>CM042969.1:27316726-29716726 GCA_023678885.1 Pogostemon cablin | reverse complement strand
TTGTTAGATGACTGTTCGGTTGCAACAACCAAACATTTATAAATTTTATAAGGGTAATTATGACAATTTAAATATTTTTGGGGTATGTTCAGTAATTTTGGGGGTGCAAATAGCCGCTCCCTCAGTGATATTGTATTATAGACGAATATAATGATGGTATACTTTCATGTGGGAGATGTCACGAAAGCCTTCAAATTGATACAAAGAATATGGAAGATGGTGTACCCCACCATTAGGGCCCCCACTGCCTCTACCCTGGGGATGCAAATAGCCGCTCCCTTAGTGATATTGTATTATAGACGAATATAATGATGGCATACTTTCATGTGGGAGATGTCAAGAATGCCACGAAAGCCTTCGAATTGATACAAAGAATGTGGAAGATGGTGTACCTCACCATTAGGACCCCCACCGCCTCTACCCTGGGGATTGATGGAAGAGGTAAATCGCAGGATGTGCCTCAAGTGGCTTATAGAGAGGGCTCACTGTTAAACTTGTGCTTGCAAGGGGCCAAATCCATGTCAAAGACAGAATTCGAACCCCCACCTGTAACAACCAAGCTCAGTTGGAAGGCCTTTCCACCGTCCCCTCTATTACTTGAGCTATGCCTGGGGCAAACTTTATCAAGTGGCTTTATCAGCTTGAGGATGGTATAAACTTTATTAAAATGAAAAAAAAAAAAAAAAAGTTGGTCAACTGATGAAGCTACATTTAGAAGCCATAGTTTTATACTGCCTCTCTTTAATTTCATCCTTTCATCGTCTCAAAATCTTCCACCACTCTAAGTAAAAAATCAAAACAATTATGCTCTATCATATATTTTATTTTTTTTAAAAAAACTCATACCTAACTCACATATATAATTTTTATCATTTGTTTATTATCAAAAGTATCATATATAACTAAAAGTTATCACTTTTTTTCAATTTACAAGCAAACGTTATGTAGCAGTGAAAATTGCAATGAGTCGGAAGGAGTATTTTTAAAGTTTTAATTGATTTAAAAAAATCACAAAAAATAGGAATAAAAAAGAAAAAAAAAAGAAACCACAAAAAAACCACATTACAAAGTATGACGTACAAAATTGTAATGAATTGGAAGAAATATTTTTCTGTAATGAGTTGGAAAGAGTATTTTTTAAGTCTTAATTGACCAGAACAAAAAAATACAAAAATTTAAAAAAGAATAAAAAATACATTACAAAGTGTGACGTGCATGTGCGACGTGCGAAGCATGTCTAAAATCTAGTAATAATAAAAATATTGTTTTGGATATAACTGAAACCCCTCGTCCCATGTTGTATTCGCTAGTTAAAATAGATAATATCATGTATTAGATCGAGTGGTTCGCTGGGCCCTTCATTGGCCCCAACTCTCCGTTAACCTATAAATCCAACAGTGTTTTCAAAGTTAGGTCCCAAACTTAATCTACCGATGAGATGTTTTCTTGACTCAAATTGTGGTCTAACTCATGTATTAGGTGGGAATCACTTTAGATTTATAAATGTGACTAGAGTTTCTATAGCACAAAGCATTATTTGGGTGAAAACACAAGAGCAAAACCGTGCAGGTCTGTGATGATCCAAAGTAGAGGGTGGAATGACTTTGAGTTTATAAATGAAAGTAAGCTTTCTATAGTATAAGGATTTTTGGGTGAAAATCTAAGAATAAAACTGTACAAGCTTGTAGTCGCCCAAAGCAGATAATATCATCGTATTGAATCGAGTGATTTGCTGAGCTCTTCATGTGCCTGTAAACCCAACAATTATTTATGTCCTTTTACAAATCAATAATTGTGTATAGGATTTTTTAAAATGAATATATCATCACCACCATCTTTAAAATTTAGGGGTGTCAACAAAGATGATATGTTAAAAATATTTCACTTATGAATTAATTATTTGAATATAATTTGATAGGATTACTACATATAATTTTTTTTTTCTAACAGTCAAAAGTTGAGCAAGAGCAAGGTACTAAATATCCTTACGAACGAAGTAAGTAAAACCTTGCAGAAATAATGGGCCCTTGTTGGGCTATTTTGTGGGGAACTCGTTAATGGGCCCTTGTCGAGCCCATCATATTAATTATGTAAGTTCTTAAAATAATAATGAGCACGACAAAATGCTGTAGAATATGTACGGTGGCTCCAGGGCAAAAGCTCAGAAGTTTCACTGGCCCAATTAAACAAGCCCAAAATATTTGAACTTCTCCTTTGGGGACATCTGATCGAGAAATGGTCATGATCATGTCTCCATGCATAAATCGAGAAATGGTTTTTTTTTAAAAAAAAAAATTCCGTCTGTATATTCTTAATTTTTTGAACTTTTATTTTATTTTATTTTTTTTTTACATGAGTAACCTATTTGTGAAAATTTATAATAGTTCCTCTTAAAATTCATATTTTCCTTTTTATGGTATTTACCATAGTAGATTTCATTTTTTGTATCGAAAATATCATTCATAGTTTTTGAGCAATTATTAGAATTCTGATTTCAGCATGATTGAATCAAATTGTGTAATCATTAATTATTTCATCATTGTTTATTGCCTCATTTGGAGTTGTAGCATATACTATGTCTTATATCTTCATCATTGATAAACCCGATAAACTCATCCACGGAAATAAGATTACAGTAAGGTATCTTAATGTACTCAATCTAGATACGTTGAAATGGAGTGCTTTATTTAATATTAAAAGTAAAATAAAAATTATTAAAAAAATATGAATATATATGTTAGGCCCACAACTTAAAAGGTTTTTTTTTATACAAATATTTATATTTGGCAATCACTAGCATCAAACATTAGAAGAGATGCAGAGAGATTGTGGAGCTTTAACAGGCATCAGTAAAGGTTATCCTAACATAGTGTAGAATATACTTTTCACTTAAGCTTTAATATGATAAATATATCTTTTACAACATAAACCTAATAAAGCTTCAAAATCTATCAGATAGTCATCAAAATCCATATCTAGACTGTTCAAGATCCTATCTTGTTCAGCCTGCATGAGAATGAACAAATTCGAAGATTACATAATTTACATTCACACCCAAAGTTGAAGAGCAGTATGCACCATGACAAAACATCATCTTTCTTGAACCAAGATTATGATGTACAGAATCATTCCATGGCACAAGAGGGAAATGCCTAGTCTTAATTTTTTCTTGTGTGAATCAAAATGCTTTTATACATCTTTGTAAATTAGTGGATTGAAATATCCCACTTGGTCATGCATCTTTATATGAAAGAAGGGTACCTTTTCAACGAAGGTGCTGAACTCAACTATAATTGTCATTGCTATTGAATTTCTTTTTTATCTTTAGAGTAATACTGTTATTTTTAGTAGTGTATTTCAACATACAATTAAAAGGATCACCATTCATTCATTCTCAAACGTATGGATTATCTACAATGAATAAGGAGAAACGAGAGTTTCTTCAATCCATTCTAAAAGAGCACCATGACATCAATCTCCCTACCACCGATCCAAAAAATAAAAAATAAAATAAAATAAAATAAAATAAAAAATCTCCCTACCACTGTATGTCTTCTTCTTCTTCTTCACAAATCTCCCTTCTTCCCCCCTACCACTCTGTTTCATCTTCATCAACATCTTTCTCTCCAAACCACCACTCTGTTTCTTCATCACCATACCCTCTTCACTATGTTTCTTCTTCGTCAACAACTTTCTCAACAAACCACCACTCTGTTTCTTCATCACCGTACCCTCTTTCTTCTTCATCAACATCTTTCTCACCAAATCACCACTCTGTTTCTTCATCACCGTACCCTCTTCACTCTGTGTCTTCTTCATCATCATCTTTCTCACAAAACCACCACTCTGTTTCTTCATCACCGTACCCTTTTCATCATCTTTCTTCTTCATCATCATCTTTCTCACCAAACCACCACTCTGTTTCTTCATCACCATACCCTCTTCACTCCGTTTCTTCTTCATCAACATCTTTCTCACCAAACCAACCATGTGAATAAGCCGTTTCTTCATCTCACCGATGAAAATTTTGGAGAAAATTTAGGACAAACCAAAAAGAATTGGAAAATTTAGGGCAAATTGAAAAGAAAAGAAATTGGCAACGGAGCGATGGAAAAGAATTGGAAAATTTAGGGCAATTTGAAAGGGAAAGAAATTGGCGATGAAAGGAAGAGATTTGAATTGATCTTACAGTTGTTGTAATACTGTATATATAGATAGATGTATGATTTGTTTGATGGCTCTCTTTTTACCGTTACAACCCCCCCCCCCCCCCCCCCCCAAACTTAATTATGGTAAACTATTTTTAATCCGTTACCCCCACCCTGTTTTAATTATGGTAAATTTCATTAAAATAGTAGTATCTCTTTTTACTGTTATCCCCCTTATCATATGATTTGTTTGATGGCCAAGGTTCATTAAAATAGTAGTATATCTTTTTACTGTTATCCCCCTTTTAATTATGATAAACTATTTTTAATTAAGTCCTTATCATATGATTTGTTTGATGGTCAAGGTTCATTAAAATAGTATCTCTAAACTATTTTTAATTAAGCCCTTATCATATGATTTGTTTGATGGTCAAGGTTCATTAAAATAGTATCTCTTTTTA
Organism: Pogostemon cablin; assembly: GCA_023678885.1. Classification (NCBI taxonomy): domain Eukaryota; kingdom Viridiplantae; phylum Streptophyta; class Magnoliopsida; order Lamiales; family Lamiaceae; genus Pogostemon; species Pogostemon cablin. The sequence goes on along the minus strand of CM042969.1, from coordinate 29,712,117 downwards.
CCCGTTACCCCCGGTTTTAATTATGGTAAACTATTTTTAATTAAGTTCTTATCATATGATTTGTTTGATGGTCTAAGTTCATTAAAGTAGTATCTCTTTTTACCGTTACCCCCGATTTTAATTATGGTAAACTATTTTCAATTAAGTCCTTGTCATTACCATTAATATTATTAACTTACCCAATATACAATTTTGGGATGTGTAGCCGCGACGTCAGGTTTATGTTTAAAAATACGTGGGTGGCAATTTTGCTTTTGAAAAATTTGTATATTTGACAATCTCACATTAATCTTGTCATTAATAATTTATTTTAAATAATTTAATATTCTAAATATTATTTATTTAATTTCTCCTCCTAATAATTAGCATAAAGTATTATTTTAAGTATTTTGATATTTAAAATAATTGATATTTTATTTTAAATAATATTTTAAGAAAATTTAATCTAATCTAATCATCTTAAAATTAAATAAGATGATTGACATCTTTAATTAGAACAACTAAAATCAGGTAACGATGAAAAGTAATATTTTGTATATTTACCTCATTCATTCTTGAAGTGGCTTTAAAGTAATTATGCAATAACTACTCCTATCTTGTACACCCTTTGCTGTAAAAGATGGAATGTTAGATATGACAATGGGTAGGGTAGGGTACGGGTATGACAAATCCACATATTACCCTATACCCTACCCTCCCTATCTATACCCTACCCTTTTACCCTAAAGTAGAGTTTTGGGTAGGGTACGGGTATACCCATTAGGTATACGGGTAATCCGCGGGTAAACGAATACCCGCAATCTTAGTAGATTTTGCGGATAATCCGCGAATACCCGAATCCACCCAAACCTACCTGACCCGACACAATTTTTTTTTAAACTATAATCCACCAAAAAATAATTATAATACATAAATGAATAACCTATAATAAAATATGCAAATTAGAAAACAAAGTCAACAACAATAACGTTTAAGTCCGTTAACAAAAAAATATCATAAATTCATAGTTAATCAAATAAAATTATAAAACAAACATCATATTCCAACAATTGCTTCAAAGTCCTTGGTTTAAGTATGAAAACTTCAAAGTCTTGCATCTCCTTTTTGCCACCAAGATATCTTAATTCGAATATCATTTTTTTTGTTAAAATATTAAAAAAATAATTATAATTCTTAAATATAATTATAAATAACACATAATATTATAACATAGAACAAGATTTATTATAATTCTTAAAAATTATTTATATTTATATCAGGACAAGAATATAAATTTTAATTAAAAATATTAAACATATTATAATAAATACATCATAAATTTTTCATCAATAATATTATTATACTAAAAGAAATATTAGATTTAGACATTTAATTAAATGTATAATACTATTATTAAATATATATATATATATATATATATATATATATATATATACATTCGGATAATTTTCGGGTCGGGTACGGGTAAATTATAAGGGAACTCGTACCCTACCCTTACCCGCACAGTTTTTCTTCGGGTTCGGGTACTACCCGACCCATTACTCGATTTTTCTATATCCGCTATATGGGTACCCATCGGGAAACCCGACCCGACGGGTAAAATTGTCATCCCTAGGAATTGTCTATCTCAAACGCCATAATCCAACTCAAAATGATAAATAAATCATAGTAACTCAAATTTTTTAATAAAATGATTTAAATAATTAACTAATATATATGTTGGGCAATTTCGTAAGTGGGTAACGCGTTAATGGGCCGTTGTTGAGCCCATCATATTAACTATGTAAGTTCTTAAAATAATAATGAGCACGATAAAATGCTGTAGAATAGGTTCGGTGGCTCTAGTGCGAAAGCCCAGAAATTTCATTTGCCCAGTTGAAAAAGCCCAAAATATTTGAACTTTTCCTTTATTCCACATCGGAAAATTATGAACATTGTATATTGCTTATATAGCTCAGCACTGTAGAGAAGTATTGTCCCTTCAGGGACATTTGATAAAAGTGGAACGATACAAAGAAGATTAGCATGGTCTCTGCACAAGGATGACACATATAAATTGAGAAATGGTTCAAAAAATTTTTTGAAAATTTCCTTATGAATATTCTTAATTTTTTTCTATTTATTCTGAATTTTTATTTTATTTTTTTTACATGAGTAAACTATGTGGAGAAAAAATTATAATAGTTCCTCTTAAAATTCATATTTTTCTTTTTATGGTATTTACCATAATAAATTTCATTTGTATCGAAAATATCATTCATAATTTTTGAGCAATATTTGAAGTGGAGTGGAATAAGCCAAAGGAGTGATAAGAATTTGAATTAAGTTGACAATAACATGGGATATGATTAAGGCCCGGCTATCCACACACACTTTTTTACCACATACACCCATTACTCAATATACTTGTTTAAATTATAAATACACTTTCTCTACTTTTACCATTATACCCTTAGGACTAAATTTACTCACCACTCATTTAAAATTACAAATTATTTTATACACACACCTACATACACTCACCTGCTACAAAAAAAAAAGAGGAAAAGGAAGAAAGAAAATAAAGAAGAAGAAGAGATCTACTGAATTGCAATTGATCCGCGATTAGTACCCCATCTCCACTAATTTCTTTGAATGTAGTCAATAATGGATCATGTTGCCCTTTAACCTACTTTCTGTTAAAACCCCAATTCCCCAATTCTCCTTCCAATTTAATTTTTTCGATTGCCCATCAATTTTGCTGTTTCTTGGCTTATTCTTTTACTTGCACGATCTCTCTTCTGAGTTACTCATTTTCGATTTGGGTTCATCGATTTTGGAATCTGCATTTCGCGAATCGTGGTCCTTGGTTTGCCAATATTTTTGGCATTGTTTGACCACTTGTGATCTACTTCTTTAGAATTGTTCGACCACTCATGGTTGATTTTTCCTTTAATCGTTCAATGGTCAATGAAACCATAAATTTTCGACAAATAGTGGTCGAACATCTTTCAAAAAAATCAACTAGCGTTGGTCGACGCTCCCTGAAGATTATCGATCATGGATGGTCAAACAATGGGTATATCTTTCAAGAACTGACCGTCAAGAGAAAATATCAAACAAATTAGGTTGTATATTTATTGGGGGCCGTATGTTAGATATGATTTTAGGTCCATGTAACACATTAGTTGTGAATGGGCCTTATCTATTATTTTAGTTATTAAGGGTATTTTTGTAATAATGGATGGTGTATTTAGTAAAATAGTGTGTGGATAGCCGAAGCCTATGATTAAATTATCTTACAAAATTATTAGGATTTTGATTTTAGCATGATTTGAATCAAGTTGTGTAATCATTAATTATTTCATTATTTGGAGTGTAGCATATCTTATCTTAGTCTATATACATATATAAAAGCAAACTTAAACTTTTACTTTTTTTTATTTTTTTTTTTCAATTTTACCCTATTTAAAAATAATTCAATTTTAATCTTGACCGTCCAATTAATATTTTTGATTTCAATAATAAAATCTAATATAATTATACTAATAATAATAATGGATTTTGTTATTTAAATTTTACTTCTTTATTTAACAATATAAATTTGGTAAATGTAAGATATATTTTTTTGCATATTTAACTAATTTTTAATTAATATATACTTAATTTAAATTAATATATCAATCAATATTCATATATTATAATTTAATTTAATATACATAGTACTTACGATTTTCTTTGTCAATCATAAAATATAATTATACTAATAATGTATTTTTTTATTATTTAAATTTTAATTTTTTATTGATTTAATTTAACAATATAAATTTAATTAAATTTTAATCAATATATGCTTAATTTCAATTAATATTGTATCAATTTTATTTTTATTGAAATTGTCTCTATAAATATTTGCTTTCAATCACGGTCGTTCATTCATTAAGATTATTATATATAAATCTTTTCAACCTAATCAAATTCTTACTTTCTCCCTTTTTTTTCCTCTCTCTCTAATGTCTTTTATTTTTCTTCTCTTTTACAGATTCTACTTTCATATTATTTATAATCAACTCTAATTTGTTTTGTCTTTTATATTTTTATTTGATCTTATTTGCAGGTTCAATCATTCTCCTAAAAGGTATCATTATACTTTTAAATTTTTTGTTATCTTATTTTTTTCTCTTCGATTTTTGTATTTTTTTAATAATTCTATAAACTCTATTTTTATAATTTAATTTATTTTATCTTCTTTTATACGTACTTTTATTTGATATTATTTTTAGGTTCAATTATTCTCACATTTGATCTTATTCTTTTTGTTTTTTTTTCTTTAATGCTTTTTCTTTTCTTCTCTTTTACAGATTCTACTTTCATATTATTTATAATATACTCTAATTTGTTCTGTCTTTTATACTTTTTATTTGATCTTATATACAGGTTCAATCATTCTCCTAAAGTTATCATTATACTTTTTAATTTTTTGTTATCTTTTTTTTCCTTCGACTTTTGTGTTTTTTTTTTAATTCTATAAATTCAATTTTCATAATTTAATTTATTTTATCTTCTTTTGTACTTTGATATTATTTTTAGGTTCAATCATTCTCATATTTGATCTTATTTGTAGGCCCAATCATTCTCTTTTTGTTTTTTTTCTCTAATGCTTCTTCTTTTTCTTCACTTTTACATATTCTACTTTCATATTATTTATAATATATTCTAATTTGTTTTGTCTTTTATACTTTTATTTGATCTTATATGCAGGTTCAATCCCTTAAAGATATCATTATACTTTTAATTTTTTGTTATCTTATTTTTTTCACTTTGATTTTTGTGTTTTTTTTAATAATTCTATAAACCTTATTTTTATAATTTATTTTATTTTATCTTCTTTTATACTTTTATTTGATATTATTTTTAGGTTCAATCATTTTCATATTTGATCTTATTGGTAAGTACTAAGTCCAATCAGATATCATTCTTTTCTTTTTTTTTCTTTTTGTCAATATTTTTTTTCTTCAATTTTTGTGTTTCCTTTATAATAATTATATGAACCATATTTTAATATTTTAATATTTTATCTTTTATTCTTTTTTAATCTTCTTTTTGTTTTTTTCCTCTAATGCTTCTTCTTTTTCTTATCTTTTACAGATTCTACTTTCATATTATTCATAATCTAGGTTCAATCATTCTCCTTAAATTTAAAGATTCAATCATCTATCTATACATATATAAAAGCAAACATAAACTTATACTTTTGTTTTTAATTTTACTCTATTTAGAAATAATTTAATTTTAATATTGACCGTCCAAATAATGCTTTGATTTTAATCATAACATTTAATTATACTAATAATGATTTTATTATTTTAATTTTTTACTCCCTCCGTCCTAGAATTTTTTGCACACTTCCTTTGTAATAGAATTTTTTGCATACTTCCTTTGTATTACAAATGAAGTGTGCAAAAAATTCTGGGACGGAGGGAGTATTTTACAATATAAATTTGGTAAATGTGAGATATATTTTTGGCATATTTGACTAATTTTTAATAAGCTTAATATATATATATATATATATATATATATATATATATATATATATATATATATATATATTATTTTTTAATCAACAATGTAAATTTGATAAATATGAAAAATATTATTGGCATATATTCTACTAATTCTCAATCAATATACTAATTTTCATAATATCAAATCTTTCAACGCTATCTTTAGTAATTTTTCACCTTTTTATCTGCATCGTTGATTACTTTCAATCACTATCATTTATTCTTTCAAATCATTCTATATAAACATTTTCATTAACTAATAAAATCCTTACTCTTTTTTTTTCTTCATCTTTTTCTTCTCTATTTCACTTTCATACTATTTCTAATCTACTTTAATTTATTTTATCTTTTATATTTTACTTTGATTTGATCTAATGTGCATGTTCAATCATTTTGAGTTATCACTTCTTTTTTTATTTTTTGTTATCTATATTTTATCTTTTATACTTTTATTTGGTTTTATTTTTATGTTCAATCATTGAGGTATCATTCTTCTTTTATTATGAGTGTGGGTGAAATGGGGTGACGGGGGGTTTGGGGGTGGGTAAGGGGTAGGATTGGGTGGTAATACTTTTATTATTTAAATATTAAAATCTAAAATTTTATAAAAAAAATTCTTTTGAGGGGGGTAGGGGTAGGTTGGGCAGTAGAATTTCCTCCACAAAAAAATACTTTTAATAAAATTTTAATATTTAATATAATAAAATTTTATTATTTTTATTTATCATATATAAAATTCTATTTTAAAATTTTAATTTTTGAATTGCTCCCTGTCTCTCCCAAAGAGTTGTTTTTACTTTTTGGCATGTGGATTAAGTAGTATTATTATTTAATGTGTAGTGGGTAGTTGTATTAGTGGGAGTGTGGACCCCATATTTTAATTGTATTAGATGGGGTGTATAGGTGCCATGTGTGTAAAAAATAAAAGGGGACCCTTTGGTTGGGACGACCAAAATGGAAAAATGAACTATTTGGGTGGGACGGAGGGAGTATGAATTTGAAATCCTTTCAAAAATTCATAATTTATTCAATAGTGGAATTCAAATGAATTGATTTAAAATTCAAGGAATTTAAAATCCACTCATTTTCAAATACATTGGATTTGAAATTACTCAATTCAAACACAACTTAAAAATATATAATTGTAATACACTTTAATTCTTTCCGTACAACGCACGGATGGGTAATATCTAGTATATATAAAAGCAAAATAAATTCAATCCTAACCATTTATTTCTAAAGCAAATCTCAGCCACCCATTAAAATAATTAAATAATTATAATTATGACATTTTCAAATTAGGAAATAATTAAGCAGAATAAATCCAATCCTGACCATCTATTTCTAAAACAAATCTCAGCCACCCATTAAAATAATTAAATAATTATAATTATGACCTTTTTTTTTCAATAATTATTAACCCAACCAAACTTTCATTGCAAATAATGGTTAATAATCTTATAAAAAATTAAAAAATAAATATATGCCAATTTTTTTAATAATTATTAACTATATGGCAACAATATATAAACATTATTTCGTGAAATTAAGAAATCTTATTTAATTTAAAACTTTAATAATCTCATTAAATCTTTACCTAATATATAACAACAATAAACTCCAAAAAAAAATTAAAAAATAAATATATTACAACTTTATGGCCTATAAATAAATAAATATTATTTTCATGATATTACATTACATTGAGATATTTAATTTAAAACTTTAATAATCTCATTAAACCTTTTACTAATATAACAACAATAAACACAAAAAAAAAATTAAAAAATAAATATGTGCCAATTTTTTTAATAATTTTATATGGCAAGAATATATACTCATTATTTTGTGTTCGTTTGATTAATTTCTTACCAACTAACAAAACAAACATTGCCGTCAAACTCAGATGCGTTAAATTATTTGAGTCTCCTAATTATCAAATTCATGGTTCAACCAATATGGAAGGTGTTTATCACGATGTTGAGGTTTGTTAATATTTATTACTTTATTGTTATTTATTTTCTAATCATTCTGATACATTATGTTATGATTTGAAACCTGAGTATATTTTGTAGGGGTATTTGTTTATTTTTATTATTTTATATATTTTTTATAGAAATATTATTCGGTTCAAACATCATAAAATCAAATGAAGTTGTTGCCCTAAAACTAACCCATACCGTGCAATGTACGGGTTAGCTACTAGTATGTCTTATATCTTCATTATTGATAAACTCGATAAACCCATCCACACAAGTAAGATTACAGTAAGACATTGATGAGAGTGAAAATAAGCGTGTTTTAGTGTCCAATCTAACACATTTTTTATAAAAATTATTGTCTTATATTAGCACAAGTGTCTTATATTCAATATATGTGAGAAAAAGGTGCACTTGAGGTGTTTTATTATGTTTTAGGTGGAAAAAGGATAAAAAGTGTCAAGTTGGAGAAAAGGTGCAATTTGTGTAATGATGCTGGAAAACGCACGTCCAACTTGTGTAATTTTTCTGTATTTGTGTGAAGCTCTAAATTGAAAGTGTGATATATGATTGGAAAGCCACAGAAGAGAGGGTCGTTTTGGAGTAAAGAAAACCCCAATCGGAATTCAAAAGATTAAGTTATGAGCAAAATGGTGATGTCGCGCGAGCTGCGCCGAACAGAACGGATGTTCTATATTCCATGGCTTGTTACAGATTTAATTCTTGGAGTTTTTATAAGTTCTTTTTATGGACAGAAAGCCAAGGAAGAGAGAATCGTGTAAGCATAAGAATCACTCAAATTGGAGTTCGGATGTGGAAGTTATACATGAAACGGTGAGACTGCGCACTGCAGTTCGACCAGAGTTCGACCACCTCTGTTCAGTTCGACCACGGGTCGTGGTCGAACTCGAAGCCTGGACAACGAAAAATCTGAATTTTTACCCCCTGTTCGTGAATTTTCATGCTTTTCAAGAAAAAGCCCATCCTAGTTCCATAAGGAGAGCTTCCAAGTATAAAAGGGGATGTAGATCACATCAAGAATAGAGATTAGACAATAAAATAGAGAGATGGATTAGATACAACACAACACAACACAACCATCCTATACCCCACAAGGGGGGTTCACCCCCCAACCATCATCCACATCCTTTCCTCCATCCATCCATCACTTTGAAGATTCGTTTGTGGAATCAAGAGGAGGACCAAGAGGAGGATTCAAGATGGAGAAGGACGCGACGACTCCCGCTTCTAGGGTTTTATTTGTTTCCTAATTTATTTTGTATTTTTTGGACATTCGGGTAAGATCTATCCAACACCCATGATTGTTCTTCGTAACATCATGGGCTAGAGCCTTTTTGGTAGAACTAGGGTTATGAAGTTTTTTACCAATTAATTAAACTTTCGTGTGTAAACTCCGTACAACACTACTTGTGGATTTATTTTATATATAATTGTGCATTTTTAATTCATACTCACGGTCATTTTGTGCATCATTAACTGTTATGTAGAGTCTGAATACATATCTTGATTATTGACTGAGTGCGTTCACTGCTGAGCAGGATTCCATGTTATGATTCTAAGTGAGGGGACTCCGAAGCTTCATTAGAACTATCATATATGAATACTTATTAATTGAATTGAATTCGGGTTATTAAGTAGGATAAAGAGGATAACTTCATAGTACCTATAAAGGGAGATCATATCGGGTTAGAGTACCAATTGGCCAGGGAAATAATTGATACTGATAGTACCTAGAAAGGGGGGTGGAATTATATCTCTTGCTCTGAGGTTATTCACACGTGTTACACGCATGTTTACTTGTGTTTATAGAGTAGATATGCATGGTTTAGTGATGCGTCCATATTCCACAAGGCAGAGTCGGACATCAACACACGAAAGAAAAATTAATGAGTGAAACTGGATTACCATAGAGCTACCTATTCTCCTACTTGATCCACTTTCATATTCTTCTAAGTGACTTTATTTTATTTATTATTTTAATTAATTGTTTATTAGTTAATAATTAAATCCTCAAACATTATTGTCTTGTCTTAATTAATTTAGTAAATAATTAAATTGATAATACGCCGTCCTTTGGGTTCGATATTCACTTGGTCGCTTGCTTAAGCTGCAATTGATATCCTTAATACTTGGGGATTAATTTTGTGTGCAAAGAAAACGCGCATCAGGCATCTTAGTGTACTCAATCTAGGTACAAAAGGGTTCAATCGCTTACCTTATGCGCTCTCACCCTGGGTCTAAAGAATGGTGGAAGGATAAATCATGGTGACTCAATTGATCAATAGAAGCTAGTCACACCTCGACTCGACAGAGAGATGTAGGGCTGAATTATGTTGACACAATTAATTAATAAAAAATAGGTTACTAACCATTGTACATAAGAAGCCCCTCATTTTAAAAAGTTGCTCCTTCGAGCACATCATAAAAAACAAAGGCAGAGATCTAAGGAGACATCCATGAAGAACCTTCCAAGAACAACATATTTGGGGTTCAACACCTTCCAAACACCCATCCATCGTCTTCAAAAGCCTTCCCACGGCATCCAGGATGATACCTACACCTGTCAGCAAAGACCCTACCCAAAACATACTCGATTGGGCCAAGATTTACGGTATCAAGTCGTGGTGGGTTGACCCGGATCAAGATGAGGATGGCGGCGCGTCGAGCTGGGAAAGCGAGGAGGAGCCAAGTGATGTCGTTTTCGGTGTGCGAAGGTGTTGAACTCAACCATAATTGTCATTGCTATTAAATTTCTTTTTTATCTTTAGAGTAACTAGTATTTCCCGCCCGTGCGTTGCACGGAAAGCATTTTATTATGAGATTGTTGTTTATTTATTTATTTTTTAATAGTGTTATGTATCTGTATGAATATATTTGAGTTTCTTTCATTCGGTTTTGGTCTGGTTTGAATTTTATTGTAGTATTATTTTTTTATTTATGTTTATAAATATTTTATACTTGTTTTGCACGGAAATAATTATATTTTGCGAATAATTTTTAAATATTTCATTATAGAATTATTGTTAATTATATTTTAGTTTTAATAGTTTTATCTCTACAAATATGTTTGAGCTTGTCTCGTTCGGTTTTGGTTTGGTTAGAATTTTGTTGTAATATTATTATTTTTATTTATGTTTATAATTTTCTTATATGTGTTTTGTACAGAAATAACTATAAATATTTTTATGTATAATTGGTTTTCTTTCTTATACTTCCTATATCCTTCCGGCCTTGTAGTTACATATTTTCAATTTGGGGATCAGTTCCTAATGATTTCATTACCTTTTTTGGTATATGGGACCACACAAAATGATTAAACCATCTCCATGTGACCCACCTACCATTCTAATACAACTATTTACTATACATTAAAATACTATATTTTTTAATCACCGTGCAGGAAGCAAATATAACCATTAGGATGGGACAGAGGAAGTATTATTATTTTTTCCTCCCAAAATACAGTTCCCCCCCTCTCCCCCTCCCCTCGGAAGAGTTTGGTTGATTTTTTTCCATTTTCAAGTCGTATGATGTCTTTCATGGTTTTGTTAAGGGCCTCAATGCACCATTTATTTACCATTGGCGCTTCATCCCAAATGATCAATTTACGAATAGAAAGGAGTTGAGCAAGATCACTTCCCTGTCTTACATTACACATTGAATCTTGCACACTGAAAATATAATACAAAATCTCGAGTGTGTTGTTCGGCCCCCTGGCAAAAGTAAGGATGCAATTCCACTTGATGCCACGTTCAACATTATATCCCTCTTTGATCTAATATAAGCCACTATCGTCTTCCATAGGAATGTCTTTCAGGTGCCTCTGTATCCATATACGAAGAAAACTCTGCCACTTCCAAAGATAACGCTTTCCATCATCCAGTGATACACCTTCTTCTAATCTTCATTTAATTTCATCATCAAATTCAGATATTCTTTTTGTAGTGATGATCTGTTATACCTCAATTCACTTGATATTAGTCTGTTATTATGCTGAAAATTCTTTTCAGGATTTGGAATGGGTATCCCTTCAAAATCTCTTAGATTTTTATTCATAGACATCAATGCACGATTAATCTCACACAAACACTTATTCATTATATCCACCTTAGACATCACCAAACCTGCAATTTAAAATAATCTTAGAATCTCGATGAAAATATGTATTTCAATAATAAATACGAAAAATATATTTATTTTATTTGTTAATGTGTCACCTAGATATCTCAATCTTTTCCTCTCGTTGAATAATATATCCTAAGATAATTCTTTCCAACATGCATCCCACATAGTTTTTAGCATGCATATGCTTCCAAAAATTAATAGATTTACAAACATATTTCTCAATAGCTTACTGGAAGCTCATGATGCACATTTATTAATTGCATCTTATATTTCTTGTCGTATTCGAGCAATCCTCTTGTATAGTATGCTTCTTGAAAATATTATATGTCTCTTTCCCAAATTTACGAAAATCTTCATAGCATGTTGGTCCTCGCACTACATTTAGCAGAATTCTCAAATAATAAGATTCTCCGGCACCAGGAGGAACATAGAAAATTCTACTAACGTTCAATTGCCAATTTTTCTTTTCACCCATTCTATCGTGTTTTTTTTCCAGACAAAGTGCTGTGGGAATTTTGTATATGTCAGTTTTCTTGCCTCGAGGTTTTTCTTATTTGCTTCAAACCAAGCTAAGAACATACACTCCCTTATAAAATGTTAATTATTTATATATAATATATAAATATAATTTTCTTAACATAATGTAATTTTATATTTATCAATTAAATAGTATTGTATATACGATTATTTTTTCATAACATTAATTTTACTTATATTTAGGAATGACAACGTATAGGTTACACGTTTATTTAGAGATATCATATCCATTTAAATATCTACTACTCGTATCCATAATTTTAATGTATTTAGTTTTTATTCAATTTTAATCTTAAAAGTCCATTTAATACTACTCCCTCCGCCTGCTCCAAAAGGATGCATTTACTTTTTGCACGAGAATTAAGGAATGGGTAGTTATATATTAGTGTGTGTGCACTCATATTTTAATTGTATTAATGGGTGTGTGAATTAAGGAATGGGTAGTTATATTAGTATGTATGGACTCATATTTTAATTGTATTAATGGGTGTGTGTGAGTCCTATGTGTATAAAAAAGAAAATTAGACCCTTAGGAGCAAACACCCAAAATAAAAAAATGAAACTCTTTGGAGCGGACGGAGATAGATTTGACAATTAATAGAATATGCCAAAAATATCACTCATATTTACTAAATTATTATAATGTTAATTAAAAAATAAAAAATTATTATTAGCATTAATAAATAATATTAATGGTTAAGATTTAATGTATAAAAATTTTATTATTAGCATTGATTGATTTGATTTAGAATTATAAATATTAACTTTGTATAATTAATTATATTAAAATTATTTTATTTTAATTAATATTTATCTTTTAAAAAAGTAGATATAATTTATTTATAAAACTCAATTATTATTTTGTTTTAAAATAAAGATATATAATTTACTATAATATATATATATATATATATATATATATATATATATATATATATATATATATATATATATATATATATATTTTAATTAAATAACATATGAATAAAATAAAATATAAAATACTATTTAATATAATAAATTACAAATATTAAAATAATATTTATAGAAATGATACTAATGGAAATAAAATTAAATAAACAATTGAAATAAATTACAAAACTTAAAAAATAGATTTCATAAATTGATCCTAAAGATTAATTTAAAAGAATATATATAGATATTATCCTAATAAAAATAAGATTAAATAAAAACTTAGAATAAATTACAAAACTTCAAAAATAGATTTCATACATTAATCTTAAATATTAAATAAATAATAAAAAAAATATAGTTGACATGTGCTTTGAATTTTCTAACTAAAATTTCTGAAGTTAATTTTGGATATGTACACTGATGACTTTTTTTTTTAATGATGATCGAAGCTGCAAATAAGATCAAATAAATATAAGAACAATAAAATTAAAAAATAAACTATAAAAATAGAGTTTATGGAATACAAAAAAAAAGAAAAAAACATAAATCATAAGATAAACGAAAAAAAAAAGAATAATGACTCAAATGATAATAATTGAACCTGAAAATAAGATTAAAAAAAGAACAAAAGATAGAATATTAAAATATAAAAATAGGGTTCATAGAATTGTAAAGCAAACACAAAAATTAAAGAAAAAAAGATAGACAAAAAATAATATTAAAAAAAGAATGATACCTCTAATGAGAATTATTGGATCTACAAATAAGATCAAATATGAGAATGATTTAACCTAAAAATAATATCTAATAAAAGTATAAAAGAAGATAAAATAAATTAAATTATAAAAATAAGGTTTATAGAATTATTAAAAAAATACAAAAATCGAAGAGAAAAAAATAAGATAACAAAAAATAAAAAGTATAATGATACCTCCAAGGAAATTATTGAACCTGCATATAAGATCAAACAAAAGAATAAAAGACAAAACAAATTAGAGTAGATTATAAATAATATGAAAGTAGAATCTGTTAAAGAGAAGAAAAAGAAGAAGCATTAGGGAAAAAAAATAATAAAAAAAAGATAACATAAAATTAAAAATATAATGATACCTCCAAGGAGAATGATTGAACCAGCATATAAAATCAAATAAAAGTGTAAAGGAAAAAAAATTAGAGAAGATTATAAATAATATGAAAATAGAATATGTAAAAGAGAAGAAAAAGAAGAAGAATTAGAAAAAAAACACAAAAATCGCAAAAAAAAGATAACAAAAAATTAAAAAGTATAATGATACCTCCATAAAGAATGATTAAACATGCATATAAGATCAAATAAAAATATAAAAGATAAAAAAAATAGAGTAGATTAATATTATGAACAATATAAAAGTAAAATCTGTAAAAAGAGATGAAAAAGAAGAAGTATCAGAGAAAAAAAAAAAAAAGAGAGGTGAGAGTATGAATTTGATTAGGTAATATTGTATTTGCAATCCCATTACACAATCATTTCTTTTCTTTGTCCTTCACCAACTTGTAATCTGGTGAAGCAAGCACACTAAAAGAAATGCTGAAACTTTTGTATTGGTTATATTCTTTCACAAATTAAGTTGCTTCAAACCTTATTGTGAGGCAGTAACACATGAAGTTTTACTTATATTATCTTAGAAATAAATCGATGTATATGTAATATGCTATCATATCATATATACTCTCCAAGAGGCAAGCTGCATTGTCCTTAATCCTTGGGTTTCATTTTGGGTTCTGTTGTTCCAATAGCTTACATCTCATGAAAAAGAGTAGTTGGAAACTTGATTAGACGTCCATAATAGATGCAATAGGGCCACAAGTGTTTTTTGAGAGGAACTATATTGAAACACTTGTGTAGGTCATATGAGGTTTTTCTGAATGTTAGTACTACAATAACAGAGCAGTATCTCACTATCTGGGGTTGTCTTTGTAGATCATCTCTCTCTGTTGTCTCTAGTCTCGGTTAATTGCTGAATATATGACTTATCAGCCTTGAATATTTGAATTCTGACTTGATTTGTTACCACATACTGTTTAATTCTTTAATCTCTAATGCTTATATAATGTAATGTAGGAGTATAGTAATCAAATCTTCCTTGATAATTGATGGATTAAGCGATTTGGTTTTATGTGTAAGAGGATGTCTTCACACATTTTCCTGAAAATGATATTCTTGAGGTGGCAATTTGATAAAAAATTCAGTATTACATGATATCAGGACGATTTAAGAGGATAATTGAGAGCACACATTGTTATGAATAAAATGTTATTGTCCATAAAAGCCAACAATTCTGCAAAATTAATTTCATAAGAGTTTGCATACATTACTAATACAATTATTACTAGCTACATATTAATCTCCGTGCAAAAAGCACATGCCAACATTGACGCACTATTACCTAATGCACATTAATCTCGGTGCAAAAATCAAAAGTTAACATTAACGCACAATTACTTACTACATATTAAGTACACGTCAACGTTAACACACAACTACTAGCTATTTTCACGTTCAATTTTATACCGTTAATGTATCAAAAATATAGAGGTAAATTATTTTTTATTTAAAATTTTTTTCTTCTTTATATTTTATAAGTTATATTTTCATTATAAAATTTATTAATATAAAAAAGAATTAAAAAAGTTTGGTGAATTTTTTTTTTGCCACGTGCCCCTAAATTGTTAGGACCGCCCTTTTTATTAGTCGATTGTTTCATGGACCTGAACCGAGTCCATGATTTTTACCCTTGTGTTGATTCCATTAATTTCTGTATGCATATTTATTTCATTAGTGGTTCCTTGCCCTATTGATGTTAGTGAGTGGAAAGCTTGGAGCATTACTATATATTAGTGGTTCCTGCTGTGTCAAAAATAGTATCTATCTATACATTCTCCCTCTGTCTCTGACTGAGAGGGTTTTTTACTTTTTGGCATGTGGATTAAGGAGTATTATTATTTAATGTGTAGTGGGTAGTTGTATTAGTGGGAGTGTGACCCATATTTTAATTGTATTAGTGGGTGTGCGTGGGTCCCATGTTTGTAAAAAAGGAAATGAGATTCTTTAGGTGGGACGCCCAAAATGGAAAAAGACCCGTTTAAAGGGGACGGAGAGAGTATATAAAAACAAACATGAACTTCTACTTTTATTTTAAATTTTACTCTATTTAGAAATAATTCAATTTTAAATTAATATTTTTGATTTCAATCATAAAATCTAATTATACTAATAATGAATTTTATTATTTAAATTTTACTTTTTTATTTAACAATATAAATTTGGTAAATATGAGAGATATTTTTTGCATATTTAACTAATTTTTAATCAATATATGCTTAATTTCAATTAATATATCAATCAATATTCATTCATTGTGTGATAATTTAATTTAATATACATAAGACATATAATTTTTCTTTGATTTTAATCATAAAATTTAATTATACTAATAATAGATTTATTATTTAAATTTTACTTTTTTATTTATTTAACGATATAAATTTGACTATTTTTAATCAATATATGCTTAATTTCAATTAATATATCAATCAATATTCATTTAATATATTATAATTATAATTTGATTTAATATACCTAGAACATATGATTTTCTTATGTAAGATCAATGGCGAGGTTAATCCTACATGTGAGTATCCATGAATATAGATAAAAATCATGAAATAGCATGAATTCATCAAATTGAGGGATTTAAACTATATAAAAAGAGGTACTTAGAAGAACAAAGAACAATTACTGACCATCAGAATTTCCCAAAGGAGGCACACCATGACCACCAGGCACCAGCACCCACTTGAAGAATTATTGCAATAGCAGGATTTAGAGTTGTAAACAAACAGCCTTTCCCAAATATATTAGGCATGATCAGCTCCTTTTAAGTGTTCATTTATTTATATTTATTAGTTAAATGAAGACTAATTAAATATACATGTGCTAGCTTTTTTTTTTTCTTTTTTTTTGAATCGGGCAAATAATAGTTCATCTTTATCTTTATATATATAATAACACAATGTGGGGCATTTTTGTCCTTTTCTTTTTCCCGCCTAAAAACCGGATATGATATTTTAGGTAAGTTTTAACTCTAATGTAATCTTGATTGTCCATCCATTGCAGTTTAATCTCATCCATTCATCATTAATTTTATTTTGTTTAATTAATCTTAATTATTATTCATTGAAATGAATTGAGTTTAAATCTTGAAACAATCGTATTCAATAATCATTAACCCTATAATTGTAGTCAACCCTCTCTCAAATCTTGCTCCTGGCGGCAGTTTTCAAAGAATGAATACATCCAGGTTTCATTCTCTTCTTCTATCTTTTGTTTCTCTTCCCATTTCTCGATTTCAACGCTCAGTTTTTGGAATTCATTTACGTGTAGTGCTTTGTTGATCTACTTAAGGCTATTGATCTTCTTGGTTTGGTCTCTGAACTAAGTTCTTGAAGATAATTTTGTTTTGTGTATTGTGAATTGCCCTCATTGCTTTTTATCTTTTGCCCTAAACCTTAAAGTTTTCTTTCCAACAGTTCTGTACAAATCTGCCCGACATGTTCTCCTCGAGATCGAAGCTATGAAATAGTTTTCTCGGCTTTACAAGAAACTCAACGTTTTTTGTTAAAAAGATTTATTTTAGGTTATGTTCTGGGTTTTAATTTGGGAGTTGGTTTGATCGTGGGTTTTGCTTGCAACATCAGAATACTAGATCAAAACAACGCACTAATTTGTTATCAAATTTAAGAATAATACATGCACTTTTATGGACCAATATGAACTGCAACAAGTACTGTTTCTATAAGAAACTTTTATTATTATTATTGTATAAAAGTATGGAAGTAAGGTGATGTAATAGAAAAACCTTAGTGTATATGATAAGCTTAATATGAGGTGTATAAATAATAGTATTCCATACCTGATTGAACGCCAGTAGACATGGACATTGGTTTTGTGAGTGGTGTTAAAACAAAGAATGAGATTCAAAAGAAAATTGTTGGATCTTTATTGCCATAACATATCCTTTATTAACATTTTTTACCACAACTTACATTGATCAAGAATTTAGTTACAAACAGTGATGAGATTAAAATAAGGGTTAGGTGTGTTCGGTTGTTTCATAGTCCCAATTATGTATGCAGAGCAGGTTCAACAAATTGGGAGGGTATTTTCCACGATTCTGAGGTAGTTGAAGCTTTATTTTTGTGTAAATATCACATACAACATATGTTAAATCTGTATTATTTATATTCATTATTAATTTTTTTTCTATTAATAATGTAGGGAAGCCGTGTTCAGATTACTGCATCACCAACCATAAAAAGGAGATTTAAAAACAAGTTCAGCGAGCGTTCTGTGTACGATATTGATGATGTTGGAGTTGTTGACAATGATGCTGCATGGAGAGTAACGACAGGCAAACATAGGATAAACATGCTTACTTATACGGACGTAAAAGAAGTGCTCGATGCATCCTTCCTCGACATGCCTTATAACATCGTTAGCATTGAAGACATTGTTTCTGGGGCAGTGCCTGATATAAATCAGCTTATTGGTAATCCGTCTTTTAAATGAATTTGTTACAGCAACTTTTGAGATTGATTTTTTTATTTTATCAATTATTTATATTAAGCTAATAATATTTTTTTTCTTTACTATGTAGATGTTATTGGAAAGTTGGTAGATTCGAAAAGAAACGTCAATGTTATGGTTAAAAATCAACCAAAAAAACTTATGGAGATATTCCTTGAGGACCATGAGTAAAGAATTCCACATGATTTATTTAATATTTTTGGCCTCTCTCATAATTAAATTAATTGATAAGGATTTTCGCATGTTTGTATTATATTTTTTTAATGAAACTTTAATTGATTCTATTTAGAGGAAGATCTTTGAAGGCATCTTTGTAGGAGAAAGAATGTGTCGAGATAATTAGAGGTTTAAGAAGTAATTCTACTGACGATCCAGCGGTTGTGATTCTCCAAATGTTTAGGATAAAGAAAAAAGATGGTAACTTATTTGAACCCGAAATAATCTTTTAATATAATGACATATATTTTTTACACATGAGTAATTGAATAAAATTTATGTGATCAGGAGATCGGGAAATCTCAGTGTCCACTTCGTAATCTTAAATATATAGTTTTTACACATGAGTATTAAATTTTAAATAACTAAATAATGCAGCTGAAGGGTTTGTATGAGTGCACCAGTGAGATTAGTTTTTGAATATACTTAGTCACAGATCGACATGCCAGAATTGCAATTTTAAGACACTTCAATCCTCACTAATAAGCCTATTGCTTCTGATTATTCTTAAAATTTTGAGAGACAAAATTGAGAGATGGGGGACAGAATTGACATTTCACCATCACAACAAGTTATGTTATTTCTTAAATGATTATTTGAGGTTATAAATAGTAGAGGCGTTTTATAGGTGACATGAGGTTGCGTTGAATGTCAAATTATAGTGAAGTGGCTTTATCTGTTGTGTTTCTTGGTGTAAGTTAACTTGAACAAAATTTATATTAAAAGGGGATGAAGTTGGGGTAACATGTGTCAGACATTAAAAGCATTTCTTGCTATTAGTGGTCGCATAGGAGAGCTTCAAAACGAGTAGGACATGAAATCTTTTCGTGTAAATCAAACTCTGTGGGTACTCCTCATTACTGCATACCAAACTCTGTGCAAAATTCCTGCCATTTTGGTGTAAATCACTATAAAAATTCCATGTCTCAAGTAATTTAGAGTTCAAAAGCAAACATTATTTCTGGTTTTGTTATTGCTTAAAAGGTGCTTGAATGTTTATGATCAAATCTAAAAAATCCCTCTTTAATTTTTGTTAACTTTAATCTTTAATGATTGATACATAATTGTCGATTAAATATTTTTTTATTTTGTTGCTAAAATTGTTTTTATTTTGTTGATAAAATTGTCGCTTAATTGTCTGCTTTATTTTTCATTCAGACATTAATCATGATAAAAAATATACTTTTAAAACCAATTACTTAAATACTAATTAACTGCCATTTGTGTTTAAGTTATAACTTATGAAATTTAAATTGAGTCTAAACTAATTAGTTAATTAAAACTCATTTGCACCGCACCCATATACAACAAAGTAGTGTTATACACTGATTTCTGGATGGTGAAATGGAGTTGCACATGTTCTTTTGGTGAAGTTTATTAGTGTGTAGGTGTTTGTTCGGTTGACGTGTAAAACTGAATATAAAGAATTATGTGGTATATTTACAATTGAATTCTTGACTTTATATTGTAAATATTTTAAAGCTTAGAAAATGAATAAACGGGTCTGTGCAGAGAAGTTAGAAACGTATTGTGCATTAGAGAGTGAAGAGAACGCTAGCCTTACTTTGTCATTGTCTGTATAAGTAAAAAACTCACATTTCTTTGTCATTGATAGAATTTAATTGATAATTAGTTGCTGCATTCATTAATTGAGGAGTTTCAGCAAAACAATGTTGATGTTTTTAGTTACATTATTTTCATGTGTTCTCTTCATTTTCTTAAAGAGTCCACAAAATATTTTGTTTGATTTTTTTTTCTTTTTGTTTATTTCATTTTATACTATTATCCAGTTGTTTATTGCATACTGTACCCCGAGGGTTTACTATTTATCGATAGGGAATAGTATTCGTTCCAAATGTGAAATTCGGATTTACTCCAGTGATTTTTATGTTCTACATTTTTATTAAAAGTCTGTTGCCCCATAAAAACCACTTCAACTTATTTTCCTTTTGTGAGTATGCATGTTAATGTAGGATGTTTTTTTTTTCATATTATTCAGTATTATGTTAAATATTATTATTCAAAGATAACATATATATTTTATATATGAGGATGAAATCAAGATTGTCTTTAAAAGAAGATTTCCTAAAATATATTATATTTTTGTACATATTAATGAATTTAATAGAAAAATAAAAGGTGGACTCATTACATTAATGATCGTGTTTTGTTTATAAATATTATATTGTTCAAAACATTAATAATTTTTTATAATATATTATTTAATTACAATAAAGTTTTGATTTATAATTTTATAACTTCAGTCACTCTTTTTGTATTTAACATTTATAAACATATAGGACATATAAACATATAGGAAATACATAATTTTATCAAATTAATATAAAACAAATTCGACGCATATAAAGAGATTAATACATATATATGAATAGCTTTGTTAAACTTAACGTCTTAAGGTTAAAATAAACAAATATTCAAAGAAAATTAAATAAAATTATAATATGCAACCTTCAAATTTAGTTAATCAGCAAATCTTCACGATTATACATCTTTATAAATTGGTCGTATAACTTTATTCGTCTTTAAATTTTTAATATCAAATAAAAAAAATGATTTGTTACACACAATTTTAAATATCAAATATAAAAAAAAATATTTGTTACACACAATCCCGTGCAGCGCACGAGTAAAAATACTAGTTAAAATAAAATGGTACAAGACATACCATCAATACAATTACAAAGTATTGAAAATTATTGAAAATAAACATCTTACAGAGAGTTTCAGTATTTAGAAGATCAGTATTCACTTGATCAAAGTGTTTATAAAATATTACAACAATAAAGATAAAGATTGTCCAAAAGATATTATGTATTCATGTAAAAAAAATAAAATTACTTAGATATATAAATAATCAATTGACATATATATATATATATTATGGGAGACCAAGAATAATTGTTTAAATTGATATTTTATTAAAAATATTTTATTAATTAAATATATATAAATTCTCTTTTAATATTGAATTAATTATATTTTAGACAAAGTTTAAAATTAAAATAAGTTTTTAACATAAGAAAATATTTTGGACAATGAAATTAATAATATACAAAATAAATAAAATATTACAACAATAAAGATAAAGATTGTATAAATGATGTTATGTATTCACGTTAAAAACAAAACAAAAAATATTACTTTTGACAATAAATTTTAATTAATAATTTAAATATATGAGTTCATATAATAAAAAACAATTTACCTTTAAAAAGAAATTTAAAAAATAATTTAGATATATAAAAAGACAATAAAATAAAAAATATAAATAAAAGATAAAAATTGTACAAATGATATTATGAATTCATGTAAATAAAATAAAATAACTTAGATATATAAATAATCAATTGGCATATATATATATATATATTATGGGAGGCCATGAAAATGAATGGATGAGATAAAATAAAAAAACAAAATAAAAATATATAAAATGAATAAAATATTACAACAATAAAGATAAAGATTGTCCAAATAATATTATGAATTCACGTAAAAAAAATTACTTAAACATATACTCTTATATTATGGGAGGTCAAGAAAATTAGTGGATTAGATAAAATAAAAAAACAAAATAAATAGATGAGATGTTATTAAAGATTGGTAATTACAATCAAGGGATGAGATGTTATAATAACTAATGAAGGGTCAAGATTTAATATTATCAAGCTAAATTAGGTAGATTAAAATGGTAGGAAAAATTTTGGTCCAATTTTAACTTTTAAAGTGTGTTTTATTATATATAATAAAGATGATTTAAATAATTAACTAATATATATGTTGGGGGAACGCGTTAATAGGCCCTTGTTGAGCCCATCATATTAATTATGTAAGTTCTTAAAATAATAATGAGCACGATAAAATTCTGTAGAATAAGTTCGATGGCTCCAGTGCGAAAGCCTAAAGTTTCATTGGCCCAGTTGAAAAGGCCCAAAATATTTGAACTTCTCCTTTATCCCACATCGAAAAATTATGAACATTGTATATTGCTTATATAGCTCAGCACTGCAGAGATGCATTGTCCCCTCGGGGATATTCGAAAAATTTGGAATAATATAAAGAATATTATCATGACCTTTGTGCAAGATGACACACATAAATTAAAAAATGATCCAATTTTGTGTTGAAAAAATTATAATATTTCCTCTTAAAATTCATATTTTCCTTTACCATAATAAATTTTATTTGTATCGAAAATATCATTCATAATTTTTAAGAAATAATTGAAGTGGGGTAATATAAAGAATATTATCATGACCCCTGCGCAAGGATGACACACATAAATCGAGAAATGATCCAATTTTTTTTTTGAAAAATTCCTTCCGTATATTTTAATTTTTTCTATTTAATCTATTTTTTTACATGAGTAAACTAAATAAAAAAAAATTCCTTCTATATATTCTTAATTTTTTCTATTTATTCTGAATTTTTTTTTACATGAGAAAACTATGTGTTGAAAAAATTATAATAGTTCCTCTTAAAATTCATATTTTCCTTTTTATGGTATTTACCATAATAAATTTTATTTGTATCGAAAATATCATTCATAATTTTTGAGAAATAATTGAAGTGGGATGGGATAAGCCAAAGGAATGACAAGAATTTGAATCAAGTTGACAATAACCGGGGATATGATTAAGGTTCCGGCTATCCACACACACTTTTTTTTATTACATACACCCATTACTCAATACACTTGTTTAAATTATATATACAATTTTTCCACTTTTACCATTATACCCTTAGGACTAAATTTACTCACCACTTATTTAAAATTACAAATTATTTTATACACACACCTACATACACTCACCTGCGACAAAGAAAAGAGGAAAATGAAGAAAGAAAATAAGGAAGAAGAAGAGATCTACTGGACTGCAATTGATCCGCGATTAGTACCCCATCTCCACTAATTTCGTTGAATGTAGTCAATAATGGATCATGTTGCCCTTTAACCTACTTTCTGTTAAAACCCCAATTCTCCTTCCAATTTGATTTTTCGATTGCCCAGCAATTCTGTTGTTTTCTTGGCTTACTCTTTTATCGGGACGATCTCTCTTCTGAGTTACTCGTTTTCGATTTGGGTTCGTCGATTTTGGAATCTGTATTTCGCGAATCGTGATCCCTGGTCTGCCGATATTTTTGGCACTGCTCGACCACTTGTGATCGACTTCTATTGGCATCGTTTGACCACTCATGATTGATTTTTCCTCTAATCATTCGGCGCTCAATGGAACAAGAAATTTTCTACGAATAGTGGTCAAACAACTTCTAAAAAATCAACAAGCGTTGGTCGACGCTTCCTGAAGGTTATCGACCATGGATGGTCGAACAATGGGTATATCTTTCAAGAACTGACCGTCGAGAGAAAATATCAAACAAATTAGGCTGTATATTTATTGGGGGCCTATATGTTAGATATGATTTTAGGCCCATGTAACACAATTAGTGTAAATGGTCCTCATCTATTATTTTAGTTATTAAGGGTATTTTTGTCATTTTCTCTTGGAAATTGATGATGGAGGGTGTATATAGTAAAATAGTGTGTGTGAATAGCCGATGTCTATGATTAAATTACCTTACAGAATTATTAGGATTTTGATTTCAGCATGATTTGAATCAAGTTGTGTAATCATTAATTATTTCATCATTTGGAGTGTAGCATATATTCCATCCGTCCCGCTATAATGATTACACTTCCTTTGTAAATTACAAAAGAAGCGTAACCATTAAAGTAAGACGGAGGGAGTATGTCTTATATCTTCATCATTGATAAACCCGATAAACCCATCCATGCAAGTAAGATTACAATAAGGCATCTTAGTGTACTCAATCTAGGTACAAAAGGGTTCGATCGCTTACCTCATGCGCTCTCACCCTAGGTCTAAAGAATGGTGGAAGGATAAATTATGGTGACTCAATTGATCAATAGAAGCTAGTCACACCTCAACTCGACAGAGAGATGGAGGGCTGAATTATGTTGACACAACTAATTAATAAAAAATAGGTTACTAACTATTGTACATAAGATGCCACTCATTTTAAATAGTTACTCCTTCGAAGATTCAATAATTGATTATTGATACAAAATATTACCCAATGATCAGTTTAGTTGTGCATATGGAACACCTTAAAAACACTAATAAACTTTGAAAATTGATAGGTGTATAAAATTTAGTCCTCCATCTCATGACTCTAAAGCTCCATAGATCTGAATTTAAAGAATATTAATTATTCTTTATTAAAAAATTTAAGAGTATTTATAATTTTATAGAATAAATAAAATAAAAATATGTTGTGTATTAGCTAGAGGTGGCATTTTGTAACTAAAATGTGTCGAAGTGTTATTTGTGTTGGATCCTTGTAGGAAGTTAGTGAAGCTAATTCTTAATGTAATATTTAAATAAGGAGTCCAATTGTTGTGTACCTAATGCACGATCTTAATTATTAGATTAAATTTTAATTCGATTTCTACTATCAAATAAAATAAAATAATTACTCCATTTTTAAAAATAATAACTACCCATTATACTCTATTTTTAACTCATTAACTCTTAGACACCGCATAATCACCCTTAAATAAGAAATGTCTCAAGAGTGTGACACTTTAGGGCAGATGAAGCGAATAATCTGTTGTAGTGGCGAAGCATATATATGTGCTATTGCCTATATGAAGTGGAACTTCATTTACCACATCAACTAACTTTGGACATATTTAACTGTTGAGAAATCCACTCATGTGGTTAATGATTATTAATTCACATGAGATCACGAGATTTTCTATGCTATTTCTTAGTATATTATTTATATTATTTTCTGTGTCAATAATTATATTATGGATAAATACTAAAATTTAACCATTAACTTTAGAATTTATATTCTCCTTTTACTTTGGCTATAAATTTTTTTTAGGACATATTTACTTGTGGAACCGTATTACTTCTTCTTTCTTCCTCTCTTTTTTTTAATTGAATATTACTACTATTTTACTCTCTCCATACCATTAAAAATCCTTATTTTATTATATTGAGTGTCTCATTTAAATGTCTATATTTTTTCCTTTTAATAAAATGATCTCATATATGACTCATCACCCACTACTAATACAACTACCAACTACACATAAAATAATAATACTTCTTAAGTGACGTGAAAAAAACAAATGGGCACTTATGAATGAGATTGAGGAAGTATTAAAATGTTATCATTTTGCATTATATATTATAAATTTTCATAAAAAAATTCATAATAACATTATCATTTTTCATCAATTGAATATTACTATTTTTCATTAGAAATGTTATCATTTCTTTTCCGTACTCTCTCACTATTAACTAAATATTCACTCCCTCCCGCATTAAAGATTTACGTTTTTATTTTAATTTGTTTCAAATTAAGGTTTACATTTCTTTTTTTTCAAGTTGGATCCACACAAAATAATAAATTATTTTATGTAGACTCCACAAATCTTACTTTATTACATATTAAAATATTATACTCTTAATTTACATGCAAAAAATAAACATAAATATCAACTCAACAAAAAGAATATTAAACATTACTCCTATATTTTTCTACTGAATGCGCATTAAAATGTTACTCCCATCTCTTAATAATTTAAATGTAATAATTAGTCTTTGGAACAAGGGAGTACAACAGATTTGTGACACATGAAGACATCCATGATCCAGCTCCCATGGCCCAAAGTAAAACTTAAAGAGTGGCACCTCCTTTTTCTCTCTCCACTCACCTCTCTCTCTCTCTCCTCTCACTCATCAGAAAAGGGTATCTCGAAATTCCAGGAATTTCTAAATTCGACCTGTTATTTTCTAGATCCACATAAATCCCCCATAAAAATCACCAAACGTGTGGCCGTTCCCCTTCTTGATTTATCCGTCACCACTTCCTTAATTTAATCAACTCTTTCTTCCTCTGTGTTTCCAATGCCTCATTCTTACTTCCTTGGAAGCTGCAATCATTCTTAACTTTTCGGTTGCCCAATCATTATCTTGATGCCTTCCACATACCTCCCTCTCAGATGGGAAAGCACCGGAGACCAGTGGTGGTTTGCTTCCCCCATCGACTGGGCTGCTGCCAACGCCCACTACGACGTCGTCCGGGAGCTCCTCTACATCGACCCCAACCTCCTCATCAAGCTCACCTCTCTCCCCAGAATCCGCCGCCTCGAAACCGTCTGGGATGACGACCAGATGTTCGGAGACGTCGCCAAATGCAGGGCCCACGTGGCGCAGAAGCTCTTCTGGGAGAGCGAGACCCAAACCCAAAGGGGGGACAATTCTCTCATCAGAGGCGGCTATGGCGGCTGGCTTCTCTACACCGCCGCCTCCGCCGGAGATGTCGCCTTTGTCAAGGAGTTATTGGACAGAGATCCCTGTTTGGTGTTCGGAGAAGGGGAGTACGGCGTCACTGATGTGCTCTACGCTGCTTCCAGGAGTAGGAATTGCGAGGTTTTCCGGCTGCTGTTTGATCGCTGTTTGTCTCATGTCAAGGGGGCTTCTCCCGGATTCCGATCGGAGATGATGAACAGGGCCGTTCACGCGGCGGCTAGAGGCGGCAATTTGGAGATGCTGGTTGAGCTTTTGGGTGATTGCGGCGGCGGCGATGTCTTGGCTTTCCGGGATGCCCGGGGATCCACCGTCCTGCACTCCGCCGCCGGCAGAGCCCAAATTGAGGTGATTAATTAATTAATACTAATACGTTTCTTTAGCTTAATCACTTGCTTAATACAACTCTCTGTTTTCAGTTGATGATTTGATTACACTTGATTGAATACTAAATGTAACGGATTAATTATGGTGGTTCTACAATTATGCAGGTAGTTAAGCATTTAATATCCACTTACGACATCATCAACTCAGTCGACAACCGAGGCAACACAGCCTTGAATGTAGCTGCATACAGGGGCCATCTATCCATTGTAGACACTCTGTTATCCACATCTCCATCTCTTGCATCACTGTCCAACAATTATGGCGACACACTTCTTCACATGGCGATTGCCGGTTTCATCTCTCCCGGTTTTAGAAGGCTCGACTGGCAGCTGGAGCTGATGAAGCAACTTCTTGGTGGAAAACTTGTAAACATGGAAGACATCATCAATGTGCAGAACAACGAAGGCCGGACCGCCCTGCACATGGCCGTAGTCAAAAACATTCCGTCCAATGTTGTCGAGCTGCTCATGTCCGTGCCCTGCATCGACCTCAACATCCGCGATTGCGACGGCAACACTCCCTTGGATCTCCTCAAGCGGCGGCCGCAGTCAGCATCTTCCGAGATGCTGATCAAGCGGCTGATTTCCGCTGGAGGGATCGAGGATCCGACCACGAGGACCGCGCTCGTCTCTCATTTGAGACGGCGCGGCATTGGTGGTAGTCCCGGAACGTCTTTCAGAGTTCCGGACTCTGAGATGTTCTTGTACACTGATGCAGGGTGGAGCTCGAGTGAAATCGAAATCGAAAAAGTTAAACGTAACAAAAAGTTGGCTTCGGCTACCAAACGGCTCACCAATCTCCTCCGTTTTCCAAAGAAGAAAACGGATGGAGATGGGGAGTATGCGTCGGACACGGGACTCGACTCGCCAGGGTCGAGTCCCATGCCACTGAGGCATCAGTTCGCGAGAGCATCGTCTCTTCCGACTAATAAAAGAATACAGTCGTTGCGTGCCGCTGCTAGCCTTCCCGGCCCCAGTCCATCCACCAAGAAGAAGTTCACTACAGGGCTAACACAGGGCGTCCTGCAATTGCTTCCAAATTTTGGATCCCCGTCGAGCGAGTCATCCTTCTCGTCTCCCGCATCTCGAACGAGAGGCGGGGATGACGGTAGTGGGAGTGCAAATGTGGAAAACCTTGAGATGAAAGGGAAACAAGGATCTTTGAACATGAGGTTGAACAACTACTTGTGTTTTGGTGCACAAGGAGTAGCCATTGATAATTCCATCACCTCCCCACAAATGACCCCCACAATCACATCCAATTAGTGTAAATCTTTCATGTATCTAGTGAGTGTGTATATATACTAGTTTTTTTTAATCAAATCTTTAGGGATTGTATGTTTCCAATAATATTTGAAAATAAAATCATAGTTTGATATTTGGCTTCTTATTGACTAGAACAACACTTTTTATCTTTGTTTTTCTACATCCCATTTCATTTTGTGACATAGGACAAAGTAGAAACAATAGGAAATTGGTTGGTTAAATTTAACCAAAAAGCTTGAAATACAACCAATGGTAATCAGAGGTTGAGTATAATTATATAACTTCAATGATATAAATGCTGAAATTTTACAGCTCCTTTGGATGAAAAATTGCACAAGTTGGGTTCATCTATTATATTGATGAAAAATAAAGAATTTTAAAAAAGAAATGGAGAGCATTGGGGACTCTGTATCACATTCAATCCAGCATTACTTCTGAAGATCAGAAGAACATTCAATACAGCTCTGAATGCTGTGATTCTTCTTTCTTTTTACACTTAAGCATTCAATACAGCATTCATCTTGCAAGCAGGGGCGGCCCTGGGGCGGTACCGGAGTGCTGCCGCACAGGGCCCCACTCCGGCGAGGGCCCCCGAATTTTTTTATTATATATTTATATATATGTATTATATATTATACTTTTAATATGTATTATGAATAAGTATTGTGATGTAGCTCAGTTGGCATCCTCCTTTATCCTTTGCCTAATCCACCTGGGATCGACTGTTGTTTGGGGACTACTTTTTAAATCTGCCCTATAAATGGGCGCTATCTTCAAACAAATTACTCTCTCGGTCTCGGGCAAACAACATATTAATTGCAATGAACCTTCCTCGTGTAATCCATATTAATTGATATATCAAATAATGATTATGATAAATATTTTTTGCAATTATAACTTCTTTTTTTAAGGCCTATTTTTTTTTTTTGCACCGACCCCTAAAATTAATGGGCCGGCCCTGCTTGCAAGATCCTCTATCTTTTCGTGTATCATTTATTCAGGGTCTGGATCTTCTGTGCCACTTTGGTGTGATATTTCTTGTGTCACTCCATTAAATGAGTGACACGTAGGAGATATGAGAGATATTATACCTTAACCAATAAACCCTTAGGGGTAAGGATTTATTCAACCTACCACGTGTCATTCCATTAAGAGAAGTTGTAGGAGATGTGACACTTGTCATTCCATTAAGTCATTCCATTAAGAGATGTTTTAGGAGATGTCACACCAAAGTGTCACAGGACATAAATTGGTTTTAATCCCAAGAAAATTCCACATCTAAGTTTTTGAATTTCAAACTAGCTTATAATTACTTCCATTATAGAGTTAAATTCATTTTTTTGCCCTATAAGTAAATAAAATTACGATTTTTGTCCTAAAAATAAAAGTGGTTCAATTTTGCCCTATAACTAATGAATTGTTTCAATATTTGTCCAATTTTCACCGAAAATACAAATTTTGCCGAAATCCGCCACGTCATTCTTTAATTTGGGATTTCTAGTTGGTCAATCTGACGTAGCGATTTTGGCTTTTTTTTAATCAATGAATTTGACACGTCATATTCCACATAATTTTTTAATTATTTTTTTGTTTCCACATCATAATATTTAATTAAAATTAGAAATATAAAATAAAAAAGAAAAATCAATAAAATTAACTAAGAACTGTAAAATGAATTAAAAAAAGAAGGGGGTGGGGTGGTTAAACGTGTTAATTTCAACATCATCTCAAGCTCCTTCTTGAATACTTTCATGGCGTTCTCCGGCAAGCAGACCGGAATCACTATTCCGTTCTCACCCTTGTTATTCTTTAATGATATGTAAAAACTCGCTACGCCATCCCGGCGCCTACGCCGCCTTTTGCTGCCCCTCCGTACGCCGCGGTTCCCCACTCGAAGTCCACTTCACGGAAGCCGGCGTGCGTCAGATCATAGACCAAGTAAGGCCGCACCACTGCAAAATGTGGCAGATCTCTGATCGCCATTAGATCTGCCAACGATTTAATGTACTCCTCCGTCACATCGGACTTCGTCTTCCTCACGAGTTCCAGCGCGTAACCCGTCTAATTTTTGGATAGATCTCCGGCGGAGGAGATCGCGACGGGGAAAGCGAATGCGTTGCCGTAGTAACCTTGGGGAGTGGCGGATTGAATCGATACTGAGCATTCGAGATGCACAGGATTCTAACCTCTTCGTCTGGTTCCGGTGCGATAGCGATGGTGCGGCAACGCCAATGCCAAGCAGTGAGGAGTTCGAAGGTGGAGCAGCGGCGGAGATGCGGAGGCAAGTGGCTGCGGAGTTGTAGGGTTTTAACACGTTTAATCCCCTTTTCTTTTTTTTTTCTTTTTTTTTTTAAATTCATTTTACAGTTTTTAGTTAATTTTATTGATTGATTATTAAGCTTATGTGAAAAAAAATTAGATGAAATATGATGTGGCAGATTAATTGGTTAAAAAAAAGTCAAAATTGCCACGTCACATTGACTAGCCGGAAACCCCCAAATTGAAACATGACGTGGCGGATTCCGGAGAAAATTGAGAAAAATTGAAACAACTCGTTAATTATAGGGCAAAATTGAACCACTTATCTTTTTTGGGACAAAAATCAAAATTTTATTTAGTTTTAAGACAAAAAATGAATTTAACTCTAAATTATATAGTATATATTTATAATATTCGTGTATTTTTTTTTAATCTAAATCGTGTTCAACCATCATTTATATGGTTCAAATTTTGGCAATTCGTTTCCACTCATAAGGAACTTAAGTTTTTTTTTTTTCATTATTACGATGATCATTCTATCTTATGAATGAGTTAGTCTATTGTAAACTGGGTTTACAATGTGCAATACATATATAGTATAATATGATTAGAAGAGGAGAGAAGGGAAGGGCTTAAGAGAAAAAAAATTAATGTTCATATAATAAGTTATGCGAACCGGTTCATAATTAAGAGTGTTTGTGCTTATGAATACTCTTCTTAATACATTTTTTTTTCAAAAAAATTTGTAAAATAAAAATCATTTAAAAATAAAAATTGTTCATACATGTATTGATTAATCATAATCACAAACAACTTAATACACTACCAATTGTTCCACTATTGTAAGTTTGTCTTCGAATGATGCCTCATTTTTCTTTAATCTAGCCACAACTCATCTTTTGTGCACATCTGATGAACAAAATAACACTCGAAGAAGAAATGTTGACATGTTTAATCAACCAACACAAAACCTATATATTGGATCCATATCAATATAATACACTTTATTTGGTAATCCATATCAATATAACACATTTTGAAGTAAAGCTTATTGTCAACCTTAATGTATCTTGCATCCATACTATACAATCTACTAGCTTTAATCTTATCATTCTCTGTATATTTCATTAGGTTGTTATTCATGAGACAAATGGAGGAGAGAGAGAAAAGGTGATACACTAATGGCTGCTTTAGACATTGTAT
The DNA here is from genome assembly GCA_023678885.1 of Pogostemon cablin. NCBI lineage: Eukaryota > Viridiplantae > Streptophyta > Magnoliopsida > Lamiales > Lamiaceae > Pogostemon > Pogostemon cablin. The sequence goes on along the minus strand of CM042969.1, from coordinate 29,679,672 downwards.
GCCTATAAATTTAGGTAATTTTTGGCTTATAACATCCCTACTCGTCTGAGGAACCCAAGTGTTAGATTCTCTTTTGGATTATAACATCCCCTGCTTAACACTTGATTGATTATCTCTTATGTCAGATTTTCAATGTTTCTGAGCACCCTATAGCTTATAAATTGGATACATTTTCTAGGAGAAAAAAAAAAACATTTTTTTAACCAAGCTTGCAACAAATGAAATTTAACATGATATAATTATACTATCTTTTTTGCTTTATGATAGGAAATGGGAAAAAGACATTTTACTACCAAAAAATTCCTAAAGGCATGAGTTATAACTATATAAGTATGAAAATGGGTAAATATCAAAATTGATCATGTAAGTATGACATTTTTTAACTTTAGTCCTTTATCATTTGCAATTCTCAATTATTGTTTTTTTTGTCCAATTTTAGTCATTTTTGTCCAAATTTAGTCCTTTATGTTAAAAAATATCCAAAAATGGTCCGAAAGTGTATACATTTAGGAACAATAGTGGATCAAAAAATGACCAAATTTTGAAAAAAAAGACTAAAATTGATTCAAAAGAACTAAAAGTGGAAAAAAAATGATCAAAATTGAGAATTGCAAATGATAAAAGACTAAAGTTGAAAAAAGTCATACTTACAGGACTAATTTTGATATTTACCCGTATGAAAATTCTTAACCAAGATCAAAGAAAAAAAAACCTCTTTCATTCACAATCTTCAAACATACTACACATTTTCTTCCTAGTAGATGCAGTTCAATATTCAATGGAACATTAATACCAAAACGTGTAAATGATTTTTTTCATAAGCATCAGTACATTCTGGAGTAATGTAACCACTAAACTCAAATTTATGCACACATAAGGCTCTATAATAAATAAAAATTTCATAACTTCAAATCATAATCAGGATGTAATTCAACAACCCTTATCAAAGATATATAAAGAATCTAGCTTCCCTATCGATCAAGCTAAAGCAACCATTCACAATGTGCATAATTAAATTGCTTATCCGACCATATCTAAAACTAAATGGTGAAAATGAATAATTTCACCTATAGTTGCAGAAATGCAGCTTTAATGATATTAGTACCACCTTCGCTTTTTTAACCTGATAAACATAATATGGGGAAATTGTAATAAATAATCCTCAAAAGTGACGTTTCTATTATAATATGAGAATTTTTTCAGTAGCATGTATTGAATAAAAAGGATGTAAAAAAGCTAATAATACTTCAAGCATATTCAAAATACAACGATAAAAAGAAATGTCCCACACAAAAAGTCCAAAAGGCCCTCATGAGAGTGATAGACTTGGAATAAAACTAAAAAACTACTAATAGATAACTAACATTCTCAATTCTTAGACCGGGTTCTAGAAAGTCAATCAAATGAGTTCTACAACATGAACCTTGTACTGGTCCTATTGCTTAAACAGGGTTCTAGAAAGTCATGTTGAGACGAATTAGGAAATCGAATAGGAACGAAAATATGATATGAGTATTTTATGATAATGAATTTATGAATTTTGCAATGATATGAGTATTTTATGATAATGAATTTATGAATTGAGTAATGGACCTCAACGGAGTACAATATCTTATTTCATGATTTATTTGCTATGATTAATGGACCAAAATGTGCCTTACAAACATGTCAACATTCAATATATAAGCATTTAATTTTTTTATGTATAGGATTATTTAATTTCTATAATATTGTTTTTTTTTTATTGAGTTGTGGTTGCTCCCTATTTATTTTATCCCCCTTTTAGTGTTCTCGTAGCATACAAGTGGAGATGTGCCAATTAAAACTTAAAAAATCTGGAATTTAATTTATATTTATATTTTGGCTAAATATAGTGTGCATCCGGGTGCACCTAAGATTAGGGTGCACCCATATACAAATATAAACAAAAACATATACAATTATGAGCAAAAACGTATAAAATATAATTGTTAGTTTTTTAATGAAAAATTGAGTGTAAAAAAAATATACAATTATTAAAAATCATATATACACTATTGAATAAAAAGTTATACATATATGGATGTTAGTTTTTTTAATGAAAAACTTAGATGAAAAAAGTATAAAATTATTATAAAAAACGTAGAATAAAAAGTTATACACATATGGTTGCACCCAATATACACTCTAAAGAGTTAAATCGTTATCTATGATTAGAGATCGGTTGGTAGTAGCATCCAGTATTCTTTTCGTTCAAAGAAGAAATCTTGCGAGCATTACACAATATGATCAGAACCAAGACCTCATCATGAAACAAAAATTTCTAAATAAATTAAATTAATATTACAAAGAGATCTTTGCATTGGCCGTAGCATTCACAGAAGACCATCAAAATCAAAGTGCATCAATAATAAAAGTAAAATAAATACAAAATCTTATATGCATGTGTTGATAAAATATCATCGTTAATTAATTTTAAATTATAATTATTTTAAATTGTAGCATTCACAGGACCATCAAAATAAAAAAGAAGATGCATAAAAAATAAAAGTAAAAAACAATGGCAAAACATTGCACTTTGGTAGCTAAATATGTTACCAATAAGGGGTCAAACTTACATCACTATTTTAATGTTAGATAATCTCATTTTGGCCGACAACAGTTTAACATTGTCGCACTTTGGTAGCTAAATATGTTCCCATTTCCACTCCGAACCGTCCAACTCTCCCGTGGATGCAATACTGCCTCCTATTCACATATGTTGTACAACCTTGGAAATAGGTCACGAAGGCAACTCTTATCCACCCAAGAATAAAATGATGTGCTCGAACCATCCTTCACCTAACGATATAGTGGCTTCTTGAACCGATTACCTCCAATATCTTCCATTGACTTTGCTATATCCCTCTACCACCTTTAAGTTTGCCACAATTTGACAAGAACCTTTCAAATTCCCCAAATGAAGGATCAATTCCAAGCCTTTCAATAATCAAAATAGACCACCATCCCTTTTGATCATTTATAATATTCCAAATCCACTTGCACAGCCTTTCATCAAGCCTTATCTTATTGTAAATAGAATCCAATTACATTAGCCAAACTCTATAACCTATCATTTCAATTGAACAGTTTAATTAATCGGTGTCGTTTTAATTAAATAATTGTAATAATTGAATTAAAAATATAATGTGATCTATAAAATAATTTTAGACAAAAATATTCAAACAGAAAAAAGTAAAAGCATAGTTTTTACCATTCAGAATATATCAAGTCACATAAATTTTACACAAAAAATCACAAAATTTCAGTATAAATTTCCAATCATGTTTTGTTTACCTTATACAAGAATTAATCTAAAAATTTTTTTTAACAAAATTTAATGAGTTATGTTTGTAGTCTACAGAAGTTGAAAGAATGTATTTTATTTTGATTAGGAAGCCTCAAATTTTGACCATTTTGGAGAACATTACATTAATGCCAAACAAAACCTAGTGGTACTAATTCCAGTATAAATTACATAGCACAATCAGGCTTTTATTATTTGGAAAAGACTAGTGAGACCATCTCACATACTTACATGATACGGGCGAAAATTGGTAATATTTAATTAATAAAAAATAATAATGTTATTTCATGAATAATTTATAATATAAATAAAAAGTGATAATATTTTATAGTGAAAGTAATAACTATCTAAAAAAATTTAAAATAGTCTCACATGAGACTGTCTCACACAAGATCTACTCTTGTTATTTTTGGGTTTGTATAAGAAGCACTCTATGTACGCGTACATTCATATGTATTAGTGAGTGATTTTAATTTGATAATATATGTTTTTTTAAATAAATATATTCATATTTTATACTCCATTCAATTCTTCATTTAAAAAATTAATAAATTTTTTGGTAATAAATGTATAATTTCTTATTCATTAATATATAAATTATGAAAATTATGATCAACACCTAACTCACCACACAACACACAGGATAAGGCTAAAGTCCCTCAGGTCTGCATTGTCAATGCCGAGCTCTGCCTTGTCAAGCTCTCATTGCCAAAGGAGAGCTCGGCCTTCTAAGCTCTCCATGCTGCCAGAGGTGAGCTCGGCCCTCTCCAAGCTCTCCATGCCGCCAGAGGTGAGCTCGGGCTCTCCAAGCTCTCCATGCTGTCAGAGGTGAGCTCGGTCCTCCCAAGCTCTCCACGAGCTCGGCCTTCTAAGCTTTTCATGCTGCCAGAGGTGAGCTCGGCCCTCTCCAAGCTCTCCATGCCGCCAGAGGTGAGCTTGGCCTCTCCAAGCTCTCCATCCCTGCCAAAGGTGAGCTCGGTCCTTCCAAGTTCCCCATGTGCTAGGTCTTTCCAAGCGCTCCACGCGCTCGGCCCTTTCGACCTCACCTTGCCAAAGTCAAGCTCTATCTTGCCGAGGTCTTCCAGAGCTTGGGTCCTTAGGATGACTAGTGGATGTCAATTCATCTGTCATATTATTGTCAGGCTTTTCAATCTCCTAAGACAACCCTTCACACCTCCAAAGGCTAAGAACATTTAATGCTCACTTGTTACTAGCCTATAGCATCTATTGCTAGAATAGTAGGCTCACCCCACTTGTATAATAAGGGAAGCCGCACCCTCATATTCAACATCAGTTCCATCATCATCCTCACCTTCTTCTCAACCTAAAGCTCACCTTCACCATCAATCTTCTCCTCGTTGTAAAAGGAGAATTATCTCCCTCCACCAAAAAAAAAAAAAAAACAGAGACAAACTCTTTACTTTAAACTCCCACAGATATGAGAGGAATTCTTGTGTCTTCTTCTTCAATGATTTTCTTTATATTATGTTAGATTAGTTCGATTAAATCATATAACAGCCACATTAAACACTCACCTCACTATTAAAAATTGACTATCTACAAATTATAAGTGTACACATTATATTCATGTACCATATGCACAAGAGAATTTTACGATTAATTTATTTTATTTTTTCAATTTTGATAATCCATTAATCTAAAATATATCGGTTAGATGAATAAAAATGAAAATATGTTTTCATAATGTAAATATGAAAATTTTATGACATTGAGGGAGTATAAACTCAATATGAGAAAATTACATGAAGTGAGTGTTTTTATCATTCAAGTTATTAGGAGTTAATAAGAAAATTGAAATGAGTATTAGAATAATGTTAATTATTTATTAATTTTATGAGATATTGTAATTCACCTTGCCGTAATCCATAATGCCTTTTGTTTGCTTTTAACAAACGGGCTAAGAAAAAAATTAATCACGCTTAAGTAAAATTTTTTATTTGTAACTTCTCAAAAAAAATTTTTATTTGCAATAAATTTTAAAGCCCACAAACGGGCGTGGCCGGTTCGAGTCCGGTCCAGTAGAGTAGAGAAATGAACTTCCATGTCGCCCCCACCGACCCACCAGACACCAGCTCGCGGCAGCCGCACCAGCCTTGTCGCGAGAGGAACGACGAACCCTAGCGGTGGCCTCACCCGCCCCCGCTCGCACCAATACCTAAAGCCGGCTCGCCGCAGCCGCACTCGCCTTCCGCTCGCGCCCGACGCACCTGACATCGACTCGCGCCGGCCACTCCGGCAGCCAGTTCCACCGTCGTTCAGGTATGATGTTGTCTTCTCATCACTATTTAATCCCTCTTTAAAAAGCCTTAACATACCCTTTTATGTGCGATAATCTTAATATAAACCCTGTGTTGAATTGGTTTGTAAACCTTTGAAAATAGAATGGATTTTCATTTTTTCTCTTAATCTTAATAATAACTCGCAAGTTTCCGAGACTCGGCTTTTGAGACAGAGTGATCTGAGTAGAAGTAGAACTCCTGAGGGCACTGGTGGAAACAGAGGGCTCGAGATTAATGATTGTAATTTTTTGCGACTCATAATCTAGAGCTCGCCTTTGAAGGAGCTGCACCAACACCGAATGAAGGTTGGGAAAGGCTTATTAAACAGAGATTACTGGTTGTAGCTAATAGGCTTCCTAAATCTGCTGTGAGAAGTGGTGAAGGTTTATGGTCATTAAAGACAAATCCTGGGGTCTTATGAGGATCAAATCTACTGAATTTATTGCCAATTATCATAATGGATGCTTGGTTTATGTATGCTGAATTGCTGATAGGTTGTGATAGAATATAGATCCAATCAGAATTATTTTCTTTTGGTGGTCTTTCTCTTGTAATATTATTTCTGTGTATGAAACTCAAGGGAGCCATAATCCATGTGTGCATGGTATGGAGTTATATGTTATGCACCTAACCTAATGAAAATGAACTATTAGCTTAATATACGCTTTAGATGGTTGTTTTAGAGCTCTTGATGTACCTTTTTCTATAATGTATCTTTTAAATGTCTCTTCATGTTTTCATGAGTGATGGGATTGGGTGGTTACAGTTTTAGTTTGAGTATGTAATTTGTGAATGATTATGTAATTCTGTAGCGGCGACTTATATCACTGTGTTAGTTGTTTGTATGAATTTTTTTGGGGTAACTTGCGAGTGAATAGATGAATAGGGATTAGTACGCAGTTGTGAGTCTTTTGAAATTTTATATCTAATAAAGTTAGCTAAAGAATTTTGAATATTTTGCGGTGGAATGTGCTTATGAATTTACTACAATCTTGAAGGTCAATCCTTGTATGGTTCAAGAGCTTTGTTGCATCAGTTTCTATGATGCTTTCTGAATTTGTTTAACATCTTGCTTTGTCCAAATGTGTCATTTATTATTTTAGATGAACCATTGTTGTTTTGGTGGAGAAGAGCTTGAGAAAAATACATGTATAATTCTATGTAACACGAATGACATATTTGAAAGGCAACCCCCATATAATCTTCAGAGAATTGAATCAAGATTCGATCTTATTTTTCAGCATTTAGTAATTAAGTGGCTCACTTTGTTTGCGCATTCTAGTTGTTGCATATGGAGTCCCTTAATGATGCTTGTTTACACTTACAGCTGAGAAGCAAGCAGTGATGGTCATCATGGTGACGATGGACTGTTTTATCGGGGACTTGGAAAAGGAAAGACATTTGGCCCTACCTACACAACTGGTGATACTGTTGGTGATGGTATGTACTTTGCCACACAATAGTTCTTTTTCTCGTAAGATAGTTGATTTACGTTCGGAGTGGGATGGTGTAGTTCTGTTGTCATGGACCGACAACATATCAGACACCCAATATGAGCGATTTGAGGAAGCCCTCTCTGTTCTTAACAGAAAATTAGATGCCAAAGGTAGAAAATTAGAAGTTATTGAACTCCATGTGCCGAGACCACTATTTTTCAGAAGAAGAGGCTGCTGGATTGAAAAAGGTTCGAAGTTGCTCCTTTTGTCATTCCATTCACAGCACTTTTCATTGCATTGTTCTCTAAAAGTTGAATTAACATGCAATACAATGCCATTTTTGTGTGAAAAGCTCAGGCTGATGCATCCATTGGCTAAAAAAATTAGTGTAGTTTATTTATAGAAAAGCGTGCCCTTAATTGCAAGAATCTCCTGATTTTTTCTTAAATATGAAGAGTGAAGACCATGTTTTAAAGATAGAAGTATATAGTAATATTTAGCATATTATGTTGTAATTCAAATCCCTCAACCCAATTGCAAAATTCATTTACAAGCTCAGTTAAGTTGGCAGCCTGGTGGTTTCCTGTTAGATGGTGGTTACATTTAAATGCTGTTATTCTACATATTTTGGGTCAAATCATCCATGTTGTTTTGGTTCATATATTCCTGCGTTTTTTGGTTGTGGCTAGCATCGACTCTCCATGTATCTGAATTTCTTTTATGTGGAAATTGAAAGATTTCAAGACCCATTTATGACAGTTGACTAGATATTCTTTAACTTTCATTTTCTTGTTTCTTGCATACAGTATTATGATCAATAAGCTTCTTCATTATTATGTGATGTTGCTTCTGCAGAATCCACCATCAGTGCCACTCTAGTGGTTGTCAAGTGGGCAAGTTGGTGAAGGCAATCAGCATTCATAGTTGATTGGCATAATTGTGGATATACCCTGCTCGCGCTGTCCCTGGGAAGGAGTAGCCTCTTTGTTGTGTTATATCGTTGGTGAAATTGCTTATCTACCTTTTGATTTGATAATTTTCCAAACCAGTTTCTCATGAAACGATAGCTGTTATATTTTAATCTATGTCTAGGATTGAGAAGTATCATGGCTGGATGGCTCATGGTTTCTTGTGCGTGACAAGGGCATTGCAATGTGAATTATCCTTGAACTGGGGGATTAAGTAAGGGCATGACATTTATATTTTCGTGTCTGTGGGGACTGTATTGAAATTATTAATAAAATTTCTGCTTTAAAAAAGAAGAAATTTTCATTTATAATATTGTAACTTTCATAATTGCTCATACTTTAACCACTATTGTCATCTTATTTTTTTATTGTAGAGAAACTGTTTTGTATGATCATCCTCCTGAATTTTTTTGGCCTGCTTCACTCGAGGAAAAGCATTATGAAAGTTAATTTATGTGGCATGATTAGCTTTAAGACAGTTGTTAATTTGAAATATCTAAAGTCAGCAATGGTCTAACTGTTTTGCAGGATTACTGAATGTTTTAACAAGCCATATGGCCATCAAGATTGCATAAGCAATTGTTAAAGATGGATTGATATTCTCTTAATTACTTTGAATAAAATTTAATCATATTCCTGCTTAATTTTATCCACTCAGCTGATGCTGCGAGTATTGGTAATGAGCTTGGATGATGATGATGATATTTCTCTAAATTTGTTTTAAAATGTGTACATGTGCGGGATTTACAGAACCATATGGCAATGTTCTTGAGACAACTCCATTTACAACCATAGTTGTTAAAGGCGCACCTAAGGTGCTCAGGCTCATGGGTCTGCACCTAGATTGTTGATTTTTTGCTATTCAAGGCTCATGTATCAAAGGCGCGCGCCTAGGTGCGTCTCTTCAACATCCTGTTTTTTTCTTTTTCTTTCTTTTTTTTTTTTAAGTTTTTTTGAAGTTGCTACTCAATTATTAAAGGGTTTACATGTTTTTAAGATAAAAATGGACAGCCCACTTATAAAATGAAATGAAATAAATAGAGAATTAGGGTTAGGGTTTTAGTACTTGAACTTTCAAAACTAAGACAAAAAGGTGGCTGCCTTCACCTCCACTGCCTACCTCCACCATCTGCCACCTACTTGAACTTTATTTGTGTGTATGTTTTTTTTGTGTTATAATGCTATTATTATGAGTTATTATGTATCATTATGTGATGTTATGTGATTTTTACCTTTGTTTAGTTAGGTAAAATGATTATAAGTAGGATATATTTGTGTCTATATATTGTAAATTCATATTTTGGCACAATGTACCTCAGGCGCGCCTAGGTGTCTGTGCGCCTCTCCCCTTTAACAACTATGTTTACAACTCAGGTTGGCACTGATATATTTTTGAAGCAAAGCAGACCAGCACTCGTTATCAGCAGTACAAGCTGGTATATGTTGGATATTTTAATTGCTTGTCAACAAAATTTACGCCATATTCTATTCGTCTGCACAACTTTTATCTTTGTTCTTGCAATTGTACACTTGACATTTTCAGTTCTTACTGTAGTATTTGGAGGAGCAAGGGTCAGTACAGTACTATCTGATTTTCTAATGTGCATGCATTCAATACTTTCCATATCGTTTTTAGTAATTTAAAAAGTTATGTGTAGATTCAGCAATGAAAGCATTGGGAAGATGCTATAGCAAAGGCTTAGATATATTGTGTATTTTTACAATATCGAAACATCCCACATTGGTTTCACACAAAAGTGTGGAATGGCATGCAAGTGATGGTCAGCCCACATTGGTTTTTTGTTCAGAATTTGCTCTTTTTATGAATTGTTCATTTTTCTTTTTCGTGTTCAATGCAGAGTTACAACCCTGTGTTCATAGATGAAAAGATTTTTCATCTGTATTATAATGGATATTGCAATAGTTATGTCCTCTGTTCCACTATCTTGGGCTTCCACAAGAAGACCGACTTGGAACCATTAGGAGTTTCCAGTTGCAGTTTGCTGCATACAAGAAGGCAAATAACATGTTTGCTGAAGGGGTTTAGTTTGCATACAAGAAGACCGACTTGAAACCATTAGGGTTTAATTTGCTGCATACAAGAAGGCAAATAAAATCCTGGGGTCTTGCATCATTTGCTTTTTTTAGAGTATGCGTTTATTCTTTAGATTCATTCACTTTATATTATTTATGGCCTCAAATTTGATATGATGTTGGTTTGTGGGGCAGGTTGCAGGGAATGATAAGGACTCCATCCATATTCCTTCTGCCTCTAAAACCTCTAATGATGGTCAGGTTACATCTAAGTTGCATGTTATTGAGCTTGGTGCTCAGCTAGGTGAATATAAGTTTTATTATTATTATTAATATAATAATAATAATAATAATTATTATTATTATTATTATATTGATTTTGTTTTATTATAGTTATTATAATTTTATGAAATTATTACTAAGAGATACACATCCTAAGAGCTTATTTACACCTAAATACGTTGAAAAAGAATAATTACCCTCAGATACACAAATTATGATTAAAGAGACGGAACTACCCTCCAACACACAATCAGATCCACAAAAATTCCCTCTCCACCGCTGTACATCAGATGCAGAAAGACTTTCCATTTCTCCTCCTGAATGAATCTTCAATCTATCGCTTCATTGATGGATCCCAAAAGAAAAGCAGCCGCAAGAGATGCAAAGCTTCCTACAATCGCCTTCACCGTCAAACCACAGCAGCGCCGTCGAAGAAAATAAAGTAGCAATTTTTCAACGATTTCCAGATTGTTGTTGCAGAGAAAGAAGAATTGAAGAAGCAAGCTCTGGCTCCAAAGGCGAAGCTCGAACAAGGATCGACACACCAAGGTGGAAGGCCATGGTTAGGGGATACGGATGCTTGCCCTTTGTGCTACTAAATTTTTTGAATTAATTAGGGCACAGATCGAATGGAGAAACTATCCAGTTGTTGCTACACCAAGCTAAACCGTCAAATATCATGGCTACGAGTAAGGGTACTATCCTTGCTTCGACTCTAGCAGCTGCGGGCGGATCAAAATCTCAGCGAAGGTGATTTTACAACATTCAAATGGGTTAGTAGGCTCTTATGAATTATTTATTTGAGATTTACAATTTGTACGTTGGTAATTTCATTGTGCCTATGTGGTTTAAATTTGATTGAATTTCATAGTGGAATTGGGAGTATGGCCGCGACACCGTTAAACTACGATCCGGCCATCTGATCAATTATGAAGAATACTTTCTTTCTTTAGGCTTTATTATGATGTGGTTGAATTGATGAGTGTGCAAATGTGTCTGCTGGATTTTTTCTCTATATAGAATTGGTGTAACATATCAAATACTCCTAATTATTAAATTAAGCAACTTTGATTGTTTTGGTTATCGCTCAACAGATTCAAGGATCCCAATTGTACATATGGATTACTCGCCGCCGCCATAGTTTCAGCCCTAGGTATAGCCTCCCGTCGCCGAAGAAGATCATTTCACGGTTCAATATTGCAACAACTTGATGACATTGATCCAACCACATCTCAGCAGGTAATCATTGATTTTATTATCTTCCTTCTAACATCTTCATCCATTCATTCATGTATTGATTTTGGTCTGGAAAAGTACAAATATTATGCTTATGTTGATGAATAAATCTTGCATAATCAACACTCCAGTGGTAGTTTTATTAATCTTCTTTTTCTGAATTTGGTGCATCACTATTCAATCATGGGAAAATTGATTATGATCATGCCTTCATTTTCAAGAAACTGCATTCTGTGCAATCGAAACTGCATTTTGTGACATCTGCATTCCGTGCAATCGAAACTGTATTTTGTACTTCATATATATTTTCCAGAAGTACTTCAAATATATTTTCCAGAAGTACTTCAAATATATTTTCCTCAACTATTCCCTTAATCTGCATTTTTTTATATCTGCATTTCGTGTATTAGAGCATTTTGTTTCCAGAGTACAAGGGCGCATACATGCATTTTATGATATCTGCATTTTATGCAATTCGTTCATTTCGTTTTGGAGTACAAGTACGCATATATGCATTCCGTAACATACACATTTCGTGCAGATTTACAGACTAGTAATGGCGTTGATGCAAGTGAAGAGCAATGCCATAGTTTTCGTGGAATTTATTAAGTGGGGAAGCTAAGAGAGCGGTACGTGATAAAGTTATCGTGGATTTGATTTGGCATCCTTCTCTGGAAGTTTGTTATCAGGAATTAGTTAATGTGTGTTATAAGAATTGGATCATGGTCTGTTGGTCTATGAGATAAAGGGATTAGCTGCTGTTTAGATTTTTCGAGGTCTGTATCTCTCGATTATTGAAAGTGGTTGAAGTTTTATCCTTCTCCATCTTGTTAAATCTGGGTTGTAGCCCTTGTTTTGTTATCCATCTCAAGAACATGGGAGCTCAGTATTATGATTTCAGTGCATGCTTTATGGAAGATGCAATATTTCAATTATCCTTGTGTGTCTTGTGAGAGAACATATGAGATTCAGTTCGTGCCTTTTTTGAACAGTTACATATGATTCCTTTTGTAATTTTTTAGGGACTACTACAACAGGGAATACGTGAATTAGATGCATACAAAGCAATAAAATGAGTTTTCAAGAAATGTAAAGATGGTGAAGATCAAGAATATTCAGAAATTGCTATAAATGCCCAACTGAAGAAAATAAGTAGATTAATAATTTCATTGCTATAAATTTAATGCAACTTCCACTCAAATCATTGCTCCAGCTCTACATATCCATGATATCTGCCCATCCTATGTAGGTAGGATCCCATTCCCTCTAATACATCTTCTCACATGTGCAATGGGCGAATTCTCCCATCTTATTATATAAACTTGATCTTAGTCAACCACCGGTTATTACACTCTACAGACTTATTAACAAGTAATGCATCCTCATTAACTTGTAATATGGTATCTACAGTCACATCACATGTATTATCAATTATGCTCTACTGATTTCTCCTACAGAATATGCACAGGAACCATTTTCTTGGGAATCATCATCAAACTGAATCATTGGAGAATGCGAAAGAGCAACTGGAGGATCCTTACGAAGCCACCTTCTTGAGATGGGGCGAGTTGAGCTCCCCTTGAAGAAGTCAGCGTCTGATCTTACTGGGTCCACGTGCCAAATCTCTTTGAGCATGGTACCAACATCCTTCATCATCTGGTGATCATCTGCATGCGTGCTAAGGCACAAGAATGCCACAACGTCTGTAGCATTTCATGCATTTCTGGATCAGTTTAATTTTTTGCACAAAATGCACAATAAAAATATAGTCTACATTCTGCATAAAATGCGGAATAAAAGTGTCATTATAATTCAATTTAATTTTTGCACGTAATGCACAATCAAAATCAGGTCTAAATTTTGCAAAAAATGCAGAATAAAAATGTATCAATGAACACAATCGATCTAGACAATATCAAGTAATTACTTTAAGTGAACAATCAATTTTGTTTAAACACCAGAATAGCAGCCCAATATGATTTATCCACACACAAACATCCTACGTGTCCACACACAAAATACCATACACACCTCTTTTCATTCTCAATCACAGCCCTCATTAACTCTCAAACACAACTTTTGCACTAAATAAAAATTTTTTTTTAACTCTTTAATTTGCACGAAATGCACAACAAAAATGGTACGGACCATCCATTTGCATTGGCTAAGAAATAAATTGTCACATACCTCTTCCATTCTCAATCAAAAATTTTGCACGAAATGCAATAGAAAAAAACCTCTAAAATATGCAAACAAATGTACTGCAGTATAGAATATGCATGCTATGCAGAAAACCAGCTTAAGAATTCTAAGGAATGTACATAAAATCAGTACGGAGCCTTTTATGGATAAGAAACAAATTCTCACAAACCCGTTTCAATCTCAATCACAAATTTGGCACGAAATGAAGCAGAAAATCAGACTGAAAATTGTACGAAATGCACAAAAACATACGTCCACATTACGCATGAAATTCACAAAAAAAAATCTTACTAAAATGCACGAAAAACACAAAAATTGACTCCAAAATTCAACAATTATTCACTGCACATTTTGTTCTGAAATTTACACAAATTTACTCCATTCAAAACACCATTGAACAAAAGAAAGAAATATCTCACAACCCCCAATCGACATTTGAAGCTCCAAATTCTCCACATCAAATTAGGGTTTTCACGGAGACGATTGGGTATACGGAATTCAGCACGAAATGAAGCAGAAAATCAGACTAAAAATTTCAAATATCTCATGGGCCCAATCGATATTTGAAGCCCCAAATTCTCCAAATCAAATTAGGGTTTTACGGAGACGATTGGGTATACAATTACCCGTCAAAAAAGAGAATCGAAAACTTTGAAGATTGGGTACAAGAGTTCATGCACAAAATGCAAACCTGGACGCACAAATCATCTTCGTCTTCACGGCTAAATCTTCTTCGTCTTCGACGGGTGTGTTCGATTCCACAGGAAGATTTAGGGATTTCGATTCTGCACACAGTGCATTTGCTTTGGATTTGGGGATTTGGCGTTTCATAATGGATAGAAGATATATCCCATTAATTGAGGGATATTGTTGAAAAATCTGGGTACACCATCTGCACATAGTGCATTTGTTTCAGTAAATGTGGGCTACGTAATTTGTGGAAAAATTTGGGATTTTTTGTTTGAATTGACGTGGAATCGGGAACGTGGGAATGCAAATTTAGGGTAAAATTGGAAATCTACTTTGAAATTGTGTAGTTAGGAGTAAGGATTAAAGGATGGTGTATCTAATAGTTAATTATACTCGTACTTAAAGAGTAACTATCTCTAATTTTATAGATCTCCTTCGAGGCAGTATTTTACTGTACATTTATGCTAATTGGTTGGTTAAATTGGCTTTTGTAGGGAAACCTTCTTTCACTAAAAAACAAGCAGATCTGTTCTTCCTTCTTTATTTTGCTGATGATTTTCCAGTGGCCATGCAGGTACTTTCTTCTTTGAAAAACATATTTAATATGTTTTGCATATGGTCTTAAGCTTTCTAAATGCCCCTTTGGATTGTGCAGATATCACATAAGTAAAGTTTTATTTATGTGATTACCAAGCTTGGGCTGCTCTTTGTGTATGATCTAGATACTGCAACAGCCGTATGCGGAATAAAAGCGGTCCAGATCCTTTTTTTCTGACCTCAGAAGCTTCATCTGCTGGAGGTTTCTATGCGATTAATAGGCGAGGGCAAGTTTTACTTTCCACAGTAAATGAAGCTACTCTCATGCCTTTTGTCAGTTACCAAGTATGTTTGTCAACTTTAGCCTTGAATGGCACATCTCATAATTAGACATTAAAATCTTCAATAATTATTTATTGCCAGTTAAATAATCTGGAGCTTGCTGTCAATCTTTCAAAAAGTGGAAACCTCCCTGGTGTAGAGAAATTTGGTAATTTGTTTTAGTCCTTAAGATAATTTATCTTAAATAATTTGAAGTGTGAAGGTTTTACCGTTTATAATCTTTCTTTAGTTCTCATGGTAGTATACTTGTTAATAAAGTGTTCTGCATTGACATTTATCACAACTGTTGCCTGGCAATGAAATTCTAGATTTATTGGTCATAAGCAGGAGGAATCTGAAAGTTTTAGATATTTGTTTTTTAAGTCATAATTGGTGCATTGAATCCTTTATTAATTGTTGGTTAGGCTCATAGGCATATTATTTGAGGATTGGAACATGTTAAGTTGTAAGTATTTCAGACCAATGACCTTTATCCTTGTTCAACTCGACATAGTTACTCCATTTGCTGTTTGTCAAAATTTCATGAAGCTAATTGTATGATTTGGCGGAATGTAGAAGAGTACTTTCTAGCATATATTGTAGTTATCAATTTGTGTGAGCTATTATGGCATTTGTACTTCTTGGAGCTTTCATGAAGCTATGTTTCTAAAGATACAAGTTCATATAGTAATCCAATATTAGTAACTCTTGGTGAAATTAGAATTGTATAATATGAATACAAAGCATGGCCAGTTCACATTGTTATTATACGTTCAGGAGCCTATAACTTCATTATCTTACATTACTTTTTATGGTTCTTAATCTTAGTTGTTTCTTTTAGGTTCTCATTCATGTCTGCTCGCACGTAGGCTGGGTTGCACAATATTGAGAAAGTCGCTTGAAATCTGATTTTCGTTTGTTTGTAATAGCACCAAATGATAAGCTAGAGAAGGGACTCGCACAGTGGTTACTTGCATCAGCAAAACATGATCAAGAAGACGATGATGGTGATCAAGAATATGATGGGAGTGAAGAGGCTACAGAGGAATCTCGGGGAACAGCTAACTCACTTGGATCAAATTATCGGCTGTCACACCTTCTGTAAAGGTAATGCATTTTAAAATAATGGATTCATGCTTGCTTAAAAAGTAAAACTATATCCACTCCTGCATAGTTGGAAAGTTTGCATGCAATGTATTTTATTGTTTCTTTTAAGTAATGCACTACAACATTTTTACAGAATCAGTATCTACGTCTTTTGGAATTTAGCAAAGCATGTCTTATTGTGCCTTATAATCTGCAGCAATCTTACAGACATCGTACTGCATCACGTGTAGAAATTGTGGCCATGAATAAATACAATAAGCTACCTTGGCTCACCAGTTTTGAACAGTTTGTATGAGTATTATGGGGGTAAACTTGTATTCTTGCTTAAATTGACAAAATAATGGAAAAAATATATATTGTCGGGGGACCCATTTTCAACTTGATCTCCATATAAACTGAATCTCGGATGCAGTATTTCTTGGTTGTGAATATAACCATGAATGACAGAATAAATTTGGCTGAAGCAGAGTGATGGCGAGGGAAGGGTGCACATGTTTACTGATAGTGAAGAGGAGTTAACCTGTTTAGTGGGTTGAGTTATGTCTGTGTTTGGTACTTGGAACTGATTAATCCTTCTATAATATACTATATTATTAGTTAATTTCATTTCTTTGTGAATGAAAAGAAGTGTGAGGAGATAAGTATGTATCTGGTGTAATAACAGAGATGCTCTCACCTCCTGCATTATTTTTATTTAAGTAAAACACTGTAGAAGCATGGTACACATTCCAGATTTTTTCTTCTTTTATTTACTTTTGCTAGGAGTATATCTAGAGAAGGAAATGCTTATTTGCTAGTATGAATTACCTTTCCTATTCTACAACTTTCCATCACTTAATTTACTTTATTCGTTTACTGTGCTAAATTTTGCTAAGATGTAGCATCTTAAAGTGAAGAGAAGAATAGAACTTAAGGTATTTCATGTTTCACTTTGTAGGTATGCCAATTTTGAGGCTTTAAAGAGGATCAAGTCTTGTTCTTTGGTCATGAAAACTTCAGCTGGACAAGTATATTTTCTTGCATGCCTCTTAGAACCTTTTAAAGGTGTATCCATAAATGCCACCAAGTTGTTAAAATGAGTTGTAAATCAGACTAGAATACAGTCCAATGATGAGGTCAAAGAAACCTACCACTAAGCAGACCAACTGACATCATTCTGTTCTGCAATTTTTTTGTATCAATGGTGTCTAATACTACTCCCCTCAAATTCTGGTATCAATATTTGTGCAGCTTAAGCTTTATGTGCCTCTGCATCTCAGCCAGATTCTTGTAAGTTTTTTGGACTTATATGCTAAACTACTTGATACTTATAGCATCTTACCATGAATTTTGCTTGCATTTGGTATTGTTCAATTACTTATGTGAATGTATGTAAATTGTGTCCATTCTCTTGTTTTGAACCTGCAGTTGTGTTCTCTAAGCAATAAAGAAAATGATTTTTTCAGGCTGAATTTATGGAACACGATGAGAGACCCCTTCCTATTGATATACGTCTACTCTAGATGCTATTGCGGAGAAGGTAATACTTTACTTATGGCAGTACTTTCAAATGTAATTTTGAATTTCATTGAAGAGTATGAAATTACATATTGATCTTTTCTCTTATTCTTGTGTTTCAGTGTCTTGCTTTTGCAAAGGCTCTTCACTATGAGGAGATGGAGTTTGAAAAACTTCAGCGGTGGGATGATGCTCTCAAAGCTTACACTTCTAAAGCCTCTCAAGCATCAACTCCACATCTTATTTTGGATGTATCAAGGCTGTTAATGAGATATTTTTGTTTATCAATTTTAAACAAGAATACTTTTTTGTTAGATAATTAGAAATATATATTGTGCATGTGGAATAGGATTTGAATATTGATATTTATTGTGTACTCGAAATAGTTGATAAATGAAATTTGAGTTGGATTTGATGCATTTGTTGTTGAATCATATGAATGAGTCTTGAGTGAGACCGTTTCACGGATTCTATTACGTGAGACGGATCCTCCCCTAACCCAAAAGGAAAAAAAGGCGGCCTAATTAATTGAATAAAACATAAAAGCACCTCTATATTAAATAATACTACATAAATAATGCATGAAACTTCAATTATGACCGGTTACTGTTGCTGTACGAAAATTTTAATTTATTTTATTAATTATAACTTCAATTAATTATATATATATATATATATAATATATACTTCATAATCTATTTTATTTCTCATTTTTGAATCCTGTGGCTTGTGGTTTTTTCGTTTTTATCCTACCATTTAATATTTATCTTATATATTCAATAGGATTAATTACATCTTTAGAATGAATTATAAGGCATAAATACTACATAAATTACAAGAGTGAAATTAAATTATCACTTTAAAAATTATGAGTGAAATTAAATTATAATTTTAAAATTAACTCTAAAGATAAATACTCCCCCGTCCCCTCGATAAGTGTCCATTTTGCCATTTTGGTCCGTCCCAATACAAAGTGTCAATTTTCTTTTTTGGTTGATGTGACAACACACAATAATACTATTATACTCAACTCACTACACATGTGACCCACACTCAACACAAATACAACTACCCACTCCACATTAAAAAATTATTTCTCTCACCTCATTATACTTTAAAATATTACACTCCTTAATCTACGTGCAAAAAACAAACGTACACTTATCGACGGGACGGAGGGAGTACTAAATTGTATGGAGAATTGACCTCAAACGTATAAGAGTGTATATTAGGTGCACCCGCATGCAAGACTGCACCCATATGTGTATGACTTTTTATTTAATAGTGTATACATGTTTTTTAATACTCCCTCCGTCCGCCCGAAAGGTGGATATTTTGCCATTTTGGGCGTCCACACCAAAGGTCCACATTTCCCTTTTTAAACACATGGGACTCACACCCATCACTAATACAATAAATTTATGGGACCCATACACCCCACTAATACAACTACCAACTACACATTAAATAATAATACTCCTTAATCTATGTGCAAAAAGCAAATGTCCACCTTTGAGGCGGACAGATGTAGTAATTGTATATTTTTTACGCTCAATTTTCATTAAAAAAACTAACAATTAAATTGTATACATTTTTTCTCATAATTGTAATATATATTTTTGTTTATATTTGTATATGTATGCACCTTATCTTAGGGTGCATCCGGTGCACACAATAATTAGTCAGCTTATAAATAATAAAATAGGTCATAGACTATGATTATATATATATAGTATTATAAAATTAAAGTTATAATTAATAAAAAAACAAAACTCGAACAGCAACTTCAATAACCGGTCATATTTGAAGTTTCATCCATTATTTATGTATATTTAATACAAAGGTGCTTTTATGTTTTATTTTTTTTAAAAAAAAGGGGTTTATTTGATCTAATGAGAAAGATGAGTGGCTTTCATTAACAAAAAGAAAGTTTGAATTCTTAGTTGATCCCCTTAAACAAGATTAGGGGCTCAAATAACCCTTTACCATAAATCATTTATTACCAATTAAACGAACGTCCACGTGCATCACACTATTTGAAAACTGTGAATATATATCATTCATAGATATCGGTGATTTGTAAAAATAATATCTATAAAATTACTAACCGATATCTAATATACTCCCGTTATTTATTATGTTTAGATTTTTCTTATAAATATTGATGATTATCTTCGGTGATTATACACTGATATCTTTTAGTGATGTTTATTCACATAAATATCAATTAATTGATATCTTTTTACTGATATTAATGCATTAATAAATATTTTTTAAATAAGTTAATTAAAATAAATTACTCCATAAAAACACGTTTTCACAAATCAAATAATCAAAATTAGAACACGATTTCAACATATCTTTCTGTAGTTTCAATTAATCGTGCTTATGAACCCAAAATCAAATAAAACAGATTGCTCCCACACTTGGAACTTATTCTGCCTCCAAATCGAAATCAGCCCTACCCTTTCAACCTCCCAAAATCGAACTCTCCCCAAATCAAGCCCTAGACGATGAACACCCGCCGACGAAATCAAGCAACCGCCAGGAATTCTCGCCGGCCCCCGCACTTCCGGTAGCTGCGCGCTCGCGATGCGACGTCATCGGTCGCGACTTGCGAGTCATCCTGTTTGGCCGCCGACGAAATCAAGCAATCGCCGCCAGTTCTCGCCGGCACCCTCACTTCTGATAGCTGCGCGCTCGCGACGCGGCGTCATCGGTCGCGAGTCGCGAGTACTCCTGTTCGCGACGTCATCTGTTGTGAGCCATCCTGTTCGCGTTGCCATTCCCACTCTCCCATTCCCAGTTGCTCGACGCCTTGCTGTTTGCGCCCTCACAAAGACACTCCTACACACCTGGTACCTCTCTTGGCTCCCGTCCAGCTGCAGCTTGGAGATCCGGCGCACATTCGCCGTTTCTGCTACGTTGCGCCAGTTCTGCTGGTACGCAGCCCAGTGGACCAGTCCCAGTCACCAAGACTCTTCTTGCTCCTGCTTCGTACAATCTCTGTAAGTTCAACTTTATTTAGTCATTACAGTGCATTATAATGATTCAATGGGGCTCTCTAACTTTTGTGCTCTCTCCAATCTCTAAAAACCTAAGCTCCTAGAAGGCCTCACCTAGCCGGCTGTGTAGGCCTGTCCCCTCGCGTTCTCTCTCCTTTTCACTTGTGTATCTCTAAATCCACCGACTGTAAGTCTTCTTGCGTGGATGCTTTCCCAATCAGAGCCCTCTCTTCGTGTTGGGTTTTCTTCACCCATTGACTTTCCACAAATTCTGGGCTTCCTTTGGTGCTGTTCATCTCCAGTATGCAAAGAGCCCATGTTTTCTCCTTCTCCCTACTGTGCTTCGCCGTCGAAATCGACGCCGCCTAGGGCCTATCACTCAATCCTCCACGCCGATGAAGGATTTAATCTGCTGGTTCACGTCGACGAAAGAGCCGTCGTCCTCGATTCTTGAGATCTGGTCAACTATCCGTTCGTCCGTACCAGCGCAGCCTCGGGTTCCCTCGCACTGAATCCTGCTGTCGGCTGCGCCAATCGGTGGCTACACACGACCATTCAGCTGCTGGATTTCTCGCTTCCGGCGATATTGTATTTTGGTTTTCCCCAATCTCTGTTCTCGGCACTGTTCCTCCACTTCGACTGCCCTTGGCTGATATTCCGATTGGAACTTCCCAGGCCTCCGACGGCTCGAAATCTCCTGTCGGAACCTTTGACGAAGTACGACGTCGCCCAATTCCTCGGGCGTTCAGTCCTCCAGTTTTGGATTCCCCAATTGGATGCTGCTTGCCAATCCATTGGTGTGCGTTCGTCTTGTACAGCCTTTGCCCAACTGTTTATTATGATTTTTTTAATGATTTAAATGTTAAAATTTCTTTTACTGCTTCCAATAATTTTAAATAATTCAATGGAGTAATATTATTAAATCTATTAGGTTTTATATAATAGTATAATAGTATATTTGCCTCATAAAAAGTGGGTAGCATTTCCTTTTCCTTTTGAATGTGGTTTGGGAGTCACATTTTCAAGTTTGAAAAACCTCTTTTACCTTTTCTTTTTTTAACGTGCATTTAATTTATCTCTTTTTTCCGCTTCTGTTTCATTTTCTCCCATCTTTTTATTCATCAGATTGGACGCAAAACAATTTAATAACGAGTTCTTGAGCTTATTTGCTGTCTTATTATGTTGAAAGATCTGCATTTCATCTGGGTACTTTAGTTTAAGGTACACTTCTTCAATTGAAGTGTTTTATGCTCATTTCCTTGTGTAACCATCTTTAATTTTGAAACTTTTTCCTTTTTGGAAAAACCCCTGGGTTTAGTGATTTGGGGTGGATCTCGAGTATGTGGAAGTGATGACTATCTTTTGTTATTTTGAAGTAAACAAGCTAGGCAGACTTTGGATTTGTGATTCTTTGACCATATTATCTAAATTTAATTTGCATCTTTTGAATTGATGTTGCATGCTGCACATCTCTTCTTGTTCAAGGCCCCTGTAGTTTCATGATGATTAATTTGGACTTCATGGGGCATATGTGCTTCGTCTGCTTTGTAGACTCTTTGCTGTTGTATCCGTTTAGTCTCATGATGCATATGGTTTTGATCCTAGGAAGGCTAGGATGATTGTTTAGATAAGATTAATGGTCTTATTGCCTTGATTAGACTTATGATTGCTGTTTGTTAGCTTTTGGAGGATCTCTTGGATAGCATCTTGGTTAACTACGATTCATACTTTATGGTATGGATTGAAGTTAGTTTAACTGAAATTTGGTTCTTTTTTACCTTCTCTTAAAACAGCCTTAAGAACAAAGAGTTTATATAGATGTGTTAGGATGTTTTAAAGGCCCACATATTTTGGCGTTTTTAAAGCTGCTTGTTTGCCTCATGTTATTGACCTTGTCTTACTTTTTTTTCTTGTACTCTTTCTGTCCTTTTTCCCTTTCTTATTTTCATTTACCTTTAATAAAATACAACTTATTATATTTGCCCAAATTTAAATGGCAGCTTGAACAAAAATTCAAGAATTTCATTTGTAGTCACTGTGATTGCCTTTAGAGAGATGGAAACTTGATTTCTTAATAATCATACCGAAGGCAAATTTTATCTTTAGTTCAACTGAGTTTTGATATTAACTATACATCATATGGTGAATCTTATTCTAGAAGTCAAGATTCAATAGGAGATTGTTCTTTGTTAATGTGTTTCTTTACTTGATGGAAGAGGGTTACATCTCTCAATTCTTGATAGAGGGAAGTTTTTATTTCCCCACATGTAAACTTAAGATTTCAATTTAATGACATTGTTGGTCGTGTTTTATTCATATTCCTACTGCCACTTTCCGAATGTAGTTAAATCCTATTAGAAATTACAGTAGATAGATCTGTATGGGATAAATTAATGTGATATCTTCTTTAAAGCCCCATTATCTCTTTTCTCTCTACCTTTTCTCTCCTTCTCTCTACCCTTAGTCCTCCGTGCACCTTCCTCATGCAATGGGGCAGGTTTTTCGGTGTAGCCGGACCTACTACCTCGCCCCTCTCTTACGTTTTATGATTTATATTAATCCTCTACGTTGAAGCTTCATCTCGAACAGGTCTAGTCTTTCCATGGATGGCCTATGCCAATTCATCTTCCAACAACTCCTATGACAATTCAGTATTCACACCTGTTTGCTTATCTTTATACCCTAGATCAGCACCTCTTGAGTTGCTTGATGCCACAGCCCTCAGGTATATGCTCTTGCGGAACGTTGCCGTTGTTTTGCTCGGCCACTCTGATGGAAGTAACAGTCTAATCTCATTGGAGGAAACCTTTCTGCCCTTTCGTTTTTTAATGGCTGCTGCAGCCATAAGATTTTTCATGTACTAGTTTGAGCATAAGGTTTGCCATTTTTCCTTTGTTTCTATATTCATGGTAAGCCACCCTACTCTCGTTCATTCCGGTGGAGCCATTCTATCAGGTCAGGTGAATTACAAAATAGAGTATTTGTTTGAATCGACACCCCAATTAAATCTTCCATCATTACTAGAATTTTCTTGGTGAGATTTTCATATACTGATCTGCTAATCTTACGAGTGTCTTTCATTACGTAACAAACTCTGAACTTGATGATATAGTCACAAATACATTGGGAATACAAAGAAGATACTAGTGTGAGATATGGAGGTCAAAAGGTGGAGATAGCATAGCACTAGCCTGTGAGTCTAGGGTAGTCTAGGTTGTCTCCTCCATCACACCATCTTAGCATACGTGAATATGATGATGCTTTGGGCCTAGGATTAGACTATAAGTATGGTCATAGCTCTACACTCCACCTCAATTATTGAGAAAATTAGAGGGTTTAGAGGAGTTGAGAAAAATCTTAAAGAGAAAAGGTTTTTTAAAATTCCTCACCCACAAAATTGTACTCTATTTTTAAAGGTATTCCGTCCCTTTAAAGAGGGTATTTTTTCAATTTTTAACGTCTCGTTTTAAGAGTCCCATTTTATTTTATATACATATGAGACACACGCACACCCACTAATACAATTAAAATAATCTATGATGCATACACTCCAACTAATACAACTATCCACTCCACGTTAAATAATAATATTCCTTAATTCACATGTAAAAAAATAAAAGACCTTTTTTGCCATGGTACGATGGAGTAAACTTTTGAAATTGTCAAAAACAATTTCGTAGCTAGAAACAAGGTATAGGAGTATATGAAATGTAAAAAGTAACTTAGGTAAGGCAAACACACAATAAATCCAGCTCAAAGGGTTATTTTTGCTTTTTGATACGTGGATTAAGGAGTATTATTATTTAATGTATAGTGGGTAGTTGTATTAGTGGGAGTATGAGTCCCATATTTTAATTGTATTAGAGGAGTTGTGTGGGTCCCATGTGTGTAAAATAAGGAAAGGGGACCCTTTGGGTGGTACAACCAAAATGGCAAAAAGGAATCCTTTTAGTTGGACGGAGGGAGTATAACTATTCATATCGGATCTTTTACATAATTTTCGTGTATTATCTTCTTTTTCAAACGTTAAGTGATTGACACGTAAAAGTGAAAATAAATCAGGATTTAAGTTTTAGGATATAGTTTTTTTCTCTTACGTGTAATCCATCTAACAGCGTGACACACAAAATAATTTACCAAAATGACTTAGAGAATATGATACAATAATTAGTTATCAATGTTGAACAAATTTTAATTAATTGACCTTAAAAGATTAGATAATTTCTTAATTAAATTGAAGAAAATTGTAAGAAAATTACGTAGTCTTGATAAAACACATTGCGTCAAGCCAATACGACAAAATCAACACTTTTGACTCTACTTTTTAAATGAAATTTCAACTTGGCCTCTCTTTATTTATTTATTTATTTTTTATTTTTTTGTAAATGAGAATGTGGGTCCCAATAGGAAGATTTGAGTATTGTCTAGAGTGGCATCCTTATAGTAATGTTAGTATGATAAATGAGAATTATAATTTTAAAATTAAAATAAATTGAGGAGGACCTTTGATATTATTGAATAGAGATAGCAGCATTACTTTTTTAAGGGTGGAGGATATTGTGAGTCGAAGAAAATATAAAGTAGGGGCAGATATTATCACTCCAGATTTATTAAACATATCCAAAAATAATTTAAATAAAAATATTTTAATTAATATAATTTAAATACCTTTATATCTAATAATATATACATAAATATAATATTAAATGTACCTCAAAATTACTAAACATACCTCATTTTTTTATTATAATTACAACAAAATTACATTGGAATTAAAAATTAAATCCCCTTGAAAATTAAGATCAATAATTCATTTGAGCATGAAAAAAGGTTGAAATTTCCAAGTTGATATTTGATCAATCTCATGGATCAAATGTTACACTCATTAGTGTTAAAACTTACTATATCTTTGACTTTTAATATATATATATATATTAAAAGTCAAAGATATAGTAAGTTTTAACACTAATGAGTGTAACATTTGATCCATGAGATTGAGTTAATACAATGATTGGAGAGATAAAAATAAAATAAAATTCACTAAAAATTAGACATGCACGCTGGTTCAAAACTGCCGGTTCCACATTTTCGGGAACCAAATCGAAATAGTATATATGGTTTCGGTTCCATTTCTGCCGGTTTCGATTTTTTTTGTCTACTAAAAATCAGTACAACAAATTAAGCTAATTTATTGTTGTTATCTTAATTGAAAAGAACAGTAATCGGTGCGACATACTAATAACAAAATTAATGTAATTATTTTCTAAAACCCAACCAAAATAAATCAATTTGCCGTCTATATTTTACGGTTGAGAACTGAACCAATTAAAATTGAAAATGATTTGAATAGAAAGAAAAAATAAATGAGGGGATTTTTCTCCTAGATAATTAAATTGATGGATTTAATGGATGATTTCTCATATTTGTTTAAGAAGAGGGGTTTAAGATTTGGATGAGTAAGAAAATAAATGAAGGGTTTTTCTTGAAAAAAAAAAGTAAAAGAAGAAGACATAAAACAGTTTAAACGTGAAACCCTACCTGATACATTTTCTCCAAGCTCATTTGCACACACCCCCTCCCCCCTAAACCCTACTCTACATCTTAACATTTAGACACTATCCCACCACAATCTGGCGAATGGTCTGCAATAATTTATAGTTAGAGATATATATTAAAAGTCAAAGATATAGTAAGTTTTAACACTAATGAGAGTAACATTTGATCCATGAGATTGAGTTAATACAATGATTGGAGAGATAAAAATAAAATAAAATTCACTAAAAATTAGACATGCACGCTGGTTCAAAAATGCCGGTTCCACATTTTCGGGAACCAAATCGAAATAGTATATATGGTTTCGGTTCCATTTTTGCCGGTTTCGATTTTTTTTGTCTACCAAAAATCAGTACAACAAATTAAACTAATTTATTGTTGTTATCTTAATTGAAAAGAACAGTAATCGGTGCGACATACTAATAACAAAATTAATGTAATTATTTTCTAAAACCCAACCAAAAGAATCTATATTTTACGGTTGAGAACTGAACCAATTAAAATTGAAAATGATTTGAATAGAAAGAAAAAATAAATGAGGGGATTTTTCTCCTAGATAATTAAATTGATGGATTTAATGGATGATTTCTCATATTTGTTTAAGAAGAGGGGTTTAGGATTTGGATGAGTAAGAAAATAAATGAAGGGTTTTTCTTGAAAAAAAAAAGTAAAAGAAGAAGACATAAAACAGTTTAAACGTGAAACCCTACCTGATACATTTTCTCCAAGCTCATTTGCACACACCCCCCTCCCCCCTAAACCCTACTCTACATCTTAACATTTAGACACTATCCCACCACAATCTGGCGAATGGTCTGCAATAATTTATAGTTAGAGATACCAGAGGATTCACCTAAACTGTTTCTCTATCAACTCTCCCTTTGGATCTTCCACCAATCATGTCGATATTCTCACACCGTGTGAGAGCAGCTTTGTTGCGCCGTGAGTATTTAAGTTTTTTTTTTTTTTTTAATTTCTGGGTTGATTTCTCTTTGCTTTCTTACTACCAGTATTAACACCCCCAAATCCCGTAGCTGAAAAAAAGAAGTATACGTTGCAATGCTTTCTGAATCTTTTTCTGGCATTTCCCTTCCGTCCGACATTCCAGCATAACCTTAAGAAAAATTTAGTATGTTGCCCATTACTTGTGAAATTGACGTAATTCGAGTTAAAAAAGATTTGATGATTATTATAGATGGGATTGACTTCAAATATTATAATGGATTAATCAATTAAAGGTGTATTGACTATGTTTATTTTTTTTTCTTAAAAGGATAATAATTAGAATAATCAATATTACTAATGATTATTGTAGATGGGCTTGGCCTTTTTAGAATTTCAGACCATTATTATCTATCATTTTCTTATATAAATTAGAATAGCTAGCATTACTAATGATTATTGTAGATGGGCTTGGCTTTTTTAGAATTTAGACCATTATTATCTATCATTTTTTTAGAAAAACTAAAGGGGACAAATGAGGAAGAAGGACGGCCTTAATTACAATGTTGACCTTTGGCCATTATTTCTAGGGCTAGTTTAAAAATTAAATTAAAGAATAAATACGACATCTTCTCACATATTAATCATTTTATATATTTTTTTTAAAATAGTTGTTATTATCAATTTTTATTAAAAATGTTAGTATGATTTATAATTCATTTTTAATACACACATTAATGACATTTTAGTTGTTCGCAATTTACCTATAAAGGGAAATGAAGAATTTTCTCACATAGTTTCATTTCATAAGTTAGTACTTTATTACCTTACTAAGGAAATTGCCTTTCTAACGGGGATGGTTTATGAAAGATAAGATAATTTATGGTTTTGAAAGATAAAAATAATTTTATTTGGCAGTGTTGAGTGAACTTCCTTACTCATTAATAATTTTCCTGCAGCTTCTCAGAATGCATTCAAGGGGATCTTTATCGGTCTACCAAAGCCTGACGGAGGCGAATTTGGCAAGTTTTACAGTCCGCCTGCTTTGAAAGATCCAAGAATAGGTGATTATTAATAATGTTCTTTGGAATTACCCATTTTTAACCGACCATGTTTGTTGAATTTAGATATTAGTTTTGCCTACCTTAAATATGCAGCTATAAATAACGGAGTATATCTTTTACGTGATAATTAATGATGATGTTATTCTATAATTACAAATAAACTTCCATATTCTATCAGAATACTTGTTGAATCAGCGATGCAGAACTGTGATGGTAATCTAGTAACCCAAGAAGATGTGGAGAAGATCATCGACTGGGAAAAGACTTGTCCAAAGCGAATTAAGATTCCTTTCAAGCCTGCCCGTGTACTTCTCCAGGTACTGTTATTGGTTCACTCTAGTACCTGTGTTACGGTTAAGCTTAAGCACATCTCATGTGTAAATGTTATTTTGATCAGGATTTTACTGGTGTTGATCTCGCTTGCATGCGTGATGCCATGAACAAGCTTGGTAGCCATTCTAACATCAATCCATTGGTATGCCCCTTTTTTTAACATGATGTTTTTTGAATGTACGTAGCTAATGCTTTGCAGCCATTCTTATTGCTGATCACATTTACTTTGTACCTTATCATCTGTATTGGGCCAATAATAAATTGTTTACTCTGCAGGTTAATCTTGAGTCTCTTGGGCGGGTTGTGTTCGATAATGGGGGTGTACTCTACCTAGATAGTGTGGTGGAAACCGGCTCATATATAACCATGATTAATGGATTGGGAGTTGCTGGTTGGGGTGTTGGAGGTATTGAAGCAGAAGCAGCAATGCTTGGTCAGGTATTACCTCTTAACCAGTGCAGTTAGCTGTTTCCGACAACAAGTTTTAATCATTGTTTGATTAATTATACTGCTGAAATGGAGTATATATTTTGAGATGCTAATGCACACTATTTGACAGCCAATAAGCATGGTGTTGCCGGGCGTTGTTGGATTCAAGTTAACTGGAAAATTACGGGATGGTGTCACTGATATTGACTTGGTTCTTACTGTCACGCAAATGTTAAGGAAGCATCATGGTGTTGTTGGAAAATTTATCGAATTTTATGGTAATTAATTTTCTTAATCACCTCATCTGTATTAATTTATTTTCAGACTAATATTAGCATATGTGCTTGTAATGTATTCAGGGGAGGGTGTGGGTAAAATCTCATTGGCTGAGAGAGCCACTATTGCAAACATGTCTCCTGTATATGGTGCCACTATGGGGTTCTTCCCTGTAGACAAAGTCACTTTACACTAGCTGAAATTAACCGCCACAAGTAATGAAAAAAGTATAAATTACTAGAATTAAAGAAAGTTATGGAACTGTCTCTCTTTATTTGCAAATTAAGTAACTCCCAACCTACTGATATTAGGTGGCAATGATAGAAGCTTATCTGCATGCAAACAATATGTTTGTAGACCATAGTGATCTGGTAATTACTCTTTTTTTTTTTTTTTTTTGGTTTGTTAATTTGTGAGTATGAAATAAATACTTCATCTTGAATAAATATCTCTTCTTGAATTCATTCTGTCTACATTTTGGTCCAATTTCAGGTTGAAGGAGTGTACTCATCTTACTTGCACCTGGATGTGGGAGATGTTGAACCATGCATTTCTGGACCAAAAAGGTTTTTCCTGCAAACAAATCCATCTTTGTTGGCTGATTCTTTTGGTAATATCTAATTACAATTTCTTTGATAGGTTGGAAGCTAAAATGAAAGCTATGGGGAACTCGTATTTTGACAACGAGATACATAAGTTTATGGGTGAGAGCAGCCATTTTTAATATACACATTAATAACATTCTAGTTGTCCGCAATTTACCAATACCTATGATAAAGGGAATGAAGAATTTTCTCACATAGTTTCATTTCGTAACTTAGTACTTTATTACCCTACTATTAAGGAAATTGTAGTTAGTAGAGGGGCGTTTCAGTCCTTTCAAACAGAAAGATAAGATGATTTACGGTTTCTGAAAGGTAAAGTGAACTTCCTTACTCATTAATTATTTTCCTGCAGCATCTGCGAAAGCATTCAAGTGGATCTTTACCGGTCAAGCACGCCCTGGCGGCGGTCCATTCCTCAACTATTACAATGGTGATTATTTATTATTTACCTTATATATATGCTGCTATATTTTTAGCTAATAATGATGATCTTATACTATAATTACAGCTGTTTGGGAGGATGCCATGAGACATAACTTTGCTCTTTGGGAGGATGTCTGGAGACATAACTTTAGGGGTCCGAGCAGCCGATATGACCCGAAGCCAGAAGATAACTTGCCAGATACGGTTGACTGCAGAAAGAGAGGAGCGGTTACCGCCATGAAACGCCAACGAAAGTGCAACTGTACCCCCACTCTCTCAAATTTATTTTAAGGGGATTATTAAAGTTTCTATATCAATTGTTAATTAGGCTAATTTGATGTTGATTGATCTAAAGACAATAATAACTTACTCTTCCTTTGTAGCATGTTGGACATTCGCCTGCGGTGGAGGGTATTCATAAGATCACTACTGGAGATTTAGTTTCAGTCTCAGCGCAACAATTGCTAGACTGTGACAAAAAAAGCTATGGGTGTTTAGGTGGTTACATCGTATTTGACTACATTATTAATAATGGGGACATAGACACCGATGCAAATTATCCGTACAAAGCTAAGTAGGGAAAGTGTTATAAGAAAATGTTAGTATCTCGTAGTCGGAAGGGCGTGTTAATGATTTACGGGTATTGATTGACTTGCTTCTTTATTGCAGAGAAATGTTGTATGGATATGAGTTTGTAAAATCTGGCGATAAAGCAGCGCTTAAAAAAGCTGTGGCAAATCAGCCAATCGCGGTTTACGTGATAGCAATGAGCCTGGTTCATCGCCCGATTTTACCTGGTTCCAGGCTCTTTGCTATTCACGTAAACCGCGATTGGCTGATTTGCCACAGCTTTTTTAAGCGCTGCTTCATCGCCCGGTTTTACAAACTCATATCCATCGATGGATACAACATTTTCTCTGCAATAAAGAAGCAAGTCAATCAATACTTGTAAATCATTAACACGTCATTCGGACTACGAGATACTAACCTTTTCTTATGACACTTTCCCAGCTTAGCTTTGTACGGATAATTTGCATCGGTGTCTATGTCCCCATTATTAACAATGTAGTCAAATGCGATGTAACCACCTAAACACTCATAGCTTTTTCTGTTACAGTCTAGCAATTGTTGCGCCGAGACTGCAACTAAATCTCCAGTTGTGATCTTATGAATACCCTCCACCGCAGCTGTGGTGGCGAATGCCTAACATTCTACAAAGGAAGAGTAAGTTATTATTGTCTTAAGATCAATCAACATCAAATTAGCCTAATTAACAATTGATATAGAAAATTTAATAATCCCCTTAAAATAAATTTTAGAGAGTGGGGGTACAGTTGCACTTTTGTTGTCGTTTTACGGTGGTAACCGCTCCTCTCTTTCTCCAGTCAATCGTATTTGGCAAGTTATCTTTGTTGGGCTTATCCCAATATTAGTTGGCCCAAGAAAATAAGGAAATTGTAGTTAGTAGAGGGGCGTTTCAGTCCTTTCAAACAGAAAGATAAGATGATTTACGGTTTCTGAAAGGTAAAGTGAACTTCCTTACTCATTAATTATTTTCTTGCAGCATCTGCGAAAGCATTCAAGTGGATCTTTACCGGTCAAGCACGCCCTGGCGGCGGTCCATTCCTCAACTATTACAATGGTGATTATTTATTATTTACCTTATATATATGCTGCTATATTTTTAGCTAATAATGGTGATCTTATACTATAATTACAGCTGTTTGGGAGGATGCCATGAGACATAACTTTGCTCTTTGGGAGGATGTCTGGAGACATAACTTTAGGGGTCCGAGCAGCCGATATGACCCGAAGCCAGAAGATAACTTGCCAGATACGGTTGACTGGAGAAAGAGAGGAGCGGTTACCGCCGTGAAACGCCAACGAAAGTGCAACTGTACCCCCACTCTCTCAAATTTATTTTAAGGAGATTATTAAAGTTTCTATATCAATTGTTAATTAGGCTAATTTGATGTTGATTGATCTAAAGACAATAATAACTTACTCTTCCTTTGTAGCATGTTGGGCATTCGCCATCGCAGCTGCGGTGGAGGGTATTCATAAGATCACTACTGGAGATTTAGTTTCAGTCTCAGCGCAACAATTGAAGACTGTGACAAAAAAAGCTATGGGTGTTTAGGTGGTTACATCGTATTTGACTACATTGTTAATAATGGGGACATAGACACCGATGCAAATTATCCGTACAAAGCTAAGTAGGGAAAGTGTCATAAGAAAATGTTAGTATCTCGTAGTCGGAAGGGCGTGTTAATGATTTACGAGTATTGATTGACTTGCTTCTTTATTGCAGAGAAATGTTGTATCCATCGATGGATATGAGTTTGTAAAATCGGGCGATAAAGCAGCGCTTAAAAAAGCTGTGGCAAATCAGCCAATCGCGGTTTACGTGGATAGCAATGGGCCTGGTTCATCGCCCGGTTTTACCTGGTTCCAGGCTCTTTGCTATTCACGTAAACCGCGATTGGCTGATTTGCCACAGCTTTTTTAAGCGCTGCTTCATCGCCCGATTTTACAAACTCATATCCATCGATGGATACAACATTTTCTCTGCAATAAAGAAGCAAGTCAATCAATGCTTGTAAATCATTAACACGTCCTTCGGACTACGAGATACTAACTTTTTTCTTATGACACTTTCCCAGCTTAGCTTTGTACGGATAATTTGCATCGGTGTCTATGTCCCCATTATTAACAATGTAGTCAAATGCGATGTAACCACCTAAAATCATAGCTTTTTCTGTTACAGTCTAGCAATTGTTGCGCCGAGACTGCAACTAAATCTCCAGTTGTGATCTTATGAATACCCTCCACCGCAGCTGTGGTGGCGAATGCCTAACATTCTACAAAGGAAGAGTAAGTTATTATTGTCTTAAGATCAATCAACATCAAATTAGCCTAATTAACAATTGATATAGAAAATTTAATAATCCCCTTAAAATAAATTTTAGAGAGTGGGGGTACAGTTGCACTTTTGTTGTCGTTTTACGGTGGTAACCGCTCCTCTCTTTCTCCAGTCAATCGTATTTGGCAAGTTATCTTTGTTGGGCTTATCCCAATATTAGTTGGCCCAAGAAAATAATAATAGAAGCCCATCTATTATTATTATTAAAAACAAGCCCAAGAACCCAGTTTGGGTTGATTAAATAGCTGCTTCAACGTGAGAATACAGAAGGAGCAGAAATATACAGAATAGAAGGGAGAAGCAGGGGAATGAAAGAAGGTGAGTAGGGTTGAGAAGCTATTCAATTTGGAGGTTCGTTTCTTCACCGTTTCACTTCAAATTTCAAGGGGGAGTTCGTGGCGACGTTCTCTACACATTGATCGGAGTGGATTTCGAAGAAACATCTTCAAGGGGTACAAATGAGAATCGGGTGACACGTATTCTATTTGTGCTATTTTATTCTCTTTTCTTCCATTGTTGTCTTGCATTTCAAGAGGGATTCTCTTGAGGCTATTCTGGTGATTCTGTGTAGTATTCTCCTACTTGTGATAGAGAGTTGTATTCCTCTATTTGTGATAGAGAGATAGATTGGTATTCCTCTACCTTGTGATAGAGATAGTGTTCTTCTACTTGTGATAGAGATGGTATTCCCCTACTTGTGATGGGGAGTTTGAACTGTGTACTTTATTGTGCATTAGTGGATTATTTCCTGGACAAGAGGTCCCGTGGTTTTTACCCTCAGATTGAAGGGGTTTTCCACGTTAAAAAATTCCTGGTGTTGATTCTGCGTATATTTTTTTTGCATATTTAATTGGTTTGTGATTTCTGCGATATTTGAGTGGAAGGTTGTGCATTGATATTATTTGGGATTTATTGTGTTTTCGCTGTGCTGAATATATCATTGCCTGTATTGTCTATCCTAGTTTTGGATAAGGACCCCTTTCCACAACAGTGGTACTAGAGCTTGGTTAGGCAGAAGCCATGGAGGGTATTGGTTCTATGATTAAGTTAAATTCTGAGAACTATTCTATTTGGAAGCCTATGATAGAGGATTTACTTTACTGCAAAGATTTGTATGATCCTATTAGTGGGAAAGATGGTAAAGAAGCCAAGCCAGAAAAAATGAATGATAAAGCATGGGAAAAGCTTGGTAGAAAGACAATTGCTACAATCAGGCAGTGGGTAGATATTAGTGTATTTCATCATGTGGCTACAGAGACCAATCTAAGAGAATTATGGAAAAAATTGCAGGAATTGTATGAGAGAAAGAATGCCCAGAATAAAGCATTTATTATCAGAAAGCTAGTGAACTTGAAGTATAAATATGAGAGTTCTGTGGCAGAGCACTTGAATGTAATGTATTTCAAGACTTGGTGAATTAGCTTTCTACCATGAATATCACATTTGATGATGAAGTGCAGACTTTATTTTTATTGAGTTCTCTACCTGATAGCTGGGAGACTATGGTGGTGACACTCAGTAATGCAGCTCCGAATGGAAAGTTGACATTGAACATGGTCAAAGAAAGTATGTTTAATGAAGAGACTAGAAGAAAAGAAGTAGGAGCCAGTTCTTCGCAGGCACTTGTTACAGAAAACAGAGGTAGAGGCTGGAGAGGAGGACACAAAGATCGTGATAAATCAAAAGACAAAGACTATAGGTCTAAATCCGAGGAATTCAAGTGTTATCATTGTGGTGGACCCAACCACATGAAAAGAAATTGCAGAATCTGGAAGGAAGAAAAAGAGTTGAATCAGAAGAAGTCAGAGGATAAGAATACAACAACCTTTGTCACGTATTACGATGATGATGATACTGTAGTTTGTGTGAGCGATGAATGTCTTCATGTGGAGGATCTCGATGTTGAATGGATTGCTGATTCGGGAGCTTCACATCATTGTACTCCAAGGAGAGAGTTGTTTACAAGCTACAGATCAGGAAATTTTGGTCACTTGTTCATGGGGAACAAGAGTGTTGCACTTGTAGTTGGTATTGGTGACATGGTTGTTGAGGCTGAGTTGGGACAAACTGACTTTGAAGAATGTAAGACATGTCCCAGAGTTGCGCCACAACTTGATTGCTGTCAATGTACTTGACAGGGAGGGGTTCGAGCAAAAATTTGCAAATGGTAATTAGAGGCTTACCAAGGATTCTTTGCTTGTTGGCGAAGGGAAGCTTTGTTGTACGCTCTACAAGATAAAACTTAGTATTGCTCGGGACCAGTTATTAGTAGATGTTGATGATTCATCTCCGAATTTGTGGCACAACAGACTTGAGCATATTGATGTGAGGTGTCATTGGCCTAAAATGGTGCTAGAGAAGCAGCTTTTGAAGCTGGAAAAGAGTCAGTGAATTCTCCAAATATGATGAGCGAAGTAGTTGATCGCGAGAAGCATGAATTGTGTGCCGGGCTGGCCGGCATGAGCTCGAGATAGGTGTGATGATACAACCAACTATATTGGGAGGGGGAGATTGTTGGGTTTATCCCAATATTAGTTGGCCCAAGAAAATAATAATAGAAGCCCATCTGTTATTATTATTAAAAACAAGCCCAAGAACCCAATTTGGGTTGATTAAATAGCTGCTTCAACGTGAGAATACAGAAGGAGCAGAAACACACAGAATAGAAGGGAGAATCAGGGGAAGGAAAGAGGGAGAGTAAGGTTTGGAGAAGCTACTCAATTTGGAGGTCCGTTTCTTCACCGTTTCACTTCAAATTTCAAGGAGGAGTTCGTGGCGACGTTCTCTACACATTGATCGGAATGGATTTTGTAGAAACATCTCCAACGAGTACAAATGAGAATTGGGTGACACATATTCTATTTGTGCTATTTTATTCTCTTTTCTTCCATTGTTGTCTTGCATTCCAAAAGGGATTCTCTTGAGCCTATTCTGGTGATTCTGTGTAGTATTCCCCTACTTGTAATAGGGAGTTGTATTTCTCTACTTGTGATAGGGAGATGTATTTCTCTACTTGTGATAGAGAGATAGATTGATATTCCTCTACCTTGTGATAGAGATGGTGTTCCTCCACTTGTGATAGAGATGGTATTCCCCTACTTATGATAGGGAGTTTGAACTGTGTACTTTATTGTGCATTAGTGGATTGTTTCCTGGACGAGAGGTCCCGTGATTTTTACCCTCAGATTGAAGGAGTTTTCCACGTTAAAATTCTTGGTGTTGATTCTGCGTGTATTTTTCTGCATATTTAATTGGTTTGTGATTTCTGCGATATTTGAGTTGAAGGTTGTGCATTGATATTATTTGGTATTTATTGTGTTTCCGCTATGCCGAATATATCATTGCCTGTATTGTCTATCCTAGTTTTGGCTAATGACCCCCTTCCACAACAATCTTCTGGCTTCGGGTCATATCGGCTGCTCGGACCCCTAAAGTTATGTCTCCAGACATCCTCCCAAAGAGAAAAGTTATGTCTCATGGCATCCTCCCAAACTGCTGTAATTATAGAATAAGATCATCATTATTAGCTAAAAATATAGCAGCATATATATAAGGTAAATAATAAATAATCACCATTGTAATAATTGAGGAATGGACCGCCGCCAGGGCGTGCTTGACCGGTAAAGATCCACTTGAATGCTTTCGCAGAAGCTGCAGGAAAATAATTAATGAGTAAGGAAGTTCATTTTACCTTTCAGAAACCGTAAATCATCTTATCTTTCTGTTTGAAAGGACTGAAATGCCCCTCTACTAACTACAATTTCCTTAGTAGTAGGGTAATAAAGTAATAAGTTACGAAATGAAACTATGTGAGAAAATTCTTCATTCCCTTTATCATAGGTATAGGTAAATTGCGGACAACTAGAATATTATTAATGTGTATATTAAAAATGGCTGCTCTCACCCATAAACTTATGTATCTCGTTGTCGAAATACGAGTTCCCCATAGCTTTCATTTCAGCTTCCAACCTATCAAAGAAATTGTAATTAGATATTACCAAAAGAATCAGCCAACCAAGATGGATTTGTTTGCAGGAAAAACCTTTTTGGTCCAGAAATGCATGGTTCAACATCTCCCAGATCCAGGTGCAAGTAAGATGAGTACACTCCTTCAACCTGAAATTGGACCAAAATGTAGACAGAATAAATTCAAGAAGAGATATTTATTCAAGATGAAGTATTTATTTCATACTCACAAATTAACAAACCAAAAAGAAAAAAAAAAGAGAGTAATTACCTGATCACTATGGTCTACAAACATATTGTTTGCACGCAGATAAGCTTCTATCATTGCCACCTAATATCAATAGGTTGGGAGTTACTTGATTTGCAAATAAAGAGATACAGTTCCATAACTTTCTTTAATTCTAGTAATTTATACTTACAGTTTCATTACTTGTGGCGGTTAATTTCAGGTAGTGTAAAGTGACTTTGTCTACAGGGAAGAACCCCATAGTGGCACCATATACAGGAGACATGTTTGCAATAGTGGCTCTCTCAGCCAATGAGATTTTACCCACACCCTCCCCTGAATACATTACAAGCACATATGCTAATATTAGTCTGAAAATAAATTAATACAGATGAAGTGATTAAGAAAATAATTACCATAAAATTCGACAAATTTTCCAACAACACCATGATGCTTCCTTAACATTTGCGTGACAGTAAGAACCAAGTCAGTATCAGTGACACCATCCCGTAATTTTCCAGTTAACTTGAATCCAACAACGCCCGGCAACACCATGCTTATTGGCTGTCAAATAGTGTGCATTAGCATCTCAAAATATATACTCCATTTCAGAAGTATAATTAATCAAACAATGATTAAAACTTCTTGTCGGAAACAACTAACTGCACTGGTTAAGAGGTAATACCTGACCAAGCATTGCTGCTTCTGCTTCAATACCTCCAACACCCCAACCAGCAACTCCCAATCCATTAATCATGGTTATATGTGAGCCGGTTCCCACCACACTATCTGGGTAGAGTACACCCCCATTATCGAACACAACCCGCCCAAGAGACTCAAGATTAACCTGCAGAGTAAACAATTTATTATTGGCCCAATACAGATGATAAGGTACAGAGTAAATGTGATCAGCAATAAGAATGGCTGCAAAGCATTAGCTACGTACATTCAAGAAACATCATGTTAAAAAAAGGGGCATACCAATGGATTGATGTTGTTATAATGGCTACCAAGCTTGTTCATAGCATCACGCATGCAAGCGAGATCAACACCAGTAAAATCCTGACCAAAATAACATTTACACATGAGATGTGCTTAAGCTTAACCGTAACACAGGTACTAGAGTGAACCAATAACAGTACCTGGAGAAGTACACGGGAAGGCTTGAAGGGAATCTTAATTCGCTTTGGACAAGTCTTTTCCCAGTCGATGATCTTCTCCGCATCTTCTTGGGTTACTAGATCACCATCACAGTTCTGCATCGCTGATTCAACAAGTATTCTGATAGAATATGGAAGTTTATTTGTAATTATAGAATAACATCATCATTAATTATCACGTAAAAGATATACTCCGTTATTTATAGCTGCATATTTAAGGTAGGCAAAACTAATATCTAAATTCAACAAACATGGTCGGTTAAAAATGGGTAATTCCAAAGAACATTATTAATAATCACCTATTCTTGGATCTTTCAAAGCAGGCGGACTGTAAAACTTGCCAAATTCGCCGCCGTCAGGCTTTGGTAGACCGGTGAAGATCCCCTTGAATGCATTCTGAGAAGCTGCAGGAAAATTATTAATAAGGAAGTTCACCCAACACTGCCAAATAAAATTATTTTTATCTTTCAAAACCATAAATTATCTTATCTTTCATAAACCATCTCCGTTAGAAAGGCAATTTCCTTAGTAGGGTAATAAAGTACTAACTTATGAAATGAAACTATGTGAGAAAATTCTTCATTTCCCTTTATACTCCATCCGTCCCATTAATATTGGTATAATTTTTTTTGGGCATAGAGATTAAGGAATATAATAATTTAATGTAAAGTAAAGTGAAAGAAATAATATTTAATGTGTAGTGGGTAGTTGTATTAGAGGTGATATGTAGGGCCCATGAGAGTAGATTAATTATTTTTATGTGGGTCCCATGTATTAAAAAAGAAAATGTGTCAACTTTAGTTTTATCAGCTTATTCACATTTTTTTAGCCCAAATAACTTTAGATATTTTGTGAGCCTCCAAATTAATTTGATTATTGACAATCTTGTTAGAAAGGGAAAGTCTTCCCTTCATTATTATTTAAATATCTTTCTCATTAAATCAAATATTTGGTGCCTATCAAATCTCTTAAGGTTCAGCATATTATTTTCTTCCTAATTAGTATTAAAGTTTTCCCTGCAAATATTATAAAGGGAAAATAGATTTTTTCGTCCGTTAACTTTCACTCATTTTGAAATTAGTCCATTAACTTTTTCAATTTTAAAATTAGTCCGTTAATTTTATAACAATTTTGAAATTAGTCCATTAACTTCATAAAATTCAGCATTTTGGTCCTTTAGCAGGTCATTTGAATATTTTCACTCCAATTAATTTATATCATATTTTTATTTAACCAATTTTATCTCACTTTTTATTTTTCACTTCCGTATACCAAACAAATAATATTAATCTCAATACTAAAGTGGAGCAAATTTAACTAAATATTGATACTTCCTCCATCCGCTCGAAAGAGGGTCTTTTTTTTATTTTGGTCGTCCGTTTCAAAGAGGGTCACTTCATTTTTCACACAGATGTGATCCACACACACCCACTAATACAATTAAAATATGGGGTCTACACTCCCACTAATACAACTACCCACTACATATTAAATAGCAATACTTCTTAATCAACGTGCACAAAAGCAAAATGCCCTCTTTCGGACGGACGGAGGGAGTATAATATAAATTCTTAGTGGGGGCTATTTTTTTGTAAAATAGTATATATATTATATATATATATATATATATATATATATTTACATATTTTTTATTTTTATCTTTTAGAATAACCTGCTAATGACCTGTTGAAACGGACGATTTTGTTGAACTTGGTAAACATGATGTACCATTTTCAAAATTTTCAAATATAATGGACGATTTTCAAAATTTTGCAAATATAATGGACGATTTTCAAAAAGTGAAAAACTTATGGACTAAATTCAAAATTGGACAAAGTTAACGGACGAAAAAATCTATTTTCCCTATTATAAATCCTCAATTAACTTGTTAAAAGGTTTGACTAATTAATTATAATCCTATACTGTTTTGTTAATGGAGAAAGGTTTGACTAATTAATTATAATCCTATACTGTTTTATATACGGGTCTTGATCTTCTTCCACCCAAAAAAGAAATCCATGAACCGTAAAGACAATGAAAAATAACAATTCCTCTCCTCATTTCCTTAGCTACTATGTACCCTTTTCATATTAAAAATTTCTCCACTACTTCTTTAGAGATTTTCAGTCCATTAACAATTACTAAAAATTAACAATTAAATATACCTAAAAAAACCTTTATGTAGACCAAGTGAAGTACACATTAAATTTATATATACTTATTAATAAAAAAAAGTGAGTCTCATATAAATTTGGTTCACTATACAAGTTTTTCGTTTATAAAAATTATACTTTTTGATAAATAAATTATTACACTTCTAAGTAAAAAAATATATTACTCTTCAAATTCTATTCAACAAAAATATAAAAAAGCACAACAAATTAAAAGTTAATAGTTATAATTTATCTTTTTATAGAGTGATTTTTCATATATTAAAGATTACTTGATAAATTAATATAAGGAGTATTATTTTTTATTGAGGTGTAAAGGATGTATTCTTTTTGTTTCTACAAGTAATTTTATTTAAGGATATATATATATATATATATATATATATATATATATATATATATATATATATATATATAAAAGTTCTCTATTTCATAAAATTTATTTTTCCTTCTAAAAGAATAAAAATAAAGAGAATCATCTTAAACCTTTCAAGAGGATGGTTAGAATTGATGAGGAGTGAAGACTTTGGAATGGGTTAGTAAGGATGAGCACGTTCCATTAATTATAAAACAAACAAAATATCAAAATGAAGAAAATCTAAGCATCAAAGGTTGAAAAATATTACTCTTCTAAGGACAAATAACCCAAATGGTCAAACCAATTGTTCCATTATTTACACACTTGTTTATTTTATTGTATTAATTAATCGTTTGTTAATTATTAGGGACACAAAAGTAAAGATTCAGCTCCCATATCACAAGGTTTAGTATAGATGGTATTTCATTAAAATTAAAATTAAAATTAAAATAAGAATAAAAATAAAAGAATTATAAAAACACGCAGCGTACACATACATTTAAATGTACTATTTGAAATTTAAAATTTTATTTAAATTGACTTGAATTAACATGTGCTTAAAAAAATAATATTTTGACAATGGAAATTATAGTCTAAAAACACACTTTTTGTTAAAAATTATAACAATATTTGTAATTTGAGATGTGCAAGAGTGATCATGTACTGATAGGCTAATTCCCATTTAACAAAGAATTTTTAATTTAATTGAGATCGAAACTGAATATATTTCAGTTTCTCATTTCATGTAATTGGAATCAGAAGTTGAATTGGTATATATATATATATATATATATATATATATATATATATATATATATATATATATATATATATATATATATATATATATTAACATGATTTTAAAACTTTTAAAAGAAAATTGGGAACCATCGATTTTAAATTAGAACCATGACCACTCCATGATTTGATTCTGTTTATATTTTCTAGTGGAATGTTATGTAGTATTTTGTAACCATAACAAAATTGATTCACACGACATATTAACACCTACTTGTTTTTTTAATGTTAAATTGATAACATTATTGGGTATATTTGGGTTTCGATATAATATTTTGACTAGAAAAATATGATAGAAAAATAAGAATGAAATTTGAGTCGAGTCAAGAGTTACACTCTTTTTCCTTAAGACAAAATTGCCTCGCTCTGATGCTTACGGTTCGATAGCAATCATCTCCAATATACAACGACTCACATCTTGTGATATTAGTAGCACTACAAATCACAATATACGGCGAACCAACCGATATTATGAACTCACCTTAGGAATAGGACGACATAAAAAAATATTAGAGACCAAGACTCTAAAAATATTTTCGAAATTGATCAAGTACTACGGAGTTATTCAAGTTCAATTCAAGTGCTGAATTATGGAAATGAAGGGTCTATTTATAGAATTCAAGGCGTCTTTATGTGAATTGATGCTACCATTGGATTTGATTTTGAATTCAAATTCTAATGCCTTTTCATGAAAAGACACAATTTATTAAAAAGTTATACCCTTTGATCATACTTCTTTATAGACGTACTTTAATCTATTAAACACCATTTTGAGATTACTTTTCCATTAACCTTAATTTTTCAATAATCCCCACATTAATGAATAAAGTCAACTGAAAAGACTACGACACGGAAGACTGATAGTAAAGTGAGTTCAAATGAAAAGATATTACATCGGGATAGGTAGCTTCCGGCTTTGAATCTTCCCTAGTTGAATACTATCGGACATACTCGCAGTTTAGTGGACGCGATGCCTTAAACTATTCTACTTTTGTGTATGCCAAAACAACAGTACCAACATAACACCCTTCTTAATACCTTTGGTTCTCATGGTTGTGTCCATTTTGGCCGTGGACCATATCTTGGATTCATAAGCACTTCATTGAGGTGGTCAGTCCTCGCACTTATATAGGTGACCTCTTATCAAGAGTATCATGTTATGCCCCATCTTTATTAGGTATAAGAGTCATTAAAAACTTTTATGCTTATTCTTACCACACGTCAACATATTCATTTGCACTTGGTTTGTCTCTAGGAATGAGTTAATTAATATATTTCAAGTGCACAACTAAACAAATATAACTTAGTTGTCTCATTGAACCAAGTTTGTGGATCTTCACTCATCATAGTTGAGTTACCACTATAAATGTTTTTTTATGTATGGTTTTTTATTCCATTCCTCTTAGACATACAACATTTGATCTCCAATAAATCTTATTACGGATCTATTTAATTTTCTTGAGATCAGTTGCCTTAGGCCAACATAATTTTCACTTTCAGGGGCTATGCCCCCAACTAATACACCCCACATTTAAATGTCTAGGGGCTTTCTCCCCACATTTGAATGTCCACGTGGATTCTCCCCCACATTTGAGTGTCTACGGGGATTCCCCACATTAGGGTCGATTGGCATTTTTCTTAAAGTATTTAATCAATCAATCGATTGAAATAATTGTGTAATTTGTTCATCTTCTCTTTGAAGTCTAATATTTTATAATTTAGGGCAACACACCCAAATTAATATATAGTCTTTAATTATAATTTTGCAATTACTCTTGTCAAGAATATACTTTTCATAAAGAGACATCCCTTCATCAA
Organism: Pogostemon cablin; assembly: GCA_023678885.1. Lineage (NCBI taxonomy): Eukaryota > Viridiplantae > Streptophyta > Magnoliopsida > Lamiales > Lamiaceae > Pogostemon > Pogostemon cablin. The sequence continues at coordinate 29,635,687 of CM042969.1, read as the reverse complement.
GGGATACGATTTTTCACGAAGATACATCATTCTTTACTAAGAGAAGCGACTCTTCACAAAAAGAGATATGACTCAAGAGATACGACTCTTCATCTATGAATATAATCTTTCATCAAAGACATTACTCTTCACAAAAGAAACACTATTCTTCTCAAAGAAGATTTCACCCATCATGTCTTGATGGTCACTTACATAGAGTCCATGAACAATTAAGAGATGCAAAGAACTCATAACCCTTAAGCATGAGAAGCAAATATGATGTTTCTCTTCTCTCTGTAATTCTATCATCATATATAAGAAAACAAGCATTAGTTGTCACTACAATGCCAATCATCTTTCAACAATATCCGTTATCAACAAAAAAACTTTTTTGTCTTGGGCACTAAAGAATCAAACTTAATTAGTTGGGTATTTCATATTTCTTATTATATAAATGAATGTTGTGACGTGAAATTCTATAATTAATTTCACTCACAAACAAAACTAATAAAATGGGGAGGATGACTTTGGAATTGAAAAGACAAAAGTATTTAGGGGAAATGATAAGAAAAAGTCACGTAAAAGATGCAACGTTTGGACTTTGCTAAAAGGTCAAAAGATTTAACTCTTCGAGTGGCCACTTTGGTGTGATATTTCTTATGCCACTCCATTAAATGAGTGACACGTAGGAGAGATGAGATATATTATACTCTAACCAATAAACCCCTTAGGGGTAAGGATTTATTCAACCTGCCACGTATCATTCTATTAAGAAACGTTACAGGAGATGTTACACCAAAATATCACAGTACATCCCGTGTCCTTTATTAAGTAATATGTATGATTGACAATGAGAGAAGAAAATCCAATTATTATCTTAATACTTCCTTTTTGAGAATATAGTTTCTCACACTCTCCTGTGTGTCATCCAATAGTGTTGTAAAAAATGTTACACTAAAATATCACACATAATCCTAATCTATAGTAGTATTTTTTAGTGAAGCCAAAGATTTCTAAGCAATGGGGTACGTACGTTATGACATTGTACCCCTATAATTCATGTTCTATATTCATTGGTCTACTGGATAATTTAAATGGATGTATGTGGTATATAAGACAAGTTCAATCAAAAACAACTTTAGAACACTATAAAATGGCGATTTGTTTGCACATGCCTACCTAGATTTCGGGATTTTAATGTGTCCTAATCGTTTATTATACTCCAAATAATAATTTAATCTGTCCTAATGTTAATAAAAAATTAATACTACTATTTCATTTTGTATAAATACTCCCTCCGTCCCATGGCAAGAGTAGTTTTTGCTTTTTGGCACGTAGATTAAGGAGTATTATTATTATTTAATGTGTAGTGGGTAGTTGTATTAATGAGAGTGTGGGTCCTTTATTTTTATTGTATTAGTGGGTGTGTGGGGATTCCATTTGTTTAAAAAAGAAAATGTGACCCTTTGAGTGGGACGATCAAAGTAGAAAAAAGTGACCCTTTGAGTGGGATGGAGGGGGAGTATATAGTTTTCACATGAGCATGAGAATGATTAGATGTGACAGAGTCTTCATATTTTATTTTTTCATTGAATAATGTAAATTGTGCCCCTTTAATCAATTAAATTAAAACAAATAAAATGGTAATTCAATTAAAAAAAAAAAGAAGAGCGAGAATGAATGGTGCATCATCTCTCAATCATGGTAGGAAAACAATAAGGTAATGTTTGGTTTAGGATTATGTTGGATTTGAAAATCATGAATAGTGTGTTCTATGTTTGTTTTGGGTTTTTGAATAGGATAGATTTTAACTTTATGTCAAATCCATGCATTAATTTATTTAAAAAGTTAAATGAGAGAAGAGAGATAAAGAAAGAAAGTGTATTAATTGAAGAGAGAGAATGTAATAAGTATATATATGGGAGGTTTTTAAAATTTGGAGGTGGATTTTGAAAACCAAAACCTGGATTTGAAATCCGAACATTACGCAAAAGAAGAGTAGATGAGTTGCCTGTAGTGAAATATTTATGGATCAAATTTGACATTTATAAAGAAGAATCTAAAATATGAGAGCGGCTTTGTGATTTCGATGTTTTTAGATGTTTTAAGGGAGTTTGCAAGTTCGAATTTCGTAGATTCGTTTTTGTTACTTTTTTTTCCAAATTTATTTTACTTATTTAGTCTATTTTATAATGTTATAAACCTCCATTAACTTTATGAATTATGTATATATTGGCACTTTAACTATAATTTTTGCTTTATATATTACCGAGATTGAAATGCATAAGTTGGAATGACAACCTAAGTATAATATATGCATCAAACAAATATGAAATTAATTGAAGTATAGTAGTATGTATCAAACAAAGGTCCCGAATTCTATATTATTTCTCTATACCATCATAGATTCATAATCTGATTATAATGAGGTATATTATTTTATTTTATTTTATTTGATTATAAATAAGAAAATTATATTTTATTTGATTATTTAAAAAAAATTATACTCAAATATTAGCTGAATAAAGATTAAAACGTACTTGAATGATTGTTATTAATATGGAAATATAAAAATATGAAAATATATAAATTATTCAAGTCATGATCCAACTAGTATATTAACAATTACACCAATACTTTCATCCTTGATTATTAACATTAAAATTGAAACGAATCAAACGCCATCTATCATTATGGAATTCAAAATGTAAACAAAATGCAAACATCATTCCATTTCATGATCATACTAAAAGAAATGACTCATTTCCATTCTTATAATTAAACCAACACAGATGCATTTGGAAACTCCAATATAACAGTGCTATATGCATCGATGAACTCCTCTAGCAGAGTATTGAAAAATGCAATAATTTAGCTACTCGATCGTCTCAAAACAATTTTTGTACGTTGGAATCAAGAATAATTCAAGGTGTAAAATTTTGCTGCAATTTTTCAGCAAACAAAAAACAGAAAAGAAAAAGGAAAAAAAAAGACCACTGTGTAACTGATCTAACACATAAAAAATATAGTCTTCGTTACAAGTTTATTGTTTAGATCGAATCGCTGCTGTAGTTGATGTAACGAAAGACTACAGGAGTTCACATTTCAAAGTCCCACATGGTCTCAGCACATACTTTTGGTATTTTGCGTTCCTCTGCCAAATTGACGGAAGCTATAACCTGCATAGATCCATGATACAATATTAGCATTACTGGTATATAAATAGTTCCACAGATGCATGAAAAATTAGTTAGACAAGGTTACTCCATATAAGCAATATTCGTATATACAGTTTTGAGTTCACGGCCAATAATGCAAAACTGCTATTTGCTTAATTGGTGTCACCAAAAATAAATACTCCTATAAATGAAGCCAACTTCAACATTATACTAATCCGAGCACTAAATCTAAATCAGAAAGAAAGCAATGGACAGACATAGAGACGTCTTATAATTACTTGTAGCAAAACACAAAATCAGCTACTATCTAGAACTTTAAGCAGCACAATTGAAAGGCAACAGGTGTGTAACTTTTACTATTGACTACTACCATACTCAGTAGTAACAGAATAGTAACAAATTATTTGTATTGCCAGTTCTTGGTAGCATAATAACAAGCTCGACAACAACCACACATGTTATATAATACTATAATAAGATCATTTGAACTGGAAACAATCCTTTTATTACAAGAGCAGTTGTTCACGAAGCTGACTAAATATGCATTAAGGTCATTTGCTCATCTTATCAACCTGGCAAGTCTTCTTCCTTAAAATTATAACACTCATCAAGTTTACTCTTCGTCAAGCACTAATATGAGAGGGATAGGTTATAAATAGGCAGGCATCACAAAAGCATTAAAAAAAAAAATCAATGCAAAATTGAATGCTTATGATCACGCCAATCCCCCCATGAGAATGATGTAGCAATAGTGGCACACAATAAAATTTCAAATTAACTTGGTTTATTGGTGACATCTCCTTTAAACTGTTATAACATTACATCTGTACAGTTTTAAGCAAGTCATTAGAATCAAAATCACAAAATCAGCAATCAACACAATCATTTTCCACTGATCTTGGTGAAAAAACAATACTACTTTTGACAAAATCCAAAAACAGCAATGTGTTATAATTTCCTTTGATAAGAGTAAATACGCAATCAAATCCTTGGTATCATCGGAACGAATAAAGACTTTCATGATTGGGATTGCATTTACCTTGAAAGAACCATTCATTTTAGAACTCCTTGTCCACTCAAGCCCCAAATTCTTGCTGGATGTTTGATAAGTAGCCTTAAATAGGTCACCCCCATAAACCTTGCGCGAAACGGAGAAATCCCAGGCATTCTTCCCCAGATCATAGCAGGGCTCAATAGTAGTCAACCCTCCATGCACATAAGTATACTTAAATTTAGAATTCCCAGTACCCAACACATGATTTACAGAAACCTTATTAAAAGGATCAATCACCAAAGCCCCATCCAATATCGTTCGCTCATCGCCTTTGCTGTGAATGAAAGTCAAATTCAATGGTTTCTCAGCCACCCTAACACTATTCATAAATTGAAACCTAAAATCCTGCAATGCCAACAACACCAAAAAAAATAAACCTCGGGTCTTCCGATACACTAATTCACAACATTTACAATCGCAAATCGCTGAAAATACCATCAATTGAGGAAAAACATAAAATTGCCAATAAGACGACGTGACATCCAAATACGTGTATTGATTATGGATCATTTTTTCAACGGATAAATAATACCAGAATCCAGAGAATAACTATATATACAAAAGAAGCTGAAAATATAGCGAGTCAAAGGAGTTAATAATTAGGGCTCACTTTTTTGGGGACATTGTAGTCGATGATGAAGAAGCCGGGTTTCTCGACGGCCAAAGCCAGGCCGTTCAAGCTGGGGCCGTGGACGACGGTGGCGTCGGTGACGGAGGCTCGAAGCTTGAAGTCGCCGGTGTTGAGGGAGACGGTGGAGGCGGCGGCGGCGGCGGCTTTGTCGGGCTCATATCTAGCTTTGAACGACGCCTTCATTTTGTTTTGTGTTTGGGGTTTGGTGAGAGTGGAAATATTCTTTTATGGGTTTTGTAACAACTCATCGGAGATAATGTACTATAATCAAAGCATGTGGTACAACCGCGGAAGAGCTATGATTCCCTAAATCGCTCCGCAGCGATGTACACAATACTTAGGTAGGGTCCACCTCACTGCATTTTACCTCTCGATTTAATTTCATCCGTCTATTTGGCAATACTAGCTAGTTTAATTAACGAAATACTCTCTTGTTAACATTTAAGTTTTCTTTAATTTGGCTTTTTTTTTAATATAATATTTTAATATATAATAAATTAATGAGATTATTACTGATAGGTAAGCTTGTATACAACCTAATTACTAATAAATACATTGATCTAAATGTTTATTTCTTTTTTCAGTTTTACCCTTATTTACAACTGGAATATTTCAACGTTTTCACTTTAACACTAGTTTAATTGAATACTAATGTACACCAAATCAAATAAAACAATAGACACTAGTTTCATTGAACACTAATGTACACTAAATCAAATAAAAACAATGGGTGAGATATTTAAGGATAATTATAACAATCCTATTTCCATTTTAATTAACAACGTATTTTCTGTTTCTTTCTCAAATATGCACACTAATGTACATTCGTAATGTTCTTCAATTTAATTGCGTATTTTCTGTTTCTCTCTAAAAATTCACACTAATGTACTTAACAATAGTTTCTCAAAGATGCACGCTGATGTACATTCGTAGGATTTTTCAGTTTAATCACGTATTTTCTGTTTCTCTCTCAAGAATGCACACTAATATACATTAGTATGATTCTTCAATTTAATTGTGTATATTCAGTTTATTTCTTAATAGAATGTACACTAACGTATATTCGTGTAAATAACGTATTTTTGTTTCCATCTTAGCAATGCACACTAATGTACGAATAGGTATATGTATTATGGAAAAAATAAAATATAATTTTGTATTTATTGATAATTTTCTGAAGCGAATGTATCGCTTAGTAATTTTGTAAATACGTTTTATACCTAGTATTTATTGACCCTAAATTAAAAGATATAATATTTCAATAAAGATAGGTAGTTATAATTTGAGCAAAGTTTAGATTTTATTAGAAAGTGATAATTTTTATAATGAAGAGTGAACCTAAATTATTGAAAGGTGATAATATAATTTTATGAACAATTTATAGTATAAACAAAAAGTAATAACATTTTATAGCGAAAGTTATAATGTTTTATAGCAAAAGTTATAACTATTTTAAAAAGTGTAAAATGGTCTCAGATGGTCTCACGCAAGACCTGCCCTTCTTAATTTACTACACATTACAATTTATTTATAATTTTATAATTTGTATCTCATCGTCTATGTAAAAAAACAAACATAATTTTTTGCTGATGGAGTATTAGTTTTGTGTTAATTGTAGAATCACTCTCTTATGAGACGAGTTTTTTTGTGAGATGGGTCGACCCATTACTAAAGTATGCTTATTATATAGGTAAAATATGTTTATTTGTAGTTAAAGTATCTCAATAATGAATCATATTATAACAACCTAAAATCATACTTTAATTCATTATTTATCATATTTTAGAAAACATACTATAACAATCATTGAGCATACTTTATATATATAATAAGCATACTTTAACACATCTCACAAATCATCTCAAAAGAGAGTTTGTTTTAATTGTATTGTGTGGATCTTGAAAAAAAAAAGAAATATAAAATTTAATTTTGACAAACTAAAAAAAATTGTAAATCTATGAGATGGATAGAGTACATGTAAACATTCATCACTTTGTTTTAGAAAATTTATTTTTATTAATTTTAATGACTAAGTACTATTCCAGTCTCATTTTAATCTTTACATATTTTTATTTTGGAAGTCTCATTTTAGTTTTTACGTTTCCCTTGTAAGTATTGAAACAAGACATAGAGAATATATTTTAAAAATTTTAAGTGTATGAAAGTTTTAAATTAAAATACTATTATAAGCTTTATTTACTTGTTGAGGTTTGAAGAGTTTTATTAGTAATAAAAAAGAAAAGGTATGAAGGATTCTTTCGAACGAAAGAATAATTTACTGCATTCCTGATTAGCTATTTTGTAGTTGGGATGACCAATTCAACAATTTATCGAACTACAGGGAGATAGGTACTAGTGCTTAAGCGATCTCACGTTTCTTGCAATTTTATAGAGACTAATCATTAAAGGTAGGGTGATCAAACAAGTAATTAAAATTAATCAATGCGAGTAAACAAGCAATGATCAAGTAAACGAAAGTAGAATGAATGTGATTGGTTTTCCAAGTTAAACAAAAGTGAAATTAACAACAATCAAGAAGTAGTAACTCTAGGAATTATGTTTCAAATTCATATGCATCATGGATAAATGACCAGGGCCAACACTAGATTCTTCTAAACTTTCTCTCGAAATGAATAGAATGTGAATCCAAATAAGAATCCCAAAATAGCTCAACGGATTGGTTCTCACTAAAACAATTCCAACTAGGTACTAAACTTAAATGAGAATCCCTTCACACAATTAATCAATCTTTCGATCTAACCAATCGAATGTCCTATCAAGGGGTTCTAAATCCTAAAGGATATCTATATCTCTTTAATTAAGACTTATAATGCACATGAAGTGTATGATGAATTGATTCAATGAACTATCCTAAACATATAATTGATTTCTCAATCTAATCACATGCCTATGACAATTAACCACACAAATCAACAATACAAATCAAGCAATTAACAATCAATGATAGAAAATCATAGATCCAATCAACACATAAATTAAAATACATAGATCCCCAAAATTAATCAACAACTATCATGTTGCTAATCTCACAAGGGAGATTAGTCTACCATAATTATAAGATAATTAACATGGACATTAAAAACCTTACAAGTCATGATAAACAAATATGTTTACTGCAAAAATTGTATGAAAACTCCCTTGGATTGGCTCCAATGGTTATCTCCTTCATTTCCTTGTAATTCTCCTCTCTTCCTTGCTTCTTCTCTTCACTTGGATGATGGATTTATGGTGAGATGATGATGGAGTGAATAGATGGATGAGATTGATGAAGGATATGGTGTAAAATGAAGGAATTGGTGTGTGGGGTGTGTGAGCAGCTGAATTTCGGATCCAAGATCATCAAAATATTGAATGAATTGGTATTTATACCTCTTGGAGACCTTCTAGAAGATTTCTTGAATTTTTCTGATCTGGCACCGACACGACTCGTGTGTTGCAACACGGCTCAAGTCGTGTCAGGGTTTCTCGATCAATATTCACTCAAAACGGTACACAAGTCGTGTGTTGATGCATAGCGAAAGGGTGGTCGTGTTGGATGTTTTGATGTCGTCGCACGACTACTTCTTACAGGCCCATATTTGGTACACGGGTCGTGTGCTGAAACACGGCTCGTGTACCCTACACGGCCGGTCGTGTTCATACTGCCCTGTTTTTTCTTCCTAGTTTTATCTCTCGTCTCCGTTTTTGCTCAGTTTTTACCTGTTTTATATATGATTACGTTCATTCATACACATTTCCATGAAAACACATAACACAACCAAATTATACATAAAATACAGATAAAATACTATAAAAATGGACATAAAAAGACTCTAAAATCTAGGTGAAAATATCACTCATCAATTCCCCCTTGCGGAATGATTCACGTCTTATACCAAATGATATATTATTTAATACTAAAGAATATTTTGATGCACGGTGTCCCGGGGCACACAAGTTTTAGGCAAATGGTTATGAGTTAATCTCTCCTATGAACCAGGTTTATAAATAAACCATATTTTTAAAATTACTCTTGAGTACATGAAAAATTAATCTTTAAGAAGTATAATACTACCTCTTGCCACTTACAAGGTATCAATTTCACTATTCCTGGCGTCCACTTCAAAGGTATCAATTTTCTCTATTTAGTAAAGAAAGTACACAATATGACCTATCACTTCTCTCTAATACAACTACTCACTTTTCCTATAATAATAATACTCCTTAATCTACGTGCAAAAAGCAAATAAAGACCTTAGAAGTGTCCACGTGCAAACAGCAAAACGGTTACCTTGTAAGTGGCCGGAGGGAGTAATTTTTATATCTAAAAGTAGTAATTGATATCTCTAAAGAGTAATTTTTCATGTGTTGAAGAGTATCGATAAATTAGAGTGTACAAGAATTTGAAGAGTAAAATTTTAATTTAGACGAGTAATAATTTATGTGTCTAAAAAATATTTTTCATATACTGAAAAATAATAATAGATGAAAACAGAATTTACATATAAATTTATATAAACTCGATTTATATGAATGTTTGTGAATGATTATTAGTATAAAAGGAGTAATTTTAATTGTGAATGATTATTATTATAAAAGGAGTAATTTTAATTGCATACTACTACCTAGTCCTTCTACCCTATGAAAATGTTCACATTCCTATAATTACTAAAAAATTAAATCAATTAATATTTCTCGTATATTTTGTAACAAAATTAACACTCATATATAATACATTTAATATATTGCATAATTTATTTATACAATATTAAATAAAAATTTCAAAATTAACAATTTTATTAATTTATGTTCAAAAGAAAATGTGATAATATAGTATTAGTTTTTTTAATCATTCTTATATTAAATTAATATTTTGAATTATTAAAATTATTTAGAATATTTTATGTTAAATTATCTATTCTTATAAAAAATAAAAATACATAATCTTTTATTTTTATTTTTATTAGAAAATGAATATTCAAAATAAAAATATGTAAACATTATGGTATATTGGAAGAAATATATGATTATAAAGGGGAATTTTTTTTTAAACATGGTTTAATATTTTTAAATAATAAATAAATTATAAACTATGTCATGTAAATACAATTTTTAGATCAAAGTGCATTAATAAGTTAATTGAATCTCATTTTCTTTCTAATGAAGATAATTTTGTAATAACTAATTGAATAAAGTATAAATTTGTTTAATTGATGGAGGAGGTAATTATTAGATGAGTGAGGCTCATGTGCACCCGGGCGCACGGAGCACATTCCGTGTGCTTTTGCAATTTAAATCCTTAGTAATACATAGGTTTAAATAGAGTTGGAGAGGAAGAGTTGTGTTACGCAGAGCTTTTGCCTGAGCTAAGATTTGTCTATTTGAGTTTAATTTATTAAGGAATTATCAAAATCAATCTCATCAAGCCCCAACTCGTATTAATATACGAGTGAGGCTTGTGTGCACCCGGGCGTACGGAACACATTCCGTGCGCCTTTAGAAATTTTGTATTATGGGTAAGGGTACATTAATTTGGTCTAAAGGGTATACACTTTAATTACTAAAAGGTACACAATTTTGTTCTAAAGGGTATACACTTTTCATTAATATTTTTTTTTCTTTAGAAAATAAAGGGTACACATTTTTATACTAAAGGGTATACAATTTAACACAAAATTCTAAAGGCGCACGGAGTGTTGTTCGTGCGCCCAGATTTTTCTTTAGAAAATAAAGGGTACACATCTGTATACTAAAAGGTATACAATTTAGCACAAATTTCTAAAGGCGCACGGAAAGTGTTCCGTGCGCCCGGGTGCACAGGAGCTTTTGCCTTAATATACTAATTTGATTTAAAATTCCAACTATGAGTGTTTCTATGTAAGTAAAGAAATGTTATATTAGAAAGCTTAAATGTCAGCATTATTGGAGTTCAAAGCTACAGCAGGATATTAGTAGAAAATAAATAAAGGAGAATTATAAGAGAAAATATATAAAGTTAGAGTATATGAGCAAATACTATTATCTTTTCATCTTGTCCAATTATAAAAAATGTCCTTTATTCGTGAAACTTTCTTTTAAATATTCTATAGTATCTGCTGGATAGATAAAATTTTAAATTTACTTGAAGAGTGAGTTGACAACAATTTAAGAATATGACTCAAATATGATTTCATTGCACTCCATAGCAATGTCAAGACCTCTCTCCAAAGACAAAGCCTCCACTACCTCTACCTCATAGATACCAAAGTATCGTTCAGTAAAACACAAAAGAATTTTCCCTTTACAATGCCTTGCCACTCGTGCTATTGATGTATCACATTCCCTTCTGACAAATGCATCAATATTCAACTTTAACATTGTGCTGTCTATGTTGGTTGGGTGTCAACCAAAGTCCCACATCGGGTTAGAAGTGGGGATGACGATAAGTTTATAAAAAAAGGATTGACTCTCCCTAGTATGAGGTCTTTTGAGTGTGATACCCAGAGTGGTAAAACCGTGCGGGTCAGTGGGCGGCCCAAAGCGGACAATATTATGCTAGTGGATTGAGTGAGTCTGACTATACTAGGGGCCAATATCGGCCTGACTATACTAAGGGCCGGATAAACCCAACAAGTGGTATTAGAGCCAGACCCCAGACTTAACCGACCCGGGATGGTGGGATGTTCGGACTTCAAACTGGATGATCTAGCTGTGGATTGAGTGGGCCTGACTATATTAGGGGCCGGATAAATCCAACACAGGAGGCTTCCATCCAACATCTTCGTTGTTTATTTTTGCCTTAATCCCATGCATTTATACAAGCTTCCATATATTGCTGATGATGGGTTATAACTTTTTGTTGTAATTCATCAAATGAGATCTCTTTTCCTCGGAAGGCAACCCCCCCCCCCCCCCCACACACACACACAAAATAACCCATAGAATGTAGCAGATAAGCTTCTCTCCTCTTCATTCAAGATCTTCATCAAGGACTCAATCCATTCTTGTATCGGCTCCTCCGTCGAGTACTTTGCAAATGGAGAGTTCAATCAGAAGCCATAAATCTGACTACAATCTCTCAATGCATATCTGCAGTTTAATATCAATACCACATTTCTTGTATATTGGATTAATATCAACAAAACAACTTATAAGATTAATTAAAGTCAGCAAAATGTCATGGATAACACGCCAAACAAATACAACAATCTCAGGCATTGTATTTAACCTCCAAATTATGTTACTTCACCTAGCATTTTTGGTAGTCTCATCCATATTCGGAGAGGACGGCTTCTTAACTTCGTTTTAGGCTGAAACAGAATTGAATAGACTATATTCTTAGAGAATCTTCATACATGAGAATCTATTTACTGATCAGTACCTCCAACGATGAGCCTTTGTTAAGGCTTATATTTATGTTCTTCAATATATTTTATTCATATGTATACTGTATACATGCTTTGATTGAAAAGAATAAACTAACATTTTGTTCATGAATATGTACCTAATTTCTATCTTTCATGAACTTTAAATAACCAAATCAACAAAATAAATAAATAATAAATCATAATATAAACTATATATAAATATTAAATAATTACTCAAAAATAATAACACTCCTTAACCAATTGAAAAAAGTAAATGAAAAACATGGGAGAAGTATATATATATATATATATAAATGATTTTGAAGTGAAAACAAACTTTAGTACTCCATTTTAGATGTTACCTTAATTGCATCCTTACATATTATTGATTAAAGTTGATCTAGCAAACGGTATAAATTTGATGAAAAATTGAGAAGTGGCTAAATATTAATTTTATAAATATAAAATGTAAGAGGCCATCTCCTTAGAATATGGAGATTGTGATGGAACTGAAACCCAAGATCTTGAATCAAAGTTGATCCAAAAATAAGGGCAGGAAAAGGGGCACCTTTATTTTTTCTTGGAAACCACTAACGTTCCATATATTTGTACATGCATGCAATCATTCTCACACAACTTGTTAATTGGATCACTATTATATGGTTTATTGGGGTCCAACATTGTGACATTACATAAAATTTTTAAAATTATATTTAAGATTAAGTGATTTGATTATTTTGCGAAGATAGGAAAAAGATTTATTTATAGATGAGAGAGATGAACCATTCTATTAGGAAACACGGAAACGACTCGCAAATTTATTTTTTTTAAATAGTGATAACTTTTTATTAAAAAATAATACTATCATTTTTTACTTAAAAAAATGACATCACTCTTTATTTATACTGCAAAATATTTATAAAATAATTTATTGCATAATTATCACTTTTTAATAAAGTTACCCAATAACTAAAGCTTGCAAATGTATATGTTTTTGTTCATAATTATATACAATATGAAAGTAGGTGCACCACCCAGGTGCACAGTAGTATTAGCCAACGAATTTATCTAAATAAAATAAAAATAGATTATTTTGTTAAAGTTATTATTGGAAATAATAAAAAAATACAAGGTGAGTTGCAAAATTTTAGAAGACTCAGGGTGTAGGTATTGGATAGTAAACTTAATTTTGCATGTGAGATGACAAGAGAATACTAAAATAATATAAAAGATGTGAATGCTCTAGAATAGTGGAGATAGTTGTAGACTAGAAATCTCTAGCATATGAATATAATTAAGAAAATGAGAAATCTCTAGCCATACATATTCATCGGGTATGACTCTAACTCTAAAGGTTACAAGTTATATAATTCTCTCACAAAGAAAAGTGTGATAAGTCGAGATGTGGAGTTCGACGAGGAAGGTGCTTAGGATTTTAGTTCCAACATCAATGATCACAACTTTGTAACTCCACAATTTGAAGATGAAGAAGATTTGGAGCAAGCAGGTGAAGGTGAAGAGACAGTAACTCCACCCGCTTCACCAGCAAGAGAAGTTGGAGATTCGCCACCATCTTTCCTGAATAAAAGAAGTGCATCGCGTGTGAGGAGCCTGCATGAGATCTATAACGAGACTGAAAGGTTAGAAGATCTCACATTACTTTTCTTATTTGCTGATTGTGAGCCAGTAACTTTTGAGGAGGCTACACAAAGCAAAAGATGGAGAGATGCAATGGACGAGGAAATTAAGGCCATTAAGAAGAATGATATGTGGGAGCTTACAATATTGCCAAAGGATCACAAGGCCATTGGAGTTAAGTGGGTGTATAAAGCAAAGAAGAACTCCAAGGGTGAAGTAGAGAGATACAAAGCAAGGCTTGTCGCCAAAGGATATAGTCAAAGAGGTGAAATCGATTATGATGAGGTATTTGCTCCAGGCGCCCACCTAGAAACAATCAGATTAATCATTTCTTTTGCAGCCCAAAATAGATGGAAAATCTATCAGATGGACGTTAAGTCGGCCTTCTTGAATGGTGTACTTGATAAAGAATTCTACATCAAGCAATCACCAGGCTACAAGATGAAAGGGCAAGAAGAAAAGGTGTTAAAGTTGAAGAAGGCCCTATATGGATTAAAACAAGCACCAAAGGCGTGGAATAGCATGATCGATAAGTACTTGGAAGAAAATGGTTTCACCAAGTTCCCACATGAACATTCCCTCTATGTCAAAATCAAAGGTGGTGATGTCTTAATTGTGTGCTTGTATGTGGATGATCTTATATTCACGGGAAATAACACAAAAATGTTTGAGGAGTTCAAGAAGGCCATGACTAAAGAGTTTGAGATGACTGATATTGGGCTCATGGCATATTATCTTGGAGTTAAAATCAAGCAGTTTGAGGAAGGAATTTACATCATACAAGAAGGTTATACGAAGGAGATCCTCAAGAAGTTTAGAATGGAAGATTGCAAAGCAATCAACACCCCGGTGGAATGTGGAAGCAAACTATCCAAGCATGAAGAAGGAGAAAAGGTGGATCCGGCGTTCTTTAAAAGTTTGATTGGAAGTCTAAGGTATTTAACTTGTACGAGGCCAGACATTCTCTATGCAACAGGGCTTTTGAGTAGATTTATGGAGAATCCAACCACAACGTACTTGAAGGCGGCAAAGAGAATACTTCGATATCTCATAGGTACGCTCAACTATGGCCTACTTTATTCAACTACTAATAATTATAAGCTTGTCCGCTATAGTGATAGCGATTGGGCTGGAGATAATAATGATCGAAAAAGTACAACTGGATTTGTGTTCTTCATGGGAGACACAACTTTTACTTGGATGTCGAAGAATCAACCAATAGTCACATTGTCTACATGCGAAGCTGAGTACTTAGCCGCCACATTCAGTGTTTGCCATACTATTTGGCTTAGAAGTCTTTTACGGGAGCTCAGATAGACGCAAGAGAATCTTACGAGAATTTGTGTTGATAATAAATCGACAATTGCATTGGCAAAGTATCCGGTATTTCATAATCGGAGTAAGCACATAGACACTCGCTTCCACTACATCAGAGAATGCATAACAAAGAAAGAAGTTCAAGTGGAGTACATCAAATCACAAGATCAAGTAGCCGACATTTTCACGAAGCCGCTCAAATATGAAGAATTCGCAAGATTACGAAGTATGCTTGGAATACAAAATCAAGTTTAAGAGGGGGTGTTGGATAGTAAACTTAATTTTGCATGTGAGATGACAAGAGAATACTAGAATAATATAGAAGATGTGAATGCTCTAGAATGGTGGAGATAGTTGTAGACTAGAAATTATAGCATATGGATATAATTAAGAAAATGAGAGAAATATCTAGAATAATGTAGTGTAAGAAAAATCTAGAAAAACATGTGATCAAATATAAGTGAAATATTAGTTAGAGCTTAGTAGAATTATCTAGAATATTAGAGATTCTACCATTGAATAGTATAAATAGGTTGATGGTGTAACATTTTGAAGTTGTACACAAACCAAAAGTTTAGTAAAGTTTGTTTATTCTAAACCTTGTTCTTTCCTTCAAACTTCCTCTATCACATTTTGTTTACCCAACTCACCAACTTCTACACTCGTCCACAAATACCTACACATATTGGTTCCATGTTGAAGTTGGTGAGTTGGGTAAACAATATGTGTAGGTATTTGTGGAGAGTGTAGAAGTTGGTGAGTTGGGTAAACAAAATGTGATAAAGGAAGTTTGAAGGAAAGAACAAGGTTTAGAATAAACACACTTTACTAAACTTTTGGTTTATGTACAACTTCAAAATGTTACACCATCAACCTATTTATACTATCCAATGGTTGAATCTCTAATATTCTAAATAATTATACTAAGCTCTAACTAATCTAGATATTTTACTTATATTTGATCACATGTTTTTCTAGATTTTTCTTACACTACATTATTTTAGATATTTCTCTCATTTTCTTAATTATATCCATATGTTAGAGATTTTTAGTCTACAACTATCTCCACCATTCTAGAGCATTCACATCTTCTATATTATTCTAATATTCTCTTGTCATCTCACATGCAAAATTAAGTTTACTATCCAACAGAAGGATGTGCATGTGGATGTGGTGAAGCATTAACACATCATACACCATAATAATCTCAATTTTGTACCCAAGCAAATTGGCTTAATTCTAAATTGAAGTTTTAAATTTTGTTTGTGCATATTTTAAATGAACACAAATACTTTGTAAACTGGTATGACTCATTTTCCTCATCTATATATCCTATGTATTGCTATTGCTATATATTGCTATTGCATTTACATTAAGGAGGATCACATGTTTTACAAGAATTTATAATGTAAACCTAATTTACAAGAAACTAACTCATAAATGAATTTGATAAAGCAAATTTAACGAATTATTACTATTAATAATAATAATAATAATAATAATAATAATAATAATTATTATTATTATTATTATTATTATTATTAGTCCCATATGAATTTTTCATCAAAATCTGTTCATAGTTGACGAAATATTTTGAACCATTAATAAGACCAAAATGGACTATGTCTATTTTGAAAGACAGAAAATAATATAAATCTGGTAGTTTATAATAATATAAGTTAATTTGGGATTAAAATTTTCAAAAATTATGATTATAATATTCTTATGGGATCAAAACTGCTAACTATGAGACCAATGTATTCCTATGAGATTATAATTAAACTGAAGATATTCTTATGGGACTAAACGTGATATTTTCATTAAATTAATGATGAAGTATGCGGTAAGTCTCATTGTTTTTTTCAAGATCCATGTCATGTGTATTTCTTTATGTGAAGAATAAACCTTATTCAATCATAGGTAAGTTTGCAGAAGTCTTAGATTACATATGGACATGATGTATAGAAGAAACCGATGCATCAGTTGGTATAATAATCAAGAAAAGGTAAATCTATACAATCGGTGCATAAGGTGAGCAGGGAAGTTTGAGGAGTTTGTTTAGTGGCTAAACGGATGAGTTAGTGGCAGTTGGGCATATGGCTGGAAAGCTTGACACCTCAATTGTTAGTTGGGAGTAGTTTTACTCATTTTGATAACCGTTTGATACACCAACCGAAGGCTCAAAGTCGGTTCAGCAAGTTGGTCCCGTTTCAACTAAGTTGTGTATATAAAGTTGTATTCACAGCTTTAATCACTTGTAATCACCTCACCTATCAATGTAAAAATAAGATCTCTCTCCTGTGGACGTAGGAGTTTCATCTTCGAATCACGTAAATCATGTCTCGTCTTATTTTTCTTTTCTTCTATCCGTAATATGAGTTTGTGTATAGTCTTTCTTGTGTGAGTTTCCTTCCATTCCCATAACAATTGGCACCGTCTGTGGGAAGAAGGAAGAAGGGCAGGCCAAGAAAGAAGATGGCATTGAAGATCAAGATGGTGTTAAAGTTGAAAGCGGGTTTCAGATGATGAAATCTGATCCGAGGCGGTTACGATGAAGAAGAGAACGGTGAGATGCAAGAAAGGAGACGATTCTTGCAGATCAATGAGAGGAATTCAGAGTCTCTTTGGACTACGGTTCAGAGAGAGAGAGAATGAACGTCTAAAGTGGATCAATGTAACCAAGCCGATGGGGGTTCTCGAATCTGCAAGAAAAGGAGTTCATGGTTTCCAGCGGAGTATCAGGTCGGCAGAGAGTCGATGGTGGTTGGAGGTAGCAGAATACGGCGACAGATTCAGAACAAGAATGCGATGGTTGCGGGTTATTGACTACAGCAGACGGGAAACAGAGGAGATCAAGAAAGTAGGTAGAGGGGGTTCCAAGAAAGGGAATCAAGATCAGAGTTCTCGGTGAAGAGAGCAGCAACGTCGGAATCGGGCAGCGCTCGAAATTGATCTTCCGGCGAGGAAGTTGGTTCAACCCAGTGACGGAGCAACGCTTCAGCAAGAAATCGGGCGGTGCTCGGCGACAGCTGTGAATGATAGCTTTTCTCTGGCGTGACGGAGTAAGCGTACATGGCCGCACAACATGATGGAACTGGGTGGAGAGGCAACTCCATCAGTGAAGCAATGGCTCCATGGGCAAAGGACAGATTCTCACACGGTTATGGTGAGGAACTGATGCAGAGGTGGTGTTTAAAATTCCGACAACTGGAGTAAGGACAAGTGTTGGTGGTCTAAGAGTGGACTCAAGGTGGAGGCCCAACGTGGCAATATACAGTTCCGGCGAGAATTAATTTCCAGCAGGTTATTGATGAACTGGAATTGATATGCTTCAAGCAAAGGCAATTCCGGGAATTTTGGTAGGTCCAGAAGCAATCCAGAATTGTTTCCAGCTAGGATAAACAGTGTTGTTCACGACGAAGGACTTTGGCGAAAGAACTCTCCAAAAATATCAGAGGATGGAACGTTTTCTTTTAAAAGAGATGGTTGCCTGGGCTGGGCAGCACTGGATAGGAACAAGGTACATGTTCAAAGAACTTGGTCAGTACAAGCTGGCAGCTGGAGTTATAAGGATCTGATGCAAGGTAAATCCAGCAACGGCGATAAGAAAAAGGTCTCCAACGGTGGTGATGCTATCGGCTGGAAAGAAGCAGAGTTGTTCATAGGTGAAGGACAATTTCTGAAGAAGAGCAGAGGATCACCAGTGGAGATAATGAGTCATAAGTGGCTTGAGGTTCAGTACAGGTTCGAAGAAACGAATCTGTTCAAGGTCGTGCCAGCATCGTTTAAACGTAATGCAGTAATGGCATGGGACTCCCAGAAAGGTTGAGTCAAGACATGATACTCCATGTGGTGAAATCATGCTTACAACAGCATTGAATTTTCACAAGGATAAGGTCAGTTCAACACAAGTTTATAAGGAAAGGATTTTCCGGTAAGTGATTAGTGTTCGGGAAGCAGCGAATTCAAATGGGGTAGCTAGGAGATGTGGTACTTGGACTCGTTGGCGTTTAAGAGCAGCGCGGTAACAACGAGCAAGTGGGAGAAAATATCAGGTTATCCTAGTGAGTTAGAATTGACTTCAAAGGGATGGCACGTTCATTAAGAAAAGGGTTCAAACTTACTGTGGCTTGGCGGTAAGTCAACGTTGTTAAGTTGCAGGTGTTGCTCAAGGTTGAGAAATGGTAAAAGGTGTTGTTCAAGGTAGAGCAATGTTTATAGGTTGCTACTCAAGGTAGAGTAGTCTAATGGAGGGAGAGTTGCTATGGTTTGATTAATGTTTAAGGTGGAGATTTGTGAAGAATAAACCTTATTCAATCATAAATAAGTTTGCAGAAGTCTTAGATTACATATGGACATGATGTATAGAAGAAACCGATGCATCAGTTGGTATAATAATCAAGAAAAGGCAAATATATACAACCGGTGCATAAGGTGAGCAGGGAAGTTTGAGGAGTTTGTTTGGTGGCTAAACGTATGAGTTAGGGGCAGTTGGGTATATGGCTGGAAAGCTTGACACCTCAACTGTTAGTTGGGAGTAGTTTACTCATTTTGATAACCGTTTGATACACCAATCGAAGGCTCAAAGTCGGTTCAGCAAGTTAGTCCCGTTTCAACTAAGTTGTGTATATAAAGCTGTATTCACAGCTTTAATCACTTGTAATCACCTCACCTATCAATGTAGCAATAAGATCTCTCTCTCCCGTGGACGTAGGAGTTTCATCTCTGAACCACGTAAATCGTGTCTTGTCTCATTTTTCTTTTCTCCTATTCCGTAATGTGAGTTCATGTGTTTCTTATGTGAGTTTCCAGCCATTCCCATGACACTTTACCACAAGAAGAATGAGTTAGTTGGAAAATCCTTGTAAAACAAGTGCTTAAATACACTAATTCAAGTTATACCTACTTTCCTTATTAGATAGAGTAACACATTTTAATGGTGAAAAGTTTTCAAAATGGAGAATACCCAATTACGAATGGAAGATTTTGCTCCACAAGCTTCAACTATAATAATTTTTGGACACTTATATATACTAAATTATGAAGTATTTATAATCTTGTATAATAATTTTTCCAACAGGAATGAGCTGGATCTAGCTTGTGTAAGTTCCTTAACTTTTTCTCAAGACACAAAATTCTTTCCTCCACGCATGAACAATTTTAATCAAAGATTTCAACAATTCCCAACAAAACTATAATTATAATTAATTATCTAGACCCATTCTTTTCTTCTGCTGATCAATTTTTTTTTTTTAGAACAGATGATATAGTAATGTTTCATCTCACATTAATATTCACAATTTGTTTATATGAATTTCAACTCCACACAAACAAAGAGAAATTTTGCTGATAATAATTATGATAAAATAATATGAAATAATATTAAATACTACTAATAAATAATTTAGGTAGACTAAAGAAAGACCCATGATTGATGGATAAGGTGGAAGATAAGAGTATATTAGAAATTGTGAGGACAGCATGAGCTAAACAAAAATAAGATGACCCCAAATACACATACATAGACATGACTGCAAAGTCTTGCTAATTCTAAAGCAATCACATGCATTTGTATCTTTCCCCAATTTTGGGGCCCAAACATGTTTATAAAATGAACAAATCTTTCTATGAATCTTGTATGTGAATATCCAGTAATATTTTGATATTGGTAATATGTAAGAGAAATAATAGAATCATGCTCTAAGTAAATTTGTCACCCACTAAAAACATGAAACAAGAGATGTCATATTATTAAATGACCACCTCATCCAAAGTGACTAAAGAGATGGAACAAGAGACGTCATATTGTTAAATGACCACCTCATCCAAAGTGACTAAAGAGATGGAACAAGAGACGCCATATTGTTTAATCAAGTTACTCTAATACATTAAATAATCGCAGTACATTTCTGACTAGTAATAATTTGATATCAATGATACATTAGAGAATGAATAGAATCTATGCTTTGAGTAAATGCGTCACTCATTGAAGAGATGAAACAAGAGATGTCATATTAAAGAATCACAATACATTTGTGACCAGATTAAATAATCGCAGTACATTTTTGACCAATAATAATTTGATATCGATGATACATTAGAGAATGAATAGAATCTATGCTCTAAGTAAATGCATCACTCATTGAAGAGATGAAACAAGAGACGTGATATTAAAGAATCGCAATACATTTGTGGCCGATCGTTTAACTTTTTAAATCATGACCACTATTTATCATACTTTATCCCAAACTTTATTTGAATTATTGGTCTTTATCTCCGAGTTTGGGGATGATTTAACCTCAATATAAAAAGATTCTTTTCTACAACCATTAATTATTAAATCAAAGATAAATGCAATAGTAAGTTAATTTGAACAAGATTACTCTTTCTTAAGACAGAAAACAAAAAGGTCCAAAAAAAAAAAAAAAAAAGTTGAAAAACTTCCATGGTGCGATGTCCCTATCATATCATTGAAAAAGACAAAACGACGCTGTTTTATTTAGTTATGGATCGCATGATTAACCAAGCAACTTTATCAACAACCATTGGATTTCCAATGCACAACGAGTCAAGAAATTCAGATACTAATTGGATTAAAAAAATTAAACAAAACTAATGAACAAATTAATCCATATTATTGAAGACAATCAATGAGTTCATTAGGGGTTAATACTTGTTACCACAATGGGACTTCTAACTACGTGTTTGCCACTCGATTCGACCCAACTCAACGAACCCGAACCAGAACCCGAACCCGCTTTAGCAAGTTTCGGATATTCAATTCTCAGCTTGAAACTCAGCTTCTGGTACTTCCTGCTGAACTTCAACCTCTTAGGAGAAACACTGAGTTTCAACGCACTCACTGAGTTCAAACTTGCTACATACACCGAGTTTGCATTTCCAAAGTTGGTCACAGTTCTTTGGAACTCTTTCACGTTCCCAGAATTGTTAGCATTGAAGAAGGCTATGAAAGAAGGGTAGTTCAGATCAAGAGAGGGATATGAGCAGTTGTAAGAATTCGATCGGGTGATAGTTTGAATCTGTTTAGCTGTGAAATTCAAACCGCATAGCAGATTAATGTAATCTTCAACAGATGCATCATAAACCAGTCCCGGGTCAAGAGCCCTGTTCGGGTCGATGTGTCCTGCCCCCATGTCGAGGGGCGTAGCTACTGCTCGATCGCGCGATCCTAAATCAGCAATGGGACTCTTCGTGTTATCCAACACGTATGCTGTAGTCATCAGCGCTGATCGAACAGCAGCTGGGCTCCAGGCAGGGTTAGCGGCTCTTACCAGAGCCGCCACCCCTGCAGCATGGGGACAGGACATGGATGTCCCCGATATAATGTTGAAGCTGCTGTAAAGTTGTCCTGAATTCGCATCCGTTGCCGGTATGTTCGGCGGCCAGGAAGCGAGGATCAGGTCTCCGGGTGCCATGATATCGGGCTTCAGGATAATCGGGCAGCTCTGGGATGGACCCCGAGAGCTGTAGCTAGCTAATCTTGGAGCTGGCTTTGTTCCAAGAGCTGTTTCTTGAAACATGAACTTTCCTTTAGGTTTTGTGCTGCTTCTGATGTAATGTAGGAGTTTTAGACCGTCTTCGGGTGGGACGAAGATGGCTGGAAATGATGTCTGGATGGTGGAGGAGTCAGTGTGGTTTGTTATAAAGACACCACCTACAACCTTATTAGCATGGTTTACGTAGTAAACTTGATCAGACAGAGTATCGTTTGTGTCTAAACAGACGACGATACTCTGTCCGACATTCTTGAGTGTGCTCTCTTCACTGCAAGATTTGACAAAAACCAGGAGGGATTCATCTGTAGAGAAGTTTCCAGGGTAGAGAGATTGACCAATGATTGAGTCTCCGTTTTCAAGTAGTAAACTCCCACGAAATTCTCTGTCGAGTGTACCAGCAGCAACATTTAGAACCCAGGGTATTCCGTTGTGCAAGGTCTCAGGCAATGGCCCTTCATTGCCAGCCGAAGTCGAGACGAAAATGCCCTTCTCCATGGCTGCGAATGATGCTATGGCGACAGGATCGGCGTGGAGAGGAACGCCGTCTAGGCCGAACGACAAGGATAAAACGTCGACACCATCAGCGATTGCTTGATCAATAGCTGCAATTATATCAGAAATGTAAGCACCTTCTAACCATAGAGCTTTGTACATGGCGAGGCGAGCTCTTGGCGCCATGCCCCTGGCTGTGCCAGGGGCATAGTCAAAGAACGCCGCGCCATCTACCAAACTCCCCCCAGCTGTGGATGAGGTATGAGTACCGTGTCCATCAGTATCCCGGGGGGAGTTCATTGAAATAGTCAAGTTGGGATACTTTGCAAGTAGGCCCTTGTTGAAGGAACGAGCTCCAATGAGCTTCTTGTTGCACATGGAGGAATTGAACTTGGTGCCACTCTCACACTCCCCTTTCCATCTAGACGGGACGTCAGATAACCCATCATCGTCGTAGCTCTTACTCTCCGGCCACACTCCCGTATCCACCACGCCAATGATCACATCCTCGCCATAGTTGGTGACGGGCCATGCACCGTAGTTGGAATTAAGGCCGAGAAACTGGTAAGAGTGAGTCGTGTCGACCTTTACGGTGGTGTCCCTAATCGAAGAAATGTATCCTCGGGACTTCTTCAAGGAGTCGAGCTCGGAAGGCGAGAGGACCGCGCTGAAGCCGTGTATGGCATTGGCATAAGTGTAGAGAAGGTTGGATGGATGAGTGTTGGATTGTGGTGTGTTTGATGTGGATAAGAGTGTGGTTAAGTACCAGTCATGGTGAGTGGAGAAGGCTTTGGGCATAGCAGATGAATCCATATGAATAATGTAAGTGTCAGAATGTGCAAAAGTGTGTGGAAGTATGATGGGCAGAAAACACAGACAAAAACACCACAAAGGTGTTGGAAGGATTGTCATGGTTTTGCAAGGAAATGGGGTGTTCTGTTCTTGAAGTAATAAGATTATGAACTTATATAGAGAAGAGAGAGATGGAAGGTAATGAGAAAGACCCCACTTCAAAGTTGTCTTATACTTTGTCAACTTACAGAGTGGGACTTCTTACCTCTCTGTTTTTGCCCGTTAAGTTGAAAGTTTAGGCTTCATAGGTGTACTTTGAGGTGCATTTTGAGTATGCTTCTTAATTACCTTTAACTTCCACACTCAACCATGCATGCTAGTTGCAACTCTTCTAAAGCAGCTACAAGTTCTGCTTTTTTGTTAATCACTATTATCAAGTGTTTAATCAAAATATACTTGTTGATGATCCATAGTCAAAAGAAAAGAAATGACTTCCAATTTTAGAATAATAGCTCTACATGTGATTCCAAATGTGTTACTCATGTAACTAGTTATATACTCCTTTATATGTAAAATAGAGAAAAGATATGCCAAAATGACTAGAGATATCAAAATGGATTCAGTCCATTGGGCAAACTCGCTCCACCCCATTAAACTCACATAAAATCCGCTCTACCAATAAGTCTAATATGCAAATGACTCGCCTTATATATGACAGTTTGCCCATCAATAACCCATCACTTTTAATTTTGAAAAATAATTGATTTTTTTTAATTTTTATAGTACTCGTCAATTATTCATTCTGATATTCTATTTTGATATGTTTATTTTTAAATTTCACATAAAAAAATGTGAAAACAAAATTTGGACTGTGTGAGCCATCCCGCCCCGTCTCGCCCATTAATGTCCCAACTCATATAAGCTCGTTCTATAGTCCAAAATTATATAGATTGTCTCATTCTAACGCACAAGATGGTGGGTTGTGGAACCTAACCTTCTACCCATTTTCACAAGAGTATA
Source organism: Pogostemon cablin (assembly GCA_023678885.1). Classification (NCBI taxonomy): domain Eukaryota; kingdom Viridiplantae; phylum Streptophyta; class Magnoliopsida; order Lamiales; family Lamiaceae; genus Pogostemon; species Pogostemon cablin. The sequence goes on along the minus strand of CM042969.1, from coordinate 29,610,722 downwards.
AATTGTAGGTATATATTGAGTTTAGCATTTCTCAAACATAAATGTGGTTTAATAAATGCTAGTGTCCAAATATTTTCATGTATAAATGAAGTATGATAAATTTGCACTTGATGTCTGACTTAACAATTTCCTAACCTACTATGACTTATTAATTATGAAGCTGCCAACACTCGTGTACGTTAGGATGGACCATAAATAATTTATCAATAATACATTTAGCAAAATTAAAAACAAGCTTTCACCCACTTTTATAGAGTGAAGAATAGGATTAGGCAATAGTCCTAATCTATATGCTGGAATAATTTAATTGATATTTGTATTTTATAAAGTTATAGAAATTAAAAAGTATGAAAGGTATAATATGTTGGTGTTGTGTCCCTATCCCATTTGGTTTTCAATCCTTAGCTGCCTAGCCATGGCCACTCCCATTATACAATAACTAACCATTTTGTGAAAAAAATAATAGTGACCAGCAAAAATGTTCAATTGATGATAAGAGCAACTATAATAGAATCGATTGTATGTTATTATGGTGAGATTGGACAAAATATGTTCTATGAATTAGAAGACTATTATACCTTAAATCTAAATGTTAGAAATAAAATAAAATATATTCTAAGAATTATCCTTAACCAGGGTAAAACATGCAACATAACCTTAAAATTAAAGATAAATCCTAAGAATAAATAAGAATTCTTAAGAGAAAGGTGAAATTATAATTATACTCTTAAAATTAACACTAAATTCCAAGGATAAATGTGAAAATCTAATAGCGAAATAGACATAAACCACAAGATTCTATGAATCTACGGATAAAATGGGCTATAAACTTGTATGATAAAATATTATATAAGTATATATTATTAAAAGATTATAATATTTTTAATAAAACATAATAACTAATTAAAAAATTAAGTGTAGAGTCCGTGAGACAGTTTCATAGGCAAAATAATAATAATAATAATAAAAGGTTAAAATTTTACAAACACTTGTTTAGGATCGTTGTATCGGAAGAATTAGTGAGACGAATAAAAAGTGACAAAAAAACAATGATATTAGAATTAATGAAAATTAATACTGGTGCAGTAAATTATTACATGAATAATTTATAAAAATAAATAAAAAGTGATAGTAATATTTTTAATAAGAAGTTTAAATATTTTAATAAAAATAATAGTAATTACTTTTGAAAACTAAAAAAAAAAGTATCAAGTGTTTAGTGAGTGTTGTGAAATATTTTTTTTTTTTTGTGAAATTGACAGTGTTGTGAAAAATTACTTCACTAGTTTAATTAGATATAAGTTGGTCTACGTAACCATTATTTAAGTGAGCTTAACAATTTAAAACATATACTCCCTATATATACCAGAAATTTAATATGTCATATCAATCTCTTTCATTCCTTTTCTTTATCTAAAAAAAAAATTTATTTAATCATGTGATTTTTCTATGTATTAATTATTTGCTCTACTTTTTTTGGATTCTTTTTTGATGAAGTAAACGAGTATGATATTTTGAAGGATTTTCATTTCTCACTTTTGAAAGGTGATGGTAGAGAGGTCAACGTTGAAGAAGAGGATATTAATTCTCTTCATCCAATTTTATGCATCTTTCCACGTATCAATCAATCGTGCCAAAGTTGAGAAGGGAGAAAATGATGTTATTTTCTTAAAAAAGAAAAAATATAATTAATTTTGATGGGTTAAGTTAAGTTTTTTTTTTTCTTTTACAATCACTTATGGTATATAATTAGTAACAAAATCATATAAAAAGACATTCTTACATAAGATGTAAGATCATTTTTTTTTAAGTAGTTATATTTTTTATTAGAGCTTTTTTTTAAATTGTTAGTATTACTTTTTATATGAATGGTTCATGAATTAATTCACTATATTATTATCAATTTTTATCAATTAAGTATTACTCCCTCCGTCCCAGGTAATGAAAGTCAGATACCTTATGTTTAACATAAGGTGTCTAGCCCTCTTAGCCTGAGACCGAAGGAGTATTTTTTATTAAAATTTTATTACATTTTATTCGTCTTATGGAAGTGATTTCGTGAGACATCTGTACCTAAGTCTTTACCTATAAAAAATACTCGCTCCATCCTGTTTGTTATTACATTTACTAAAGAGTGAGATTCTTGTGCCCGGGACATATCGTGTCCCCATGTGAACATAATAGTTTTAACTAAAATTCTTGTGTTCACATGGAGACACGGTGTGTCCCCTGGAGCACAGGAGTTTTTGCCTTTACTATTTGCACGGAGATTAAAAAATATAATTTAATATATATATATAGTAGTAAAATATAATATATTAATGTATAGTAAGTAATATTAATGTTGCATGTAAGTCCTATAAATTTTATGTCATTTCATTTACCGAAAAAGATAATATAATATTTGTTGAACGCAATAATTAATAAAACATAACTATATGTGCTGGATGAGGGAGCAGTATAGAAAATGTGATTGGAGTAAATTTTCTATTCAGTTACTATTATTATAAGACTAATGTTATTTTCTAAAAGTTAGCATGTGAATGTGATAAGAAAGGTCCCAAAGATGGAATAGCAATAGGACGAAAGCGAGGAAAGATAGAATCTGAACCAACTTAAATCATTGCACAAGTTTTAAATTAATTATTAACATATATATATGAAGTACTATATTTTTGCATAATTCAATTTTTCATATGTTTATAATAGAACATTTAATTATCTAATTTCATTATAATTTCATCAAATCTTATAGTGAGCCAATTCTTGATTAATTTTTTTTTTTTTTTAAAAACGTTCAAATCTTTTATCAAAATGTTTTCTCTTTCACGGGCTCATTCTCATTTTAAGATTTTGAATTCAATATAATTAAATCTATTTATCAATTATCCACGACAAGCTCTTAGAAAAATAGTTTCTTAAGAAAAATGTTAAGAAACTAATTTGCTCTTATCAAACTTATTCGAGAAAAAAAAGAAAGAAAGAAAGAAAAAGAGAGAGAACAAGATTATACTATTGAATTAAATTTGGATTCAAATATTCGTATAAGATCGTTTTATGAAAAGAGTTTTGAAAGTGAATAAAAAGTGATAGAATTTTAATAAAGAGTCGTACTCGTATTAATAAAAAGTGATAATAATACACTAAATTGTTTCATAAAAAATTTATAATATAAATAAAATGTAATATTTTTAATAAAAATTAATAATATTTTAATATAAGTAAAAGCTATTTAAGAAAACGTTTTTATGGTTTCACACAAATTTCTTCAATTCTAAATTGAAGGTAAAACTTTTTGGTAGCGAGATATACTATATTTTAAATTGAAGTAAACATGCATTATGTTATTTATATTTTAAAATCAAACCTCAAACAAACTTTGCTATTTGTGAATTTTATTTTTTATTTTTCAAAGTAATTCAATCATTTCAAAAAAATAAATAATAAATTTTATAATTAAAATATGTAGATATCTTTATGGTGAGTATTTTTATTATTTTAAAATTGTTCACTTAGGGTGGAATATACAAAAATAAACAATGTACACAATTAGATAGATCAAAGAATTTAAATTTTAAATTAATACCATCATTGACAGTAAAAAGTCCACTTGATATGAGGGTTTGACTTCTCTGGTAAATCAAACACTCCCTCCATGCGGTTGGCTGTAATTTGCTTTTTGTGTACTAGTTAGTTATATTAATAGAATGTGTAAGTTTCATTTTATTTGTATTAATAATGTGTGTGTGATTCTCGAAAATGAGATTTTTAGATGTACACCTAAAATTACAAAATAATAAAATGAGATCATTACTGGAGAGGGTATGTTTGAATAGAAAGTCCCAAATTTTTGTATGAATATCTATATGTAATATCTATATAGTCCACTTTATCAAAAAAATCCCATGTATTAGCCTTTTTTAATGGATTTATTATTTTTTTTATATTTAGGTATTCATTAAAAATTAATAGAAAATTGTTAAAAGCTCACAAAAAAATTTACTTGTAAGTTTTAAAATTTAAATAATTAGTGTATATTCCGTTTTGCCTCATTTCATATCGTTAAGAAAATTGGGCCCTAGAAATTTCTTGGAGTCGAGTCTACTGACTCATGGGCCTTTAATCGGATTGAGCCCACTGCATATAAGTTTTTCAAAAGTCCAATTATTAGTAAGCTATAAGTCAAACCTAAATTTTCTTTTCCTTTTTTTTTATTATTATTTTTTTTTTTTGCATCTTATTCCCCAAAGCTTTGGTTGTTAGTTGTTAAAATCTGAATTGAATCATATAGATTGACATGCAGCAGATTATCTATTTATCATTTCTATGCTTGTTTTACAAGCTACACATTACTTTGTAGGCAATTATGATAAATAAATGGCGGATGAAAATAAGGACAATGGTTGTTCAAAAGAAGAAGAAAACAATAATTATCTCATATTTTTCCCTTTGTGCTTGTATTTTCTTTTTAGTACTCCTAGATTTTGTAATCCTTCATGCATGTCATCCATCAGCTGTAATAAAAAATATAATATAATAATGTAGCAGAAGATTAGACCATTTTTTTATCTACCAACCTGTTGGTAAAGAACTAATGGCGGATTATTTCAAGGGCAGCATCGGGCTCAAGCCCAATGTTTTCCATTAAGAGCCCATTATAATATATATGTGTAATTTTAATTTTCTTAACGAAGCCCAATTTAAAAAATTATTAAGTCTACTCAAAGAAAGTCAACAATAAATCTAGCTAGCTTTTTCATTTATGTATTTCTTAGCCCAATTATAATAAAAATGAATTTTTTACTCATGCTCAATTAAATATAAAATATGTTTTGTAATATACTATCTTCATCCCATTAAGTATTTCACATTTTTATTTTTTTGTTCATCCCAACACTTATGGATGTTTCTAAAAATGAAAAAAAAATATTACATCTCAATAATATTAACTTTTTACACACATTTCAATAATTTTACGCATTTAAATTACTTAAAAATTTAAAATACCCACTTTTTATGCAAATCTCAATAACTTTATATACCTTTTATTTATATATATATATATATATATATATATATATATTAAACTCCACACACAAAAATCAATACTTCTTGGAATGAACGGAGTATATTTTTTCATAAATTATTGAAATCCTTCCTTTTTCACCATACTATTGTCCAGCCACGGCGGTTATTGCAGACTTATTGCTGCTGCACTTGGATAGATATTAGGAAGAATATATATAGTATAATTTTTAATTTATATTTGTATTTCAATACTTGAGTCATATGAATATTTATACACTCCATTTAATATGAACTTTTTAAGAAACAACATTAAATAGATACTTGAACTGATGCATGTATAATTCATATTCATGAACTCTCCTTAATTGCAAATTATATTTATCTTTCAATGGCATTCAATTTAAAAAAGAATGACTATAATAATAATTGATCATAAAGTACACAATTAACGTTAATCTGATGGATATGTTGGTGTCACCACTACTGGACTCCTCACAGTATGATTCCCATTCTCTTCAATCCAACTGATCCATCCATGATTGATCACATACTCTCTATACTTCCTGTAACGTATAACCAACGAGAAGCTTAGCTTCTCGTTTTTTCTCCGGAAGACGAGCGTCTCCGGAGACACCACAATCGCCGAATCCTTGGGCGTCTTCACTCGAACTCTATACGTTGCTCCTCCACCACCTACATTGGTCACGACCCGCTTGAATCTCTGAATCTTGGTGCTTCTCTTCTCTTGCGGGTCGTACAATGCAACAAAAGCCGGGTAATTCAGATCCGTGAATGGATCCGAACACTTGTATCTGGATCGTATGATGCTCAGCGTTTGTTCCCCGGGTATAATTCAGTGCACACACCAGGTTCACATAATCCTTCGTGCTCACATCATACACCAGACCTGGATCCATGGCCCGATTCGGATCAACATGCCCTGCCCCCATATCTAAAGGCGTGGCAACTTCGTAATTTTTACCCATATCCTTGATGGATTCCCCTGTGTTGTCAAATGTACTCGCTGTAGTCATCATCGCGGATCGGATAGCAGCCGGGCTCCAACCCGGGTGCACGGACTTAAGAAGCGCCCCGACTCCGGATATATGCGGGCAAGCCATTGACGTACCCGATTCGAGAACGTAATCACTCGACAGCCCCACATTTGTACCGATGTTAGCTGAAACACTGTCCGGATGTAGGCTGCCAGTATCAACACTCCAGGTGCCATAATGTCGGGCTTCAGGATACCCGGATAGCTTCGGGCCGGGCCCCTCGATGAGGAGATGGTGAGGGCCGGGGCTTTTTCCCGAGTATGGTCTGGTGGAAGGTGATGGTGGCTGTGGGTGGTTGGGAGTTTCGTTTCTTGGCGTATCTGATCATGGTTTTTCCTTCTTTGGGTGTGATTACGGTGCCGGCGATCGGAAAATTCGTGGACCGTAATACCCCTGTGTCGTCGGAGACGAAAACAGCTGCTCGGAGGTTAGATTCGGAAGCGTAACGGATTTGATCTTCGAGTTCTGGAGTTTCGGGAGATTGAACACAGACGATGATGGCATCTGTGGAAGCTTCTGCTAATAATTCAGTGGAATTGCAAGCTGATAAAGTTTTGTTGTAAATGAGAGGTAGGTTTCTGATTGATGCTCTGGCAGGAAACAGAGTCCAGCCCGTGATTATTTTATCATCTTCCAATGATAAGAGCCTGGAAAACCAACGGTCCAGGGTTCCGGACGCAGCAATCACGGCCCACGGGATTCCCCCGAACATGGTTCCGAATCCCGGGCCGCGATTCTCGGCCGAAACTGAGACCAGAATCCCCTTCTCCATTGCACCGAAAGCTGCAATGGCAATGGGGTTTTCGTACAATTCGAGTGTACGATAACTCAACGAGATTGATAGTACATTGACGTCGTCGGCTACGGCCTGATCAATACCTGCAAGAGCATCGGATTCGTAGCTTCCTTCGTCCCAAAGGACTTTATATATTGCCAATCTGGCTCGAGGAGCAAACCCTCGAGCCATGCCGGGAGCGTAGCCGAAGAACGATACATCCTTCACTACGCTGCCGGCCGCTATAGAAGCGACATGAGTGCCATGACCGAAAGTATCCCTAGTGGAGTTCATGGTTATGATGGCGCCATCACCCCCTTATTAAAAAACCTTGCTCCAATAATCTTTCTATTACAATGCGAGGAATTAAAATCCTTTCCAACCTCAAATGTCCCTCTCCACCTTGCCAGAACTTCACTCAGCCCGTCATCTCTAAAGCTCGGGCTTTCCGGCCAGATTCCGGAATCCACCACGCCGTAATTAGAGGCCGGCCATATCCCCGAGGCAGTGTTCAAGGACGGAAATTTGTAGGTACGAGTGGTGTCGGGTTTGATGAGCTTGTCTCTATAGGCAGAGATGAAACCCGGAGTTTTCCTCAATGTTTCGAGCTCCGAATTCGACAACAGCGCGCTGAAGCCGTAGAAAGCGTTGTCGTATGTATGAACCAGCTTCGGCCATGGATGGTGATCATCAGCATTGGGTTTAATGGAGTTTAAGGTTGTGGAGTACCAATGGTGGCAAGAGGAGAAAGCTTTGGGCATGGAGGACTTGTCCATGTGGACAATGTAGGTGGATCTTTGAGATGTAACATGAGGAATCAAGAAACACCATGATATTAGACCTAGAAGAAATGCTTTTAACAGAAAACCACCCATTTTTGAGTTTATAACTTGCTACATTAATCTCTTTATAGGACTATATACTCCCTCCGTCTCTAAAAAGCTTGCACCCTCCTTTTGGCACGGAGATTAAGAAAGTGATAACTTTTAAGGATATAATGGTATTTTTATGTAATATATAAATAATAAAGTATGGTAGGTAGAGATAGTTTTTTTGTAATTAAAGTGTATGGGGAAGGGTGGTTGTTTTTTACTTTTCGTTTTTTTTGGAATGTGCAAACTTTTGTGGGACAGTCCAAAATGGAAAGTGTGTCATCTGAAGTGAGACGGAATGGAGTATACCACATGGAGTAAAAATTTATGATTAAAACTATAAATCAGCTGATAATTAGTGTTAATACAGTGTGCTGATCAGCTATACATGAGGAACTCTTCTTATCATTTCTCTAGATTTTATGTTTTCTTTAGTGTGTATATATATACATGCATCTGTAACAACAAAATTTGTATTTATTAAAATATTAAACACAAAAGATATTACAATGATAATCCGAGATGGATTAAACTTGAGAATTTAAGTAAACAGTTTCTAGCTATCCTCTGATTCCTCTCTTGAGTTGACTTCTTTGACTTTATCAACTTTCTGAGCCGGATCATCGGATGAAGCTTGTCCGTGCTCGGGGTTGACTTGAAGCTTTAAAATATTTATCCGGAGGCGTCGAGCCTTTGTTCAGATAAAACGTTGACTTGAAGATTTGTTGTGAAGAATGCTGTTTAATTTGGTAGAACGTTGACTTCACGGAGACTGCTGGATGAATTTGATATGAAGAACGCCGGATCGGAGGGGCTTAGAATCTTGATCTCTGATCGGAGGCGGTTGGATGGAAAAACGCCGAATCGGAGGGGCTTAGAACCTTGATCTCTGATCGGAGGCGGTTGGATGGAAGAACGCCGGATCGGAGGGGCTTAGAATCTTGATATCTGATCGGAGGCGGTTGGATGGAAGAACGCCGGATCGGAGGGGCTTAGAACCTTGATCTCTGATTGCAGACCGTTCTTGACTTGAAGATGCTTGAAGATCTCAAGGGAGCACTGCTCGTATTCTTGATCTCTTCAGAAGCGCGTCTTCAGATGTTTTTGGTGTGTCTGGAATGAGGACTGAAGGCCCTTATTTATATGTAGAGAAAATAACCACTTGAGAGATATTTTCTCATTTAAAAGATATGTTGGGCTTTTTTCCTTTAATTAAGCCTGCTGGACTGGATAAGGCTTAATTATCAATTATTTACTCATTTATTTTAGGAATTAATTTATTTAAATTCCTTAATAAATAAATAATTAATTGATAATTATTACATTAATTTGCCACATATTTTATTTAATAGGCAATAAAATTCAGGTGCCTACAAATACCCCCTCGCACTTTGTTCACGGACGCCTTTGTGTTGAAGTGAACAAATTGCGACACTCCATTATTGATCAACATGACTGAATTTTATTGCTTGTCTCAGCAACTTGATACGAATGGCCTGAATTATGACTGAACTTAGTGAAGTGCTAAGCGGCTACGTACCTCTTCACAGAGAATCAAGTCATAACGTAGTTCAAAAGGACATGATTTGGTTTGAATAGGGGGTGCCGTACACAGTTTATACTCGTGCGGGCCAGGAGTAACATGCAGTTTATGCTCGTGCGTTAAAGAGCTTTGAACTTGAATTTGCTGACAATTTATACTCGTGTCAATGAGTCTTCAATTTGATTTGTAGACAGTTTATACTCTTCTCAAGGAGTCTTGAACTTGAGTTGGAAAGTTTAATCTCGCATCAAGGAGTGTAACATGTAGAGAGTTCCATCTCTTCTCAAGAAAATTTGATTTAAGTGGGATATTTTAAGCTCGTATCAAGGAGCATAACATATAGAGAGTTTCGTCTCTTCTCAAGGAGATTTGATTTGAGTTTGATAGTTTAGACTCGTATCAAGGAGCGTAAAATATAGAGAGTTTCGTCTCTTCTCAAGGAGATTTGATTTGAGTTTGATAGTTTAGGCTCGTATCAAAAGAGCATAACATGCAGAGAGTTTCGTCTCTTCTCAAGGAGATTTGATTTAAGTTAGATAGTTTTAACTCATATCAAGGAGCATAATGTGGATAGTTTTTGCTCGTGTCGGGAAGTATTGCTTGAGAAATTTTAGATAGTTTTAACTCGTATCAAGGAGTATAACATGTGGACAGTTTATGCTCGTGTCGATGAGCATTGCTTGAAAAATTTTAGATAGTTTTAACTCGTATCAAGGAGTATAACATGTGGACAGTTTATGCTCGTGTCGAGGAGCATTGCTTGAGAAATTTTAGATAGTTTTAACTCGTATCAAGGAGTATAACATGTGGACAATTTATGCTCGTGTCGAGGAGCATGGCTTGAGAAATTTTAGATAGTTTTAACTCGTATCAAGGAGTATAACATGTGGACAGTTTATGCTCGTGTCGAGGAGCATTGACTTTGTTAATAGTTCATTGCCCCCAATCATCGGGTGCATTACTTTCTCTTACTTTAACTTCATTTCTTTGAATCTTTATTGACACCGGCTTCTTTGAATGTGATTCCTCCTCGAGAGGTTCATCAAGTGAAATGTCTTCAAATTCATAAGAGTTGTTGCTTGGCAATTCGAAATGACTTGATGTCATACTTAACTCCATATCATGAGCTCTTGTAGCTAGTTCTTCAAAAGTCTTTGGTTGAATCCCTTGAAGGATGTATCGCAGACTCCATTGCATCCCTTGAATGCAAATATTGATGGCAGAGACTTCAGACAATTGATCTTTGCAATTCAAGCTTAGATTTCTCCATCGATTAATATAATCGAGTGCTGGCTCTTCTTTCCACTGGCAAGTGTTAGTCAATTCGATCATACTAACAGTCCTTCGAGTGCTGTAGAAGCGATTGAGAAACTCGTTTTCCATTTGCCCCCAGTTGTCGATGGAGTTAGCTTCCAAGTCGATATACCAATCAAAAGCATTTCCTTTCAGCGAGCGGACAAATTGTTTGAGCATGTGATCATCAAAGGTTCCAGCATCATTGCATGTCTCGAAAAAGTGCGCTATGTGTTGTCTTTGTTGCCTTTACCATCGAATTGTTGAAATTTAGGAGGCTGGTAGTCAACTGGCATCTTCAAGTTGTCAATTCTCTTCGTATATGGCTTATTGTAAGCAACAGAAGATTTGGAGCTCCCTTTAAACTTATCTTTTATCGTCTCTAGTACGATATTCTTCAGTTGATTCATAGAGAGCATTCCGTCAGCTGAAATTTGTATCACTTCCTCAACTGGATTTATTTCATATGGATGGTGATTCGCGGAGTCCTCCTCCTCGTCTTCATCTTCAACTCGTTTCTCATTTACATGACTTGTCTGTGCTATCTCCATCTTTTTCATCAATTTGGATATCAACAGACCTTGTTCTTGGCTCTGTTTGGTGAGTGCAGCAACAGATTGAGTCAAGCTTGCCAGTTGTTCTTCGACAGACGAAGCATTTGTTGCCATGGCGCAGGCTATGAATGAGTCATACGCCAAACTTTCTATGGAACGAGGAGTTGGGCAGATAGAGTCCTCTTCACCATCTTTGACGTCGTGCATTGGCTTATCGAGAACAGTCCCCACTACGTGGTTTGTCTCTAAGGAGACTTCAGACATACTCCTTATAACTACTTCAACATTTTTAGTTTGCAACTCTGAAGGTTTTGAGGCAGTAGACCTTCGTATCGCAATCCTGAGTGGAGTTGTTCTTTGAATCTTTTCAGTCTGCAGCTCTGAAGGCTTCAAGGTAGAAGATCTTCTTATGGCAATCCTGAGAGGAGCCATACTTTGTACTTTCAAACTTTCGAAGAGAGGAGATGAGAGGTAGAAACTGTCCCACCGGGCGTGCCAAAATTTGTAACAACAAAATTTGTATTTATTAAAATATTAAACACAAAAGATATTACAATGATAATCCGAGATGGATTAAACTTGAGAATTTAAGTAAACAGTTTCTAGCTATCCTCTGATTCCTCTCTTGAGTTGACTTCTTTGACTTTATCAACTTTCTGAGCCGGATCTTCGGATGAAGCTTGTCCGTGCTCGGGGTTGACTTGAAGCTTTAAAATATTTATCCGGAGGCGTCGAGCCTTTGTTCGGATAAAACGTTGACTTGAAGATTTGTTGTGAAGAATGCTGTTCAATTTGGTAGAACGTTGACTTCACGGAGACTGCTGGATGAATTTGATATGAAGAACGCCGGATCAGAGGGGCTTAGAATCTTGATCTCTGATCGGAGGCGGTTGGACGGAAAAACGCCGGATCGGAGGGGCTTAGAACCTTGATCTCTGATCGGAGGCGGTTGGATGGAAGAACGCCGGATCGGAGGGGCTTAGAATCTTGATCTCTGATCGGAGGCGGTTGGATGGAAGAACGCCGGATCGGAGGGGCTTAGAACCTTGATCTCTGATCGCAGACCGTTCTTGACTTGAAGATGCTTGAAGATCTCAAGGGAGCACTGCTCGTATTCTTGATCTCTTCAGAAGCGCGTCTTCAGATGTTTTTGGTGTGTCTGGAATGAGGACTGAAGGCCCTTATTTATATGTAGAGAAAATAACCACTTGAGAGATATTTTCTCCTTTAAAAGATATGTTGGACTTTTTTCCTTTAATTAAGCCTGCTGGACTGGATAATGCTTAATTATCAATTATTTACTCATTTATTTTAGGAATTAATTTATTTAAATTCCTTAATAAATAAATAATTAATTGATAATTATTGCATTAATTTATCACATATTTTATTTAATAGGCAATAAAATTCAGGTGCCTACATCATCGATATCAGTTCCACCAGATGTATTCTTATAATGATATAATTGGCTGTCAAGAATATTGCAACGTGCTTTGTGGCGTAAAATAATGATCTTTTCGAAACTTTGTGCGTAGAGGACGCATTCGGAATTCTTTATTTATTTTTTTTGGTCGGAACGGAATTTTTTATTTTATGTCCCAAAATGTATCCCACTCAAACGTGCATATGTTATGGAATTAATTAATCTATTTACCTTTCTGTCCAAGTGAGGGTGGGATATCCCGTCCGATCTTCGATTACATTTTGGTGTTATATCTTCTGTTACATACAGTTGAATAAGTGACACGTAAAATAAACTATTCTATACCTTAACAATCAACCATAAGGGGAAAAATTTGAATTTTCCTCTTCGCATACGTGTCACTTATCTAACGCGTGTAACAGGAGATGTAACACCAAAATATAACAGGACAAAATTGGGATATCCCACCCTTATCAATATCTAACTCAAACTCAAGTAGCCGTTACAACTTACAAATACATTTTTTTATTCAATTTTAAAAATTAGGAGTATGTTCTTTATTTTTGGGTTATTCACCTGTTAGTGTATCTGAAAATTTATAGGGTAAATGGAGTAGAACGTGTGTAGTTATTGTTTTTATTTTTAATTATTTTATTTTATTTAATAATTAAGATTAAATATAAATATGATCTGCCAGGTTAGATTAGTTACATGCACCACTGCACCCGTTAACCATTTGACTCTTATTTTTGTCATTCTGCTAATTTTAGATGTGACAAATCATAACACACCTCTTCTATTTGATTTATTTTTCACGTAAAGTAAAATACTCTCTCCGTCCCAGGTAATGAGGGTCAGCATAAGGTTTCTGGCCCTTTTAGCCTGGGACGGAAGATTTCTGGCCCTCTTAGCCTAGGACGGAAGGAGTAAGTAGGAGTATCAAATAAAATGGAATTTTTCACGTGTGAATTCAATAACGATTAAGTGACTATACACCCTAATTTTATAAAATTATTACTTTTTAAAAAATAAAAATTACTTCTCGAATGAAAATTATTAATCATTTAAATTATCACAACTTATAAAATTTGAGGAATAATAAAAGATTCTATATAACATAACCCTTTATTTTCAAAAATATAAATAAATTAGTAAACATCCTTATACTCCAGTCACAAAATACTAATTACTTAAGGTGTTTTTTAAGTTGGGACCCAAAAAAAATATTTTAAAAGTTAAAACTCCTATTTTTCAATTATAAATTTTTTTATTTTTTATTTTTGGTACATTACTTAATATTCTTAAACCATAAATTATGTTAACTTCACGCAACACCCAGCATTTTTCCACATTTTCAATTAAATATAAGAGTTACTTTATATATTTATAACCTTATTGATATTTTTAGGCATCTTAATATTTTGTGTAATAAATAAAATATAAAAGTTCGTCATACGTGTTAGATAATTATAATAACAATGAAATTATAATATATTTTTAAAGTTAGAAGATAAAGGATTTTTTTTTGTATTTTTTTATGCGAAGGGCTTTACGGGAGAAAATATCAATTTTAGTCATGTATCTTTTACAAAATTCAATTTTAGTCCTTTAACTTTTAGTATTTTCAATTTTAGTCCTTTTAGTTTCAATTTTGGTCCTATAACTTTTAAATTTTCGATTTTAGTCCTGTAAGTTTCAAATTAGTCCTGTAACTTTTTAAATTATCAAAATTAGTCCTGTATCTTTTGAAATATGATATAATTTATAATATGATTAATTCTGAAAATTCAAAAAGATATAGGACTAAAATTGAAATTTTAAAAGTTATAGGGCCAAAATTAAAACTAAAATGACTAAAATTGAAAATACTAAAAGTTACAGGACTAAAATTGAATTTGACAAAAGATACGAGACCAAAATTAATATTTTCTCGACTTTACGGACTAACAAACAAATAAAGGATGAAGAAATTTATAGGAAGAAAATAATATTTTTCTTTGTCACCCACAATTATAAATTATTTCATTATAAAAATTATAAATTCTTATTTGTCTCATGAAATTAATTCTGTAAGATGTATACAAATTTTTTTCTCGGAAATATTTCTATCATGAATGGTAGAATTTTTTAAAAAACGAAAAGGATTGATTAGAAATTGAGTATTAGAAGAATAAGCAGTTTATGACCTAGAAGTGATTCATCAGTCATGTCACTTGTGAAAGCTATTAATTTCCATTTTCAACTTGTCTGTCTCTATGTGCGTGTGTTTTTTTTTTTTTTAAATGATAGTGATTCTTTTTTAATCTGCCATTTCAGAGGCAACATGTGTTATAATATTATGATCTCTTAATTAATGGCTGTCTTTAATTTTTTTTTTTTTTAACTTTATTGTTTTAATTGTTTCTCTACTTAACAAATAACTCGATTCTCAATGTTAGCAATAACACAACTCCAAATAGCATCAAGCATCTACTTAATAATTAAATTAAGTTGGAATTTCTATTTTTGATATGAAAAGTATTATAGAATGCATATAAATGAAAATGCAAAGATAATTGTGTGACAACGTGTGAGCAAGTGACTAAGGTTTACGATAAACCCAATGAGAAAGAGTTACACTTTACAACAAAAATTTTAAGATCGAAATGGAACTATCGATCCAATTGACTGAACCGAGAACTAGTACTGTAACTCATGTTTTATAAGTTGAATCAAATTAAATCAGTTAAAATCGGAAAAATTAATTGTACCAAATATTAATATTTTTTTAATTATTTTTTTATTACTATAATATTTCACTTTCACTTTTATGGAATAGTATGTTTTATAACATTTAATATTTAAATTTTGAATTAAATTATGAATTATGACATTGAGTTTGTATTATAAATTATGGAGTATTAAAAGTAAATTATTAACTATAAATATTTATCTAATTATATTTTTATTTTCAATTGAATATTTTTTTTTATGAATGGTGTTTTTATAAAATATTTGAAATGTGTAATCATACTTTAAAGAGATTGTTCACAAAAATGCTAAATGAACACTAAATATGCATGCTCATGAACTTGTAATAAATGAGGTTTCCAATACTCAAACTTTGTTCGTTTATAAGAGGAATTTAAAATTGAGTTTCGTCAATATTTATTAAACTAATAAACACAAATAAACAAACTTTTATCAAGCCCGCGCTATGAAAACCAGTTCACTTATAACCCCTAGCTCGAGTATTGTCTTTCATTTATTTTGATAAATACTCCCTCCGTCCGCGGTTCGGATCTCATGTTACATTTTAATGTTACATTTCCTGTTATAAATCGTTGGGTGATTGACACGTAGGATAGACTAATCTATACCCTAACAATCAACCCTAAAAGGAATGTTGAGATTTTACTCTCCGCATACGTGTCACTCATCTAACACGTGTAACAGGAGATGTAACACCAAAATATAACAGGACATTCAAGGTGTTTGTTCCATCCCACTAAACTCTTCACTCTTTCCTTATTTGTTTGTCTCACTATACTCTTCATTCTCCCAAAATAGTTAAATGTTCAAAACAAATAATCTCTCACTACATTATATTTTCAAAAATGTCATTCTCACATAACTCACATAATTTATTTTATAGTAATGGTGAATAGCTTAGTGGGACATGGGTATATTCTATAAATATTTCAGCTCTATACAGTATACATACGACTACACTGAATAAAACAAAATGCTAGTACAATATTTTACTGCAAATTCCCTAGACGGCAGGCAAACACGTAATTCACCCCACAATTAATAGAAATGTAGATAAGCTAAAATGTCATCATTCAGAATTAATAACTTTGTGGCCACTTGTGGGTCCCCAAATCAATGATCTTTTATTACTAAAATATTAGCTGTCTGTCACCCCACTTTTATTTGTTTCTCTTTCTAATAATAAATAATCATCACCCCTTTTCGTATTATTCGACCCCACATCCGCAAATTGGGCTATCCCATTTTAATTTACATATTTTAAAAATAAAAAATAAATAAAAAACGTGAATAAATGATGAATGCGCGATTTACATTAAACAGGAAACAAGTGTGTCATACATTAGTTGTCATTAAATACGGGGATACAACGTTTCACTAAGAACTTCAAATTCCGATTGCGAATTACTCGCTCGACTCGAATAAAAATCAAACTCTACTCAAATTTCATTCAATCGAGCATCAAAATCTTTTAAGTTAATTCGAGTTTGATCCCAATACTACTAGACTTAACTCCGGTCGTGTGTTTAAATCAAATAACACGAAATAGTGAACGATACGAGTTTATATACGAAAGCAACTCGACTATTTCAAACTTACAGTCGATTTTGATTGCGAACTATACAAGATCGTGAACAATATTTCATTGCAAAAATTACACTTCAACCTTGAATACTCATACAACAGAGCAACTATTGTGTTACAGAAAACATATGATCTTCCTCAGTAAAAGGGCTCAATTATCAAACATCACAAATGAATCATATATGCGTATCTTAATAACCTTAATATCTAATCTATATAAATATATGTAACATGTAATGAGCAATGTATGGTTGAACTCAAATAGTGAGGGCAAAATGACAGTATTTACATAGGATAGCGGTGTACCATGATACTGCAGCGGCCTTTTCGCTATTGCTCGTCTTCGTTTTCTTTCTTCCTCAACAATGTCTGATTGTTTGGACACTGCTCTCATATCCACTATTATCACCCGGCTCAGTAACGCGTTTTTCCTCTACCGTTTCCTTCACACCATCATCACCTTGTGTTCGTCCATGTTCCTTTCCAACCCTACGATCCTGTAACGTTTAATAGAACCAAAATGCACATAACTTTTTTAGCATCCGACACATGATTCATATAGTTTCGACAATAAGACACACATACGTATTCATGCAAATCTAAGACTGTAATGTATTTCACCAGGTGTAACACGGAGATCATGATAACTAAGCACAAGTGGTTTAGTTAACTAATGAAACTTACATCACGGAAAGGAAAATCGTCGGCCTCTAGCATGTGCACTACATGCCCCATCTTCGGTCGTTTCTGAGCATTCGGGTCAACACATCTCAAGGCTACCAAAAGGGTGCGTTTCAGTGCTCTTGAAGAAGGCTTCTCCGGTAACTTGGGATCCAAAACACCCTCTGAATTCCGATTGGAGACCATTGTTTTAAGCCAATCTACCAGGTTCACCTGAGGATCTTCGACTTGTTAAACATGTACAAGTCAAAAGTAATGGAAAAATGAAGCAAGTTACCTCCCCTGGGGGACGGCTATAATCCACCGGGCTCCTCCCAGTAAGAATTTCCATTATAAGAATGCCAAAACTATACACGTCGCTTCTCTCATTCAACATGCCTGTACTGGCATACTCTGGAGCCACGTAGCTGGAAACGAGAAGCAAAAGCCATTAGTTTCTTCACAAACTATACATACATACACACATAAATGTGAGGTGTAGGGCAATACCCGAATGTACCCATAACTCGTGTGGTGATGTAACTTCTTTCAGAGCCTAAGAGCTTGGCAAGACCAAAGTCGGATACCTTAGCGTTCCACTGTCTGTCCAATAGAATGTTGCTCGATTTGATGTCGCGATGAACAACCTTAGGTTCGAGGCATTCGTGCAGATAAGTCAACCTGAAATCAGGATCAAATTCAATCCACAAGACAGACAACATAGAAAGGGATTCTTGATGGTAATAATTAGGCATTGCATTTACCCCTTTGCAGTTCCGAGTATGATGTTCATTCGAATTTCCCATGTAAGAGGGCTAGAAGGTCCTACATCTCCATGAATCCACTGCTCTAAGTTCCCATTGTTCACATACTCGTAAACGAGCATCCTAATCGAACGAATGCACAATTAGATCATGTAATAAGTTCATCCTATAATGTAGTTTAGATGATGTAAGAATCCTACTACCTGTGAGTTCCTTCAGCACAATAGCCAAGCAATCTCACTAAGTTCTTATGTCTTACTCTCCCTATTGCTTCAACTTCAACCTTAAATTCTCTCTCTGCTTGACCCCTAAATACACATACATTCAATTCTTTAATTGAACAACCTTAATTCCCACAATAATCGCAGAATTCAGACATGCTTATGAACACATAAACAATCAACGTTGTCGGATCGAATACCTGTTATTGAGCAAGTTTTTAACAGCCACATTCGTATTATCATCCAACACACCTCTGTAAACAATCCCATATCCACCTTCTCCGATCACATTCTCATCAGCGAAGCCATTGGTGGATTTCTCGAGCTCTCTCAGGGTATACCAGTGGCCCCACCCCAAATGCGACACCTCCGGCCCCCCCGCCGCCGCCGCATCGCCGCCAGCCCGCGCCTCGCCGCTCCCGTGCCCCGACCCGGACCCGGGACCCACTTTCTCAGGGTACGCGATCCTGTGCTCCTTCCCAATCTCAATGTGGATCCTGTGGTCCTCAATCGGGTCGGGCTCGGGGATCGGGTCCGGATCGGAGTTGTGCCTCCGGGTCGGAATTTCCTGGATTTCTCTGGAGACATTGGGGATGGTGGAATTCTTGTGGGATAAGAGGAGAGAAGTAGTTCTCTTGTTTCTTCTGGAGGTGAACCAGAGGGAGATGAGGAAGAGGAGGATGACGATGGTGGCGCCGACGCAGATTCCGAGGACAACCCATAAACGCAACCCGAAGATGGAGGTCCGTTTGGACAGCTTATCGTTCAGAAACGCGGGTTTGCCATCCGACATAGCTTCCTCGGAGGATCAATGGGCTCAATTTTCAGACATTTGACTTGAGCTGAAAACAGGACGAAGAGATGAGTTTGCGAGGAGTGGCAGAAGAAGACAGTGAAGCCAGTAGGAGTTGGGGTGGAGGTGGGAGGTGGGTGGGGTGGGGGGAGCAAGCTGTGATGATGGAACTTGTACAAATACAGGAAAGGACCCACTGATGTTTGTTTCTTGGAAAAATTGGACAAATGTGGTGTGTGAATCCATTAATGGATTCAACCAGAATACTCCATTAAATCTGCTGGAAATCAAGATTCAACACCATCCACTGGCCAATACTTTTAAAATATTTCAGGCTACAAAAATATTTCAACACCATCCACTGGCCAATACTTAAAAAATATTTCATGCTACCAAAATATAAATATAAAATACTACTACTGTACTTAATACTCCATTTTTTAAGATATATATATATATATATATATATATATATATATATATATATATATATATATATATATATATATATATAGGTTTAATTTTGGCCTCTTTTATTTAGAATTTTTATTAATTAGCGCTTGTAGTACTAAAATCGTGGCCTAGTTGGTGTATTATTATTTATTAATATTATTATAATAAGATATAGCGTAATATCCTAATATTTAACTCAAACAAAGATTTGTGCGAGACCGCCTTACATAAAGCTTTAGGCAAAAGCTCCTGTGCACCCGGGCGCACGGAACACTTTCCGTGCGCCTTTAGAAATTTGTGCTAAATTGTATACCTTTTAGTATACAGATGTGTACCCTTTATTTTCTAAAGAAAAATCTGGGCGCACGAACAACACTCCGTGCGCCTTTAGAATTTTGTGTTAAATTGTATACCCTTTAGTATAAAAATGTGTACCCTTTACTTTCTAAAGAAAAAAAAATATTAATGAAAAGTGTATACCCTTTAGAACAAAATTGTGTACCTTTTAGTAATTAAAGTGTATACCCTTTAGACTAAATTAATGTACCCTTACCCATAATACAAAATTTCTAAAGGCGCACGGAATGTGTTCCGTGCGCCCGGGTGCACGCAAGCCTCACTCAAAGCTTTATGTGAGATGGTCAAAAAGTAATAATTTTTATATTGAAAAATGATACTCCCTCCGTCCCAGAGAAGTCGGTATAATTTTTTTTGGGCATGGAGATTAAGGAGTATAATAATTTAATATAAGTGAAGTAAAGTGAGGTGAGAGAAATAATATTTAATGTGTAGTGGGTAGTTGTATTAGAGATGATATGTGAACTCCATGAGAATAAATTAATTGTTTTGGTGTGGGTCTCATGTATTAAAAAGGAAATGTGTCAACTTTAGTGGGACAAACCAAAAAAGAAAGTGTGTCAATTTCTATGGGATGGAGGAAGTACTAATTAATGAAAAGTGACAATATTATTTTATGAACAATTTATAGTATAAATGAAAAGTGATACTCCTAACATTTTATAGCGAAAGTTATAACTATTTTAAAAAGCGTAAAATGATCTCACACGATCTCAAGACCTACTCATAATAAATATTTGTCGGTTTAAAAAAAACTTTATTTGACAATACATTTAAAATTAAAAATAATTAACTTGAATTATTAACAATATGCTTATTTGACACGTAATATGATTTTACATTAAAAAAATTCTTATTATTTATTCAGCTTTACACTATATAATTTCATATAAAAATTTAAATTGAATATATAGCTTTAAAAAAATCCATCTCAACAAAAAACTTTTACTAGTTGAGATTGTGCATTTAAAAACCATTAACTAAGACATACTCCCTCCATCCTTACGGTTACGTTTGTTTTTTGTACGGAATTAATGAATATAATATTTTAATGCATATTGATGTGAGAGAAATAATAATTTAATATAAAGTGGGTAGGTTTATTAGTGTGATGTGTGGGTGTGAGCCCATAGAGAGAGAAGTAATTAATTTGTGTGGGTTCCATATGCTAAAAAGGAAAATGTAACTATTAGGATAGGACGCCCAAAATAGAAATATGTAACCATTAGGATGAGACGGAGGGAGTAGATATTAATAACTAAACTAGGAAATAGATAGATTAGGCAACTTTGCATGGTGGGTTAATTTGAGTCAATATAATCAGAAAAACTGAAAAGATATATATACCTATTTATAGTTTAAGTGTTTGGGAAGATAATTAAAAAGTCTTTCAATAGGATTGTTCACGATTCATTTTTACAATCAATATTCATAATATAAGGGCGATGAAAGGGATACACCATTTTATTTCAAGTAATAGAAAATATATGTTATGAAATATTATGAAATGATCAATGATACAAAGTATTTTCATTTTAAATGCATGATTTTGTAAAGATTAGCTGTCAAATTTATTTTTCTTTTAATAATTATATAACCAATCTTGAATTAATGAAGTTTAAGTTCTTATCAAATGTGACAATATGATCAATCACACTCATATCTATCATATTTATTGTAGGACATATTATAAAAGGCTTATAATAAAACAAAAGATGTATTAAGAAATAGAATTGGTAGAATAATTATTAACTATTACCATTAATTTATGAGAATTGGGTAAAAGATTCTTAATTATTCTTTTCTTCTATGCTTACCTAATTGTTGGATTTTTTTGATAGATACGGAATAATAATGATGATTGCTTATGATGGTTGTTAGGTGGTGCTTTTATTTAATTTGATTTAGTCTTAATTAATTAGAATTTAGGGATTGATTATGTACATTGAAGGTTAATAATTGAAATATGTATTTGGAATTGTGGAACAGCGCCACTTGAATAGGACAAAGCATTGTGATCTCTGGTACTGGGTGTAGACATGCACCCGGTTCAGAACCGCCAGTTCCGGTTCCGAACTGGCGGTTCCAGTTCCAAGATAGGGGAACCGAAACCGAACCGGGGTACGAAGGTTTCGGTTCCGGAACTGACGGTTCCGGTTCCAGTTCGGAACCGCCGGTTCCGGTTTTAATTTTTTTTTTTTTTGGATTTTAAGCGTAAGAAATAAAAAAGAATTGAAAAATCGGCGGTTCGAACCAAAACCTTAGGTTTTTTTTCAAATATGAGGAATCGAAACCGAACCTTCCTTAACCGATTCTGGTTTTTTTTGGCCGGTTCCAGAACCGGCGGATCCGGTTCCGGTTAAAACCGCCGGTTCCCCGGTTCGAACCGTCGGTTCCGGTTTTTTGTGCATGTCTAACTGAGTGTGCATTTTTGTGCTATTGTGATATCTTTCACTCATTAAAGATTAAAATAGACAAAGTATATATTAAATTAATAATCAATGAAGAATTGATTTTGCTAGTGCAAAATTCAGTGTATAAGTATACGGTATGATTATTATATTATTTAAATAATTAGATATAAATCTTTCTATTGAATATAGGTGTAGTTAAGCAGTGGCGGACCCAGTTAATTTTTGGGGTACGGTATACTCCCTTCGTTCCAAAGAGAAGTTAACAATTATTGTAGATACGGAGTTTAAGAAAAAAAAATATTTTTTTCTTTACTTTTAAGGTTAATTTAGTATTTTTAGGTAATAAATAAATTATAAAGTAAGTTATGTGAGTTGGAAAAACATGTTAATTTTGAAATTAAAGTGAGTTGTTGGATTTTATTTCCTTATTTGAAGATGTGAACTTGTTTATGAAACAAAAATAGGGAGTGTGAATTTGTTTATGTGATAGAAGGAGTATAATCTTAAAAATATTATTATATACGATAAATAAATTAAATTTAAAAATTATAATTATTATTGACACTTTTAATTTTTTAATAAAAAAAACTAAGACATTATTATAAAAATATATTTAAAAAATAGTAGAAATTGAGTGTTAATTTTGTGTTGCAATGAATAATTTAAGGGTACAAGCAAGTGAGAAACGAGTGAAAAAAAAATGTGTATGATTTTGTAAAATACTGAATATTAATATATTATGTGTATTATGTGAGTGAATTAATAAAGCAAAGTTTAAAATTAAATATATAATAATAATATTAAAGGAAAATAGATCCGATGATGTAACCGCGACATTAAGAAAAATGGAAACAAGTTATCCAAATTGATTGCAGTATCACATGATTCATAACCTTTGAGGCAATCCTGAGGAGTAATATAATAAACTAAAATATGAAATGTAAGAATAATGTATAATCTGAAAACTAAAGTTAGAATAATTAGAAGAGAATAAATATTTTTCATAGGTTTTCTTTTTCTAAGATGAGTATTCAAGGCTTAATTTGCAATATCCATCAATAATTGATGTTTGATTTCACATATTTATAACTCAAAATAAACATCACCTCTTCCCATTCATCTACTTCTCTTTCTTTACTATGAAGATACTCCTGGTGATGAACTGTTCCCAGAGCAACTTATATCCAGTTGCAATCGAGACAGCGTCTCGTCCCGACATATATCCTGCACGAAACGAAACGAGGCATGTTGAGTAGTATTCTTAGGTGGAAGCTGTGGTGGATATTACACAAGGGTGTTTGTTACCTTTGTTGAGGGCAAATGGTTAACCAATCCGTAACGAGCCTGCCCCGGTGGCGCAAAACTAGGGAGCATCCCGGGGTTAGAAGTGGTTGCTGTGGATGGCATGAGAATAGGGCCATGGTTGGTAGGTTCAAGAGCAGACTGCTGCATGAAAACATCTTGGTCCCTAGAGAATGTGTCGTTGGCTCTGTTAGCGTTGAGCAACGCGTTACCTTCGTCCATCTCCAGTCCGGTTGAGGGTGCCAACATGGACTGCAACGAGCCGAGTGAGTAGCCGGGATGTAAACTCAGCCCATTTCTCATTGTCAACATCTGTAAATGTGGTGCATGTAGTAAGTGCTAGAAACAAAAAAGAAGAAGAAGCATATTTTTGTACGAGTTCAATATGAAGTTGATGATCAAGAAAACTCGCTCTTTTATCAGGTAGAAACGACTACGAAGAATAGGCATGATTTAGGCTTCTGTGACAAGGAAATAGCTGTACATTATCAACAGCTAAACAACCATATAAGAAGTTGGCAATTGGCAAGCAAGAATCCAAATTTAGTATTGGTTTCTCTTGTCAAGTGTACAGAAAAATCCATCGAACGAAGAATGCATCGTAGAAATTCTCTAGAAACATCACTGTAACTAGTGAACATGCATTCTTAAAGGATATTGCAACAAAGAAGTTTAAGGTGGCTACATCAATCTTCGTCCAAAAGGAGTAAATCCGGAAAGCGAATGCTTTACAGCTTTAGTCATATTCTCATTCAATTCAATCCTCGTGCTATAAACCTATTAGATACAGAATATGCATCCAAACAATCTTGACCACACTGTAAGAAGATATAATGAACAAATCTCGTCTTTCTCCACATGAAGTGCTTCAAACTTCATAGCATTCGTGGAACAAAATATGCAACTTTCATCAATGCATCTAGAACTCACAAACATGCACAACGTACAGATGAATGGTAAATACCGACACCAGAAACAGAATTCTTTGGCAAAACAACAGGTATAATAGCATCAAGAATCTCCATCAACTCAATTGAAATAAGGCAATGATTAGATTGGTTCAAGTAACCAAAAGTGAAACCAAACACATACTTCATCATAGCTTAAACATTTCTTTTTGACATCCCACAAGCATAAGTCAAAGAGAATAGAACAAAAACCTGAACTTGTAGTTGAAGCTGTTTCAGATATTCAATAGCTTCATCCAACATTGAAGCCTTATCAGTCTAGCAAAGGAAACATCAAAATTGAACACATTAGATCAATTCCATGTGTAGTGTACTTAGGAAGGAAAATTAATACTACTACTAATTAAACACCACCTTGTTAGAATTTGGAATTAAATTCTGAAGTGCTTTAAGTTTCTCGTTGATTCGACTTCGCCTCCTCTGTTCCAAAACAGCTATTGATCAGACAAATCTGCACAGTGAAATCTTGATAATCAAGTGAGATTAAACTTATCCAATACCTTTTCTGATAAATTATGAACTTCAGCAGCTCTAGTTCTCTTTGAAGAACGTGGTAGAGGATTTGATGGCACATCACAAGCTTCGGATCCCTATATTTCATTATTTCCAAAATTTCAAATATAAAACTACAAGAGTAATAATTCATACTGCAAACTTCAAAGGGAGATCATTAATCATAGAAAATCATTTCTTTAAAAAATACTCCAATAATAATAAGATCAGAGAATAGTAAAATATTGCAAAACATAAACACAACCCCCAAAAATACAAACAATATGCACAACAATTTAAGGAAAAACAAGAAAATAGTAATAAAACGAAAATAATTTGGTTGTGGGGGGTGGGGAAGGGGGGTACCTCACAACTAGAAGCCAGGTTCTTGCCTCTGCTAGAAGGGTTCATCTCATCAGATTCTCTGGTGAAGAAGCAGCTGGGATCAGAGAAATTGATGCTGGAGGAAGACTCCGCCACCGCCCCTCTGCCGCCAAAAAGGCCGCCGCCGCCTGCGGAAGCAGCAGCACTGTCAGTGGTGGCGGCGGAAGACGACGAATTCTGGAGAAGAATTTGAAGAAAAGAAGACATATCTTCGGATTCATTGCTTCCATAAAGATCCGACATTTCAACAACACGATAAGATCAACACAACGCTCATCAACAGAACAAAAAAAATTAAATAAACTAATCACAAAAAGAACGTAAAATCAAAAAGCTAAATAGTGAACCAAGATTCAAACTTTCTCGAGTGCCCTCCTATCTTTAGGATTCAATTTCAAAAACCCATATCTCCGTACACCAAAAAGATTTTAAAAAAAATTCAAGAACAGGAAATTATTGGGAAAGAAAATCTGTCGCTTTAGTGGGTATTTCTTGTATGTGGTCGTAAAATAGCAAACTTTGAAGGGTTGGAAGCAAAAGATTTTAGGTTAATATGGGTTGCTTCTGCTGAATCTTAAAACCCATTTTCAAGTTCTTGTGCTTTTTCACATTCCGATCAAGAAAGCTGATGGAATTTATTTATGTATTTATTTTTCTTTCTAATTTTCTATTTTCAGAAAAGAGAACGGCTTCCTATATCTTTCCACTTTTGGAAAGTGATTTGAGTTTGTAATAGTGCTCTTAATTCCTTTAATCCAATCCCGCCTTAATTCTCCTAATCTTTTATCTATTTACAAAGACGTCCCTCAACTTTCCGTTAATCTCCAATGGATCCCTCACTTGATCAGTTCTAGCCAGGAAATGGCAGCGTATTGTGCAACCAATATTTTGCTGACTCGTACAAGACTGTTTCTCGATAAAAATTGATAATATTTTAATAAAAAAATAATATTTAATTAGTGAAAAATGACAAAGTACGTGAATTATTTTGTAAAACAAATTATAATATAATAAAATGTTATAATATTTTAATTTAAAAGTGTTAATCAATTAAAAAAAATATAAAATGATATCGTCATAATACGATCACACCAAGACTTCCCATTTTAATTAGTTATAGGAGTTTTAATTGGTTTTATGAAGAGAAAGTACAAAAGAGGTACTCCCTCCATCTACTTAAAATTAAAAAAAGTTTAAGCACTAGAATTACTAACTACATCCGTCCACATGTACCGTAGATATGCAATTAAAAAAAAATTATTTTTTACTAAGGATAATTTAGTATTTTTAAATAATAATTAAATTATAAATTAAGTTATGTGAGTTGTAAAGGAATAGTCATTTTAAAATTAAATTGTGTTATATGATTATTGATTTGTGTGTATTTTATTGGGGGTGTGAATTTGTTTATGGGGCAAAAAAAGTAAAAAGTGTGAATTTATTATTTATGAAACGGAAAGAGTATTATTTTACTACGCTATATCTAGTAGATAATTGTATTAATATTACAATTGACTTATATAATTTTTTTTAAATCAAAATAG
Source organism: Pogostemon cablin (assembly GCA_023678885.1). NCBI lineage: Eukaryota > Viridiplantae > Streptophyta > Magnoliopsida > Lamiales > Lamiaceae > Pogostemon > Pogostemon cablin. The sequence continues at coordinate 29,583,492 of CM042969.1, read as the reverse complement.
TGAAAATTTAAATATTTTAAGTACACATCTAAACTGATAAATTGTAAATTCATCAAGTAGACGAATGGAGTATTTATTACTCCACGATCACAATTTGTTACACTTTTTTCAAGTAAACTTGAGAAATTTGTTATTTTTTTTTAGGTATTTTGATATTTTATTAATAATTAAAACATAAAATATATTGGATTGCTCTTTTTATAAAGAAAGTGTATGTAAATAAATGTTTCTGAGACACTAAAAATTGTGAAAATAAATTTTGTACCGAGAGAGTAATATATTTAATTTGCAAAAGAACAAAAATACACATGCATGTCCAATTCAAAATGTACTTTTTTTCAATGGCAATTTTAATCTTTGCATTTTTTTTTTAAAAAAATTAAGAAATATAATATTTAATTAAATGTATAATGGATTTGAGATGTATAATGAATTTATATTACTATTATATATGATATTCATTAAGATATAATATTAATTATTTTGAACGAGTTATATCTATAAAAAGAGAAAATGTAAATATTAAAATGAAATTTCGAAATTAGACACACACATAGATTGAAATGAGACCGAATCGAGCATTTTTTATTTTATTAAAAAGTACTTAATATTTACGAGTATTTGAGTAGAAGATATTCACACTTAATAAAGTGAATGATGAAATAATTTTAAGTAAAATAATTTATACTTTCTCCTCCTCTTTAATCTATCATTTTACTATTTTGAGTCATTCATTCTTAATCTATCTATTTTTTTTAGATGAAGTATATGATATCCACACCCTCCATTAATACAAATAAAATATGGACCACATCCTCCACTAATACAACTATTCACTACCCATAAAATAATAATATTCTTTAATTCAAGTGGAAAAACAAATGAATATATTAATGTTGGATAGAGTATTCTTTACAATACACTTTAAGTTCATAGCTAGCTTTGTATATAATAATAATAATAATAATAAAACCATTAACGTAATGTATTTACCATTTTTAATTTTTAATGCGATACTTTTGTTTAGATAGACTCCCTTTCTCTTTCCATTAGCATGATGCAATTTTCAATTTATAGTATTGTTAACAACAAGAAATTAGCCTTAGGATAATTTACAGGTTTCTCGCTTTTGTATTGTTAACATGTGGGAGTTAATTTGAATAAAAATATAGATTTTATTGCAAATTTTTATTTGAGAAAGAAATTGTAATGATTTTTCTCTAAGTTGAAAAATAAATTAAATAGAGGCAAATAGTCTTGCACAATATGCACATAAATTATGTAATAACTATAATGATGATTTTATTAGTTTTAATGTTTATTTTTATAACTTAGCGTTGATTTTTAAGACATGATTGCAATTTCACTGTGATAGCTCATATATAGTGTATTTTATCCTTGTAATTCATAAATATTTAAGTATGTATTTGTCTTTTAACTTATAAATAATAGTGTATTCATCCTATTTCATAAGATACAAGATCAATAAAGTCAAGCTTAACCCTAAATGTCATTAATAAAATTGAATCTAAATTGAAATCTAAACAAAAATTAGGGCTTTAACATGAAATTGTTTCATATCCTCCCTTAATTACCTTCATTATTATCAAACTTAGTTATATTCTCATTTCTCATCCAACAAAAGAAAAGAAAATAATAGTAATACAGTATTGAATTTTTTTTATTTTATATGGCAGTTGGAAGCGTTATTTCCAATAATAAATTGTAGACAAATTCTTGTACATCCACAGTTAGAACTGATGTACTAATAATATATATATATATATATATATATATATATATTAATCAAAATTTATACACTTTGTTAATAGATTTTTAGCGAATTTTTTTAATTAATTTTTTAACAAAAAAATCGAATTTAAAAAGATTATATATTTACTAAAAAAATATATGAAGAATATGAGTCTGCACCCAAAGGGAATATTTATTCTAAGTTGTTAGGTATTACATTAAATAAGTGGCGTGACAATATTATTAAAAAGAATTGGTATAGCATAGGGGCAGTAAATTAAATTGGTAGACAAGGTTGATTGCATACCTTATCCAACTGGATTCCACCTTACCCTAAAACAGATTACTCTACTATTTTCAAAGGCACCATTCCCTATGCCACTCTTTCCAACTTGCCTGCTCTTATTTTTGGAATAAATGAATTTATTACCCTACCACTACCTCAAGATATTGTTTTTATTTTTTTATTTTCATACAAATAATTTGTGTTACGTACAATATTCTTCACTTATGCACAAGTCACAATAATGTAAGGAAACAAACCGTGCAAATTATTAAGTTCCCGTTTGAAAAATGATTAGTTTAAGCTAGTTCGTTAATTTTAAAAAATCGAACCATCAAATCAAACTCAAATTTAAGAATATTCAACATGAAAGTTTGCAAGTAAATCTTTAACGAACTCGTTAATAACTCGTCAACAAATTTGTAAATTCAATTTATGATTCAGTAATATATTATTATTTAATAATTAAAGGTTTTATATTAAAAAACACAAAAAAATTTAATTTAAGAGATTATTTAAATAATTAAATACTCATCTTTTATTGTTTTGTTTATTTGAGTATTTGCGAATAAGATTAAATATTTCTAAACGAAATATTCTTTTAATATGTACGAATAGAAAAATTATATATATTCATAAACAAGTTATCTTATTTGTTAGTGTACACGTTCACGAGCTTTAATAATAGTAAATAGTTTCAGTTCGAGCTTGGATTTGATATATTTTTACCACGATGAGTTCGATTTGGATTTTAGGTCAAGATTGTTGGGTTTAGTGTAAAATATAAATTACAATTTTATGGTATTGTGATATAGTAAGAGAGTGTTTGGTTCAATAAAGTTATTATGTGGGTTAATAATGCTTAAAAATGTTATAAATAAAGAACACGCATAAGAATTATCTTAATTCTTTACTCCCTCCGTCCCGGAACAAGATATACGTTTGTTTTTTGCACGTTGATTAAGGAGTATAATATTTAAATGTGTAATGAAGTGAGAGAAAAAATATTTTAATGTGTAGTGAGTAGTTGTATTAGTATAGTAGGTGGGCCACATGTGGATATAATAATTGTTTGTGTGGGTCCCATATATAAAAAAAAGAAATGTATACTTTATTTTGGGACGGACCAAAATAGAAAAATGTATACCTAGTTGTGGGACAGAGGAAGTATTAGTTTCATGAAATATGGTAACTCACATCCTCCTTAAGTTAATCCACCATACCCCTTAATTTTAAGGGTAAGTCTTGTGTAAAACTGTCTCACGTAAGATCATTTTATACTTTTTAAATTTGTAATCACTTTCGCTATAAAATATTATCACTTTCGTTATAAAATATTATCACTTTTTATTTTTACTATAAATTGTTCATGAAATATCGTTATCACTTTTTATTAGTTGAGTAAAACTTTTTAGTATAAAAGTTATCATTTTTTAGTCGTCTCACGTAATGGCTTGCGTGAAACGATCTCACACAAGTTTTGCCTAATTTTAATTAGAGGGCTTAGAAGAAAATTAAACTCATTTAAATACAATTAGGTGTAAATAGCTACTTTATTTTTAGAAAATTTTTAAGTTTCACGAAATAATATAAACCAAACACTCCTTAAAAATTTAATATTGTGCTGATTGTTACTCCATTCTTTGGAAGTTTTCAAAAATTTTGGGACGAAATTGAAATTTGTGATGGAAAATATAGTAGGTTGAGTGCAGAATATTTTCCCAAAATACCCCCCTCTCTTTGTCGTTGGATCACATTTGTCTTTGATTCTAATAATTACACATATTCGTTGCAGAAAATGATTGAAAAGATTCATGAGTGGTGCCATGATGATTAATGTTGTATTTTTAACTTTTAAGGTAGGTCTCCACTCTTATGATCAAATGATCTTTTTCATTCCAAAGATGAAACTCATAAAAACAGTCCAAATAATCTTTTTAATTCAACAATATTATTATTAAACAAAGAAAAAAGTGTTGAGATGACATAAGAAGAGAGAAGTGATATTATCTTGTTAATTGATGATTTGGAGATACACATACTCATTTATGATGTGGAAATGTGCTCAAAGTCAGAATTTGTTAAATTTCCGTTGGTGAGAATCTATTCATAGCTGTGAGATTATTAAATGTGCAATAATTATTAATGAATTTAATTTTTCTACATGTACAATAACTTTTAAGGAATAACTATAATTTTTTTGCACAAAATATATAGTAGTCAAAGATTTATAGGAGTCTAGACCAAGAAATGTAACAAATAATATAATTTTTCTTTATGTCTTGCTCAAAATTAATTATATATATAAATATATAGTATATATATGACATCATTTGGCAAAGAACACAAGTTCTTTATACGATGGAGGGAGTATGTAAAAGTGGGTATTATTGATTTTTTTTTTTACTTAAAAAAAAAGTAAAGTGTGAATATTTCGTGGATAAAATGAAAAGTGTAAAATATGTCGTGAAATTGAGGGAGTACATTTTATTTAGTGTAAATTGGTATTATAGACATGTTTACATAAATTATATAGTTGGGCCGTTTCCAGTTGGTAAAAGTAATGGACTCGCTAGTAAACAATCCTTTTAAAAATAGAAAGAAATACACAACAACAGGGCCCAATTTAAAGTACTCAAAAGTACATCCTAGGCTTCCAAAATCGGCCCAAACAGTGTAAGACAAGCTCATGTGACACCATTTTTTTTTTTTTAATTGATCATAATATTATTATTATTATTCGTACTAGAATGGTATATAAAATAGACAAAGTCTCTTATGAGACGTTAGTTATGTGAGACGTGTTAAAATATGTTTATTATATAAATAAAGTAGTATTAATGTATGTTTTCTGAATAATGATGAGTAATGAATTAAAGTATGACTTTAGAGTGTTATAATATAATTTACTATTGACATACTTTAACTGCTAATAAACATGATTTACCTATATAATAAATATACTTTAATAATGAATCGACCCGTCTCACAAAAACTCATCTCACAAATGAATTCAACGAGTATTTTTTTTTTCAATTAGGATATCACTTATTTTAAAAAATATATTTTCACATTTTAAACTCTTATATGAAACATAGTAGTATAACACAGTCTCACCGGTGCGAGATCGTTTCACGGAATAATTAATATGATACGGATAAGATGTGGTATCTTTTATAACGAAAATTAATATTTAATTGATTAAAAATAATAATAGTACTATGAAATATTTTATAAACCATTGGTAGTATATATATAAAGTGAACGGTTTTTTTAAAAATAATAGCATTTTTAATAAAAAAAATATTAACTAATTAAGAAAACATAAAATAATGCTGCTAGTGGTGATGCGATCTCACATTAGACATCCTAAAAAAGAATTTTGTGCTCTCATGAAATGTATTTCTCACCTAAATTATTTCCAATGTTCGAAATGTAAAGAAGATTGAGTAATGATTGTATAACTATTATTTCCATAAAAAGTTAAAAACACATACTAAACCCTATCTCCTGAATATCTGCACCATCCACCAAATTGTGCTTGTTTCAAGTTTGACCAAGCATTAGTATTTAACTTTTTTTTTTTTTTTACCGAGGTTCCGGGCTTACGCCCTACTAGTCCTCGAAGAAACAGTCCCGGCCCCTCAGAACTGCCTCCAAGTAAATCGCGGTAACCACACAATGGATCACAGGTTCCTAATATCTTTAACTACGCCCTACTAGTCCTCGAGGAAACAGTCCCGGCCCCTCAGAACTGCCTCCAAGTAAATCGCGGTAACCACACAATGGATCACAGGTTCCTAATATCTTTAACTACTGCGCACAAGGAGTCGATCCCCAAGTGAAGTATTTAACTATTATTGCCATAGAATGGACTGCCTAGAATATAATCCTTTATTAAAAGAAATTCTACAATTAAATTTTTTTTTCATATCTACTAAATCAGTTACGTAATACTATAATTCAGTTTAAATTTTCTTTTGATTTATTTTAAAATTTTTATAGGGCTTGCGACTTGCGAGACTCGTAAGATCCAATTTTTTTCATTTTGATTTTATAAATAATAAATAAATTATTGAATCACGTTCATTACTCTCAAAAAAAAAAAAGTCTTTTTTTTATTTTTTTAAATTTAGCAAATAAAATACAACAACTTGGATAATAATAAATTTCATTTGTTGCCATATAAATCTGAAAGTCAACATAATTTTACTAGTGATTTACTGATTTACGTAAAAACGGGGGGAAATGTTGCCATAATAAATTTCTACTTAATAGTCATTTCCCCCAGTTTTTTGAAGAAAAAATAACCACACAATTCTTGCCAAACTCAGTAAAAATATTTCTCAACAACGAAATGCTGCAAACTAGCAAACAAGATGAACTAAAGAATGACAATAATTAATAATAACTAAATGTCAAATGTAGCATAACAATTGAATAAAACGAAGCTGAATTTTCAAGAATATAGTGTTCCATTATTACTAAATATGAAGTTGACAAAGGTTCTACTTTCACTTTAAGAATCATCCTACCGTCGACCACGATAAGGCGGCGGGCTGGCACAAGGCAAAATCGAGACGAGAAGAGAAAAAACAAGCTTCGTTTGAAGCTGAGACGACCACCATCAACATCTACGCCTTCACTCACTGGCGAGACCCGTTGTTTTACAAATCGGGCACAAATTCTTTTGCATGAGCCACTGTTTGATGCAATCTGTGTGGAAATCATGCCCACACTCTAGAGATCCAACATCTTCCCCCACATTGTATTCCTCCTACATTGCAGAATACAGGAAATCAAGTTTATAAGTATGCAAGGGAAAAGTCAATTCTGCAGTTTGTGAGCTATTTAGAGTCGAAGAGAATGCCCTTACTCGACATATACTGCAAGGCTCTGCCTCAATGGGATTATCCGCTTTGAAATCCGCGTGTTTCTTTTGCTTCAAGCGCTTCGTTATGGTTTCTTCACTCAACCCGGTGCACACATTTCCGATGCGTTCCTCCAGTGCCAACAACTCCTAAATGATTTATATTTAGATTAAAAATGGCAACATTGTAGATGAAAAGATGCCATAAAACAATAGTAGTATTTCTGCATCACTACCTCATAAGACATGTTATCAACATCCAACCGCATATCCCGATGTCGATCTTGCAAGTCAGCCATCCCAAAAAGGACCGAATGATCGAGGAGCATTACATCCTAGAAGAATATATAGCCATTTTATTTGGTAAAAACAGCATCCCTTAAAACACAAAATAAGAATTTTGCTTCAAAAGCTAAAAGTTCTTCTGTTCAACGCTTCAACTTCAATGGAAACTTGTTCCTCAGATATCTAATCTACGGATTAACGTTAAAAAATAATTAACCAAAACTTTCTCACCTTCACAATATAAAGTAGCATTGGCTATTCGGCAACAACCGAGAAAAAAGTTAACCAACACATTGAAAAGCATAACAATACATAGAGCTGATAGATAGCATATTTTGAATGACTAAAAGAAGATGGTCTGTTAGCCTATATGTTCATGGCCACTATGGAAAAATATGATGCATTACGTACCTATCAGATTAATAACACAGTCACGTATGTTTTATGTCCTAATCTAAACATTATTTATTTAAGGTAAATAATTCATTTCTCATGCCTTGGCCGGCACGGTTTCTGTAGGGAATATTTACACTTTAAAGAGTATTTGGTTCACTAAAATTATTAGGTGGGTTAATAAAACTTGAAAATGTCACAAACAATGAATGAACATGAGAATTGCCTTAATTCTTTATTAGTTTCATGGGATATTATAGCCCACCTCTCCCCTAGGTTATAATCCATCGAGCCCTTGCTTTTAACTAACGGGCTTAGAAGGAAATTAAGTCTGCTCAAGTGCAATTAGTGTGTAAACTTCCTTAGTAAATTTTTAAGGCCCATTGAGCATTATTAACTCAATATGAACCAAACATTCTCTTAGTATTCGCAATTTCTAAGTATTCATGATTGACCATTGGTCTGAGCTCCGCTGATAAGCTTTGACGGGAGCTTCCCCAGTCACAAAATCTATTTCATTATTATTTAGTTCATTTATTGTGTTCAACCTTTGCCTTCTGCAAATTCTAGCAAAGAATACAATGGTATGATTTTAAGATCCATTTGCATAGGGCAGACACGGATTCTAGGAGTCCTCAGTATATGTGATTAATGAATGAAACTGAATGGCAGTAGAAAAAAGAATGGAGAAAAGTAAAACATACCTCAAATCTCAGGTTCTCCCCTCTTCGCATGAGATCCAAGACATGGCGAATCTGCTAAAAACAATGCATAACATTATGGTTTCTCACAAAGTAAAATATATCACCATATCATGTTTGCAAAACTGAAGGCCAATTAGCTAGCACCATATCTGTTAAAGTCATTTTAGAAGTACAAATACACATCATTGTGATCCAGACAGATTGTAATTAGAACACGTGCTGCCAGTGATGATAATCGCAGCTATTCTTCCTTTCAATAAGCATTAATGGAGAATTTATTTTGCTTCTAGTAGAATTTTAGATAGTCTAACTTCATATACTGTCACCAATTAAGCTTTTAATCCCTTTATGATGGTCTAAAACTCTTTCAACATATCACACTGCATCATTTGTTGATAGAAAACTGTCTTCCATTGGAATTTGGTTTTCTTCTAGCATAAATAAATTTAATGATGAGACCACTGCTACTCTGCCAATGGCACAAGCTTCAGCAGCTTGGCAGCAGAATTGCTGGCATCATGTCACTCCCGAACACACTAGATCGCTATCTAAATCTCAAGTCAGTTTTCATGATGGAAATTGGTGAAGATGAGAAGAATGATAGTAGAGATTCAGGAAGAGACAAAGTTGAGAGGTGAGGTGTACTGTTCGAAGATGCTGTGCTTAGTGAAAGAATTGACAGTAAGGAAAATAGAGATAGATGAAGTAAAAGGTCTGGATATGGGGGTTGAGAGGGTAAATAGTTTATAGACAGAGAGAATTTGCATGTGAAGGAGAGGGAGGATGATTGTGATGGAAGAACTGTTTCAGATAAAGGATAAATACAGCATAAGGTTGAAAAGACAGTTAGGGAACTGCACATAAAATGTATTTTCTGCAAAGGATTTCTTGCATTTTGCATCACATGAACATGGACAGGGGGTAATAGAACTGCAGATTGGGACGACTTAAATACAATGCAACTGTCCAAAGTTTCGCCAGTCACAACTCAAAGCAAGTGTATGACCTAAACACATGGTGTGTGTCACATTCTTTATCATTTCAATGCACTACTGCTCCCTCAAAAATTTTAAGATCCTAGTGCCCAATACAATCCATGGCTCTGAAAACCGAATCATTAAGCACAACTCCAAAAATGTGCACATGGATTAATTGACAACGCTAAGAACCACAGAAATATCAATAAAGTCTACAGAAGATTGAAGTGAATTATGAAATCATCTGTCTAAAATCACCAACAAGAAAGTGTTTATATAGAAAGGTAAAAAACCAAATCTTGGAGATAGCATATGTGCAAGGAAATCGTAATTCAAAACATCCGTGGAGAGTGTGACAGATATTCTCCCATGTCTTGACAACTTGAAGTATGTGTAAGCAAACATGATACTAGACTCCATGACACGATAAGTCAAATATAGAGTATCAGTGAAAAATAAAAGCTTTATGAAGTTGTTACATGAATTACCATCATTATAACACTATTGGGTCTCACATAATGAAAGCACAAGGATAAAGGATGTACCTCAGTCACTAGACTGCCTCGCCCTTCACCAGCAGCAGCCAAAGTCCTCAATGAATAGGGTATTCCGAAAGAAGCATCGAGATGTCTGTCCAAAAGAGCTGATCTTGAGCTCAGCAAACGATGACCATGACTGTCAGATCCTGATGGAATTGCCATCTCCTGCGTGAGAACAGAGGCAGTTGATCGTGCAGCATGATTACTGCTCTGACCTCCAGACTCAGCACCTGCAGATGACAACAAAGATCTTCGTACAATTTCTGTTATTCTTCGAGGATGCTGGGGGAAACTCCGATGGGACCAACTAGGAGCGGATGAATTGGTCCCTGTACTAGGGCCTACCCGAGAAGTAGACGCAACATTTCCAGCTATAGAATTATTTCCCCCATGCAAGTTCCAACCTGCAGGATTTTGAGACGAACTTCCCATCTCACCAATAGGTACAAACATAGGATGATCTGAAATGCTTCTGGGAATATTTCTCAAGGTAGGTTCTCCAAAAGCAGAAGCATTCCTCTCTGCAGAAACAGCAGACACTGATGACCGGCTGCTTCTTGCGCTTGATGTTCCAACTCCACTCCACCGAGATTGATGATGCCTGCGCATAGAAGGAACATGCAAAACCGAGTGCCCATGAAGACTTCCATTCTCCACAGGAGGAGGTGGATTCAAGTCAAACAAATGATTACGGGTTGATCTTGAAGAATACCGAGAAGATGAAACATCGGCATTTCCAACATCAGTCTCAGTTGTTAATGGGTTTTCAGGAATAGGATCCTGCTGGTATAAGCCATTATAGCGCAACCGAAGATTTCTTCGGGAACTCTCTGCATTTCCTGTGGAAGTCAAAGAGAAAGGAATTGGAGAAATTCCTCCAACACCAAGTCGGAGCCTGTGATTTGCAGGCTCCGAACTATTATTAATAACAATGTTGTTTTCCATTGGCTCAGGCATGTTATCATTGATCACAGCAACCTGAGCAGCTGGCATGTTATGCCATTGACTTCTATCATCATTCTGAAAACAATTTGAGCTCCCTACTCCAGAAGATTGCCCTGTGTTCACTTCAAGTGCTTTTCTCTTGCACGAAACTCTCCGACCATCCATAGAACAACCTGGCCTATCTTCCCTCCCATCCATTGAAATAGAATCAGAGGGATTACCAGCATACCTCATCTGCTCATTGGATGGCCCATTTGATACAAAGGACCTAGGACATTCGACTACCTGACAGTCATCATCCTCGTCATTAACAAATCCCGAAACCATATTAAGATCCTGAGGAAGGCCATTGGAGCTGGAATTCCGAAGAACAAATGATCCATTTCCATTTGTAGCTTGATGGTCATTTGGATTTTCGTCATCATCATCCAATGTAACAATATTAGACTGTTCGAATTGGCGTTCTTCTAGGGCAACTGGAGGGCGAAAAGTCCACATTTGTTCTTTCTTCCTTTCACTTTGATCAGCTTGAAGCTGTGATGAACTGGAACTAGTTTCACCTAAACTCCACTCAACATTTGGTCCATCACGACTCACATGATGCAGATATTGAATGTTGGTCTCAATCGATGCTAGTCTGTAATCGGGAAGCCGGTTTTGAACAGAAGTCTGCATACTATTCCACTGCATTTGGGACTCTATGCCAGAGTCACTTGAGGAAGAACCACGATCAAAGTTTATGTTTTCGGGTAAACTACTGATAGAACTTCCTGACTCTTGCATTAGGGCAAGAGTTGAATTATTTATACAAATACTTATGAACCCAATGTATATGAATAGCAGAATATCACAACTTCAGTCCTTATGTGAATCTGCAAGAAACAACTTTTAACAGTGAATTTCATGCACTTGATACTTCAGAAGTTCAAGAAAGTAAATTGAGCACCATAAGAGGGAGAATCAGGAACAGCTAAGAACTGATAAAAGAATGTAAATGCTTTATACTTCAATATTCATAGGCAAATAGAGCAAAAGAACAATTACTGATGCTAAAGATAGCCTTTTTAAAGTTGAACAAAATTTAAATAGAGAGAAAAGTCTTAAACAAATTAGTCATAAATCAGAAAAAACATCAATCTTCCTCAGATAATTTCTTTTAACAGTAAAAAAGAACAGATTTGTAAACTGTAAACCCAGTCATATTCTGTAATCGATTAAAAATCCCCCAATACAAATTTGGTGAAAACAACAAAGAAAAGATAAAACTTGAACCAGAACCCAAAAAACCAGATTAATTACAGTCTAAATCGAACATCAACACATAAATGAATGAATAAGAGAAACTTTACCCAGCTAAAGAGCAGCAGATACAGCGATAGATCTAAAGTCAATACCTGAAAACATAAAAAATGAATAAATCAAAGAAAGAACAAACCTTTAAAGAAGAAAAACCTCCCTATAAACAGCAAAACTTTGAAGAATAATCAAAAACTCATCCACCCCACCTCTGCTTTCTCCTTCAAAGAAGAAACAAAGCATAAAGCAGAGATGAGAACACAAACCTTGGAAGACAGAACAAGAAAATCTAGAGAGAGAGAAAGGAGTTTCCAAATGGGATGAGGAGAGAGAGGTGAGGTGAGGTGAGGTGAGGTGAGGTGAGATGAAAATGAAATTGGTGAGTGGTGAGGATGCAAAAATTAAGACAATGGGTGGGGGGTGATTAATGAGGACAGTAATCTTTAATTTACTCAAAAAAAAAAAAAAAACACAACACACCCCACCTCATCACACCAGTAAAACCACAAACCCACATTCAATATTCATACCAGCTCGAAAAGGACAAGATTAAAGAGGAAAAAAGATCCATAATTTGCCATAAAAAAACACCCATTAAAGAAAAGGAGGGATTCCTCCCCTGGCTCCCAGTAGTTTCCACTAGATTTTGGATGAGATGGAAATAAAGAAAAAATAAATGGTGGATAAATGGGGGGTCATGGTGGGAGGTGGCTCACCAAAATGTCTTCTTTTCTTGTCAGATGCGCCTGTTTTTCAACTCTCGCTCCAAGAACGCGCCGAATGGGATTGGGAATGAGATGGAGACCAAAATTTCAGCTTAAACTAAACCATATTATGGAAAATGTAAAACAAGTTTTCACTTTTTCCCCTTTTCTTGGGTTAAATTTTTTTTTTTCCGGTTTTCAAAATCTTCACGCCAACCACCTGTCCCTTGTTTACATATAAATGCAATGCATTTAAAAAAAAAAAAAGTTGAATATTCTTGTTTTTAAGTCTATTATCCCTCATTCACGAGGGTTTGGCCACTGATGGAAAAGAATGCAAACGAAACCGAAAAATTAAATTGAATATTAATTCCTCCCTTAGTCTCCTTTGAGTTTTTCATTTGAATGAACCCTAATTTCACCATAAAACTAGTTACTAGCGTGTTAGATGAGCTAAGCGAGTTAAAGTATCATATACTCAAATTCGAACTCGGTTTGATTTGTTAAACAAAACTTGTCAAGATTGTTTTTTGAGCTTTATGAAATTTATCAATCCTTATTGAACCATATCAAGTCATAATTTAATTAATTTAATTTAATAATTATTATTAAATTTAATGATAATAAATTTAATATAATATAGTATAATATTAATTATTAATATATTAATAATATTAATTATTAATATATTAATAATATTAATTATTATTATTATTGTCGAGCTTAGCAAACCGACCTCGACTTGACTCATTAATAAAACGAGCATAAAGCAAGCTTAAACTCAAGTTCAAGTAATCACGAATCGAATCAAGCTTAAGTCTTAGCAAGACAAGATAAGACTAGCTAGCCGAACTCTCGGTACCTCGTTAATTTTAACAATTCTACTATTTCCACTTTAGTTTTTGCATTATTTTAAGACAAAAACTTTTGTATCCTAGGGACACCATACTCTCAAATTCCGTGTTTTTTTAAGTTGTACCTTTTAGTATTAAATTAAATATTATACTATTTATAATATAAGAACTTGTACCCTTTATTTTTTGAAAAAAATAATTTTTTTAATCAAACATTTATATGATTCATATTTTAGACGATTTTTTCAATAAAAAAATATACTCTTATATTAATTAGATTGTATACCATATAGAATAAAATATCATACTCTTACCCACTTGAGGATATAAGAATTCAATTCTTATTTTAATTATAATATTTATATTTTTAACTTTAAATAAGGTTGTTAAAAATATTCCAAAATTTAAGTGTACTATTATTAGCTTTAATTAATTCAGTTATCACTTTTATTAAAATGACATCATTTTTTATTCCTCTTACTTAATATTTCATGTGATTCGATTTCATAAATGTTTGGTTAAGAAAATTAATCTCTAATTTAATAAAAAAAATAAGAATATTAATTTTTATATCAATGACTAGTGTTACATTATTACGTCTGCACATGATCAATATTTGCCCTTTTTTTAAACATCAAATTGAGGAAGGGAATAAATATATACAATTAGATAATTCTATTTTATTGTGCTATTAATTTATAAAAACTTAGGCGTTTGAAATCATATTAATAATGAGTGAGGCTTGCGTGCACCCGGGCGCACGGAACACATTCCGTGCGCCTTTAGAAATTTTGTATCATGGGTAAGGGTACATTAATTTGGTCTAAAGGGTATACACTTTAATTACTAAAAGGTACACAATTTTGTTCTAAAGGGTATACACTTTTCATTAATATTTTTTTTTCTTTAGAAAATAAAGGGTACACATTTTTATACTAAAGGGTATACAATTTAACACAAAATTCTAAAGGCGCATGGAGTGTTGTTCGTGCGCCCAGATTTTTCTTTAGAAAATAAAGGGTACACATCTGTATACTAAAAGGTATACAATTTAGCACAAATTTCTAAATGCGCACGAAAAGTGTTCCGTGCGCCCGGGTGCACAGGAGCTTTTGCCTTAATAAATTATTATATATATATAACTTACTCATAACGAATATAATTTAGATTCATACATAAATTTAATATTATAATTTAATAATTTTAATACTATTTTTATCGAACCCATGAGATGTAATGTGTGTCTATCTATACATTAGTTAAAAAATAAATATGAATCTAATTACGCTTTTAATGGAAATATCAAATTTTAAAATGCTAATTTAAGTTTTTATAATCTAATCATTTAATTGCGTAAAGATTGCATGCTAAATGTGGTTTTTACCATACACTAATTTAATTAAGAAAAAAAATTAAATAAATTACATAAAAATCATCTGACACAATATATATATATATTCATAAAAATAATATTTGGCCAATTAAAAATAATAATTAAACTATATTTCACGATCAATTCTCATCTTCTATCTATATATATATATATATATATATATATATATATATATATATATATATATATATATATATATATATATATATATATATATCTATCTATCTATCTATTTATACATACATCTATCTATCTATCTATCTATATCTATACATATATAAAAGTAAACATAAACTTCTATTTTTATTTTTAATTTTTTTTCAATTTTACTCTATTTAGAAATAATTCAATTTTAATCTTGATCGTCCAATTAATGTTTTTTATTTCAATCATAAAATCTAATTATACTAATAATGGATTTTGTTCTTTAAATTTTACTTTTTTATTTAACAATATAAATTTGGTAAATATAAGAGATATTTTTGGCATATTTAACTAATTTTTAATCAATATATGGATAATTTAAATTAATATATCATTCAATATTTTCCTTTGATTTCATTCATAAAATTTAATTATACTAATAATGAATTTTATTATTTAAATTTTTCTTTTATATTTATTTAATTTAACAATATAAATTTGATTAATTTTATAATTAATATAAGCTTAATTTCAATTAATATATCAATTTTATTTTCATTAGAATCGTGTTTATATAAATTTTTTCATTACCTAATGAAATTCTTACACTCTCCCTCTTTTTGTTTTTTTCTCTCTAATGATTTTCTTTTTCTTAATTTATTTTGTTTTTATTTATACTTTTATTTGATTTTATATGCAGGTTCAATCATTCTCCTTAAAGGTACCATTATACTTTTTTATTTTTGTTATTTTATTTTTTTCTCTTCGATTTTTGTGTTTTTTTTTTGTTTTTCTCTCTAATGTTTTTCATTTTTCTTCTCTTTTACAAATTCTATTTTCATATTATTTATAATCTATTTTAATTTATTTTGTTTTTTATACTTTTATTTAATCTTATATGCAGGTTCAATCATTCTCCTTAAAGGTATCATTATACTTTTTAATTTTTTGTTATTTTATTTTTTTCTCTTCGAATTTTGTGTTTTTTAGTTTTTTATACTTTTATTTGATCATGCAAGTTCAATCATCTATATCTATACATATATAAAAGTAAACATAAACTTCTACTTTTGTTTTCAATTTTTTTTTATTTTACTATATTTAGAAATAATTCAATTTGTTTTATTTTTTATATTTACTTGTGTTTGATCTTGCAGGTTCACTCTCTCAAGTATCATTCTTCTTTTTTTTTTCTCTCTACTCTTTTGTTATTTTATTTATAATTCTATAAACCATATTTCTATACTTTAATTTATTTTATTTTTTATACTTTTATTTGATCTTATTTTTATGTTCAATCATTCTCATATTTAATCATATGTGCATGTTCAATAATTCTCATTTGAAGTATCATTTTTTTTTATAATCTTATTTTCGTTTCTCTTTTATTTTTTTATTTTCTTTATAATTCTATAAACCTTTGATTTTTTTATTTTCTTTATAATTCTATAAACCTTATTTATATAAGTTAATTTATTTTATCTTATATATTTTTATTTGATCTTATTTACAGGTTCAATCATTCCATTTGAGGTATCATTCCTCTTTTTTATTTTTTGTTTATCTTATAATTTATGTTTTTTCCTTCGTTTTTTTTTTGTATTCTTCATATTCTATAAATCTTATTTTTATAATTTTTTAATCTTATTGATTTTATTCTTATTTGATTTTATTTGTAGTTTCAATCATTAAAAAAAGTAATCAATGTTCGGAGTGATGAATTTGGACAATCCATAATTAATTTTAGAGTGTTTTCTTTATAATTTAATAAATTCTATTTTTATACTTTAATTTATTTTATCTTTTATATTTTTTTAATTTTATTTTCAGATTCAATTATTCTCCTTTGAGGTATCATTCTTTCTTTCTTTTTTGTTTACCTTATGATTTATGGTTTTTCCTTCGTTTTTATTCTTTTCTTTATATTTTATAAAATATATTTTTATAATTTTTTTACCTTATTGTTCTTATTTTTATTTGATTTTACTTCAATCATTAAAGTGTTTGGAGTGATGAATTTGGAGAATCTAGAATTAATTTTAGAAATTTTAGAATTGGAGATTCAAAGCACATGTCAAATATATTTTTTATTTAATTTTTTGGATTAATGTATGAAATTTATTTTCAAAATTTTGTATTTTATTTTAATTTTTCATTCAATTATATTTCCTTTAGGATCGTCACTATAAATATTCTTTTAATTTAATGTATGAAATTTATTTTCAAATTTTTTTTATTTATTTTAATTTTTTTCAATTTTATTTTCATTAGGATCGTCTCCATAAATATTATTTTAATATTTATAATTTATTATATTAAATAATATTTTATTTATTCATATGTTATTCAATTAAAAATAAAATATAAATTATAGTATACTATATCTTTCTTAAAAATAATAATTAAGTTTTACAAAGAAATTATATTTATTTTTATAAAAAATAAATAGATATAAATTAAAATAAAATAATTTTAATATAATTAATAATAGAAAGTTAATATATACTCTATTTATCTTAAATATTGAATCAAATTTAATGTTATAAAAAATAAGCGTATAAACAATGCGATTTAATTGATAAATATAAAATTACGTTATGTTAAAAAAAAAATTTATATATTATACGTAAATAATTAGTAGTTTTTATAAAATACATAAATTCAAATAAATAAATAAATAAATAATTATATATATATATATATATATATATATTATGGTTAAAAAAATTAAATGTACATAATTGTAATATACTTAATTATTTCCGTGCAACGCACTGATGGGTAATATCTAGTATATATAAAAGCAAACCTAAACTTCTACTTTTGTTTTTAATTTTTTTTAATTTTACTTTATTTAAAAATAATTTAATTTTAATCTTAACCGTTCAATTAATATATTTGATTTCAATCATAAAATCTAATTATACTAATAATAATGGATTTATTATTTAAATTTTATTTTTTATTTAACAATATAAATTTAGTAAATATGAGAGATATGTTTTGCATATTTAAATAATTTTAATTCAATATATGCTTAATTTAAATTAATATATGGGTACTTACTACTAGGTACATTAAAAACTCTTTTATTACTATTAGATATAAACTTATAAAAATATTACTACTAACTACAAAAATATATAGTGATATTCTAATATTACCCTTACAATGTGATGCACATAAATGTTTGTGTGCAGCATGAAAATTTGTGTGCAACAAAAATGTGTGCGGTAAAAAACGTGTGTGCAGCAAAAAAAATGTATATCCAGCGGCGGTCCGGCGTAGGTCCGAAGACTGGCCGGTGCAGGTCTGACGATCCGCCAGCGGTGGTCCGGCGGTGGCAGTGGGTGGGTGAGGAGTTTAGGGTTTGTGGTTTAAAAGCGTATGGATTTAGGTTATATTTGATATTTTCCTTTAATATTTTGTATGTGAGAGTAATTTTTTATTTATACAAAGTTAATATTTATATTAAATTTCGAATCAAATCAATCAATTAAATTATTTATAGATAAATAATGTACTTACCTATTATATAAGCCGAATATGATATATGTTTTTTGACAAATTCTCTTGTGAGACATTATTTACATGAGACAGTTTGTGAGAGGTGTTAAAGTATGTCTATTATATAGAAAAAATATAGTATTTAATTGTTGTTAAAGTATATTTTTTAAAATAGGTTGGTTTATGCATAAAGTATGATTTTTAGCGTGTTATAATATGATTCATTATTGACATACTTTAACTACAAATAAGCATACTTTACATAGGAGTATATAATAAACATACTTTAGTGATGGGTCGACCCGTCTCACACCCGTCTTACAAAAAATCCGTCTCACAAGAGAGTTTCTCATATTTTTTATATTAATTGTAACCAATTTAAATATTATTTGATCCAATTAATTAGATAACGTTTCAATTTTATTTTAATAAAGTAAAAAAATATTAATTAATTTCTTAATAATTAATATAGTCAAATATTATACATAATTTAAGTTGTATTTATATAATAAGTATACTTAGATCACCATTAAAATTTTTGTAGGATATTATAATAAAGAGTCCAACTGCGGTACTTTAACCTAAATATATTGAGTGCCCCATAATCACTCTATAATTAATATATCTTTATATTTTATTTTTTACGTATCATAAATTATCTACCTATCTATATATACATATATAAAACTAAACCTAAATTTTTTTTTTATCTTCAATTTTTTTTTCATTTCAATTTTATTATTATATTTATAAACCATGCAGTTTTAATTATGACAGTCCATTTAAAATATTAAATCTTAACCATTAATATTATTCATGCTAATAATAATTTTTTTAAATATTTTTTAATTAACAATATATAATTTAGTAAATATGAGTGATATTTTTGGCATATTCTATTAATTGTCAAATCTATCTCTGTTCGCTCCAATGAGTCTTATTTTTTTTAATTTTCGGGCTCCGTCCCTAAAGGTCTATTTTCTTTTTTATACACATGTGACCCACACACACCTACTAATATAATTAAAATATGGGATTCACACACACTAATATAACTACCCATTATAAATTAAATAATAATACAATTTAATTCACGTGCAAAAAGTAAATGCACCAATTTGGGGCAGACGAAGGGAGTAGTATTAAATGGACCTTGAAGATTAAAATTGAATAAAAACTAAAAACTGTAAAATTATGGATATGAGTGATAGATATTTAAATAGATACGATATCTCTACATAAGCGTGTAACTTATACGTTGTCATTCCTAAATATAAGTAAAAATTAATGTTATGAAAAAATAAGCATATATACAATACTATTTAATTGATAAATATAAAATTATATTATGTTAAAAAAAATTATATTTATATATTATACTCCATATAAATAATTAACAGTTTATAAGTGAAAGTATGTTCTTATCTTGGTTTGAAGAAAATAAAAAATAACTCGAGGCGAGAAAACTAACATATACAGAATTCTCACAACATTTTGTTTGGAAAAGCAACATAAGAGAATGGGTGAAAAGAAAAATTCGTAATAGGCTGTTGGTAGGAATTTATATGTTCCACCTAATTGAATGATGGGCAATCGAATTTTTTTTGGCTAATCTAAAAAATTGGATTATACCCTCATTAAATTATATTACTACAACTACACAATACACAAAAAATAATAATACTCCCTCTATCCCGTTCTAGTGGTTACATTTGCTTCTTGCACGGTGATTAAGAAATATACTCTCTCCGTCCCTAGGTAAGAGTCTCATTTTACCATTTTGGTTGTCCCACCCAAAGGATCTCATTTCCTTTTTTGGACACATGGGACCCACCCATACCCACTAATACAATTAAAATATGGGGCCCACACACCCACTAATACAACTACCCACTACACATTAAATAATAATACTCCTTAATCCACGTGCCCAAAATCAAATGAGATTCTTACCAAGGGACGAAGGGAGTAATATTTTATTGTATAATGGATAGTTGTATTAGAATGGTAGGTGGGTCACATGATGATGGTTTAATCATTTTGTGTGGGTTCCATATATCAAAAATGGTAATGAAACCATTAGGAACTGATCCTCATATTGAAGATATGTAACTATAAGGTCGGGATTACATAGGAAGTATAAGAAAGAAAACCAATTATAGAGAAAAATATTTATAATTATTTTCGTGTAAAACACATGAGATAATTATAAATATAAATAAAAAATAATATTACAACAAAATTCTAACCAGACCAAAACTGGACGAGACAAGCTCAAACATATTCGTAGAGATAAAACTATTAAAACTAAAATATAATTAACAATAATTCTATAATAAAATATTTAAAAATTATTCGCAAAATATAATTATTTTCGTGCAAAATACATATGGGATTATTAAAACATAAATATAATAATAATACTGCAATAAAATTCAAATCAGACAAAAATCGAATGAAAAAAGCTCAAAAATATTCATACAAATATATAACACTATTAGAAAAAAATTAACAATAATCCTATAATAAAATGCTTTCCGTGCAATGCACAGACGGGAAATACTAGTGATAAACTAAAAACGAATATTTTTTTAAAGGGGCGGCTATTTGCACCCCCAAACTTACTGAACAAATCCCAATTTTTTTAGTTAATCTTTTTAAAATTAATAAGACTAAAATACCCTTAATACTAAATATACCCTGAAATTCCTATTATCCCATATTTATCATCCAATTGAATTAGGGTTTTTCTACTTCGCTCATGAATTTCATCACAATTGGGTGTGTTCTCGCTCCCAAATTCTC
Organism: Pogostemon cablin; assembly: GCA_023678885.1. Classification (NCBI taxonomy): domain Eukaryota; kingdom Viridiplantae; phylum Streptophyta; class Magnoliopsida; order Lamiales; family Lamiaceae; genus Pogostemon; species Pogostemon cablin. The sequence goes on along the minus strand of CM042969.1, from coordinate 29,562,041 downwards.
TCTCTGATGCTATTAATTGAGTTTTAGGAGGCAATTCGGTTCTCGCGAGATGGAAGAATCAGCCAGAGGTGAACAACGCAATCGACTGAGTGAGTTATCCGACTCAATAATTCTTCATATCCTCTCCCTCTTGCCAATAAGAGATGTTATATCGACAACCTTCCTCTCCAAATGTTGGAATAATTTGTGGGCCACTGTCCCCTGCCTTAATTTCACAGATCACAGATATGAACGCGTACGAGGATGACGTCGATTTTGACGAAGAGAGGTCAAGGAACTTTGTCAAACGAGCTCTTTTAATTTGTAAAGGATCCAAGATTCTGGAATTCAATTTGAATATCGATTGTGATTTTGATCAGACAACATTAATTGCTGATGTTGATTTGTGGCTGCAATTTGCTGTTGATAATAATGTCGAAGAGTTGTGTTTGGATTTGTTCTATACATCAGATCCAGTGGTAGAATAGGAAGATTTAGTAAAATTAGTATACATGGCTCCGCAGTGCCTGTACTGGAAGTCTTGAGTCTGAAAAAGTCACTTGCAGGTTGTAATGATAGAATTAACATCTTCTGTCACTATCAATTCACCTTTTTGAGGGAAGAAGGAAAGTTGAATCAATAGAATTAACACTTTCAGGTTGTAATCTTAAAATCCATGGATCTCCTTCTTGAGTTCTGGAAGTCTTGTCTCGTTAACTGAAGATGAGAGAATGAGATGAATAATAATTTTGGGGTATATTAATTAATAATAAGGGTATTTTAGTCTTATTGAATTTTATAAAGATTAATTAAAATGATTTTGGGGTTTATTTAGTAAGTTCGGGGGTGCAAATAGCCATCCCTTTTTAAAAAAGTAACTAATTTGAAACGTTCTCATAGAGTTTAAATTAAAATAAATTGCCATTTATCTTTTTATTTTATTTTAAAAAATTTTCAAATTAGTTAGAATATGTTGAGTTTTGTCAAGAATAAAAGAAGGGATTTCTTTTATTTCTTTGTCCCACATCGGATGAAGAGTAAAAGGGGAGGGATCCTTGATGCTATATAAGGAAGCCCTGTGACTTGATATCAAGTGCATCAATTAAGTACACTTTAATCTTTGTGTTTGATTTTAGTTAAATTCTTTTCTTAGATTCTCGGTTGTGAGAATGGGGAGAAATGTGTGAATTAGTCAAAGATTTGTAAGAGTGTAGGGATTGGGGTCGGGAGAGAGAAATTCTGTGTGATTGTAAAAAATTTTCACATAGTGATATTTTTTCGGTCCGTGATTTTTCTCCGATTTTGAAGTTTTTCACATAAATTCTTGTGTTGTGCTTTTTATTCTCTTCTTTATTTTTGTCCTTAGGAATGAATGGAGATCTGCTTATCCCAACATAATATTCATTTTCGTCCGTATCTTTTTAATTTTGTTCTGAATTCGCACGTTCTCATTTCATAATAGTTTTGTAAAAGTATCAATTCAGTCTCATTGCATGGAATTAGAAAATTGAACATTTTAAAGGAAAAATGACCATTTTTGTAAGGTTTTAAAAATTATAAAACTATTTCGAATAAATTAATATTTTAAAAATTATTTTGAATAAAATAAATTTGTAATGGACGATTTTAATTTTAAACTCTATTTTTTTTACTAACTTTTGAAGTTAATTCGTAAGTAACTAAATACTAATAGTATATATTATTTTAATACATGCAAGGAAGAAGGTAATTAAGGGTTGAAAGCAATTTTAGAATATGCAAAAGTTGAAGAGAGAAGAGAATTCATATATTGGTCAACACCATTAGTACTAGAATTTGATACGTGATAGGTGCAAGCAATAACATTACTTATTATAAAAATACAATTAAAATATTATACGTAAATTAAGTTTTAGTGTGATGTTACCTTAAAACTAAAACCATGTATGTATATATTTTTTCCACTATTTTATTCATTTAATTTAATGGATAACACACATAAAATATTACATGAAAATAGAGAACATATTTTGTTCGGTAAGTATATTTTCGATTAATTCCAACCTCTTTTTTAACCATTTTAATCCAATCTTGACCCTTAGCTACCCAATTTTAGTCATTTACCTATATACTTTATCAATTTTTATTATTTTTATTTGAAATCCTGGACTAAAAATAGAAAGAAAGAAAAAATAGTATAAAATTGAAACAAAATTATTAAAATTGGATTTAAAATAAAATCAAAATAAAAAATGCAAAAGAAAAATGAAAAACTTAGAATTGGCAAGTAACTTACAGAATTTTTTAGCAAAACTAACCCACACCCTAAATTCCTATTTTAAGTAAAGAATAATTTTTATTTTTTTCCTTAAAGAGTTTATATATCTATAACATTCAATTTACATGATTTGATTTATTGAATATCTAATAAAATGTAAGATAAATAAACATCAAAGATTAGAGAGGTAATGGAAAATGAAAATTTTATTTTATTGTGCCATGTCATGGAGAATGTACAATAACTACTATTTATTTATAGAAAAGCAAAATATTTAATCACAATTAATTTCCATAAATGTGAATTAATCTCAATCAATCTCCATTGACGTAGTTGTGGTGAGCTGTATATTCCATCATCCCCTCAAGTTGGAGGTGTCTTGCAACCCCAACTTGAAAACAAATTGCTGAAATAATTGACGTCCAAGAATTTTGGTAAAACTGTCCGCAAGTTGAAGTTGTGAAGGCACAAAAGTAGGAAACACAAATCCTGACTTGTATTGATCCTGCATAAGGTGACAATCAATTTTCAAATGCTTAGTACGTTCATGGAATATCGGGTTTGCAGTTATATGTAAAGCTGCTGGTTGTCACAATGTAGTGGAATAGGTAGTGGAGGAGAGACATGAAAATCCCTTAAGATATAAGAAATCCATTGTAATTCACAGACTGTGGAACTTAGTGATCTGTATTCTGTAACGCCCCGGGTTACGCTATGGGGTTGGGACGCTACTAGATATACATATCCCAATATAATAATAAAGAGAGTCGAGAATGCACAACAAAAATAAAATTATAATCCCCAAAGCGATAAATTAATAAAGTAAAAGTTGCATAGAGATTATTACATATAAGTGTCTACTCACCCGAGTAGAGTGAAATATTCAAAATAAGTACGTTCAGATGATATATCTGAAATAAAGTTCTAACAGAATACTAAAATATAAGTAATAATATAAAGTCTTCTAATGGCTTGGGACATCTGCAAGAACCTCTTCATCTTCTAACCCTTGTTCTGAAAATCAATAAAGGGTGAGCGTCTAAAATACACTCAGTGGGTTAACTTAAATGATTGCACAGTTAAAAAAAAATATGAATGCCAAATATACCATAAAATGTAACATATGCCAATTTAATAAAAATAATTTGCACATTGTCATTCGATAACTTAATGAAAATATTTTAGACCGAACCGTCATCCGATAACTTGTGTTAGTTAGTATATGTGCACCGAGTCGTCACCCCAGTACGATGTTAGCATACTTTGAAATACATTTTAGTACTGAACTGATGTAGCCAGTAACTTGTGTTAGTTGGTATATGTGCACCGAGTCGTCACCCCATACAAGTGTTAGTAAGAAAATATTTGTCATCGAACTAAAAGCACACATGACACATAACATGACATATAAGTAACACATATCACATTTTAACATAGCAATCATGACATAAAATTGTAGCACTCAATAAAGAGTGAAAGTTACCCCCACCTTAAACTTATTGGAAACGTGTAAAGTGGACTGCTAAGCTTGCTCGCTCTCTGGTATGTTTGCAAAGGTACACTAAATTGAGTTCTACTTCTAATAATAAAATTCCTAGTACTAAAACTAATTTCTAAAAATAATTTTAATATAGTATAATTAAAATAAACTAATTATTAACTTAAAAAATTATAAATAATTAATCGCTAAATAAAATATGTTAAATAATAATAATAATAAAATAAAAATACATACTTAAAATTTTTAAGATTAATAATTTATCAATCACAATTTACAACTTTAATAATAATTCGTAATATTAAAAATATGGATACAAATGACATAAATAAATATTAAATAAAGATTCTAATCCTAAAATATTAATAGTAATAAAATTATATTTAATATTTAAAAAAATTAAATCAAATCAAATAATAACTATATACATATATATTAAACAAATAAATATAATAAGATAATTAAATAAACAAATACATAAATAAGTAAATAAATAATAAATAATAAATTAATTAACATAATACGTACACACGCACCCACCTGCACAGTTAGAATTCAAAACTGAGTTTCGAATTTTGAAGTTAATTTTTTTTATATATATTTATAAATTGCAATCAAGGTCCTGCATTATATTAAATTCTTATTTAAACTTACCCTAAACTTTAATCTTATTACAAAATAACTCATCTTGAGTTATACAACTCCATTTGAAAATCCGAAAGTACGTATGGAGTCCTCGCAAGGTGAGGATCATATGCATACCAATTTTTCATGAAAATAATGAAGTTTAAAGGGGGCAAAATTTTAATACAAAGTGGGTTTTTTCCCATCTTCTTCATTTCTCGTCCAAACTCAAAACTAATTATATGTTTGTGATCCTCGTGAGAAGAGCTTCAAAATGACCTATAATATCAAAGATAACTCATACCAACACAAAAATATGCCATTAAAGGGTACGAACTTTGACTGAGCTTATCTAATTCATACGAAATCTATTTCACAAAAGAGTTATATATTTGAAATCTACGCATCGAGACGATCATTTTGATATATAACATGATATATAAAAAAATTACGAAAAGAAAGAAAATAAAATAGTCAGTGTGATATATATATATATATATATATATATATATATATATATATATATATATATATATATATATATATATGTATATATATATATATATACCTATACTTACTTCAACACCACTGTAAGTTTCTACTGTAATTCTCCCCTATTAATGGTAAGAAGACATGTATATATATATAGAAGGTAATTAGATTGATTAAATAAAATTTTTACTGTGTAATAATAAATCTCCTCCACTTTTATGCTAAGCATATCTACTTGTCCATATCAGCCTTCCTTATAAAGTAAGAATTTTTATTTTATTATTATTACTATTTATTAAAGATATTAATATTAATAAAAATAATGGGTATTACATATTCAGCTTCAGCAGAAGATCTAGATACCGTAACCTGCTTCTTACTCTTGAAAGAAATTAAACAATTACTAAGAAATAAACTATAACCTGTAACAGATCTCCTTGTATCCTTACATGCTACCCAATATGCATCACAATAAGCCTTTAACTCCATGGACGAATTTGATGGATAAAATAATCCCAAGTGAGATGTTCCCTTTAAATATCTCAACACATGTAAAGCTGCATCCCAATGAGAAGTGTGAGGTGAGTTAAGAAATTGACTAAGCTGCTGCACGAAGTAGGTGATATCAGGCCTGCTCATATTCAAATACAGTAGTCTCCCAATCAATCTTCTATATTGATCAGGCTGTGATAAAGATGTACCATCAGTAGCAGTGAGGTGTAAGCCAACTGGAAGAAGTACAAGTCGATTTGCATCCTGTTAAGCTAACATCTGACAAAATATCAAGAATATATTTCTTCTGAAAAGAAATAAACCTGCCTCTAACCTTAGAATTTCTATCCCAAGGAAGTACTTTGCAGCCCCTAAATCTTTGATGGTATATGATCTATGTAAAAAATCCATCAATTCATTGATTAAGGAAATTGTAGAACTTGTAATGAGAACATCAATAACATAGACCAACATGGCTAGAAATTCTCCATTTTTGTGAAGTGTGAAGAAACAGTGATCATGCTTGGATTGAATTAAGCCAAATTCTGCCAGTTTATGATAAAATTCAAAATTCCATTCTCTTGAAGCCTGCTTCAAACCATATAAGCTTCCAACCAATTTGCAAACCTGGCCTTTTTCAGCCTTCACATATCCTTGAGGAGGATGCATGTAAACTTTCTCCGCCAAATGCCCATGCAAGAAAGTATTGTTGACATCCAACTGATACAAATGCCAACCTTTCATAACAGCAATTGATAAAAATATCCTAATAGTAACAAGCTTGGCCATAGGTGAAAAAACCTCAAAATAATCCACCCCTTCTTGTTGGTTGTAACCTTTGGCCACCAATCTGGCCTTGTATCTCTCTACTGTGCCATCTGGTTTTCTCTTGATTTTATATACCCATTTGCTACCAATGGCTTTCTTATTGGGTGGCAAAGTGACCAATTGCCATGTGTTGTTGGATTTCAAAGCATCTAATTCTTGTTGCATAGCTTTAATCCAGACTTCTTGAGTGGCTGCTTGACCATAATGAGCAGGTTCTTTTTCAAGAAATATATTGGTAAAGAAAGCCTTTGCTGAGAAAAAATAATCTTTATGTCATGCGGGAGGTTGTATATTCTTTTTACTCCTTCGATCTTATAAAGGAATTAATGGTGGATCAATATTTGTTTCAGGAATATGATCCAATGCAACAGTAGAATCAGAAGGTTCAGGTTCAGAAACTCTTTTATCTTGGAAAGAATGTTTTTGTATGGGGTGTGAGTCATCTAGAGTCCAGTGGATGTCTAGATGTTCTGGAAAGATAGATAGGTTATTGGTAAGGCCTTTTGTAGTGAATGGAAAAATGTGATCAAAGAAGATCACATCTCTAGAAATTAGAGATAGACTTCTATCCAAGTCATATAACTTATAACCCTTCTGACCTTGAATATAACCAACGAATATACATTTATGAGATCTTTGATCAAATTTGTTGTTGCAAGGCTGTGTAGCAGCAACATATGCTAAACAATTAAACAGTTTTAACCTTTGATAATCTGTTTGTTTACCATAAATCCTCTCAAAAGGTGTACTCCATCCTAAAAGTTTTGTAGGCAATCTGTTAATCAAAAAACCTGCAATAAGAATTGAATAAGGCCAAAACTTGATAGGCAAATTGGCTTGAAATAAATAAGCTCTGGCCATCTCTAGAAGATGTCGTTGTTTCCTCTCCACTACCCCCATTCTATTATAGTGTATAGGCACAACTCTTTTCATGTATGATTCACTCCATTTGGAAAAAGATGCGCATATCACTACAGAGAAACTCAGCACCATTATCTGTTCTGATTCTTTTAACTAGCATCCCATGTTGTCTTTTAATCATACTAACAAAGTTTTTCAGTATTCTAGGAACTTCATTCTTCTGTTTCATGAGAATCACCCATGTTCCTCTACTGAAATCATCCACCAAAATAAGAGAATAGGGTGTGTTAGTGAGATATTCATCTCTACAAGGCCCTTATGTATCCAAATGTAATAATTTAAAACTCGTGTGAGTTTGTATGCTACTACGTGGAAAGAGTATTCTGTGTTGCTTTGCTTTAAAATAAATTTCACATGTATGTAATTCATCAAAGTTGTCTTTATTACATATTTTGTGAACAAAAGGCAAATGCTTTAAAATGCCTAGTGAAGCATGACCCAATCTTCTATGTCATGTTTCTAAAGTTACAGAACAAGCATGATCTATATCCTCCTTATTTCTCTTCAAATAATGCAGCGAGAGCATATTAAAGATAAAACTACGTAGAACAAACTTTATAATCCATTGATTCTTAAAGAAAACCAGAAGAAGAGTTCTCAAATATGTTGATTCTTATATAATACCGTAAAAGAGGTATGAGATAACTCTCATTTTCATTAATCAATTCTACTCCCCTAAAACAATTACAAGATCACTTATAGGAATTTACATGCACCCTCCTGAAGAATCTATATATTTCAAAATATATAGATTCCCTTTCAAGTTCCCTTCTGCTACTATTTCCTTACTTTGAGGGTCCTGTAAGGACCATGTAGAACCAAGAAAGATACATTTCAACCCAGTATCCGAGCATAGTTGAGCAACTGATAAGAGATTATACTTAAAGGATGGGATATATAGCACATGTTTCAAGGTAATTTTGGGTGATATCACCACTTTCCCTTCATAACAGACTTTCTTAATACTACCATCAGGTAAACAAACTGAAACTTTAGTGTTGACAGCTGTCATATTTCTCATTAGGGTGGCATCAATACACATATGTCTATTTGCTCATGTATCCACTATCCAATTTCCTTCATGTCTACTATCAAATGAAGAAAGTGCAGAATATAAAGTGAAAGGATTTGTATTACCTGCAGAGTCCACAAATTGGGTATAATTGAAGGTTTTCTCATTCTTTTCTTTGATGGCTTGAGTAAGCTCCAAAAGATGATGCCATAGAACCTGCAGATCAGGTCCTCCACCATGTGCCTTTTTATCACCTTGTGCCCAGGATCGATTTTCAAAATAGGCTCTTGATATCATATTGAATATCTAATAAAATGTAAGATAAATAAACATCAAAGAGTAGAGAGGTAATGGAAAATGGAAATTTTATTTCATTGTGCCATGTGATGCGCGTTTTCTTTGCACGCAAAATTAATCCCCAAGTATTAAGGATATCCGTTGCAGCTTAAGCAAGCGACCAAGTTAAATATCGAACTCAAAGGACGACGTATTATCAATTTAATTATTAACTAAATTAATTAAGACAAGATGACAATAAGATTTAAGAATTTAATTATTAACTACTAAACAATTATTTAAAATAGCAAATAAAATAAATTGAGAACTAGGAAAATACGAAAGTGAATCAAGTAGGAGAATAGGTAGCTCTAGGATAATCCAGTTTCACTCATTAATTTCTCTTTCGTGTATCAATGTCCGACTCTACTTTGTGGAATATGGACATATCACTAAGCCATGCATATTTACTCTATAGACACAAGCAAACATGCGTATAACACGTGTGAATAACCTTGGAGCAAGAGATATAACTTCGCTCCCCTTTCTAGGAACTATCAGTATCAATTATTTTCCTGGCCAATTGATACTCTAACCCAATATGATCTCCCTTTATCGGTACTATAAAATTACCATCTTTATCCTACTTATTAACCCGAATCCAATTTAATTAATAAGTATTCATATAAGATAGTTCTAATTAAACTTCAGAGTCCTCTCACTTAGAATCATAACATGAAATCTTGCTCAGCAGTGAATGCACTCAATCAATAACCAAGATATGTATTCAAACTCTATATAACAGTTAATGATGCACAAAACAACTCTGAGTATGAATTAAAAATGCATAGTCTTATATAAAATAATTTCACAAGTAGTGTTGTACGGAGTATACACACTAAAGTTCAATTAATTCATAAATACCTTCAAAACCCTAGATCTACCAAAAAGGTTATAGCCTATGATATTACGAAGAATAATCATGGGTGTTGAATAGATCTTATCCATATGTCTGGAAAACACAAGATAAATTAAGAAACGAATAAAACCCTAGATGTGGGCATCGTCGCGTCCTTCTCCGTCTTGAATTCTCCTCTTGGTTCTCCTCTTGATTCAGCAGATGAATATTCAAAGTGATGAATGGATGGAAGAAAGGATGTGGATGATGGTTGGGGGTGATCCCCCTTGTGGGGTGTAAGATGATTGTGTTATTGTCTCCTTCTCCCCAATAATGATGTGATCTATATCCCTTTTTATACTTGTGGACCTTGGATGGATTTTTTCTTGGAAAACATGAAAATACACGCACAGAGGGTGTAAAACCCGTCGAGATCAAAATTCCGCATCCCCGTTCGACCAAAGTGATTTTGGTCAAACTGGAGACCTTGGTCGAACGAGATATCTGTAAGTTGAAATTTTCAGTTAAACTTGACTTTCGCCGTTCGACTTGGCTTCACTTGGTGGAACAGGATCTCTTGGTCGAACAGCAGTGTGCAGTATCACCGTTTCGCGCATAACTTCCTCATCCAAACTCCAATTTCAGTGATTCTTGCTCACGCGATCCTATTTTCCTTGGCTTTCTATCCCTATAAAGAACTTACAAAAACTATAATATTTGAAGGTATAACAAACCATGAAAAGTGACACAGCTATTCTTTCGGCATAGCATGCACGATGTTACCATTTTGATCATAACTTTCTCGTCTGGACTCCGATTGAAGTGTTCCTTATGCCAAAACGACCCACTCTTCTGTGGCTTTCCAATCATATATTACACTTTCACTTTTGAGCTCCACATGAATACAGAAAAATTAAAAAATTTAAACGTGCGTTTTTCAGCATTCTTGCACAAGTTACACCTTTTCTCCAACTTTGCATTTTTGATCATTTTTTCACCTAAAACACAATAAAACACCTCAAGTGCATATTTTTCTCACATATATCAAATATGAGACATTTGTGCTAATATATAACCACGATTCACATCAAAAAGATGCTAAATAGGACACTAAAACACGCTTATTTTCACTCTCATCAATCCCCCCAAACTTACCTGTTGCTAGTCCCGATGCAATAAAATAAAAATAAAGAGAAATAGAGTAAGAAAATTAGCGAAAAAATAAGGACTATGACCAATACCCTATTCACATGTAATTATCCTCAACTTAGGTCATGCAACTCTCATTATATGTAATAATCAATTCATAGCATACAAGATAAGACAATCACCACCAATCAAATGCTCCATTCACATGTTCTCATGGGAAGTATATATCACTCACACTTGAGTGTAAAAGATGTACACTCATGGGTTAAGGTGTTTACGCTCAAATTCAATTCAAGTTCATGCGTAACCATAAGCTTGCCAAAAGTCTCAAACTCTCCACTAGTAAAAGTATGATTCAACAATGGAATCAAAAAGGACTTTTCTTTTGGATGTAATGTTGGCTCTTTGGTTAAGGTAGGAAATATATGGACAATGTGACTAAAAACTTGGATCAATCAAGTGCGCATTCCATCATGATCTTTCATTCTTCTTACACACTTCAATTAAGCACAAATCCTCCTCAACTCCTTCACTTCTTTTTCAAGCACAATATTCTTTTTTTTTCTTTTCTCTCGAGGTACTAGTTTCGAGCACTACCTCGCGCATCCTCCCCTGCAACAGTGCCAAAAACTTGATGCGCATTTTCTTTGCACGCAAAATTAATCCCCAAGTATGAAGGATATCAGTTGCAGCTTAAGCAAGCAACCACGCTAAATTATCAAACACAAAGGACGACGTTTTATCAATTTAATTATTAACTAAATTAATTAAGACGAAAGACAATTAAGTTGGGATAGAATTGTTTAACTATTAAACAATTAATTAAAATAATAATTAAAATAAAAGCACTTAGAAGAATTTGAAAGTGACTTAAGAATGGAGAATAGGTAGCTCTAAGATAATCTGGTTTCACTCATTAATCTCCCTTTCGTGTATTAATGTCCAACTCTGCCTTGTGGAATATGAACGCATCACTAAGCCATGCAAATCTACTTTATAAACACAAGTAAATATGCATGTAACACTTGTGAATAACCTTGGAGCAAGATATATAATTCACCCCCTTTCTAGGTACTATCAGTATCAATTATTTCCCTGGCCAATTTGTACTCTAACCTGATATGATCTTCCTTTATAGGTACTATGAAATTATCATCTTTATCCTACTTACTAACCTGAATTTAATTCAATTAATAAGTATTTATATAAGATAGTTCTAATGAAACTTCAAAGTCCCCTCACTTAAAATCATAACATGGAATCCTGCTCAGCAGTGAAGGCACTCAATCAATAACTAAGATATGTATTCAGACTCTATATAACAGTTAATAATACACAAAACAACTCTAAGTATGAATTAAAAACGCATAGTCTTATACTCCCTCCGTCCCGCGAAAAGAGGGTCTTTTGTTTTTTTTGCACGTAAATTAAGGAGTTTTATTTTTCTATATAATAAGATACTCTAATAATAATATATTGATATATCTCACATGTATCAAATAGCTCCTATTTCTATTATGTTTACTCTATAAAATGTATTTTGAAAAATATATTCACATAAAATCTTCTATCCAAGGTAAAAGAACATGGGGCAAGTGATGCATAGGGCACATACATTTAATATAGAAAATATAGATGCACGGTTGTGTCAGAGCATAGATATTGAAAGTAAGAATATGAAATTATTAAAATTCACGTAACATAGAGTGAAATTTAATATTCAAATCATTAAAAATAAATAAAAATATAGAGATTTTATCAATACAGGGCCTGAAAAATGGGTAATCTATTAATTCGGGGCTTGAATTATGTATATTATCGATTAGGGGCTTGAATTATGTAAAACTATCAATTCAGGGCCTGAACTTAGGCCCTAAATTGATAAAATATGTGATAATATTTGACAAATTCAGGCATTGGATTGATAGTTTTATATATTTCAGACATTGGATTGATAGAAAAAATAATCCAGACCCCTAATTGATAATTTACTCATAATTTGGGGCTTGAATTGATAAAAGCCCAAAAAATAATAGTACAAGAGCAGGGGTAAAACACCGTGTGTTTAAATCCGACTATTTAATAAGTTGGGAGTATTAAATATCGTATTCCCCTCGTCCCATAGAAGTCGGTATAATTTTTTTTGGGCACGGAGATTAAGGGGTATAATAATTTAATATAAAGTGAAGTAAAGTGAAGTGAGAGAAATGATATTTAATGTGTAGTGGGTAGTTGTATTAGAGGTGATATGTGGGGTCCATGAGAATAGATTGGTTGTTTTTGTGTGGGTCACATGTATTAAAAAAGAAATGCGTCAACTTTAGTGGGACAAATCAAAAAGGAAAGTGTGCCAACTTCTATAGGACGGAGGGAGTATCATTTAGTATAAATATTTATTTTCTTAAATTTTCGAGAAAAAAATCTTATTCAAACAAAATATCATTTATATTTTAACTAGTTTTTTTAAAGAAGTAGGAGTAATACTCTTATCAATTAAACTAATATATACTCTGCTCTTTAAAACAATATATTACACTCTTATATAACGTCCAAAAAAAAAAAAGAGAAGAGACCTATGTAAACGTGGGTATTAATATGTTAAGATGGAGTATGTGAAAAGTAAATATTTTTTAAATGTGTTTTCCGCTATATATATTTTTTTTTTTGAAAAAAAGAATAGAGTAAAAAAAAATTTAGAACGGATAAAAAAGAAAATATAAAATAATTACCAAATGGAGGGAATATTTTTATTCAGTACACATTTTAGTGATATTATAAATAATATTATTATAGAGTATTTTTTTCACACTTTTTATTTTGAGTTATCCATTATTTTTGCACATTTTATTAATAGTAAAAATATATTACTCTCTTCTATCAGTCCAAAGATATTTATTTATTATTTTGGGCGGCCTCACCATATTCCTTTCATATGTCTACTACATATAAAATAATAACTCTTTAATGCACGTGCAAAAAGTAAAGAGTGAGGCTCTTATGCTCCCGAAAACACATCGTGTCCCCATGTGAGTACATTTGCACTAGTCGGAGGGAGTAATAGACTACCAACCCGCATTATAACTTTATTCTTTAATCTTAATAACTTTGTTTATTTTTTCTCTTTATATTACTCAACTTACTACAATTTTTCTTATATTATATGCTTAAAAAGTAGGGAGTAAATTTTTTTAATCCACATATCTGTATACGTGTGAAAAATACTCGAAATGAAATGAGTATTATATTTACATTTTTGAATGACAATTTTGCGAGTAATCCTGAATACCCGACCCGTCCAAATATTACGGAGACCGGTATGAGTACCTTTAAAAGGATTTGTGATGGTTTGAGAAATGAAAAAAAAAATCCAAGTAGGATTCGGGTAGGGTATAACGTATAGGTTTAACCTCTTGGATACCCACTATCCGAACGCATATACAAATATTGGGTATAGCATAGTACTCGCCCCAATTAATAACATTACTTTTGTCAGATTTGAACACATGAAAAAAAAATCTCAATCTCATTACTAGCCAAGAAGTAATTTATACAATAATTTTTAATATATAAAAAAATATACTAAATTTTTAGGCATAAAAAATAATATAAAAATATAATTTTGTAAAAAATATATTCCCTCCTTCCCGGTAATTTGCGCACGTATTCTAGTGTGCGGAGATTAAGAAAGTTAATTTTTATGTATAAAGATGTGTAAAGTTATTGGAGTGTGTGTAAAAAGTGAGTATTTTAGATAATTTAATGAAAAATATGTGTAAAATTATTGAGATGTTACACAGTGAGTAATATTGTAATATATTTTATCCATTTTTAGAAATGTGTATAAATATTAGGACGGATAAAAAGAAAAGTTTGCAATAATTATAGGTTTGAAGGGAGTATCTGATAGGTTAAGATATCCTACACGTAGTATAATCGAGTTCGGGACTTATAAAACTATAAGAAATTTTATTTTAAATAGGTACGGGTGGTCGGGCAAAAAATTAAAATAAAATAAAAAAAATAAATGTGGCATTAGTTAGATGGCCCACAAGGGCCACAACACAAATACCAAGAGTTAGATTTATTTTTAAAGAAATAGAAAAAATCAGGTGTAATGTGCAGTTTTGACCATGTCTTAATTGCCCAACTGGCTCATTAATCTCTCCAATTTCTTGGCCTACTGTTTTACCAATTCCACTGGTTTTCGTTATTCCTAACCTAAAATATACGTACATTTTTAACTATTTATATATACAATTCATCACTTATCTCGCATTTATTGTTGCTCTACTCTTTACAATTTTGTGAAAGATATTTTCAATAATTATGAGTTTAAATCTAAAATTCATTAAACTCAAAGTTTCAAAGTTTTGGCTTACTATCACAGAAAACCTCCTCACATTTATTTAGGTTTAACATGATGAGTTAGCTCTTTATGGAGTACAAATTTAAAAAGTATTTTGAAATATATATATATATATATATATATATATATATATATATATATATATATATATATATATATATATATATACATTTTGAAGGTAAAAATTATTTCATTTTAAATTAGTTGAAAAAGAAGTACTATTACTTTTTTAACAACTATTAAACAAATTTTATCTAAATAATAGACATACTTTAAAACGTCTCACAAACCGTCTTATGTAAATAACGTCTCACATGAGACTTTATCCTTTTTTAATTGAACAATATTTTCTCTATTGTCTATATAATGTTTTTTATGAAACGTTAATTTCATATGGAGCAAGTTTTGCGTTTGATGGGATGATTTGTGGGATAAGTATTTATGAAATCGAATGACATATTAAAAAAAGTGATAGTAGTTATATTAAGAATCCTTAGTGCACACTTTATGCTATTTATTCAGACTACTTTCAACAAACTGGTCTATCTCATATACTAATATGGAACTATCGCGGCATTCACCACATTATAAATCGTGATTAAACCCCGACAATCACCAATATCAATATACTCAATGACATATATCAAATATGGTGAATAGCATGGAAATTACATGCAACGTGATCAACATCATGTCTATTTACAACTTGTCCTACTTTAATCTTTAGTGAGATCAACTACGACTGATGTTCACATTTAAGTTAAACTAAATGAGACAAGTGCAGTCTCAATTAAGTGCCATAAAGTTAAACTAAAGATTTAAGAAATGTAGAAATATTCTATATGCTTTGACTATTGGAAGTTGATGTATGATGAGGTCCGTACAAGACCTAATTTATCTTGTAGGAAATTAATCCATAAACATTAACCCTATTATGATTAAATGAGATAATACCGTAGAGCGGAAGCGTACCTGATCCAATGGATCCTTTAGGCGGAACATGAACTCGAGGATCGGTAGGTATTTGACCTTCCTCAACTAAGCCTCCTAATTCCTTATGGGGACTGCAGTAATCCCTCCCGATGGGGAGAAGGGAAGACCATGTGAGGCTTAGTGTATCGAGGACCATAACATGGGGTATCTATATATATTACTCAAATCAGGCCACCCATAATCACCTGATTACGTAATATTGGGTATCTACTCATTGACCCATATCAAATAAATATAGTCCATGGGCTCTTACTTTAATTTAATCACTTAATTATGCCCAATATATTATTTGAATAGCTAATATAATTGAATATTAATATATTGCCCACAATTAAATATATATTATGCTATTCATTGAGACTACCTTCAACAATCTGGTACATCTCATATACTAATATGGAACTACCGCGATATTCACCACATTACAAATCGTGGTTAAATCCCGACAATCACCATACGAGTATACTTAATGACATAGATAAAATATAGTGAGTAACATATAAATTACATACAATATGATCAAAAATCATGTCTATTTCCAACTGGTCTAACTTTAAACTTTAGTGAGATCAATCCATAATGTAGAATATTACAAAATGGAAATTCGCTTAAGTGAATTCACAATGAATTCAAAGTCATCAACTCTATTCTGAGAAAACTGAATTATCCAAATTAAAGTGTCTTGAAACTTTAAAGAGCAGTCAATATAGACTCCCACTGAAACAATGTATTCTAAAATCATATAACACCCACATGAGTAGCTAGCTCATAAAATTACAGGGCTTGAATACATAATTGGTAGATCCATATTTAGAGTCTATCATAATATGCTCTACTAAAATTTTATCTACACAACACTTTCTTTAACAACCAAGAATTATATGTCAATATGCTTGACTTATTGTACTCTTGTCGTTAATACTTTACTGCGAACTAACTGTCACAATACACTTTATGTGACAAAACTTCGCAACCTTTATTTCATGTTTGAATGCCCCTTAGTGTGCTACTGATTCTGTTGTCATGGCTAATGAGTTAAAGTGTTTGCTTAATACTTTTACTTGTATAGTTTTCCAGACTAACAGAAGATATAGCCTGAAGTGGATCTTATACTGTATTGGCATCCAACAAACTCAAAATCAGACTACTTTATGATCTCATACTAATCTGATCTCTTATGTCCAAGCATGTTATCCTAAGTTCTCTGTAAATACTTTATAAAGATCCATACTAGAGTTATTTAAATGTCTACTTAATTAGCCAAATTAGGTCTTGTAGAGACCTCATCATACAACAACTTCCAATAGCCAAAACATATAGAATATTTCTATATTTCTTAAATTTTTAGTTTAACTTTAGGGCACCATATTGAAACTTCACTTGTCTCCCTTAATTTAATTTAAACCTTCTCCCACTGAATCACATAATCATCTACACGTGTCTCAAATATAAATGAGACAATTACATCATGATAATAGTTGTGATTCCTCTACAGGAAAGCTAGCTTGAATGTCCAATTAATAATGTTGTGCAAGTGTATCTTCATGCGGGTATTGATCGGCCCAAAGGTAGATTAATATTTGGTAGAAATACACAGGCACCTAGGTGGTAAATACGTGACAATTATTTGGTTTGACATGTGAGTAATAAGTAGGCCCAAAGGAAGACTATTGCTTGACAGTTCTTATTGTCAGTATTTGACTACTCTGTAGAGGGTGTCACTTACAATTAGTATTGTTGTCATTGGACTTGATGCTAATGTTGTGCTCGATTCCTCGAGATGATTCTAAATTATTTAAATTTTGAAAGATTATAAAGTTTAATGTGAGCATGATAAATTTTGCAATAATTCTCTGTACAATTAAAAAGTCTACTAATTAAGTTTAACCTATATCAACAATAAAATCATACATGATGAGAACTTCAACAATAAAGATGAGACTAGAAGGCTTCAAGAAAATTTGGTCTCAATAAAGTATAAGGGCAATTCAAGAACCCATTAAGAAAGATGCTAAAGACGAAACTAAAGTACAACATTTTATTTCTCTTAAAGGCTTGTGAAATTGTCTTATAATACACTATATTAAAATTGCTTAGTGTGAATGGTGTAGTTAAAAGATATGATTGAACTCCATAACATATGGTTAGTAATGGGAGAAATATTAAAGATTGTAGCTTATGGTCTCAATAAAGTTTCAACTAAAGTTGTTGTGAGAATTCTTTATGAGTTTCACCTATGGTGATGTCCAACTAAAGTTGGGTTATTGGGATCTACTAAAGAAATTTGGACTCAAACAGTTATCGACTGCTTTATAGATTATGAATAAAGATAATAAGTTTATGATCCAATTAATTGGTTCATATTTGAGACGGGTAATACGGTATTCTTTGAGGATGTTGAGTTTGGGGGGAAAGTGATATTATAAACATTGTCCCTAAGGGGGAGTCGATTCGACCCTCTGCTTATGCTTATAAGAATGTGTAAATATAGTACATTCCTAGCTAGGACATTGTCAATGATATTTAAGGAATACAAACTCAACAATCTCAAGAAATAATGTCACTAAGGAAACCACTAGAGTTGGGAGAAAGACAATTCGGATGATTATATAGTTTTCCTGAATAATGAAGACACTATGGAATTAATGGCAGAACATTCAAATAATGTTCATCAAGTCATGCAATGTCTAAATACTTGAAAGTGGGTTAATGCTATAAATTATGAGTTTAAATCAATACAAGATGATTAGGTTTGCATCTTGGTAAAGGATTTTACTCAAAATGAAGGAATGCATTGTTCTAAGGGACTTTCTATCCGGTTACTAAGAAATTTTTTTTTAGATAATTGTGACATTAGAAGTACATTTTGATCTTGAATCACATTAGATGGATGTAAAGATAAAGTTTCTTGATGGTAACGTTGATGAAACAATCTCAACAGTTTAAGAATTAAAAAGAAATCCATCTATACATTCAAGCAAATTTTCCCATAAAGGAATCACAGTTATCATCATGAAGTAATTGACTCATTTGGATTTGAGACAAGTATAAATAATTATGTGATTCAGTGGGAGATGATTTAAATTAAACTAATGGAGACAAGTGAAGTCTCAATAAGGTGCCCTAAAGTTGAACTAAAGATTTAAGAAATGTAGAAATATTCTATATGTTTTGGCTATTGAAAGTTGTTGTATGATGAGGTCTTTATAAGACCTAATTTGGCTTATGTTGTTGGTATATTAAGTAGACATTTAAGTAACTCTAATATGGATCTTTATAAAGTATTTACAGAGAGCTAAGGATAACATGCTTGCACATCAGGGATCAGATTTGTTATAGATCATAAGGAATTCTGATTTCAAGTTTGTTGGATGCCAATACAGTATAAGATCCACTTTAGGCTTTATCTTCTGTTGGTCTGGAGACCTATACAAGTAAAAGTGTTAAGCAAACACTTGTAGCTCTTTAACCATGACAACAGAACCAGTAGCACACTAAGGGGCATTCAAACATGAAATAAAGGTTGCGACACTTTGTCACGTAAAGTTTATTGTGACATCAAGAATACTTATAAGTCAAACAAATTGACATAGAATTCTTGGTTGTCAAAGAAAGTGTTTTGTGTAAATAAATTTTAGTAGAGCATATTATGATAGACTCTAAATACGGATCCACCAATTATATATTCAACGCCCTGTAATTTTATGAGCTAGCTACTCATGTGGGTGTTATATGGTTTTAGAATAAATTGGTTCAGTGAGAGTCTACATTTATTGCTCTTTAAAATTTCAAGACTCTTTGATTTGGATAATTCAGTTTTTCTGCAGAATAACTACTTGTAGGACTTTAATCCAATAAACTTGTGTTATCAATGTTACTATCAAGAAATTTATCTTTACATCTATCTAATATATGATTCAAGATCAAAATGTTCTACTAATGTCACAATTATCTTAAAACAATGTCTTTCTTCCATTTTGAGTATAATCATTTATCAAGATGCAAACCTAATCATCTTGTATTGATTTATACTCACAACTTATAGCATTAACACACTTCGAGTATTTGGACCTTACATGGCTTGATGAACATTGTTTGAATGTTCTTCCATTAATTCTATAGTGTCCTTATTATTTAAGAGAAAAATTATATAATCATCCGAATTGTCTTTCTCTCTACTCTAGTGGTATACTTAGTGACATTAATTCTTGAGGTTATTGAATTTATTATTCCTTAAATATTATTGACATTGGCATATCGTTATTCTGGATTTGCACCATTCTTAAAAGCATAAGTGAGAGTCGAAATAGACTCCTCCTTAATCATAATAGGGTAGCTTGTTGGACCTCATCATACATGAATTATCAGTACTTGATTATTACACCAAGATTACCTCTGCAATTAATTTTTATCCATAGATGAGGTTAACGTTGCACAAGGTGTCTTGTGATGGGTCCCCAATTAATAATGTTGTGAGTGTGTCCTCATGCGGGTATTGATCGGCCCATAGGTAGATTAATATTTGGTAGAAATACACAAGTACCTGTGGTGGTGAATATATGACAATTATTTAGTTTTACATGTGAGTAATAAGTCGGCCCAAAGGAAGAATATTGCTTGACAGTTCTTATTGTCGGTATTTGACCACTGCATGAGAGTATCATTGAATTGGTATTGTTGTCGTTGGACTTGATACTAATGTTGTGCTCTGTTCCTTGAGGTGATTTTAAATTATTTAAATTTGAAAGATTATAAAGTTTAATGCGAGCATGATAAATTATTTTACAATAATTTTCTGTACAATTAAGAAGTCTGCTAAGGAAAATATCAACAGCATAATCATACATGATGAGTGAACTTCAACAATAAGGATGAGACTAATAAGTTTCAAACAAACTTTGACAAAGTATAAGGGTAATACAAGAAAACACATTAAGAAAGTTGTTAAAGAAAAAATTAAAGCATAACTTTATGTTTTCTCCTAAAGGCTTGTGGAATTGTCTTATAATATACTACGTTAAGATTACTCAGTGTAAGTGGTGTAGTTAAAAGACATGATTGAACTCCACAACATATGTTTAATAATTGGAGAAATACTAAAAATTGCAGTTTATGGTCTCAATAAAGTTCTAACCAAAGTAGTTGTGAGAACTCTTTGAGTTTTACTTATGATGATGTCTAACTAAGGCTAGATCATTGTAATCTACTAAAGAAATTTAGACTCAAACAGTTATCGACTGCTTTATAAATTATGAATAAGGTTTTGTGATCCAAATTAATTGGTTCATATTTGAGACGGGTAATACGAAATTCTGTGAGGATGTTGATTTGGGGAAAGAATAATTAATATTACAGACATTATCTTTGAAGAGGAGTCTATTAGACCCCTACTTATGCTTTTATGAATGCCCAAATTTAGAATATTGATAGGACAATGTCAATAATATTTAAGGCATAATAAAATCAACAATATCAAGAATTAATGTCACTAAGAAAACCACTAGAGTTGGGAGAAAAACAATTCGGATGATTATGTAGTTTTCTCTTAAATAATAATGAGGACACTATGGAATTAATGGTAGAATATTCAAATAATGTTCATCAAGCCATGCAAGATCCAAATAGTCTAAAGTGGGTTTATGCTATAAGTTATGAGTTTAATCAATACAAGATGATCAGGTTTGTATCTTGGTAAAGAATTATACTCAAAAGAGAAAAGAAGGCTTTGTTTTAAGGGGACTTTCTATCCGGTTTTTGAGAAAGATTCTTTTAAGATAATAGTGACATTAGTAGCACATTTTGATCTTGAATTGTATTAAATGGATATAAAGATGATGTTTCTTAAGGGTAACGTTGATTAATCGATCTCAACGGTCTAAGAACAAAACGGAAATCTATATATCAATTCAAGTTTATCTTTCACATATAGGAATAACAACTATCATCATAATGAAATTGTCTCATTTGATTTTGAAATAAATATAGATGATTGTGTGACTTAGTGGGAGAATATTAAAGTTAAACTACGGGAGACAAGTGCAGTCTCAATCAGGTGCCCTAATGTTAAACTAAAGATTTAAGAAATGTAGAAATATTCTATATGTTTTGACTGTTGGAAATTGTTGTATGATGAGGTCTATACAAGACCTAATTTGACTTCTGTTGTTGGTATATTAAGTAGACATTTAAGTAACTCTAGTATGGATCTTTATGAAGTATTTACAGAGAACTAAGGATAACATGCTTGCTCATCAGATATCAGATTAATGGGAGATCATAAAATAGTTTGATTATGAGTTTGTTGGATGCCAATACGGTATAAGATTCACTTTAGGCTATATTTTCTATTGGTCGGGAGAGTTATATTATGATGCAGTGCCAAGCAAATACTTGTAACTCATTAACCATGACAATGGAAATAGTAGCACACTAAGGGGCATCCAATCATAAAATAAAGGTTGCGAAACTTTGTCATATAAAGTGTATTGTGACAGTAAGTTCGCAGTAAAGTATTAACGACAAGAGTACAATAAGTCAAGCATATTGACATAGAATTCTTGGTTGTTAAAGAAAGTGTTTTGTGTAGATAAAATTTTAGTAGAGCATATTATGATAGACTCTAAATATGGATCCACTAATTATGTATTCAACGCCCTATAATTTTGTGAGCTAGCTACTCATGTGGGTGTTATATGGTTTTAGAATACATTGGTTCAGTGGGAGTCATTTATTGCTCTTTAAAGTTTCAAGACACTTTAATTTGGATAATTCAGTTTTCTCAGAATAGAGTTGATGACTTTGAATTCATTGTGAATTCACTTAAGCGAATTTCCATTTTGTAATATTTTACATTATGGATTGATCTCACTAAAGATTAAAGTAGGACCAGTTGGAAATAGACATGATGTTGATCACATTTTATATGTAATTTCCATGCTACTCACCATATTTGATATATGTCATTGAGTGTACTGATATGGTGATTGTTGGGGTTTAACCACGATTTATAATATGGTAAATACCGCGGTAGTTTCATATTAGTATATGAGATGGACCAGATTATTAAGTATAGCCTGAAGAGGAATATCATAAAGTTGCACAACTAAAGTCTCTTGATATAATTGCTTTGAGAAATATATAGCCCAAGTGGGAGATTGCTGGAAAATTTTAATTTCCAATATAGCCTAATTGTGGGCAATATATTATTATTTAATTATATTAGCTATTCAATTATTTTATGAACTTAATTAAGTGATCCAATTAAGGTTAAAAGTTCATGCATAAAAATTTTAATGGATCTATTTATATCGTTCTCACTGTTAGTACTCGGTTACATTGTTTCATGCATAAATAATTTTTTTAGATAAATATTTGTGTGAGATCATTTCAAAAAACTTATTTTGTGACACAATTAATAAAAATTGATAACATTTGAATGAAAATGATTGAGCTCTATGAAAAGTAAATAGTAACAACTTGATGATAATTCGTAGTACTTTTTTGTGACATTCTTGATAAGAAATGATAATATTTGAATGAAATAGACATTCTCTCTTTTGTAACTCTGTGGTAGTCCGAGTTACTTGATTGATGTAAAATGATTAATAATCTATTTTATGAATAATAATTTATAATATAAATAAAAATAATAATATACTAATAAAAAATTAAAAACTATCAAACGGTCTAGATTTTGTTATATGAATTTTATAATTAAATGGTAAATGCTTGTGTACATCCAGCTTATTTACATCTGTATATCTAGTGTTTAAATTGTAATCCATTCAAATTATTATTTTACCCTCAACATATCTTTTGGTGCAGTAACTACTATTTTAACCGTTTTTATTCAACGCATTACTTTCTTGTATATTTTAAAATATATTCTTTCTTATAACTATTTCATCCTTATGATTTAAAGATATTATTTCATTTAAAAATTTTAATATACTTACCCTTAAAATTGATCACATTATTTATTTAAGAATTTTATGTCAATTCGTTGTATACAAACAATTAGATGATCAAAAAAAATAAGAGAATAAGTATAATTAAATTAGTGATGCAAAGCAGAGTTGTGTGAAAGAAGAATGGTCCAACTCAATATTATTACTTTTATTTATATTATTATTTCCAGCCGAAAACGCACTCTTCACCACATCCCATTTACATTGTACACGTCTTTACACACACTAAAACACACTCATTTGTTTATTGTATTGGTGATGCGTGACATTACCATTTTACCCCCACGTAAATTTCGATTAAAGCTCAAAACATGACAAAATCCTCATTCTTTTTGAGAGTGAATCCAATTCTTGATTTTGGTCATGTGAACTTTTAATCTACCCATTAGATGCTATGAAGAATTTATTACATTGTGAATTTTTTTTAGAAGAGAATACTTATGCGACATGTCAAATTATTTTTATTTTTTTAAAATAGTTATCAGCTTTTTATAAAAAATATTATTACTTTTATTTATATTATTAATTGTTTAATTATAAAATAATTTACTATATCATTATCACTTTTCATAAATTCAAGTATCAATTTTTTTATTAAAATATTATCAAATTTTATCATTCTCACGAATATTTTTTCATGAGACGGTCTCTTAAAAATGTTTACATTCTAAAAGTAATAATTTATTATTTAAATGATAAAAAATTATGTAAAATGAAATGACATTTTATAATTTAATATTGGGAGTTTCTTTGGTAAAACATTCTGTACCAGAATATTTGATAGAACATTTGGTCCTCATTTCTTCCTAATTAATTATCATATGATTTCATTCTTAATTAATGTTGTTTTTGGTTTTTGTTTTTATTTTTGTTATAGTTTTATAATATTTAAAAAACCATTATACTCTAAACTCCTAAAGTGAAATGTACCCTAAACTACAAATGTAAAAATTACAATTATACTCTAAACCTTAGGGGTGAAATATACTCTAAACCACGAGGGTAAAATTAGAATTATACTCTAAACCTTATGGGTGAAATATATCTTAAATCACAACGGTGAAATTACAATTATACGATAAGCCCTAAATTCTAGGGGTGAATTATACCATAAACCACAAAAGTAAAATTACAATTATACCCTAAACCCTAAATTTTAGAGCTGAATTATACATAAACCACAAATGTGAAATTACAATTATATCCTAAACCCTAAACTCTAAGGGTAAAAAATACTCTAAACTATTAGGGATAAAATATATCATAAACCACAAGTGTGAAATTACAATTATAGCATAAATCCTAAATCATATAAGAAAGATATCACTATAAAAACTATTTTTACTAGTATTCCATTGGTAAAAGTCTCAATTTCATTGTTAAATTGGTTTATCAACGAATTAACAACTTAATCCGTTGGTAAATAATTTCCTTGGTAATTCATTGCTGAAAATTTTATTGATAATTTATATAATTATATCGTTGGTAAAATAGAAAATGAATTTGTTTGCATTCCATTGCTAAAAGAAAAGTAGGATTTGTTGAGACCCATGTTATTAATGTTCAAAATTAGCCATAATCTTAATAGGATTTGAGAGATGTCTAATAATAATAGTGAAAATCATGGATTTGGTATCGATTCCAAACATTAAGAAAAACAAAAAAGGAAAAAAAGAAAGAGAATATTGATCAATCCTGCTAAATTGTGACTTCGCTACGTGTTTATTTTTTTAAAATAAAAGGCTAATTTTATTTCATTTGAAAACCATCATATATAAAAATAATAGTCTTCTTTAAAACTATCAGTTTAGCTGTAAAAGGGAAAAATGGGAAAACAAAATTATATATCCAAAAACAGCTTTAAGTAACCTAGTCACAATTAAATCATTACATATTCTCAGCTCCAAGATGAGCTATTGTATGATGAGATGGATAATAAGGAGATGTGTTAATTATTTTAAAAAAAAATTCAAGATTTATGATTGGGCATAAAATGAGTTGTCATAACGCACAAAATTTGGATAACAAACATTAATGGGTCCAAACCAAACAAACATTGAATCGATAGACCCATTCAAACCAACCCATGAGATAGATTTTTCTATATTATTGTATTAGGCAAAAAAACCCGCGAGATTTCTTATAGGATGTGAATTGAGATCCGATTGTACAGAAAATTTGGTAGGACCGGTTGTAGGATAGTCACCCTCATTGTATTATTATTAATATTAATGTTACTCATTCATCCATCAATTTTTAAGATGTATATTATTTATTTATTTTATTATTATTATTATTATTATTATTATTTTTAAAAGAAACATGTGTTCAAACGTAAGAAGCTACACAAAATAAAAAGACAACATTTATCACGAAACTAAGATTGTGCTTCTAGTATTCCATCATAGTGAGCCCACAATTAACATTTTCTATTTATTAATTAGTTTATACTTTATAGTAAGAAAACCCTTTAGTTCATATATTTTATTATAATTCATGAACCTTGTAAAATTTGGATGATAGATTCAATTAAAATAAATAAGAAGGTTAAAATATTATAAAAACAAAAAAAGAGAGAGAGAAAAAGTGTATGGATCCCAAAAAAATGTGTAGTTACTTGAGAGTTTGGTGTACCGTTTGGTGGATGCCGTTTGCAGTGTCTTAAATTTATAAGCACAACACCTTTGCTTACAAGATACTTTCTAAATCTGCATAATATTAAATTTAATTAATACCTAGCTAAGAGTTTTTTTTTTTATAACTATGTAACTAATTTTTTTAAATATTTAATTATATTAATTATGTGCAAAATATATATATATATATATATATATATATGATCTAAAAGTTTTCTATAACTTTGATAATAAAACTAGAGACACATCGATAAAGAAAGATACTATAAGAAAAAATAATGTCAAATTCCAAATGACAACTTCTAGTCATTTTTCATGTACACTGTATACAAACAATACAAAGAAAATTACCAAATTCGGGGATATATAGGAAATGATTTAAGTAATCGTATATTATTTTTTGGGTAAATATCAAAATTAGTCCTATAAGTATGATCGATTTCAACTTTAGTCATTTTTTTCTGAAATTCTCAATTTTAGTCCTTTGTCCAATTTTGGTCATTTTTAGTTCACTTTTAGTCCAAATTTTATACATTTAGGATCAATTTTGAATATTTTTTAACATAAAGGACTAATTTTGGACAAAAAAATATAACCAAATTTGAGAAAATGACTAAATTTGGACTAAAAATACTAAAATTGGACAAAAAATGACCAAAAATTGTGAATTGCAAATGATAAAGAACTAAAGTTGGAATCAGTTATACTTACAGATCTTATTGTGATATTTACCCTTATTTTTATTGCAAGTTGTTTAAATTGGTAAATAATAACGGCTAGATTGGTATGACTGAATGGAATAACAGGGGAATGAAATGAAATTATGAATGGAATAGTAATAGGAATGAAATGATTAAAAATTATTTTTATCATGATTGGTGTTTAGGAATAACTTAAGCAATAGAATTTGTATTTCTTAATAATTTCAATCTCATTAATAGTATTTTTATAATATTACATTTAAATTTAATTTATTTAAAATATTAAATTAATTAAATTTTATTGAAGATTTTATATATTTTATAATTATAGAAAATATTAAATTATAAATAAAATAAAATATTATTTTTTTTAAAATATAAATAAAATTTAACATACAAATAAAAAAATTTATATATATTAAAAAATATTAAACTATATATAAAAAATTATATTTATATTTATATTACATGTATATATTCAATTTAATTAATAATAATTTACTAATTTTTATTTTGAATAAATAGTAAAATAATTATATACATTTATATTTAAAAATTTTAAGAATTTAATTTAATTATATATTTTTTACCGATTTGAATATATAAAAATATTTTATTTTTTTATTTAGATTTTAAAGGATTTATTATTTTATTTTATTAAATAATTTAATACAAATGATTTTAATAAATATTAAGTTAAGCAGAAAAATAGTAACATATTATAATTATATAAATAAATATTGTATAAATTAAAAGAATATTATTTATAATTATATATATATATATATATATGTGTGTGTGTGTGTGTGTGTGTGAGTTTGTGTAGGGTGGGAAGAATGTCCATTCCCACATGTAAGGGAATACACATACCTTTGGAATCATGATTTCTATTACTAAAAACATACCAATCGCACCCATTTCATCGTACTAATCACGCCCTAAGAGTTTCTTTGTCAATGAAGATCTTAATGATTGGAAACATGGTGTATTCAGCCCTTTTTTATTAGTTCACCCAAAACTTCATAATCTCATGATTGATCCTGAGTGTACATTTAAAATGATATATCTAGCCCAATAAATCAGAAACAAAAACCAAAAGGTTAAATAAAACTCAAATTAAAATAGATAATTACATTCTACATTACATCGAATTGAAAGGGATTTAAAAATAAAATAAATAAAAAAATCGAGAAAAACCAATTATTTGAGTTAAAGGAGTTTAATTCTAATTTTCCCCCTATGGCCCGAAAAGGAATTGGGCCCAAATTCTTGAAAGTTGATTATTCAGCCCAACTAAAAATAAATATCCCAGCAGGAATTTAAATATAAGGCCCAATTGAATCCATTAATCGGGTCGAGCTGGTGCCTCAACCATTTCCATTTTCCAGTTCACTTTATCATGTGCGCAAGATAATACCACCACTATCTACATGATGAAATAAAATACTGCATAGTAAAAAATTAAGAAATGAACTCACCTAATAATAAATGAGTAAATTATTAAATAAATAGTAGTATTATCCACGATTATGAATAATAAATGACATACGTAAAAGCCCAATCAAAGTATACACATTTTCGCCAAAGGATGTAATGGAATTGAATTCCACATTCTACAAATTATATTTCATAGTATTTTAAAATATAAAAAATTATACCATAAAAATGATCATTAATTAAACTATTTAAACATGCAATGTTAATCTAAAAACAATAGCAACATGTGTCACTCACTTAATATAAGTGAAACAAACATCAAAATATGTGATCTCATGCTAGTAAATGAGAAATCAAATCATAACATAAATATACGATGCTCTATACATAAATCATGTTATAACATAAAAATTATGCTTTATGTTTTATTAATTATAAATCTTTTGTTTGTTTTAGTTTTTTAATCCAAATTTAGAATTATATAATACTTTTCTTCTTCTAGTCGGGATTTTGTAAAACCAAATTATATAAATCTTACATAGTTCTACACACCTCATATCATACTCTCTCACATACATATCAACTCCTATTCTTACACATTAATTTAACATAAAATTGAAATATACCATACTTAAATCCCCAAAACAATACTAATAGATTAACACTATTCGTAAAATGAACTAAATCCACCTAATTTTAAATCACCTAATTCTAAATCTATCTTTAATTTCTTATATCTACTTAAAGAGTTTAAAATATGAATCGTTCCGTATCTTTTTACTTTATTTAAACATGTCCCAAAATAGTTAGAACATTCATTTTCGTTCAAAACTTTTTGATTTTTCTTTGATTTTGTCCCAAAATAGTTTTTCCTTACCAATTCCGTCTCATAACTTTATAAAAAGATCGATTCAGTCTCATCATGAAATTAGAAAAATTGAAAAATTTTAAGTAAAAATAATTATTTTGGTGAAATTTTAAAAACTAAATAATTTAGAGAAATTAAATTTCTTACAATTATTTTAAATAAAGTAACTCTCATTTGATTTTAAACTCCCTACTTAAACCAAAAATAAACATCATCTGGACATATTTTGCACTATGATGGGCAGTGCCATGAGAGGGAAAGCCTTGTGGAGAGAGAGAGCCCAAACTTGTCATCCATTTCAACTTCTTCTGATTTAATCTAATCAACCTTCCAATCAAAGTTATGAATCAGATATGCCACCATGAGATGTACCATCCTGTAAGCTAACGGTACACCTGGACACACCCTCCTTCCCGCACCGAATGGCAGCGGATCAAACTCTGACCTTTAACATCATGCAAGAATCTTTCAGGATCAAACGAATCATAGACCAATCTCTTTTGTGAGATTAGCAACATGAATGGTATTGGATAATTTAGGAATTTATGCATTTAAATTTATATGTTGATTGAGTTTATTGATTTTATATCATTAATACTTTAGATTTTGATATTTATATATGATGATTTGTGTGGTTTGTTATTGTAAGCATGCGATTAGATTGAAAAGTCAATTATATGTTTAGGATAATTAATTGAATAATTTTGTCATGCACCTTATATGCATAGATCTAAAATGAGATAAATATATTATTTTGTATTGATATAACATTTGATTAGTTAGATCGACCGGATTTATGCATTTAAATTTATATTTTGATTGGGTTTATTGATTTTATATAATTAATACTTTAGATCTTGATATTTATGATGATTTGTGTGGTTTGTTATTGTAAGCATGTGATTAAATTGAAAAGTCAATTATATGTTTAGGATAATAAATTGAAAATTCAATTATATGTTTAGGATAATTAATTGAATCGTGATTACATTGAAAAGTCAATTATATGTTTAGGATAATTAATTGAATTATTTTGTCATGCACCTTATATGCATAAATCTAAAATGAGATAGTTATATTATTTTGTATTGATATAACATTTGTTTAGTTAGATCGAGAGGTCGGTTAATTAGGTGGGGAACCATTCAAATTAAATACAGTCCAACCATAAATCACTTGCTCAACACATGGCCAATGGCCAATTCAAGATATTTCATACATAACCTAATTTTAATTTAAAACCTATTTTTATAAATGTTTCAATTTAAACTTGAATTAGTTTATGGCCGCACTAAACACTTTTCTAAAGGCACCCAAATTCTCAAAAAATATAGAGGGAAAATACATTTATAACCCTAGAACCTAAATTAAACTCACACCCAAAATTTTTAAAATTACCCATCTTATTCCCTTTTCCTGTTCGTAAGAAATTTAATTAAAATTCTGATAATCTCAAGAAATCAACTCACTACTGCATTAATGTTTATCCATCTTCTAAATCTGGTTCAACAGAAATTAAACAAAGAAATAACACGAACGAGGAAAAGGATTGAAGAAAACAGGTTCAACAGAAATTCCGATCTGGTTTCCTTGCTTGCTAAGTGGTGCTCTCAGGGAAAAGAATAGTTGTCCTAAGATCAACCAACATATATTTAACAAAAAGAACAATGGAGTAAATTATAATTGTCTTAAAGATCTATCAACATCAAATTGCTCAAAATTTTAATTCTCTGAATCATGTATTTATCTAATTAAATATTGATGCTCACTTATGAACTATCACACACCGAATCTAATAAAATTTATACGTAAAATTTTATAGTGATAGTGCTTAAAAAATAAAAAATATGACCATACACTAACATATAAATAAAGAAAATTCCTAATTATTTACAAGCTTTACTGGATAGAAGAAGATTATACCATGGGGTACATGTTACAATAAGAAATAAATTCAGACCATATAAATTCAATACCATGCCACTTTGAGAGAAATGATCAAATCATTTGCATGCTGTTGGACAAGATTAGGCAAAAAGACATGCTTTGAGAAAACTAACTAACAAAACATTATACTCTTTGACCCTAATTAACAAATAGGTTCTAATTCATAATTATGAATACATGCAAGTTAAACCTAAAGGTGAGGTTAGCATATGCCACATATGCTTGGGTAGAGTTAAATATCAACAGAAAATTCAAATATCTTCATAGTATGATACAATTCAACTGCGAAATCATAGCATAAAAACCATTTTAAAATCTATTACGCCAATCCAAATCCATAATTTTTAGTTAATCTAAAATGCAGCATTAACATTTACAAATGCATTGAAGACAATATCTCAAAAGTTCAATTCATGACGAAAACATAAATATAAATTAAATTCCACCATCTCGCCACCAGATCCTCAGCCGTATGTTTCCGCCACACTAACTAACTTCTAAAAGGAGGGGATAAAATAGACAGTGAGCAACCACAACTCAATAGAAAAAGAAAAATACAATGCTGGCATAAATTAAATAATCCCATACATGAATAAATTAAATGCTTATGTTGACATGTTTGTAAGGCACATTTTGGTTAATGCAGTACATTGGCGGACCTTGGACTTGGGAATAGGCAATTATTAAAGTGTAAAACATAACATTCAAAATTTAATGTATGAACATTAACAATCCATGATTGATTAAGTGTCTCAAATGCAATTTTACTTTTCAAAATACGTATTCAGATTTTCAAAATCAATCTTATTTACACTTATGAACCCTCTTTAATTCACCCACCCATCTTTTGTACAGCTCTCTCCTTTCTTATCTCATTTGTACATTCGTCTCTCCTTTCTTATATCGTTTCTCACACATGCTCTCTTTACATATCAAAGACTTCTTTCATATTCTATTGTTTTCAAACTCTATCCTAATTATAATTGAACGAACAACTTAAAATATCTTATGAAAATGAATTACAAAACTCGTAAATAAATTAATTTTACTCATTTCTAGAACCCGGTCTAAGCAATAGGACCAGTACAAGGTTCATGTTGTAGAACTCATTTGATTGACTTTCTAGAACCCGGTCTAAGAATTGAGAATGTTAGTTATCTATTAGTAGTTTTTTAGTAAATGCTTATATATTGAATGTTGACATGTTTGTAAGGCACATTTTGGTCCATTAATCATAGCATATAAATCATGAAATAAGATAGTGTACTCCGTTGAGGTCCATTACTCAATTCATAAATTCATTATCATAAAATACTCATATCATTGCAAAATTCATAAATTCATTATCATAAAATACTCATATCATATTTTCGTTCCTATTCGATTTCCTAATTCGTCTCAACATGACTTTCTAGAACCCGGTCTAAGCAATAGGACCAGTACAAGGTTCATGTTGTAGAACTCATTTGATTGACTTTCTAGAACCCTAGGACCAATACAAGGTTCATGTGGTAGAACTCATCTGATTCATGCGGCTCATACGAAATAGGTAGACTCATCCGAATAAATGTAATAATTGACCTCTACTCCTAATATAAATACAATAAATTCCTACCTTAGCGATAATAATCCAACCCTAAGCCTCAGGATCCGAATCCTCCTCGGAGGATGAATAGAAGTCCAAGTCGGAGTCTGTGCCTATAATCAGAAAAACTGAGCTTTGACGAACGAGTTTATTCTCAAGGATCATTTTTGGATATGTAGGAAAAATAAATTTATAAAACCAAAGACCCATACCCTTAATCGTCCCGCGATAAAATTTGTCGAAGTCTTTCCCGGTTAAATCGGAAAAACGGTTCAGGCCGAGCGAGTAGATCCGGTTGGGCTTGGCGTTCTCCTTTTCTATGAAGGAGAGCTTCTTCTTAAAGATCTTGAACCGCTTCTCCTTCTCCACCAACGAATTGTAGCTTTTCTCGTGCTCCACCATCCACCTCTCGAACTTGGACTTCAATTCCTCCTCGCCCGCTGAATGAAAATCAAATCAAATCTATAACCAAAGATAAATAATCTGAAATAAACACCAACCCATAGTATGAGTAAAAGCAGAGATCTGAGTAGTGGGATGGCCGACAGTTGTAGATAGGGAAGAAGACAAGGCCCTTTTGCAGCTTCTCCTGAGAAGCGCGTACATGATGCCAATTCCACTTAATTCAATCCTAAAACAGACACAGACAAGATATTGAAATATCAAATTAAAAGATTACAAACAAGATAAAGGATTTCCAGAATACCTTTCTTTCAAATAAAGAAGAAATATTATGGTTAGAGAATGGATACTGATATTTATATACACAACAGACGGCAGAAACCCTACCTGTAACCGGTGTGGGCTGGTCCATAACCCAAATCATGTTTTCGCAAGTTTAGCCCACTGCTGCCTGAATAGGCCCACTCAGCCATGGTGGCTTGTGGGCTGCTTTTTAAGGATTTTAATTCATTTCTTATAATTTTAATTTATTTTTATTTTGTACTACGAAGTTAATTATTATTCACGTTTAATAATTTGGTGATCCTTTATAAAAATAAAAGAAAAATTCTCTTGTGAGACTTTTATTTAGGTGAGACGGGTCTAAGGCATATACTCACCTATAATTTAACCTAAATTTATAAATTTACTTGCATAATCCCTTAAAATTTGAACGATCAGTTTAGATTTAGGAGAGAGTGTGTGTATTTTCAAATTTAATTCATTCCTTCATCCATCAATGAGAGAGAAAAGATTTGTCAAATTCATTATATTTCTCAGTCCATCGTCTGGAGGAAGAGAAACTTCTGAAAGAAAAGAAAGAGAATGCAAGCCTTCACAAATCCCTAACATCCCTCCATTCTCATCTAAAAGAATATAAGGGAAGTGCGAACTCTGATTTTCTACGCCGGAGCCGTGCGAATCTGTTGTAGGAAATACCCCACACATCCAGATCTATCACACCCCGTTTTCGAGTTGCGAGCCCACCGAAGTTCGACTTGTCGCCCATGCCCTGTGCCGATTCATCCTTTTCCGGAGTTCCACACAGCAGATCTGAAGCCCATTCGTGCCCAAACTGCCACCCACCGCCGACTGGAAGCTTCACAGAGATGAGTTCATCTTTCATTCTTATCATATATTACAACTTGGTGTAAGGTTATTATTGGCTTATTATTGTATGTGAAATGTCATTATATGAGTTGAATGTTGTAGTATATTAGTTTTATGTTATAATATGTCATTTGATCGCTGTAATTTGTCATAGTTTGTTAGAGATATATGAGTGTAATTTTACCATGTGAATGTTATAGTATGTTTTTGTGTTAAAGTATATCATTTGTTCACTGTAGCATATTAGAATTTATTAGACATAAATAAATGTGATTTTATCATGTGAACGCTATAGTATGTTATTTTTATGTTGTAGAATGTCATTTTATATGAAAACGACATACTATGAGACATATGTAATACACTTTGAGATTAACATGAAAACAACGTACTATGAGACATATCAAATATACTACAAATCAATGAAATATTATTTCAGGTAATATAACACAAAAATTACATACTCTAATGCATATTTGACATACTATAAAAAAACATAATATACTTTTATCGACATACTATAGCACTTACATTACACTTAATAATACGAAAATGAAATATTATAACACCACCAAAATATTCTTCCAGGTAAGACAAAATAACACAAAAATTACTCCCTCCGTCCAGTTTTAATGTTTGCGTTTGCTTTTGCACGTTGATTGAAAAGTATTATATTTTAATAGATAGTGGGTGGAAAAATATAATATTTGATGTGAAGTGGGTAGGTGCATAAGTGTTGGATGATATCTCCTCTTGTTCAGTGATGATGAGTGTGTAATAAATTTTTCATTCCATAAATAAATAATCTTAGGCTATTGAGCATGCGACTTTCCATTTTTCTGCAACTTTAATCTCCATATTTTTCGACGAGAAGCAGTAGCAGCATTGTTTACACCCAAAGTAGGAAACGAACTAGGCTTGTGCTGAGGTCCGCTAAAGGAATGGGATTGAACCATCATACTGCGGGGCGAGTGGTTGGCTGTGAGGAGCAGCTGTAAAACCTCCCGGATACCCAGTGGTTCGACGATCGAAAAAGGTAATGTTACTGTTTTAAGTTGGTTAGTCATGGTAATTATGTTGCTTAGTTAATGAACGGAAGCATGCTGGACTTGATATTGTCGTAATGAACTATGTCTATTTTGAGGAAAAGAAATGTTGAAAAAGGGTTAGGTGAAGTGTGTGGGTTACCCACATCGGTACCCACACCCACATGGGATATATTGGGGAGAATATTTTAAATAGTAAGGACATAAGGGTCCAAAAAATGGCTATTATAAGAAAGATATGGAGTAAAAGATAATGGTTGATTGGTAAAGATATATGATGTTTGACTTTTGAATAAATTTGCAATCCATCCTTTTATCAATCTCACGGTTTAAGGAAACGGTCTCACTCAAGTTTTTTTATTAAAAAAATTATTTCATGTTTTAGAGAATAAAATGTGAATGTAAGTCAGCAAGAATGACTATAAATTATACTGTCATTGAATTCTATTTTACATCAAGATAAGACTTGCAATCGAAATTCTCACTTTGTTCCGCTAAAATAAAAATAAAAATAAAAATATTATAAATAATGACTTGAAAAAAGATTAATGTACTCATAATTAAGTTTTTATATATTGCAGAACAGAGAAGATAAAGTCTACTGCGGAATGGGAGAGTAATCCTGTTTATCTTTGAAAAAAAAAGTAACAATAAAAAAATTTCTCATAATAATGTATGTGCGTGTAAAGAGAAAAAAAAAATTGAACCTACGTATCTTGTATGTATTCTAACTTGACTTGTGTACCTTTA
This sequence comes from Pogostemon cablin, assembly GCA_023678885.1. Classification (NCBI taxonomy): domain Eukaryota; kingdom Viridiplantae; phylum Streptophyta; class Magnoliopsida; order Lamiales; family Lamiaceae; genus Pogostemon; species Pogostemon cablin. Next base: position 29,525,768 of record CM042969.1, on the reverse strand, counting down.
CTTGTTACTTGTGTACAACCTTTCATTGGTAAGACTTGTGTTTAACCTTCAATTGGTATAACCCCCGATATAACTTCCTTCCTTCACTTTCGGTTTGTATTTTCCTTTTTCTTTTTTTTTAAAATTGCTGTTGTACGTCACTGTTTTTTTTTTTTAATTTTAGGAAAATAATTACAATTTTACTCTTGTGATTTAGGATATAATTTATCCCCAGAATTTAGGGTATAATTGCAATTTTATCCTTGTGATTTAGAGTATAATTTATCCTTAAGTTTTAGAATATAATTGTAATTTTACCCTTGTGGTTTAAGGTATAGGGTATAATTGTAATTAACCCTTGTCGTTTAGAGTATAATTTATCCATAAGGTTTAGGGTATAATTATAATTTTACCCCTGTGGTTTAGGATATAATTTATCCCTATGATTTAGGATTTAGGGTATAATAATCATTTAAATAAAATAAATTTAAAAATAAAATAAAAAACAACATTAATGAAGGAACGAATTAATTAAAAATAGTGGGGACCAAGGTTGTACCAATTCAATTGATACAACCGGTTGCACCCTAGTCCCTCTCTTCTTCAAACTTTAAAACTTAAATTAAAATTATGCCTCTATATGAAATTTTTTCAAATAATCATAAATAAAGCAAAAGTCCGTCTAAGAGACAGTTGAACTCGAACCAAAATCATCACAAACAACACAATCATTGTAATAATTAGTGCACTTTTAAAGAGAAAAAGTCTTAATTAGTATTTAAATTTTATTTTTAGAGTTCAACATTATACCTTCAAATTGATATGATAGTTGAATGATCCAAGCATGCACTGAGAAAGATTTTTATATATATCCTCTGAAATTCTTCAATCCAAATTCCAAATTACCTAATATAAGCTGATAAAACTACTCATCTCTGAGCAAGTAAGAAAATTATGCCTAAAAAAATTACGTATCTTTTATAATGATAGTCCTAAGTCCTTAAAACATAAGCATGACCATACACTAGCATATAAATAGAGAAAATTCCTAATTATTTACAAGCTTTAGTGGATAGAAGAAGATTATACCATGGGGGTACATGTGACAATAAGAAATAAATTCAGACCATATAAATTCAATACCATGCCACTTCGAGAGAAATGATCAAATCATTTGCATGCTGTTGGACAAGAAGATTAGGCAAAAGACATGCTTTGAGAAAACTAAATAATAAAACATTATACTCTGACCCTTATTAACAAATAGGTTCTAATTCATAATTATGAATACATGCAAGTCGTACCTAACAAAAGGTGAGGTTAGCACATGCCACATATGCTTGAGTAGAGTTAAATATCAGCAGAAAATTCAAATATCTTCGTAGTATCAAACAATTCAACTGCGAAATCATAGCATAAAGATGATTTTAAAATCTAATACATGAAGATCATTTTAAAATCTAATACGCCAATCCAAATCCATAATTTTCATTAACATTTACAAATGCATTGAAGACATAGAGTGAAAACATAATATCTCAAAAGATTCATGACTAAAACATAAATATAAATTAAATTCCACCATCTCGCCACCCGATCCTCAGCTCGTATGTTTCCGCAACTTCTAAAAGGAGGAGATAAAATAGACCGTGAACAACCACAGCTCAATAGAAAAATACAATGCTGGCATAAATTAAATAATCCTATACATGAATAAATTAATGCTTATGTTGACATGCAGTACGCTGGCGGACCTTGGGGATACGCAATTATTAAAGTGTAAAACATAATGTATGAACATTAACAATATATAATACCTTGGGGATACGCAATTATTAAAGTGTAACACATAACATTCAAAATTTAATGTATGAACATTAACAATATATAATACCTTGGGGATACGCAATTATTAAAGTGTAACACATAACATTCAAAATTTAATGTATGAACATTAACAATATATAATACCTTGGGGATACGCAACTATTAAAGTGTAAAACATAACATTCAAAATTTAATGTATGAACATTAACAATATATTTTTCTCCCGGAATGATTGTGTGTCTCAAATTTCGAAATACATATTCAGATTTTATTCAGATTTTCAAAATCAATCTTGTGAACCCTCTCTAATCCACCCATCTTTTCTCCTTTCTTGTCTCATTTCTCGCACCAAGTAATATGCTCTCTTCACATATCAAAGACTTGTTTCATATTATATTGTTTTTAAACTTTATCCTAAATAAATTAATTTTAATGTAAATGTAACTAAGAAGAAAAATAGTTGTCTACCTTCACCCACTTACGAAAAGAATCGAACACCAAGCCTCAGGATCCGAATCCTCTCATCAAATTCTGCTGCATCTGTCTGGGCCTATAAGAGTTTTGAAATCAGTATGTGATTTGAAAAGAAAACCCAAAGAGCTACATAGACTCGTACCAACAGCAATAGCCTTCCCTGAACTCTTTATGGGTCAAATCGGAAAAATTGTTCAGGCCGGCCCAGTAGGTCCGGTTGGGCTTGGAGTTCTCCTTTTCAATGTAGGAGAGCTTCTTCTTAAAGATCTTGAACCTCTTCTCCTTCTCCTTCAAGGAATTGTAGCTTTTCTTGTGCTCCACCATCCACCACTCGAATAAGGAGTTCAATTCCTCCTCCGACCGCTCGCCCGCTGCGAAGTGTTTTTAAAATAATAAAAATCAAATCAAATCTATTACAAAAACAATAATGAAAATCAAATCAAATCTATAACAAAAACACTAACTCAACCAAAGAAAAATAATCAGAAATAAACACCAACCCATAGTATGAGTAAAAGCAGAGATCTGAGTGATGGGAGTATGAGTAAAAGCAGAGATCTGAGTGGTGGGATCCCAAGCCGAGGGTTTTGTAGATAGGGAAGACAAGGCCCTTTTGAAGCTTCCCCTGAGAAGGGGGTACATGATGCAAATTCCTCTTAGTTCAATCCTAATTCCACTTAATTCAATCCTAAAAGAATTATAACAGACAGATAAAATAAGGATTATGGGATTGAAATATCAAATTAAAAGATTACAAACAAGATAAGGATTCCCAGTATACCTTTCTTTCAGATAAAGAAGAAATATAATGGTTGCAGAATGGATACTGATATTTATATACACAACAGACAGCAGAAACCCTAGCTGGTGTTGGCTGGCCCATAACCCAAAATCGTGTTTTCGCAAGTTTAGCCCACTGCTGCCTGAATAGGCCCACTCAGCCATGGTGAGTTGTGGCCCTGGCAGACAACGGTATATTCTTATATGAAACTGTTATATATATGAACCAAACGTATAAGAGCCATTAGATATTAGATATAAGTACCGTTAGATGAAAAATATTTTTTTAAAAATAATTTCCTATCAAGTAGCCGATAATAATTAATATCTTTTATCACATATTCATAGGAGGTAGTTAACTTGAACATACGTGGCTCAATTAAAAATGATGGATTTATTATTGAGGGATACACAATTTAGAGGCTAATTGCAGTGGGATACAATGAGAAATAGAAAAAACTTACGGGTACACAAATTCACCTTAATCTCCCAAGAATACCCTTGACCGCCGAAATATAACTCTTCCACCGAAGCTCCACCACTTTACTGCCTTCATCGGAATCGTTCAACGCCGGTATTATCTCGTGGAAGAAGCGCTCCAGCGGCGCACAGTAGGCATGAAATTTGCCGACTGATACTAAAAAGTCGAGCAGTTCAATTTCCCGATCGCTAATGGATCTTATCACAGATCGTGAATCTCTCGTTTCCATAGCAATAATTGCGGCGGAATTTCAACAATACGACGGTAGACATTTAAACTTGGATACTCATTCTCGTTTGAATTTTGCCCTAAGAATGGATCTTAATATTTTGTGAAATTTACTGATGGATCTTAAAACTTTGTGAAATTTACTGTTTGGTTTATTGATGATATTACCACTTGTCTTTCTTGTTGGGAAAATTAATCATTGATATTAACATATGTTTCTGTTGAAATTAAGCGTAAATCATTGATTTTAGCAAATATGTATTTTTTTCTGTTGAATAGTTATTTGGATGTATGTAGATCCTGACTAGACTTGCATGCTCTATGATATTGTCGATTCTGTGCTGCATAACTGCTGCTAGAATGGAGATGTAGAGGCTTAATGTGATCAGAGAGCATGGGTTACTAGATAAGCCAGATGAGGTGATTCCCATGTCTGTATTTTAGCTGCTCTTCCAGTTCTTCCTTCTTGTACGGCTGGACTCCTTTGAGAAGAGCATTGCTGCGTTCCAGAGCTACCTCAAGTTCTTTTCAAGAGGGGTGTTGGGTTTAGGATACATGTACAGTGTGCTTTCAGTGTACATGATTGATTCTTCAAAACGAACCTGCTGTTTGCCTCCCTTCCTACTCGTGAAGATTTTTTCTCTCTCATCTCACTTGATGCTTGAGATTTTTTCCCGTTCTGGAATTAAGTTATTGCCTCTATCTTTGGATGTTTTCAGATTGCTCATTACTCTTGTTGATAGGAATATTCAAATTATGTTGATTTCAGCAGTTGGTTTTTCATGGGAAATTCTTATTTAATTCTAAATTTTCACTAGATGTGATGGGTTCTGTTCGTTTTTGGAATTAGATGTGTATGAGTCTATTCCGTTTATGATTCCTTTTATGATTCTTGGTTTGCAAGGGTCTTGATGGCACCTATGAGGCTCAAGCATGGCTTTACTCGAGAGGCGGGATTCACTTCATGACTTCCCCGTTGATTCAACGCAACTCGAATGGCAAAGAACTGATTTTTCGTGCTTTCTTCACTGTGGAGAGGGAAGACATTGAAGCTCTTGGAGATGTAGTTGTTGATCTGTTGATAGAGGTGAGCTCATATAGAACGAAGTTAAGATCATTGCTGATGATTGATTGCAATGGTTTGAAGATTGAGTTCTTACACCAAAGATTATGAACTCTCTCTGGTACTCCCGCTGCTAAGAGATGCAAACTTCAAATTTGTCCTACAAAATCAGATGTCATACTTGGTTGTACAGAGAAATACTACACCACATCATTTGTTGTCTTATAGTTTTAACTTTTGCATTATAATTTAAATGAGAAAAAAAGTACTAAATGTGTATTAGCTTCATGTGAAAAAAAATATGTAAAAAAAATGTGTAAAATAAAATTGAATTATAATATGTGCAAAACAAAATGTGCAAAATAAAATTGTGCAAAACAAAATGAACAAAAAATAGAGATATTTATGGTATCACAATCTATAATTGTGTAGTTTGAATTGAATTATAAAATGTGCAAAACAAAATGTGTAAAAGAAATTGTGCAAAACAAAATATGCAAACAAATTGTGCAAAACAAAATTGTGCAAAACAAAATGTGCAAATTCTACCCCTCACCCACCCACCCACTGCCGGACCACAACCGGACCTTCGGCGGCCGGTTGATGAACCTCCGCCGGAACTTAAAATGTGCAAAAATAAAATTGTGCAAAACAATTATGCAAAATCAAATTGTGCAAAACAATTGTGCAAATATATAGGGGACCGACCGTTGACCGGCGTTGACCACCGTTGACCGGCTGTTGACCGGCGTTGACCACCGTTGACCGGCGAAATTGTGCAAAACAATTGTGCAGAATCAATTTGTGCAAAACAATTGTGCAAATATATAGGGGTATTTATGGTACTACAGTCATAATTGTGTAGTTATGAGTAATAGTGCTTTAAGTCATGTAGTTAATAACAATTATGTATTTTTTTTTGTAGCTAGTAGTAAGTGACCCAAAAATGATTAATATCTGTTAATCAATTTTTTTACTTTTAAAATAAATTATAATCATTTTATATGTTTTGCCATCCTTTTTATTATCATACTTTAATATTTATTTTATAAACATTTTTTATATTTAAAAATAATATATTTTTTATTTAATTTAAAACTACATTTGGAAATGTATATTAGAATTACATAAATTAAAATAATAAATGTATTTAAAACAATTTTTATTAATATTGATTTTTAATAAATCTCCTTTACATTTTTTTTTCTATTTTAACATTATTTTTGCAAAAATTAAAATATCGTCTAATACAAGTAAAGGTAGATGTCTCTGCATCCCAAAATACAAAGTTTAATTTTTTTCACTCTATATATATTAGTTTTTATTTTGTAATATATATGTATTTTTAAATAAAAATATTACTGAAAGTGCTCTGGGGGAGTGTCGTCGTTTGCAAACAGTTTGCGATGGGACAAAAACGACAGAACAGAGCATAAAATGTGTATATCACAATGTCGAGATACAGAATACAACACTAAAGAATAAACCAGAATTAATTTTCTCACAAGTCTTACGACTTGTGATGCCTTCACCGGCGAAAAACTTTATTATTAAAACTTCAAGATGATTACAAAAGCAAATATCTAAAATCAAACATGAAAAGAAATTCAATTCTAAATCCTTAGACATAGGATTCACAGAAAGAATATCGATAATGATATCCAACACAAAGAATACAAAGTAAAAACTAAAATCTTTTTCTTCTCTCAATCTGTAATCTCAGTGTTCTCCACTCAAAGTGAGAAGACAATGATCCTTTTATAAGAGTAAAAATCCTTACTCTCCAAGCAGATCATCCCACGTTCTGCATTCCTTGGAGATCAAATCCAACTCTTTAATCTACGTTTCCACTTCTTCTTTGATGTCCACGATGCTGCATTCCCACATTCTTAACACCTGTATTCCACGTTCTTCTCTCATGTAGAAGAAATAAAGAAACGACTTTTTCCTTTCTAATTAATAGGAACTAACTCAATCCAACAAAAATAAACATACGTTAATTAATAAAACAAATTAACTAACAATCAAGAAAGGCGAAATAATTAAAATAGGGAATTTTAATAAATTTAATTTCCAATAATTACTTTTTATATTCAACTTTTACTAAAATATCAATATAAAATTCTTTAAAATTCTTTAAAAAATCATATAAATTTTATTTATTATTATATATATTTTTATTAATAAAGGTATATTAATTGGAGTGAGGCTTGTGTGCATTCGGGGCACACCGTGCACCTTTAGAGTTTAGTATTATGGGTAAGGTCACATTATTTTGTTCTAATGGATACACTTTAATTAGTAAAGATACACCATTTTGTTTTAAAGAGTATACACTTTTTATTAATATTTTTTATTTTTCTTCAAAAAATAAAGGATACACATCTTTATACTAAAGGGTACTTGATTGGTCGGATTGTAGTCGGGATGACCAATTAAAGAATTTATCGAACCACATGGAGGAAGGTACTAGAGTTTAAGCGATCTCAAGTTTATCGTGATTTTATAAGGACGATCGAAAATGAGAATAAGATGCAAATGAATACAATTAAACTAATGAAAGAAATAAATGATAAAATGAATCAAAGATTAAAGGGGTTCCAAATGATGCAAGGATGAGATTAGCAACAATCATGACATCGATAACAAAGTAATCATGCAATTAATTATATTCTATCATGGATAATGCATAGGAGCGATCACTAATTCTACCTAAACTCTCTACCAAGATGTATAAGATGTTGGCTCTCAATAAGGCTCCAGAAAGCACATAGGATCAAGACCAAAGTGAACACCTCCCATTAGATACTAATTACTCTACAAGTTTCCTAACAATGTACTAAATCATAGGCAATATTCCCTTTTAAAGTACTATGAATTCACTAATGGCTTGGGTCTCCTCATCTAATCAACTAATCTCACAATTAAGCTAATCAAATGTTCTATCAAAGGATTCTAAATCTAGAAGAATAGACCTATCTCATTCTAAATTAATACACATGAAGTGTATGATGAAATGATTCAATGAACTATCCTAAACATGTAATTGATTTACCAATTTAATCGCATGCCTATGGTAATTAATCACACAAATCAATCATATACATCAAGCAATTAACAATCAATGATAGAAATAATACAAAGCCCATTCAAGATTAAAATCAATTTGCATAAAAACTAAATTATCTAACACCAATTATGGAGCTAATCTTACAAAGGAGATTAGCCTCATAGTCACAAGAAATTCAACATAGACATTAAAATCCTTATAAACCATGATCAACTATAAAGAAAGTCACAAAATTAGAATTAGATTCCCCCCTTGAAGGTCTTCAATGGAGATCTTCTTCTTGTGATCTCACTCTCCCTTGCTTCCTTGATCACTTGGATGGTGGATTTGATGGAGGAGATCAAGTATAGATGGATAGATGAAGATGATGGTGTAAAATTGGAAAAATAGTGTGTGATGTGTGTGTCACAAGTGAAGCCCTAATCCTCTCACAACTTGGAGAAAAAGCAGCAAAAAAGAGAATTAAAACTGATTTTCTGCACATGTGGCGATTTTCACAAAAATTCGATCGAATTTTTATGAGCACGGTGGAATTTTTCTGTCAGTGTGCTCATGTTAGCGTTCGATCGTTTGATTAACGTAAACCGTTAGGGTTTCATACATTTCTAACAAGCAGCGGAAGCAAGTAAACAAGAAACACATTACCTTTCACCAGGGTATGTTGAAGAAGATGGATTCTCACCTGTAGCCTGCGCAGCGTCACGGTTTTGGCCATAACTCCCTCATCCGATCTCCGATTGGGATGATCTACAAGCCAAAATGATCCTCTCTTTGATGGCTTTCCGTCAATATATTGCACATCCAGGATGTCTGAACAATTTTATAAAAATCATACAACATGATGAACTGCAGTAGCAAACGACCTTCCGGTCTTCTGTTGTATTCCCAAGTCCGATCCTGACGTCGTGTGGGCGATGATCTTCAGGATCTCCTCAATCTACTCTTTCCCTACTCTCAAACATGTTTAGGCGTGTATATTAGGGTTCCAGATAAGTTGAGGTGACTTATATACGGGCTACCGTAGGGACCAGGAGGAGAAATTAGAATCGGGCCTCCATTGGGCTTAAGTATCCAAGCTTAGCCCAAAGCTTATACTTAAGTCCAACAATAATAACATATTCTACTAAAATATTATTACTGCACTGCCGCTCTAATCCCAAAATTATATTTTGGACTCCTTCTTATTATGAGCCCGTTAATCTCTCCATGTTTAAGATATACAATGTCCATTAATTAATTAAGTTACTGACAACTCCATTAATTAATATCTCATCCGAGAGTAATACCACTTAGCCTCATTATCATGCCAGAATAAATTCCACCTGTAGGGTTTACATGATAATCCTTATGAGCCCCTCAATGGGACATCATCAACCTATAACAGACACGGATTCCTTCTACAATCAACAGCATACCATAGAGACCATATTATTTCCCAACTCACCGAGTATGTTGATTTAATATATAAATCTCACCCATTGATGAATCAAAGAAATACATACTGCCTTACGTATCGAGATTATTGTATAGGGATTAAGAGCACGAACTTTCATAATAACTGAAATCAAGTTCTCTTATATAGTCAGTATAAGTCGAATGATCTCAAGCGGTCCTGCTCAATACACACAAAGTGCACTAATGTGATTCTATAGTCAAGACAAACTAATACCAAATCACACTACAACCATACCGATAGAGAGTTCCAGTCTATCTCGGTTGTGAGCCTCTGTTTATACTTTATAAGAAAACCGATAATATGATATTTCGCGTGTTGTCGCACAACATATTATGCACAGTATAAAGTAAGTGGACTATTGCATCACAAGACGCAATCATTTGATCAATGATTCTCATTTCAAATAAATTGTTATAACATTGTTCATATAAAAGCTAGTCTTTTAGTATACAATCCAACAGCTTAGCCTCCGTTGCTCTGTGTCGCCCCTGTTTTTCCTAAAAATTCACAAAAAATCGACCTAATTTTTGTGCAAGGGTCGAATTTTTGTCACAGCTTCGCACTGCTTCACTATTTTGTGCATAACTTCCACATCCAAACTCCGATTTGAGTGATTTTTACACTCACACGATCCTCTCTTTCTTGGCTTTATATTCATATAAAGAACTTAAAAAAATTCTAATATTTGAAGGTGTTACAAGTTATGCAAAGTGACACACTATTCTAATCATAACTTTCTCGTTTGGACTCCGAATTGAGCTCTGCTTTTTCCTACATCTTCCTCTTCACTTCTAGAATCCATTTATACCTGAAAATTATATAAAATAAACCAAATTATCAATTCTCTAAATATTTACCAATGTCGGCAATTTAAGACACTTAATCCTGAAAATCACACATTTATCATTTCAAAGCACACATCTCCATATGAACATAAAACACCAACAAATGATATATAAAATGAATAAAAATACAAAAGAATACATAATAAAAAGATAATATAATCTAGGTGAAAATGACACCGATCAACCTCCCAAATTTAAAGTGTTGCTTGTCCCCGAGCAATGAAAATGAGAAAACAAGATGGGGAATTTTCACCTAGAGAAAAATCTAAAGAACATAAGCACCAACACATCATAAGTAACAAGGATTACAAACTATGCTAAGTCATCCTACAACATTAAACTCATAACAACGAGAACATATTCATAAAGTCCTTCTACTGCTTTTCTGTTCTCCTCTCTCCATTACATGAGTTTTTTTTATTTTTTATTAATAGAAATAAATTTCTATTATATCAAGTAATGTCGGTGTTGACACATGAATGAGATAACAAAAATCAGAAAGCGGGTAAAACTTCATTGTAGGAGAAAACAGTAGCTACTAAGCTATGTGTTAGGGTATTTCCTTCTCTATGGTCCAACAGAAGCTGATATGATCAAATAAGGGACGAAAAGAGATAATATTTTCAATCAAGATACCAAAATATGAAAGATCGGACTTGAGGTTAACCAATGTATTGTATAAAGTTTGGGAGTCAGTTAGACTACTCTGAATTAAAATTCGCGTGACTGGATAAGATTAATTTAAATTAAAATATATAAGTATATGTAAATCAGGCTTATATAATTATTTATGTGAATTTTAGTGATTTAATTTCTATTATAATCTTGTATATTTGTTTTTAGTTTTAAGTCCAAATCTAGAAGTTTATAGTTTATTTCTTAGTTGGGTTTAATAAAATTAGATTACATAAAATTTATTATTACTATATTTTTTGGTAAATGAAAATTTTATTAATGACAATCGAGACAAAAAATAATTACATATTACAATTATTTTAAATAAAGTTTGGCTTTAACAAGCCGCTTACTGAAAGACAATATAGATTAATTCACATTAATTGAAATAAAACCAACTTCATACTCTACTTGTCATCTTCTCTATCAATTTATAAATAACAAAATTAAATCCCTATAAAACAAATCATATTACATATTGTCAAATAGCTAGTAACTTCATTTTACTCTTTTTCTCCTTAACACAACATTTAAACTCATTTAAATTCCAATAAGAATTTGAGTGAAGTATTGATGGAATCCCAAATTAATTGGCCAAATTCAAACAAGTCATCTATACCTTATAAACTATTTTGCATTAAAAAAATAGGTGTCCATAGTTTTCTCATACTTCATTGTGGATATTCGAATCCACAACTTTACATAAAAACGAATGTTGTTAGAGTAAACTGATAAAGTATTAATTGATATTCCAACTTATAAGTTTAAGTTTTAAATGAGGTGGTCATTTAATATGATATTAAAGCTAACTACATGCAAGACTTATTAAGTATTAAGCCTTTTAAATTATCTCACCTGCATGTGAGGAGACGTGTTAGAGTGAACATATTAAGTATTATACTTTTTTTTAAAAAAAAAATTATAATCTCACAAGTTAGTCGGTTTACTGTGCATTGAAGAAAAAAGAATTAGAAAATAAAAAAACTATTGAAAGAAGTTATTTATTTTTGTGCAGAAAATGTGAAGTGACCAAAATAAAATGTGATTGCAATGTGAAGATCACAATATAAGAGTCAAAAGGAGATAGGAAATGTTGAAAAGGAAAAGAAGGAATACGCTTAATAAAGTTATCACAATTTGAGATAGGAAATGTTGAAAAGGAAAAGAAGGAATATGCTTAATAAAGTCATCACAATTTCAAATCTAATTTTTGTGACGACTTAAAAACTAAAAAGTAGCCTAAAAATTATGCATAAGATATGAAGTAATTAGAAAAGAAATTTATTTGGAGACATAAAAGATAAATCTTGTTGTGAGTTGCGACCCGTATTTAAAGTTTTTTTTTTTCAACAAGATATATAGATCGATTTTAGTTGTGATTATTATTTTAGGATTTTAAAAAATTAATGAAATTATTTTTTGATTGACGACTCTATAAATTGTAGAATAATTTAATTTTAATTTAAAGAAGCTTTTTACAATGCTATTACACTTCCTTACTTGTCAAATCATTTTTTTTCTTAAGAAATAAGGAGATTGGCTAGAGTTATTACACTTCCTTATAATTAGTCAAGTCATTTTTTTCTTAAAAATAAGTTGCATTTGCTAGAGTTATTAATCTTGATCTAGGTGAGTTAAATATTATTCATAATGTTACAGGGTATAGATCATATTAGACTTGTAAATGCTCGAGTACCTATTACTTAATCATGTATGCATAAGAAAATATCTTTACCTATTCTTTTAATATTGTCCAAATTAAAATATTGGATGTGAATTATTGTTTAGATATCATGTTATATTTTGAGAGTTAGCTTTGCTATCGCAAATTGTTATATATATAATATGCAGGACAAAGATAAATTCTAAAGATAAATTCTAAGTACATCCTACACAAAAATATATATATAAACTTTAAGAGGAAAGATTTAAATTTTTCTTTTGTCTCGTATGTATCACTCACTGTATGTTTCAATTACAATGAATTAAGAGTTAAAGATGAATAGAATTTGAATATGTGAATAAGGGTGACCATAGTTAAGTATCACAGGAACAAGCTTTACTTTTAAAAATTAATGCATCAATTTTAAAATTTTGGAATATCATAACTAATTTTAAAGAGAGACAAACTAATTAAAAGGTTAAAAAAAAATGCCACATAAGAAGTGTCGCAAAACATTGCCAATTGGACGACTTAAATTGTTAACTTTTAAAATGTTAATGGACTAATTTTTTTTTAAAAAAATTAATGAATACATGTGTATGAATTAAATTTAAAATTAAGTAAACTTATCATACTAAAATTTTAATTTCCCTAAATTTTTACATACAAGAAAATAATTTGATAAAAATAATGTGCATGATTAACTGGATTTATAGAGACTCAATTTATGATAACTTATACTAATTCTTTAAAATAAAGTAATACCTTCGTACACATAACATTTACATTTTTATTTTAAAAGTATTTTCTTTGTAATATTTTTAACAAAAATTGAGTACAGGGCATTAGGGGTGTGTATGGATATTGGATTTAACCGAAACCGTACCGGAACCGCACCGAAATAATCTCGAACCAAAAAAATCGTTGACTTTTTAACTTTTTCCAAACCGAACCGAGCCGATTTTTCGTTTGGTACGGACTTGGATATTTTTCATTTTCCTGTACCGAATATTGGATTTAACCGATCCGAACCAAACCAAACCATACAGTATCGAAAAACCGAATTTAAATTATGTATTAAATTTATATATAATATATTTATCTTATTATTTATAGTTTACACTTTATATGTCGTGAATTAATTAATTTTACTATATTAATTACTATAATGTAATCATAATTAATAAATTAAAATTAGTTATAATATAATTACAAATAATAATTTAAAATATATCTAATGGTCTAAATATTTATTTATTATTGTATATTAGAAAATATATATTTCATAAAGTAAATATTTTAATTTAAATTACTAGATTATTGTAAATTTTTTATTTATTTTATGTTTCATATTTTAACTTAAATTACTATTATACTTAATTGTTTTAGAATTAAGTAAATATATCATATTCATTCATCATGCAAGATATTTTAATTGTGCTTATGGATGAAAGTTTACGTGATGTCAATGGTCATATCAACAAACCTCCATAATCACGATTTACGAATCATCATTATTGCACTTTTATGATTATGTTAAAATTTTGAATTTGTTTGATAAATATTTTGGTTGTCTCTATTTATTCTTATTTGGATTTGAAAATTTTAATTTTTTTTTGTTTAATTGATATTTTTTTAAGTATTTATGTGTGCAAAAATCCATTTATCATGAGAAATTCGATCCGATCCGCTCTGACCCGCTCTGATACGTCAAAATTCGTTTTTGGTACTGATTTTTTTTTAAAAAAATCCGTACAGAAAATTTGGAACGGATTTTTTAAAAATCCGTACCGAATCCCGATCCACACGTCCCTACTGGGCATCATGGCTAGGTTTAATTTTTACGAGTCCAATCCAATAATTGGGGCTACTTTATTGTACAAGTAATGCAATTTACAAGTAATATGTGCACTAAAATGAATAGAATATTGACAACAAACTCAGAAAAAATTCAATTAACATTGAGTTTAGCTAACATTTGCGTGAAACTCACTGAATGAGACCGTGATGTATATAAAGGTGATAATATTTTTAACTAAAAAGATGATGACAAAAGTTCCTGTGCGCCCGGGCACACGGAACACATTTCCGTGTGCCTTTAGAAATTTGGGTTAAATTGTATACCTTTTAGTATACAGATATGTACCCTTTATTTTCTAAAGAAAATTATTGTGTGTATTTGGACGCATGAACAACACTCCGTGCGCCTTTAGAATTTTGTCTTAAATTATATACCCTTTAGTATAAATATGTGTACCCTTTATTTTCTAAAGAAAAAAAAAATATTAATGAAAAGTGTATACCTTTTAGAACAAAATTGTGTACCTTTTATTATTAAAGTGTATACTATTTAGACCAAAACAATGTACCCTTACCCATAATACTAAATTTCTAAAGGCGCACAGAATGTGTTCCATGCGCCCGGGCGCACGCAAGCCTCACTCAAAGATGATATATAATTAATAATAAATAATAATCGTTCTCTAAATAATTATTTCATAAACAATTTATAATATAAATAAAAAAATAATAGCATATTTAATGAAAAATAGAGTAATATTTTAATTAAAAAATATTTCTAATTAAAAAAGAAAAAAAAGTCTAAGGTAAAACGATTTAAAGCAAGTGTTGTCCTTGAGTTTGATGTTTTTCTTAAATATATAGGTAATTCTGGGTGCACAGTTGACTGTACACCTCAAATTTATAGGTTATACAAGTAGTAAAGCAATTTTTTTTAAAAAAAAATTAATTATTTTATCTTTTTTAATAATAAAGATTGAATTATAATGATTAAGATTGTACAGGTGTTGGTGCATTCTAATTGGATTCTAAATTAATTGTCAATTTTGAGGGGGCATTTCGTCGGTGTATATATAATAGTAGTATCTCACAATCGAGTATACTAACATAGGCAAAAACTTCTATGCACCCGGCCGCACAAACAACATTCCATGCATCTTTAGAATTTTGTGTTAAATTGTATGTCTTTAGTATAAAGATGCGTATCTTTTATTTTTTAAAGAAAATTATTGTGTGTATCTGGACGCATGGACAACACTCCGTGCACTTTTAGAATTTTGTGTTAAATTGTATACCCTTTAGTATAAAAATGTGTACCCTTTATTTTCTAAAGAAAAAAAATTAATAAAAAGTGTATACATTTTAAAATAAAATGGTGTACTTTTTATTAATTAAAGTGTATACCCTTTAGATCAAAGCAATGTATCCTTATCCATAATACTAAATTTCTAAAGGGGCACGGAATGTGTTCCCGTGTGCCCGGGCGCACGCAAGCCTCACTCTATAACACGTTGAAGAAGTATAATTATTATTTTTAAATTATAATTAAATAAGGTCAAACATTTGTATGTTTCGAAAATTATGTGAGATTAATAAGAATTATAATATTTTAATAAAAATTGATACTCAAATTAATGAAAAGTAATAATGATGTAATAAATTAAATAATTTAAATAAAAAAGATAATATATTTAATAAAAATTAATAATTTTTATAATAAAAATATAAAAATTATTTTAAGGGTAAGACCTTAAATAAGAGCAGATTCTTCGGTGACTTGGGTCATATATGACCAGTCCAGAAATAATCGTTGGATTTTAGCTAGAATTAAGGAACCATTGAATGAAATCAAGAGGACAACCTATACACAAGGTTTCCTTTCTCCCATAATATGACACAGTTCAGTAATAATTGTTGGATTTTAGCTGGAATTAAGGAACTATTGGATGAAATCAATAGGACAACCTATACACACGGTTTCCTTTCTCCCATAATTTCTCCTGTATTTCTTTCATTAATTTTTTAAATTATCTATTTAAATCTTTAATTAATTTTTTTTAAATAAAAGATATGTTAGATTTGAGTGGGTCGTCTTACATCAAAAAGTGGAGTAATTCAGAGTATATGAGATATTTTTACCGTGAGATCATTTTACACTTTTTAAATTAATTATTATTTTCGTTATAAAATATTATCTCTATAAAATGTTAGGGTAAGTCTTGCATGAGACCGTCTCACGTGAGACCATTTTTCACTTTTTAAAATAGTTATCACTTTCGCTATAAATCGTTATCACTTTCGCTATAAAATGTTATCACTTTTTATTTACATTATAAATTGTTCATAAAAGAGCATTTTCACTTTTCATAATTTATTATCACTTTCCTTCATAAAAGTTATCACTTTCTGGCCGTCTCACGTCACTTTCCTGTAAGCCCTTACGTGAGACGGTCTCACACAAGTCTTTGCCAAAATGTTATTGTATCACTTTTTATTTATACTATAAATTGTTCTTAAAACAGCATAATCACTTTTAATAAGTAGTATTATTTTCACTATAATCACTCTTAATCTGTCTCACATAAGTTCTTTATGTGAGATAGTCTCAAACAAATTTTTCCCTACATCAAATTGTTTCTTGAAATAACTTTCATGATATGAAATAAAATATTAATAATT
The DNA here is from genome assembly GCA_023678885.1 of Pogostemon cablin. NCBI lineage: Eukaryota > Viridiplantae > Streptophyta > Magnoliopsida > Lamiales > Lamiaceae > Pogostemon > Pogostemon cablin. Next base: position 29,508,748 of record CM042969.1, on the reverse strand, counting down.
TTAATATAATATGATATTTGATTCAAAATATATTATATCCAATTAAATTATTTTGTAAAAAAAATTATAAATGGATAATAAATAATTTTTTTAAAATAAAATGTTGTATCAAATAAAATAGAAGGATTCACACAATTTTATACTTTTAAATTTTAAAATTATATTTTTTATTATGTAAAAAATAAATTTGAATTATAATAATTAATAACTCATATATTCATTAAGAAACTTAATGTTAAAAAATATCTCTAAAATTGGAATATTTTAATTCAAAACCTAATAAATATATTTTCACATTTTTCATTTTATCGAACTTGAAATGTATTTACCAAAATTAAATAAATAAATTAAATTAAACTAAATTAGATGAATATCATAATTTTAAAAAAGTTATAGAAATAGAGTATCACGTTTGGCCGGTATATCAAAATCTGCACTTGGTCTTTCAACAATTGTAATTTTTAATTTTAATATTATTCTCTCCTTCCAAATTTGTTCATGTTTATATGTGCACGGAAATTAATAATTTTTTTAATATATAATGTAAGAAAAAATTGGGATAAATTTATAATTTAAAGACAAAAAATAAATAAAGTTATTGGTAATAATGAATAAAGTTTTGAAAAATTAATAAAATTGTTGGAATTGATAAATAGAGTGCAAAAATAGGTGAGATGTATAATTTATTTTTACTATTAATGGAATGTAAATAAACACATAGAATACCCCAAAATAAAAGCACGAATAAATAAGTGGATAGATGGAGTATTATTATTTTTATTTATTATTTTTTTATTTTTTTAAATCAATTTTAGTCCCTTAACCAAAATTGTCAGAAAGAAATAAAAATTAGAAAAAGAATGACTAAAACTAAAAATTTCAATTTAAAATCAAAATTTTGTTATAATTTAATAAGATAATTAAAGGATCAAATGTGATAATTTGACCACAAAAAATTATAATTTCTCACGATATATTAAAACTCTTATAGTATCATAGAAAGTGTGTTCAAGAATTTTATACAAAATATTTTATATTTTTTTTGCTTGATATTTTTAGATACTAAATAAATTGTTAAATAAATTATTTAAATTATAAAATAGATAAATTGAATTAAAAATTATTATAATTTTAAAATTAAAGTGCATTTTATATTGTGAGTAAAAGAATTGTGTGAAACCGTTTTATATAATAATTTTCATACATTTTAATGAAAAGTGAAAGTGATACTACTTTTAAAAAATATTATATTTTTAATAAAAAAAATAATAACTTACTATTATACATAAAATATTCTTGTTGGGCAATGTTTTTGTCTCGAAAATGTGATCATAAGCATATTTTTTATATGAATTGATTTATTTATAACAAGCACAACTCACATACATTAATTAATATGTAAATACCGTTACTAGTTTGTATATACAAGATTAAATTTTAGACACATAAATTGTTATTCTTCTAGATTAAAAAATTATTCTTTAAATTTTTATAAATCCGACAACTATAAATTTTAAAATAATTTCTAAATCTTTATCTTTCTTTATATATATAATTAGACAATGTTTATAACCTATCCAAGATAAAATCTTTTCCCACAAAATCAATTTTACTACATTAAGATAATTAATACTCACCTAAGGTAAATTTTGTATTTTAGTCTCCACCATTTATTTTTTTATAATTAAATCTACACCATTAAATTATTTCACACATTTCTATACACATTGATGAGAGTTGAAATTAGCGTATTTTAGTATCCAATTGAACACCTATTTGATTGATATTGTTGTAATATAATAGCACAAGTGTCTTATATGTAATATATGTGAGATAAAGGTGCACTTGAGGTGTTTTATTGTGTTTTAGGTGGAAAAATAATCAAAAGTGCAAAGTTGGAGAAAATGTGCAATTTGTGCAAGAATGCTGAAAACGCACGTCCAACTTTCGTAATTTTTTTGTATTCTTATGGAGCTCTAAACTGGAAGTATGATATATGGTTGGAAAGCCACTGAAAAGGGGATCATTTTGGCGTAAAGAACATCTCAATCGGATTCCAAACGAGAAAGTTATGATCGAAATGGTGACGTCGCGCAAGCTGTTTATACTCAGCACGACTGTTCCACTTTATATGACTTGTTACACCTATAAATGTTAGATTTTTGGTGAGATCTTTATATTCAGAGAAAGCCAAGGAAAAGAGGATCACGTGAGCGTAAAAATCTCTCAAATTGGAGGTCGGACGAGAAAGTTATACTCAGAATCGTGAAGTCGCGCAGCTGTTGGCGAGATTTTTTGAAAACTACCTTATTTATCCGGATCTCTTTTACTAAATTTAACGCATGTTTCTTACCAAATTTGAAATATGCCTAAATTTGGGTCCTTTCCAAGACCTACAAGGAGAGCTCACAAGTATAAGGAGATCTCACAAGTATAAAAAAGGGTGTAGATCACATCATTATTGATAGAAAAATCATACAAGAGAGGAGAAGAGAGGCCACAACCATACTACACCCTACAAGAGGGGATCACCCCCCAACCATCATCAACTTCCTTTCCTCCGTCCATCCATAACTTTGAAGATTCGTCTGTGGAATCCAGAGGAGAACCAAGAGGAGAATTCAAGATGGAGAAGGATGCGACGACGCCCACATCTAGGGTTTTATTCGTTTCCTAATTTATCTTGTATTTTCTGGACATTCGGGTAAGATCTATCCAACATCCATGATTGTTCTTCGTAACATCATTGGTTAGAGCCTTTTTGGTATAACTAGGATTGTAAAGGTTTTATCTAGTTAATTGAACTTCCATGTGTACACTCCGTACAACACTACTTGTAGATTTATTTAATATATGATCGTGCTTTCTTAATTCATACTCACAGTCGTTTTGTGTATCATTAACTATTATGTAGAGTTTGAATACATATCTTGGTTATTGATTTTTTGCGTTCACTGCTGAGCAGGATTCCATGTTATGATTCTAAGTGAGGGGACTTCGAAGCTTCATTAGAACTATCATATATGAATGTTTATTAATTGAATTGAATCCGGGTTAGTAAGCAGGATAAATAGGATAATTTTATAGTAATTATAAAGGGAGATCATATCGGATTAGATTCTAGACGTGGAAAATAATTGATACTGATAGTACCTAGAAAGGGGCGGTAAAATTACGTCTCTTGCTCTGAGGTTATTCACACATGTTACACGCATATTTACTTGTGTCTATAGAGTAGATTTGCATGGCTTAGTGATGCATCCATATTCCACAAGGCAGAGTCGGACACCAACACACGGAAGGGAAATTAATGAGTAAAACTGGATTATCCTAGAGCTACCTATTCTCTCTCTTGAGTCACTTTTGTATTCTTCGAGTGATATTTATTTTATTTGTTATTTTAATTAATTATTTATAAGTTATTAGATTAAAATCCCAATCTTAATTGTCTTTCGTCTTAATTAATTAGTAAATAATTAAATTGATAATATGCCGTCCTTTGGGTTCGATAATCACTTGGACGCTTGCTTAAGATGCAATTGATATCCTTAATACTTGGGGATTAATTTTGCGTGCAAAGAAAACGTGCATCAAGTTCTTGGCGCCGTTGTCGGGGACGGCTGTTATTGTTGATTTTATTATTTCTAGTTTGATTAAAAAATTTTTTCTTTTATTTGTGATTATTTATTTCTATCTAACCTTGAATTTTTCTGAGTTACTTGTGCGCTTGAAAAAGGAGAGTAAGGAAATAAGGAATAACACATTGAGCTAAATATGGCTGGAGCAAGGTAGAATCCGGATAATATTGTCATACGTGAAATTTTCACGAACTATGGAATTTGTAACATGGGGTTGATAGGAGCAAGGGGGGAAGATGATGATTTTGAGATATATCTCGCTCTTATTAACATGGTAGAGAAGAATTCCTTTTCTGGAGGTTGTTTTGAAGATCCATATCAATATTTCCGAAGTTTTCTTGGTTATGCAAACACTCAAAAGGGTGCTGGAGCTAATGATAATGCTAGGCGAATCGCCTTATTCAAGTTCTCTTTGATTGATGGAGCGGAAGCTTGGTATGAGACTCTTGATGCCACAGATTGCACTACATGGGACCAACTGCAGCAGAAGTTCTTGGAGAGATACATGTCACCCTCATGGATCTTAAGAATGAAGCAAGAGATCACCCAATTTGTGATGAATCAAGGTGAGAGGTTTTATGAGGCGTGGGATAGGTTCAAAGACATGCTCAGGAGGTGCCCACTGTATGGAATGTCAAAGGCTGAATACATAAGTATTTTCTACTATGGATTGGATTGTGAGTTGCGTGTTTTTATTGATGCATCATTAGGAGGAGCGCTGTTATCTAAGACAGCACTTGAAATGAAAAAGTTGTTTGAAGATATCTCAATGAATTCACGTGACTGGCCAGTAGAGAGAGATAGAGGATCATATGTACTTGGTAAGGTGACGCAGGTTGAACATCAAGTGAAGTCGAATAGGGATGATGAGATCGTCTCTAGTCTAGCTAACATCAAAAAGCTATTAGAATCTCAGCAAAGGCAAATCACAGAGTTGACACAAAGAGGGCCTAGTACGAAGCAGTACGAAGTGAGGAGTGTTGAAGATACCTTCAATAGATACATGTCTGAGAATGATGCAAGGGTTGACCACATCGAAGCTAGAATGAATGCTGATCATGCAAATTTATCTAAGTAGTTGAAGGACCTTACTTCGATTATGGGGCAGATGGCCGTGAATGTGAATCAATTGACACAAAAGTTGGAGAATAATGCCATCACGTTAAGGTCTGGAACACAGTACGAGGGACCGATGAGGTCGAAATCAAAGTTGGAGATGTCGAGAGCTCAATTCGACCCCAATTCGACCAACAATACAGGTCGAATCCAACAGGGGAGGTCGAATTGGCCCACTGGACGTAATTTGGCACCAGCGCCTCGATTTGACCAACATCCAGTCGATTCGACCTGGCCCTCAGGTCGAATCCACCTGTCCGGAGCACTCTGTTTCGTCAGAAGCCCAATTCGACCAACATCATGTCGATTCGACCAGATCTTTAGGTCGAATCAGAGGGCAAAAATCTTACAAAGAGCCGATTCGACCTGGGGGACTTCGATTCAACCAGACCTTCAGGTCGAATCCAGGTCGAATCGGAGATACAGAGGGAGAATCGTGTTCCAGAAGATCAATTCGACCACTATATGCCCATTTTGATCGGGAGCCCTGGTCGAATTAAGGTTGAATCGCACCAACCTACACCATTTTCTGCACCGAATGCTCCACATGATGTTGATGTTACTCCAGTACCATTACATAAGTAGAATACTGAGCTTACAATGGAGAAAAAGTGTGAAAGAGCAAAGAAGTTGAGAGCCGAGAAGCTTAGACTGCAGATGGATAATAAAGATGTGGTTTTCTCTCTTGATCATGCAATGAAGATGCACATGGAGACTCAATCGTGCAAGAGCATTGACGTGGTTTCTGACTTGATTAATCTTAATTTTTCTAAGGCAGATGATTCTGAATTTAAGTGGAAGATTGACAAGGAGGTGTCTAGACAGCCATGAGAAGAAGAAAATTTCAATGATCATATACTTGTTACCAAGAAAGGTGAGGTGTTGAGTGTAGACAAGAAGAGGGAAAGATACTTGAAGGTGAGGATGCGAGAAGACCGTCCTCTGATTCAGTAGTTCAAAAGTGGTAATCCGTCGTGACTCTTCGACGTTAAACATGAGCGCCTGTTGGGGGCTTGCCCTTCTATTTTATTGTTTTATTTCTTTTGTGTGAGTAAGAAAAATTTATATTTAAGGTGCTTACTATTCGGCAATTACATTTTTTTGCAAACTTAGTTTCAACTTATGTTTCTACTAAGTTTGGAGGGTGTGATGTTATTACCTTATTGAAGCACCAAGAGTATAATCTTTTCTTTGTAATGTTTGCTAGGGGAGTTGATTTTTTACGGTATGTTGAAACTTTAATCAGTTTTGATGTGTCGATTTTTTATAATTTGCCTAGTGTTCAGTGGTGTTTCTAGTGTGTGGAGTCCATTCCAAAATTGATTGCACATTTTCCACATTTATACTTCCCAAAATAGATTGCACCTTTCCAAAAAAGGAAATATCACATCAATCCCCACCCCTAAAAGTTCATCTTAATTACAACTTTACCATACTCATCTAACACACATAACATACTTTATAATTTATTTATTACCTAAAAATACCACAATACCCCTAAAAAGTCAACATTTCTTAAACTCCGTATCTACAGTAACAGTGCAATCAATTTTGGGACGGAGGGAGTAAATTATAACTATTAACTTTTAATTTGTTGTGCTTTTTTATATTTTTGTTGAATAGAATTTGAGGAGTAATATTTTTTTACTTAGAAGAATAATAATTTATTTATCTAAAGAGTATAATTTTTATAAACGAAAAAATTGTACTCCCTCCATCCCAGGCTAAGAGGGTCATTTTACCATTTTGGTTGTCCTACCCAAAGAGTCTCATTTCCTTTTTTGGACACATGGGACCCACCCACACCCACTAATACAATTAAAACATGTGGCCCTCACACCAACTAATACAACTACCCACTATACATTAAATAATAATATTCTTTAATTCACGTGCTCAAAAGCAAATGAGACTCTTAAGTTGAGACGGAGGGAGGGAGTATAGTGAACCAAATTTATATGAGACTCCCTTTTCTTTTATTAATAAGCATATACTATAAATTTAATGTGTACTTCACTTTGTCTATATTGTAAGGCTGTGAGAGTCCCTTTTCTAGCTTATCATTTGATGCTATTAAAAACAAACGAAAATAAGATTTTCAAGTGACTTTCTCAATATTGTGCAACCCAGTCTACGTGCGAGCAAACATGAATGAGAACCTAAAAGAAACAACTAAGATTAAGAAATGTAAGATAATGAAGTTATAGGCTCAAGACCAATCCTGAACGTATAATAACAATGTGAACTGGCCATGCTTTATTCACACTGTACAATTCTAATTTCATCGAGAGTTACTAATATTGGATTACTATATGAACTTGGGTCTTTAGAAACATAGCTTCATGAAAGCTCCAAGAAGTACAAATGCCATAATAGCTCACACAAATTGATAACTACAATATATGCTAGAAAGTACTCTTCTACATTCTGCCAAATCATACAATTAGTTTCATGAAATTTTGACAAACAGCAAATGAAGTAACTATGTCAGAGTTGAACAAGGATAAAGGTCATTGGTCTGAAATACTTAAAACTTAACATGTTCCAATCATCAAATAAAGAATTCAATGCACCAATTATGACTCAAAAAACAAATATCTAAAATAGACTTCAGATTCCTCCTGCTTATGACCAATTATCAGCCAACAGTTGGGTATGATGGCCTAATGGCAATCCCGCATGTCCCTTCCTTTGCAGGCACATTCCTTTCTAGTTTCATAAACCCTTTTTGCCCCCAATCCTCGCTCCACGAATTTTTCAAAAGCCAGTAATCCTTACCATCTTCAGTGCCATACCCAACAACAGTCATTGCATGATCCAACGCCAGTCTGCATTTCCCACTAAATAATCTTCTCCGGGGACGAAATATTCCCTAGAGAGGGATTACCAGTCAAAAATTATAGGAAATGTAGGAAATGTAAATGGAGATTACAGCAGTCAAAACATTACTCACTTCTCTATATGTCTGGAAACCGGGCACTGTGCTATCCACGTAAACCCCGATAGGCTGATTTGCCACCGCTTTTTTAAGCGCGGCTTCGTTACCCGGTGTTACAAACTCATATCCATCTATGGATACAACAGTTCTCTGCAATAAAGAAGCAAACAGTGGAATTAGGAGTAGCTTCGTCGGGAAAACTGGCACTAACGAGATACTAACATTTTTTTTATGACACTTCTTATAATTTGCATCCGTTTCTATTCCTCCATTTTTAACAATGAAGTCGAATGCGAAGAAACCACCAGACAACCCATGGCTTTTTTTGTCATTGTCAATCAATTGTTCCGCCGAGACTTCAACTAAATTTCCCGTGGTGATCTTTTGTATACCCTCCACCGCAGCTGCGGTGCTGAATGCCCAGCATGCTACAAAGGAAGAGTAGGTTATTATTGTCCTTAATCAATTAACATCAAATAAATTTGAGAGAGAGTGTGTGGGTACTGTTGCACTGTTGCCGCTTCACGGCAGTAACCGCTCCTCTGCTTCTCCAATCAATCGATTGTGGCAACTTATCTTCTGGCTTCGGGTCATAGCGGCTGCTAGGACCCCTAAAATTATGTCTCGACACATCATTCCAAAGAGCAATGTTACACCTCCAGGCATACTCCCAAGCAGCTGTTAAGATAATCATTATTAGCTAAAAGATATTGCTGCATATATATATAAGGTAAATAATTAATAATCACCGTTGTAGTTGAGGAATGGACGGCGTGCTTTTTTGAAATAGATCCATTTGACTGCTTTTGCAGAAGCTGCACGAAAATAAAATTATCTTTTATACCTGTAAATTATCTTATCTTCTTCATTCCCATTATCATAGGTAAATTACGAACAAGTAGAATGAAATTAATGTGTATATTAAAAATGGCTGCTCTCACCAATAAACTTCTGTATCTCGTTGTCATTGTTGTCATTGTCGTCATACGACTTCACCATACCTTTCGATGCAGGCACACAGTAAAACTTGCCGAGTTCACCGCCACCTGGCTTCGGTAGACTGGTAAAAACAGAACCTGCACAAAAATAATTAATAAAATGAAACTATGTGAGAAAATTCTTCAATCCCTTTATAGGTAAATTGCAAACAACTAAAATGTTATTAATGCGTATATTAAAAATGAATTATAAATCATATTACCATTTTTAATTAATAAAAATTGAAAATAACAACTATTTAAAAAGAATATAAAGTGATTAATATATGAGACGATGTTTTTAATTTAATTTTTGAACTAGAATAGCATAGTCCTAGAAATAATGGACAAAGGGTAACATTGTAATTTCCCACGGCCTTTTCCTCAGTTGCCCATTCAGTTTTCTAAGAAAAAATGGACTGTAATTCTAAAAAAGCTCCATCCACAATAATCATTAGCAATTCTCTATTCTAATTTATACAGATTAAATCCTTTTTACAAAAATAAATACAGTTAATACACCTCTAATTCATTAATCCATTATAATATTTGAAGTCAAGCCCATCTACGATAATCATCAAATCATTTTTAATTCGAATTACGTCAATTTCACAAATAATGGGTGACATACTAAAATTTTCTAAGGTTATGTTGGAATTTCGGACGGAAAGAAAATGCCAAAAAAAAAAAAAATTCGGAAAGCACTGCAGCGTGTACTTCTTTTTTTCAGCTACGGGTTTGGGGGTGTTAATAATGGTAGTAAGAAACCAAAGAAAAATCAACGGGAAAATTTCAATAATAGTCCCATAAGAATCAATCACTGCCAAAATAATGACCACTTTAGTCCTGTTAAAACTAATGCACTTTTTAGAATTATTGTATTAATTAATTAAAAATAATTAGAATTAACTAGAAATATAAGGTATAATAAAGAAAGTGGTAGAAGGATATAATAAATAATTAAGATTAGTAGATAGTGACGTGGTGTAACAGGCTATAAATAGCCTTCATCATATTTCTGATTAAAAAATAAGAAAAAATTTCACCTTCCAAAATTAAAAATACTTTATCTTTACCTTTCGAAAACACAAACTAGAAATCCACCAATCTACTCAAACTAATTCCAATAATCCAAAAAAAACTATTCTCCCAAACTAACAGTGGTATCAAGAGCAAGGCGGATCAATATCTACTGGGAGTCACCAATTTCCCAATCAATTAACCATGGCTTCCACCAACATACCTCTACCCATATTTGCAGGAGAAAACTATGACTATTGGAGCATCAAAATGAAAACATATTTCTTGTCTCAAGATTTGTGGGAGATTGTGAATGATGGAGTTGATATTCCAAAGGATCTATCAACATTATCTGAAGCTGAACAGGAAAAGAAGATTGAGCTCCGCAAGAAGGATGCAAGAGCTTTGTTCATCATTCAACAAGCTTTGGCAGATACAATATTCCCAAGAGTCATCAAAGCCTCAAGTGCTAAAGAAGCATGGGAAACATTGAGCGAAGAATTTAAAGGAACAGTCAAGGTACGTACTGTTAAGCTTCAAACTCTTAAGCGAGATTATGAAAATTTAAGGATGAAAGATAATGAGACGTGAAAGAATATTATGCAAAATTGATAGAACTAGTAAATCAAATCAGGGCTGCCGAAGAAGATATGCCAGATAAAAAAGTGATCGAAAAATTCTAATTAGTGTCACTGAAAAATATGATCCTATCATCACTGTGATTGAGGAGTTGAAGGATTTGAATACTTTATCAATGACGGAATTAATAGGCTCTCTAGAAGCTTATGAAAAGAGGAGGAGTTTAAAAAGTAACAAAGATGATTTGGAGAATGCCTTTCAATCAAAAGTTAATTTACGGTCTCAAAATCAAAAAAATAAAAGAGGAAGATTTAGATGAGATCTGATGATGAAGTTGAAAATTCTAGAAAATTTGAGAAGGATAAGAAAACAATCTATCCTCCATGTCGTATTTGTAAGAAAAATAATCATCCGGAGAAAGATTGTTGGTTTAGAGGGAAACCACAATGTAGAAAATGTAAAAGATTTGGGCATTTAGAAAAAGATTGTCGAAAAGATCAGATTCATCATGCTAATCACTCTGAAGAGCAAGTAGATGATGAATATGCATTTAATATTGGTCAAAGTTCTTCCATGGAAAATGGAGACATTTGGTTATTGGATAGTGCCTGCAGTAGTCATATGACTCCAAATAAAGGTGCATTCTATAAGCTTGACACAAGTTTTCATTCTCGAGTAAGGCTTGCGGATAAAAGTTTTGTAGAAGTTGAAGGAAAAGGAGTCATTGCTGTGGAAACAGAGAAAGGAAGAAGGTTCATTGATGAAGTTTTGTTCGTGCCAAGCTTGGGGCAAAACCTCATGAGTGTGGGAAAATGATGGAAAATGGTTACAGCCTACACTTTGAAGGAAGCTGCTGCACAATATATGACAAGAAAGACAAGAATCTTGTCATATCAATTGTCAAAATGAGGGAAAGAAATTTTCCTCTTCAATGGAAGTATGCTGCAACTGATACAGCTATGAAGACACACGGAGACGACTCAATATTATGGCATCGAAGGTTTGGCCATTGCAACTATCAAGGATTAAGAATTCTCCATCAAGAAAATATGATGAGAGACCTTCCCGGCATCGCAATCGTGGAAGAACCATGTCAAGGGTGCATGCTTGGCAAGCAAAATAGGCAACTATTTCCAACTAACAGTTCATGGAGAGCCCAAAAGCCTCTAGAGCTAATACACACGGATATATGTGGACTCCATTACAAAGCCAAAACAGGTACTTCATTCTTTTTATAGATGGTTATTCTAGAATGACTTGGGTCTATTTTATGAGGGAAAGATCTGAAGTTTTTAAGATTTTCAAGAAATTTAAAAGCCTCGTAGAGAATCAAAGTGGCTATCATATCAAGACCTTAAGAAGTGATAGAGGCAAGGAGTACATGTCAAAACAGTTTGATCAATTCTGTGAAGAAGGAGTACATCATAAATTAACAGTTGGGTATGCACCACAACAAAATGGTGTGTCCGAGAGAAAGAAAATCGCACCGTGATGGAGATGGCGAGATCGATGCTTGCGGACTGAGGACTTCCCAAATCCTTTTGGACAGAAGCTATGTACACTGCGGTGTACTTATTGAACATGTGCCCAACACGAGCGTTGGTAAATAAGACGCCAATTGAAGCTTGGAGTGGGAAAAAGCCTTCAAAAACATTTGAAGGTTTTTGGAAGTATATGCTACGCGCACATTCCACAACAAAAGAGAAGCAATTTGGATGAAAAAAGTGAGATGGGTATATTCCTTGGCTACAGCACACAATCAAAAGGCTATCGAGTTTACAACTTGAAGACGAAGAAATTAATGATCAGCCGAGATGTAGAGTTTGATGAGAATGCTACTTGGAATTGGGATGAAGTAAAAATTGAAAAGAAAAATATAACAATTACTTTGAAGGAACCAAGCCAAGAAAGTGTGGAGGCTCATCAAGAAGCTGGAGAAAGCTCACAACAATCAGATCATTCAGAAGCATCACCTAAAGCACAAAGATCACATCGAACATCAACTATTTAGAGTGATAGATCATTTTCTCCAGATTATCAGCCATCCAAAGTCAAATCACTGAGAGAAATATATGAGTCTTGCAACTTTACAAGTATGGAACCAGACAGCTTCGAGGCAGCATCAAAGCAAGAAGATTGAGTACGTGCGATGGAAGAAGAAATCAAAATGATTGAAAAAACAAAACATGGCAGCTAGTGGAGCAACCGATAAACAAAGAGGTCATCGGAGTGAAATGGATCTTCAAAACAAAACTCAACCCAGACGGCACAATCCAGCGACACAAGGCAAGGTTAGTCGCCAAAGGATATTTGCAAATGCCAGGTATTGACTATACCGAAACTTTTGCTCCTGTTGCACGTTTAGATACAACTCGTGCTTTAATTGCGCTTGCAGCACAAAAGAAATGGACTATATATCAATTAGATGTCAAATTAGCATTCTTAAATGCATTTCTTGAAGAAGATATATATGTTGAACAACCACAAGGATTCGTGGTAAAAGGAGCAGAAGATAAAGTGCTAATGCTAAAGAAGGCCTTGTACGGGTTGAAGCAAGCTCCGCGAGCTTGGTATAGTCGAATTGATGGATACTTCATGGATCAAGGTTTCAGGAGGAGCGAAAGTGAGCACACTTTGTACATAAAAATTCGAGGTAACGATGCTCTCATTGTTTCTTTATACGTGGATAATCTTATTTACACAGGAAACAATGAGAAGATGATCAAGCAGTTTAAACAAGATATGCTGAAAACGTTCGAGATGAGCGATCTAGGTGTACTACATTACTTTCTTGGCATTGAAATAAGCCAAGAAAATAAAGGAATATTCATCTGTCAAAAGAAGTATACTGAAAATCTATTAAGAAAATTCAAAATGGAAGGGTGCAAATCCGTGGGAACACCTTTGGTAGCAAATGAGAAATATAGAAAGGATAATGGAGCTGCACCAGCTGATGCATCTTTATATAGATGCCTTATTGGAAGTTTATTGTACTTGACTGCGACAAGACCAGATATAATGTTTGCTACAAGTCTACTCTCAAGATATATGCAAGAGCCTAGCCAGATTCACTTTGGAGCAGCAAAAAGAATTCTAAGATACTTGAGTGGCATGAAGAACTACGGCATAAGTTATGAATCTACTGGAGCACCAAGGCTACTCGGATACACGGATAGTGACTAGGCTGGTTCGGTGGATGATATGAAGAGTACATCTGGATATGCACTCTCACTTGGATCAGGTTTTTTCTCATGGGCATCAAAGAAGCAAAATATCGTGGCACAATCATCTGCTGAAGCGGAGTACATGGCAGCAGCGGGATGTAAAATCAAAGAATATGGCTTCGAAGAATATTAGAAGACATGGGAGAAAGACAAGAGGAGCCAACATAGATCTTCTATGATAACAAGTCAACAATCGCAATGAGCAAGAATCCAGTTTATCACAGCAGGACAGAGTATATTGCAATAAAATTTCATGCAATTCGAGAAGCTGCAGCAAGTAAATAGATTGAGCTAAAGTATTGCAAAACTGAAGAGCAAATTGCGGATATTTTTAGGAAGGCACTCCCACGAGCAAGATTTGAGCTACTGCGAAATATGCTTGGAGTATCAAAGTGCATTAAGAAGGGGTGTTAAAATTAATGCACTTTTTAGAATTGTTGTATGTATTAATTAACTAGAAATAATTAGAAATGTAAAATATAATAAAGAAAGTGGTAGAAGGATCTAATAAGTAACTAAGATTAGTAGATAGTGACATGGCTAACAGGCTATAAATAGCCTTCATCATATTTTTGATTAAAAAATAAGAAAAAGAACCCATTAGTTGAAAAACTCCTTCTTACCTTTGACCTTTCAAAATTAAAAACACAAAACACAAAACACAAACTAGAAACCCACCAAACTACTCAATTTTCCCAAACTAACATGTGAGGGTGATGTGCTGTTAGCATATTTGGATTTCAATTTTTTTTCGAAAATTGTTTATCGTTGCTTACGTCCAAATCTCCGCTGCCCATTTCTACCGCGACAACCATCCACCTCAACGATCGCCTGTCGATTCACCATCATAAATCGCCGACGTCGCTGGCCGCAACCGCTGCACGTCGACAGAACATCGGATTCTCGAACACCTCTCCGGTTCGCAGATCGCCTTGGATCGGGACTGACAGCGCCATCTGCTTCCCGCCGACCGCCTACGTCGATCACTGAATATCCGAGCTGGCCACGCTGCTTGTCGCCAAGGAAACCAACGACCGCTGCTTGACCGCTGTCCACTGCTTAGCCCAAACGCCTAGCCGCCGTCGATATCACGAGCTCTGCGGCTGGATTCGCCCGGTTTGTCCGGCCGCGTCCTTACCACTGGTCGTCGATTTTGGTCCCAGGTCTTATACCAGCAATGAGGTTCCGCCCGGAAGTGGTGCAGCAGCTCGTCGGACTCGGAGAGACGATTCCGGTAGGCGACGCTAGGGCATGTTCGTCTTTTAACACGTCTGGACCCACATGGGATCCTCCTCTAGGAATAGCGTCCTGCCACGTGGATTGAGCGCTGCCATGAGGGAATCGTGGCCCAGCCCAAAAACCAAGAAATTGGTGGGGCCCAGAGATTGGAGTACGTCGGAGGCCACATTGATCCCCCAGCGACGACTGCTAAAAAACCACGCTCGGCGGCGCGTAATGGAAGATCACCTCCTACTGGAGTTCCGCCGCCCCATTGCCCCACGCCCCGCCGCATCGGATCCGGAGGAGAGAATAGGTGCTGTCCGATGAACGAACAGACGAGAAATGCACCGGCAGTCAATCCCGCCACCCCCAGCCTGAAAAACCAGTGGTTGTCCGGCTTCATGAGGCAAGGTACCACCACAAAGGTACACCTTGGATCTGGAGTTCGCATTGCCACCACATAGGATGATTTTTTTTTTATTATTCTTATTATTATTATTATTATTATTATTATTATTATTATTATTATTTGTATACTTAACGTTTTCCATCCATAAATAATGGTTAGGACCAATACTGAAACATCAAGAATTCTCATGGACTATAAGTGAAATTTTCCCAGAAAACAACTCAGAAATAAAAAAAAGCATACTAAAAGATTTTAGGTGAATCTCCAGATTGTGGTGTCTAAAACTCTAAATGTGAAGATGTAGAATAGGGGTTGGGGGGGTTCAACCCAGAAATAAAAAAAAAGCAAATAAAAACTCACGGCGCATCAGAGCTCCTCTTAGGCGTGAGAACAGCGACATGGGGCCAGATTGTGGTGTCTAAAACTCTAAATGTGAAAATGTAGAATAGGGTTTGGGGGGGGGGGGGGAGCGCAATGAGCTTGCAGAAAGGGTTTCAACTTGAAAATGTAGAATAGGGTTTGGGGGGTGGTGTGGGCAATGAGCTTGCAGAAAGGGTTTCAACTTTCAAGTTTTTACTGTTTTTTTTTTGTCTTTTGTGGTGTGGGGGGGGGGGGGGGGGGGCAGAAAGGGTTTTAACTTTCAAGTTTATACTGTTTTTTTGTCTTGTGTGTGTGGGGGGCTCTATGCAGATCGTTCAAGTTTATATTGTTTTTTTGTGTTTTGGTTTTACTTTTTTCTTTTTATAAATAAAAACTCTTCATTTATTTTCTTCCTAAACCCCTCTTCTTAAACAAATATGAGAAATCATCCATTAAATCTGTCAACTTAATTATATAGGAGAAAAATACCCTCATTTATTTTTTCTTTCTATTCAAATCGTTTTTCAATTTTAATTAGTTCAGTTCTCAATCGTAAAATATAGACTGCAAATTGATTTTTTTTGGTTGGGTTTTTGAAAATAATTACATTAATTTTGTTGTAGCGATTCTGAACGTACGTGCATGTCTAATTTTTAGTGAATTTTATTTTATTTTTATCTCTTCAATTATTATTGTATTAACTCAATCTCATGAATCAAATGTTACATTCTTTAATGTTAAAACTTATATATATATATATATATATATATATATATATATATATATATATATATATATATATATATATATATATATATATATATATATATGTATATATATATATACTAGTGTTACGATGTGCACGTCGCATCCACGTTATACTTTATAAAAAGAATATTCCTTTCTTTTTTTAAAAATAAAAAACTTCAAAATTCTCTTTTTCAACCCAATAATAAATAAAGGAGACGCTCTTATGAGATGTATTTTTTTGTGAGCGGATTTACCCATTACTAAAGTATGCTTATTATATAGGTAAAATATACTTTTATATATTTAAAGTATATCAATAATAATCATATTATAATACCCTAAAATCATATATCAAATTATCATCCATCATAATTTAAAAAACGTACTTCAAAAACCATTAAACTTACTTTATCTATATAATATACATATTTTAACACATCTCACAAAACTAATATCTCACAAGAGACTTTGTCAATAAATAATATAAGTAAATAATCTATTTAATATTAATTACTACATTAAAAAACTTATTATATACTTTTTTTTTTCGAATAATGTTCATCCAATCTAATCAATTTGTATTCCCTCCATCTTATTGCTTACATAATATTTTTTTGTCTCATTTTATTCGTTATATTTCTCTTTTTGGTAAATGAAATCCACACAAACAATTAAAATATTTTTATGGGACTACCTATCATACTAATATAATTACCTACTATATATTAAATATTATTTTTTTACTTTAATACATATTAACATATGATTAATTATAGTGTGCACCTATATACATTTAAACAAAAACATATACAATTATGAGAAAAAAATGTATACAATTTAATTATTAGTTTTTTTAATAAAAAATTGAGTGTAAAAAATATACAACTACTAAAAAAAATGTATAGACTATTGAATAAAAAGTTATATACATATGGATGTTAGTTTTTTAATGAAAACTTAGTGTAAAAAAAGTATATAATTATTACAAAACACATATACAAAATAGAATAAAAAATTAAACGCATATGAGTGCACCCTTACACTCGAGTGCACTCAATATACACTTTCTTAATCCTTATACAGAAAACAAACATAATTATTAAAATAGAGTACTATTTTATATGAATATATGCCTATAAAAGACAACATATAAAATTTATGTAGGATTACTAATTACATACCTACATAAAATTAAAAATGTAGTAATTGGTTGGTCATGAGAATATTTTTATTTAAAAAATAAATATTTTAATCTTAAAATAATATTAGAAAATAATTAATATGGTATATTCCGCCTAAAATTTTAAAAAGGTAATTTATAGTGTGCACTCGCGTGCACCCACATGCAAATATAAACAAAAACATACTCCCTCCGTCCCGTTTCAATGTTTACGTTTATTTTTTGCACGTTGATTAAGAAGCATAATATTTTAATAGATAGTGGGTGGAAAAATATAATATTTAATATAAAGTGGGTAGGTGTATTAGTGTTGAATGATATATTAATTGTTTTAGGTGGGTCCCAAATTAAAAAAAAAAAACGTAAACATTGAAATGGGATGCGTAAAATAGAAACGTAAACATTAAAACGGGATGGAGGGAGTATACAATTAAGGGTAAAAATGTATACAATTTAATTGTTAATTTCTTTAATGAAAAAATTGTATTTAATAAAAAGTTATACATATATGGATATTAGTTTTTTTAATGAAAACTTAATGTGAAAAAAGTATACTATTACAAAACACATATACAAAATAGAATAATATGTATACAAAATAGAATAAAAAGGCATACACATATGGATACACCCTTGTACCCGATTGCATCCAATATATACTCTTTAAAATATTAATGTTTAAACAAAATAAAAAATCCATATTACTTTTAGTCAAGTACATCTCTCCTGCGCATTAAGTTCAACATCAATAATATCACGTTATAAGTTGAAGAGAACAACTTCAAAAGTTTCTTTAAAATTTAGAGAGAATTTTTATAAAATAGAGAAAATTTTTAATTTAAAGAGAGATATTTTTAAAAGTCCTCCAACACACTCTTCATATTTAATTTTATTTTTTCTATTCTCAATATTAATTAATTACACATATTTTCTATTCATATTCTTCATTTTTATTTTGATTATTAATGCAATATAAAATTAATTTGATTAAAAAAAGCATTGGAAACAATAAATCATTTAATACATTTAATTTTAAAGAATTTGATTTTGTCTCTCTAAATTTAAGATTGAATCTTGTCATGTATGTACAATTAAAAATTAAAATAAAGAGTTCGTTGGAGTGATATTTTGGTTGATTATTCTTACAATTTTAACATCTTTTAAGTTTAGCAAGTTTTTGGAGATGCTATTACATGCTTAGAATCCAAGAGTTAAAAATGATGAATAATTAGGGAAAGTTAAAATAATAAATTTGTGAATATACTTAATAAGGATAGGATGGTATAATTAAATAAAGAAGGGATAAAATAAGGAAAATATATTTTTCAATATGCTTGTCATTTTTTATATATTATTATAATTATAATTATAATTATGATAATGATAATGACAAGGGCTCATTCTTTAATTTGTATATTTATAATATAAATAATGCTAAATTTATGTACAATGTTTCATATCTTTTTGTGTGCCATTAAACATAGAGTTTAAAAGTTGTATAATTTCCAAAATCAACAATAGATACCGTTCAAAGTATATGAATTTGATTATATAATTAATTAATTAAGATTAAAAATGTATTAAAGAGAAATAGGAAGGGATAAATTAATTAAAAAAATACATAAAAGAAAATTAATATTTAAAAAAAAAAATAGATGAAAATGTATACCTAAACTATAAAACAATGTTCTTGTACATAGGAGAGGTTTGCAGATCATGTAATTTAAGTACAATAAAGCTCACGATAATTTCTAATTTCATTAAGCAATTATGTATTGTTATAAATTTAGTCTTGTAGAATCATACAAAAATTAAATTACTGAACTCTTAAAAATTGTAGAATTTAATTTAAATATTTTACCATAGTTTGATATATATTCTTTTCCTTTTAATTATTTTCAAAAATAAAATGTATAGACAGATCTAATTCAATAAAATTGAATTTGTGGAGGAGATCAGCTAGCAGTGAAAGAGAAAATTTAGAGTAAATTGTCATGTTTAAATCAAGACAGTAAAAAATCAAATTAAATTTTCACACCGGGAAAAAACTTACAAAAGAAACCTAATTGATAAGATTAATTAGGTATAAAGATCAGAATCTAGCCGCCTAACAAATCAAATTACATGGCTCATATGTTCATCAACTATGAAACAACATCGCTACTTAAAAAAAACAACTTCATCGTTTCCTATTTCAATGCCTCATTAAGTGCGCGGAATGACATCGTCGTATCCTCTTTTAATGTCTCATATTACTTCGCCGTCGTATCATCAACTATGAAACAACATCGCTACTTAAAAAAAACAACTTCATCGTTTCCTATTTCAATGCCTCATTAAGTGCGCGGAATGACATCGTCGTATCCTCTTTTAATGTCTCATATTACTTCGCCGTCGTACCCCTCTCAATTCTTATCTAATCGGACATTTGAAAAGATTTCCGTTGCCAATGAAAATCCATTTAGAAAATCCGCCTTTGATGTCTCCATTGCCATGACCTTCGCAATCTACATTCTATAATGGTTAATTTGCCTCTTTATATTACCTATTAAATGGCTTACTCTAATTTATTGATGAAGAGGTTGTATATATAAAGTAATATCAATCGAATGGTTAGATTTGATGAATTCGACTATAAAAGTTGTTTGAGAAATATGAATATAATGTAAGTAATAAATACCATTAATTAGTTATGGGGTTTAATAATTTAGGTTAAGTATATAAAAAGAGAAATTTAATAAGATTAAAATGGAAAAATAATTAAGAGGCTAGTCATTTTTAATCTATTATTATAATTAATTATGATTATAATAAAAATTGTTCCTCTCATTTGCTTGTGTAATAATAACTTTTAAGATACTATGAAAATTTACAATCGAAAATATAAAATTTTTTAAATTCATTATCATGAATTATCATAATATGGAGAGTCATAAATATGTCATGAATACATATTACTCATACGAATATAGAGGGGCATCAGTAATACAAATTTATGACCTCATTATTATATATTAAATAAAATATAGAACACATCCATTAATGTATAGCAATAAATATTATATTATTAATTAGATAGAAGGTTAAAATTGTGGAAATTAAAATTTTGTAAGGACAAATTTGGAAAAAAAAGTTTCTCAAATGATAGTCACTTTTAATATACTAGGTTTTTTAGATGTGCGATGCACGTCGCATGCACGTCGTATTTGTCTTTTGTATATGATGATTTTCTTTATTGTGTTTTTTTATTCATTCATTTTGTTGCTATGTTGTATTTTATTTTGGCACTTATTTTGTGAATTGTTATGTGAACGTGATTTATTTTCTTAAGAAATTCTTTGAGTAACGTTAATGCATAAATTCTTTTTAATCACATTAAGACCTCTTTATACACAATGTTTTTTGTGTTACAATGATCATCTGATCCAACCCAAACTTTTGTATTCTGCATGGATATGCCTCTGGAAAGTGCTACGTATAATTGGCCATGCGAGAATACATGTTGCGGTAGATACACTCCAACATTTTGGATTGTCTGTCCTTGGGCTTTATTTATTGTCATTGCAAAGCAAAGCCTGATGGGAAATTACTTTCTGATGAACTTGAATGGATATCCCTCATCATTTGCTGGGCTCAACGGTATGCGCGGGATGAATACTCTTTTTCCCGTATGTTCTCCAGTGGCGATCTCAGCCTGTATCAAATACTTTGTAAAGCTTTTGCAGATCAATCGACTTCCACTGCACAGTTCATTTGCCGGATCCAAGTTTCTCAGCAACATTATTGGACAATTTTCTTTTAGCAATAAATGATGTGGTGGGATTCCATTTGGTAATAAAGAGTTCAGAAATTCTTCTTGGTATTGATTTCCTGTGTCATCTACTGCGCTATCATAACTAACGAACTCCGTGATTTTTCCTGGAAACTTTTCAATCATTACCTCATTGATTTCATCAACATTCTCATTTGTTGTGGTTAGGATGGCTCGTTGAGTAATGTACTCACAAGATCCTCCACTTTTCTCCATATCAGTGTAAATAGAATTAATCAAATGGAGTTGCGGAGAAATATCTTTAGTTGGAGATATAGTCATTTGCTTTGGCAATGATATGTAATCACCAACCACGTGTCTTTCAGTCCCATTTCCTATCCTGAGTAAATACTCCGCGAAATCTTTATCCCCTGCAGCTCGCATATTTTTGGATAGTTTTATTTTCTTCATTTTTTCCCATAGATATGACCGAGCCAAGCTCTCACTTATTGTTACTTGTCTTGTCGCTTTTGGTACAACTGGGAGTACTTGCCTAAAATCACCTCCGAACACTATTACCTTTCCTCCAAATATTTCTGAATAATTCATTATATCCTGAAAGGTTCTGTCAACAGCTTCAATTATAGTTCTTCTTGCCATGGGTGCTTCATCCCATACACTCTGCTTTGAAATATTACAAACTATTGCTTCATTAGCATGTAAAGGAATGTGGAATCTAGAGTGTGCTGTCCTGCCTCATGGCAATATAGAAGCCGCAACCCCTGAAGTTGCAGTGGCGAGCGCAATCATCCCACTCGATCTTATTTCAGCCAATAGTGCCCTGTAAAGAAATGTTTTTCCCGTGCCTCCAGGCCTATCTATGAAGAAAACTCCATTTTTCTTACTATATACTCGCTCAAGTATGACATTATATGCATTCCTTTGGTCTTCATTTAGGGATTGAGCACTCTCTAAATCTTTTTCAGGCGTTTCAACAGATAGTTCATCTGTTATTTCTTTAGATACTCCATGAGTTTCTTTTGTGTCACTCCAATTTATTTTTGCAGGTCGAATGAGCTTAACATTTTTCCCATTGACTCAAGAAAGGATCCTATATCTTCGAGTGTACGATTTTAAACTGAATTTGTAGAAGCCTGATTTCCCCTTTGGTAGTCTTCAGACAAGGAATTGAAGAAAAGATCCCATAACTTTCGCACTTCAGTAGGTGCACAGTGTGTGAGAATCGTTGCGAATAATCTTCTGAATTCTCTAGGCATTTGGAATGCAGCTGCCTCATCTAAGCATTCAATAATGCTTTCATCTGATTCTAGAAGCCCTCCTTGTTGTGCTGCTTCTTTGAATGTCCAGTACTGTATTCCATTTATGTTCATTAGGTCTTCAAATGATTTTGGCCCCTCTTATGATCGAGCAATATTCTTTCATAATATCTTTCACCTTCACCTGGATTTGCACTTGCTATCCTTGAGAGAACCTGACCTCGTTTTCTTTTTGTCCATGTGCGTGATTGTTTGTTCCACATGTAGTACTTTGGGAATTCCCTGTACAATAGTTTTCTTGCATCTTCATCATTCTTGCACATCTCAAAGAATTATGTGAGCATGGTCTTGCTTGCCCTGTCGTACTGAACGACGTTTCTCAAATCTTGTTTTTCTCAATATGTAACTGACTATTGGTTCGGCAGATGCAGTTGAAGGGTTATTACTGCAGGAGACATCTCATTTAAGGGGAACTCGTAAATTCTCCATAGAGCCTCTTGTGCCGATACCCATCTTGCATCTTAGAATTCTTTAATCTCATTTATTGGTTTGTTCTCATCATCTTGAGATACGTGCACAGCTGCTCTGTCATGTTCTTTGTAGATGTATTTGTAAAGGTATTTAACTGCTCTCAAGCTTGAGCACATCTCGACATTGATATGGCAGTTATACCTCATCAATAAATATGGATTGTTTGGTACAACCCATCTATTATCGAGTGTGATCATAGGTATAGTTTCCAACCTCCTAAGAAGTTAGAATTTTTTTCCCTTTCTTCTTCATTAATCAATCCTATCAGTTTTCTTTTTTAGGTTTTTTTGAGGAAGAGCCTCCTTCAACTTTTTTCTCTTCAATCTGCATAACCTCATGTATTATCAATTTATTTTTTGCCCTTTCGTCTCTGTTTTTTCATCCATCTTTACCAAGAATTTGTACTTTTTTCCTGTGCTGCACACCAAAGTTTTGTAGTAAGGGCACATTTCAGTTTTTCCAGCCTGCAAAAGTGAAACGTTTGAATTAGAAGTGCTAACTATAAATATAATATGGAGTGCATTCAAATTTGTTTAATTAAATACTTGCATTTACCATTAAAATGCTTTCAGCATATTTGGTAATGGAGCATCCAATAATATTTTCTGCTGCTTCAAAAAGTGTTGAACTGACTTCATGGACTCTATCGGTTATATCCAATTTTAGTAGATACTTCCGTGTGAATGGTTTATCATCGCCCAAACATTTCGTACATGGGGCAATGTTCTTTGAATCTTCTGGATATACTCTTCCATTGCACTTTGCGCATGTATCATACCATGGGTTGTTCTTATTCTGAACCTTCACAATCTTTCTAATAAAAGTACAGAATAATTTATCAATCCTATTTGCAATGATGTCATCTAAAGACACTTCAATCGCTTCTAACATCCTTTTTGAAGGCCCTAGAATCTGGCTCAATTCCCCCTTACTTATTAACTTCTGAAAGCTGAAAAATTGTAAACGAAACTAAGGTGTGTCAAAAGTCATTCTTAATAACTATGTATACATCTACATAAAACATGTTCAAGATCCTACATATAAAGAGAATCAAACCATGTTAACAAAGTTATGTACCTTTTCTGAATAGCTTCATTTTCTTCAAATAGTGGGTCAATCTCAACAATGCTTGCATTTGATGTTGATAAATAAATTTCACCTAGGGAAAAAATATTTATGATGTATTATCAATTCATTTAATTTATGTATTCTAAAATTAATTAATCTGCTAAACTGTACAAACTACTTACCTGCATATTTGGTAACTTTGACATTCAACGCTGCAATCATTATTGTCCCTAGCATTATCTGTTGTTCCAAGATTCCTCCTTCATTATTTGCTAAGTCTCCCCATAAATTCAGCTGCATTTTGTTGGACCTGAATATTAATGTTAAGAAAAATGTTTTTAAAAGATATACAATGTTAATTTTAATAATTCCCATATGAAAAGTTCTCATGTGTTTACATCTGATCTAGAAGGATGACTTCACGCTTGTAAGTTGTCCGTTCTATTGGCTTCTTCACATTTATAGTGAATGCAGAATTTACTTTAACTACCATACCCATGACGTCTGCATAAGTTTTGAAAAGAAATTTTATATTGATAAATGACATTTATATGATAAAAAGCATATACAATTTTGTAAATGACATTATCTTACATTTGAAGATAAGTTTAGAAAGTACCTATCATTATGTTTGTATCAGAAAAACTAGGGATGTCCTTGAACTTCACAAAAGTAGCTGCCACTTTCTTGTAAAAAATTTGTTCTTCTATTTCTTCAATTATTGTTGCTTTTGTGATGGTCATCTCTATCTTTTCATTTACACTTTGGAAGTTCACATTAACAGCCCTTATATTGGCCTTTTGGATGGAATAAGAGTGACCCCTCTCTAGCCGGTCATAGAATTGGTCAATGACCTCATTGAACAAGTTTGCAGTTATTTGGGTTCCCTA
The DNA here is from genome assembly GCA_023678885.1 of Pogostemon cablin. Lineage (NCBI taxonomy): Eukaryota > Viridiplantae > Streptophyta > Magnoliopsida > Lamiales > Lamiaceae > Pogostemon > Pogostemon cablin. The sequence continues at coordinate 29,483,819 of CM042969.1, read as the reverse complement.
AAAATGGGGTCATTCATCACACACATGGTATTGATATACTAAACAATATAGAAAATTCAAACCAATTATGTGATAGGATGTGGGACTACATTGCAAGATAATTAAACTATTAATTTGTTTCTAGTCAAAGTCTAATTAAAGCGTATTGCAATAGATTAAGGACATTGTTAGAGCGTATTGCAATAGATTAAGGACATTGTTAGATTGACCCTTCCACATCTTACATCAGAATTGAGGTTGGTAATGTAGCTAACTTGGTTGGTTTTGCAACGACTGATACGTATTCTTTCATTTGTAAAGTCATTGTGAACTACATAGTCACCATTATTCATCTAGGCTCATAGTATTTATAAATGATATATAAGGGAGCCCTTTGTTGGATTAATCTTAGAGCTATTTGGGACTTTTTCTTATGATTTTGGAAATTTTCTTATACATTCCCAACCCTAAGTAATGTGACAGTGAGTTCTCTAAACTCTTACAGGTTTCCATTAGGAATATAAGATGGGATGCCATCAAATCCTAGGAAAAACTTGAGAAGGTTTGAAAATCTTATCCCTCCCCTTCACCTAATCCTTTCATTCTCTCTACTCAACTTTGTAATTGGATTCATATTTTTCAGGAGATGAAGCTTTCAGAAGATATTATGAAGGACTTATCTACTGATTTGCAGGTACCTATATGAGTCCCTTTAAATAAATAATTGAGATAAGTACAAAAGCATGTATATACTTTAAAAACCTGCATTAACCATGAAATGCCCATACATAGACTAATATCATCAACAATTGCAAATATGAAATGTAAAATTTAAGATATTTGTAATAAGTAAAACGACATGATACTGAAAATCTGCATTAGCCATGACATGATCATATGTAGAATAATATCAATAACAGTTTCAAATTTGGAATGTAAATATTTGAGTTTTAAAAAGAGGAAATCCAAACCTCCCTATCAATTAACACGATCTTTAAGATTTCAGTCCTTCGATCCCCTTTAGGATAGACTTCTATCGAACCCTTCCGTGCGATCTTTAGTTTGATGGAATATTCAACTTCATAAGGTGACAACTCCCGAATTACTTTATCTTCCATGTTTCGATCTAATCATTAGAATAAAAGAATTAGCTATGCACAACATAAATTGAAATATAATATTGCATGAATGAATTGAATCATTCTAGTTACTTGAAAACATATACGTAAACTTGCCTATTAGTTTTAGAAGTGATTGCAAATGTTATGTTACACATAAAAATATTGTTGGATTATATAGGGAATGTCGAATAAGTTTAAGAGAAGTATATCAAGAGGCATATATTTATCATGACAATTAATAAGATGAAAGTTTTATTGTTTTTGTTTTGGATAATTATTATTATTATTACATTACTATTGTTTTCTGTTTTATAGTTGAAGAGCCATCTTGAAAATGGGAAGAGATGGGATATCATATAGGAAGAGTTATGATGTGTTGGCTTCAGACTCTTGGGTTCAAAATGCAGGCAGGGTTACTTATAATTGATTGATGTCATTAATTCATTGTGGGCTGTATTTATATTTATTTTTAAGGCTATATGCTGTATTTATTATTTTTAAGGGTTGGCTAGAGACTCTTAGGTTAATTGATATCATTGATTCATTGTTGAATTGTAGGGACGTTTTTTTTCAATGATAGCAGGGATTTTTAAATAAAAAGGTTAAAAATGTAGTTAAAGAAAATAGATGAGAGCAAAGGTGGAAACAAATGTTAACACTTGCTAAGCCACTTTTAATATATTAGGATTAAGATTAACATATATATATATATATATATATATATATATATATATAACTCTCTTAATCAAATATCAACTTGGAAATTTCAACCCTTTTTCATGCTCAAATGAACTATTGATCTTAATTTTCAAGGGGGTTAAATTTTTAATTTCAATGTAATTTTGCTGTAATTATAATTAAAAAATGAGGTATGCTTAGTAATTTTGAGTTATATTTAATATTATATATGTATGTATATATTATTAGATATAAGGGTATTTAAATTATATTAATTAAAATATTTTTATTTAAATTATTTTTTGATATGTTTAATAAATCTGAGTGATAAGAGCCGCCCCTACTTTATATTTTCTTCAACTCACAATATTCTCCGCCCTTAAAAAAGTAATGCTGCTATCTCTATTCAATAATATCAAAGGTTCTCCTCAATTTATTTTAATTATAATTCTCATTTATCATACTAACATTACTACAAGGATGCCACCCCAGACAATACTCAAATCTTTCTATTGGAACCCACATTCTCATTTAAAAAAAATAATAAATAAATAAATAAAGAGAGGCCAAGTTGAAATTTCATTTAAAAAGTAGAGTCAAAAGTGTTGATTTTGTCGTATTGGCTTGACGCAATGTGTTTTATCAAGACTACGTAAATTTCTTCCAATTTTTTTCAATTTAATTAAGAAATTATCTAATCTTTTAAGGTCAATTAATTAAAATTTGTTCAACATTGTTCTTCCAATTTTCTTCAATTTAATTAAAAATTTATCTAATCTTTTAAGGTCAATTAATTAAAATTTGTTCAACATTGATAACTAATTATTATATCGGATTCTCTATGTCATTTTGGTAAATTATTTTGTGTGTCACGTTGTTAGATGGATTACACATAGGAGAGATAAACTATATCGTAAAACTTAAACCCTAAGAAAATGGTTGGATTTATTTCTGTTTTTACGTGTCAATCACTTAATGTTTGACAAAGAAGATAATACACGAAAATTACGTAAAAGATCTGATATGACTAATTATAGTTATGTTAATACGATTCATTGTGTATTTGCCTTACATAAGTTACTTTTTACATTTCATATACTCCTATACCTTGTTTCTAGCTACGAAATTGTTTTTGACAATTTCAAAAGTTTACTCCAATCGTACCATGGCAAAAATGATCTTTATTTTTTACATGTAAATTAAGGAATATTATTATCTAACGTATTGTGGATATTTGTATTAGTTGGAGTGTATGCATCGTAGATTATTTTAATTGTATTATTGGGTGTGCGTGGGTTTCATATATATAAAAAATGAAATGGAACTCTTAAAATGGGACGTTAAAAATTGAAAAAATACCCTCTTTAAAAGGGACAAAATATATTTTAAAAATAGAGTACAATTTTGTGGGTGAGGAATTTTAAAAAACCTTTTCTCTTTAAGATTTTTCTCAACTCATCTAAACCCTCCAATTTTATCAAGAAGATGGGAAGATATGGATCTGGGAGTATGGGTGCAAGAAAATGAAGTAACTAAAAGTAGGATTTACGAGCAAGAAGATGAGAAGATATGCATCTGGACGTGTGAGTGCAAGAAAATGAAATAACTAAGAGTATGGTTCTGAGTTTACATGGGAAGATATGGATCTGGGCGAAAATGAAGTAACTAAGAGGGTTCTGGGTATACGAGCTGGGAATGCGTGCAAGAAAATGAACGAAGAGTAGGGTTGAGAGTTTTTAGGTTTCATGTGTTTTCTTATTTTTTTCAGGAGGGTTTTAAGTTTTACTGTTTTTTTCTTTTTTTCCTTTTTTTTTTCAAGAAAGTGTTACATTCCATGGAATCAAAGAAACCCTTCATTTATTTTTTCTTTCTATAATCATTTTTCAATTTTAATTGGGTTCAGTTCTTGTTGAAAAACTCACGTTCATAAGACACACAAATATGCATAAAGAGGAATCTCACTTACCTCTCTCCGTAGAGTTTATGTCGCAGTGGAAGAACCTTATGATCGTGTGTACGAACCGATTAGTACTCACGCTTGGTAAACTGTGATCTTCTGAATCAAATCTCACAACACGAGGTTGCAGATTATATTTCCATGATACACTATTAATCTATGAAATATGATAAACTGAAATTGCGTGTTGTGATTTCGGGAGAGCAGAATCGAGAGAGAAAACGCTTAGCGTTCTGAGTTCTGTTCAGAATTCTTAATCCGCAAACGTATTCTATCATACACATGCATACAACTGCCTCCACGCAGTAGTAAATATCCAATGAGACAGTAGTTAATTAATGGTATTATTAACTCCCTATCTTTCTCTCTTATCCACACTTCTTATGTGGAAAATAAAATAACAAAAATTATTATTTACATCTCCCACTCACATATGAAGTTAAAATCAACTGACTTATTTTCTTCATGAATTATATTCTCGTACAGATTAATATATCGTGTGACCCACGAGGTATGAGTTTTAATCGACATAATATCGTGTGACCCACGAGGTATGAGTTTTAATCGACATACACTTGTTAGAGATATATAGCAAATCAACCAGTTTATCAATGAAACTCAACAAGCTCGCTATACCCCAGAAGTCTTGAACATTTAATATAAGTTGACATATCTCTTTTCAATCCCTGAACTTATCAGAGCATATTCAACCTTTTAAAAAAAACTATGTATTCATAATCAAGACCCTGCTTGATTGACTAGTCAATGAATCATAATAGTATATGTTAAATTAAGACGTTCTTCCCATCTCACTAAGTATCTACAGTCTCTCACTGTAGCTACTTTCCTAGATATGTACCGCATCACCGTTATTAACCATAGCTCTTTTGGTAACATGCTAAAGTAGCAACACCAAAGTGAAAACTTAGAATATAGTATGAAGTCATAAGGGTAATCAGTAGATAAAAACTCATACTTTTGAGAAAATAGGGATAATTTTCTCAATCCTGTTGGGGTCAACTTAGCACATGTCGTTTTCCTAAAACACATGTCACAATATTTTTAACTTCCTTCCAAGAAAGCGTATGTCATATTTCATCTAATTTAGACATCGTGTAAATCAAAGTTCAAGTGTGTCTCATACACTTAACCCGGATATCCTCCCTCCAACGTATAGGATCTCCGTCGATTTAGCTTTACAACAAGTTTGATTAGATTCGTGGCAAAATCTATCCCGATTACATTAGCTATCGTAATCTCATCTCTGCGCTCCCACTGAGCCAGAGGCGATTGCTCGTACAAGAGAGACAATCATAACTTGCCAACATACTATTATAATTAATTAATAAAACATATATAAATAGTTAAACCATTAACCATTTCACTAACATACATTAATATATTCAATACATCATTTTAAATCCTTCGCAAACTCAATTCCTTTACATGTCCTATGTATACATATTTAGGAATTGGTTTGGTAAAAGAATTTGCTAACATCAAACGAGTAGAAATGTAACTAAGAATCACTTTCTTCTTGTCTACAATATCTCTAATAAAGTTGAACTTCATGTCAATGTGTTTGGTCTATCCATGATATTTGGGGTCTTTTGTGTAAGCAATAACCGCCTGATTATCACAATTAATTAAAACAACTCCCATTAGAGTGTTTAAGACCTCCAAATATTTTATGAATCTTCTCAACCAAATAGCCTCTTGAACTGCAAACCCACATACCACAAACTCGGCTTCCATTAGTGGACAGTGCTATTCAAGTCTGTTTCTTGCCACACCATGAGATTGCTCCATTTTTTAGCAAGAAGACATGACCGGGAGTTGATTTTCGTTTATCTAAATCACCACTCTAGTCAACGTCTATATACCCATTCAGTGTATTGTTATTCTGTTGATAACAGAGAGAATAGTCTGCAGTCAATCACATTGGCATATGGTACTCTTGCCATTTCATTATTTTCATCTTGAGTCTTGGAACACATTTGCTGACTCAATGATTCGTCGTTCACAATAGGAGTATCTATAGGTTTGCAGGTGTCCATTTTGAATCGTTCTAAAAGTTTCTAGATGTAAGTCTCTTGAGACAAACCCAATAATTTTTTTGAATGATCCCTATGGATCTATACACCAAAGTATGTACTCTGTTTCACCCATACCTTTCATTTCGAAATTTGAAGACAACCATCCTTTTATAGTTTCAAGATACTCTTTTCTATTTCCAGCTAGTAGTATGTCATCCACATACAAGGATAGAATCACAAAACAACCATTGGACCGTTTAACGTAAACATAGTGGTCTTTGTTTATCATAACAAAGTTATATGAGATGATCGTAGTGTGAAAACTCAAATATCACTGTCTAGAGTTTGAGTCCATAGATCGACTTCTTCAATCTAAAAACTTTATCCTCTTGACCTCGAAGAATAAATCCTACAGGCTGTTGTATGTAGATTTTTTCTTCTAATTCTCCATTCAGAAATGCGGTCTTTACATTCATTTGCTGTAATTCTAAAACTATACTAGCCACTATAGCTAATAGTAGACGAATCAAGGCAAACCTCACTATAGATGAAAGATTTCTAAGTAGTCTATACCCTTATTGAGTATAACCTTTTACCGTCACGCGCCACCGTCGTGGTTGCCTGTAATTGGCGTGTGGTCTTCACGCGCCATTGCCGGAGCTGAGTCTGCCGGCGTGTTGCATACACGCACCACCGCCGACTAGCAGTCCCCGCCACCTCTGACCCTGTCCGGTTCGCCTCTGATCCGGTCTGGCCCTTGTCGGTTCGGTTCGGTTCAGGGCTGATCTGACCCGGTCAACCTCAAATTTATATTAATTACAAAAAAGTCCCTGACCTTTATCGAATTCTCAGAAATAAACCCCCAAACTTTCTGAAACTTTGTAGATTTGCCCCAATTGCGAAAGAAACTTCAAAAAATCATATCTTGAGTTTTAGAAAGCCAAAAAATGTATAAAAAATACCGGCGGACTCCTCTCGACGAGGCCTATCCAGTGTTATAATTAAATCAAGCTTTCATATATACAAAAAAAAATGACGAAAATTAAACCCATGAAGAGTGTCTAAGTTTAAAGTCGTCATTCACATGTCATTGCCACTGGATACACAAAATTCTGCCTTAAACTCATACATATGATCAGTCAACATCAAATAAACCAACAATCATACTATATTCATCACAAAATATGTATGAGCAAATTAACGCAAAAAGGCAGTAAACTTCAACCATATAAAATATCAATCCAAATAAACAAACGGAGTACCGACCATTGGCTTTGATACAATCTTGAAACACTCACGTTCATAAGACACACAAACATGCATAAGGAGGAATCTAACTTACCTCTCTCCGTGGAGTTTATGTCGCAGTAGAAGAATGATCGTCTGTACGAACCGATTGGTACTCACGCTAGGTAAACTGTAATCTTCTTGATCAAATCTCACAACACGAGGTTGCGAATTATATTTCCATGATACACTATTAATCTATTAAATATGATAAACTGAAATTGCGTGTTGTGATTTCGGGAGACCAAAACCGAGAGAGAAAACGCTTAGCATTCTGAGTTCTATTCAGAATTCTTAATCCGCAAATGTATTATGTCATACGCATGCATGCAACTGCCTCCACCCAATAGTAAATATCCAATGAGACAGAAGTTAATTAACGGTATTATTAACTCCCTCTCTTTCTCTCTTATCCACACTTACGTGGAAAATAAAATAATAAAAAATTATTATTTATAGTTCTTAATCGTAAGATATAGTAGACTGAAAATTGATTTCTTTTGATTGTGTTTTAGAAAATAATTACATAATTTTTTTTTATGTGGCACTGATAACTGTTCTTTTCAGTTAAGATAACAATAAATTAGTTTATTAGTTGTACTGATCTTTAGTGAATTTTATTTTATTTTTATCCCTTCAATTATTGTATTAACTCAATCTCATGGATCAAATGTTACACTGTTAAAACTTATGGAGCACTCCGTATTTTTTAGTTTTTTTAAAAAAAATAATTTATAACTTCCTTAATTAAATGTAAATACTCTACTTATTTTCACACACTTTCCGTTTTCATCCGTCCCACACTTATTTTCAACACTCAAAAAAGAAAATTCACATTAACCAACAATATCAAAAGTTATTATAAAAAATATCACTCTCATCAAACACACATAACATATCTTATATAATTTATTTATTATCTAAAAATACCACAATATTCTTAAAAAATTAATAAAATTTGTCAAAAAATAACTTTTCTTAAATTTCGTTTCCAACGTATCGGTGCAGATAAGTATGAAATGAAAGGCATACATTTTATTAATAAGTATGAAACGAATAAAGTACAGACCATAATAAAGTACATTTTATTGACCATAGATGGTGTATTATAAAATTAACCATTCTATGCAAAAAGATAATATACTCTTGAATACCTTATACATATACATCTCAATACACGAGAGACGGACTCAAAAATAAATTGTGAGAATTTTACAGAAATCAAATTATAAAATTATAGTCATTGATATGCGTTATATATGCCCATATTTTCCGGTTCATAATTACACATTTCCAATATTCATGAATTTATTATTAACTAATAATCATTTTAAAAAATAATTTCATTTTTTTCACTTTATCATTTTAAAAAATACTTGAAGTGCTAAAACTGAAATATAATAGTATGTATTATCCTTTAAAGAGTATTGTTCTCATGTTCAATTTTTTATTTTTTAAACTAAAAAAGAGGGGTCTATTGAGCCTAATAAATATAGAAAAAAGATGAAAAAATACAAGGGTTTATTTGCTCCAAATACATTAGAAAAAGGATTTGGATGAGCAAGAAAATAAATTAAGGGTTTCTTTTGATCTTATGAGAGGGATTGAGAGGTTTAATTGATCCTTTATTTAAATAAGAATGGTTTGAATGAATAAATAAAGGCTAATTATACCATGTAATTGGGCGTATTTTAAAATGGGGTGCACCCACTTTAAAAAAATGTATACAAATATAAACAAAAACATGTATACAATTATGAACAAAAATGTATACAATTTAATTATTAGTTTTTTTAATGAAAATTTGAGTGTAAAAAAGTATACAATTATTAAAAATACATGTATACACTATTGAATAAAAAATTATACACATATGAATGCTAGTTTTTTTAATGAAAAACTTAGTGTGAAAGATTATACAATTATTAAGAAACGCGTAAACAAAATAGAATGATATATATACAAAATAGAATAAAAGATATACTCCATACATATGGTGCACCCTTACACCCAGGTGTACCTAATAACAACTCACAAATAAAAAGGTTGATGGATAATCCGATCCAATGAAATACTAAGTTGGAGGGTGTAAGTGACCCTTTCCCCTATATTATACTCCCTCCGTCCCACATTTATATTCACACCTTCCGTTACACTTATTTTTACCACAAAAAAATGAAACTTCAAATTAATCAACAATCTCAAAAGTTATCTTAATTTCAAAAATAATACTCCCACTTAATGCACATAACATACTCTATAATAAGTGTTGATCCCACCAAGTTCATGCTTCTATGCTTTTCTTGAGTTGTTACTAATTAAATACTTTCATCACATAATATCTTTCATACTTTCCTCATTTTTTTATTTTATAAAATTTTCACACCTCAAAAAATATAACATTATTTTATCTAACTGATTAGCCATAGTATAGTCGGGATGACTAATTAAAGAATTTATCGAACCAAAGGGAGGAAGGTACTAGGGTCTAAGCGATCTCGTGTTCATCATAGTATTATAGAGATGATCAAGAAGGGAAGGATAATCAAGAAATGACAATAAAATAAATGGATAGATGAATGAAAGATGGATGAATGAAAAATGGATAAATGAGCCAAGTAGATAGAGATGAGATTAGCAATACTTAAAGTATGGAAAACTTAGGTATCATGCAATGAATTCATGTGTCATGGGTAAACTACTAAGGGCCAACACTAAGATCACCTAAACTCCCTCTCGAAATGAATAGGATATGTAAACGTACACTACAAGAAACTGCTTGATTACCGATGGATTTACCGACGGAACAAAACCGTCGGTAATTACCGACGGTTTACCGACGGATTACCGATGTTTTTTTTGATTTAATATGATTTATTTTTAAAAAATCATCAAAAGAAATTTCTGACGGTTTTTGCGACGGATTACCGACGGAATTAGCGATGAAATTTATTCCGTCGGTAAATCCGTCGCTATTTTAGAGATATTACATGCACAGACTTATTTCCGATAAATTACCGGCGGAATATCTGTCGGTAAATATATAAATATTTATTTAAAAAAAATAATTTAAGTCTTTAAATTTACAGACGGAATTAATCAATCGGTAAATATATAAAATATTATTTAAAAAAATAATTTTAGTCTTTAATTTACCGACAGAATAAATCCGTCGGTAAATATTTAAAATTTATTTTTAAAAAATTTAGTTTTTAAATTACCGACGGATCTCTTCCGTCGGTAAATATTTAAAAAATATTTAGTCTTTAATGTACCGACTGATTTATTCTGTCGGTAAATATTTAAAATTTATTTAAAAAATATTTAGTTTTTATTTTACCGACGGATTTATTCCGTCGGTAAATATTTAAATTTTATTTAAAAAAATATTTAGTCTTTAATTTTACCGACGAATTTAATCCGTCAGTAAATATATAAAAAGTTTATTTAAAAAATTAGTTCAGCAATTAATTCCCGACGGATTGAATCCGTCAGTAAAAATATGAATAGAAATTTCCTATTCATTAAATTCAATTTTTATTTACCGACGGAATAATTCCGTCGGTAAATTGAAACTTTATTTTACTTAAATTACCAAAATCACTCATCTTTCCTATCGATACAGGGAATCTAGGGTTGTGCCAACAAACTCACCCCCTTCCAAACTAGGACGACCGCATCCACCCAACAGTGATCGGTCGTCAGTCGTCCTTCGCCGCTGTCCGCCATGGGTCGCCGCTGTTGCGCCGCCGCCGGAGGTGAGGAATGGGGTTCATTCACTCGCCGCCGCTGCTCGTCGACGCCAGCCACCGGATCTGTTCGTGGGATCTGCAGTCGCAAGAAACGTAACCACCACCGCCGCTCTGTTCGTCGACGCCGCTGTCCGTGGGAGGTAGTTCTCCGTCCGCCATTCGTTGGCTAGGGTTCCGCCAGGTCGCTGCCACCTATCCGCCGTTCGCGTTCAGGTCAGTTTAGCCGCCGCTGTAAGCCGCTGACCACCGTCGCCACTTCAGCCATCGACCACTGTCCGATCAGAGCAGTCCAGTCCTTGGTGATAAGGGAGTATCCTTCCATTTTCAAATTTTCTATTCTGTTCTTATGAAGTATGAGAGGTGGTTCAAACAGAAGCTGTGAATGACCATTATGAAGTATGACTCTTATGAAGTATGAGAGATAGTTCAAACAGAAGATTAATGTGGTTCTTTGATTGCTAGGTAGGTCATCTTGTGGCTAGGCACTTTGCATAAGAGGTCTTTAAAGTCTTAAGGGTGGCCATCTTACATAGAATTCTTTGTCAGTTTTTCACGCGTGATTTTGTCAACACGAAGTTAAATCATTACCTAAGGTTTCCTTTAAGGCGGAGGTAATATCTGTTTTTTGTTGTGTGACATATTTTGATATTTATGCTACTTATCATGTAACAAAATCTACCCTTGTTTTTGTTTTATCTATATTTTTTTCTAGTGTTTGAGATCAACAATTATATGTTACTGCGATGCGTCTTTTCAGTATAAACATAGTAATATACACTTCCTTCTGGATATATACACCAACTATATGACTTTACATATCAAGATTTCAATATTTTGGCTGCCTATTTTTTAGGAGAGTTTTAGTCTCTGTACTTTTTATTTTTTATATGCCACACATTAGTGTGCTAGAACTTTTAAGTACTTGCACTATTCTTATGTAATAGTCTCACTGTGATGTCATATTCAAAAGCTGATATGTGCTCTATAGGGCATGAAGCATCCTAACTGTACTTGTTTTTTAATTTTATCTATATCATGAAGAATGACAGGCCTTCACACTGGTTGCGTTCCACCATGCTTTTTTCTGGAACTTATAGTTTTCCATAGTTGATAATTGATTGGTTTGCTAGTGAATATGACTATTGTCTGGATGTGGTTAAATCTTTTGTTGCTTCCTAATAAAATTGATGGTTCCTTTTTGATGATGATGTGATGATTTAGTGTACTTTGTTGTAGTGACCAGGATGGAGATGGAAGCAGATTACATTGGACTGCTTTTGACAGTTTTAGCTGGGTACGATCCTCGAGTGTCTCCCCAAGTGTACGAAGAGTTCGGAAGACTTACTGGTGAATCTTCCCAGCTAGATTCTAATACTGACTTTGTTTTTTTGGAAAATTAATGTATGAAACAACTAATTTTTTTTGCAAACAAATTAGGGACTAAGGATCTGCAGATGGTGAATCTGGTAAAAATGTCAGTTGCTTAAAGCCGATGTTGCCCAATTTAATGCTGATCAGTTGCTCACTGAAAGGCTTCATGTCTCTGCTCTCGTGAGAGAGAGCTTGATTCGTAGAGCCAAGGATTTCAATATTGAGCTGGATGATGTGGCTATCACTCATTTGTCATATGGTGCTGAATTCTCAAAGGCTGTGGAGCATAAACAAGTGGCTCAGCAGGAGGCGAAGCGGTTTAAATTTGTTGTGATGAAGGCGGAGCAGGAGAGAAGGGCCACCATCATTAGGGCTGAGGGAGAAAGCGAGTCTGCTAAGTTGATTTCTGATGCAACAGCAGCTGCAGGGATGGGATTGATCGAGCTGAGGAAAATTGAAGCAGCTAAAGAAAATGCAACTTCGATGTCTAAGAATGGAAACGTTGTTTAATAGCCTAACAACAACATGCTTCTTGGTCTTAATACTGGGCTTTAATGGGTAGCTATTACTGTAATCCTGTTAAAATTTTGTATCCATGATTTAGTAGAATTATTAGAATTGAATATTTTGTGGTGTATTTAGATTGTGGAGATTTTATAATTTAAATATTATATTAGATGAATAATTTATGTTAAGCAGTGTTTTGAAGGTTCTTTAATATGAAATTCTAATTGTTTTATGGGTATTTATATTTAAAATATAATATGATAATTTAAATTTAAATTACCGACGGAAACTATCGTCAGTAAATTTTTAAAAATTATAAAAATATACATAATTTACCGATGGATTTTTCCATCGGTAAAATTATCGACGGAAAAATCCGTCGGTAAAATCGTCACTATATTATAACTTCCGACGAATTTGTATGATATGATTACCGACGGATATCTTTTTTTACTGACGAAAAAATCCGTCGATAATTACCGACGGATTTAATATTCCGTCGCAAAAAAGTTACCGACGCAGGTTTTCGCGACAGATTAATTTCCGTCAGTAATCCATCGGTAACTTAGTTACCGACGAATTTTTCATAATTTACCGACGGATTTTTCCGTCGGTAATCAGACAGTTTCTTGTAGTGGTAGCTCAAATGATTGGTTCTCACTCAAACAATTCCAACTAGGTACTAAGCTTGAAATGAGAGTCCCTTCACACGATTAATCAACCTCTCGATCAAACCAATCGGATGTCCTATCAAAGGGTTCTAAATAATAAATGACTTCTCAATCTCTTTACAATTTATAATGCACATGAAGTGTTTGATGAAATGATTCAATTAATTATCCTAAATATGCAATTGACTTCTCAATCTAATCACATATTTAAAACAACAATCCACACAAATCATCATAAACCTCAAGATCTAAAGTATCAATGATAGAAAATCAATTAACCCAATCAACATAATCATTCAATTGCAAAATACCAAAAATTATCCAACACAATTCATATTGCTAATCTCACAAGGGAGATTAGCCTCTCATGCTCATAAGAAAATTAACATAGACATTAAATTCCTTACAAAACATGATAAACAATAGGTTTCAATACAAAGTTTGGATGAAAACTCCCTTGGATGTCTCCAATGGTGATCTTCTTCTTCCCCTTACAATTCACCTCTTTTCCTTACTTCTCTACTACTTGGATAGAGGATTTGATGGAGGAGATCAAGTGTAGATGGATGGAATCAAGGATGGCTGATCTCTACTGATTCGTACACTCCAAAATAGACATTTTTACCCCTTGGAACCTTCTAGAACACATTCTAATTATAAAATTGACTTTGGGCCGAGTTCGGGTCGAATTCGGGTCAAGTTCGGGTTGGTGCAGCGCAGTCTCACCGTTTTGTATATAACTTTCACATCCGGAATCCAATTCGGGTGATTCTTGCACTCACGTAATCCTCTCTTCGTTGGCTTTCTATCCATATAAAGATCTGATAAAACTTCCAACATTTGAAGGTGTAACAAGTCATGCAATGTAGCGCAATCATGCTGAGTAGGAACAGCTTGCGCGACGTCACCATTTTAATCATAACTCTCTCGTTTGGGCTCTAATTGAAGTGTTTCTTATGCCAAAACGATCCTCTTTTCTGTGGCTTTCTAACCATATATCACACTTCTAGTTTTGAGCTCCACAAGAGTATAGAAAAATTACACAAATTGGACGTGCATTTTTCAGCATTTTGCTTAATTTGACTCATTCTCCCTCGTTTTAACTCCGAATTAAGCTCCGTTCTTTCCCAAATCTTTCTTATCGCGTCTAGAATCCATTTTTACCTGAAAATCATACGTTTAAGCTCATTCACACATATTTTCATAAAAACACAATACACAACCAAAATACATCTAAATACGGATAAAATAAATACGAAAATACATATAAAAAGACAATAAAATCTAGGTGAAAATATCACTCATCACATCCCCAAACTTAAAGTGTTGTGCGTCCCCGAACAACGAAAATAATAAACCAAGGGGTGAGATTTTCACCTAGAAAAAGACAAAACGAACATAAGTAATAACACATCAATAGCAATAAGAATTACAAATCATGCTAAGTCATCCTACAACATTAGATTCATGACATGAGGAATTAACAAGTTCAATCACAAGAGAATAAAAGTGTAATATAGTCCCTTTTTAGTCCAAGCCTCACATAGGTTATAAATGTCACTCAACACTCTTTAAAGTAGGGTAAATCATCACTCATTAATCGATTGGCTCGACTCGCTATAAGCTTGCTCGCGGACTATATTCACAAACCACCAAAGTTTCCATTAATGATCAAAAAGGTCTTTTATTAAGGATGTAATGATAGGCTCTTTGGTAGGGTAGGAAGAATATAGGTAAGAGTGACTAATCAAGTGTAAGTAATCGAAGAGATGATCAACTTCCTCAACTTCTCCACTTTTCTTTGTTCCTTTTTTCAACTTTGGTAATCACAAGCACTACTCATCAACTTTCCTTGGATTTCTTGAGCTTCTTATGATTCATGCTTCCTTTATTTGATTTTAAGTACTTGAGCACATTATTGTTGCTTTGCTCATTTTTCTTATTTTGAGGTTGCATGTGCATTCTTCTTTTTGCTTTTTTCATCATTTTTCTTACTTATTTACCATTTTCACTTTTTCTTTTGTTATCTCATCAAACCTTACTAGCTACCATCTCCTCAATCACCCACACGAAGGGTATATATAAGGATTAAGTGGGTAATCATGGCTTGTAATGTGCTAAATTCACAAGAAATAGGCTTATAGGCTCAAAGTGGTTGACTAGGGATGATGTTCATAGTAGGGAAATATATGGCAATGACTATAAATGACAAGGATGGCCTTAGATCATGTCACTAATCTCCATAAATCGGGCTCGTTCCTATAGTCCTTGAGCAAGTTCTAGCTTATCAAGACTCAATCGATCCACTCATAAAGAAAAATACCATGTATGCACGGTTGAGGCTCAAATGCTCACAAGCTTATGCTCGGACCTTAAGGAACTTATTACACCACATTCATCTCAAAATTGAACAAGTTAAGTAAAACATGTCACAATTCGAAAGTGTAGAGATTCTTAATCATAACTTGTCATCACTTATCACTGCAACATGTCATCACTCACATTCAAAAATGACTCACAACCTCCCTAAAACAAACCACCAAACATATCAACACAAAGATAAGAAAACACACAAAACATAAAATAAAGACTCAACAAACACGAAACAAATAAAAACACAAAACACATAACATGCAAGAATAAAAATCATCATCATTAACAATAAAGCACACATTCTATATCATCCATGACAATTAAGACAATAATCCCAACCTTGATTGAAAAGGAAACCTCCCAAAAACATAACAAATGAAGTAGCATGCACATCACATCAATCCAAATCAAATTATGTCAAGCAACTAAAAGTGATAAGGTGTAGAGTGAACTCCCTCAATAGGCATTTGATAATGAAAGCGTTAGCTCCAAGCTCCATGATGCTTCCAATACCCTTCATTTATGCTCAAAGACTCATCAAACACCATTAGTTCAACAATTTCATTAAAAATATGGAGTTACATGCACTTCAACACCACCAATCATACCAAAATTAAATCAAAACTCATGAGAAAAATTTTAAAATTAGCCCAAAAATACGAAAAGTATATGCTTTCAAGACAAAGTATGTCACATCACACCATATCTCCCCAAACTTAAATTGAAACAAGAGTTTCGAGGTAAGTTTGCAAAAAGTGGTGTGACTTACTTTCACACTTCAAATCAAGCACTCTTTTTGTCTTCAATACGCATCTTCCTCACAAGCACAATCAACCTACATACCAAAAATGCAAAACAAGCAAATCCACCATCCTTATTGAAAGCATTAAATAAAGCAATAAAGATAATAATGGGTTGCCTCCCATCTAGCGCTAAGTTTAATGTCTTCAAGCCAGACAGGATATGGAGAACTCATTGGAATGGCCACGGATATCTTTCGTCCTTGCCATCGAATTTTAAACATTGTGCTTCTTCCTCTACTAGGCACTTGTGGCAAGAGACGGCCTCCATTGCATCCTTCAAGCATGACTTCAAAAATTCGACTCTCTTGAGCTTACACTCCATTTTCCTTTCCATTCTTGAACACCACTTATTCCTCTTCACCAAATAGACCCCCAACATCTCTTCGAGTTCTCTTTTGTTTCTAAGGAGATGAGAAAAATCAATGGGTAAAACAAAGTCAATATAAATAATATTATCAAATTCAAAGCAACTTAAAGAGTTTAAAGGTTTAGAAATGCTCATTTCACTCTTCAAGTCATGATCATTTGCTTCAAGACTTTGTTCCTTTTCTTCAACATCATATGCCTCAATATGCTCTTCAAATACCTCATTTGATTCTTCATCTCCCAAATTCTTTTCTTCCTCAAACTCTTCTTCAACTTTACTCTCCTCTTCAAGTTCTTCAACTTGTTGAAAATTGGTCAAAGCACTTACAATTTGGCTCATTTGATGCTCCAAGGCAACGAACCTCTTCTCAGTTGCCTCATTTCTTTTCTTCCACTCTTCAAAGCTTGCTTCATTTCTTTTCTTGCTCTCCTCAAGGTTTGCTATCATCATCTCAATCAAGGCTTCTAAAGATGATTTTTCTTCCTCCACTTGTTGAAAATCTCCTCTCTCTTGGTTGTCAAAATTCCATCCTTGAATTGGTGGGTAATTCCCATGAAAACTTCCTTCGTAGATATGTTGATAATTTCCTTGGAAATCATCCACTCCCATGAAAGAAACATCTCCTACTTGATGCGTAGGCATCCTCCACTCTTCTTGTTCCATAAGGCTAGGAATTGACACACCTTGCACATTTTGAGCACCCGCCAAACTTGAACTAGACAAGACTTGAACATAAGCACATTGATTCATCATCCTTATTTGTCTTGTCAATTCCAAGGTCGCGGGTGTAATTATCTCGGAGGATTCATTTTGAAGAAAACTTGATTGAGGATTTTGACCTTCATTACTACCTTGAGTACATCTTCTATATAAGTCCAACAAGGCATAATTTTGGAATGGAGGAGAAGTGTTGGTGTTGGAATTTGGTGGAGAATAAGTGTATGCTTGATACGGATGGAATGTATTTGCATTGTAAGCTTGTTGCCATTCTCCATTTCTTCCTTGATTGTAGTATTGAGAGCTATCTTGATCCATTTGGAAATTGTAACCATAGTTGCTCTCATTCATATAGCCTCTTAATTGTGGAGGTGGAACCCTTGCAATTTTATCCCCAAAGACATTTGTGAATTGGTTCCAACCATCCATTTAAATGCTCTTCTCAAGGCTTACTACAATTCTTCTTCGAACTTTCTATTTTTGGCTTTGATCCCCCTTCTTCTTCTCTCAAGATAGTTTCCACGTACCTATCAAAATGAAAAAGAGAGTTCAAAAATTTTCCAAAGAAAATAATAAAAGTGATAAAAATATCTCTATTAATGCCAATTGAAACACTCATTCGTTAAACCACTAGCAACCGTTGCCTCCCCGGCAATGGCGCCATTTGATTAGCCATAGTATAGTTGGGATGACTAATTAAAGAATTTATCAAACCACAGGGAGGAATGTACTAGGGTCTAAGCTATCTCGTGTTCATCATAGTATTATAGAGATGATCAAGAAGGGAAGGATAATCAAGAAATGACAATAAAATAAATGGATAGATGAATGGGAGATGGATGAATGAGCCAAGTAGATAGAGATGAGATTAGCAATACTTAAAGCATGAAAAATCTAGGTATCATGCAATGAATTCATATGTGTCATGGGTAAACGACTAAGGGCCAACACTAAGATCACCTAAACTCCCTCTCGGAATGAATAGGATATGTAAACGTAGCTCAAATGATTGGTTCTCACTCAAACAATTCCAACTAGGTACTAAGCTTGAAATGGGAGTTCCTTCACATGATTAATCAACCTCTCGATCAAACCAATCGGATGTCCTATCAAAGGGTTCTAAATAATAAAGGACTTCTCAATCTCTTTACAATTTATAATGCACATGGAGTGTTTGATGAAATAATTCAATTAATTATCCTAAATATGCAATTAACTTCTCAATCTAATCACATGTTTAAAACAACAAACCACACAAATCATCATAAACCTCAAGATCTAAAGTATCAATGATAGAAAATCAATTAACCCAATCAACATAATCATTCAATTGCAAAATACCAAAAATTATCCAACACAATTCATATTGCTAATCTCACAAGGGAGATTAGCCTCTCATGTTCATAAGAAAATTAACATAGACATTAAATTCCTTACAAAATATGATAAACAATAGGTTTCAATACAAAGTTTGGATGAAAACTCCCATGGATGTCTCCAATGGTGATCTTCTTCTTCCCCTTGCAATTCACCTCTCTTCCTTGCTTCTCTACTACTTGGATAGATGATTTGATGGAGGAGATCAAGTGTAGATGGATGGAATCAAGGATGGGTGAATGGGATGAAGGGTAGATGGAATGGAGAGGAAAGTGTGGGGAAAATATGGTGTAAAATGTGTGTGGGCTGATCTCTACTGATCCCTACACTCCAAAATGGATATTTATACCCCTTGGAACCTTCTAGAACACATTCTAATCATAAAATTGACTTTGGGCCGAGTTCGGGTCGAATTCGGGACAAGTTCGGGTTTGCAGCGCAGTCTCACCGTTTTGCATATAACTTTCACATCCGGAATCCAATTCGGGTGATTCTTGCGCTCACGTAATTCTCTCTTTGTTGGCTTTCTATCCATATAAAGATCTGACAAAACTTCTAATATTTGAGGGTGTAACAAGTCATGCAAAGTAGCACAATCATGCTGAGTAGGAACAACTTGCGCGACGTCATCATTTTAATCATAACTCTCTCGTTTGGGCTCTAATTGAAGTGTTCCTTATACCAAAACGATCATCTTTTCTGTGGCTTTCTAACCATATATCACACTTCTAGTTTTGAGCTCCACAAGAGTACAGAAAAATTACACAAGTTGGACGTGCGTTTTTCAGCATTTTGCTTAATTTGACTCATTCTCCCTCATTTCAATTCTGAATTAAGCTCCGTTCTTTCCCAAATCTTCCTTATCGCGTCTAGAATTCATTTTTACCTGAAAATCATACTTTTAAGCTCATTCACACATATTTCCATAAAAACACAATACACAACCAAAATACATCTAAATACGGATAAAATAAATACGAAAACACATATAAAAAGACACTAAAATTTAGGTGAAAATATCACTCATCACTAACAATCTTAAAAGTTACTTTAATTTTAAATTTGCTATTCCTTTTCTATCACAAATATCATTACTTTATACTTTTTTATTACCTAAAAATATTATAATATCCTTCAAAGTTAATAAAATTAATAAAAATATATATTTTTTTTAAACAACGTGGAACAATAAATATAAAAAATATTATGAGATAGATAAAGTAATTATTGAAAAATAAAAAGAACAAGAAGATTCACCCACACCAGACAATACTCAAATCTTCCTATTGGAACCCACATTCTCATTTTAAAAATAATAATAATAATAATAATAAAGAGTGGCCGAGTTGAGAATGTACATATATTTCTTTTTTAATGAATAAAGAAAATTAGTAATAAAAAAGAATTTTTAGATAATTATGTGCTAAATTATGTGCTAAAGAATTTCCTTCACTTCGAGTCCAATTGAACCAAACTTGCTCAAAAGAAAGGCGAAGAGAGAGGATGTCCTTCACAATGATACCGAAGTATGAAAGATCTAGCCTGTTATTCACCAGTGCATTGTGAAGGATCTGATAATCTGTTTCCACCATCACCTTCTTAAGATTTTGTTCTTTTGCAATTTCTAGCTCTTTCAAAGCTGCAAGTGCTTCACTTACTTCTACAGAAAAAATTAGAATTCTTGAATTCAACAAAAGACCACTCTATCTGCCAACTATGCCTTCTTGCTACGCCTCCCAAACCAGTTCCAACTCCCACAATAACCGATGCATCCGTGTTTATCTTCACAACATCACCATGAGGTGGATCCCATTCCTTTTGCCTCGGAGCAGCCTGTGGCGAAGTGTTAATGATATGAGACTTTGCCTGCAAAAAATCATGCACGTGGCTATGTGCCATTGATGAGACATATTCTGGGTTCAAGTCCTTATTCTAGAAATAAAATTGGTTTCTGGCGTACCATCCACACCAAAGTAAGGTGGCAATTTCTTGTTGAAATTTCATCGACTTTTTTTCAATAGAGGCCAGAATCCACTCAGCTAGAGGAGGAAGAGACGATTGAGAGGTTTAATTGATCCTTTATTTAAATAAGAATGGTTTGAACTTTGAATGAATAAATAAGGGCTAATTATATTATGTAATTGGGCTTATTCTAAGATGGGGTGCACCCACTTTAAAAAATATATACAAATATAAACAAAAACATGTATATAATTATTAACAAAAATGTATACAATTTAATTATTATATTTTTAATGAAAAATTGAGTGTAAAAAAGTGTACAATTATTAAAATACATGCATACACTATTGAACAAAAAATTATACACATATTGATGCTAGTTTTTTTTAATGAAAAACTTAGTGTGAAAGATTATACAATTATTAAGAAACACGTAAACAAAATAGAATAATATATATACAAAATAGAATAAAAATTTATATATATATGGTGCACTCTTACACCCAGGTGCACCTAATAACAACTCACAAATAAAAAGGTTGATGGATAATCCGATCCAATGAAATAAATTGGAGGTGTAAGTGACCCTTTCCCCTATATTATACTCCCTCCATCCCACATATTCACACATTCCGTTACATTTATCTTTACCAACAAAAAAATGAAATGTCACATTAACCAACAATCTCAAAAGTTATTTTAATTTCAAAAATACTACTCCCACTTAATATACATAATATACTCTATAATTTATTTATTTCCTAAAAATACCACAATACCCTTAAAAAATTAATAAAATTAATAAAAAAATAACTTTTCTTAAACTTCGTGCAAGTGAAGTTAACTCTGACAGAGGGAGTATATGGTCATTAGAGTTAAAAGAAAAAAGATGATAGTACCATGTTAGACAATCTTAATAAGTTTTGATCCCACCAAGTTCATGCTTCTACGCTTTTCTTGGGTTGTTACTAATTGAATACTTTCATCGGATAATATTTTCATACTTTTCTTATTTTTTTATTTAATAAAACTTTCGCACCCAAAAAATGAAACATTACTTTATCTAACAACATTAAAATTTACTTTAATTTTAAATTTGTTATTCTTTTTTTTACACACATATCATTGCTTTATATTTTTTTATTACCTAAAAATATTACAGTACCCTCCAAAATCAATAAAACTGGTCAAAAAATGTATATTTTCTTAAACAATGTGGAATAGTAAATATGAAAAATATTATTAGATGGAAAAAGTAATTATTGAAAAATAAAAAGAAGAAGAAGATTCACCCACACCATACAATACTCAAATCTCCCTATTGGGACCTACATTCTCATTTAAAAAAAATAATAATAATAAAGAGTGGCCGAGTTGAGAATGTACATAAATTTCTTTTTTAATGAATAAAGAAAATTAGTAGTATATGTTCAGTGTGCTGATAAATTAACCTAATAAAAATGAATAAATAATAAACCCCCCTGCCTTAGAAATTTCATTTAAAAAGTAGAGTCGATTTTGTTGGATTGGCTTGACGCAATGTGTTTTATCAAGATTTCGTTATTTTCTTCCGATTTTCTTCAATTGAATTAATTATCTAATCTTTAAGTTCAGTTAATTAAAATTTGTTCAACATTGATAACTAATTATCGGATCAGATTCTTTATGTCATTTTGGTATATTAGTTCATGTGTCACACTGTTAGGTAGACCACATAGGAGAGAGAAACTATACCCTAAAGTTTAAACCCTAAGGGTAATGATTAGATTTAATTTTGCTTTTATATATCAATCACTTAACACGAAAATGGTGTATGCCTCATAAAGTATTTTAATTGTATTAATATGTATGCGTGGATTTCATATATATAAAAAATTAAATGAGAATTGAAAAAATACCCTCTACAATAAAAATATACTAGTCCTACAATTTTGTGGGTGAGGAATTTTAGAAAAACCTTTTCTCTTGAAGATTTTTCTCAACTCATTCTCCAAACCCTGAAATTGTATGAATAGTTGAGGTGGAGTGGTTGTAGAGGCATGACCCTACTAGTAGTCTATTCCTATTATCTTCCTCTTTGCGGCTGGCCGAACGCTGAGGTCATCATCCTATGTTGGAGGTTGTACCCTATGAGCTAAGATGGTGTGATGGAGACAACACGTATCAGCTACTACCCTTTTGAACCCCATTCCATATCTCCTCCCGAGGATCGATGAAGCCTCCGCCTCTCTTCCCCATTCCCCAAGGCTAATGCTGTCATTCTTTCTATGGCTGTCATAGCAATTGGGTTCTATAATTCTTTCCCTCTTTCAGCTGTCTTCACAAAGAGAAATAGACGTTTGCAATTGCATGATGCACGTGGACCTTCGTTTAATTGGTAATAATATTGGAAAAAGGGTTTTGTTCAAGGGGTCAACTAATACCTCAAACTCCCACTTATCTTTCTAATAAGGATCAAATAAACCTTTTAAAAACATATAAAACTACCTTTGCATTAAATACATAAATAATGGATGAAACTTCAATTAGTTGAGTTTTTTTTTTTTTTAAATTAATTGGCTACCGTTCGAGCTTTTTATTTTTTATTATATGATGATAAAATATTACTCCATATAAATAATTAAAGTTCTAATCAATATTAAAATTTTGGATTAGAAGGGATAATATTACATAAATCACAATTCAAAATAAAATTATATTATATTTTAAAAATTAATTCTAAAGAGAAATATTAAATTGTAGAAAAAAAAACTACAATGTTTAAAATAAAATAGGTGACGGGCTATGATAAAGAAAAATAAAATAAATATATAATATATAAAATTAAAGTTAGGATAAATAGTTATCCTATCTAAACCTATATTCCAGTTGGATTGGATATTGAGGAGCACCTTGCTATGCAAGTTATCAAGTTGCAACTTTCTTACGTCTTGCTCAAACGTCATCAATTATTTTTTTTGCGTAGAATTAGGAGTATTATTATTTTATGTGTAGTAGATATTTATATTAAACGTAACTAGTGGTTGCCATATGTGGGGCCCTTTTACTAAAGTAAAAAATGAAGTCTTTTAAATGGAACGCTCAATATAATAAAATAGAAACCTTTCTCTAGGATGGAGGGAGTATAAAATACGGCAGTTTAAAGATTATCCATGGCAATTCATAAATTCATCCATTTATTTGGATCAAGTTTAGGGGTTTATACGTGAGTTAAGTTTCCATTCTTATACATTTAAGTTTCCGAAGTACTACAAATTTTAGCATTTTTACCGTTATTAGTGGAAGTATTATTAAAGGTATTTCTACCATTATTAATGGAGGTGTTATTAAAAGTACCTTAAATATATATCAGTAATTAATCGATATCTATTAAGTTAATATATATCAATGTTTCACTGATATCTATTACTCCCTCCGTCCCGTTACAACGTACGTGTTTGTTTTTTGCACGTTGATTAAGGAGTATAATATTTTAATATGTAGTGAGGTGAGAGAAATAATATTAATGTAAATTGGGTAGGTGTATTAGTATGAAAAACGCGTACATTTCAATGAAACGGAGGGAGTATGTTGATACATATCGATGAAACACCGATATCAATGAAAATGATTTTGGTGGAACACCGATATCAATGAAGATGGTATTAAAGATAATAAACAATAGATATCGAGAAATCACTGATATCTTTTCCCTATATAGATATCAATAAACAATGGATATCTATATTTAAAATTATTGATATCTTTCTATATTATTTCATTTTTTTAATTTATTCAATTCATAATAATAATTTTATTTACATATATATGATTTAACAAAAAATGCATCGAATCAACACAAATTTCATTAATCAACTATTTTGAGTACACAACAAATATCGATATTCAAATCCTATTCCACATACACAATGTATATTTCTAATTATCTAACAAAAAAGGTATTCTTGTTTAAAATTGTTAAACAAAAATATCTCACTAAACAGCTTGATACATCCAAAACAAAATGTGGAGTTGATGCTTGAGAGGCTTTAAAAGTGTAAGCTTTGAGAGCATCATCCCACCGCTGAAGTTTTTCAAACTCCATTTCCTCGTAGCATCTCCTTATAGTGAAGAGCCTTTGAAAAAGCAAGACACTGAAACATAAGAATAAGAAAAAAGATCCATATGTAATTTCATACTCTTCAAATGAAATTCAAAATTACATTTGAAAGTACTGCCATAAGTAAAGTATTACCTTTTCTGCAAGAGCATCTAGAGTAGACGTATATCAATAGGAAGGGGTCTCTCATCGTGTTCCATAAATTCAGCCTAAAAAAATCATTTTCTTTATTGCTTAGAGAACACAACTGCAGGTTCAAAACAAGAGAATGGACACAATTTACATACATTCACATAAGTAATTGAACAATACCAAATGCAAGCACAATTCATGGTAAGATGCTACAAGTATCAAGTAGTTTAGCATATAAGTCCAAAAAACTTACAAGAATCTGGCTGAGATGCAGAGGCACATAAAGCTAAAGCTGCACAAACATTGATACCAGAATTTGAGGAGTGTAGTATTAGACACCATTGATACAAAAAATTGCAGAACAGAATGATGTCGGTCTGCTTAGTGGTAGGTTTCTTTGGCCTCATCATTGGACTGTATTCTAGTCTGATCTACAACTCATTTTACCAACTTGGTGGCATTTATGGATGCACCTTTAAAAGGTTCTAAGAGGCATGCAAGAAGATATACTTGTCCAGCTGAAGCTTTCATGACCAAAGAACAAGAAGACTTGATCCACTTTGTAAAGCCTCAAAATTTGCATACCTACAAGGTGAAACATGAAATACCTTAAGTTCTATATTCGTCTCTTCACTTTAAGATGCTACATCTTAGCAAATTAGCACAGTAAACGAATACAGTAAATTAAGTGATGGAAAGTTGTAGAATAGGAAAGGTAATTATACTAGCAAATAAGCATTTCCTTCACTAGATATACTCCTAGCAATGTTCAACACAAGCTTTAGAATAATTATTTAAAATAAATAATGAGAAATATGCCGAGATACAGATTATGGTTGTACCTCATAACATAGGGCATCAGCTCTAATGGCAGCTATGTACCTTCAAGAAAAAGGTAGGCTAAAGTAAGATAAATTCGGACATTCACATTCTCTAGAAAAAGGATGACAGTTATATTTGCATATCTAACGATGGAGTCCTTATCATTCCCTGCAACCTGCCCCACAAACCAACATCATATCAAATTTGAGGCCATAAATAATATAAAGTGAATGAATCTAAAGAATAAACGCATACTCTAAAAAAAACAAATGATGCAAGACCCCAGGATTTTATTTGCCTTCTTGTATGCAGCAAATGAAACCCTAATGGTTTCAAGTCGGCAGGTATTCTTGTATGCAAACTAAACCCCTTCAGCAAACATGTTATTTGCCTTCTTGTATGCAGCAAAATGTAACTGGAAACTCCTAATGGTTCCAAGTCGGTTCTTCAGCAAAAATGTTATTTGCCTTCTTGTATGCAAACTAAACCCCTGTGCGTATGTGTGTATGTGAGTTTAAAAGAAAAAAACTTCCTTATCAGCCTACAAATCATGTCCAAGCTTAATAGCCTATTCATAGCATTGTCCAAGGAGAGGAAGGGTTGAAACGCATTAGACAGTATTGAGGGTTGGAATGGATAAACAGGCAGCGATAAGAGTTGAGTTGGAATGGATAACTCTTTGGAAATTAATATATAATGGAACCAGCCTAAACCAATTCAAGTCTAAGTGATCAAAGAACCAATACACAGAGACTTATATTGAGAGCTTCTGTCACTACAAGACTTGAGATCCACCACAAAAAAAAATCAGAATGGTGGATAAACACAACAGCATTTACCCACAAGAGTAGGTAATGATCAGCAAATACCAAGAGCGGAGAGCTATCACAACACAACACATCAACCATAGATGAAGCATAAGTATGCAGAATCCAAACATAAACTCTTAAAAGGAATGAATTATGTCCTGCTACTAGTAGAATAGAAACAGGCAATAAATCAGACAGGAGCAGATCTCAGCAATGGAACAACACACATAGTAGCATAAACCAAAGCAAAAAACCAGCAATTAAAATAAATACTCCAAAAGCTTATCATCAAGGATAACTCTCTTGCACCCATATAGATAAACTCATATATAAAGAATAATGTTAGGCATATAAGCTAGGGAGCTCTAACTTAACAAAAAACCTCAATCGAAGATAAGAGGGCTGACCATCACTTACATGCCATTCCACACTTTTGTGTGAAACTAATGTGGGATGTTCCGATATTGTAAAAATACACAATATATATATGCCTTTGCTATAGCATCTTCCCAATGCTTTCATTGCTGAATCTACACAACTTTTTAAATTACTCAAAACGATATGGAAAGTATAGAATGCATGCACATTAGAAAATCATATTAGTACTGTACTGAACCTAACTCCTCAAATACTACAGTAAGAACTGAAAATGTCAAGTGAACAATTGCAAGAACAAAGATAAAGATGTGCAGACTAATAGAAAATGTCGTAAATTTTGTTGACAAGCACTTAAAATATCCAACATATACCAGCTTGTACTGCTAATAATGAGTGCTGGTCTGCTTTGCTTCAAAAATATGCCAACTTGAGTTGTAAACATAGTTTTTAAAGGCGAGAGGCAAAAAATCAACAATCTAGGCACAGACCAATGAGCCTGAGCGCCTTAGGCGCGCCCTTAACAACTATGGTTGTAAATGGAGTTGTATCAAGAACATTGCCATGTGGTTCAGTAAATCCTACACATGTACACATTTTAAAACCAAATTTAGAGAAATATCATCATCATCCAAGCTCGTACCAATACTCGCAGCATCAGCTGAGTGGATAAAATTAAGCAGGAATATGATTAAATTTTATTCTACGTAATTAAGAGAATATCAGTCCATCTTTTACAATTGCTTATGCAATCTTGATGGCCATATGGCTTGTTAAAACATTCAGTAATCCTGCAAAATAGTTAGACCATTGCTGAATTTAGATATTTCAAATTAACAACTCTCTTAAAGCTAATCATGCCACATAAATTAACTTACATCATGCTTTTCCTCGAGTGAAGCAGGCCAAAAAAATGCAGGAGGATGATCATACAAAACAGTTTCTCTACAGTAAAAAACATAAGATGACAATAGTGGTTAAAAGTTTGAGCAATTATGAAAGTTACAATATTATAAATGAAAATTTCTTCTTTTTTAAAGCAGAAATTTTATTAATAATTTCAATAGAGTCCCCACAGACACGAAAATATAAATGTCATGCCCTTACTTAAACCCCAGTTCAAGGATAATTCACGTTGCATTGCCATCTCACGCACAAGAAACCATGAGCCATCCAGCCATGATACTTCTCAATCCTAGATATAGATTAAAATATAACAGCTATCGTTTCATGAGAAACTGGTTTGAAAAATTATCAAATCAAAAGGTAGATAAGCAATTTCACCAACGATATAACAAGAGGCTACTCCTTCCCAGGGACAGCGCGAGCAGGGTATATCCATAATTATGCCAATCAACTATGAATGCTGATTGCCTTCACCAACTTGCCCACTTGACAACCATTAGAGTGGAATTGATGGTTGATTCTGCATAAGCAACATCACATAATAATGAAGAAGCTTATTGATCATAATACTGTATGCAAGAAACAAGAAAATGAAAGTTAAAGAATATCTAGTCAACTGTCATAAATGGGTCTTGAAATCTTTCAATTTCCACATAAAAGAAATTCAGATACTTGAAGAGTCGATGCTAGCCACAACTAAAAAAATGCAGGAATATGTGAACCAAAACAACATGGATGATTTGACCCAGAATATGTAGAATAACAGCATTTAAATGTAACCACCATCTAGCAGGAAACCACCAGGCTGCCAACTCAACTGAGCTGATAAATGAATTTTGCAATTGGGTTGAGGAATTTGAATTACAACGTAATATGCTAAATATTACTGTATACTTCTATCTTTAAAACATGGTCTTCATATTTAAGAAAAAATCAGGAAATTCTTGTAATTAAGGGCATGCTTTTCTATATATAAACTACACTAATTTTTTTAGCCAATGGATGCATCAGCCTGAACTTTTCACACAAAAATGGCATTGTATTGCATGTTAATTCAATATTTAGAGAACAATGCAATGAAAAGTGCTGTGAATGGAATGACAAAAGGAGCAACTTTGAACCTTTTTCAATCCAGCAGCCTCTTCTTCTGACAAATGAAGTGGTCTAAGTACATGGAGTTCAATAACTTCTAATTTTCTACCTTTGGCATCTAATTTGCTGTTAAGAACAGAGAGGGCTTCCTCAAATCGCTCATATTGGGTGTCTGATATGTCGTCAGTCAATGACAACAGAACTACAAAAGGTCTTGCAAAACAGCACAGATTATCAATATTACCATTGGTGTCATCATCACCTGCAAAATACATGGCAAACTTTGAATAACTAAATCTGTCTAAGTATGGGTTGCAGCATTTGCTATCCTAAATTTAACCACAATAAATTTAGAAGTATACAAATGGATAACAATAAAAAAAATGAATTTGACCAAAAGAAAAGCTAAAAAAATTAGAAACTAGTAGTTTAGAATGAAAAGAAAAGCAAAATATATATACACTGAGAACTCCCACTCTGAACGTAAATCAACTATCTTACGAGAAAAAGAACTATTGTGTGGCATAGTAGATACCATCACCAACAGTATCACCAATTGTGTAGGTAGGGCCAAATGTCTTTCCTTTTCCAAGTCCCCGATAAAACAGTCCATCGTCACCATGATGTCCATCACTTCTTGCTTCCCAGCTGTAAGTGTAAACAAGCATCATTAAGGGACTCCACATGTAACAACTAGAATGCACAAACAAAGTGAGCCACTTAATTACTAAATGCTGAAAAATAAGATCGAATCTTAATTCAATTCTCTGAAGATTATTTGGGGTTGCCTTTCAAATATGTCATTCGTGTTACATAGAATTATACATGTATTTTTCTCAAGCTCTTCTCCACCAAAACAACAATGGTTCATCAAACTAGGCCTCTCTAAAATAATAAATGACACATTTGGACACAGTAAGATGTTAAACAAATTCATAAAGCATCATAGCAACTGATGCAGCAAAGCTTTTAAACCATACAAGGATTGACCTTCAAGATCGTAGTAAATTCATAAGCACATTCCACCGCAAAATACTCAAAATTCTTTAGCTAACTCTATTAAATATATAATTTCAAAAGTCTCACAACTGCATACTAATCCTTATTCATCTACTCACTCGCAATTTGCCCCAAAAAAGTTCGTACAAACAACTAACACAGTGATATAAGTCGCCGCTACAGAATTACATAATCATTCGCAAATTATATGCTCAAACTAAAACTGTAACCACCCAATCCCATCACTCATGAAAACATGAAGAGACATTTAAAAGATACATTATAGAAAAAGGTACATCAAGAGCTCTAAAACAACCATCTAAAACGTATATTAAGCTAATAGTTCATTTTCATTAGATTAGGTGCATAACATATAACTCCATACCAAGCACACATGGATATTATGGCTGGCTCCCTTGAGTTTCATACACAGAAATAATATTACAAGAGATAGACCACCAAAAGTAAATAATTCTGATTGGATCTATATTCTATTACAACCTAACAGCAATTCAGCATACATAAACCAAGCATCCATTATGATAAATGGCAACAAATTAAGTAGAGTTGATCCTCAAGTAAGAAAACAAAGGGTTATATATATAAAGAAAGTAAACCACTCCATTGAATGGGACTGCTCATAAGACCCCAGGATTTGTCTTTAATGACCATAAACCTTCACCACTTCTCACAGCAGATTTAGGAAGCCTATTAGCTACAACCAGTAATCTCTTTTTAATAGGCCTTTCCCAACCTTCATTCGGTGTTGGTGCAGCTCCTTCAAAGGCGAGCTCTAGATTATGAGACGCAAAGAAATTACAATCATTAATCTTGAGCCCTCTGTTTCCAACAGTGAGGGCCCTCATGAGTTCTACTTCTACTCAGATCACTTTGTCTCAAAAGCCGAGAGTCTCGGGAACTTGCCAGTTATTATTAAGATTAAGAGAAACATGAAAATTCATTCTATTTTCAAAGGTTTACAAACCAATTCAACATAGGGTTTATATTAAGATTATCGCACATAGAAGGGTATGTTAAGAAGGGTATGTTAAGGCTTTTTAAAGAGGGATTAAATAGTGATGAGAAGACATCATCATACCTGAACGACGGTGGAACTGGCTGCCGGAGTGGCCAACGTGAGACGATGTCAGGTGAGTCGGGCGCGAGCGGAATGCGAGTGCGGCTGCCGTGAGCCGGGTTAGGTCATGGTGCGAGCAGGGGCAGGTGAGGGCAACGCTAGGGTTCGTCGTTCCTCTCGCGACAAGGCTGGTGCGGCTTCCGCGAGCTGGTGTCTGGTGCGTCGGTGGGGGTGGGAGATGGGTGCGAGTACCGCACTAGGGTTCGTGGATCCTGGCGACAAGATGAACAGAACAACAATGAATTCATTTTTTTCTCATTGATTAGGGCTTAAAGATAGAATTGGGATTTTTGTTAAAGAGTTCAAAGGATGGTCCTGTTTACTCCCCACCATTCAATGAAAAAAGTTTGTCAATGCACCTTTTCTCTACGTGTCATCATCTCATCGGTTCTTCTCTTCTCTTCTCTTTGACGGCACCATCTCAGAATCCACACCACTGTTCAAATTGAAATTAATAATCCAATTTATTTATTAAATTAAATTAAATACTCCCCCTATTTTTATCACATCTATCCCCTGCTTACTTTTCTCTGTTCAGTCGAATAGTTTCTCTCTCTCTCTTCGGACATGGCAGTTGAATGCATGCCTGCCTACAACTGCACGGAGAAAACCGCCGCCGTCGGCCTCCAGAGCGTCGAGAAGTTGATCAGATTGCTCTCTCACTCTCACAGACATACCTCCGCCGACTATTACCAGGCCGTCGCCGATGTGGAGGTTGACAAATTCAAGAAGTTCATTTCTCTACTCTACTGGACCGGATTCGAACCGGCCACGCCCGTTTGTGGGCTTTAAAATTTATTACAAATAAGAAATTTTACACATTAATTGTATTTAAGCGTGATTAATTTTTTTCTTAGCCCGTTTAACGTTAAAAGTAAAAGCCATAATGAAGGATTTAGGGTTTAGGATTTATTCAAACAAAAAAAGTAGACAAAGCTGAGAATCATTTTGGGTTCGTAAGATTCAAACGAATTGGCATCGAAAAACCAAGAGTAGACTTGAATAAATTATACAACCTCTGGATCGGATCTTACAAATTGAGAGTTTATCAACCCCCGTTTCGATAGACAAAAGAGTTAATACGAGATAGGAGAAAAGACAAACACAGAAGAGATCACTACTGCAGAGTTGGCATAAATGGATGGCACAAGATCAATTCAGAAGCGTCTCGCCAAGTGAACAACAATAGACAAACAGATTATCTGATAAGATTGCATATTAGATATATTTGTCGGTCAGTTTCTTAACTTTATCTCTTTGGTTAGTTAAGCGTAAGAATAGGTTGCAGTTATGTTTCAATTTCTGTTCGGTTTTTATCTCGGCTTTATAAGCCAAACTCTGTAATGAATATTATTATCTAGTTCAGTCAGAATTGTTGTGATTGTTGTGAAAACTTGTTTATCTATTATGGCTATGAAATTCAACAAATATGGTATCAGAGCCTCGTTCTGAGGCCTGATAAAAGAGAGAAGTGTGAGTGATAAAAAAATAGAAAGAAGAAAAAAATGAGGAAAAAAAAAGGATGAGTGAAGAAAATGATTTTACACAGCCTGCTATTCCACGCTTCAATGGTCACTACAATCATTGGGCTATGCTTATGGAAAATCTATTGAGGTTCAAGAGATATTGGAAATTGGTGGAGATTGGTTACGATGAACCGGCCAAAGGAGCAGTTCTGACCGAGGCAGAGCAAAAGAAGTTGGATGATGTGGAACAGAAAGACCAGAAAATAAAGAATTACCTATTTCAGGCTATCGACAGGACAATTCTTAAGCAGATTCTAGAGAAATGCACTTCGAAAGACATATGGGACTCAATGAAGAAGAAATTTGAGGGCAACGCAAAGGTGAAGCGTTCCATTCTTCAATCATTGAGAAGAGATTGGGAGATTATGGAGATGAAGGTGAGTGAGACTATCACTGATTATTTTGCACGAGTTACGAGTGTGGCTAACAAAATGAGAAGTAATGGAGAAGATATGAAAGATGTCACTATTGTGGAGAAAATTCTCAGAACCTTGACTGAGAAGTACAACTACGTAGTTGTTTCAATTGAAGAATCTAAGGACATCGATTCACTCTCGGTCAATGAGTTACAAATTTCATTGATAGTGCGTGAACAGAAGTTCAATGGAAACATTGGAGAAGAGCAAGCCTTGAAGGTAACAACTGAAGAAATGAGTATTGGAGGTAGAGGTCGAGAAAGAGGTAATTTCAGTGGAAGAGGAAGAGGAGGAAGAGGTAGGGGTAGACAAAATTTCGATAAAGCCACTGTGGAGTGTTACAAGTGTCATAAACTTGGACACTTTCAATTTGAGTGTCCTGATTGGAATAAGGAAGCAAACTTTGCTGAGTCAAGTAAAGAAGATGAGATGCTTTTGATGTCTTATGTAGAGACACACGAGATTGATCGGGGAGATGCTTGGTTTCTTGACTCTGGTTGCTCAAATCACATGTGCGGAAATCAAGCAATGTTTATTGAGTTGGATGATAATTTTCGTCACACAGTGAAATTGGAAAACAACAGCAGGATGAATGTCACAGGCAAAGGTAAAGTAAAACTGTTGATCAATGTTATTACTGATGTTTTCTATGTTCCAGATTTAATAAATAATTTGTTGAGCATAGGACAGTTACAAGAGAAAAAATTGACAATCTTGATAAAAGATGATGTTTGCAAAATATATCATCCTGATAAAGGTTTGATTATTCAGACAAATATGAGTACAAACAGGATGTTCATCTTGTTTTTCGAAACACAAGTGCAAGATAAGTGTCTACACATAAGTTCACAAAAGCATCTCACTCACCTTTGGCATCGGAGATACGGACATCTAAACTACAAAGGTTTAAGAGTCCTGGGGAAGAAAGAAATGGTGTGTGGTCTCCCAAAATTTTTTGATTCAGACGAATTGTGTACTGATTGTCTTGTTGGTAAGCATCATCGCAGTCCAATACCAAAGAAGAGTCATTGGAGAGCAAGTCAGAAATTGGAACTCATTCATACAGATATTTGTGCCCCAATCAGTCCCATATCCAATAGCAAGAAAAGGTACATTCTATGCTTTATTGATGATTATAGTAGAAAGTCATGGATGTATTGCTTGATGGAAAAGTCAGAAGCTCTGAGTTATTTCAAATGTTTCAAGAAGATGGTGAAAAATGAGACAAGTTTACTAATTCAGTGTCTACGTACGGATAGAGGATGTGAGTTCACTTCTGTGGATTTCGATAATTTTTGTAAGGAAAATGGCATCAAACGCCAACTTACTACTGCATACACCCCACAACAAAATGGTGTAGTTGAACGGAAGAATAGAATAGTAATGAACATGGTTCGTACAATGCTGTTTGAGAAGAAAATTCCAAAATCTTTTTGGCCAGATGCAGCAAATTGGAGTAATCACGTGTTGAATAGGTGTCCAACCTCAGCTATAAAAGATATCACTCCAGAAGAAGCATGGAGTGGAGTGAAGCCTTCTTTGGAACATTTTAGCATTTTTGGATGCATAGCACATGCGCATGTGCTAAAGGTACACCGATTTAAACTTGATGATAGAAGTTTTACTTTTGTATTTTTGGGTATTAGTGAAGAATCCAAGGGCTACAGATTGTTTGATTCAATTGAAAAATGGGTAGTCGTGAGTAGGGATATTATTTTTGAAGAAGAAAAACAATGGGAATGAGATGTGAATTATGACGAAAAAATTGGTGTTGAATTAGAGTGGGGAGATGATGATATTGAAGAAACTGAAAATTACAGTGATGGAGTTGAAAATGATATTGATGGAGTTGAAAATAATAATGAAGCATCTAGTAGTGAAGGGCGAGAGGTTGATGGAGTTGAAAATGATAGTGAAGTTGTAGGAGAATTTATTGGTGAAGGGAGAGATGAACATATTTTTGAAGAGATTGGAGGTAATGATTATAACAACAGGACGAGGGTGAGATTGCCTCCAATCAGGATGAAAGATTATGATAGTGGGAAAGGCTTGGATTTATTTGGAGATGAAAGCAACTTGGTCTTATTGGACTCAAATGATCCATTATACTATGAAGAGGCTATGAAAAGTGCAAATTGGAGGTTAGCTATGGACAGCGAAATGAAATCTATAATAAAAAACAAAACATGGACATTAGTGGAGTTGCCTACTGGAGCAAAATTGGAGTAAAATGGGTCTTTAAGACTAAGTATGATGAGAATGGGAATATTGACAAGTACAAGGCACGTTTGGTTGCTAAAAGTTATTCTCAAAAGTATGGTATCGATTATAAGGAGGTTTATGCACCTGTGGCTAGAATAGATACTGTGAGAATGATCATTGCTCTAGCTGCTAAAAAGGGATGGAGTATTTTTCAACTAGATGTGAAATCTGCCTTTTTACATGGTGAGCTCAAAGAAGATGTTTATGTGGAGCAACCTATGGGCTATGAAAAGAAGGGGAAAGAACACTTAGTGTATAAGCTTCACAAAGCACTTTATAGTCTAAAACAAGCACCACGGGCTTGGTTTAGTCAGATTGAAGCACACTTTGTTGGAAAAGGCTTTGAGAGATGCGGTAGCGAGCAGACTTTGTTTACCAAAAGAAGAAATGGGAAAATCATCATTGTAAGCGTTTATGTTGATGATTTAATTTTTACGGGTGATGATAATGGTATGTTGTCTGAATTCAAAAGATCTATAATGAGAGACTTTGACATGTCTGATTTGGGTAAGATGAGATTTTTCCTCGGTATTGAAGTGTTACAAAATTCCGATGGAATTTTTATATGCCAAAGGAAATATGCTTCAGAAATTCTGAAAAGATTTGGTATGATAGAGTGTAATCCAATGAGCAATCCAATTGTTCCGAGTTGCAAGGTGAACAAGGATGAGAACTGTGGTGTTGTTGACGAAACTCTTTATAAGCAATTGGTGGGGAGCTTAATGTATCTTACTGCTACAAGGCCTGATATGATGTTTATTACATGTCTAATAAGTAGATATATGTCAAGGCCTACAGAACTTCATTTTGAGGTGGCAAAGAGAGCACTTCGATACTTGAAAGGAACTGCAAATTATGGAATACATTATAAAAGGGAAGGAAATGGTGGGTTTTTAGCTTTTACGGATAGTGATTATGCAAGTGATTTTGATGATAGGAAGAGTACATCTGGATATGTATTCTTGTTAAGTTCAGGAGCAGTTTCTTGGTGTTCAAAAAAATAGCTCATCGTGACTCTAACCACCACAGAAGCTGAGTTCGTAGCAGCTACAGTTTGTGCATGTCAAGCAGTTTGGATGGGAAGAATTTTGAAAGAATTGGGATATTCAAATAGGGAATGCATCTCTATCAAGTGCGATAATAGTTCTACAATTAAATTGTCTAAAAATCATGTAATGCATGGACGGAGCAAACATATCGATGTGTGTTATCACTTCTTAAGAAATCTTGTCAAAAAAGGGATTATTGAATTAGAGCATTGTTGGAGTCAAGATCAGGTTGCAGATTTGATGACCAAACCGTTGAAGCTTGATGTCTTTCTGAAACTTCGGAAGTGGCTGGGAATGTGTGAAGCACCTGATAAACTAAGTACTTGAGAGTGCTTAGTTTAAGGGAGGGAATGATAAGATTGCATATTAAATATATTTGACGTGTCAGTTTCTTAACTTTATTTCTTTGGTTAGTTAAGCGTAAGAATAGGTTGCAGTTATGTTTCAGTTTCTGTTCAGTTTTTATCTCGGCTTTATAAGCCAAACTCTATAATGAATATTATTATCTAGTTCAGTCAGAATTGTTGTGATTGTTGTGAAAACTTGTTTATCTATTATGGCTATGAAATTCAACATTATCCACAAATGTCATTCGAACAATTAAAGGAGGACATTGAACGTTTAAAAAATTGTCAGACGGGATGGCTTAAAGGAGAGTTTGAATGGAATGAAGTCGGGGAAAAATTAAAAGAGGAAGCGAACAGAATGGCTTCCAATCACTCATTTGGGAGATAGCGTTGTATTGGTCAGTTTCTCAGAAAAAAACATTAGAAATACGAAGAAGAGGGAAGAATGGAAGAAACACTGGTTCCGCTGGCTGAGACCATGGAAGGCAGAAGATGCTGGCTTTCGACGAAGAGTGTGGACTAGATGGAATGGTGTCCCATGCCATGCATGAAACATTAATTTTTTCAAGAAAGCCTCAACAAGTCTGGGATATTTCATTGATGTAGATTGCAGTACAGAGAACAGAACAAGATTTGATAGGCCAGGGTCAAGCTTGTTGTTAATTATCTCAAGGACGTCAACACATTAATAAAAGTAACTATATGGGGGAAAGAATTCACAATTAAAATAGTTGAGGAACAAATATGGATGGGATAAGAAGACATATATGAAGAGGAGAACAACAGATCGGATCAATCATGGGAAGATGAGATACAAATTTCAGAAACTTCCCTGGCAAAGGCGACGTGGAACGACAGGAGACAATCTATGATGAACGACTACAATTCCGGTGGTTCTGTATTGGCCCCCAGCAGCCAGGTCCGGGTCTCGTGACGGGTCTAATGACAAATGATTAAAGCAGTTCACAAAATCCTTATGGGGAATTGCAAAGTTCTCATGCTCTCATCGGGAGAACAACAAAAAGGTGAGTCGACAGTAATAATCCTAGTCAGAGCATTAATTCAGAGTCGAACGTTTGCCCCTAGGATGGGCCTATTCGAGAGAACAATCACAGAAGATTCTAGAAAATAGAAATGCAAGAATTGAGAAGAATTGAGAAACGAACTCAGTGGGCCTCAAACATTTGGGCCAGTCTTATGGGAAATTGAGAAAAGAACAAATAACAAATATTGGGCCAGAGAAAGAGGGTATCACAACAAATGGAGATGGGCTCAGTACACCCAACAGAATTAGGATTGGGCTAAATATTGAGAGCCCACGAGAAAGTAGTCAAGAAGATGAGAACTTGGGCCTTAATAAAACAAGAGCAGACGCAGAATTTATATCACCAAGACATTATCCATGTGACATGAGGCAAACACATATAAGCTTTATCCCAGTGGAACAATTATCGGGGAGTGAAGATATGGGGAATTACGAAAAAATTTCAATGAGGCAAAATTATCTGAGCTCCCAAGAAATTAGTCGAAGTCCAGAAAAGAAGTACGTGGATGAACATGAAGGTGAATCTTCAAACCCCACTCAATCCGATTCGGGAACGAATCCTATTTTAAAGGTCGACGAAGGGATGATATCCAAAATCCAATCAAAAATCAAAGACAAAAAGCTGAAGAAAAAGGCAGCAAAAAAAGCAGAAAGAAAAAGTTTGAAAGAATTTCTTAAAGATTTTGCATCCTCTTCGGAAAAATCAGCAAGCAGAAGTAACCTAAGAGGCAATACGGGTGAGAGAACATCAGATTCAGATAACATAAAGAGGCCCAAGAGGTATGGCACCTGGGTAAAAATATTGGTTTATTTTCCAAATCTTCTGATGCAGAAATGATAGATTGCATTGATAATGTGTTGAGAGAAAATGAATTAGAAAATTGCATGCCTAGGGGTGCCGAAGATAACATGTCTTAATGAAGATGCTCACCTATAATATAAAAGGCTTGAGGATAAAAACAAAACGTGGAGAAGTCTTGAAATGGGTCAACAAAAGGGGAATGGATTTCTGTATGGTTCAAGAAACAAAATTAACTCAGTATGATAAAAGCATATTGTAAGCACTTGAATTTTATTGCCCATTAAGGAAAATATTTGGCAAATTAATGCAATAATTATCAATTAATTATTTATTTATTAAGGGATTTAAATAAATAAATTCCTAAAATAAATGAGTAAATAATTTATAATTGGGTAAGATCCAGTCAAATAAGTCTGACTTAAAGCCTAAGAAAGTGAAAGGCCCAAACCCGCATAATTAGGTCAAAACGGACCAATCAGACTGCGAGTTATTTATGGGGCATCCTCATACTTCACCTATATAAGGAGTCCTCCTCCATTCATTCCACAGACACTCAAATACTTGAAGACATAAACGCTCTGAAGAGATCAAGAACACGAGCAGCGCTCCCTTGAGATCTTCAAGCATCTTCAAGTCAAGAACGGCAAACGATTCGGGATTAAGGTGCGGAACCCCCTAAATCAAGCGTTCTTCATATACTGAGTTCTTCGGTGTTCTTCGCGCCAAGAACAACATACGACCTGGGATAAAGGTGCTAAGCCCCCCAGATCGAGTGTTTCTTCGGATCAAGCACGTTTAATCCAAACAAAGGCTCGACACCTCTGGATAAATGTTATAAGATCCCAAATCCGAGTTCGGACAAGCTTCAACTGAAGATCCGACTCAACACACACAGTCAACGCGGTCAAGTCAATAAGTCAAAGTCCAAATTGGTTCAAGAGAAGAATCAGAGGATAATAGAGATTGTTTCCTTAATTATCAAGTTTAATCCGTCTGGATTATTATTGTAATTTATTTGTGTTTATTTTATTATAAATACAAAATTTATTGTTACAAAATTTGGCACGCCCAGTGGGACCATCTCTACCTCTCATCTCTTCTCTCAACAAGCTCGAAGATATAAAGTATGACTCCTCTTAGGATCGCGATAAAAAGGTCATCTACCTCAAAGCCTTTAGAGCTACAAGCTGCGAAGATGCAAGTTATGACTCCGCTAAAGATTGCGATACGAAGGCAAACTGCATCAAAGCCTCAAGAGTTGCAAATTGAAAATGCTGAACTCATTACAAGAAGTATGTCTGAAGCCTCCTCAGAGACAAACCATGTGGTTGGGATTGCTCTTAACAAGCCATTGCATGGAGACAAAAATAGTGAAGATGATTCTACCTACTCAACTCCTCACTCAATACCAAGCTCACCATCTACCTCAGCTGCAGCTGCAGTGATGGCAACAAATGCTATGACCATTGAGGAACAACTAGCAAGTATGATGAGAGCCATTGAAGGACTCACGAAGCATATGGAAGCTCAAGACATAAAAATCTCTATACTTATGAAGAAAATGGAGAATGTGGAGACAAATCGTACAAATGAGAAACAAGTTGAGGATGAACACGGGGAGGAAGACTCAACGAAGCATCATCTATCTGAAGAAAAGCCAGCTGAGGATACAATACAAGTTTTAACTGACGGAATGATTCCTATCAACAATTAAAGAACATCGTGTTGGAGACGATAAATGATAAGTTTGAAGGGAGCTCCAAATCTTCTTCAACCTACGTCAAGCCATATACAAAGAGGATTGACAACTTGAGGATGCCAACTGACTACCAACCTCCCAAGTTTCAACAATTTGACGGCAAAGGCAATCCGAGACAACATGTGGCGCACTTCGTCGAGACATGCAATGATGCTGGGACCAACGGAGATCACATGATAAGACAATTTGTTCGATCTTTAAGAGGAAATGCCTTTGATTGGTACATCGACTTGGAAGCTAACTCCATTGACAGTTGGGGGCAAATGAAAAAAGAATTCCTCAACCGCTTCTATAGCACACGAAGAATTATTAGCATGATGGAGCTAACAAATACTCGTCAAAGGGATGAATAATATGTCATCGACTACATCAACAGATGGAGGAGCCTAAGCCTAAACTGTAAAGAAAAGCTATCAAAAACTTCAGCTTTAGAAATGTGTATTCAAGGGATGCAATGGAATCTTAGCTACATACTCCAAGGAATTCGACCTAAAACTTTTGAAGAGTTGGCTTCAAGAGCTCACGACATGGAGTTAAGCCTGACATCAAATGACATCGAATGGCCCTCTATTCAAGACTCTTACGAGTTTGAATACATGTCCTTCGATGAGCCCTTGGAAGAGGAACCACAAACAAAGGCTGCAGTTTCTATAAAGATTAACAGAAATGAAGTTGAAGCAAGAGAAAATAGTGCATCCCAAGATTGGGGGCAATAAACTGTTGATAAATCAAGACAAAGCTCCTTGACACGAGCTAAAAATATATGCATTACGCTCCTTGATACGAGCTTAAACTATCTAAAATCTACCAAGTCAAAGCTCCCTGACACGAGCGAAAATTGTCTACATCATGCTCCTTGATATGAGCTAAAACTATCTATATATGACGCTCCTTGACACGAGCGAAAACTGTCTGCATTATGCTCCTTGATACGAGCTAAAACTGTCTGCATTATGCTCCTTGATACGAGCTTAAACTATCTAAAAAGCCTCAAGTCATGCTCCTTGATACGAGCTAAAACTGTCTGCATTATGCTCCTTGATACGAGCTTAAACTATCTAAAAAGCCTCAAGTCATGCTCCTTGATACGAGCTAAAACTGTCTGCATTATGCTCCTTGATACGAGCTTAAACTATCTAAAAAGCCTCAAGTCATGCTCCTTGATACGAGCCTAAACTATCTAACACAAATCAAATTCAAGGCTCCTCGATACGAGCAAAAACTGTCTATATCACGCTCCCTAACAAGAGCGAAAACTGTCTACATCACGCTCATTGACATGAGCTAAAACTATCTACAAGTCACGTTCCTTGATATGAGTTTAAACTATCTAAAATCCTCAAGTTACGCTCCTTGATATGAGCTAAAACTGTCTACACATCAAATCAAATCTCCTTGAGAAGAGACTAAACTCTTTACACAAGGCTCCTTGATACGAGCTTAAACTATCTACACAATACGCTCCTCGGCACGAGCAAAAATTGTTCATTCAATACTCCTCGACACGAGTGAAAAATGTCCACACAAGGCTCCTTGATACGAGTATAAACTGTCTACAAGTTCAAATTAAAAACTCATTGACACGAGTATAAACTGTCAACAAATTCAAGTCCAACGCTCCTCGACGCACGAGCTTAAACTGCATGTTACTCCTGGCCCGTATGAGTATAAAATGTGTACGGCCCCCCATTCAAATCAAATCATGTCTCTTTGAACTACGTTATGACTTGATCCTCTTCAAAGAGGTACATAGGCAGCTTAGCACTTCACTAAGTTCAGTCATAATTCAGGCTATTCATATCAAGTTGGTGAGGCAAGCAATAAAATTCAATCATGTTGATCAAGAATGGATTATCGCAATTTGTTCACTTCAACACAAAGGCGTCCGTGAACAAAATGCGAGGGGGCATTTGTAAGCACTTGAATTTTATTGCCCATTAAGGAAAATATATGGCAAATTAATGCAATAATTATCAATTAATTGTTTATTTATTAAGGGATTTAAATAAATAAATTCCTAAAATAAATGAGTAAATAATTTATAATTTGGTAAGATCCAGTCAAATAAGTCTGACTTAAAGCCTAAGAAAGTGAAAGGCCCAAGCCCGCATAATTAGGTCAAAATGGACCAATCAGACTGCAAGTTATTTATGGGGCATCCTCATACTTCACCTATATAAGGAGTCCTCCTCCATTCATTCCACAGACACTCAAATACTTGAAGACATAAACGCTCTGAAGAGATCAAGAACACGAGCAGCGCTCCCTTGAGATCTTCAAGCATCTTCAAGTCAAGAACGGCAAATGATTCGGGATTAAGGTGCGGAACCCCCTAAATCAAGCGTTCTTCATATACTGAGTTCTTCGGTGTTCTTCGCGCCAAGAACAACATACGACCTGGGATAAAGGTGCTAAGCCCCCCAGATCGAGTGTTTCTTCGGATCAAGCACGTTTAATCCAAACAAAGGCTCGACGCCTCTGGATAAACGTTATAAGATCCCAAATCCGAGTTCGGACAAGCTTCAACTGAAGATCCGACTCAACACACACAATCAACGCGGTCAAGTCAATAAGTCAAAGTCAAAGTCCAAATTGGTTCAAGAGAAGAATCAGAGGATAATAGAGATTGTTTCCTTAATTATCAAGTTTAATCCGTCTGGATTATTATTGTAATTTATTTGTGTTTATTTTATTATAAATACAAAATTTATTGTTACACATATTTAGTGAACTTAGTGGCAAGGCGAAATTCAAATGGATAGTAAGAAATGCTCAAGGAAGATCAAGGAGATTATTAATAGGCTAGAATATGGAGAAATTCTTACCACGCAGTTGGTGGGATATGGAGGGTGCTAGTATAATTACTGGAGTGTGGCTCGATGGATTGATTGAATGTGTTCTAATAAACATATATGCTTCATGTGTGGTATCTGAAAAACATGATCTCTGGGAAAGATTGGGGTGGATTGTACAACAAAATGAAGATATGTGCATATGTCTGATGGGAGATTTTAATTCTATACTAAAAGCTTCTGAAAGGGCAGGCAGAGGGAGAAATTTTAGACGTAGCAAAGCAACTGTGTTTGAAGAATTCATTTCAAGGAACGGGCTTATGGACTTACCTTTGAATGGAAGAAATTTCACTTTTTATGATTCATCAGGTGGCTGCAAGAGTCGCATTGATAGGGTATTAGTCAACTACAATTGAATGAAAGCATGGCCGAACATACATGTTATAGGTATGAAAAGAACATCATCTGACCATGTGCCATTAATGGTAAATACAGAGAACATTGATTGGGGACCACGCCCATTTCAGAGCCTTAATGCTTGGTTGTAATACTCGAAAATTTTTTTATTTTATAATTTATATTTTACGCATTTTTATAATAATGTGTCAATTATGTGATAATTATTTCTACATTTTTATTTATCTTTACATTTTATTTGAGACATCTGTGATAATAATGGTGTCAGTTTCTCAGAAAAAAAAACATTAGAAATACGAAGGAGATGAAAGAATGGAAGAAACACTGGTTCCGCTGGCTGAGACTATGGAAGGTAGAAGATGCTGGCTTTCGATGAAGAGTGTGGACTAGATGGAATGGTGTCCCATGCCATGCATGAAACATTAATTTTTTCAAGAAAGCCTCAACAAGTCTGGGATATTTCATTGATGTAGATTGCAGTACAGAGAACAGAACAAGATTTGATAGGCCAGGGTCAAGCTTGTTGTTAATTATCTCAAGGACGTCAACACATTAATAAAAGTAACTATATGGGGGAAAGAATTCACAATTAAAATAGTTGAGGAACAAATATGGATGGGAAAAGAAGACATATATGAAGAGGAGAACAACAGTTCGGATCAATCATGGGAAGATGAGATTCAAATTTCAGAAAATTCCCTAGCAAAGGCGACGTGGAACGACATGAGACAATCTATGATGAACGACTACAATTTCGGTGGTTCTGTATTGGACCCCAGCAGCCAGGTCCGGGTCTCGTGACGGGTCTAATGACAAATGATTAAAGCAGTTCACGAAATCCTCATGGGGAACTGCAAAGTTCTCACGCTCTCATCGGGAGAACAACAGAAGGTGAGTCGACAGTAATAATCCTAGTCGAACGTTTGCCCCTAGGATGGGCCTATTCG
This sequence comes from Pogostemon cablin, assembly GCA_023678885.1. Taxonomy (NCBI): domain Eukaryota; kingdom Viridiplantae; phylum Streptophyta; class Magnoliopsida; order Lamiales; family Lamiaceae; genus Pogostemon; species Pogostemon cablin. The sequence goes on along the minus strand of CM042969.1, from coordinate 29,439,127 downwards.
AGAGAACAATCACAGAAGATTCTAGAAAATAGAAATGCAAGAATTGAGAAGAATTGAGAAACGAACTCAGTGGGCCTCAAACATTTGGGCCAGTCTTATGGGAAATTGAGAAAAGAACAAATAACAAATATTGGGCCAGAGAAAGAGGGTATCACAACAAATGGAGATGGGCTCAGTACACCCAACAGAATTAGGATTGGGCTAAATATTGAGAGCCCACGAGAAAGTAGTCAAGAAGATGAGAACTTGGGCCTTAATAAAACAAGAGCAGATGCAGAATTTATATCACCAAGACATTATCCATGTGACATGAGGCAAACATATATAAGTTTTATCCCAGTGGAACAATTATCGGGGAGTGAAGATATGGGGAATTACGAAATAATTTCAATGGGGCAAAATTATCTGAGCTCCCAAGAAATTAGTCGAAGTCCGGAAAAGAAGTACGTGGATGAACATGAAGGTGAATCTTCAAACCCCACTCAATTCGATTCGGGAACGAATCCTATTTTAAAGGTCGACGAAGGGATGATATCCAAAATCCAATCAAAAATCAAAGACAAAAAGCTGAAGAAAAAGGCAGCAAAAAAAGCAGAAAGAAAAAGTCTGAAAGAATTTCTTAAAGATTTTGCATCCTCTTCGAAAAAATCAGTAAGCAGAAGCAACCTAAGAGGCAATACGGGTGAGAGAACATCAGATTCAGATGACATAAAGAGGCCCAAGAGGTATGGCACCTGGGTAAAAATCTTGGTTTATTTTCCAAATCTTCTGATGCAGAAATGATAGATTGCATTGATAATGTGTTGAGAGAAAATGAATTAGAAAATTGCATGCCTAGGGGTGCCGAAGATAACCTGTCTTAATGAAGATGCTCACCTATAATATGAGAGGCTTGAGGATAAAAACAAAACGTGGAGAAGTCTGGAAATGGGTCAACAAAAGGGGAATGGATTTCTGTATGCTTCAAGAAACAAAATTAACTCAGTATGATAAAAGCATATTTAGTGAACTTAGTGGCAAGGCGAAATTCAAATGGATAGTAAGAAATGCTCAAGGAAGATCAGGGAGATTATTAACAGGCTAGAATATGGAGAAATTCTTACCACGCAGTTGGTGGGATATGGAGGGTGCTAGTATAATTACTGGAGTGTGGCTCGATGGATTGATTGAATGTGTTCTAATAAACATATATGCTTCATGTGTGGTATCTGAAAAACATGATCTCTGGGAAAGATTGGGGTGGATTGTACAACAAAATGAAGATATGTGCATATGTCTGATGGGAGATTTTAATTATATACTAAAAGCTTCTGAAAGGGCAGGCAGAGGGAGAAATTTTAGCCGTAGCAAAGCAACTGTGTTTGAAGAATTTATTTCAAGGAACGGGCTTATGGACCTACCTTTGAATGGAAGAAATTTCACTTTTTATGATTCATCAGGTGGCTGCAAGAGTCGCATTGATAGGGTATTAGTCAACTACAATTGGATGAATGCATGGCCGGACACACATGTTATAGGTATGAAAAGAACATCATCTGACCATGTGCCATTAATGGTAAATACAGAGAACATTGATTGGGGACCACGCCCATTTCAGAGCCTTAATGCTTGGTTGTAATACTCGAAAATTTTCTTATTTTATAATTTATATTTTACGCATTTTTATAATAATGTGTCAATTTTGTGATAATTATTTCTACATTTTTATTTATCTTTATATTTTATTTGAGACATCTGTGATAATAATGGTGTCAATATGTGAACATATGTGTGTATAAATATTTACGTGTATTAATTTGGATTATAATATATATATATATATATATATATATATATATATATATTATATAATAAAAAAAAAGGGGAAAAGGAGATGGGGACGGTTGATGCATGATTAATTTCAAAGTCAAAAGTTGCTTATTAGTGATGGGTAGCCTAATTGATTGCATGAAAAATGGCTATAGCTAGCAGCCGTTAATTTATTTTAAAAAAAAAATTGATTGAGTTACTTGCCATTCATCCCAACCCCTCTTGTTTATATATACAGGGTGTTGAGGGATTCATCACCTTACACCCCAAATTATTTATGTGATGAAATGGAAGAGGGAGAAAGGGGAGTGTGTCGGAACGGGAAGGAAAGAATTAGTTACGGATCTTCACGGATTTATAATTGTCGGAGTTGAAGTAAGTAGAGGTCCAACTACAATGCATAAACATGTTGTTGTGTAAATTATTTGTGATTATTATGTGATAAATATGTCATGAATTATTTGTGATTAATATGAGATGATTACGTTATGAATTATTTGTGATTAAATGTTGATATTGATATTGTAAATGGTTTATGATGCATCTTTAATTGTCCTGGTTGCATACCACGCATAGTCATGAAAGATGTTTTTCTCAAATGTTAATAAGATATTAATGGTGTGTGCGGCCACTATATATGCATCTCTGTCGGGGTTCGGAAAAATCGTCCCCATTGAGCTCATTTGGGGTGCATATCATAAGTGTGTCGTGGGGATCCCGCAACGTGAATAGTTTTCAAAATAAAAGAGACCAACTAGAAGGATTAGAAAATAAATGCATTTTCATGCACTGTCATGCATGATTTCTGCTTACTGAGATTTTATCTCACTAGTTTATGCATTGTAGATGAGTTGCGCAGCGGAAGCATGGTTGGTGATGAGTGTGTAAATTCACAAGTTTAGCGTGGTGTTTGATGCTAGTGTTGGAGATTTTAGAGGTGAAAATAGGTGGAAAACCTATGAATATTGTAAACTAGCATGAACTATATGTTAGTGGAGCTCTTTGAGTGATCTTGATAGTGAAAATGGAGTGGTAATGCTAAGAATTGAAGCGAAGAAGTCGAAGCCACGCAAACCAGCCAAGATTAGGTGAGGTTCGACCTGTTTGGAGAAGGGTTCGACCACACCAACAGGTCGAACAAATGAAGAGGGACGAACAGAAGGAGTTCGACCAAGAACCACGGGGTTCGACCTGTTCCTCAGGTCGAACCAGTTCGCGAGAAGTATGGTTCGACCATGACATCAGGGTTCGACCTGCAAGATGGTCGAACTAAGTGCAGAGATTGTCCAGTAGTGCAGTTCAACCTGTGGTTCGATCTGAGGGGTTGTGGTTCGACCTGTACCGAAGTCGAACCATGAGCAGAAGTTGTCCAGTAGCAGGGTTCGACTTGTGGTTCGACCTGCGGCCAGTGGTTCGACCTGTTTGCTGAGGTTGAACTGTGCGCAGAAACTTACCTTATCCAGATTTTCAAGGCCAAAACGCGTGTGATCACTTGAAAAGCCCATTCCAAGCCCTAAAGACATGATTACAAGTATAAAAGGAGGCTCATGCAGTCCAAAAAGGGAGCTTTTGATCGAGGATCATAAGGAGAGACAAGGAAACATTGGTTGGCTATCTTCCACCGTCCGGCGGGCTGTGATAGAGGTTTCTGCTAGAGATTCAAGTAAGATCGGTCCATCTAACCATGATTGTTCTTAGATCAATCATGGGCTAGAGCCGCTTCGGTAGTTCTAGGGTTATGAAGGTTTCATGAGTTAATTTGTATTTCATGTTTATACTCCGTACAACACTACTTGTGGTTTATTTTATATAAGATTGCACGTTTTTAATCCATACTCAAAGTCGTTTTGTGCATCAATAATCGTTGTGTAGAGACTGAATGCATAACATGCTTATTGGTTGAGTGCGTTCACTATTAAGCAGGGTTTAATGTTATAATTCTAAGTGAATGGATTCCAAAGTCTTATTAGAACTATCTTATATAAATATTTGTTAATTGAATCGTATTCGGGTTGATAAGTAGGATAAAGAGTATGACTTTATAGTACCTATAAAGGGAGATCAAATCGGGTTAGAGTACTAAGTGCACGGGAAATAATTGATTCTGATAGTACCTAGAAAGGGGGTGAAGTACGTCTTGCTCCGAGGATATTCACACGTGTCAAACGCTTATCTACTTGTGTCTATAGAGTAGATTCGCATGGTCTAGTGATGCGTCCATAAACCACAAGGCAGAGTCGGACATCGACACACGAAAGTATGAATTAATAAGTGAAACTGGATAACCTGACGAACTACATATTATCTTATTTGATCACAACCACTCATCTCTTGTTCTTGTTAACTTATTTGTTATTTCGATTAATAGTTACTCCTGAGTTTCAAACATCAAACAAATACAATTCCTACATAGTCATAATTACTAGAATATAATTAAAGTGGTATTTAGTTGTCCCATGGATTCGATATTTAACTTGGTCACCTTCGAAACTATGATTGATATCCTTCATACTTGGGGATTAAAATTGTGTATTGAGAAAACGCTCATCAAGTTTCTGGCGCCGTTGCCGGGGACGGCTTAAAATATCTTTTTGTTATTTCTAGTTTATTAGGGCTATTTATCTTGTTCTACTATTTTAACTCTCTTTCTTTTCAGATGTATGCTCACGAGATCAAAGAAAAGTGAATTTGAACCATATAATCCTGAGATTGGAGCATCCTCGAGAAAGAAGAAAAAGAAGAAGAGTAAGGCTAAGATCATAGATCCAACTGCAGCTCTGAATTTTGGAGTTGAAGTTGACGAGTAGATTTCGCAAACGATTGAAGCTATAACCGAAGCTAATTTGGAAGTAGAGAAAGTCAACATGGCAGCGAATCCGGATAACCTAGCCATCCGTGAGGTTTTCAAGAATAATGGAGCTGGAAATTTTGGGCTTCTAGGAGCGAGGGGTGCCAATGCAGATTTCGATCTTCATCCCGCTCTTATTAGCATGATAGAAAGGAACTCCTTCGCAGGAGGGACTTTCGAGGATCCGCAACAACATCTAAACAAGTTCTTAGGCTATGCAAGTACTCAAAAAGATGTAGGGGAACATGAAGATGCTAGGAAGATTCTTTTATTTAAATTCTCATTGTCTGAAAAGGCGAGAAATTGGTACGACACTATAAACGCAGCTGAATGCACCACTTGGGAGCAATTGAAGTTAAAGTTCTTGGAGAGGTACATGCCACCGTCGAAGGTGTTCAAGATGAAACAAGAGATTAACCAATTTGCTATCGGTGGAGGAGAGAAGTTTCATGAAGCTTGGGACAGATTTAAGGACATGCTTCGAAAGTGTCCTCAACATGGGATATCTAAAGCTCAATATATCAGCATATTCTACAGTGGATTGGACTGTGATTCACGTGTGTTATTGGATGCTTCTTCTAATGGAGCATTGCTTACTAAGTCATCTGTAGAGGCCGAGAAGTTGTTTGAAGATATTTTGATGAATTCGAGAGATTGGCCAACTGATAGAGTTAGAGGTACTTACGTCCTTGGAAAAGTAGCTAAGGTTGAACATGCTATGGTGAAAACAAGTAGAGAAGATGAGATCGTCTCTAGCTTGTCGTCTATCAACAAGCTACTTGAGTCCCAGCAAAAGCAAATCAGCGACATATCTCAACGCGTACCAATCATGCAGCAGGAACTAATGAATGATGGAACAATCCAAGAGGAGTTGGAAGAGGCAAATTACGCCATGGGTCAAAGTATTCAAGGAACTAGGTATCCAGATCAAGGAAACCGGAACTACCAAGGGAACTATCGAGGGAACTTCAACAATCGTGGTCCCCCTGGTAGATACCAACAACAACCAAGGAAGCCTGAGTTTGCATGGAGCAATCCAAACAATGCAATTCAAGCTCCTATGGGGGTTGATCCGGGTGCTAAGGTGGAAGAAGGGAAGCCGGATTTTGAGGATATTGTAAACAGGTATATGGCGAAGAATGATGAAAGAGTGAACCGTCTTGAGGCTAAACTTGAGAAGAAGATTGATGATCATCACAAGGATTTGTCCACTCAAGTTAGAGATCTTACATTGTTGATGGGAACAATTGCAGAGAATGTGAGTACATTGACTCAATCTGTGGAGAAAGTGAAGTTTCGTCCCAGAGTATTGAGAATCCTAAGTTATGCAATGCCATCACACTGAGGTCGGGAACGCAGTACGAGGGACCTATGAAGCTAGAAGTAAAGGCGGATGTGTCTAGGGCAAGATTCGACCAACATTGAAGGTCGAACTATGCAGGAGAGGTCGAACCAAGAGTCTGGACATGATCCGGAGGCATTGCATCAAAGGTTTGACCAACATACTTTTGGGTCGACCTGGCCCACAGGTCGAACCATGGTCGAACTGCACCATTCCGAGCACTCTGTTTTCCGACATGACAGGTTCGACCAACTCAAGGATGGTTTGACCTGGAAAATAGGTCGACCTATGGTCGAACCGCACAACTTGGAGTACCCTGTTTTGCCGCATCAACGGTTCGACCACGACTTCAATGGTTCAACTTATCGATCAGATCGAACCCAGGTCGAACTGGGGGGCGTAAAAGATACAGTAGGTCGGTTCGACCTGGGGGGCAGTGGTTCGACCTATCTGACAGGTCGAACCCAGGTCGAACCTCAACCTCCAAGTGAGAATAGCATTTCAGATCATAGGTTCGACCACTATGTTCCTGGTTCGACCTGTTCCACAGGTCGAACCCAGGCCGAACCCATCAAGAACGTGCCTAAAGTTACACCAAACACTCTTGATGATGTTGATGCTACTCCAGTGATTCAGAATGAGCAAAGTACAGAGATTATAGCTGAGAAAAAGTGGGAGAGAGCCAAGCGATTGAGAGCCGAAAAGGAGAAAGTGGAGAAGGTTGAACGTGATGAATGGGGCGTTCCCAAAACAAAGATACCTCCGCCATTCCCTTACAAGCTTGTGAAGAATGGATTAGAAGAAAAGTTCAAGAAGTTTTCAGAGATAATGAATAAGATAAGCTTGAGCATTCCTTTCTCGGAAGCAATAATGGAGATGACTTACTATGCCCGTTTTCTTAAGGACATATTGTTGAAGAAGCGAAGCTTAACCGGAATTGAAACAGTGAATTTATCTGAGAATTACAACTCGATCATTCAGAAGAAGTTGCCACAAAAGATTAAGGATCCGGGAAGCTTCACTATCCTATGTGAGATCGAAAAAGGACCGGCACGGCGAGCTTTGTGTGATCTAGGGGCAAGCATCAATTTGATGCCATTGTCTATCTTTCAGAGGCTTGGTTTGGGGAAGTTAACTCCTACAACAGTCGCTCTACAATTGGCGGACAGGTCGATGACGTTTCCGAAGGGTATCATTGAAGACGTACTCGTCAAAGTAGAGAAACTTGTCTTTCTTGTGGATTTTCTTGTGCTAGAGATGGATGATGACAAGGATAATATCCTTTTAATCTTGGGGAGACCTTTCCTTGCTACTGCTGGAGCTATGATCGATGTTAAAAAAGGGGGAGCTCAGGTTAAGGATGGATAAAGAAGAGGTGCTTTTCAACTTGGACAAAGCAATGAAGATGCCCATGGAGTCTCAGTGTAATAGTATTGACGTGGCGGAGGAGATTGTGCAAGAGGATTTGTCTTTGATCCTATCTAAGGAACCTCTTGAGACATGTTTGATGGAGTCTCTCACTTATTCCACTACGGAGCTTGACGGTCTCTCCAATGAGGTATGTATTGATTTTCTTGAGAACTTACTTGCTTTGGGTGATGATAGGTATGCCATGGAAAGACCTACGTTTGAGGAAGTCAAGTGGACTAGAAAGTACTTGCCTTTGGACGAAGATAGCGCTCCAATGGAAGAAAATAAAGAGGAGCTGAAACCATTACCGGAACACCTGAAGTACGCCTTCCTTGGCGATAATGAAAATTATCCGATAATTATATCTTCTTCTCTTGATGATGATCAACTTGAGGAGCTATTAAATGTTCTTAGAAAGTATAAGTCTGCGATTGGTTGGTCTCTAGAGGATTTGAAAGGGATTAGTCCTTCGTATTGCATGCATAGAATTAGATTGTTGGATGAGGCAAAGACGAGTGTTCAAAATCAGCGGAGGGTTAATCCCGCGATTCAAGAGGTGATTAGGAAACAAATCTTAGCTTGGTTGGATGCCGGTATTATATATCCGATTAGTGATAGTCTCCATGTGAGTCCATTGCATGTTGTTGCTAAGAAGGGGGGCATGACTATCAAGAAGACTGAGGAAGGTGAAACCATAGCTACGAGGATTCCTACAGGTTGACGTGTGTGTACGGATTATAGAAAGTTGAATGAGAACACATGCAAATACCATTTTCCTCTTCCTTTCATGGATCAAATGCTAGATCGTCTTGCAGGGTATGAGTTCTATTGTTTCTTGGATGGGTACTCGGGATACAACCAAATCATGATTGCTCCCGAGGATCAAGAAAAGACCACTTTTACTTGCCCCTACGGGACCTTTGCTTTTTGGAAGATGCCATTTGGATTGTGTAATGCTCCTGCTACTTTTCAGAGGTGCATGATGGCCATATTTGATGGGTTGATTGAAAAGATCATGGAGGTTTTCATGGATGATTTTTCCGTCTTTGGTTCTTCTTTTGATATCTGTTTGTCTAACCTTGCTACTGTTTTGAAAAGATGTCAAGAGACTAATCTTGTCTTGAATTGGGAGAAGTGTCACTTCATGGTGAGGGACGGGATTATTCTTGGGCATCATGTATCGGCCAAAGGATTGCAGGTTGATAGAGCTAAGGTGGTGGCAATTGAGAAGCTTCCACCACCAACTAATGAGAAGGGAGTGCGGTCCTTCCTTGGACACGCCGGATTCTACAGGAGATTCATTAAAGACTTCTCAAAATACTCCAAGCTCTTATCTCATTTACTTGAAAAGGATGTTCCTTTTGTATTTGATGATGAGTGTTTAACAGCTTTTCAGGTTTTGAAAGAGGCGCTTACTACTGCACCTATCTTGATCACACCGGATTGGACTCAACCGTTTGCACTTATGTGTGATGCAAGTGATGTAGCACTTGGAGTGGTGCTTGGGCAGATGAGGGAGAAAAAGTTATGTGCCATCTACTATGCGAGCAAGACTTTCGATGCGGCACAAAAGAATTACACCGTGACTGAAAAGGAGTTCTTAGCAGTGGTGTTCGCATTCGATAAGTTTCGACAGTATTTGGTTGGCATGAAGACTATAGTATACACGGATCATTCAGCGATTCGGTACTTGACGGAGAAGAAGGAGACGAAGCCAAATATCATAAGGTGGATTCTTCTACTTCAAGAGTTTGACATGGAGATTCAGGATAAGAAAAGTTCTGATAATGTGTTGGCGGATCATCTTTCGAGGTTGGAGACTAGGGAACATTGTGATAATTCTTTCAAGTATATTGAGGAGATGTTCTCGGATGAGAAGATCATGGCCGTGTTTGTTGAAGGGACTGAGCGAGCATGTGTAGTGGCTGCACAAGGAGTTGATCCATGGTATGCGGATTATGTTAACTATATTTTCGTGGGAGAAATCCCAAGGGATCTCAACCGATATCAACTTGCTAAATTCAAAAGGGATATTGAGACCTTCATATGGTACGATCCGTTTGTGTACAAGATTTGCACGGATTCTATCATCCGTAGGTGTGTGCCTGAGATGGAGATGGAGAGTGTTCTCGAGTTTTGCCATGCACAACCTAATGGGGGCACTTCGGTGCTCAAAAGACAGCAGCCAAGGTACTTCAATCCGCACTTTATCAACATACGTTGTTCAAGGATAGTGAGAAATATGTGGCGCCTTGCGATAGATGTCAACGCATGGGGAACATCGGTAGGAGAGACGAGATGCCGCTTCAGCCAAGCATAGTTATCGAGATTTTTGATGTGTGGGGTATCGATTTTATGGGGCCTTTTCCCCCATCTAATGGATTTCTCTACATTCTTCTTGCTGTGGATTATGTTTCTAAGTGGGTGGAAGCGATTCCAACTCGCTTGAATGATTCGAAAACCATCATATCTTTCTTGAAGAAACATATCCTTGCCCGCTATGGAGTTCCTAGAGCACTAGTTAGTGATGGAGGCTCTCACTTCGTCAATAAGTTTCTTGAGAAGGTGCTTAAGGATTAAGGTGTTAAGCATAGGGTTACTACACCATATCATCCTCAAGCGAATGGGCAAGCGGAGGTCTCCAATAGTCAAGTCAAACAGATTCTGGAGAAGGTGGTAGGAATGATTGTCGCTATTTTCACCTAGATTTTAGTGTCTTTTTGTATGTCTTTTCGTATTATTTTATCCGTATTTCATGTGTTATTTGGTTGTGTTATATGTTTTCATGGAAATGTGTGTGAATGGGCCTAAATATGTTTAAAACAGGTGAAAAATGGAACGGGAGCTGAAAAGAGCAAGAAACAAGACTGCAGGGACCCAACTCGAGTTGCAAGGTGCAACACGAGTTGGAGCCAACTCGAGTTGGGCCAAAAAATGGCCAAAAACGTCCAGTAGCTCAACACGACTTTAGGGACTCAACTCGAGTTGCAACTTGAGTTGAGTTAGGGTGCCAGAATTGTCCAAAGAGCCAACTTGAGTTGCAGGAGGCAACTCGAGTTGCTTACTCGAGTCGAGTAAGGAGCAGGGGAACGACCAAAATTTGTACAGTGAGCTAACTCGACTTGCAGGATGTAGCTCGAGTTACTAGCTCGAGTCGAGCTAGATTTAGAGGGATTTTCAGTTTTAGAGCCTCGCAACACGACCGAACAGGCGAGAGCACGAGTAGCCAACACGAGTCGAGCTACTTTAGTTCGAGTTACAAGCATACAACTTGACTCGTGTTGCAACTCGAGTTGGGTAAGGCCAACTCGAGTTGCATGTTTTTGGGCCAGAAATTTGGATTTTCACCTGCCAATGTGTGTAAGTGAGTGTAAAAAGCCCATTTGATATTAAATTCGTGGCCCATCTTGGAGAGAGTATAAATAGCTCAAAGTTCAACATTCAAAGCATGAAGTAGAGGAGAGGAGAGATATTGGAGATTCCACACAAGGGTTTGCACCAAAAACACATAGATCACACACCATTCTCTCCAATTCACACCATCATCTTCATCCATTTTCATCCATTCTTCATCCCCTTTCATTTGGGTGTTAAAGATCTCAAGAAATCAAGAGCTAGAGGTGGAGATCCATGAGTGTTGAAGATTCTCTACAAGCAATTGCTAGGGAAGATTTAAATTTCTTTGGTTTTTCATTTGGATTTGAAACTATGGGTATATGTAATGAATCATTTATGTGTTTTGTTACTATTATCATGTTAGGCTAATCCCTCTAGTGAGATTAGGGACATGAAGAGCATATTAGATTTATATTATCATGTGGATTAAATTGGTTTTTGATTTAATTGATGTTGGTTTCTATTCATGGGATTTAATTGTTTTGATATTGTGATGGCATGGTTTGTTATTCATGAATTATTGTTGGTTTAATGGATTGTTGATCAATGAATTGATTTATGGTAATTAAATACTATCATGATGTTCATGTATATATTGCTTGGAGTGAGACGGAAACGACCCTCTTAAGTATTAGAAAGGCATGAATAAACATCGAATTTGGGTTTGACCGAAAGGATATTTGAATTCGATGAGGGGAACCAATCCATTCGTTAGCTCTAGTACACAAAAAGGGAGAGTTAATTCTAACTAGTACCTAGATGGAAGAGGTTAATGTTGAACTTTGATCTTAAGTGCTTTTGGGAGTCTTTAATAGATCAACAACCTTTGTAACCCGAAAGAGAGCTTAGGATATAATCGTGATCACCCTTAATCTACATCAATTGAGTTGAATTCCCTTTGCATGATAATATGAATTGAATGTGCTTGGATGTTTCTAATCCCATGTTTTTCCATACTTGAACTTTAGCACCTATTCTCTTTATTTTTATTCATCTTTACTTGTCATTTCTCTTAGTTGCTATTTTATTTACTTGTTGCTTGCTTTAATTGGTTATTTCATCTTAATTCTCAAAAACCCCCTATCATTCTTACAAAAGCGACTTGAACAAGAGCTCACGTATTTACTAGTCCAAACCTAACTCCCTTGTGGATTGATAATTATTTCTTGGGATATACTACTACAATGATCGGGTATTCTTGCTCGTGAGTATCAAATATTCAAACAAGAAGGAACCAATAGAAAGGATTGGGCTATGAAGCTTGATGATGTCTTATGGGGGTTCCGGACTGCTTACAAGACGGTGTTGGATATGTCACCGTATCAAATTGTCTATGGGAAGTCGTGCCACTTACATGTAGAGGTTCAACACAAAGCGTTTTGGGCTTTGCGAAGCTTGAACTTGACTCTAAAGGATGTGAAGGAGTTGAGGATGACTCACATTAATCAATTGGATGAGTTTAGGAGTCGTGCTTTCAAGAATTCAGAGATTTTTAAGGAAAGGATGAAGAGGTGGCATGATTAAAAGATCTCATACAAGGAGCTCAAGCAAGGAGACGAGGTATTACTTTTTAACTCTCGTTTAAAGCTTTTTGAAGGCAAGTTGAAGTCGAAGTGGACAGGTCCGTTCATGATTCATCGAGCCTTAGGAGGGGGGAGTTTTGAGCTCATTGACAAGGATGGAGACATTATCGCGGCGAATGGGCATCGCTTGAAGCATTATAGGTCGCCGGATGATATTTGTGTCGTCTTTGAAGATACCTTGATCTGATTTGGTACTGTCGTGTCTCTCCGACGTTAAACATGAGCGCCTGTTGGGGGCTTGCCATCCTGTTTTCTTACTTTCTTTCTTTGGTGTGCATAAGAAATTTTTATATTGAAAGTGCTTCCCATTAGGCAATTACATCTCTTTGCAAATTTAGTTTCACTTATAGTTTCTACTAAGTTTGGGGGGTGTGATGTACTTACCTCATTAAGCACTGGATGTGTATAATCTTTTCTTTGTAACGTTTATTAGGGGAGTTGATTTTTTGCGGCATATTTTAAAATTTTAACCGGTTTTGGTGTGTCGATTTTTTGCAACTTGCCTAATGTTCGGTGGTTTTTGGTTGTGTTTATACGGAGATACTCATGGATGATATGTTTTGGAAGCTATTTATGATAAAGTTGTGCTCTATATTGGTATTTAATGATTCAATTTGAAGTTTGAAGTGTGTAGGGAATGAAGAACACTTGATTTAAGAGCTCACGGGGTTGGTTCGACCAAGTCAGGGGATGGTTCGACCTGTGCCAGGAGGTCAAACCCAGCTGAAGAAGTCGAATCGTGGTGATAAATTGTCCAGTGAGCTGGTTCGAACTCGTGCAAGATGGTTCGACCTGATCAAACAGGTCGAACCTAGGTCGAATCAGTCTCATCAAAATTCTTGAAGAGCGGTTCGACCACGACGTTCCTGGTTCAAACTATTCAAACAGGTTGAACATAGGTCGAACCGGTGACCTGAAACTTACAGTAGGAGGGTTCGACCTATGGCATTCTGGTTCGACCTGTCTATACAGGTCGAACCTAGGTCGAACCAATAGTAGAACCTGCTCAAAGGGGAGGTTCGACCACGATGTTCCTGGTTCGACTTGTTCAAACAGGTCGAACCTAGGTCGAACCACGCCAGGTATGTGTTTTAAGTTCAATTTTTTAGTAGGGTTCGATCATTTTTTTTACTTCACCCTTCTCCGAACCATCACGGAATCACTACACCCTTGCACCAATTCTTCAATTATACTTGAATTCGCACCGATTACACAACACTACACCTTCAATTGTCAACTTGGATGCGAATTTGGGCGGAATTTTTCGTGAACTAGGGCTCCAATTGCGTTTTTGGTGGTTTTGAGTGTTTGATCATTCTTTCACCATGGGCAAGGCAAAAGGTATGTTTTCTCAACTCAATTACTCTAGGATTGAAGGGTAATGGATGCAATTCGTTGTGGGTAATGTTGAATTTGTTCGAATTGCATGGTGAATGTTAATACTTTGATTTGATTCATAGGAACTCATGTTCGTTGGTTTGAGAATGATTGATTATTCCTTGAACTTGAGTATTTATGTGAATTGATCAAGGATATTGTGCATGTAGGAGTATAAGCATGTTAGGTTTGGTTTTTGTTATTCGAGTTGGAGGTTCTAGTTTGTTGAAACTCGAAGTGAATTGCTTGAATTGTTGATAGAGCATGCTTTGTTAGTTGAGTTTGCAAGTTGAGGTCATTATTATTGAAGTGGTTTGAGCTTGATAAGAAGTAAGTGGTGTTGTGTTGGTCGTATATATGGTTGGCGAGGCATGCATGTTTGAAGTCTTGAGTAGAGCATGGGTTATGCTAGTCGGTTGCTTGCTTTTTGTTTTGATTGGTTGTACTGAGTGATTGATTGCAGGTACAAGGTCCAGACAGGGCAATGCTAAAGGGAAAGAAGTGGAGATTAGGTCGAAGAAGATGCAAGATAGGCCTTCGAACGTGGATATGGCGACAAATACGTTGAGGCTACAGAAATGTCTTCCCGAGACCTTCAAGATAAGGATGCCTGATTGGGATGAAATCAAGGAGAAATGGGCAGAGGTGTCAGAGAATATCGCAAGGACTCGATATCAGGATGATGAGGTGATGAGGCTTATGAGCATCCGTGAGGATATGATGATGCTATTTGATCAGGTGGAGATCCATCGTTTTATGGAGCTGAAGAAGTCCACATACTTTCATGTTACAGCGGAAGTAGTGTGTTCATTTGAGATGGAGAAGGATCCCCTCGGTTACCCATTTCGATGCTCATTTCAGTTGGGAGGTATAAGGAGGAGATGGACGGATGAGAACTTTAATGAACTGTTTCAGACGCCAATGGAGATCTCTCATGTGGAGAGTGGATACTTTAATGCCAACAAGTTTTGGAAGGAGATCTCCGGCGAGTTAGGCAATTATAAGATCAAGCAAGCTCATGCCTCCTCGATCAAGAATCCAGTGTTGAAGTATATGGATCGAGTACTCGGGAACACGCTGTTTACTCACTCCGAATGTGGATGTGTGTCTAGAGGAGAGTTATACGCCTTGTGGTGTATGTTGAATGCGGTAAAGTTCAACGTGGGGGCGTATTTCATTGCGCAGCTGCATCGTTTCAGAACCATTGGATTTCAAAAGATAAACATCGGAGGGTTGCTGACAATTGTAGCTGAGCACTACAACATGGACTTCACCGACATTATACCTGTTAGAGGAGAGCCTGACTTAGTGATGCTCACGTGCGTTAAGGGAGGATTCGCTCACTTTAGGGATGGCAATTGGTTCTTCACGAGGGGACCAAAGCCATTTGACTTCATGTTTCCCTTCGATGTGAGCAACATGACCACCATCCGGGAGGAAAGGAACAAGTTGATGGACTCTCTAGGACATACCGCCTTGTCCGTTACTGTAAAGACGAGTGGAGATTGGAGGGCCGTGGCTAGGATGTGCGCGGAAGGCAGATTGACTGAGCTGCAGCAAATCGTTGACAAGGGTGAGTATCTTCCACCACCGCAGCAGCCTCCGCCGCCATTTCAGCCACCACAGCAGCAGCACGAGGAACGCCGAGCGGATGAGCAGCCGGAGAGAGGTTCCGAAGCCGCAGTATGATGCACTACCGCGTGTTCCAGCAGCAGCGGGTTGTTCCTGACGATGTTAGGGATCAGCTTCGCTTGATACATGAGCAGCTGGTCACGCTCGGTGCTGGCCAGGAGGAGTTGATTCGGTGGCACGCACATCGACAACCTGTATGAGGTAGTTGAAAGGAAATTGGACGATGAGGATGATGATTAGGAGGATGGTGATGCTCCGTAGGAGTAACTTCAGGTTTTCTTTGGTTTTCTCCGATTCATCTCATTTCCATTCTTCTTTTTATTTTTACAGGTGTGTTGGTGTGAGTGGCCTGTATAATGGGGTATATTTGCTAGATTGATGATTCATGAGTGATGGAATTGTGTATGACTTGTAATTGATGTGCATTCATATATTCACGTGTGCTTGATTTGATCAAAACTTGTATAATTGTTAGCATATGGAGTTCATGTGGAATTAATCTTGATTATGTGCTATGAGGAGTACTAGGATTCTATTCCCTTTGTGAGGATTTGAGCCTTTGTCATGCTTTATCATGATTATTCTATTCTTGAGGGGATCATCCATATGAATGTATTCTAGAACTTGGCTTGGAGTCTTGTGTGAGACTTTCGATTGATTAAATTGTTAGGACATGATCTTAGGCCATTTTTGCTTTAATTAAGTCGCTTAACCAAATTTTATCCTTTCTAATGATATATATATGCTTTTGGTAGCCCTGTTGAGCCGACAAGCTTTTTCTTTGGTAGCCAAAGTAAATAGCCTTATGAACCTTTACTTAAGCCTTGATTAACCTATTCATTGGTAGAGAGTTAAGGAGATTAAGTGTTTTAAAGAAGAGAAGGACGATAGAATGTGGTTGAATGAAAAGAATAAGAAGGTATATGGTTAAATCTTGTCGAGGGGTAGTGCCCGAAACTGGTACCCCGATTGATTAATTAGAGAGTTTGATACTTTTACAAAGTGGTCAATTGCTAATGAGAATAAGGGTAGTGCCTGAAACTGGTGCCCAAGTTACTTAAGGAATATGATGTTGATGCCATGGAAGGAAGGAAATTCAAGAATTTTACACGTCAGGAGACGACAGTGGAGGAGATAAGAAAAGTTCTTACTGAAGAAGACCTACAAGGTAACTCTCTACTAATGTCTTAAGTCACTTTACCCAAAATTTTCCTACCTTTTCCAAAGAGCCAACATTACAACCCGAAGCAAGTCCTTTGTGATCCTAGTAATGATTCAATTGTTAGTTGATTTTTTAGACCTGTGCCAAGCTTATGGTGACGCATGAATATGGATTGATATGAGTATTCATACTAGACTTTAGAGTGCCTCACGCACTTGAGTGAGAGAATAAATTTATTTTGTGAGCTATCTTACTAGTACTCCGAATGGTGTGTGATTGAATTGGTTTTTACATGGGTGATATTTGTGATGCAATGAATACTTGTTTAAATTAATGGCATGTGTAATATATATTATACTTGCTCTTGTTGAATTATACACGACTCATGTGGTTTGATTTGGTTGCCTCGGGACGAGCAACATGTAAGTTTGGGAGTTTGATGAGTGTGTAAATTCACAAGTTTAGCGTGGTGTTTGATGCTAGTGTTGGAGAGTTTAGAGGTGGAAATAGGTGGAAAACCTATGAATATTGTAAACTAGCATGAACTATATGTCAGTGGAGCTCTTTGAGTGATCTTGATAGTGAAAACGGAGTGGTAATGCTAAGAATTGAAGTGAAGAAGTCGAAGCCACACAAACCAGCCAAGATTAGGTGAGGTTCGACCTGTTTGGAGAAGGGTTCGACCACTCCAACAGGTCGAACAAATGAAGAGTGACGAACAGAAGGAGTTCGACCAAGAACCACCGGGTTCGACCTATTCCTCAGGTCGAACCGTGGTCGAACCAGTTCGCGAGAAGTATGGTTCGACCACGACATCAGGGTTCGACCTGCCAGATGGTCGAACTAAGTGCAGAGATTGTCCAGTAGTGCGGTTCGACCTGTGGTTCGATCTGAGGGATTGTGGTTCGACCTGTACCGAAGTCGAACCATGAGCAGAAGTTGTCCAATAGCAGGGTTCAACCTGTGGTTTGACCTGCGGCTTGTGGTTCGACCTATTTGCTGAGGTCGAACCGTGCGCAGAAACTTACCTTATCCAGATTTTCGAGGCCAAAACGCGTGTGATCACTTGAAAAGCCCATTCCAAGCCCTAAAGACGTGATTACAAGTATAAAAGGAGGCTCATGCAGTCCAAAAAGGGAGCTTTTGATCGAGGATCATAAGGAGAGATAAGAAAACGTTGGTTGGCGATCTTCCACCGTCCGGCGGGCTGTGACAGAGGTTTCCGCTGGAGATTCAAGTAAGATCGGTCCATCTAACCATGATTGTTCTTAGATCAATCATGGGCTAGAGCCGCTTCGGTAGTTCTAGGGTTATGAATGTTTCATGAGTTAATTTGTATTTCGTGTGTATACTCCGTACAACACTACTTGTGGTTTATTTTATGTAAGATTGCACGTTTTTAATCCATACTCAAAGTCGTTTTGTGCATCAATAATCGTTGTGTAGAGTCTGAATGCATAACATGCTTATTGGTTGAGTGCGTTCACTATTTAGCAGGGTTTAATGTTATAATTCTAAGTGAAGGGATTCCAAAGTCTTATTAGAACTATCTTATATAAATATTTGTTAATTGAATCGTATTCGGGTTGATAAGTAGGATAAAGAGTATGACTTTATAGTACCTATAAAGGAGATCAAATCGGGTTAGAGTACTAAGTGCACGGAAAATAATTGATTCTGATAGTACCTAGAAAGGGGAGTGAAGTATACGTCTTGCTCCGAGGATATTCACACGTGTCAAACGCTTATCTACTTGTGTCTATAGAGTAGATTCGCATGGTCTAGTGATGCGTCCATAAACCACAAGGCAGAGTCGAACATCGACACATGAAAGCATAAATTAATAAGTGAAACTGGATGACCTGACGAAATACCTATTATCTTATTTGATTACAACCACTCATCTCTTGTTCTTGTTAACTTATTTGTTATTTCGATTAATAGTTACTCCTGAGTTTCAAACATCAAACAAATACAATTCCTACATAGTCATAATTACTAGAATATAATTAAAGTGCTATTTAGCTATCCCGTGGATTCGATATTTAACTTGGTCACCTTCAAAACTACGATTGATATCCTTCATACTTGGGGATTAAAATTGTGTGTTGAGAAAACGCTCATCAGTTGGGTTTCGTCAGATCCTGAGAGTTGTATACATGGATGACGACCTGTTGGCCGGGCCGGTGTAATGATCTGTTTGGTGGAAATTGTATTGTATAAAAAGAAGGAAAATAAATATTTATTATTGTTTATTATTGGTGATGAAAAGTGGGGCATGATAGAATGGTATCAGAGCACGGTCATGGTCCTGTAGATTGTCCATGTATAAAATCTCGGAATCTGTGGTACACCACCATACCAGTAAGTTCTATGATGTGTTAAATATGTGATTTTGTATGAATATAATTGTGGTTTCAATTATTTCAAAAGTGATGGCTATAAAATATTGAAGTTGAGTGGGACTAAATTTCGAGGACGAAATTCTTATAAGGTGGGGAGATTGTAATACCCATAAAATTTTTTATTTTATAATTTGTATTTTACGCATTTTTATAATAATGTGCCAATTATGTGATAATTATTTCTACATTTTTAATTATCTTTACATTTTATTTGAGACATCTGTGATAATAATGGTGTCAATATGTGAACATATGTGTGTATAAATATTTACGTGTATTAATTTGGATAATAATAATATAATATATATATATTATATAATAAAAAAAGGAGAAAATGAGATGGGGACGGTTGATGCATGATTAATTTCAAAGTCAAAAGTTGCTTATTAGTGATTGGTAGCCTAATTGATTGCATGAAAAATGGCTATAGCTAGCAGCCGTTAATTTATAAAAAAAAATTATTGAGTTACTTGCCATTCATCCCAACCCCTCTTGTTTATATATACGGGGTGTTGAGGGATTCATCACCTTACACCCCAAATTATTTATATGAGGAAATGGAAGAGGGAGAATTGGGAGTGTGTCGGAACGGGAAGGAAGGAATTAGTTACGGATCTTCACGGGTTTATAATTGTCGGAGTTGAAGTAAGTAGAGGTTCAACTACAATGCATAAACATGTTGTTGTGTAAATTATTTGTGATTATTATGTGATAAATATGTCATGAATTATTTGTGATTAATATGGGATTATTACGTTATGAATTATTTGTGATTAAATGTTGATATTGATATTGTAAATGGTTTATGATGCATCTTTAATTGTCCTGGTTGCATACCACGCATAGTCATGAAAGGTGTTTTTCCCAAATGTTAATAAGATACTAATGGTGTGTGCGGCCACTATATATGCATCTCTGTCGGGGTTCGGAAAAATCGTCCACATTGAGCTCATTTGGGGTGCATATCATAAGTGTGTCGTGGGGATCCCGCAACGTGAATAGTTTTCAAAATAAAAGAGACCAACTAGAAGGATTAGAAAATAAATGCATTTTCATGCACTGTCATGCATGATTTCTGCTTACTGAGATTTTATCTCACTAGTTTATGCATTGTAGATGAGTTGCGCAGCGGAAGCATGGTTGGGTTTCGTCAGATCCTGAGAGTTGTATACATGGATGACGACATGTTGGCCGGGCCGGTGTAATGATCTGTTTGGTGGAAATTGTATTGTATAAAAAGAAGAAAAAGGAATATTTATTATTGTTTATTATTGGTGATGAAAAGTGGGGCGTGACATTGGTTCTCACATCATAACTTCAGACAATTCGTGAATGAAAAATGGAACAACTACAACGTACAAGGATGGGCAGGATATATATTGAAGGAGAAAATGAAAATGTTGAAGATGGATCTCAAAGTTTGGAACATGGAGGTTTTTGGTTTTATTGATCACAGAATTGAGGATCGAAAGCTTAAAATTCACCAGCTCGATATGATTGACGATGCCTTTGGTCTGGATGAAGAAGAATTGATAGAAAGAAACAAGGAGCAAGCACTTTTGTTGTGTGACTTAAGAAACAGGAAAAGTATGCTTGGTCAGAAAACAAAAACAAAACGGATAAAATCAGGGGATGTAAATTCAAAAGTCTTCCATCGACATATCAACGGGAGAAGGAAATTGACAGAAATCAAAGGATTAATGATCAACAATGTATGGATTCAAGAGGCAGAAACGGTAAAAGAGCATATCAAAAACATGTTCCACAATCAGTGGCGGACCTATGTAGGAGGTAGGGGGCACTGGGCCCCCCTGAACTTTCAATAATAATTAGTATATACATAGAAAATATTAAATAATTCCTCAATGGCCTAGTGGTGAGCAAGCAAATTGATGCGTTGAAGGTCTTGTGTTCGATTCACTCTTAGGGAAGGATTTTTATTTATTTTTCCCTCTCTTTTATTTTAATTAATATTTATTTTCTCTTGCAATATTTCAAGACAACAGTTTTTTTCCCTCTTTTATTATAATTTTAATTTCAAAATTATAAGTTTTACCTAAAACAACTTAAAATACTAAAATACTCTTAAAATAATGTTAATAAAAGTTGATAAATAAAATAATTCTTCTTAAAAATTGTAGGACAAAAAACGTGAACCATTATATGAGAAGAATTAGACTAAAATCCTACGTCCGCCACTATCTACAATCACTTCAAATCTCCCAATATCCTTAAACCTCGGATAAGAGAAAATTTTATTTTCGAGAAGATTCAACTGGAAGAAAATGTTCAACTCATAAGACCGTTCTCGGAGGAAGAAGTGTTGGAGGCGTTGAATGGCTGCAGTGAAGAAAAAAGTCTCGGCTCGAATGGATTCAATCCATTATTATTCAAATAATGCTGGAATGTGTTTAAAAATGACATCATGAATTTCTTGAGCGAATTCCACAAGAATGGTAGGTTAGTTCGAGGCCTCAATCATACATTTATATCTCTCATTCCAAAAGCAAGTGGTTCAGTTGAACTCAATGATTTTCGACCCATTGTCTTGGTTGGAGCTCCTTACAAAATTCTTTCTAAGATCCTAGCCAAGAGACTCAGCTCAGTGTAGGACATAATTATTTTGGATAACCAGTCAGCCTTCATAAAAGGAAGATAGGTCACAGACAACATCATTATTCTCAATGAAGTATTCGAAGACCTGAAAAGCAGAAAAAGAGTAGGATTTTGTTTTAAAATTGATTTTGAAAAGGCATACGATTCAGTTGATTGGAACTACCTTTGTGATATGATGGTTGTATTCGATTTCGATAAAAAAAGTGGATAAAATGGATTAGTGAATGCATATCTACATCACGTGCTTCTGTTCTTATTAATGGAAGTCCTACGGCGGATTTTGGTTTGGAAAGAGGAATCAGATAGGGCGACCCTCTATCGTCTTTCTTGTTCCTAATAGCTGTAGAAATCATTAGCACAATAATGAGAAGAGCTATAGAGTTGGGATTATATGAACCAGTGAAAATAGGAGACATCGATATACGCATTTCGCACATCCAATTTGCTGATGATACTCTATTCTTGGGCAAGGCATCGCTGAAAAATGCCATCTTTCTTAAAAGAATGCTGTTGTTATTGGAGATGGTAATAGGTCTAAAAATCAACATTAACAAATGCAGTATTGTGGGATTGAATGTAGAGGGAGGTAAGATGAGGGACATTGCAGGCATACTCAAATGCAGAATAGGTAAACTTTCATTTAAGTATCTCGGAGTTCAAGTTGGATGCTCGCATAAAAAGAGTTCAGATTGGGAGTATATTGTGGAGAAAATTCGAAACAGACTAAATAAATGAAGTGGGATGAAGATATTGATTGGAGGTGGTCTAACCTTGGTAAATTCTGTACTTGCCGCCATACCAACTTATACATTCTCGTTATTTCGTGCGCCGTCTTGTATGTTAAAAAAAATATCAAGATTGTAAAGATCTTTTCTTTGGGGGGAGTGTGAATGTTAGGAAAACGGCTTGGACCAAATGGTCCAATGTCACTCGTAATAAATTCAAGGTGGGCTTGTGTGTTTGGGATGTCAATGAATATAATTTGTCTTTGCTAGGGAAATGGGCATGGCGAGTGCTGAATGAAGAGGGAAAACTATGGGTAAAGGTATTACAGGCTATAAGAGGTCAATATCTTGGGAGAAGGTGTGAGTTCGGTTGTACTTAACAGGGGATGGTGGAGAACAGTCTTAAAAGCGATTAGAGATCAATATGGGGAATGGTTTGAAGAGAAATTGGATAGAGTTGTTGGAAATGGTAAAAGCATAAGATTTTGGGAATATAGGTGGTTAGATCGAGTCCCTCTTAGGTGTCAATACCCACGTCTATATGCTTTAAGTCTTGCAAAAGGTCAAGTTGTGTTTAATATGGGAGGTTGGGCTGAAAATGGGTGGGAATGGCAATAGCAATGGAGACGGGACTTTAAGTCTAGGGAGTCTAAATATTTTAACAAGTTGCTCAATGATGTTAACAGGATCACTATATATTCACAAAGAAATGGAGGACAGATGGAGCTGGAAATACGAAGGAGAAGATGAATATTTCGTCAAAGCGGCTTACAATTTGTTGCAGGAGAGAAAGCTAGAAGGGGAAATCAACAACAAAGAAACTTTTCAACTACTATGGAAATTACTGGCACTACCCAAAGCAAAGGTGCACTCGTGGAGGATTCTAAATAATGCCCTTCCAACCTTGAAGAATCTAAAGAGAAGGAATTTCTTGTAGGGGAACCAAAGTGGACTTATGTAATCTATGTCACAAGGAAGAGGAATCGACGGAACATATTATAATAAATTGCCCGAAAAGCTCAGGGATATGGTTGAAGAACCTGTCATGGTGGAATATCTCTACTGTATTACCAGCAAACATTCATGATCATTTTTTGTTATTTTGCAATCTCATTCCAGGTAATAGAGGGAAAAGAATTATGTCATGTGTGTGGATTTGTTGTGCGTGTGGCTTATATGGAGTACGAGAAATTTTATTATTTTTCGAAATGGATCATGGGAGCAAGAGAGGATCATGGAGGAAATTAAGCGTAGAATATTAAACTGGGGATCATTCATGCCAAATGAGGTGTGTTAAAAGACACAAATTTCAAGACTTGGTCGATCAATCCAAGGTTATTCATCGAATCTTAACTATTTACTTAGGTTGTGGAGTTTGTTAAATTATTGTAATAGAAGCTCAAGGAGGTTTACCAGTTACCCTTTCTAATGTTCATGTTTCTGTTTGTAAACTTTGGGCAATCCTCTTGCCTTTTTTAATGAATTTTTTACTTATAAAAAAATACGTGATGGGGTGAAATACAATATCTCTTAAAACTAATAAATAATTAACGTTATTCTCATACTCATTTTCAATTCTTATTAACACTTAATAGCTTGAATGATAAAAACACTCACTTCATGTAATTTTCTCAAATTGAGTTCATAAAATTTTCATATTTACATTATGAAAACATATTTTCATTTATTCATCCAACCGATATATTTTAGATTATTGAATTATCAAAATTGAAAAAATAAAATAAATTAATGGCGAAATTCTCTTGTGCATATGGTACATGAATTTAAATTTGTACACTTATAATTTGTAGTCTTGTAGATAGTCAATTTTTAATGGGTGAGGTGAGTGTTTAATGTGGCTGTTATATGGTTTAATCGGACTAATCTAACATAATATGGAGAAAAGCATGGAAGAAGAAGACACAAGAATTCCTCCTATGTTTGTGGGAGTTTAAAGTAGAGAGTTTATCTCTGTGTTTTTTTTTTGGTGGAGGAAGATAATTCTCCTTTTACAGCGGGGAGAAGATTGATGGTGAAGGTAAGCTTGACGTTGAAGATGAAGGTGAGGATGATAATAGAACTGATGTTGAAGATGAGGGTGCGACTCTCTATTATACAAATGGGGTTAGCTGTTCAGTACGAAAATTTGTCCTTTTCCTAGGTCGTTTCCATATGATTTTTGCATTATTTTAACATTATTTGTGGAGTTTATTATTTATTTTTATATTTTCTATGATTTCACGGGTATTGTTGAGATTTTGCAGAATTTAAGCTCATTATAAAATGAAATAGATGAAATAAGAGAATGAAGGTCGGTAGCAATTTCAGCAGCATTTAGAGTATGCTTCGTCAGTTGAAAATGGATAGGTGGAGTAGTTGTTTTGGTTATGAAGAATTGGATTTACACACTTTTGAGCCTAATGAGTAAAATTGTGGGGCCTGTAAAATTCAATTGAGTTAAAAATCAATGGTGGAAATGTTTGGCTCAAGTATTAACTTGGATGTGTGATGCCACGTAATTCATGGATTAAATAGAAGAGGTGGAGCCCATGTGTTCATTGCTTTTTGAATCAAATGAAAGTGGATGTTGTCCAGCAGCCCATTCACACGAGTTCACTAGCCTACTACTTTAACAAGCCCGTCCACTATTTTGTATGCATCTCTTAGGCCCATTCAGCATCTCACACTGAGGTTGGCACAACACATGCATCATCCAGCGTGAAAAAAAAAGAGAAACGACAGAACAGACGTGAAGAAGCATAATGCCCGACACCATCGTACACTCACCATCACCATCACACACCCATTCCATTCCACCCACTTCATCCATCATCCGGTGTGTTCGAGACGGAGAGAAGAGCATCAACAATTCTTCAATTCAGGGTTTTGACATTAAACTCAAATTCTTTTCAATAAATATGAATTGTGGTAAGATCTTTCTTACACCCATGAGAGTTGTCTGTCACTCCATGGGGTAAATACTTTTTGTAGTTCTAGGGCATGAAGGTTAAAACTGATGTAATTTAGTATTTGATTTGTGGGTTTGAAACTATAGAATGTTTATTTACTTTTCCATGGATTTATTTGAAATTAATTAATTTATATTGCATAACGTTTATGATTATTTGTTTGTCATTGACTAATGCTTGAAATAATTGTAACTTGTGTGTGCAGTAGAATTAATTAATTATGTTGTATAAGTTGAGGTAATTGAACTATTCCTTAATTTATTAGACATGGATTATGTGATGAGTATTATAAATTATGATGATTAGTCGTGTTGATAATACTCAGGAAATTAGGTAATAAACCTGTAGTACCTAAAAAGGAAACACATATTAGTTTCTAGTACCTGACGAGGGAGATGAATAATATTGCAATTACCTAGAGAGGGAGATGGGATATTAGCCTAAAATCTTTGGGGATAAACCAGATTAATTATAAGTTTGCTTAGACCAATTAGGTGAATTTGTATGCTTTGGTGATTCTTCCATAACTTCTATAGAATTGAATCCATATATCATAATATTAAATTAATAAGTTTTAACTGGAGTCTCTAGAGCTACTACTTTCTCCATACTTGAATTTTCATATTTTCATAATTTATTCTTATTTTAATTTTAAGTCTTCATTAGTTGTTAGAAAATTATCATCAAATTGAATTTGTCACATGTCTTATATAATTTAGTGAATATAGAAAATAGATAATTTACCATCCCTAGGATTCGATATTAAAACTTGGTTGCCTGCTGCTACAGTCGATATCCCTACACTTGGGGATTTATTTGTGTGCACTAAAAAACACGCAACATTAGCCTACTATTCTAGCAATAGATGATATATGCTAGTAGCAAGTGGGCATTAAATGCTCTTGGCCTTTGGAGGTGTGAAGGGTTGCCTTGGGAGATGAAAAGGTCTGACAATAATGTGACAGATGACTTGACAAGTCATTCACTAGCCATCCTAAGGACCCCAACTCTGGAAGACCTCGGCAAGACAGGGCTCGACTTTAGCAAGGAGAGGTCGAAAGATCCGAGCACGTGGAGGGCTTGGAAGGGCCTAGCACGTAGGGAGCTTGGAAGGGCCGAGCTTACCTTTAGCAGATATGGAAAGCTTGGAGAGGCCGAGCTCACCTATGGTGGCATGGAGAGCTTGGAGAGGCCGAGCTTACCTCTGGCGGCATGAAGAGCTTAGAAGGCCGAGCTCGTAGAGAGATTGGGAGGGCCGAGCTCACCTCTGGCGGCATGGAGAGCTTGGAGAGGCCGAACTCACCTTTGGCGGCATGGAGAGCTTGTAGAGGCCGAGCTCACCTCTAGCGGCATGGAGAGTTTGGAGAGGTCTGAGCTCACCTCTGGCGGCATGGAGAGCTTAGAAGGCCAAGCTCGTGGAGAGTTTTGGAGGGCTGAGCTCACCTCTGGCGGCATGGAGAACTTGGAGAGGTTGGGCTCACCTCTGACGACATGGAGAGCTTGGAGGGGGCCGAGCTCACCTCTGTCGGCATGGAGAGCTTAGAAGGCCAAGCTTACCTTTGGCAATGAGAGCTTAGCAAGGCAAAGCTCGGCATTGACAAGGCAGACCTGGGGGCCTTTAGCCTTGTCTTGTGTATTGTGTGGTGAGTTAGGTGTTGACCACCTATCACATAATTTCATAATTTATGTATTAATGAATAAAAAATTATACATTTATTTCCAAAATTTTTGTTTTTTTTAAATGATGAAGAATTGAATATAAAATATGA
Organism: Pogostemon cablin; assembly: GCA_023678885.1. Classification (NCBI taxonomy): domain Eukaryota; kingdom Viridiplantae; phylum Streptophyta; class Magnoliopsida; order Lamiales; family Lamiaceae; genus Pogostemon; species Pogostemon cablin. The sequence goes on along the minus strand of CM042969.1, from coordinate 29,412,084 downwards.
ATATATTTATTAAAAAAAACATATATTATCAAGTTAAAATCACTCAATAATACATATGAATGTACGCTTACACTGAGTGCTCCTTATACGAATCAAAAAATAACAAGGGTAGATCTTGCGTGAGACCGTCTCACGTGAGACTATTTTACATTTTTTTTAAATAGTTGTCATTGTCGCTATAAAATGTTATCATTTTTTATTTATAATATAAATTGTTCATGAAATAACATTATTATTTTTTATTAATTAAATATTACTTTTTATTATAAAAATTATCGGCAATTTTCGCCCGTATCATGTAAGCATGAGAGATGGTCTCACAAGTCTTTTCCAAAAAATAAAAGCATTCAGCTGGTTGTGCTATGTAATTTATACTGGAATTGGTACCACTAGGTTTTGTTTGGCATAAATGTAATGTTCTCCAAAATGGTCAAAAATTGAGGGTATTGATTACGTGGCCCACTACTATAGCCCAATCAAAATAAAATTATATTCTTTCAACTTCTGTAGACTCCAAGCATAACTCATTAAATTTTGTTAAAAAAAAACTTTTTAGATTAATTCTTGTGGTAAACAAAACATGATTAGAAATTTATACTGAAATTTTGTGATTTTTTGTGTAAAATTTATGTGACGTTCTGAATGGTAAAAACTATGCTTTTACCTTTTTTTTGTTTGAATAATTTTGTCTGAAATTATTTTATAGATCACATTATGTTTTTAATTCAATTATTATAATTATTTAATTAAAACGACACTGATTAATTAAATTGTGCAATTGAAATGATAAGTTATAGAGTTTGGCTAATGTTATCGGATTCTATTTACAATAAGATAAGGCTTGCTGAAAGGTTGTGCAAGTGGATTTGGAAGATTATAAATGATCAAAAGGGATGGTGGTCTATTTTGATTATGAAAGACTGGGAAATGATCCTTTTTTGAAATTGTGGCAAACTTAAAGGGTGGTGGAGGGATATAGCAAAGGCAATGAAATATATTGGAGGTAATTGGTTCAAGGAGCCACTATCTCGTCAGGTGAATGATGGTTCGAGCACATCATTTTAGCCTTGGGTGGATAAGAGTTGCCTTCGAGACCTGTTTCCAAGGTTGTATTGTTGGATTGTATACTAAAAGTCTAACTTTTTGTATGAACAATGTTTTGACAAAATTTAAAATTAAAATCATGTGATCAAACGTTTGTAATTATATTGTTGCAAAAGTCCATTTACTTTATACTGTAGATAATGTGGTGTGCGGTGTCACACGAAAGATCATATTATCGGCTCTTTATAAAGTATAAACAGATGTTCACAACCGAGATAAATGGGGACTATCTATTGGTATGATTGTAATGTGATTTGGTATTAATCTGTCTTGACTATAAAATTACAGTAGTGCATTTTGTGTGTATTGAGCAGAACCGCCTTGAGATCGTTCGGTTTATACTGACTATATAATAGAATTTGATCTCTGTTATTATGGATGTTCGTACTCTTAATCCCTATACAATAACCTCGGCACGTAAGCCATTATTTATTTCTTTGATTCATCAATGGGTGAGATTTAGTAGTTAAATTAATATGCTCGGTGAGTTGGGAGATGGTGCTGTCTCTATGGTGTGCTGTTGATTGTAAAAGGAATCTGTGTCCTAACGAAATTGGTTGATGATGTCCCCTTGAGGAGCTCATAATGATTATCATGTAAACCCTGCAGGTGAATTTATTCCGGCATGATAATTAGGTTGAGTAATACTACTCTAGGTATATATATTAATTAATAGAGTTGTCAGTAACTTAATTAATTAATGGGCATTGAATCTTAAATACGGGGATATTAACGGGCTCATAATAAGAAGGAGTCCATAACGTAATTTGGGATTAGGGTGGCAGTGCAATAATATTTCTTTAGTGGACTAATTTATTATTATTGGACTTAAGTATAAGTTTTGTGCTAAACTTGAAAGCTTAAGCCCAATGGGAGGCCAACCTTAATTTCTCCTCCTGGTCCCTGTTGTAGCCTATATAATAGTCAATCTCAGCAGTCCGGATATCTTAATTATGAAAACACACATGAGTAAGAAAGATTGACTATAGATTGAGATCATCTTGTAGATCATTGCCCACACAACATCATGACGTGGCTTCGGAATACAACAGAAGATCGGAAAGTCGTTTGTTCCTGCTGCTGTTCAACCTTTACATCAAACCCTGGTGAAAGGTAATTCAATTCTACTCTTATGCTTCCGCTACAGTAGAATTGCATGGAACCCTAACAGTTCACGTTAACCAAAAGATCCAAACGCCAACATCTATAGCATATGTCAGTCGAAGGAGGCCTATATTGCATTCATGGGAAAGTTGGAAGGTTCAAAGTGAAAATCGGAACCGCATTAGAGAAGAAGTTTGAGAAGATGGGAAGAGCAGTCATACAGGGATATGTTGACGATGTTGGGGAATTTTAACATCAATCCAAGAGAGAGAGATAGCTGGTGTTGGAGAAATCATGAGAGGGGTGACTACAATGTTTGTAAAGCATATCGAAGGCTTTTGGAGAGAAAATTGGGGACTATGAAGCTATTTTAGGATTATACTCTTGCATTTGGGATAATCATATCCCTTCAAAAGTTCAATTCTTGGTATGGCGAGTCACCAAGAATAGAATTCCTACTAAAGTGGAGCTTCTAAAGAGAAACATCTCGCATGTATTTTTTGATACACGATGTCCAGTATGTTTGGAGGAGTCAAAATCTGTCCATCACTACTTTATTGTATGTAGAGGAACAAGTGAAGTATGGAAAAAGGTAATGAGTTGGATGGGTGTAAATGGTCTGTTGAGTGCTGAACTTGAATAAATTTGATGGAATTCGATAACTTGTTGAATGAAATGTTGGTATGTTCTGTGATGAGAAGCATATGGGCATGTACGATTTGGGCGATATGAAAATATAGAAACAATCTTGTGTTTGAAAATAAGGAATGAAATGTGGATGAGCTTGTACATGAAGTAAAAAACTATTCATGGAGCTGGTTTGTGCATAGAAGCAAAGGTTGATGGAAATGAATGGAGTATAAAATTTGGAACTCAAATTTGCTTGAATGCATATATGGATCGACTAGCTTCTATCTTCGTTGATGTTGTTCTTTTCTGTGGTCGTGTAAAGTGGGTATCTCCTATATCCTTTTAACATTATGAATGAAAATTTCTTTTATAAAAAAAAAATAATAATAAGCCTTGCAATTTGTGTGTCTAGTTACACAACATAATCGAAATGATGAAATTACTTTAATTTGTGAGCTTTGTTTGACTAAATACTCGAATTTTACTTTTTAAAATATGAAATATTAATTTTTTTAGGTGATGAAGTCTTCTTCCAAATACCATTTCAAGTGCACAATTCTAATAACTTACTTTAAGAGTAATTTAATATTTCTTTTAAAATTAAATTGTAAAGTGTTTTGTTTGTTTTAAAAGATGATAGAAAATTTAAATTAAAGTGTGTTATTTTGATATTGATTTAGTGTCATTTTTATGGAAGTTTAAATTTGAATTTATGATGAATCAAAATGCAACATGTGAAAGTTGAAGTTGGACGAAAGAAGTATAATTCTTTTAAAATTAATTATTACTACTCATCTCAATAATAATAGTATTATTTTTTCTACTAATACAACAGAATTTGAACAGAATGATAGTTTGTACTTATAAAAATAAGTTAAAATATTTGTATGAGACCGTCTCATGTAAGAGCTAATGTGTAACAAATAAGAAGTGATAACTTTTATAATGAAAATGATACTTAATTAATGAAAAGTGACAATTTATAATATAAATGAGAAGTGATAATATTTTATAGCGTATGTGATAACATTTTATAGCGATAACTATTTTAAAAAGTGTAAAATGATCTCACGTGAGACGGTAGAGACGGCAGGACCTACCCTAAGAATAATAGTTTATCATTATTAAAAAAAAAAGGACAAGTCTTGTGTGTGACTATCTTACGTAAATCCTTATATGAGACGGAAAAAAATTGATAATATTATTAACAAAAAGTGACATTCAATAGATGAAAAGTGAAAATGGTGAAGTGGACTATTTAATGAACAATTTATAGTATAAATTATAATTTATAACATTTTATAGCAAAAGTGACAATATTTTATGTCGAAACTGACAATGATTTTATCACTTTTTATTCATCTCACAGCTTGTGTGAAACGGTGATAAGTCGTAATTTTACGTGATTATTTTGGATTAAATTCTCTTCTTTACGTGTGAGTTGTGAATTATTTAGTGTAATTACGACTTATTTATATTTTTCATAGTTGAACCTTAATTATTTTATTTCTTATTGAAACAGGCCAAAATTGAGATAAATTGTACAGTCACCATAATTTATTTCATGGGACAGTTACAATAATTTTAATTGTAGGAAAATAAAGAGTTGACCAAGTTAATTAAGTAGGGATTTGATTTGAAGAATTAAAGAGAGATTTGATTTGAAGAGGAAAAGGAAAATTTACCAAAGGGAGAAAATATACAATGAACTTGGACAACTAAAAAAAGGAAGGTGATCAAGGAATTTAATTGGAGGAATTAATTTATGATTGTGTGGGATTATATTATTCCACACATCCAGACACGCATGAGACATGACGGATAGAAGGGAGAAGGCAGATTGGCCTAGGGAAGAAGGCGCACCAATTGAAGAACATCGGTTCTTTTATTTTATAATTTTATAGTTTCAATTATGTAATTCGTTTACTAGCCCGAGGATTGTGAACCTCCGTAGAATAATTTATATGTTTGATTATGAATAAAATTACCAACTTGATTTATGAATTTATTTTGTGATTGGCTTTGATGTTAATCTTGACTTTTCAATTGCTTGTGTAGACTAGCCCTCTCATAGGTGATTGATTTTTCAATATCTATTTTACATATTATATAATCCGTAATTGTTATAATATTGTGAACCGAGTAGCAAAGTGAGGAAGTACCTCTTGAAATCACGAAATCTAGGTTGTATGAGTCGCTACCCCCTTTTTCATAGCCTAGTAGTCCTAATATCTAAATTTTCATGCATTGTCGAGTTCGAATCCATATGGTCACTCTGCAATAGTTTAATCTAGAGGTCGTACCCTAGGTTGTTAATCTTAAGGATATTTCGGGTTAATTTGGTCGTACCATTAGCCTAGGGACTTGATGTTGGGATTTTAGGAATTTGATTCATGTGAATTAGGATACGAGAGGAGATCAAATCATTGGACTAGATTGTTATTTTATTTGTTCTATTATTTAATTCTATGTTTTTACTATTTTAACTATTTATTTTCATGTTTAGTATAGTTGTTAATAATTTAATCCAATCCCCCTTTGGTTACTTTTAAAAATACAAATTATTCAATTTAAATTCAATTACTCCCTGTGGGTTCGACCATTACTTACCCTACTATATTCTTAGTGGGTTTATTTGGAAAATTTACAAATCTTATTTTTGGGTGCCCGCGACAGCACACCAAACGGTCTCACACAAATTTTGCCATTAAAAAAATTATTTCATATTTTAGAGAATAAAACGAGAATGTAAGTCAGCAAGAATGATTATAAATTATAATTTGACTAATGTCATTGAATTCTATTTTACATTAAGACAATCGAATTCCCACTTTGTTCGCTAAAATAAAAATATTTTAAATAATGACTTGAAAAAAGATTAATGTACTCATAATTAAGTTTTTATATATTGCCTAACAGATAAGATCAAGTTTACAGCGGAATGGGAGAGTAATCCTGTTTATCTTTGAAAAAATAAAATAAAAAAGGTAATAATAAAAAAATTCTCATAATAATGTATGTGAGTGTAAAGAAGACCCAAATTGCGATTATAGTTGATAAAGTGGGTCAAAAGAATCTCAAATTGGGTGAAAATAAGAGAAAGAAAAGGAGTCATGGTCTTCTCTATAATTGCATCAAATTAAATCAAAAAAAGGTGACCCATCATTTTTAAAAAGTTAAAATTTTATTCGAACTCTTTCCGTCCCAAAAATTGGTCATTTTTACTGTACAAAATAGGGATATTAATAAAAAGTTACTTTACAACTAGTTTTGTTAATTTTTATGGGTAATATTATATTTTTGAATAATAAATAAAATACAAAATATATTATATATAGAAAGAAGAGATAAATAGTTTCAAGTTAAAGTGTTTGTTGAGGTGTTAAATTATAATTATATTTCTTTTTCTTGGAATGATGAACAAATATGTGGAACGAACCACTAAAAAAAGTGAATAATTTTCAAGAACCTAAAACACAATTTATTTTATCATTTAATTTGTTGTTACATTAAAAAACATTCATTTTTTTTTAAATAAATGTGAGTCTCGTTTTATTATAACAAAACTTAAAATAATTACTACTATAAAGTATATCAACTTTATCATTTTGCTCCATTTATGAGTATCAATTTTATTTTTTATTTTTATAAAATAAAGATAGACCCTATGTTTCATAATAAATTTCTAAAAATTACACAAAATTACGCAATGTGTCACTACTTTAAATTAAAAGGTGGGGGCTAAAGGGTAAAAGACCTCTAAAATTCACCAACTACAAATTAAATATTATATTCCTCCGTCCCAAATAATCTTTTACATTTTTTTTAATGTACACAAAGTAATTTGTTAGTTTTAAGAGATTTTGATATTTTTTTTAATAAATAAACAATAAAGTATATTATGTGTATTAGGTATGAGTATTACTTTTGTAAATTAATTGTAGGTTGTAAATTAAGTGTAGGGGGGAAATTTGTTGTTATGATATTTTTACTATTTAAAATAGGTGAATATTTTTTTAGGATGAATGAAAATGAAAAATGAAAGGAAAAAATTGTTGATGGATTGAATAGTTCTTAATTCATGTCTAAAAACATATTAGCAGGGGCTCGAAGGGTTTGATATTTCCTATTTCAAAATTAATCCCCTCTGACTTCGAAAATTTGGGTGCACCATGCGAAAAAAAAAATGACTTTTTAATAATGGGATTTAGCAACACAATTCAATTAATTGGTAATTGAGAATGGATTAACAAAAAAATGATAATTTTTTTTTAGCAACGAAATGTCAACTAATTTATTCTCTATTTTATTAACGGAGTTCAATTAGTTGGTAATTACCAACACATTACCAAGAAAATCATTATATAAATTACCAACGAAATTATTAGCGGATTATTAATGAAATTATTCACCAATTGAATTAACTTTTCATTACTAAAAATTTAACAACCATTACTTTACCTATGGAAATTTACCAATAGATTTCGTTGTTTATCTTATTGTAAATCAATTTAATAATAGAATTAAAGCTTCTATCAACAGAATATTCCGTTGGTAAAAATAATTTTTTTTAGTGATGTACTCTAATAATCTTATTTTGCATTTTTAAAAACTTATTACTCTTTATCTATTAAAGAAAGGCAAATTTTCGTGTATTGGGATGCACTGTGCATTCATATTCAGAAACTTATACATTAATAAATGAAAATTAATACTATATTTTGTCAGAAAACTTACTAATGAAAAATTGTATGTAAAAAAGTAATACTCCCTCCATTTTACGTGGAATTTTTGCACATAAATTAAGAGATATAATAATTTAATGTATACTGATATAGATAAATAATATGTACTGTAAAATGTGCAGTTGTATTAGTGTTTTGTGTGAGCCGTACTCAAAATAATTAACTGTTTTTTGCGAATCTAACTCAATAAATTATTACTCTTTTTAAATAACAAATTAGTAATATTTATTTTCGAATTTGCTATGTTGTTAATGAATTATAATCTATTTCATTTTTTTGAATTTAATGTATCAAATATAATTTTATTTATTTTAGATTTTTTTAATATTTTATCATATTTAATTATAATAATGTGATTAAATATGAACCCATAAAAAGTATTTATAATGAATTGTTATGTAATTATTAATTAATTATATTTAATGTAAGGAAAGATAAAAATATGCCTAGAATTCACATTTATTATAATTGCATAATTATCGTAGTAAGTATTTAATACATATAAAAAGTTCTCATAATATTTAAATATAACATAAATGTTACACATCATCTAATTTAATTCTCTATAATTTTGAAGTTCAACTGTGATACACTTCTGACACCAATGCACCTGAACGACTTCAAACCGTTAGATTAAATTTAAATTTAATCTCTACTATTAATTAAATTAAATAATTAAAAAATAAAAATATAAACTATCTACGACCCCCCACTTTTAGCCTATAAATTATGGGGTGCATGCCCCCCCCCCCCAAAATCACCTATAATTTTGACACGTAGACAAATTCTTTTAGGAACGTCACCAAGCATCCAAACTTAATACTTCCTTCATCCCAACTTCACACTTTTCGTTTTAATTCGTCTCAAATTCAACTTCACACTAGGGATGGAAATGGGTAGGGTACCCGCTTATTTTGGGGTACTCATACTCGTATCCGATTAAAAAAAACTACCCGTATCCGTATCCGTCTTGTTTAAAAAATCTATTAGGGTACCCGTACCCTTCCCATTCCCATTTATCAATACCCGCGGGTACCCGTACCCGTTTAATATTCATTTAGTTTATATATATTTATATTTTTTTATTGTCTAAATAAATATAATAATAAAAATTACATTATTATTAATTAAATATAAATTAAATATAATATAAATTCTATTATTTTAAATAAATATTTAATAAATATGATTGAATAAACTTATAACTATTAATTAAATATATAAAATATTTTATAATATATAAATTATATAATATATATTAATTTTATAAATATATATATATATATATATATATATAATCGGAGGTACCCGCAGGTTTTGAGGCATTACCCGTACCCGTCCCAAACCCTAATGGTATTTCTTACAATTACCCGTACCCGTCTCAAACCCGTTTACAACTACCCGTACCCTACCCATTAGGGTTCGGGTAGACCGGGTACCCGAAAATACCCGTCCCATTGCCATTCCTACTTCACACTTCCAAAAAAGAAAAAAACATCTAATTAATATCCCCTAACATACTTTAATTTCAAATTTGCCATCACTTTTTTAATACGCACATAACATACTTTATAATTTATTTATTACCCAAAAATACTATACTACCCTCAAAAGTAAGTCAAAAAGTGACTTTTCTTAAACTCCGTATCTATAGTAAAAGTGAAGTTGGATTTTGGACGGAGGGAGTATTAATTTGACACGTAGGATAAATGATTCTGAAGACAACACGTGTACAAATAACTCAAAATTAGTATATTTAAGATTTTAATTTGTTACACGTGGAAATAAAACAAGTCCAAGTTCATTAGTATTAAATTTAAAAATACAAAACTTAAAAGAATAAATATATCAATAAATAGGGTGGGCCGTGGGAGTGGGTTGTGACAAAATATGGGGACAGGTGTGATGTGTGATGAATAATGAATGACAAAATATGAGTAGTGGACAAGATCTGCTACCATGAGTCTATGATTGGGCCTAATCACTCTCAGCACAGTTGGCCCAACCCATTATCTTCGAATCTCAAATTTGCACCACGAACCACTCACCCGTGAGTATAGTCCAACACAATAAAATAAATAAATAAATCATTTAAAAGAAAATAAATTAAAATGTTGACAAGGGCTTTTAACAAGTCTATAAACATATTTCATCGAAGTGTATAACGAACATAAAAATAAAATTATTTGTCATAGAAATATATACAATAAAGTATAATACAAAAATAAAAAATACTCCCTCCGTCCTATGATTATTGTTACATTTCACTAAAAATGGCATCCCACAATTAATGTTGCATTTACATTTTTGGATGATGGAACCTACACAAAAATATTAAATATCTCAATGGCGTCCACAACACTCCACTAATACAAATATCCATTTTATTACATTAAAATATTATTTCTCTTACCTCACCACACATTAAAATACAATACTCCTTAATCTCCGTGCAAACAGTAAACGTAACCATACAAGTAAGATTTAATGTGCTAAAAACAATATAGACTCTGTTACAGCAATTTATGCAACAATTAATCACTTAAAAGAGCATGTTAGACTCAGTATTCTATCATTATTTCTAGTGCTAATGGTTAGGATATGATTTTATTTTTACAATTGTGTTAAAATAATATTTTGTTCTCGTAGTTCAGTGTTATCCTTATGATTGTTTCTACTCTATACTTTCAGTGAGTGTTATTTAGTTAACAATATTTAATGTGCTTTAAAATTTAGGGTAATTATGTGTTGCACTCGATGCATCGGTGCACTTGGTAGTTAATAGGTAAAAGAGAGGATGTAGTAGGTAGTTTTGTAATTTATTTTAAATTATTTTATTTTTTTGAATGACAAGGATTAAATAACAACTTGATCTAACGGATAATATTATTTCGGTGCACTGATATAACAGGTGCACTACATTAAGACTCTAAAATTTATTACAAAAAAAAAAATTTCACTCATTAATTGCATTTAAGAGTACTTAATTTCTTAGCTCGTTTGTTAAAAGCAATAGGTGTGATGGATTACGATCTAAAGGAAAGTTGAATTACAACATTCCATAAGACTAATAAATAATTAACGTTCGCGATACTCATTCATTATTTATAATATTTTCAAATCTTATTAACTACTAATAACTTAAATGAAACAAAATATTTTTCTCATATTGAGTTTATACTCCCTCAATGTCATAAAAATTTTCATATTTACATTATGAAAACTTATTCTCATTTTTATTCATTCAACATATATATTTTAGATTATTAGATTATTTAAATTGAAAAAATAAAATAAATATTTACATTATGAAAACTTATTCTCATTTTTATTCATCAACAGATATATTTTAGATTACTAGATTATCTAAATTGAAAAAATTAAATAAATTAATGGCAAAATTCTCCAGCGCATGGTGCATGAATTTAAATTTGTACACTTATTTTCATAAATTATGTATTAATAAATAAAAATTATACATTTATAAGCAAAAATTTTGTTATTTTTTAAATGAAGAATTGAATATAAAAAATGAATATATTTATTAAAAAAAACATATGGATGTACACATACACTAATTGCTACTTATACGAACCCAAAAATAATAATGGTAGGTCTTGCGTGAGACCGTCTCACTTGAGACTATTTTAAATTTTTTATAGTTGTCATTTTTGCTATTAAACGTTATCATTTTCGCTATAAAATATTACTCCCTCCGTCCCAAACTTGATTGCACTGTTACTGTAGATACGGAGTTTAAGAAATGTTGTTTTATTGACTTTTCAACTCAACTTTGAGGGGTGAAATTGTCCATGCATTTTAGTTTATGTTTTGAATTAACTTTATGGTTTAAAAAGTGGAGGATAAATTGATAATTTATTTTGCTATTTTTGGAAGGTGCAATCTATTTTGGGACGGATAAATGTGGAAAGTGTGCAATCAATTTTGGAACGGAAGGAGTATTACTTTTCATTAATATTATAAATTATTAATAAAATAACATTATTATTTTTATTAATTAAATATCAATTTTCATTATAAAAATAAGCATGTGAGATGGTCTCACAAGTGTTTTCCAAATAATAAAGGCATTTAGCTGGTTGTGCTATGTAAATGTATTCGTTTACTTTTTGCAGGTGGATTAAGAAGTATAATAATTTAATGTATAATAAGGTGAGAGAAATAATATTTGAATGTGTAGTGGGTAATTATATTTGTATTGAGTGTGAGGCCATGTGTAATGGTTGTGGGTCACATCAATTCAAAAAAGAAAATTAATACTTTGTAATAGAACGGACCATAATAAAAAAATAAATACGTATCAAGGGGATGGAGGGAGTACTTGAATTGTACCACTAGATTATGTTTGACATAAATGTAATGTTCTACGAAATGGTCAAAAATGGAGGCTTTCAAACTACTCTAGCCCAATCAAAATAAAGCTACATTCGTTCAACTTAAACATAACTCATTATTTATAAACACCTAAATCAAATCATGACATTAATATCTGTTATTTTAATTGATATTTTGTATCGTTTTATAATTGAAAAAAACTCCTCCGTCCCGCCCAAACGTCATCAATTATTTTTTGTGCGTAGATTAAGGAGTATTATTATTTTATGTGTAGTGGGTAGTTGTATTAGTAGTGAGTGGTGGGACACATGTAATACTTTTTTATTAAAAGTAGGAAATTGGGACATTTGGATGGGACGCCCAATATAGTAAAATAGTGACCTTTCGGTGGGACGGAAGGAGTATATTGAATTCGAAAAAAATAAAAAATACTACTTTGAACCTTTAAATTAAAGGTATCTAATATGGATTCTAAATTTAAAAATTAAATTAAAATTATGTCTCAATATGACAGGGGGAAGCAACCATTGGAAGCAATAATTGTACAATTCGAAACGTACACTTAATGAAAATTAGACAGCTTGTTGGTACTAGGCTCAAAACGTACACTTAATGGCGACTGACTTATTTTTCCTTGTAGTTCTCTCATCGGTCCCATGGCGGAGGGGTTGACAAACTTGCTTCTTAGTTTATTTTAATTGTTGGACTTGAAAACTCAATCGATATAGGAAAGGTATCAGCCATGCTTCGTTTGATGTTACCATACTGCATGAATTCACTTTCATTACTACTTGGCTAATTGGAACAATGGCTTCTTCACTCAAGACAACAGACAAGTATGCTTTCTTAAAATAAGATGATTCTTTTTTTCCCTTAAATTATATTGCCAGCAGTTGTGCAAATGTACAAACTTACTTTTTTGAATTGAAACACACACAACTTCATTTGAGTGAATTTATTTAGTTGGCCCTCAATTTTGTACCGGAAACTGATTATTGTTGTATGTGTTTTTGAATATCTATTAGTTAAGTGTAATTGTTTAAATGTAGTCTCTTAGATCTTAGCTGTTGTGGAATGTGGGTCCTATCCAAAACTAGGATAGACAATACGCAATGATATATCGGCACAGCGAAAACACAATAAATCCCAAATAATATCAATGCACAAATCCTTCCACTCAAATATTGCAGAAACCACAAACTAATTAAATATGCAGAAATGTACGCAGAATCAACACCAGGAATTTTAACGTGGAAAACCCCTTCAACCTGAGGGTAAAAACCACGGGACCTCTCGTCCAGGAAACAATCCACTAATGCATAATAAAGTACACAGTTCAAACTCCCTATCATAAGTAGGGGAATGCCATCTCTATCACAAGGTAGAGGAATACCAATCTATCTCCCTATCATAAGTAGGGAAATACAATTCCCTATCACAAGTAGGGGAACACCATCCCTATCACAAGTAGGGGAATATCACAGAATCACCAGAATAGCCTCAAGAGAATCCCTCTTGGAATACAAGACAATAATGGAAGAAAAGAGAATAAAATAGCACAAATAAAATACGTATCACCCGATTCTCATTTGTACCTCTTGGAGATGTTTCTACAAAATCCACTCCAATCAATGTGTAGAGAACGTCGCCACGAACTCCCCCTTGAAATTTGAAGTGAAACGGTGAAGAAACGGACCTTCAAATTGGGTATTTTCTCCCGAAACCCTCTTCCCTCTTTCCTTCCCCTGCTTCTCCCCTCTATTCTGTTCTTCTGTCCCTCTCCTTGCTCCTTCGCTGCACGACCAGCACCAATTTTAATCAATAACCTATGAATTGGGTTAAACATTTGGGTCCTCCACCAACATTTAATATATTGGGCCAACTCCATTAATAATTATTCTTGGGCTTATTAATTATTTTTAAGCCAACTATCATGGGTAGCCCAACAATCTCCCCCTCCCATAATAGTTGGCTGCAACATCACACTTATCTCGAGTTCATGCCGGCCAGCCTGGCACACAATTTATACTTTTCACGGATAACCACTTTAGTCTTCATACCCGCAGGATTCCCATCAGTGTGAATCTACTCCAGCTTCATAAGCTGCTTCTCTAGCACCATTCTAGGCCAATGGCACCTCACATCAATATGCTCAAGTCTGTTGTGCCACAAATTCAAAGGTAAATCATCAACAACTGCTAATAACTGGTCCTGAGCAATCCTAAGCTTTGTCCTGTAGAGCGTACAACAAAGCTTCCATTCGCCAACAAGCAAAGAATCCTTGGTAAGCCTCCAATTACCATTTGCAAATTTTTGCTCGAACCCCTCTTTATCAAGAACATTAACAGCAATCAAGTTGTGGCGCAACTCTGGGATATATCTCACGTTCTTTAAAGTCAGTCTGTGTCCCAACTCAGTCTCAACAACCATGTCACCAATACCAATTACAGGTGCAACACTCTTGTTTCCCATGAACAAGCGACCAAAATCTTCTGATCTGTAGCTTGTAAACAACTCTCTCCTTGGAGTACAATGATGTGAAGCTCCCGAATCAACAATCCATTCAACATCGGGATCCTCCACATGAAGACACTCATCGCTCACACAAACTACAGTATCATTATCATCGTAATGCGTGACAAAGGCTGCTGTATTCTTATCTTCTGACTTCTTCTGATTCAATTCTTTTTCTTCCTTCCAGATTCTGCAATTTCTTTTCAAGTGGTTGGGTTCACCATAATGATAACACTTGAATTCCTCCTTGGATTTAGACCTATAGTCTTTATGTCCTCCTCTCCAGCCTCTAGCTCTGTTTTCTGTAACAAGTGCCTGCGACGAATAATTGGCTCCTACTTCTTTTCTTCTAGTCTCTTCATTGAACATACTTTCTTTGACCATGTTGAATGTCAACTTTCCATTCGGAGCTGCGTTACTGAGTGTCACCACCATAGTCTCCCAGCTATCAGGTAGAGAACTTAATAAAAATAAAGCCTGCACTTCATCATCAAATGTGATATTCATGGTAGAAAGCTGATTCACCAAGTCTTGGAATACATTTAAGTGCTCTGCCACAGAACTCTCATCTTTATACTTCAAGTTCACTAACTTTCTGATAATAAATGCTTTGTTCTGTGCATTCTTTCTCTCATACAATTCCTGCAATTTTTTCCATAATTCCCTTGGGTTGGCCTCCGTAGCCACATGATGAAATACCTACCCACTGCCTGATTGTAGCAATTGTCTTTCTACCAAGCTTTTCCCATGCTTTATCATCCAATTTTTCTGGCTTGGCTTCTTTATCATCTTTCCCACTAATAGGATCATACAAATCTTTGCAGTAAAGTAAATCCTCCATCATAGGCTTCCAAATAGAATAATTCTCAGAATTCAGCTTAATCATAGAACCAATACCCTCCATGGTTTCTGTCTAACCAAAGCTCTGGTACCACTGTTGTGGAATGTGGGTCCTATCCAAAACTAGGATAGACAATATGCAATTATATATCGGCACAGCGAAAACACAATAAATCCCAAATAATATCAATGCACAAATCCTTCCACTCAAATATTGCAGAAACCACAAACTAATTAAATATGCAGAAATGTACGCAGAATCAACACCAGGAATTTTAACGTGAAAAACCCCTTCAACCTGAGGGTAAAAACCACGGGACCTCTCGTCCAGGAAACAATCCACTAATGCATAATAAAGTACACAATTCAAACTCTCTATCACAAGTATGGGAATACCATCTCTATCACAAGGTAGAGGAATACCAATCTATCTCCCTATCACAAGTAGGGGAATAAAACTCCCTATCACAAGTAGGGGAACACCATCCCTATCACAAGTAGGAGAATATCACAGAATCACCAGAATAGCTTCAAGAGAATCCCTCTTGGAATACAAGACAACAATGGAAGAAAAGATAATAAAATAGCACAAATAGAATACGTATCACCCGATTCTCATTTGTATCTCTTGGAGATGTTTCTACAAAATCCACTCCAATCAATGTGTAGAGAACGTCGCCACGAACTCCCCCTTGAAATTTAAAGTGAAACGGTGAAGAAACGGACCTCCAAATTGGGTATTTTCTCCCGAAACCCTCTTCCCTCTTTCCTTCCCCTGCTTCTCCCCTCTATTCTGTTCTTCTGTCCCTCTCCTTGCTCATTCTCTGCACGACCAGCACCAATTTTAATCAATTAACCCATGAATTGGGTTAAACATTTGGGCCCTCCACCAACATTTAATATATTGGGCCAACTCCATTAATAATTAATCTTGGGCTTATTAATTATTTTTAGCCCAACTATCATGGGTAGCCCAACATTAGCTTCTACTACAGTTTGGTTGTTTGTGTCTTTTCCATATTGAGCTTACCTATTAGTTAGATGTAATTTTCTAAATGTGATCTGAACTTTTGTTAGAGTTTGATTGTTTGTTGTTCTTCATACTAAACTTAATAAATCAGGGTAATTGCAATTTCAATAACTTATAGGATATTTTCATCCATGCTTTTTGCATTTAGAAATATATAGGAGATATCAAATTCTTGTATCTGCATTGGTAACAGAAATGCCAACCTACAGTACGCGCATCAATTCAACCAAGGCTTCATGAGTCAGCACATCAGCTGGCAGAGAAACACCGATGCGCCCTACTCCCCTCGACGCCTACTTATTCAGTTTGATCGATGAGGGCAACAAGAGCATTCAATCGGGGAACTTCAAGCAACACTGGGGGATACTAAGATACAACGAACAACTCCCACATATAAAGTTATTGTCTTGGAATGTCAATGGGTTAAGGGCTTTGCTGAAGTTGGAAAGCTTTTCTGCTTTGCAACTAGCTTAAAGGGAAAAATTTTATGTGCTACTGTGGTTGCAAGAGACAAAACTATAGGCAAGTTGGCTTCTTCTTCTCATTGACTTTCTCTAAGATTTTTTCAACGTTGAGTTTTCTTAATATATCAAGCTGTGTGCATGTATCATATAACAGTTTTTAAAATCTTCTCCTGACATTACTAATGGTCTGTAATAATGTACCTGTCTTGCTAATGAATTCTGAAAGTTCTCTGGATTGAAAACTAATCACATTTGTTATAGAATCAAGACTCATCTGGAAATGTTTTTAATGTCTTTCTGAAGATAAAATGTTATAGTCATAACATTTTTTTGACATCCTTCACCCTCACTTATGTGTGTGCTATTGAATTTATGAAGCAGCACATACGGATATATGATATAATCACTGGTGATGGTCTGAAACGACTGGTACGAGATTTACAAACTCTTATTTTTGCAACATTTACTCTTTATTGTGATCTTCTTGGAGTGAAAGTGTTGATGAGTTTTTTTCCATAGGATATCTCAATGGGATCCTTTTCTTAGCAACTACATACATGAAAGTAAGTCCACCCCCTTTCCCTTTACCCCTATTTTTGGTCTTGTTTCTTCTTCTTTCCTTGACTATCTTTTTCCCCCCTATTATACACAATCTTGTTAAATTATAGGTGATATTATTCTTTCACAGAATCTCGAAAAGTGGAAGCCTGTAATTCTAACTGGTCACTTGAACTGTGCTCATCAAGAAATAGATATTTTTAACCCAGCAGTAAGTAAATCAAGCCTGCTTTATCTCGTCCTAACCTTGTTTACTTCATTTCTAACATAACTTGAGAAACTTTAGCATTGTTGATGAACTTGAAATTTTCAATTTTGTACCACTAATGTATCTAACGGTGGGGCTTTCTTTATCCTTGATTTGCACTGCTTATCGATCAGAATTGGTAAGACAACTTCATATTCTACTGATGTTTCCGGGAAACAAAAGAAGTGCATGTTTTACTGAAGAAGAAAGAAATTCATTTCAAACAAACTTTCTGGATAGGGGCTTTGTTGATACTTATAGGAAACAACACCCTAATGTTGTTGGCTACACATATTGGGGCTACGTACAGACATGGTGGGCTAAAAAAAAAATAAAGGTACCTTGCCTGCTGTACTCTATATGATGCATCAAGTTTTCTTAATGGTCTTCTATTATCTACAGTTTAAGTAAACATTGTATAAATAAACTACTTTCTGCGCTCCATTCGATCCTTACATGTGTTTTATATAAGGTGGAGGCTCGACTATTTCCTTGCCTCAGAGTACATTCTCCCTTATGTGGTTGGGAGCGATCATAGCCCTATCAGAGGCTTCATGACTCAGCATATCAGCTAGCAGAGAAACATCGATGCGCCCTGCTCGCCTCGACACCTACTTATAGCAACATATTAAAGAAAACTCATACAATAATACATTACGTTATAAAAATTAGGGTAGGTCTTGCATGAGACCATCTCACGTGAGACCATTTTTCACTTTTTAAAATAATTATCACTTTCACTATAAATCGTTATCACTTTCGCTATAAAATGTTATCACTTTTTATTTACACTATAAACTGTTCATGAAAGTGCATTATCACTTTCCTTCATAAAAGTTATCACTTTCTGGTCGTTTCACGTCACTTCACATAAGCCCTTACGTGAGACGGCCTCACACAAGTCTTTGCCTAAAAAATATTTCAAATCAACCCGAGTTACCACCTCAAATGAGGTGCCCTACTTACTAGTATTATTATAATTGGTTATACACGTCGATATAAAATAAGTACAAGTTCATTTGTATTAAATTTAAAAATAAAAACTTAAGAATAAATATATAAATAAATAGGGTGGGCTGGCTGGGGGGGTGGGTGTTTGCCTTTTTTTGTAGCACTCACGAGCAAGAATACTCGATCGTTGTAGTAGTATATCCCAAGAAAAATTATCAATCCACAAAGGAGTTATGTTCGGACTAGCAAAATACGTGAGCTCATGTTCATGTTGTTTTTGTAAAGATGATCGGGGGTTTTGAGATGATTACCAACTAAAGCAAGTAGCAAGTAAATAAGATAGCAAATAATAAAAAATGACAAGTGAAGATAAGTGAAAATAAAAGAGGATGAGTGCTAAAATTCAAGTATGAAAAACATGGGATTAGAAACATCCAAGCATACTCAATTCATATTATCATGCAAAAGGAATCCAATTTAATTGATATAGACTAAGGGTGATCACGATTGTATCCTAAGCTCCCTTTCGGGTTACAAAGGTTGTTGATCCATTTTAGACTCCCAAAAGCACTTAAGATCAAAGCCCAATATTAACCCCTTCCATCTAGGTACTAGTTAGAGTAAACTCTCCCTTTTTGTGTACTAAGGCCAACGAATGGATTGGTTCCCCTCATCGAATTCAAATATCCTTTCGGTCAAACCCAAACTCGATGTCTAATCATGCCTTCCTAATACTATAGAGGGTCGTTTCCGTCTCACTCCAAGCAATACATACATGAACATCATGATAGCATTTAATCACCATAAATCAATTCATTGATCAACAATCCATTAAACCAATAATCAATTATGAATAACAAACCATGCCATAACAACATCAAGATAATTAAACTCCATGAATAGAAATCAACATCAATTAAATCAAAAACCAATTTAATCCACATGATAATACAAATCTAATATGCTCTTCATGTTCCTAATCCCACTAGAGGGATTAGCCTAACATGATAAAGGTAACAAAACACATAAATGATTCATTACAAATACCCATAGTCTTAGATCCAAAAGAAAATCAAAAGAGATGTGAATCTTCCCTAGCAATTTCTTGTAGAGAATCTTCAATACTCATGGGTCTTCTTCTCTAGCTATTGATTTCTTGAGATCTCTCACACCCAATGGAAGGGATGAAGTTTTGATGGAGAATTAATGGAGATGATGAAGATGGATCAAGATGGATGAAGGTGGATGGAGATTATGGTGTGAAATTGAAGGAAATGTGTGTGATGTGTGTGTAGAGGATGGGAAATCCGATCTTATTTGTAAAATGTTGAAATGGGGTCTATTTATACCCCATGTGGGCCTTCTAGAAGATTTCAGCAATTTTCTGCGTTTTTGCACCAACACGGCTCGAGCTCCGCCGCACGCCCCGTGTTCTAACACAGCGCACGAGTCGTGTTCCGCACTCGGCCACAGGGGTGGCCGTGTTGTGTCTTCTGATGCTCGCGCACGGCTATCTGGACAGGCCCGTGCTTGGCGCACGGGCCGTGTTTCTGTACTCGGCACGGGACGTGTTCTGCACTCGGCCACAGGCGTGGCCGAGTTGGTGTTTCGGGTGTTAGCGCACGGCCATCCTGACAGGGCCGTGCGTTGTACACGGCCCGTGCGCGTGCTGCCTTGTTTTCTCTTTCACCGTTTTGGCTCGTTCTCCCTCGTTTCAACTCCGAATGAAGACCCGCTTTTTTCTATGTCTTCCTTATCATATCTAGCATTCAATAAAAAGTGAAAATATTAAGTTTATGCTCATTCACACACATTTCAATAAAAATACAAAACACCACCAAATAGTACGCAAATACGGATACAAATGTACGAAAAGACATACAAAAAGACACTAAAATCTAGGTGAAATAGCGTCAATCAGTGGGTTGTGAAAAAATAAGGGCCAGCGGGACAGGTGTAATGCATGATGAATAATGAAGGATTAATTTATAGTGGACAAGATCTGCTACAATTAGTCCATGATTAGGCCTAATCACTCTCAGCACAGTAGGCCCAACCCATTATCTTCGGCTCTCCCATCTCACAGCCGTTTGTCTGCCCTCCATTACCCACCTCCGTCGCCGACCCGTAGGAAGTTCTTTGGGATCTTCATCAAATTAGCTTCAGCTTTCTCAGATTTCAGACAACAAATTCACCTTTCTCTATACTTACAAACGACGCCCTTCCTCCGTCGCCATCGCTCTTCGTCTCATTCGGGTTCTTCGCTTTTTTGCCTCTTGTCTTCGCGTCTTCACCTTAATCTTGCTCTATGTGTCAAGAATCCGTCTTACTGGTGCGTTCATCTTTATACACCTTAATTTGTCTTTCAATTTCCTTTCAGATTAGAATCCTAATTATGCATTTCAACTTCTCATTTTTCAGATAAGAGTCCTAATTAGGCATTTTTTGCCTCTGATATTGCGGCGCTTGCAGCTCTAGCCTTCCTCCACTTCCAAGTAGAAGATGACAACACTAAGGTATCGTCCACTCCCTCATCGTCGTACTCCCGTTAGCTAGGTACTTAAATATATGGAATTAACTGTATTATGTTAATGTCTCGTCCATTAGGTGTTCGATGAATTGTTTCAAAGAAAATTTTAACTGCTACATATTTTAGTTGTGTGATATGTATGTGATTTTGATTACAAGTACCATGCATTCACCATTAGTCAGTATTTAATGACATGCATACATATTATTAAGGTCTAGCTGGGTAGTCATGCTTTTATAAGATCTCGATGGATAAAATTTTGTTTTTCAGTGTGGGTAGTTTAGCATCGAAAGCTGAATTTTTTATGTACCTGCCTATATTAAAAGTTTTAAGTGATCTTCTGCCCTGCTTTTGCCTACACATATTTCTGATGATGTTTATGTTTGAACTAATTCTCAGTGCATAAGATCCAATAAAGAGTATCTTCACCCAAGCTTATTGTGCATGTTTGGTTCTTCAGGTAGATGTTACTGGTTTTTCTAAATGTATATGAACTCAGAAATAGTTCGTAATCACTAAATTCTAAATGGTGTTCAATTTGTAATCCTTCAAACTGCAATTATCATCCTCACCATCCGTCTCTTCCTCCTTTAGTGAATTAATGTAAAATGATTTTTTTGGACGCATTAGATGTTGCTTTAGTGAATAGAAAAATGGACGCTCAGTGATGTTGCTTTTCCATGGCAGTAGTCTCCCGGTGCCTTTTGGAACCTCAATATTTTCTAATTTTGTAGTCTTCATGATTTGCAATTGGATCTGCCAGAGGAAGTCCGATTCAATCCGCCTGAGGCTTGGACCCATTTACCTATCTAATGGCATGGTTAGTTGAATCTGTTTATCCTTATCTCTCCCTCATTTACAGCTTATCGAGTATTTTCCCTCTCATTATGTCCGTCTATTCTCGTTTTTCTATGTTTTTCGCAGTTCATAGTTTTTTCCTCCAAAATGAATAGCGTGTACTTATTTTTCCTGGGTTCTTGTGTTTATTCTGTTATTTAGATTCATTTTGCTATTATATTTGCATTTTGGGTTCTTATTGTTATTTTGGAATTCATTTTGTCAACTTGGAGTCATAAATTAATTGTTAACTCAATGGAATTGATTTCATCCGAACTTTTACTGGAACGGAACAATAAAGAACACAAGAATAGTACTGTTAGTGTTATTTCGGTACTTCGATTTTTTGATTAATGGACTGAAACACTTTAGATTTTTTGGTTAATGGATTGAATATGTGAGTTTATGTGATAATTTCTAAACCCTGTTCATATAGTTAGTAATTTTGTGATGATTTAGAGTGAGATATGAGCTAGATGTGTTTTTGTGTTTCTAAACCCACTGAAAGAGGGAGTATTCAGGGGAGTTTTAAAGTTGGTTGCCTTAATCTCTCTCTCTCTAATCCTATGATCTCTGACTGCTTTAGAGGGAAAAAAAAAAAACAACCAACTCCTTGTACAAGAATTAACATATGCTGCAACATTTTATTCTTCTTGCTGGATATCGAAGTGAAACATCATCCAGCAAATGTGTAAAAAATATTTTAGCTGAGCTGCTATGTTGTTATAGCCACGAGTACACCAAAGCTTGCATTAGTGAATTTGGCTACTTTAGGAAGTTATCATATTTTTTATTTTGCTATCGCCCTGCGAGCAGCATGTATCTATATATATATTTCATTGGATCATTGAAAATGTGCATGATTGAACAATTATACTAATTGTAAGCTGAGTCTGATATTTCAGACATTTTGGCTGGTTCCGCTCGAGATTGGCTGTGGAAAGCATTTGTGTACACAGCAATGATAAATTATCCAACGGCAGCCAAATTCATGAAGCCATTACTTGCTTAACCTGTCACAGAAGTGCCTAATGCATCTGTTCCTCTTCATGTTGATGAACAAATCACATATCAACCGCTCAAGATTGTCTAACATGTTTTGTTTATGGATGAAGATGTTTAAGATCACCGACAGGTCGCCACCAGGAGCTATGAAGCTCAGCAGAACCTTTGCAGCTGCAAGTTTATACTACAACTATTCACAAGGTGAAAAGTGCTTCAAGTTGGAAGGTGCACCTGATGATCATGGCCTTCATGGTTGGTACTTGATTTCATTATCGTCATTCACATGATATGATATAGTAAGTTTGTTAGGCATGTACAGAGATGGTTATGCCAATGGTGGTGTCAAATGATAGCATGTTTTCTCCATTATCGTTCAGCTACAAAGATTATGCAGACGATTGCATGAGGAGATACAATGGCCTCGTCTGCAATGGATCACTATCGAGTTTGGCGGCGGTCAGCACTCATCAACCTCTCTTCTACTCTATAATACTATGGCATTAGCATAACTATTAGAATTAATTCAATGTTGTTTGTTTCAACTTATTTGGCAGAATACCGAATTCTCCAATGGACTACACGATCAATGGAGCAGAGGCAGGTTAATGCAAAAAATCATCTTTCTTGACACAATGATCAATATCTTCTGCTTCATTCGTAATGTTTCTTGTTTGACAGTGTGTTGTGTGCTGAATAGCATATCAGACAGCATTGTGGCTTTGGTGGCTGAGAAAGGTAGGTTGTTTGTGTTGTAAGAACAAGAGCACACCACACCACATGGACCAAGAAATTGAGATCATAAGGAAGTGGACAATAGATTACTATCTGGATATGAAGCAAGATTAGGTACTGAAGTGATGAATAATCAGGACATGGTTATTAATCTCGTCTTAATTATACAGAGATTGAAATGAAGATTCTCAGAGTAGAAATGACAGTTTCGCGAGTAATATCGTAACCCAACCCGTCCAAACCTTATTAGAGCGGGTATAGTACCTTTAAACGGATTTAGGATATGGATTTAAGAAATGAAAAAAAAAATCTTAATAGGGTTCGAATAGGGTATGGGTTTAACCTCTCGGATACCTGCTACCTTATAGCTAATCGAATAAGTGCACTTAATAACATTGTTTTTATCGGATTTGAACACATAATCATGGCATTAAAAAATGGCAGACTTGTGTGAGATCGTCTCACGTAAGGGCTTACAGGAAAGTGACGTGAGACGGCCAGAAAGTGATAACTTTTATGAAGAAAAGTGATAATAAATTATGAAAAGTGAAAATGCTCTTTCATGAACAATTTATAGTGTAAATAAAAAGTGATAACATTTTATAGCGAAAGTGATAACGATTTATAGTGAAAGTGATAACTATTTTAAAAAGTGAAAAATGGTCTCACGTGACCCTTAAAAAATACTCATTTCATCATTATCCTAATTTATATAATAATTTTTAATATATTAAAAATTATTATATTTTTAGGCATAAAATATAATATTACTAATATAATTTTGAAAAATATATCCGATAGGTTAAGATATCCTACGAGTAGTATAATCAAGTTTGAGAAGGGTAAAAGTATAACAAATTTTATTGAGAGTAACTAGGGTAGGATCGATTCTACCAAAATTTGGTGGAACGGATCCTCCTTTCGAATCCCTCTTCTTCCAGGTTCCAGCTGTCTTCCTTAATTCTCCCTCTCCACCTACTGATGTCAATTCTCTTCCATCTCTCTCTCTAAATTTACGCTACCTCTACCAAATCCTCGCAGAGTGGCACCGCTGCTGATTTAGGCCTCGACCCATCAACCGTTCTACAGCCAAGCGCAACCTCCAGCTATCCCTCCTCGAACTCGACAAACAAACAATCTGCATCTCCACCACCCTTTCTGGATAAAATCATTAAGGTGAGTGATTCCCCTAATTTCTATTCATCGTTCACCGTTTATTTTGTTTAATTGGCTGCGTGTTATCAAAATTGTAGTTTCTGTGGTTTAATTTTTTTGGGGTGGCCGGGAGTGTGAGAGTAGGAATTGGGTTTCATCAAAAACTAGATTTTTTTGTGCCAAGTAACAGTATGCCTGGAGTTCGAGGCACAAATAGCATAAACAGAGTAAACATAGTTCGAGGGATTATTCCGATTCATATGAGGATGTTACGAAGTTGAAAGAAAATAGTAGTAAAGAGGATAACTCCGTTCGAGGTCATCGTGATTCGGCGTTTGGTGAAAAGCATAAAATTGTTGCCGCCTTCGCTCCAACGAGAACTGCAGCTGATTCGTGCCCAGCCGTGTCGATTTCATTTCACATGCTTTTAGAAGGCAAAAGTGTAAAGATTCATACTTGTATTTAGTATAAATTGCATCGCTCATTGCCTGGACATCCTCATCTTTGATAAAAGCTCAATTGATTCGAAGATTGTTATTTAGTTTTGCTGATTTCCAATTGCAGAGTGCATTTGCTGATGTACTTCTATATTACCCTTATTATTTAGAAAGTATGTGGATTTGCTTAATTCCTGTCGATTAGTATTTGAAATTTTTTTTCAGTTGATGATAGTTGTTGATGATGATGGTGGGATTATACCAGCCATCAATCATTCACCATGGAACGGCTTGACATTGACGGATTTTGTTAAAGAAATTAAAGGGTAACCTAAATTATTGAAAAGAGTAACTCGTTTAATAAAAAAGAATAACCTAAATGGTGTTAACAAAATAGAAAAATATTTTATTTTCTGAAATTCGAATATGAAATTAAAGAGTAACACAAATTATTAAAAATGAGTAAACCAATTAATAAAAAAGAGTAACCTAACAGAAGTTAATAAAATAGAACAATATTTTATTTTCTGAAATTCGAATATGAAATTAAAGAGTAACCCAAATTATTAAAAAGAGTAACCCAATTAATAACAAAGAGTGACCTAAAAGATGCAAACTAAATATTATAATATTTTATTTTCTAAAATTCGAATATAAAATTAAAGAGTACCCCAAATTATTAAAAAGAGTAACACAATTAATAAATAAGAGTCCTAAAAGATGTAAGCCAAATAAAATAATATTTTATCTTCTAAAATTCGAATATGAAATTAAAGAGTAACCCAAATTATTAAAAAGAGTAACCTAATTAATATAAAAGAATAACCTATGTAAATTAAATAGAATAATATTTTATTTTCTGAAATTCAAATATGAAATTATAGAGTAATCCAAATTATTAAAAAAGTAAACCAATTAATAGAAAAGAGTAACTTAAAATATGTTAACCAAATAGAACAATATTTTATTTTCTGAAATCTGAATATGAAATTAAATAGTAACCCAAATTATTAAAAAAAGTAACTCAATTAATAACAAAGAGTAACATAAAAGATGTAAACCATATAGAACAATATTTTATTTTCTAAAATTCGAATATGAAATTAAAGAGTAACCCAAATTATTAAAAAGAGTAATCTAATTAAAAGAAAAGAGTAACCTAAAAGATGTAAACCAAATAGAACAATACTTTTTCCGAAAATTCGAATATGAAATTAAAGAGTAACCCAAATTATTAAAAAGAGTAACCCAATTAATAGAAAATAGTAACCTAAAAAATATTAATAAAAATAAAAAATATTTCTAGGATAGGTAATGTTTTGGGTTGTATACATTAACTTGAAAAACTCAAGGTGTATTGCCACAATAAGGATAACATAATTCCAAACAATAACAATAAGAATAGCTCATATGCTCATAGTCTAGATGTCTAACTCTATTCTTTTCGGAAGACTAAGACAAAATACTCATACAAATTATTTACTGAGGTCCAACATTAACACACCAAGGGTTCTGATCTCCATAGGTTACAATGCAGCATAAAATTGATAGAAAATATCTTAGAAAAAATTTTAAAAAATAAAAAATCATATGAATCTACTTTTCGTCGCCCTTTCTGTCGTCATTTACGTCAACTCTGCCCGCATCACCCCCAATCTATCCCCACTCGCACAACCCTGCATTGCCCTTACTCTTTCTCCACTTCAGCAATCCGTTCCAGTGCCAGCGCCATTAAAGAGTAACCCAAATCATTATAAAGAGTAACCCAATAAATAGTAAAGAGTAACATAAAAATGTTAATTAAATAGAACAATATATAAACAATTAATATAAAAAAGTAATCTAAAATCTTATTCATAGTAACCTAATTTATTTTAAAGAGTAACATAATTAATGAAAAAGGGTAACCTTTTAAATTAATAATAAAATTTTTAAAACTAAATTAATATAGTCACTTTGTGTTTAAGAAAAAACTTTCATTTTGTCACTTGGGTCTTGATGTTGAGTATCTTATAAATGAACTTTCATTTTATAATGCATCTATTAAAGACAAAGAAAAGGTCTGGTTGAATTTTGAGTTCTTCCAAAGGCTTGGAAAAAGTCCATTATGATCGCATCTCTCCCCATTTTAATTTCAATAGTTTGACTTCATCAGCTTATGTTTGGTCTGCAACTTGATTTCCTACATATAAAAACCTTATCTTGTTGTCATGTCCCCATAACGTTCATTAAAACCATTACCAAATCTCCATATACACTAACTACACACCTCACATTTTCAATCCTATCCCACAATTGGTGATTAATCCTCCAATAGAGGAAACTACTACGACGTCGTGCGAGATCGAAGTCCCGAGTTACTTCGTGTGCCCTATCTCCATGCAACTCATGAAAGATCCCATGACGGTCTCCTCCGACCGTGACAGCATCGAGAAGTGGCTCTTCTCTTGCAAGAACACCACCTGCCCCGTAACCAAGTAGCCCATCTCCGCCGCCGATATCACCCCAAGCCTGGTGCACCCTCAACGCCAATGACCGGATTCCGACACCCAAGCCACCCGTCGACAGATTCCCAACTCCCCCAAATCTCAGACCAATTGCTTTCATGCTGAGTATCTTATAAATGAACTCTTTTAAGAAAAGAAAAAATTTCTGTTATACTCCATTTTCATCACTTTGTTTGATCTTTATTCTGCAAATTCAAACCCAGATTATGATTATACACTAGATTTTGCAATTCTTGGATCTCTTCTGAATCCTTTGGTAGAAATAAACCGAGAGAGAATTCAACAGTACGCGACTTCACCTGAATCAATTTGGAGCTTGGAATCTCGCCGCTGCAACCCCGATAAATTTTCAATCTTCCAGGAAGCATCTCGTGATGTTCTATTCGAATTTCACCAGGGTTTTAAAACTCCGCCGGCCATGGAGAACGCAGGAGCCTCAAATCGACCTGACGATGCCTCCACCCAAAATTTCGAGATATCTTTCAGGAAATGCCCGATTAGAAGGTTATTCAATTGGAGGGACGCCGCTTGAGAACTCACATCCTCCGCTGCTGCAAGGAAGCAATTTTTATTCTGCCATGTTTATGAGAAAGTAAGAGACAGAGACGGGGAGGGGAAGAGAGAAAGTGAGAGGAGATTGTCCTGTTTGAAAGTGAGAGAGAGAGACGAGGGAGGGGGAAAGAGAGAGGGAGATAGGATAAATGGGTTTGACCCATATTTGATTATACGACGTGTAGGATCCGATTCCACCATTTAAAAAAAAACCACCGGTCCTATTAAAGTCTTTGTCACATAAAATCTCATATTTATTTAGGTTTAACATGATGAGTTAGTTCTCTATACAAATTAAAAAAGTACTTTGAAAAAATATATATATTGAAGGTAAAAATTATTTCATTTTAAATCAGTTGAAAAAGAATATTACTTTTTTAATTGAACAATATTTTCTCTATTGTATATAGGGTAGGTCTTGCGTGAGACTGTCTCACGTGAGACCATTTTTCACTTTTTAAAAAAGTTATCACTTTCGCTATAAATCGTTATTACTTTCGCATAAAATGTTATCACTTTTTATTTACACTATAAACTGTTCATGAAAGACATTATCACTTTTATAAATTTATTATCACTTTCCTTCATACAAGTTATCACTTTCTGGCCGTCTCACGTCACTTTCACATAAGTCCTTATGTGAGACGATCTCACACAAGTCTTTTCCTTGTATATAATGTTTTGTTGTGAAACGCTAATTTCATGCGGAGCAAGTTTTGCGTTTGATGGGATGATTTGTGGGATAAATATTTATGAAATCAATGACATATTAAAAAAAGTGATAGTTTCTATATAAAAAATATATATTTGTTGATGGATTTATTCCATGATCAATATAATAAATAAATATAAGTAATGTATATTTAATAGAAATAGAAATAATTAATACAAATCAATCAATAAATATCCGTCTCATATGAATTTCTACATTTTATACAAAGTTTTCTGAAACTATGATCAAACTAGCTAGACACACTACAGAAAAGTGAATAATGTGCTTACAAATAAATTGCATATAGTACCGTGACTTTTTCATGAATATTATATTAAAAATTATTATTATTATTACTGTGATTTTTTAATTTTGGGAAAAAATATTATTCTTCAAACAATAAATTTTATATACTAAATAATAATTTTGCAAAAATAGAGTTCATGTGTAAACTCAATTCACACCAAATTCACTCAAACTAAATATACAGTGATAATATATAGTCATATTCATGATCATATGCACTCATTTCTGGTGTGCATTATTAACACAACTTTAGAATGCAATAATTATAGTCTTCACTAAAAAATAATGAGTCAAAACTACTTAACACAATCTCATCTTTAATGATTTGAACATGATCTCTATACATCTTAACCTACTATTCAAATCAATCAATTAACTAAAAATAAATTTCAATTAAATTTCCTCAAAATATTATATCCTTAATTTACATGCAAAAAACAAACGCACACATATTAGAACGGAGGGAGTACTATACGAGTATAAAATATGTTTAGACGAACTATTTCTTGCACCGAATTCACCACAATTCACCACGCACCTTATATTTCGATGTAACACATAAAAAAAATTCTTTGGAGTAATGAGCTCTTCAAATGAATTTTTTTTTTAAATTATTAACTAGAATCATTGTATTATTTTTATATTCATGTTGATATGAATAATAATTTTTATTTAAAAAATATTATCACTTTAAAAAATAATTTTTCATATGCTATATCTTAATTTTAATAAAATTAAGGTTATTGTACAGCGGTTTCAAAAGAAACAAACACATTTGTTTTTTTTTTAAGAATTGGTCTCTTGTGTCTCAGGTGCACAAGATGTGTAAGAATATAACATCTTATTCTAAAGGTATAAACTTTAATTAATAAAGTATAATTTTTTCATTGAAAAGATAAGTTGAAATATGAATAGTATAAATGCTTGATTAAAAAATTATTTTTTTTTTCAAAAAATAAAGGGGTACACGTCTTATACTAAATTGTATACCATTTAATATTAAAATTTACTCCCTCCGTCCCTCGCTAAGAGGGTCTTTACTTTTTGACACGTGGATTAAGGAGTATTATTATTATTATGTAATGAGTAATTGTATTAGTAGGGGTGTGGGTTCTATGTTTTAATTGTATTAGTAGATATTAAAACATGATGCACATTTCTAGATTAATCTAGAAAAATGTTGTTAATTCTACTATACAATATTATTTGTATTAAGAAAGAAAATAAACATGTGCATAAATAATGGAGAATTATAGAGAAACCTAGTTAATAGTTGTAAGTGGTAATTAGCCTAGAAAATTCTAGTTAGCCCTTGATAACTAATTAGCCGACCTTGTACCACTATAAATAGAAGTGACAACTCAATGTAATAAGTAGTAGAAAGAATAATAAATTAGTTCTTTCTCTCCACCCACTAAGTCTATCAACCATCCTCCCTTCTCCATATTTCCTATCCTACTAATTCACTCTTCACTTACGCCACTCATCCAATTTAATCTTCTTTTAAATTCTAACATGGTATCAGAGACCGATTAGATTAATAACTGTGCGTCAAACTAAGCTTCCACATTTTACTATCCAAAATCCTTACTATACTACCCAAACTATTTTCAAGCCTCTAAAATTGTCCTCTCTAACTAATATCCACTAAATCCCAATCCAAACCTTCTCAAACGAAGGCTACAACTATTAGGTCATTCAAATGAAGACATACTTCATATCTCAAGGCCTTTGGAAGATCGTCGACAAGGGGTACACTATCCCCACGAATATAATATTTTTGTCTAACACAGACAAAGAAAACTAAACAAAAGCATGTCCCAACGGACACAACATCTTTGTCTAATATAGACAAAGAAAACTAGACAAGAGAATGACAACTTGGCGTTCTACAATCTACAGATGACTGTGGCGGAGTCACTATTCTAAAGGAGAAGTATCGAGAGAGTGACAAGTGGGAGCAGCAACTACATGATGGAAGAACAACAAAAAATCCTACAGAGATCTACTACGACAATAAGTCGGCAATAGCAATGGCGAAAAATCTCGTGCTTCACAGCAGGACAAAACACATCACCATTAAATACCACTTCCTACGAGAAGCAACTAATAATGGAGAAGTCGAGCTCAAGCTGTACATTGGAATAGAAGAGCAACTTGCGGATATATTCACAAAAGCACTACCACAAAGGAAGTTTGAGACATTACGAGAATTTATCAGAGTTAAAGAAATATGCATCAAAGAGAAGTATTAAAACATGATGCACATTTCTAGATTAATCTAGAAAAATATTGTTAATTCTAGTATACAATATTATTTGTATTAAGAAAGAAAATAAACATGTGCATGAATAATGGAGAATTCTAGAGAAACCTAGTTAATAGTTGTAAGTGGTAATTAGCCGAGAAAATTCTAGTTAGTCCTTGATAGCTAATTAGCCGACCTTGTACCACTATAAATAGAAGTAACAACTCAAT
The DNA here is from genome assembly GCA_023678885.1 of Pogostemon cablin. Lineage (NCBI taxonomy): Eukaryota > Viridiplantae > Streptophyta > Magnoliopsida > Lamiales > Lamiaceae > Pogostemon > Pogostemon cablin. The sequence goes on along the minus strand of CM042969.1, from coordinate 29,380,290 downwards.
GTAATAAGTAGTAGAAAAAATAATAAATTAGTTCTTTATCTCCACCCACTAAGTCTATCAACCATCCTCCCTTCTCCATATTTTCTACCCTACTAATTCACTCTTCACTCACACTACAAAAAAACTGACCGACAGTGATGGACTTTGTAGTGGATTGACGAACTTTGTGATGGACTTTGTGACGGGAAAGCGCCCGTCACCCGAACATGCGTCACAACGTATTTGTGATGGTCCCATCACAATTAGTGATGAATTTTGTGACGAAAATCATTAGTGACGAAATTTGTGACGGTTTCATTTAACCAATATTTGTGACGGACTTTTGTGACAGATTTCATTTGTGACGGATTTTGTGACAGAAAATTCCTTCAAAAACTTAAAATTCTAAAAAAAATTAATTAGACAAGAATCGAACCTTGTTGCTTATGTGAGTGCTTAATAGGCCCCAATCGAAAAAAAATTAATTAGGCAAGAATCGAACTTTATTACTCATGTGAGTGCTTGATAGCCCCAGTCGGATCGGCTACCGCTAGCCCATATACATTTTATTATATTTCTACCCCTTATACCTCCTTTAGAATTTAATTAAAAATTAATTAGGCAAGAATCGAACCTTGTTGCTCATGTGAGTGCTTGATATGCCCCAGTCGGACCGGCTACCGCTAGCCCATATACATTTTATTACATTTTTACCCCTTATACCTCCTTTAGAATTTAATTATGTGAGTACTTAATAGGCCCCTTATACCTCCTTTAGAATTTAATTGTGTAGATTGACTTCCAACCGGGTTTGAACCTGGGTGGGTGCCAAGCAATAGTGCTTGTGAGTAAGTATTGAGTCAATTTGACTAGATGTGTTTTGTACAAGTCTTTAATAAATATTGTATATATTTAATTAATTTGTATTAAAATAACATCAACCAACTTTCAAAATAAATATGGTGGTAATATTGATTAATGTAATATATATTAATATGACTAATAATTATTAAAACATTAATTAATTTATTTTATTATTTATTTAAGAGAAATATTAAAATTTTCATAATTAAATTAAAAAATCCTTATAAATTTTAAATTCTCAATCTATAAATAATATCTAAATATATTATTTATTTATAGATGAAAAATAGGTTAATTTACTTTAAATTAAAATAAATAACATTCTTATAATTTTTCAATTTAATTCTCTTATAAGAAAATACACATCTTTATATTTTCTTAATTCAATCACAATATACTTTATTTTTACCAATTAAATACACTATCTTTTTTTTTTAAATTCAATCATCAACTTTCCTTTATATATATATATATATATATATATATATATATATATATATATATATATATATATATATATATATATATATATATATATATATATATATACTAATAACGAATACGCTGTTATAAATAACTTTTTAAAAATATGAGGTGTCGCAACGTGGTTAAATTTCATATGTTTTTTTATTTTTTATTTTAATATTACATATATAATATTTTTAATTTTATTTATTTATTATTATTATTGTCATGTATATATTAAATCACACAATAAATTAAAATCACCTTTAATCATATTTTTTTGATTGATTAAGGAAATAATCAATAAAATATATCTAATTTATTAATATTATTATTCATGTACATCTTCAAATTAAATACCACCTTTAATTATATTTTTTATTGAAAATAGATAATTAAGTAAATCATATTTTTAATCATATTTTTTTATTATTTGGCAAAGATTTTAAAATTAATATTACTGTGTACAATACAGTATATTCAATTATTTAAGTTTAAATAAATGCACAATAAATATTAAAAATAATATTTTTTTAAAAAAAGTAACTATGTTCTTATAATTATTTTGATTTTAAAATTAATATTATTATACACAATAATATTACAATATATTCAATTATTTAAGTTTAAATAAATTCATAATACATATTAAAAAAATAATAATTTCTTAAAAAAAACATGTAAGTTTAACCTTTTGTTTTATATAATAATTAAATTAAATAGCATAATAATATACATATGTAACGAGCAAGTAAAAAAAATTGTAATTTGTGACGGACTTTGTCCATCACAAAGTCCGTCACAAATGAGACCCTTTTCCGTCACTAATTAAAAAATAAAATAAAATATTTTTGTGACGGAAAAAAGTCAGTCACAAATTTTTCCGTCACAAATGCCGTCATAAATATTGGGAATGACGAAATTTTAAATGGTCAACTATTAGCCGTCACTATTTTCAAAATGCCTTCATAAAGTCCGTCACAATTGTGACGGTAAATTTTCCGTCACAAAAGTCCGTCACTATCGAACAACTTTTTTGTAGTGTCACGCCACTCATCCAATTCAATCTTCCTTTAAATTCCAACAGTAGGTGTGTGTGGGTCCCATTTGTATAAAAAAGGAAAGAGATTTTTTGGGTGAGACGCTAAAATGAAAAAAAAAACTATTTTTAAAGTGGAGAGAGAGAGTATACTTTTCGAAAAATGTGAAATTTAATAGCACAGTGTCCCGAGACACACAAATTTTAGCATCTTTTATAATATAATAATATAGTGGAATGACATTATTTAAGTTCACAAGGAAATAAATAAATAAAATTAATGTGAAGACCATCTACAACGTTTGAACATCAGAGCTACGATGAGAAAATCAAGATCTAATTAATTTTGAAGGGAATAACTTGAATTATATATAATTAAATGAGTAAATAAAAGTTCCGTATATAAAAATACATTAAAATCCTACTTAATTACCCCCATATTGAACCATTAAAATCATAATCTAAATATAGGTACGTATCGTGTGAAATTAATCGAACAGGACATCCAACGCCATTAATTACGGAGTAAAAAATAATTATACTACAAAAATTTAACATTACATTCTACGAATAAATCCTAACCTTAATTAGAAATAAAAAATACCATAAATTACAAGGTGTAAGATTATATGAATGTGAAGTACGTATTTAGAATCAGGATTACCCTCTAAATATGAAAATGAAATCCTATGAGTACGTTTCATTGATAATACATGAATTATAAGAATAAAATATTATATAAATTTAAAAAGTAAAATTACAATTACATTTAAAAGTTAATTCTATGAATATAAATTAATCCCAAGAATACAACAACACATCAAACACAAGGTTACACGACGGAGCACATGAGAAGCATGCTTTAATTTAATTACTTTGTGTAAATCGTGTTTAGAAAGAACATCTACAAGGGTGGATGTTTTAATATACAATGTATTTATAAACAAAATAATAATGAGATTGATTTAAATGATAATCAAATCTTGTACGACATAATTAAAAATAATAATTTAATTGAAAATTATAATTTATAATTACGCTTAAACATCAACATTAGATTTTAAAGATAAAAATTAGAGTTAGGGTAAAACATAGGATGTCATGAAATTTATTACATGTCACATTGCATGAAATTTATTGCGAAATTAATTAATCAAACAAATTAATAACCCAATCCCGTTTGAAAAATTAATAACAATGGAAAGCTTGAAGTGGATTTGTACTCCGCAAGTAATACTAATTAAAATTTAATTTATTTAAAATTGTAAAAAAAAATTGGGCCTCTCATTTCTTACATCTCTATTTCTACGTGGACCAAATATTGTATTATAGGTCCCCAATATTGGGATGTAGCACCTACGATGTCCGTACAGTTCGTTTTGAATAGATTATATATCACGTCTTTTCATTTTAAATTATTTAGGTAGTTCTTGTAATAAGGGATAGGTGGGGGACAATGGATTTGAAAGGTGTAAAATGGAGGCGAAGAATCTTTATACACTAATCGTATAGCATATTTTTGTCTACGAATTTTATGTTAATTTTTTTAATGAAAAAGTGGATGATGAAAAGCTATATAATTATTAAAAAAAGCATCACTATTGAATAATAATATATACTATATACATACTCCCTCCGTCCCCTTGAAAAGTATTCGTTTGCTGTTTGAACGTGGACGGTTTTAAGGTCTTTATTTGCTTTTTGCACATAAATTAAGGTGTATTATTATTATAGATAAGGTGGGTAATTTTATTAGAGGGAAGTGGTGGGTCATATTGTGTATTTTCTTTATTAAATAGAGAAAATTGATGCTTTTGAAGCGAATGCCAAAAATAGTAAAATGGATACCTATCAAGGGGGCGGAGTGAGTATATATGAATGCAGGATATCAACAATATTTTTTTAGTTTAGTTTTAGTTTTAGTTTTTTTTTTGGGTCCCATGATAATCATCATGCTAAATTACATTGTTGGTTCATTTTCTCATCTTTAATCATTTTGCGCAAATGTTTGGAATCCCTCCGTCCTGACGTAAGAGGGTCATTTGCTTTTTTACACGTAGATTAAGGAGTATTATTATTTAATTTGTAGTGGATAGTTGTATTAGTGGGAATGTGGGTCCTATACTTTAATTGTATTAGAGAGGATGCATGAGTCTCATGTATGTAAAAAAAAGAGACTCTTTGAGTTAGATGACTAAAATAGAAAAATGATCCTCTTAACCTGTGACGGAGAGAGTATATAGTAAAAATTAAGCATTGTTTTTGATCCATAATTAGGTACATATACGCCCCCGTGGTGAGGCAGCCGTCATCGGTGGTAGGGATAGTAAAGATTGACCTGTCCACATCATCCTCCGACACGGACGCTGACGAGTGCATCGTGGCAAGCCACATGTACGAACGCGGGTGTACAGGTGGCGAGCCCTTCTACGTGGAGAAGAGGGAAGATGGTGAGGAGGATGAGGGGTTCCTAGTCACGTATTTACATGACGAAAATAAAAATGAGTCAAAGTTCGTGGTTATGGATGCCACCTGTGTGTGTGGTTAGGTTACCAGGTATGGTGCCTACTGGTTTCCATGGTCTCTTTCTTTCTCAAACTCAACTCATCAAACAGTAACCCGTCATTGATTATGTATATCGAACGAGGCAAATTATTCCGTGCATCGAAAATATTCAGTGTTCCCAGTGTTATATGACTATGTTAATGTTATCGTAGTTTAGGGTTAATCCAGCTTATTACGTTGTGTATGTATAGTTTTTATGGTCAATTTTTTTATAATTAAATAATTATTCAGCATTACTAAGAGATATTATCATTTTTGTCTCATGATTTTGTTAAAACTTAATTTTAATCTTATAATTTTTTATTTTTTAATTTTAATCTTTTATGTCTATTTAAATCCTATAATTTTTTTTTTCAGATTTGGTCCTTTTGCAATTAAATAAATTTAAAACTTATAATAAAACTTGCAAAATTTTATAAGTTCTTGCAAGTCATATAAGTTGTGCAATTTTTTTTTGTAAAATGTCCAAAATTAAAAAAGTAAAAAAATTATAGGACTAAAATTGATACTAATTAAAATTGAAAATTTTAAAAAATATAAGGCTAAAATTGAATTTTACGGGCTAAATTTGATATTTTCTTCATTACTAATTTACGAGTTTATCCTATTCATTTAAATTTTATTTTGTGATTCTGATCTCCTTAGAAATTTTATTATTTATTTGTTCAAAATTCAATAGGTGCATTGAATTATGATCGTGTAATTATTAACTTCGATATTAGTTTTTAGTTTTTTTCCCTCTCCCTAATGACTCTTTCGTATTTAATTTTAATTAAGTCAAATCGAATAAAAATCTCAATAAACGTGAAGTTCTCAACTAAAAAATCTATAAGCTCAACGTAAAACACATTTTCCAACAATTTAACATCAATAGAATGTCAAATATATACGCAAAAGAAACGTATTTATCAAATATTAAAGAAAAGTAGACAAAGCTTATAAGATAGACCTAGCAATAGTGTGTCTATTAAAGAGAAATAGACAAAAAAAACTACTTCTAATTACTTTGGCCTAGCTAGTATTACAATCTCACATTTACATTCAATTTAACTTTGAGTAAATTGATTATAAAAACTCTAAATAAAAATGCAATAAACTCTAATGGTAAAAGATAATTGTGCTTGAATACATCATATAGCTATTATAAGGTGGTTGATTAGGATGCGTAGATGGTTCATCTAGAAGCTAATCAGACGTGTTGGTTGGTGTTGGTACGTATGATCAGCATGACAATTAGTACAAGAGTTAGTTAGAAAACTAACTTATTTATTAGACTTTTTTTTTCTCAAAGATTTGTGTGAGACCGTCTCACATGAAGACTGTCATGATACGGATAAAAAATGATGAAATTTTTAATAAAGAATGATAGTGGTATAGTTGATTATTTTTTAATGAACAATTTGTAGTTTTTTTTTTTAAAAAGTGATAAAAATAATAACTATTTAAGAAACTTTAAAAGTGATCTCACATAAGACTTTGTTTTTTTTTTAATGTCTAGTGCAATTTTTGTGTGGTGGTTTGGTTGTTATCCGTTTCATCTGATTCTTGTTTTTAAACTAAGGCAAATACTTGTATAAATTGGGTTTACGGTGTAAATCCCGTGGTCCCCCTTTAATTTAAACTCTAACAATACCTAAGGTGTAATAGGATTGGAAGGGAAACTAAAAGTTTACATATTAAACCCGGTTTACGGGAGACTAATTCTTTAATTAAAGTATGATATGCTAGGTATTTATTAGATAAGAGGAACGTTATTTTATATTAGAAATCCCACATATATAAGGCTGTAATTTCATCAATAATATTAATACTCTTTAATTCATGTGCGAAATATACCGTATACTATGGATTAAGGGTTTAATATTAGATTAATTGTGTAATTTGTGTGTAAAAGTTATTTTTGTGTTAATTATCTTAACGTTAATATAATGCTATTTATATACTCTTAATTACACATACAATTGTTCTCGTAAATCAAGCTAAATACAATACTCCTATATGGGCCTCACGTACCTCAACATAGGCCCAGAATAGGAACTATCTGGGCCTTTCTTATCTCGAACATGGCCAAGAGTTGTTGGGCCTTTTCAATCTCGAATACGGACCAATACATATATGACACATTGGTTGGACGCTTGGCGGTCTATCCTTCATCTTTTTATTTCTTTATCATAAGTAATTGATATTTGATATTTAAAATTAATAATGAAAGAAGTAATAAACATGAATCAAAAGGGATAAAATGGAGTACATTTCTACGATAATAATACTCCCTCCCCTCATCTCCTTTTAGATGGTACACTTCAATTTTAGATTGTTACACAAAATTTATACTCCCTCTGTTCCAGGTAATGAGGGCCAGAGTCCTTATGTCTTAGCCTGGGACGAAGGGAGTACTATTTTTCTAAAAAAAAGCAAAAAAGTCAAAACAATCATCCTTCTACATATATTTTATTTAAATAAAAAAATATACATCTACCTAACATACTAAACATATTTTATTATTTATTTATTATAAAAAAATTATCAGAATACCCTTAAAAATGATCAATTTTTTTAATCTCCGTATCATTCCATCTAAAAGGAGATGATACGCAGTGAGTACTAAAATCATAAACAGATTAAACTTAAAACAGTAGGTATAAACCCATTTGTATACGCATCACAAGTGCATATATATACTGAAATTCGTTATTACATTAACATGAATCATAAATAACTCATGATTAAAAGAAAATTAAATTCCACCACATAAAAATAATAAATAAAATAAAGGGCTGCATGTTTTTCTTCCTTGGAAGAAATATAAAGAAATGAAGAAAAAGATAATTGAACATGTAGAGATGGGAATTAATGAAAGCAAGTTAAAATTACATGATAGCTAGGTTAATTAAATAGACACTAATTATTAAATTCTAATAATAATAATTTATTCAATTAATTAGATAATCTTCCTTCAGGATGCAAGGGGAAAAGTTTGAGTGTCCTCTCTTCCCCCTCTTCTTCTCCTTTTTTACAAAATCTTTTATTTTCTTCTAAGCATTCATCAAATCCCCATGACAAGCACTTTCTCTTGTAAGGATTGTTCTCTAATAACCCCTCCTCCACCCCAACCCCCTGCACAAAATTTTATAAATTCACTAATAATTAAAAAAAAAAGTCTCATGTGAACCTGTTTCACGTGATTAATTAAGATATGCAATACCTTGGCAGTGGATACGAAGATGGTGTTCGGAGTAGTGAATGGCGAGAGGGGTGTTCTAGGACTGTGGCTAAGGCCGAGGCTATTGCGCTTTTGCTTCTGTCTCTCTCGCGCTTTATGGTTTTGAAACCAATAAAATACGTTTTTACCTTCAATTTTTCCGTATTTCTCAAGCTGAGCTGTCATTTGCTCGATTTGTTGAGCATTGGGCGTGCGCATTCCGCTCCTATACAACATTTCAAGTATTCCAATTTGTTCTTGAGTCGGATTCCATCTCGTTCCACCCGGTTGAGCTGACTCAACCTACGTAATGCAACTCTATATTCAACTTGCTTTTGATCAAGAATAATGCCAAATACTAGTAGTGCATGTTTTTCAAAAAAAGTGGCTCCAAATAAAATAAAATTGGCATTTTGTGATCCCATATTTTATATCGCTAATTATGTCATCATTATACATACACCATGTTATAATTAATGTGCATTATTATTTGATGATTAATACATGAAATGTTGAACTGAAAATTGTAGAGTTCGTAATTTAATATGCCTTGTGATGGAACAAATCATGATTCACATGTTCAAATAATTAATTAATATAAAATAATTTTTTTACTTTATTTAATTATATACGTATGCATATAGCATTTATTAATAATGTTCCATATATAGAAAAAAAACAGGCCATGCAAATTAAGTACACGTGACTACCTGAGATGACTCCTCCTTCTGAAAATCCGATGAACCTGTCTTCCTATGGCCACTTTCAGGTCTGATGAAGCTCTTGAGGTCGAAGGTGGCGGCAGAGGCGGAGACGGAGGCGGCAAGCTTGGGGGCGAGGGGGCGGAAGAGTTTGCAGGTGAGGGGGGATTCGTGTTCCCAGAAGACACGTGCCGAGTGATGAACCTTCATGCCTAGAATGTATGAAAACTTTGATGAGAAAGTGTGGTTGTTTTATAGATCAAAAGCTGATGTGAGAGAAGCAAGGAATAAAAGTGATGTGAGAGAAGGAATAAAAGGGGGTGGAGGTGGGGAGTGGGGGTGAGGGGGGTTCTTGAATGGTTAGATTATTAACCAAGACCAAATGATGAGGTGAGGTTGACTTATGATTTCCATGTTTTTAAAAGAGGAATGAAAAGTTGATGTGTAGATGGATAAAGGTTGATGCAATAACAATAACATCCAAAATGTATTAAAGGGCAATATAGTAGACTACTAGTGTGTTCAACTATTATAATCCATCCATCCGTAAGTAAATAAGTGTCTCATTTTGGGCATCCGTTCTAAAAGATTTAATTTTCTCTTTACATATTCCATATGGGATTTACTCACGTCACTGATACAACTAAAATATAAGACCAACATACCTCATTAATATAACTATCCACTACATATTAAATAATATACTTCTAAATTCACAGAATGTAAAAAGTAAATAACACTTTTGGGTGAATGGAGAGAGTAATTTAGTCATTGATCATTAACGCGTATATATACAAAAGTGTATAATCGAAACGTTTTTAAGTTGAGTTTGAGCGGGCTGAATCGAGTCGAGCTCGAGTAGTACTTTGAGATCTTAATTCTCACTAAATTGATCTATTTTCTTGTATTATACCTGAGCTAAGCTGAACTTTTAATCTTATCAATCATAAAAATACATTTAAACTTTCGTAATATCTTTTTCGAATCGAGCTCAAAAATTAAAATGTTTTGCACAAAAATCATGTGAGAGATTCCGCTCCATTAAATACACACAAATACTCATTTATCATATTTTTGTGTTATCTTGTCAACAATACTATACACAAAGGAAAAACAAATCCAAAAATAAAGGATCACTACAAGAAACTGTCGAATTACCGACAGATTTACCAACGGTTTACCGACGTTTTATTGATTTAATATAATTTATTTTTGAAAATTAGCAAAAGAAATTTTCGACGGTTTTTGCGACGGATTACCGACGGAATTAACGACGAAATTTATTTCCGTCACTAAATCTGTCGTTATTTGGGAGGGATTAAATCCTGAAAAATTACCGAACGAATAAATTCGTCGATAAATATATAAAATTTTATATTTTTAAAAAATAATTCTTGTGACGGATTATATCCGTCGGAGGAATATAAAATTTTATTTTAAAATTTTAATTTAAGTGTTTAATATACCGACGGATTAAATCCGTCGGTAAATATAAAAATTTTATTTAAGTTTTTCTAAAATTAATTTAAGTGTTTAATATACCGACGGCTTTAATCCATCGGTAAATTCATAAAAATTTATTTAAAAGAAAATTAATTTCAGCGTTTAATATTTTAATAAATTAATTTCATGGTTTAATATGCCGACGGTTTTAATCCGTCGGTAATGGAATGCTTTATTTTGTTCCAATTAAAATTACCAAAATCACTCATCTATTTTCTCCCGATACAAACCCAGCAGCCCTAGAAAACAAACCAATCCCTCTTCTACTCCGCCGCTGCTACCGTCGCCACTCACTTTCGTCGCCGGTCACTTTTGTCGCCGTTACTGCCGCCAATTAATCTCGCTGGTGCTCTGGTCACGGTCGATTTTAACGGTGCTCAGGTCTCGCTGCTTATATTGGGGTTTTTCAGCCGTTTCAGAAACCCTCACTCAATTCTTCATTGCAGCGAAAAAATGGTGAATCTCCTCTCATCTCTCTAGCTATAGCGTATTATTTATTGAATTCAATGATATTTTCAGGCACCAAAGAAAGGCGCAAAGCATCCGGCGGCGGCCAAGAAGAAGGCAGAGAAAGTTGTAAATCCTTTCTATGAGAAGAGGCCGAATTAATTCAAAATCGGTGTTGCGTTTCCGCCGAAGAAGGATCTCCACAGGTTTGTGAAATGGCCTCAAGTTGTGAGGATTTCAGAGGAAAAAGATGATATTGAAGCAGCGGTTGAAGGTCCTGCCTCCAATTCATCAGTTCTCAAAAACATTGGACAAGAACTTAGGTGCGTATTTTCTTCCATTTACGGGTGTTGCTTTACAGTTAAAAGCATTTAAAGCTTCTGTTGATGATTGATCTCGTTATGTATCTGACTGCTTGAAAGTGCATTCTTCTATTAGCAGCCGAAATTTCTATTCTAGCATTCTCGTTCGTTATTTTCTGAATTTAACTAGTTTTGAAGAGTAACATATTTTGTCCTTGTAATTTTTCTTAAACATCTATTGCTTTGTTTTATTTAAACATGAATTTGGGAATTGGGACTTGGGTATAACGAATGAAGTTACAATTTTAATTTTTCATAATATACAATCTCAATCCTTGATCTTTCGATGATCTGAAGTAGATGAAAACTTTGATTTTCTATCCAATTATTTAATTTTCCCTAAATCTCATCTTCATTTGAACCCCTTAATCTGCAACCCCACTCTTCACCGGATAAATTTTTTTGAAATGGAGTTCTACTTAATTGATTAGATTCTCCTGTGTTTGTTTTAACAGGTGAAGCAATTTGAATCATAGACTTCATAAATTCAAATAATTTGGAGAATCCAGTGCACGAGGTTAGAGATTTTATCTCTTCTAATTTAAGTGTAGTTATTTACTCTTCCGTTCTAAAATATTCTTCACAATTATAAAATTATTTTTAAAAAAAAAACTCATTATATTGATTTATTTTATGGGCAAGTCTTAACTTTGTCGGCATCTATTTTTGGGTCCAAATTTTTTATAGTAACCCTTGGTACATGTGTTTTTAAAGTTGAGAAAACGATGGTAAAGTGAACTTTAATGATTCATACTACTTGATGTCAACAAATCTTGCTGTCTTTTTTCTCTTGTGTTCAAATTTAGGAAGCCAACTAACCTTAGGGTTGTCTAGATCACATCTCAAGATGTTGGGCTCTAATTATATCCTATTTGTTGTACTGATAAAATTTCATTATTAGATTTAGATCATTTATGCAACCATAAATCTTATGTGAGAATTGATCCTTCTTTTTATTTTTTATTTACTATTTTTATTATAAACAAATGATGCATTAACATTATTTCTTTGAACATCTGAAAGCATTATTTGTTTTAGTGGAAGAAGTCTCTGAAGCAATGTCGTCTCAATGTTTCAAAGTTGCTTTTATGCTCTGCCTTTCCGTTACTACATGGTTTTTTTTTAGTAAACATACATGATTTAATTTTTAACATGCTATAATAAATGCTTAACGCTACTGCATGAGGAAGATACCGAGAAGTATGAAGCACAATGCAAGGTGCGTCTGTCAGCGGCTATAACAGGCATGCTCCTCTATTATAATTTAGTTGGTATTTGTGATTTTCGATTGGACATGCAGTGACTTCTTTTGTTTTCTCTTTTGCACCCATACATTGAGGTGCTAGATTATTATCTTTGAACTCTAATTCTCTCTCTACATTATATTAGTTTACTACAAAAAAGAGAGTATATAATGAGAACTTGTGTATCAATGGAAGATTGTTTGGAAGCTTAATGATTTAAATGGAAATTTATATTTTGAACTTGTGTATCAGTGGAAGAGCAGCATTTTGAGATCTTCATCAATAATGATCAACTATTTTAGGGAATTCGCTTGCAGAAGGGCTTACTGAATCATTGGCAAAAGTTCACTTCTAATCCAAGGTAATTTGTACGACTATATAGTGCGTCCATGACTGCTTTCCTCGTACATATGTTTCTAAGCTCTGTGTAAACCTATTGGCATTAATTTGGAGCATTATTTCTTTTCTATACTCATCAATCATAGTCAACCCTTGATTTTGCATTTAAAGGCCAGCCTATATCTAATGGCTAAATTTGTAGTTTTTTTTTCTGATCAACTTTATTTGTTACCTCTTGTCTGCCATTTTGGATGAATTGACATACATATATCTGTTTTCAGTGGAGGAATGCAGCATAAGCGTGATATAACAGAGTATGTAGAATTTATTCGCAGTTTTAATGCTCCAACTGTAGAAGCAAATTTTGAGTTGCTTGGCATGTAAGTAAAACTTCATCATGGTTAACTATTTTTTCAATGCTGGGAGAAAAAACCAAGCTAGAATTTCACATTTTCCTATTGATGAAACCCCATATTTTTCCAGACTGGCCAATGTTTTTGTTGTTGCTCCTGAGGGTCTGTCCAATTTATTCGAAGGAACACCAAGTATCAGAAAGGATGCACAAAGGTACCTTTATTACATCCATATACGATTAGCGAAACTTAATTTACGAGATTTGGCTTGCTTTTATGTTGTGAGTGCAAAAATGTCTTTCATATCGGATTTTCAGCTCAGAGATGACTTTATATATGATCAGATTTTGGGTAGAATAGTTTTAAGTGTTCATACATGTATAAAAAATTATCACATGAAGCTGCTCATAGTTTGGTGCATGATGTCAAATAGCGGACTTTTTAGAAGCAAATTTGGTAGATATTGGTTTGATAAGTTTGATTTACAATGCGAGTCATTTTTGCCTGGCCAATTGGATCAATGGCAGATTTTTGGAGCCTTTTCAATTTATTTACAGAATCTATGATAGCAATACTAAGTTTATAATTTGATGGCTAATTGATTCACCATCTTCTTCTTTCATATAGACATGGGCATGGAGAGGAGAATACACTTGGAAGACATAACCGAGGACCAGATTTCTAAGGCTCTTCAAAACCTTAACAAATCAATGAGAGCCCTTAGAGATTAAGAGAGCTGCTATTTTGATTCCACCACCAGAATTCTACGTTGATCGAGCTACCCTTTCTAGTTTGAAATTATGTAGAGTTTTTTGAATTTTTATATATTATATTAAATGAAGAATTTATATTAGGTGGTTATTTGAAAATTTATTTAATTGTAATTTTTTTATTTTCTTTTTCATTTTACCGACGGAAAAATCCGTCGTTAATTTTACCCATGGAGAAAACCGTCACTAAGTTATTTTTTTTAATTTTGCATTTTGAATTTACCGACGAAAAAATTCGTCGGTAATTTTTTTTTAATTTTGAATTTACCGACGGATTATTTTCGTCGGTGATTACCGATTAATATTTCTGTCGGTAAAAACGTCACTGTGTTATCACTCCGACGAATTCACATTGAATGCTTACCGACGAAAAAATATATTTTTCGACGGAAAAATCCGTCGGTAATTACCGACGGATTTTAATTTATGTCGGTAAAAAGTTACAGACGCACAATATCGTGACAGATACATTTTCGTCGGTAATCCGTCAGTAAATTACTTACCGACGAATTTTTTATATTTTATCGACAGATTTTTCCCTCGGTAATTTCCAGTTTATTGTAGTGGATTATAGCATGATTTTGCTATAACAAGTTATAGAGTGTAATATTAGATGATGAGTGAGATAACCTAACTTTGAAAAAAAAAAATTATAAATTCTAGAGGGGGGGGGGGGTTGATAATTGAAGAAGCGTGCGTGAATGAATGAAGGTTGAAGAGAGAAAAAGGATGTATATATCCACCCCACCCTACCCACCCATTGGGGGTAGGGTATGCTTTTCGGTGAGCTCTTTAATAATTTTCTTTATCTTTAATAGTTTGAGGAATTATAATTTCAAACTTTAATGAGTGTAAAGTTGGAGGGAATGTGCAAAAGAGATTCTCCCAATCCCAATAACTTCAAAATGCAAACCCCTTTTTTCTTTTCCTTTCTTTTCTTTTTCAACATACCATTTTTTCCTGCTCTTTCAACTATTGAATGCCGTCTTTCTATTATCACCACTCCTTTTTTTTTTTCTTTTTTTTTTCCAGAATCATTCAAATACAATGTTCTATTCATTTATTCAAAATTTTGTGTGTGTTATTATTCACTTCTAATCTACTCGGCATTTCAAGAAAAACAAGCCATTTATAAAACTGAATAACATTAAAATTTAAAATATTATGCTATTTCTTTTTTCCAATGATCGTATAATCAATTTTGGCAAGATTTATAGTGAAGCACCGAAACGGCTGTCCTTTTTTTATTATTTATTATTTTTTTATTCTTCCAATTACAATAGGTATTATTATTATTAGATGAGTGGTAGTGAAATTCTAAATTTTTTTTTCGAAGGTCATGACTGTACGTAATATCGTTTGAAATGAACATTTTATCTAATAGATAAAATTTAAGTTGATTGAGATTTAAATTAAAGAAGACTTTAGTTTAATAAATCTACTTAATCAAGTGGCCTCTCCAACATTCGTTACTTTTTTTTTCATCCAACAATATGTCTGATAATATTTAAAGTCAAAATATTTTTTTTTATCGGACAAAGTTGGTTGTTAATATAGTTAGTAGTTAGTTCACCAAGTCTCCATATATCCTTATTCTCCCAAGCCTCCTTATAACTCCCCTTCTATTCGTTTTCAATGGGAAGCCTCCTTATTTATATCAATAGACTTTAAAGTTAAGGAAATTTATTTTATTCAGTAAATAGTGTAATGAAAATTGAATAGGAATTGAGGAAACAATCATTCAGAGAGTATATATAATTTTTTTTTAAAAGGAAAATTTATTCAATTTAAAAACAGATACTTGAGTTTTAAAAACAATAATCCAAAGGTGCAATAAGAATATTATATAGGAAGCACAAACAACCAAATCTAATCTTGAAGTCATGAAAGTATTTTTGTGATCTTTATATGTGTCTTTATCATTGGGAACTGTTTGTTTCCAAAATAGTATGAATCCACCAACTCCCTTTATTTTATTTTATTTTATTTTATTTTGGGCTTTTTTTTTCTTCCACATAACAAACAAGATATTGCATGATTTTATACACCTGGCTGGAGTGTTTATTAAATATTTATATTTATATTTATTTGGTGATGCAGTGCATGATAGCAGGCATCAAGTATATATTTTGTCACCACGAGTAGCGATTTCTATATAATTAATACTCCCTCGTCGTGAAAAACTCTTCTCATTTACTATTTCAAGTTGTTAAAAATAGTGGTTATTTTTATCAATTTTATTAACTTCAAAGAGTATTGTAATATTTTTATATAATAAAAAAAATATAAAGTCATATTATGTGCGTGGAAAAATAGTGACAAATTTAAAATTAAAATTTTTCAGGTTGTTGGATAAAATAGTACTATTTAAATTTTGAGGGGTCTAAAAGGTTTCGTGAAACAAACAAATAAGAAAGTGTGAAATTTTTTATAGGACGGAGAGAGAGTAGTACTCTCTCCATCCCACCGAAAAATCATCATTTTACTATATTGGGTGTCCCATGAGAACATCCTCATTTTCCCTTTTCAGTAAAAGGGCCCCACATATGGCCCATCACTCGTTAATAATACTCACATATGGCCCACCACTGATCATTACTAATACAATTACCCACTACACATAAAATAAGTAATAATCTTTAATTGAGTATTTAACTGCCAATCAAACACGTACGACTTTAGTACACGATCACTTCCCTATATCACAAAGTCGTGCGATTTATTTTTACAATTATTACGATGAATTTCATTTACATTCAATCAATCTAACCAATTTTATCTTCATGGGGATGTATATCGTTTAGAATTTTTTTCACTCCATCTTTGTTTTTATTTTATTTTTTTCATTGCACAAGCCACAAGATTAATTGCATAGTAAGTAGGCCAAATGTGACAAAGGAGAAAAAGCTTACCAGTGCGAGTTAACACTAATAAATGTGTGTTTTGTTACATCCATCCAGAAATAGTTTGTCATATTTTTTTTGAATGTGACATTGTTTATAAAATAAAATTTGAATGAAGTGTATTGGGAATGCATCGTTTATGTAAATATGAAAAACTAAAAACATGTTCATTTTCTATGAAGAGAAGTATGTGTTGCATAAACTTGTAAAAGAGATAAAAGTTAAAGTATGGAATTGGCTATATACATGATTTCTTATTAATTAATTTACCAGAGAGATTTTAAGATTGAGATGATTAACTTTAAGAGTGTAATCAAGTAAACTGTAAATTAAATGTACTTTCTCTAGATATTTTTTTATCATACATGTAAATCAACTTGTAATATTTTTGGAACTTGATAATTCTCATGCATTGCACATATATGTATATGTTAAAATAGGATATGGATCCTCTTCCCTTATGATTCTCGCAATTTATGTCAATTTAATTTAACTGTTACTTCCGTGGTGACACATTACCCATTATTAAAACCTCCTTATTGTTGTAACATAAATGATATGGTCATTACGACTAAATAATTGCTCTCCTCTTCTGTAGGGAGTGGAGCATTTCTATTTTATTGTATAAAGAACAGTTTACGATGATAATGAATTAGAGGATCATTTTGTTCGCTATTCTATTTTTTTCTCTCCATTTTCACAGTTTTCTATTTTTCTTCTTTCAATCTCGCGTTCTTCCTTTTATTATTTCTCAACACGTTATCAGCACGATGTTCTTATCAACTGAGATTTTTTTGAGATTCGATTACTCACGTTGTTTATTCACAGGAAATATTTGTTGTTGACTCAAGAACTGGGATAATTGTGTGAGACCATCTCCTATAAATGTTTAATTGAAACGGTCACAAAGTGATAATTTATATAATGAAAACTGGTAATACTATTTTATGAACAATTTATTATAGTATAAATGATGAGTGATAATATTTTAAAGCGAAAGTGATAACTATTTTAATAAATGTAAAATGATCTCACACAACACTTACTCATAAAAAAAATATACTTACTCATAAAAAAAATAGATAAGGGTTCTAAATGATAACCGTGAAAAATGCCTCAGAAATGAGGAAGTAAAAATAAATTACTTACGTGACATTGGGTCATCTATTACCCAAAATTCTTACCAATTATTGCCCGTAGCTAATCTTATTTCATTTCTTCTTATTAGCCACGTCATCCAAGTCCGTTTTTTATGCAACCACGAAGTGTAGTATTTATTAGCTTTTTAATACTCATCCTCAAATATATTTTTTTCCTCACGAATATTATTAAGAGTTTTTTTTAAAAATTATTTTATATATGCTCTATGATTGCTCATACCTAAATAGAAAAATAAAATTAATAAATAAATTTCTTAATTATGAGACACCCCATCGTAGTCTACATTATAGATGCTTTTTTATGGAGATTAATAAAAATCAAGGACAAATTAATATTTTAAATAACAAATAAAATGTAAAATATATTATGTGTGCTAAATATATGATCACAAATTTATAATTAAATATATATATTATGAAATTATTGTGTCAAGTGACATTTCATTTTATTAGTTTTTTAGACGTGCTATCCAGTCGCACGCACATCATATTTTGTTGTGTTTTTCTTTTTTATCTTTATGTATTTGTTTTTTATTTTGAAAAGTTATTTTTCAAAATAATAATGAATAATTTAAATAAATTATCAAATTATTAATTGAATCAAAACTTTATGAACAATGTTTTTTGTCTTACAATGTTAATCCAATTTATCAATAATCGTTATATAAACTATCAAATAAGTAGTTCCTCCATCCCATTCAAATTGTTCCATTTTCTCGTTTTGGGCGTCTCATCCAAAGAGTTCTCTTTTCTTTTTTATACACATGGAACCTATATACACCCACTAATACAACTACTCACTACACATTAAATAATAATACTCCTTAATCCACGTATAAAAAGCAAGAACAACCCTTTACATGGGACAGAGGGAGTAAATTGATGTATGTATATTTTTTTGTCCTGTGTCCTTTTTTTTATACTACTTTGAATCTTGCATCTTTACTCTTTTATTTTTCGTTAATAATAAATTAAAAAGTATATGTTATGTGTGTTAGGTGTGTTAGGTGTGAGTAGTAAATTTGTAATTAAGATGTCCTTCTAGGATTAAAGATTGATGTAATGTTTCATTTTTTGAGTGGTAGGGTTTAATGTGAAACGTACAAAAACCAAAAGTATATAATTTAACTTGGACGGTGTATATATTTCTCTGTAAATCTTTTTCTTGAATAATTTTTTTTCTTATTAAAAATCATTCACATCACTATACTAATTTTTACGCCATTCTCATGTTTTTGTGCTTTATTAAAATTTTCATATAAAGGAATTGTTTAAATAAACTGAATATATAATTAAAAAAAAATTATTTATTTTTTCCTGAAGACAATTATATATTAATAGTTATGAAATTTTGAAATGAAAGTTTAAGAGTAGTTATTAATTTTATTTGCTTATATATTATGTGAAGTACTTCATTATTTAATAATAACCCTTTTATCCACAAAAGTTTTTTCTTTAACTGTGTATGTATATTAAGTAAAATGAAATTTTCGGAAGTATTATGATATTGTTCTAGTATAAATAAATGATATAATGGGTTAGGTGTGTTAGGAAGAGATATATATTTTTAAAATAAAGTGTATGAAAAATTTTTATAATTGCTTTATTTTTTTACATTTTTTGGAAGCTGAAAAATTGTGAGTCTAACCAAAATAGAAATGGTGTTTTGTGAGTTGGAAGGAGTATGTATAATTCTTGTGATATTATTATAGGGTAAACACTCGTGTAAACTGAGTATATGGTGTAAATCATGTGACCCTTTTTCAATTTTGTTATATCATATGTATTGTTATGATTTAAATTAAAGTAGGACCACATGTTTATATTGTGAACCCGGTTTATAGGAGACTAACTCTTATTATAGATTATCTTGAAAATAAATTAACGATTCTATTTTTTTTAATCCATTTTTAATTAATTGTGAACCCGGTTTATAGGAGACTAACTCTTATTATAGATTATCTTGATAATAAATTAACGATTCTATTTTTTAAAAAAATCCATTTTTAATTAATTGTGATAAAGTGTAAGTATTTAAGATAAGAAATGATTATATAATATTGATTGTGAAAAATAGTTTATACTCTTCAAATGATATTAACAGTGAAAATTAGTAAAAATTATTAAAATAATTCATCATACCAAAAGTATCATTTTAAATTTTAATTAATTTCCATACAATCATATCTTTTTATAATGTATGTAGTCCTTTGATCTTTTAAATATACTCCATTTTTTATTAAAAAAAAACATTGTTATACTTAAAATTATTTCTTAAATCTATATTGTAATATGAAACAAATAAATATTAGAAAGATTTCATATATAAGTCACTTATATAAACTCAAATATAGAGAAATAAAATTAAAGAAGGTAATGTAAATATAAAACACAAAGGACAATCAAATTCTCTTTCTCATGGTAAGATGTTAGCAAGTATATATAGATAATAAGAATACAACCAAGAGTCACATGAAATATAAATTCAAGAATTGCATTAAGTAGAAAATTAATTATTTTAAACAGTAATCCAAGAGTTGCTATTCATGAATAAAATTTAAATGAATCATGAATTATTAGTAAAAATTAAATTAATAAATTTATTAATATAATTAATAGGTAAAGAAAATAGATGAGGGCAAAGTTGAAAAAAAATGTTAACATTTGCTAAGGCACTTTTAATATATTGTGATTATGATATGATGTAGAGAAACAAAGGGAGAAAAAGAATATGAGACATAATAAATATTAAATTATTAAAATATAATAAAATATATTAAATGTAGTATGGTGTTATTTAAGTTACTTTAGTTTTGCTTTACATTTTAAAAGTATTTTTAAATTGAAAATTTCGTATATTTTCTAAGTACGAAAATTATTTTTAAAAAATATAGGGGTACCAATAATTCAAAGGCTATAAAATTTTTAAAATAATTATAATTTATTTAAAAATAAAAATTAGATTTATTTTTTCTGAAATCTTAAAAATCATTTATTAAATTAATTAATAAATTATTTTAATCATTTGATCTTATATCCTAAAAATCATTTATTAGATTAATTAATAAATTATTTTAAGCATTTGATCAGTAATTATTTTAAGAACATATTTTTATAATTGAATCAACGATGATTACATATTAGGACATCTATTACCAGGTTACATAAGAATCTCCTAGAATTTAATTTTGATAAATATAGCCCAACAAATTAATATAAGATGGATACAACTGTAATTACGTGTTTTTACTCTAACAATAATCACACGGCTTTATTTAATAATTAGTAAAGTAATGAAGAGTGATTAGATGTGGCAGCACGTGAAATATCATTACCCATAATTATTGACTTATCACCTATAAAGGTTGTTGTTCCGTAAATAACCAAACATTTTTAATTAATTAATTAAATAATTGTATAAACGAATTAAGAGAAAGTATATTATGCATGTACGATGAATATGTATAACTTATCATTCGTTGAAATCTAATTTGCATGCATGTAATTCATGGGATACCAAAGATTAATTATATTTTATTAAAGGCACAAAATAAATATGTTTTGAAATATTGTAAAATATTTTTATACTCAGGTTTTAGTTAATAATATTGTTTTCCTTTTAAATTAATTATTTTTTTAAGCACATATTTGTGAGATGATTTAAACATATGATAGATTGGTGTTGAAGTTATTCAATTATTAATTTTATTTATTTATTATTTTTAACAGTAAAAAGTTTTATTAAAAATTTAAAATATAATATAGTAATTAGGAATATCAAAACTGTTAAAATATAAATAACATCAATATACTTGAAATTATAAAAAATTTCTAATTTTGTACATATAAAAATATTTATAATGGATGGAGTACATGCATAATACTGGCATGTTGTATGCTTTTTTCAATCAGCTAACTAAAATGACATAAAATAAAATTATTTTTGGGTTCAACACTAATCAATCATCACCCTTTAGATCTATACTTTATTTTTAGAGGGTGGTTTTCTCCAATTTTCTATTCTCTCCATCCCGTTAATTACTTCGTACTTTCATTTTTTATCCGTTTCAACATTTATTACGTTTCTTAAAATGGAAAAAATACATTTCAATAATACTCACTTTTTACACAAATCACAATAATTTTACACACATTTTACATTAAATTATTTAAAACTCACATTTTACACACATCTCAATAATTTTACACATATTTATATATAAGAAAAAATATTTTCTTATTCTCCTCGCATAAAAATACATGCGTTATTTACCGGGATAGAGGGATTATATGTTATTCATTTAACATTGGAAATGCTATAATAATAAAATAACACCGTAAATTTAAACGGTAAACGCCTGCATTTAATTTTCAATATTTGATAAAAAAAAATTAAAAATGACAAACTAATAATATACAATATACATACTTGTGTAGTAAAAAATGTAAGCAAAAATTTGTGTGCCTATGAGAACAGACCGTGTCCTCATAGGAATACAAGAATTTAACGGTATGTCCTTGGGAACACGGGAGATCAACTCAAAAATGTATAAACTTATCAAATTTTATTCAGAATAAATACCGAAAAGAAATTTCGTAACATTAGTACCGAACACACTTACTTACGTACGTTATTTACTTACTCTAATATTAAATGATTGTGATTAGGTTAAAGGAGAGGACAAAGTCTCTTGTGAGACGCTACCTTCATGAGACGGTTTGTGAGACGTGTTAAAGTATGTCGATTATTTAAATAAAGTATGTTAAATGGTTGTTAATGTATGTTTTTTAAAGTATGTTGGATTATGTATTAAAGTATGAT
Organism: Pogostemon cablin; assembly: GCA_023678885.1. Classification (NCBI taxonomy): domain Eukaryota; kingdom Viridiplantae; phylum Streptophyta; class Magnoliopsida; order Lamiales; family Lamiaceae; genus Pogostemon; species Pogostemon cablin. The sequence continues at coordinate 29,357,572 of CM042969.1, read as the reverse complement.
GTTAGTGTGTTATAATTTGATTTATTATCGACATACTTTAACCACAAATAAGCACACTTTAACCACAAATAAGCATACTTTAGTGATGGGTTGACCCGTCTCACATCCATCTCACCAATAACCCGTCTCACAAGAGACTAACTCAAAGGAGAGAATAATTAACATAAAAAATAAATGTGTTTATATTAAGAATGTAATTAAGAGAGTAAAAATGATTGATTGGTAATAATTGGTCAAAGAAAAGGTGGGTGTGGAAGTTGGATAGCATGATCCATGAATCAAAATGGTCCCTCTCAGTGGAACAAACGGTGGGATTCCATCATTACTACTACACACATTTTACCATCCTTTTTCTTTCTTCAATTCTTTTTTCCCTATTAATTCTACAATTGTTATTAGAATTTAATTCTAGTTCTTAAGAATTTTAAGTTCTTTTTTGGATTTAATGTATGTATCTAATTACGTTAAGAAATGATACACTACTAATTTTAACCGTCCTTTTGATTAATTTCACTTGCCACACGAGTTAAAAAGCATATGAACACTTATATATACAAACCCTATTAATTATCAACTAATTAACTTCTTTCATACAATCTCAATCAACAATTAATATATTTTTTTCTATTCATGTCTTCTTAATTTTTTACTTTTTTCTCATATCAACTTATATCAATTACTCACTCTTTTATACATCTCATTATTAATTTATCTCCTATATATTAATTTGAAATAAAGTTAAAATTTATTATATAAAAATCTTGTTTATCACTATTAGTAATTTTTAAAACTCGTAAATTTCAAACAAATATAGGACAAAATAGGATAAATAAAGAATTTATTAAGGAGGAAGAATGCATGCATGAAAAGATTAATATATACTCCTTATAATATGAATTGGTTTATTGTGTAATTGATTGCAATGTGTACAATAATATAACATATTGTTTTAAATGGTACAGTAGTATATTTTAGTTTATAAGAGTATAATTTTTTTTATTTAAATGGTCAGCATAAATATGATAAAGAAAAATTCAAAAATTAAGGTATAAAATTTTATACTAAACGATATAACATTCCATACAAAAAGAGTACAAACTTAAATTTAAGAGCAGGGAACTAGATCCGGACACTGGATTGCACGTAGACTAATTTACTAATTATATACATATATTTGGTCTTCGTAGTCTCTATGAAAATAAAAATAAATGAACTATGAGTTTGTTTCTTGTGTTTCTGTTGCACAAGGTGTAAAGGGTATAATATTTTATTTTAAATGATATACATTTTAATTAATAAATATATAATTTTTTTATTAAAAATGTCAGCTAAAATATGAATAGTATAAATGTTTGATTGAAAATATAAAAATAAAAATCTAAAAAATCAAGGGTAAAAACTCTTATATGAAGTTATATTAAAGAGTATAGTGCTATCTAATACTAAAAGGTACCATTTTAGAAAGCGTGAAATTTGAAAGCACCGTATTCTAGAAGTATACAAGTTTTAATTATAAACTATTTCATTAATAATTTATAATATAAATGAAAAAGTGATAATAATTAGGGGGTTATAACGTAGGTCTTGAATAAAAAATACTCCTAATTAATTACTAGCGGATAATTATATCTGAAACGGTCTCGTGTACCACCAAACATGCGTAAAATAAAACAATTGTTATATTAACATTGAATCTGAGATCATTTATGATAAGACAAGTTAAAAAAGAAAAAACATGCGAACAAAGTTCAAATTACTAAGTTACAAATTTCTCTATTTAATTAATCAATATAAGACTACAAAATTAATCTTAATCAGTAAAAACGATGTGAAAAAAACATCCCTCCGTCCCGTTCCAATTTTTACGTTTGATTTTTGCACGGAATTTAAGGAATATAGTATTTTAATATATAGTGAGATGAGAGTTTAATGTAAAGTGGGTATGTGTATTAATTTGTGTTGAACTCATCAACCAAAAAGGAGAATTGTAAAATTTGAAATAGGACACTCAAATTGAAAATATGTAAAGATTGAAATGGGACGAAGAGAGTATGTAGAAATAGAAAACCTACAAAATAATAGAATATGAAAGCAATGTGCAACCACGTAAAAACAATGTGAAATACCCCTCCATCCGTTTCAAATTTTATGTTTGTTTTTTGCACGAAAATTAAGGAATATAGTATTTTAATGTGTAGTGAGATGAGAAAAATAATATTTTAATGTAAAGTGGGTAGGTGTATTAGTGTGATGTGTGAGCCTGTAGAGAGAGAAATAATTAATCTGTGTTGGTTCCATCAACCAAAAAAGTGAGTGTAAAAATTGAAATGAGACGCTCATATTAAAAATATGTAAAGATTGAAATGGGATGAAAGGAATATGTATAAACAGAAAACCTACAAAATAATAGAATATGAGAGCAATGTGCAACCACGTGGCAAATAAAAAAAAATGAATACTTATGAGAGTCTGTTTTGCTGGAAGATTTCATCAGACGGATTAAAAATAATAACATTTTAGTTAAAAAAAAAATATTTTAATTAATAAAAAAATGACAGTACAATAAATTTTTTTTAAAAAAGTAAATAATGCTCTAACGATCTCACATTGCCATGCAATATCTTGTGACACTTTATTGTTGCATTTTATGTGACATTTGAATGAGTAGTAATTAAGGAAATAGAAATCTAAATAATTGACCTTAAAATTCATACATTCAAATATTCAATTAAGAGATACTACATTTTCTTCTATATCATGTGTTGCTAATCTAATAAAACGACATAAGAGATCATTGTAGACCAAAATGTACAAGACCCATGTTTGGTACATACATGCATTTCCTCTAAGTCTAGTGTAGTATATTCCTTGTATTGGGAAAGCCCTTTTCAACCTTGGAAGTTGATTGAGAAGGAGACATGGATTGATTAATTCTTTCAATTATATTCCAACCAAAGTGTTGATAAATTCTCAAAAACCATGATTGCCTTGATTGAAAGTTATTCCCAATTAGGTTTAGATTGCCCCCTTTTGCTAATACAGTGGGAACCCTTTTTCCTTTTCACTTTCTCTCTCTCTCTACAATTGTAGAGATGTAATAGAAAGAGAATGTGTGGGGGAAGATAAAGATAAGAAATTTGTCATGTCGTGTAAGGAAAAGTGGGTGCAAATACTTGTTGCATGGTAAAGGGGTTTTGTGTTGGAGTGAATGGATGACAGTCCAAATTTTCATTTCTAATATATGCCACTCATCAAATAACCAACTAAATCATTTAAATAATTAAGGATTTATTTATATTTATCATTTTGTTAAGTCCTATATATTCTTGGACCTTTTTTAATTTTCAAATCCTAAAGTGAAAATAATAGCGAGTATTATTAACATCTTAATTTCATAGTATTATTTTGATTCTAAGAATATAAAGTATTTTTGTATTTTATCAATCAAAATTAAATAATCTTATTAGAATTTATCTAGTTCATTTTTTTTTAAATCTCCTTTATTAGTAAGGTGATAAGAGCTTCCTATTGAAGCATCCTTTACAAATTTGGAAGCCCTTGCTGCATAAAATTACTACTTCGGTGTGTGCTCTAACTCAGAGTTATTGTGTATTCTTATGTAATGTTTAGTTCACTTTTGAGTTAATACTACTTAATGAGCCTTAAAAAATTGCTGAAAATAAGGAGTTTTTATATTATAAACTTTATGTGAGTTTATCTATCTTCTAAAACCCGTTAGTAAAAAAAAATAGGCTCGGTGAGATGTAACCTATGGGGAATTGAATTACTATATTCCTTGAAACTAATAAAAAGTTAAAGGAAATTTTAATATACACACATTATTAATTACATTTACAAATTTTATTAACTCATGACACACGATATGAACCAAAAACTCCTTTTAAATATTGTATTTGGTACAAAGAGTTAGTGTATGAGTTAAAGATTATAAGTTACTAAAGCTTATAAATGCATGTGTTAAACAAGAGATTAACATGAGTAATTCGTTTATTTTTCATCATTTCTATATGATATTACAACCCTTCTCACCCTATTTTGTATCCAATAATTTTATCTCTATACAAATTAAATACTACACTCTTAGAATTTGCATGAGGGTTGAAAGAGCTCATACCTTGGTCAAATTAAATAGTATTATATGCAAATGGATATTGGATTAGTTCAATGATAGGAATTTGTGTTTCTAATATTATAAGGAACTAAAAAAATTATTTTTTACCAACGGAATATTTCGTTGGTAAAAGTATTAATTTCATTGTTAAATTAGTTTATCAATGGATTAACAACGGAATCCATTGATAAATTTCGTTGGTAAAGTGGTGGTCGGTAAATTTTTAGCAACGAAAATTCAAATTCGTTGGTAAATAATTCCTTTGGTAATCCGTTGCTAATAATTCCTTTGGTAATTTATATATATAATGATTCATTGGTAATCCCTTGATAATTACTAACGAATTGAATTTCATTTGTAAAATAGAGAATAAATCCGATAGCATTCCATTACAAAAAGAAAATTGTCATTTTTGTTGTTAATTCATTGATAATTACCAATGGATTGAATTTCGTTGGTAAATTCCATTATTAAAAAATAATATATATATATATATATATATATATATATATATATATATATATATATATATATATATATATATATATATATATATTAGTGAGGTGAAATAGAGTCTTCTCGTCTACAATTTTTTTTAAAAAAAAAAAAGTGTATGAAAGAAGAGTATTCATAAGATGTGGAGGATCGCCATAATAATGAGAAGAAGAAAAAAAAACTTGAGTTCTTTATGAGTGATTACGAATTGCCAAATTTTAAACCATTGAATTGTGGTTGAACATGATTTAAATAATTTAAAATACATTTATATATAAGTATATACTACAGATAATTGAAGTAATTATAAGTTAGTTTGGAAATTCAAAAACTTAGATGGGGGATTTTTCTTGGGATTAAAACCGATTTAGTGGAGTCATTGCACTCACTTGAAGAGTTAAATCTTGACCTCTTCACAAAGTCCAAATGTTGCATCTTTTATGTGACTTTTTCTTTTCATTCCCACTAACTTCTTTTGTCTTTTCAATTCCAAAGTCATCCTCCCCATTTTATTTGTTTTGTTTTGTGAGTGAAATTAATTATAGAATTTCACATCACAACTAATTAAGTTTGATTCTTTAGTACCAAGACAAAAAGTTTTTTTTTATTTAAAAAAAATTTAAAAAATTAGAAAGTGGGTTGGAGATCATTTCAAGAAAGAATCCCGTGAATTCTAACTTAATAAACCAATGGTGATGCTCTTAGCTAGAAATGTAGACAGACTTCGTTTTACAAAATTTGTAATTTTGAAAATTCACAAAATTAAATTAAATTGAATTATGTAATGTTTAAGTACAAATTAACAATTTCATCATTTCACTAATATTATAGATATTATATACTAATAATTATGAGTCCCTAAAGTTTTGATCCGACTCGAAGGACTCAATTTACATACTTAGAAGCATACCTGTATGCATCATTTGAAACTTGGAGGACCTCCAATTAAAAGATAAAATAAAATTATACTTATATATTATTTTTAATTAAAAATGTACCCCAAGTTCATGTATATTTATATTCCATTTAATTTATGTCCCAAATTTTAATTTTGTATCCGCTCCGATTGGAACTCATTGCTGCAATTACTCTCCTTATAGGCAACAGCTCCTGCGCCCCCGGGACACGCCGTGTCTCCATGTGACCACAAGACTCCTCTTTCATATTCTATTTAAACTTATGTATTGATAGAGAGTTTAAATTGCAAAGGGACACGGAAATTATAAAGAGACACGGTATCCCCGAAGGCACAAGAGTCTCACTCATTCTTATAAACTGACAATTCAAGAAATTAAATTTATCTCGTTATTTAAGATGTAATTTTTAATTTGATTAATCGTTTTAAATCCATCTTTATTCAAAAGAAAATAAAAATAATCCGAAATTATCCTCCCACTTTTCCCCCCAAAATGGTGAAGGGGTGAAAGTGAATCACGTGCCAGCTTATCGTCCACGTGCACTGTGTCTCATCATTGCCACGCCCATTAATGCTCTACTTCCATGATTGTTTTAAAAGATACTACACACTCTTCAATAATTCTCCAAATTATACTTTCATTATAATTTTAATTATATTATTATTATACCCTTTAATTTTTTTAATCACCGAAGGCATAAATTTAACAACATTCGCAATTAAAAAGTATACTAATTATGTCACTACTACGTACTTAATCATCACTTTGAAAAATGGTATCTTCGTTAGTCTACTCTAATTAACCTTTATAATTCTCAAGCTTATATTATCCAAATTATTCAAATAAACTGAATTATTAATTGGTTAAATAATTTGGTATAACACTTTAAAAAACTTTTAGCCGAGGATTTGGATATGATCATTTATTTATTTATAATAGAAAGTTATACAAAAATAAATGTTTAATTAAATTATTTTATTAATAACATTATTATTAAAAATTAGAGTCTAACTGCAGTGCATCCGGTGCACCTGGACGATCTCAACCGTTAGATTCATTTTTAATCTAATCTCAACCATTAAATAAATTAATATAATTAAATTTATTTCTTTTTAAAACCACCCACTACCCATTTTTTAACTATTAACAAAATTAATATCTAATTAAAATAAAATAAAATAAATTTTACTCACTGCAGGATAGAGTGAGCTTGCTCACACTTTTTATTAAAATACAGTATTTACTAATAATTAATCAATTATGGTCAAAACTACAAAATAAAATAACACTTCAAACTTTAATCATTGAATGAATGGTCCTCAAAAAAATAGGCTTATTATAAGAATCAAAATTTAGTAGGCCCTTCAATTTTAATTCGATTAATTGATGATATTATATATTTTTTAAAATGGAAATAAAATTAAATCAATTAAAAGGAAAAGGGAAAAAATATCTGTAGGTGTATTTCTCTTTTTCCTTCATAATTTTAAACTCTATTTTCTTTCATTTTTAATTAATTATAAAAGTTAATATCAATTTTCTATTATTATTATTATTATTATTATTATAAAAGTATAATTAAAATTAACACTTCATAGTTGTATTATTAATACTAGCTAGTAATTTATACATTAATTAATTGAATTTGGATCTAACTTAGGGATAATTTTGGGGTCACTTGGTCATGGTGCACCCTTATAGGTTTAAAATATGTTAGTTGGTATTTTTTTTTAAAAAAAAATTAATTATATTATTTAATTAAATGGTGGAGATCATATTAAAAATTAATTTAACGATTTTAATTGTTCAGGTGCACTACAATTAGACTCCTAATTTAGATACATTTGTTTACAATAGCACCCATACAAATTAAATTTGCGTAACGTATGCACTCAAGTTTTTTCATAAAATAACATTATTAAAGCAGAGTTGATCTCTTGGGTCTCCAGGTACACAAAATATGTAAGGGTACAATTTTTGTTCTAAAATATATATATATACTTTAATTAATAATCGTGCATCATTTTGTTTTAAAAGGTATACACTTTCATAAAAAAAAAACTCAAAAAATGAAGGGTGCATATCCTTATACTAAAAGGTATATCATTTAATACTAAAGGATATCTGGGCGCACGGTGTCCCCGAAGACACACAAGTTTTTGCCCAATATATATGCATCCTTATATATATATAAATTATATATATAAATTTAAGGCAAATATTTATATGAACCGAGTACATATAATTAGTTATTATATAAATTTTAAAGTTATTTTTTTATAAATCGAGTTTTATCATAAACTCTCGTAAATTTTGTGGTTTCTCTTAATTCAAATACCCTAACCTAACAATACATAGGATATATAGAATTGGAAGGGGACCACAGAGGATTTACACAAGTGTTTGTGTAAATTTTATTGGTTTATATATATTCTATTATCTTAAGGTTCAATATTTATTTTTACGATTTAAAACATTTAAGAATATAATAATCTTCACAATTTTAGAGTTTGTATGAAATAGGATTCACATTATACTCAACATATTTAAACTGTACTATATTACAATTTTATATATAGTGCAACATAAAAATAAAAAATCATCTACTCAACACTCCTTCAAAAAAGCTCCAAATTTAATTAATTATTAATGCAGCAATAAATAAGGAGTACATAATAATAACATCAAATGGCCCAAAAGATATTAATGATATTGAACTGGGCCAAGCCCATCAAATCCATCGGACTTCATAGAGCTTGTATGAACTACTAAATGGGCCACTTTGTTTATTTTTGGTCTTCAACTTAAAAGGCACATGACTCCAATGCTTTGTGCATTTAAGAACACAAAAATAATTTTTAAAATAAAAATGAAACTATATTTTTGTCTGAGTTGTATTTAATTATTAATTATTAAAGACAGAAAATAGTAAACAATGTATCTTTAATAAAATTATATTTTTAACGGTATTAGTATTTCAAGCTCTAAATCAATATATTTGAAAATTTTAGGTCTCGAATGAATTTTACAAATATAATTATTGGATTTTAAAAGAAATTAACTTCTCTGCTTTTTGGCTCTTTTTAATGCTCGCTACTATTCATTTGTATTTTTTGCTATCCCTTTAATGGGATTCATTTTCTTATTCGTATATACAATTAATATAGCAATTTTTATTTTATTTTTTTCAAAACTACAATTTATACCATCCCTTTATATTTAAAAATAAGGACATATATGTAAAAGTAAATAATATAATTACTCACTATATATAAAATAATTATACTTCTTAATTAAAAAAAAAAACTAATGAGTATCTTAAAGCACGCACGAATGTATTGGTTCATTAGCAAATGTTTTTCACGCGTAGAATTATCACTAAAAAAACTATTTTTTATCAAGAGTGAGGCTCCCGTGCATCCGGGCGTGCCTTCGCAATTTTCATATATTGGAGGGGGGAGAGTTGTGTTCACATGGGACACGGAGTATCCTTCCGTGTCCCCGGTGCACAGGAGCTTTTGCCTTTTATCAACAGAATATTCCGTTGGTAAAAGCCTTAATCCCATTGTTAAATTGGTTTACCAACGGAATCCGTGGGTAAAATTCTGTTGGTAAAGTGGTGGTTGGTAAATATTTAGCAACGAAAAATCAATTCCGTTTGTAGATAATTCCGTTGGTAATTTATATAATGATTCTCTTGGTAATTCGTTGGTAATTACCAACTGATTGAATTCCATTGTTAAAATAGAGAATAAATTCGTTGGCATTCCGTTGTTAAAACAAAAATATCATTTTTGTTACTAATCCATTGGTAATTACCAACGGATTGAATTCCTTTAGTAAATTCGGTTGCTAAAAAATAGTACTCCCTCCGTCTCGTCCTTATGATTACGTTCACTGATTTGAAAATCAGATCGGAGGTCAAACCGGTGAGCCTAACGGTTCAAGATCGGACCGGTCGAATCGGTCCGACCAGTCGGACCGGACGGTTCAACCGGAAAAATAAAAATTACATATTTTTATTTATATTTTAAAATACTTATTAAAAGAAATAAAATTATTTAACAAAATATATATTATAAGTTTAAACTCTAGCCATTAGTAAATTTTTTTCCAAATGGCCCGCATGCTATTGTTAAAGCCTTAAAGGCCCACTTCCACCAAATGGCCCGTATGCTATTATTAAAGCCTTAAATGCCCAATTCCACACAACATAGTTTTTAGGGCTATCAATTTTATTTAAGGCCCAATTCCACCCAACATAGTTTTTAGGGCTATCAATTTTATCCGCAGATTCGGATACTCTGTGGGTAATACCCTATCGAATAAAGGTATGGTAGAGCATATTCGAGTATCAGGTAGGGTAGTACCCGTACCCACTTGAAAATATTGAGGGTAGGGGTCGGATATGGTATATGGTATTTATAAAATACTCGTTTACCTGCTTACTTTATATATATATATATATATATATATATATGGAGTATATTTTATTATATTTTATATTTATACATAGACATATAGATATATGTTTTTGTATAATCTGAAAAATTGTTCCACTTTATAACGCACATATTAGTGTACATCACATTACTTATTTGATTTAAGAAAGTAAAAGGCTTCAAGGGTATGACAAATAAATTGATACCCTCTAATATTTTATATCAATTTTTATTTTAATTATTGGGGGATTGAGGCAGGCTACTCACATCTCAATCTTCTTCTTCATTTTTTTTAAATCTTTTGTATTTACTTTGATTTTCTTACATCATTGTGTATTTTATAGTTGTATATTGTTTGGTTGACAAGAGTAGTCATTTAAAAATTTTGGATAACCGTTTATCAAAAAATTATCCATTACCCAATGAATATTATTCGTACCCTACCCGATGATACATTTGAGGGTAATGGGGTAGGGTAAGAGTAATAAAAATAAGATATGAGTAGTATATAGATTGGGTGTACCCGTACCATACCCTACCCGTTTACACCCCTAATAATTTTAGGCTTTGACTCTGGAGTGTCATTCTTTTTTACTCATCTTGTAGCGCCTCTCTTTCTTTCCTCAGCGCCTCTCTTTCTTTTGCTCTTCTTTCTGAGCAGCGCTTCTCTTTCTTTCCCTTTTTTCTCTCAGTTCAGCGCTGCTCGATCTCTCTCTTCTCCTCTCTGTCTGAATTCAATAATTTGACCACCCCATTCTCTTCATCTTGATTTCACGTCACTCTTTCTTCAATCCAAGCAATAGTTTCGGGTGAAGATTTTGCAAGTTGCAGCGAAAATTTAATGGTGGAGGCAGTGTAGGAAAGAGCTTTTCGATATTCTTTGTTTTATTGGATCTGATCAACATTCGGATATATGTATATAGTATGTAATGTATTTTGAGATTATTTTAAAATTTCAATCTTGGAACAACATAGAAATTGAGATTTTTTTAACCATTTCGATTTTGTAACAAAAGCCGACGGTTCTCCGGTTCTACTGGTTTTCCTAGTTTTTCGGTTTTGGCCGATTCATACCGGTTTTTTCCAGTTTAATCATAAAAGCAGCTTTATAGGTTGTTTTGGACCGAATTCAGCTCCGATTTCCGGTTCGATCGGCCGGTCCGATTTTCGAATTATTGGTTACTTTTGCTTTTTGCATGGAATTAATGAATATAGTATTTTAATGTGTATTGAGGTGAGAGAAATAATATTTAATGTAAAGTGGATAGGTGTATTAATGTGATGTGTGGGCCCATGGAGAGAAAACTAATTAATTTGTGTGGGTCACATATGCTAAAAAAGGAAATGTAATCATTAGGATGAGACGCCCAAAAAGAAAATATGTAACCATAATGATGGGACGAAGGGGGTAGTACTTTTTTTGTAGTGTATTTGTCACTTATATATAGGGATAAATATCGTTTTAGTCCCACAACTTTTCTCATGGTCTTTTTTAGTCCCAAAAAAGATAAGTTTGCCAAATTAGTCTCACCGGTGAAGAAATAGGGCCAAATACGTCATATTTTCGCCGAAAAATGGTGACGTCGCCGGTAAACAGCACGTGATTATCACGTGATGGCCGGAATCGTCAATTTCTGAGTGGGGGATGACGTGGCGCATTCGTGACAGGTGAATCAACATAAAAAAAATATTATCTTATTGCCAACATGGCAATTATATTTTTTTAAATAATTAAAAAAATAACAAATCAATTAAAAAAAAGTAAAAAACTAAACTCAATTCACGGCGGCGGATCGCTATGCCCTGCTTCTTTTAGTTCTAGCCGCCCATACTTTTCCGCCGCGAGATCAGCCAAATCAACGTACGGCGGCGGATCGCCGACGGGAAACTCTTCCAGAAAATTCTCCAGCTGCGATCCTACGCTGATACTAGAGTTCCAGTCAGATCAGCAGTCGCTCGTCAGCGCTGGCTTGCTGCTTCACCCTCAGATCACTGCGGATCTGCTGACCGCCACCGTCACTGCTGTCCGCCGTCCATCCGCCTCCGCTGACACTCCGCCTTAGCTGTCCGCTCGCCGCCGCACTGCCAGGGTTACTCTTTCCACCGGAATCGCGATCTGCAGAAACGCGCCGCCGTCGTTGCTGTACTGATCGCCACCGGGCAGATCAAAACAGCCGTACGTCGCTAGCAGCCCGCTGGGAACGCGACCGCCGTTAGGATTTTCGGCCGCCTTCAGCAGCTGCTCGACGCTCCCTCCGACGATGACGACCACCTCCACCTAACAATACCGACGAATTCGTTGTCGTTCTCATCTGCGAGGAACAGCTTCAGGCAGACTGGATTGTGCCGTTGGCAAGTAGATCCGCCGATTTGATGTCGACGCCGACGAGGGGCTTAGCATTTTCTTCATGGTAAGACTGGATAACGTCGCCGATCCACATTTCTTTTAATTTTAATTTTAGTTTTTTTAATTGAGTTGGTTTTAATTTTATTTTTTTAATTATTTAAAATTTGCCATGTTGGCAATAAAATAATATTTTTTATGTTGACTCAAGCGCCACGTCATCCTCTGCCCAGAAATTGATGATTCCGGCCATCATGTGATAATCACGTGCCGTTTACCGGTGACGTCACCATTTTTCGGCGAAAATAGGACGTATTTGGCTCTATTTCTTCACCGGTGGGACTAATTTGGTAAACTTATTTTTTTTGGACTAAAAATGACCATGGAAAAAGTTGTGGGACTAAAACGGTATTTAACCCTTATATATATTTACATTCTTTAAAAAAAAAATCAAAATACCTTAAAATTAGTTTTTTAAAGAAATAAATTTCTTAAATACGAAATGAGTATGATTATTATGGAGAAGGATAATCGTTTATCATATGATAACCGATTCCATAAATGCGAATCCCACATTTGGGACCTAATTCTCAAGCAATTTGTTTTGCTAACAAAACAACCCTGTTTAGTGAGGGGGTGAGTATTTACTCGTCTGTATTTACTTTGATATTTTGATAGTTTATTTTAAAGATATTAATTTTTTTTATTTTTGATAAAAGAAATTTATACATAATCAATCACCTATCACTAATTATTCATTTTACATAACATAGTTACACTTTTTAATACACGTTAAAAAAGAAATAATTAATCCATTTAGTGGTTGATTGATTGATTTCCTATTTTTAATACATGAAATCAATTGTCAACAATGGCAGTGTATGAAAGTATGACATGTCAAGAGATTTTTTAATTTTTAGTTTGAACCAATTAGAATTTTGTTTTATATTTTGAAAAATAAAGATAGCAATTCAATAGGGGCACGACACCTGTCCTCATCTTCTTATTTATTAGGTGGTTATTATTACTATTATTATAATTTAATGATAGAAAGTGGTGTCCTTTGACTTGATGTTCGCAAAATTTTAATGCTGGACAGACAACAAATCTGGATTAGGATTTTCATGCAAGATTTTTAGTATGATAGTCATAGACCTACCTCAGTTACTCTATCCCGATTTCATAAACAAGTTTAACGTTTATACGGATATTAACAAAAACTTGTTCATATGATACTGTGGTTTTTTTCTTTAAAAATAAAAAAAATAATAAAGTATGTTGTTTGTTAAAAAGTTATTGCAATTTTGAAATTAAAATAGAAGAATATTAGTTAAGTGATTTTTCATACTCCCTCCGTCTTTCGAAAGAGGATTTTTTTGCCATTTTGGTTGTCCGCTCCAAAGAGGATTATTTCCTATTTTACACATATGAGACCCAAATTGTCACACACACCCACTAATACAACTATTCATTACACATTAAATAATAATAGGACGTGCACAAAAATAAAAGACACTCTTTCGGGCGGACGGATGGAGTGTATATTATGGTAGTGGGAAGTTATAGTTGACACGGAACAAAACGCAAAGTGTAAAATTAAAGTTGAAACAGAAGAAATACTATTTTTCTATCACTAATTTATTTTATTTTTTTATGAACTGGTATCGAATTCATAAATCGACTAATTTATAGGTGGTCAGAACACAAGGTTCACTAGTGTATATTATGGTAGTGAGAAGTTATAGTTGACACGGAACAAAACGTAAAGTGTAAAATTAAAGTTGAAACAGAAGAAATACTATTTTTCTATCACTAATTTATTTTATTTTTTTATGAACTGGTATCGAATTCATAAATCGACTAATTTATAAGTGGTCAGAACACAAGGTTCACTAGTGAGGATCCCATTTCACTCTATATGAATTGATCCACAATTGTTAATTACATCTGCGAATTTTAAATTTGAGATTTTAGAAAATTTCATCTCAAAACACTTTAACCGCTCACCACTCCATCATTCAAGATTTTTATAATATATTTTTCCATCTCGAATCTTATCTCAATTCAAGTCATACTTAAGTAAAGTAAGTAGAAAAATGTTATCTTATGCACACAAGATTAAATAGAATATTCAAGAATATCACTGATTTTATTTTAATTAAGAAGAGTACCTAATAATTAATTTTAAAAAATATCTCATCATTCGACGTTTCATATAAATATTGATCAGGGCATATAATGATGTAAAAAAAAAAAAAAAACACTATACCAACTAGTGTAATTTTAATTATCCTTTAATTCGTTGATAAGACTTGGATGAATATTATTGTATGGCATAATCTCACACTTAATATAGTGAGAGTTTTTTTTTTCTACGTGTTGTCTTCATGATAATTATTCACAAAATTTTAAATGCTTTGAAATTAATATTTTCCTTATTTGCATTTAATTAATTTCCTTATTTAATATTTTCTTTTTTAAATAATGTGTTTTTTTATTTTTAATAATGATTAAATTTTTAATATTTTTTATTTATTTATTTGGGTATCATTAATTAGTTACTTAATCTTTTAATGCAATAAATTAATTAATATCAAATTAAATCATATGTATAAAAGGAAAAAAGAATATCTCATATAATATTATCTCTCACCCCACCTATAAATAAGACTTTTTGGTTATTCATTCTAAAAATACACACATTCGTTTCTCTAAGAGGAATATGAGCTTTCTTCAAGTTCCTCTAAAGAATTGATTTATGAAAGCATAAAATTTATTTCGATAGAGCGAATCAAGTAGAGATTCGATCTATCTTTAAAAAATCGATTCAAGTATTCTTCAAGAGAAATAAATTATCTTTAAAAAATTGATTCAAGTATTCTTCAAGAGAAATAAATTGATTCAAGTATTTTTGAAATGGTTTACCTCTTAAGAATTGATTCTTCAAGAGGAAGAAAATCAATTCAAGTAGTCTTGAATTGATTTACATTTTAAAAATTGATTTTTCAAGAGACATTTGAATAGATTTACATCTTAAAATTAATTTTTCAAGAGTAAGAGGATGTATTCTTGAATTGATTTATATCTTAATAATTGATTCTTTAAAAGGAAAAAAATCGATTCAAGTATTATCTCTTAAGAATCGATTCAAGTATTCTTTAAGATTTACCTCTAAATTCAAGTATTCTTCAAGTATTCTTCAAGTGAAAGAGGATCAACGATTCAAGTATTCTTGAATCAATTTACATCTAGAGAATAAGAGGTTGAAAAACTAATTCATGTATAGAATCGAAAGTTTAAGTTCTTTGAGTTAAATCATTATTTCATATCAAATAACATTAAAATTGAGTTTGTAAATTTTTGTTAATTTTTTAAATTTAGTATATTAATAGTTATATATTTACATATATCTTAATTATTCAATTATGACATATGAATTATAAAATTTGTTTTCTTTAATAGTTTATATAATATAAAACTAAAAAAATAAAAAAAAATAAAATTAATAAATTCATTACAAATTTATGAATATTTAAAAGAATATTACTTTAATTTCATTAATTGCAATTAATAAATAAATTATTAGATATAAATAAATTAATTAGTATCAAATCATGTATAGAAGAAAAAAGAATAAATTGAGATTTTTTTATATATAATTTATATTTATTTTAGAAAAATAATAAAATGAATGATTTATTACTAAGAGTTACATATTTTGATCATAATTGCACTTAAATAAAATAAAAAAAGAAATACTAACAACTATATAAATATACAGAAAATAGACAAAATTGCCCCTATTTAGTTGCACATTTTTTAAGAGAAACATGAGGAGTAATAAATAGTTTTTAATTGAATTATATTATAAGGTAACATTTAAAAAAAGAAATAATTACTGATAGGTACACACTTTTTACCCCTAATTACTACTAGATACATTGATTTAAAATAATTATTATTTAATACAAAATATTAAAGTAAAATACCAAATATACCCCTAAACCCATATACCTTTAAAACACTAACCCCAACCTCCACCCACCACCGGACCACCGCTGCCGCTGCCGGACCGCCGCCGCCGCAGCCGGAGCTCCGGCGGCCGGTCGCCGAAAAATCTGTTCGTCAGAAAAAAAAAAAAAAAAAAAAAAAAAAAAAAAAAAAATGGTCGCCGGAAAAACTGCCACCGCCGGAAAAGCTGCCGGACCGCCGTCGCCGGACCACCACATTTTTTTGCTGCACACACTTTTTTTTTCCTGCACACACTTTTTTTGCTGCACACACTTTGCTGCACATGAACTTTTGCTGCACACAATATTTATGTGCAGCACATTAATAGGGGTAATATTGGAATATCACTGTATATTTTTGTACCTAGTAGTAATACTTTTGTATGTTTGTATCTCATAGTAATTTAGGGTTTTTTTGTGTACCTAGTAGTAATCCTCCCATAAAAAAAATACAAGTCAAGATTCTTTCAAATAATTAGAATATTTGTATATATATTAAATTTTTACATGATTTAGTTATACTTTACATTATCAAAAGTCAAATATTATAATTTGTTGCAAATTATTTACATTGATGAAAGAAATTGTCTAGGTATAAAAAAAAAATCTCCTTAATTAATTTTATTACGTTATATAACACAGATTATTTAATTATAAAAAATAAAAATAATAATTAAATGATCCCGCGTTTAACGCGGTTTCATCTTAGTATATATATTAGTTTAATTAATGGAATAATGAGTTTTGTGTTTGGATTAAATTGGGTCAGCCTGGTAGTAGATACCACTGGTCATCTAGTTTGTAAAATTTATTTGTGTCAAACACCCCCAAAATCCAATTTAGAAAGAAAACAAAAACTAAGACGAAAATATCTCATGCATATCGTAATTATTTCAAATGTTATCAATTTAACGTTAAAAAATATAAATAAAAATAAAAATGTAGGTGCTAATATACAATGTGTTTATTCCATCAATTTTGGTATGGTTACCAAATACATAACATCCCACTAGAAATGTAATCATGGAGATGATACATTGATTCTGTTCACACACACACACGAACTTTGAGCGTTCAAATAAGACGATACAATGTAATACATATTATTTCTGTCTGATGAAGATAATTTAGGTTTCTCAATCATGGCTCGTTTTATGCCTACAATTAAAATAGACTATTATGGTAGACTCAAAGTCCAAAATCGTCAATTTACTATATTTAATTATCTCCCCATGTGAGACTAATTTTACTAACTTTAATTTTATTTAATTGGTAATTAATTTATTAATTAATCCATACTAATCAATTAAAACTAAAAATGTAATTATAGATAGGATGCACCAGGTATGGAATTGCCCATTCCGAAAAAATAAAAATTGGAATCAAATCAGTCCTGGTATGGTTCTGGTTTCAATTTAAAACCATTGGTTCCCAATTTTTCTTTAAAAAACTTCAAAATCATGTTTAAAAAAAAAGCCGATTCAAGTTTCGATTCCAGTTCCATGAAATGAAAAACTGAAATATATCTAGTTTCGATCTCATTTTGACCGGTTCCAATTCAAATAGCCAATTCCAGTTAAAATGTGAATGCCTAATCCTAAACTTTGAACTTATAAAAATTACAATTAAATATAAAATTGTAAAACTTGATACATATAATAATGAGTTGGTCTCTTGTGTCCTCAAGTACACAAATGTGTATAAGGGTATAATATTTTGTTCAGGTTATATACTTTAATTAATAAGAATTTAACATTTTGTTTTAAAGTGTATACACTTTTATTAAAAAAATTCAGAAAATAAAGGATATACGTCGTTACACTAAACAATATACTACTATTTGACAAGTTTTAACCTAAATTAATATAGATTTCTAACTTAATGTATGTATTTAATTTATAAATATAACTATATACTCCATAAGTTATTAAATTACTACGTTACATTACATCAACAAATACGATATTTCAAACATTCAATTATTAGTAAAATGAAAAAAAAAGGAGTATAATAATATATATACAATCTTGTCTATTCTCAATGGAGTATAATAATATATATATACAGTCTTGTTTATTCTCAGTATTTAAACTTTACATAAAAAATACTTTTAATTCCACCAATCTAAAAATAACGACATATACAAACTTTATATCAATATAAAATTAAAATACATAAATTTAAAAAATATGTATATAAAAATATTAGACGGGTTATAAGCTTGTCCTAAAAATATTTGGAACTAGTCCTAACGAATTTCAAACTAAATAATCTGGATAAAAAAAATGTCTTGAATTAAACAATTTCCAAAGCTTTTATTATTATTATTATTATTATTATTATTAAAAAATCTTTGTTAAATGGGCAATTAGCCCATCAGTACATGAACTCTTTTCACATATTAATTAAACTATAATTTTCGTTGTCGTAATATATTTTTAAGCACATATTAATTCAAATCAATTTAAATAAATTTTAAATTTCAAATATATTTAAATGTATGTGTACTCTGCGTGTGTTATAATTGTTTTATTATTATTATATTATTATTTTCTTTTAATGAAATACCATCTAGACTAGAACTTGTGATATGGGAGCTGAATCTTTACTTTTGTGTCTTTAATAAATTAACAAAATTGATTAATTAATACAATAATAAACAAGTGTGTAAATAATGGAACAATTGGTTTGACCATTTGGGTTATTTGTCCTTGCAAGAGTAATTTTTCAACCTTTGATGCTTAGATTTTCTTCATTTTGATATTTTGTTTGTTTTTTTTTATAATTAATGGAACGTGCTCATCTTTACTAACCCATTCCAAAGTCTTCACTCCTCGTCAATTCTAACCATCCTTTTGAAAGGGTTAAGATGATTATCTTTATTTTTATTCTTTTTGAAGGAAATTTTTTTTGTTGGACTATTTAATACATATTTGGTACTTATAATTAGTTTAAAATACATTCTTTAAATAAAAATATTTATAAACAGTGTTTTCATAATCGAATCGGAAGCTGAATCGGTGGATGCAGCGGTTCGAGATTCAACCGATCGGATCGGTTCAATCGAAAAATTAAATTTTACATATTTTCAATTATATTTTATAATATTACAATTCATTAAAAAATTTTATAATAACCAAAATTATTTTATAAAGAAAAAATTCAATTTATGTAAAAATATAATTAGATAAAATATTTATAGTTAATAATTCATACTTTATACATATTTTTATATATTCTCTTAATACCATATTACATAATTTATACTCAAACTGCTATATATCTGATGCACCACCCCAGGAAAATCGCTTAATTTAATTCAAATTTTTAAATATTATATTTTAAAATAAATAAAAATAAAAGTGAAATAATATACTCCCTCCGTCCCATACTTATGTTCACACTTTCCGTTTTCGTCCGTCCCACACTTATGTTCACCACCCAAAAATGGAAAGTTCACATTAACCAACAACCTCAAAAGTTATCTTAATTTCAAAAATATCACTCACACCTAACACACATAACTTACTTTATAATTTATTTATTACCTAAAAATACCATAATACCCCTAAAAAGTCAATAAAGTTGGTCAAAAAGCAACTTTTCTTAAACTCCGTATCTACAGTAACGGTGAACATAACTATGGGACGGAGGGAGTATAATATAAAAACAAAAACAAAAAAATTAAAAAAAAAATTAAAAACCGATTGGACCGGTTCAATCGATTTTTCTGATTTTGACCGGTTCAATCCGGTTCAACTCAAAAAATAATTTTGTAGGGATTTTGAATCGGTTTGGAGGCCGGTTCCCGGTTGAACTGGTTGAACCGGCCGATCCAATCGATTTTGAAAATCATTGCTTATAAATACAACAAGATAAAATACAACAAGATAAAATCATTTATCTAGTATAATCTCAATTTATTGTGAGATAATAACTTTTATGTTGGACATCTTTGCTGTACATAAAACTTACAATTCACATAACATTTATGTTCACATAGTATTATTTGTTACACATAACACTTATCATTCACATAATATATGTTGCAAATAGTAATATTTTTGCTACATATAACATTAATGTTTGTGTGTAATATAAGTATTTGTGTACATAATAAAAGTATGGGTGCAACACAAAATGTTATGTGTAGTATATTATAAGGATAATATTGAACATATATTTATGTAGTTTATATATATATATATATATATATATATATATATTCTTTTGTATTTCATTTCAATATTTCTTATAGTAAATAATTTATAAAAGGGTTTGTATAACAATTTGTAATAATTAATTTTTTTAATATTTATAAAAGGGTATTTACGTCTTGTCATGTAAACATATTTTAATTTTATAAATTAATAGGGTTCGTTTAGTAGATTCGGAGGTGCTGGTGCAAATAGCCACCCCCATGTTCAGTCTCACTCAATTATACTCCCTCCGTCCCGGACTTATGTTCACCGGCACTGTAGATACGGAGTTTAAGAAAAGTTATTTTTTGACCAACTTTATTAACTTTTTAGGGGTATTGTGGTATTTTT
Organism: Pogostemon cablin; assembly: GCA_023678885.1. Lineage (NCBI taxonomy): Eukaryota > Viridiplantae > Streptophyta > Magnoliopsida > Lamiales > Lamiaceae > Pogostemon > Pogostemon cablin. The sequence goes on along the minus strand of CM042969.1, from coordinate 29,336,682 downwards.
AAGTAATAAATAAATTATAAAATATGTTATGTGTGTTAGGTGAAAGTGTTGTTTTTTAAATTAAAATAACTTTTGAGGTTGTTGATTGATGTGAAGTTTTTTTTTCATGAAAACAATAATTAATTAATTAGATGGTAGTATTTCATAAAGATAAAAAAGCAATTTCAGATTCACGGAGTTGCAATGTACATGTATTTATTAATGAATGTACTCCCTTCATTCCAGCATAGCTTTCACACCTCCTTTGTAATTTACAAAGGAGGTGTGAAAACTGTGTTGGCACAAAGGGAGTAATATTTTTGTTCATTTATTCATTATCATTAAAAAGAAGCTATTAGAAAATTCGCAAAAATTCACCAAGAAGCTGTATAAGATTTTATTTATTAATATATATATATATATATATATATATATATATTTCAAATATTTTTGTGAATTGGGTTCACACGTGCACCCTGATTTATCAATTATTTTTTAATACATAAAAAATTACTCTTTAGAAATATGAACTATTGCACTTTAGAATGAAAATAATACTGCTCAAATTCTTATGCCCTAATTTATGATTTTCTTTAATACATGAAAAATTACCAATAAAAAAATAGACTATTGCTCTTCAAATTCTAATTTATTGTAATTTTTTATATTCTTGAGCAGAATTTGAGAAATTAATATTTTTTATTTAAAGAAGTACTAATAATTTGTCCATCTAAAAAATAACTTTTTTATAAACTAAAAAAAATAAGAGCATGGTGAATTGGATTTACGTGAGACTCTATTTTTTTTTATTAATATAAGAGTATATAAATTTAATGTGTACCTTACCTTGTCCATGTAATACTTCTTCCGTCCCACAACAAGGAGTGCATTTTTCCATTCTCGTCCGTTCCAACATAAGAGGTGCATTTATCTTTTTAGTAAATGAGATCCACACAAAACAATTAATATATCTTAATGGGACTCACACATCACACTAATATAAATACCCACTATATATTAAAATATTATTTCTATCTCCTCAACTACTCATTATTAATATACATACCTACTATACATTAAAATATTATTTTTCTATTCTCAATTACTTATTAAATATTGTATCCCTTAATCTACGTGCCAAAAAGAAACGCACTTTTTTGTCGGGACAGAAGGAGGATTTTGCAGAGAAAAATAAGATCTTATCTTTTTTGCCGGGACGGAAGGAGGATTTTGCAGATAAAATAAGGTCTTATAGGATTTTTTTTAACGTATATTTAATTGTTAATTTAATATTTCATATACTAATTAATCTAAATTTACATTATTGATGGTTGGTCAACTTAAATAAATGTAATTGGCGGCCATGGCATTGTTAATTAGTGTGTGTACTTACTATATATTCCAATAAATAAAAGATAGATTCAAATCCAATTAATCAATCAAACTTCCCCATCTCGTCTCACGCTATGTTAATTTAATTAATTAGATATTGCTATTTAAATTCATAAAATTTCAGAAATAAATGTTACATTTAATGAAATTTATTGGAAAAAGATAATCCAAAAAGAAGTACTTAATTTTGTATAGATATCCTGTAGTTCTTACCTACTTCGACCATTTTATTTTGTGAACATTTTTTATTAAATCTTATTCGTGTTTTTCTCTTTTTAATTTTCAATTTAAACATTGAAAAAGAAAATCATAATAAGTTTAAGCTCAACGGAGTCAAAATATTTGAATTAGTTAATGGAAATATGAGATTTGATAGAGATATTAATCGAGGAAAGATAATATATATTAATTTTTTTAGAATTTATAAGATACTCCATGTAGTAATAGTTTACAAAGTTTTTGTGAATTTTGAAATTTTAATATTATGTGTAAACAAACATGGGCTGAACTCATACACACAAAAGACTTCCTCCTAATAAAAAATAGAAAAAATTACTTATAGGTACACACTTTGTATCTATAATTATTGTGAGATATATTAATTTAAAAAAATTAAACTCACATACAAAATATTAAAGTAAAATACCAAATATAACTCTAAACTCATACACTTTTAAACCACAAATCCTAAACCCTCACCCACCGCCGAACCGCCGCCGGCCGGTCGCCGGACCTGCACCGAACCTCCGTCGGACCACCACACTTTTTTGCTGCACACACTTTTTTTACAGCACATAAAATTTGCTGCACACGAACTTTTGTTGCACACAAGGGATAAAATATTTTTTTGCCCCATAAGTTTGACCATGTACAATTTTTGCCCCAAAAAAGATAACATTTTGGCATTTATCCCACTATCTTCATAATTGTGTCAATGTTGCCCGTTTTCGTCAGAATTTGATATTTTCGCCGGAATCGATCACGTGCATGTCACGTGATCATCGGATTTGATATTTTACGGCGGGATAAAATATTTTTTAACCCCGTAAGTTTGGCCATGTACAATTTTTGCCCCAAAAAAATAAGATTTGGGCATTTGTCCCAATATCTTTATAATTGCGCCAATGTTGCCCCATTTTTCCTGGAATTTGGCATTTTCACTAGAATCGATCACCGATCACGTCTATGTCACGTGATTATCGGATTTGGCATTTCCTGGTGAATTTCCTGACCTAGCGACACAGTGGCATCCACATTAACAATAATAATATTTTATTGGTAATTTAATTTTAAAAAAATACCCTCAATATCGATGAACTTAGTTATCACGTGCCTCCATGTGCTTCCACCATTTACGCAAACTCACTCTTCTTGTCATTCAGGGATTCCCTGTGTACCCTCTCACCATGAGCGGCAACTGTCGGATCTTCTCCTCCAATGGCCTACCACAAACGAATAGATCACAGTATACATGGCCTCGATCCGTACCCTCCTACAGTGTGAGCAACCACATGATATCGGAGCCACACAGAGGAGGATGGGGTTGTTGGCGTATTTTAGCTCTGATTCAGTCATTCGCACCTCACTGAAAAACGGATGATTTATTATCAGTCTCGCGATTCTAATTGTGATTAGGAGATCAATATCAAGTGCACGCATCCCCACTTGGTAGACCATGTTGCCGGCGACTCTGCTTTCCATTATGAAAACCCTAGAGAATTAAGCAAATTATTCGATTGAAGGATTGGCGTCAAGACCGGTGAGTGCTTAGGTTTTAGCCCATTGCACTTCGTCCATGAGGTCATCGTACGCCTCCAGAAGAAGATTCTCCAATGCTAGGTATTACTCGACGGAAGCGATGAGGGAAGGAACGTGAGCAACCATACGGTTGCATGACTCATGGAAGAATATGGAGTGGTGGCGCTCAAGAATACGAATCCTCCGCCGAGGAAGTAGATGATGATGGGGAGCTTAGTGACGTGAGTAGGGTGGCACGAGCGGAAGATCCAACGGCTGCCGCCCATGGTGGTGAGAGGGTACACGAGGGATCCTCTAATTGACAAAAAGAGGGAGTTTGCGAAGATGGTGGAAGTACGTGGAGGGCACGTGAGAATTGAGTGCATTGATGGAGGGTATTTTTTAATTAAATTTTTAATAAAATATTATTATTGTTGTTATTGATGTGGATGTCACTGTGCCGTCAGGTCAGTAAATTCGCCGAAAATGCCAAATCCGATAATCATGTGAAACGCGTGTGATTGATTCTAATAAAAATGTCAAATTTTGGGGAAAACGGGACAACAATTGGAGCAATTATAAAGATATTGAGACAAATGTCCAAATCTTATCTTTTTTAGGGCAAAAATTGTATATGACCAAACTTACGGGGCAAAAAAATATTTTTCCCCCCACGAAAAATGTCAAATTCGATGATCACGTGACACGCACGTGAACGATTCCGGCGAAAACGGTGCAATATTGGCGCAATTATTAAGATAGTGGGAAAAATGCCCAAATGTTATCTTTTTTGGGGCAAAAATTGTACATGACGAAACTTATGGGGCAAAAAAAATTTTATCCCCACAATAATTTATGTGCAGTACATTGTAAGAGTAATATTATAATATCACTATATATTTATGTAATTAATAGTAATATTTTTGTATGTTTGTATCTCATATTAATTAAGGAGATTCTAATGTACCTAATAATAACTATTCCAATAAAATAAAATAAATAAAGAAATGGATATGTCACCAGTAATTAGGTGAGCTATACACAAAATTAATTATGTGACTAGTAACAGAATGAGAATTTTGTTGCACCGACTTGAACCGTTATTCACAACTCACAACTACACTATATAAATAGTCATGAAATTATATTTTTATATCAACATAATTTTTAATAAGAATAAAAATAGACTTTATTATCTTATAATACTCCTTTTTCCTTATTTTTATGTTCACATCTTACTCTTTCTTTTGAAAGGAAGTTTCTTATATAACGAAGCTTATATAAAATGAGTTGGGAATCGTTGTTAAATGAGAATTTTGTCTTTTTTTTTATACATATCAAAGGGGCGAAAGGAGTATACAGTAAAAATATGTTTATTGATAATTAAAGTATGTTTTTTAAAGTATGATGAATAATATATAAAAATATGATTTTAAGTATCATAATATGAATTATTGTTATATAAGTAAAATATATTTATTGGTCATTAAAGTATGATGAATGATTTACCACAGCATGATGGTAAAGTGTTATTAATATAATTCATTATAGACATACTTTAACTACTAATAATCATATTTTATCTATATAATAAATAATACTATATTTTAATAATAGGTCGGTTCGTTTTACGTATATCCGTTGTGTCCTTTAAAAAATGAACTATTTTGAAGAAACAAAATTAGAAACGGTAATATAAACATACTATCAAATATTATACCGTCACTTTCTTGTGAGACAAATTTTTTGTGAGACGGGTCGACTCATTATTAAAGTATGCTTATTATATAGATAAAATATGCTTTTGTGCAGTTAAAGTATGTCAATAATAAATCATATTATAATATCATAAATTATACTTTAATTCATCATTTATAATACTTCAGAAAACATACTTTAACACGTCTAATGAATCGTCTCACATATATAACGTCCCACATGTGAGTTTGTTAATTATATAATATTAAATTTTATATTTTAAGAGTAAATTTTATGTAACATATAATTTTACTTTTTTTTTAAAATTTGTTATTAACTTTTATAAGACATGGTTAACACTTCTCATCTGTCTTATAGATTATTTATAAAATATTTTAATTTAACGGTTATTGTTGTTTATTAAAAATAAAATGAAATATCACTTTTTATCTATTTTATTTTATATTAATAATTTAATGAGACTATCTTATACAAATTTTGTCATCTTTTATAAAAATATTACATTTACTCAATTATTAAATTATCTTCCTTAATTTTAATTAAATCACATTTATTATTAACATTAATAACAAATTCAGTCACATCTTTTCAGAGTATTTTGGCAAACAAAGTTAAAATTAAAAAAAATAATTACTATAAAATTAATATGGAGATAGCAGGAGTTTATTAAGAGTGTGTAACGAGTGTTTGTCACATTCAATTACATTGTTATTTCTACACACATAATATATTAACCTAATTATGTGTTTTATTAAATTTAAACTCACTTTTTTTTCTCTATATTAATTTTTAAAATATTGTTCATGTATTAAAAAAATGGGATAAGTACTAATAGGTACACACTTTTAACCTAAATTACTATTAGATACATGGAATTTAAATAATTATTCTCAAATACAAAATATTAAAGTAAAATACCAAATATAACCTTATACTCAATACACTTTTAAACCAACAACCCTACCCCACACCCACCCACAGGAGTTGACCGGCCATTGACCGGCGTTGACCGGCGAAATTGTGCAAAACAATTATGCAAAATCAAATTGTGCAAAACAATTGTGCAAATATATAGGGGATCGGCCGTTGACCAGCGTTGACCGGCCGTTGACCCGGCGTTGACCGGCCGTTGACCGGCGAAATTGTGCAAAATAATTATGCAAAATCAAATTGTGCAAAACAATTGTGCAAATATATAGGGGACCGGCCGTTGACCGGCGTTGACCACCGTTGACTGGCTGTTGACCGACGTTGACCACCGTTGATAGGCGAAATTGTGCAAAACAATTGTGCAGAATCAATTTGTGCAAAACAATTGTGCAAATATATAGGGGTATTTATGGTACTACAGTTATAATTATGTAGTTATGAGTAATAGTGCTTTAAGTCATGTAGTTAATAGCAATTATGCATTTTTTTTTGTAGCTAGTAGTAAGTGACCCTAAAAAAATATAATAATATGTGAAAAATAAAATATAAAAATTTCAGAAAGCAAACACAGCCAAGCTATTTGGAGGCATTAGCCTTTCGCGACCGAATGGGACGATTTCGGGTCGTGCAAATGGATTGGATCATAATCTTTATTGTATTTTAGATGTCTTTGTCTTTTATCATTCCATTTTATTCTTTATATATATAATAATAATAACACCTCTTCTTGAATTTAATTGGACCCAACATGTTATTTATATGCTCGTTTTCAAAAAATTTACTTCTCTACCTCATAAATTATAGTAGTAATTACTTTTATAGATGATAAATACTATTGTGCGAAATTGTATTCTTTAGACGTGACAAACTATTATATTAGATTTTATTAGAGTTAGTCCCGGCGTGTTTGAGGTACTTAAAAAGGTGTAATATTTTGTGAAGAATAAACCTTATTCAATCATAGTTAAGTTTGCATATGTCTTAGATTACATATGGACATGATGTATAGAAGAATCAGATGCATCATGTTGGTTAAATAATCAAGATGACAGCAAAAGGATACAATCGGTGCATAAGGTGAGCAGGGAAGTTTGAGGAGTTTGTTTGGTGGCTAAACGGATTAGTTAGGAGAGGTTGAGCATATGGCTGGAAAGCTTGACACATAAGCTGTTAGTTGGAAGTAGTTTCACTCGGTTTGGTAACCGTTTGATACTCCAACTGAAGGCTCAAAGATGCTTCAGCGAGTTAGTCTCATAAGTTAGCTAGTTACATATCTTTTTATATACATAGCTTCTGGTTTGCTGATTTATTCAGCGTGTAATCTTCCTCACACTCTCATATGGAATAAGATACTCTCTCCATAGTGGACGTAGGCTCGTTAGTGAGCCGAACCACTCTAAAAACTCTCGTGTTCTCATTTCGTTTCTTCATCTATAGTTTAGGCTTCATGCTTTCAATTCTTAAGTTCATGCTTCAATTTGATACCTGCCTAATTTCACGACAATTGGCGCCGTCTGTGGGAAGAAGGGCAGGCCAAGGAAGAAGATGGAGATTGAAGATCAAGATGGTGTTTCCATGAAGGTTGAAAGCGGGTTTCAGAGGATATAAAATCTGATTCGGTGTGACGATGAAGAGCGATATGAGATGCAAGAAAGCAGACGTTTATTGCAGATCAGTGGTATCAGAAGTGTGCTGAGGCTGATGGATTGATAACATGGTGAGCATGCTGAAATCCACCTGTGTGGTATAAAAGAAAGTTTTCAGAGGGAGAAGGAGTAATTCTTTGATGCAGCGTTTCAAAGCTGGGAGAATCGGAGAGCTCTGATAATCCGGCAGACGAGCTCGGATCTCCGATGATAGGTAGTTCTTTGGACGGTGGTTCAGAGAGAGAAGGAAGTCTTTCGACGGCAGTTCGGAGGTGGGTTCGAGATTTTCGGTAGCGGTTCTTGGTTATATAACTACAGTTCATTGTGGTGGAGATCAAGAAACCGGTGGAAGAAGATTCCAAGATTGGAATTCTCGGTAAGAAGGAATTGAAAATCCATCTATGGTGGTGTGCAAACCAGCAACCGATAAGAAACTGAGAAAATTTCCGATGGCATTCTTATCGACGTGAGTTGGCAGTCTTGGGTGAGTTGGCGCAAGGAAATGCTTCAGCAAGAAACTAGAGGAACAGAGTATTGCTCGGAATTGATGAACAGCGATCGACGGCAGGATTTCATGGCTGAAATTGAAGATAGAAGATTTCACGCAAGTTGAAAATGGGCGACTCTCTCCAGCGGTGAACGGCGTCGGCCCGGCTTGGCAAGATACAGTTCCGGCGAGGAAGGTGTAACACTGCGGCATAAGATGGCGGTTCGACGGGATCGGGTGGCGTTCAGAAATTGAATGGAGGTGGCAGCTTCTCTCCAGAAGTGTAAAGTAATGGATGATTCGGCCGGCGATGGAATTTTGGAAGAAGGATGGCAGATAGGAAATTCCAGGATTTGGACAGAGGTGGAGACTCTATGAGCCATAATTTACTGAAGTCATCAGCAAATAATTCTCCAATAAGGAAAAGGTCTCCAACAATGGTGATGCTATCGGAGAGAAGAAGCAAAATTGTTCATAGGTGAAGGACAATTTCTATCCAACGATTATCAGTAGATCACTTGTGGAGATCAAAAGTTAGAAGTGGCTGGAAATTATAACTTTGGTTCAGTATAGGTTCAAAGAACTTGATCAGTACAATGTGGCAATAGCAAGCAAGAAACATGGAAATTTTTCATGGAAGTGCTACCATTGTTTAAGGGATGCATCAATTGCATGGGACTCCCAGCAAGGTGGAGTCGGGACATGGCAGGTTAACCATGGAGATGAAATCAGCTTAACAGGTTGGTATTTCATGAAGATGAGGTCAACTCAATAAGTTTGTAAGAAAAGGATTTTTCGGTAAGTGAATGGTGTTCGGGGGAAGTAGCGATATAATGGGGTAGCTAGGAAATGTGGTACTTGGACTCGTTGGCGTTTAAGAGCAGCGCGGTAACAACGAGCAAGTAGGAGAAGCATCGGGTAATCCTAATGAGTTAGAATCGACTTCAAAGTAATGGAACTTTCATTAGGAAAATGGTTCGAACTTGGTGTGGCTTGGCGGTAAGTCAACATTATATGTTGCAGGTGTTGCTCATGGTTGAGCAATGGTAAAAGGTATTGCTCAAGTTGGAGCAATGATTAAGAGGTGCTACTCAAGGTGGAGTAGTGTAATGGAGGGAGAGTTGATATGGTTTGATTAAGGTTTAAGGTGGAGATTTGTGAAGAATAAACCTTATTCAATCATAGTTAGGTTTGCATATGTCTTAGATTACATATGGACATGATGTATAGAAGAATCAGATGCATCATGTTGGTTAAATAATCAAGATGACAGCAAAAGGATACAATCGGTGCATAAGGTGAGCAGGGAAGTTTGAGGAGTTTGTTTGGTGGCTAAACGGATTAGTTAGGAGCGGTTGAGCATATGGCTGGAAAGCTTGACACATAAGCTGTTATTTGGAAGTAGTTTCACTCGGTTTGGTAACCGTTTGATACTCCAACTGAAGGCTCAAAGATGCTTCAGCGAGTTAGTCTCATAAGTTAGCTAGTTACATATCTTTGTATATATATATAGCTTCTGGTTTGCTGATTTATTCAGCGTGTAATCTTCCTCACACTCTCATATGGAATAAGATACTCTCTCCATAGTGGATGTAGGCTCGTTAGTGAGCCGAACCACTCTAAAAACTCTCATGTTCTCGTTTCGTTTCTTCATCTATAGTTTAGGCTTCATGCTTTCAATTCTTAAGTTCATGCTTCAATTTGAGACAATCTCATGCAAGACTTGTCATTTCATATAAGTCCATCTCAATACAATGTTCACTAAATAAAATAATAAAATTTTAAAAATAAATACTCCCTCGGTCACCATTCTAATGGTTACTGTTCACTAAATAATATGAGTGAGGCTTGCGTGCACCCGGGCGCACGGAACACATTCCGTGCGCCTTTAGAAATTTTGTATTATGGGTAAGGGTACATTAATTTGGTCTAAAGGGTATACACTTTAATTACTAAAAGGTATACAATTTTGTTCTAAAGGGTATAAACTTTTTATTAATATTTTTTTTTCTTTAGAAAATAAAGGGTACACATTTTTATACTAAAGGGTATACAATTTAACACAAAATTCTAAAGGCGCACGGAGTGTTGTCCGTGCGCCCAAAATTTTCTTTAGAAAATAAATGGTACACATCTGTATACTAAAAGGTATACAATTTAGCACAAATTACTAAAGGCGCACGGAAAGTGTTCCGTGCGCCCGAGTGCACAGGAGCTTTTGCCAAATAATATAATGAAATTTTAAAAATAAATACTCCTTCTGTCCCCGTTCTAATGTTTACATATTTTCAATTTCAGCGTGTCATCCTAGTAATTACATTTTCCTTTTTGGACTCTCGCAAAATATTAAAATATCTTCATATGGGATCACCTTCAATATTAATACAACTATTCATTATATATTAAAATATTATATCTCTTACCTCAATACACATTAAAATAATGTATTCTTTATCGTTCAAAAAGCAAACATAACTTGTAATCCTCGTGCAAAAAACATACATAATTATTAGAAAGAGACAAAGGAGTAAACTTTAATTACATCATATTTTCAAAAATATTATTCTCATCTTATTAACAAATTTATTTTAATAGTATTTATTTATTATCTAAAAAAAATATTATCTTAAAAAAATAATTAAATTGAAAAAAAAATTACTTTTTCTTATACTCGATATCCACTGTATGGATTAGTAGTTAATTAGGACGGAGTAAGTAATAACATTATGCTAATAAAATAAAAAATCACCGCCCACCTGCCCATAAAACGACACTCACCACCCACTAAGCAGTCCTCCCAAAGCTTCCAACCCAACCACACTCAGGACCACTGATCTTTAATTCTTTTTTAATTCATTTTTTTATTATTTTATTTCACAAATCCCTTGTTTGGGTACCCAACACTCCTACCTTATCCTTTTCTTTCCAAACCACCCCACCCCACCCCACCCCTCTCTCTCAACTAAAAAAATACAGCTTTGGCCACACCCAAATCACTCATTAAACATTTTATCATATAAATAATCAAATTTAGTCTTAATTCAATCTAATAATTATCTTTCTTAACTTTTCTTGATGTAACAGTAAATGAAAGAAAAAACCGAATAATAAAAAAAGAAAACTGAATTAAGATCAAGAAAATGATACACCTACTAAACATTAACTGTACAATTACTTCAAATTATAATCTTTTGTGTAAATATCAGTAATTTCAAGACTAGTAAAAAGCAGTATATCTCTATATTTCTCTTTTCTTTTTACCAAACCCAATCTCTTCAGATGTACACATTTTATACATCTCTTCTTCTGCAAATACAATTAACTTCAAGAAATTAAAAAAAAAAAAACGTGAAATTAATTAATTAACCTCCTGAAAATCTGTAGTATCTGATAAATCAGTTCTCCTCCGAACTTTCAGGGCTAGGATACTCATTCAAATCGGGCTTCTGCGACGCCCGGCCCGAATCGTTCGGCCCGACGCACGACCGTCCAGCGGCCTGCAGGGCGTCGACCCTGGCGCCGACCTCCGTGGCCTTCTTCCTGATGGCGGCGGCGGAGAGGTCGCTCTCGGCGGCGGCGGCGTACTCAATTACGGAATCGGGGAAGTTGAGGCGGGCGGAGGGGCCGCGGAGGTAGAAGACGGCGGTGTCGTAGGCACGCGCGGCGGCGACGGGGGAGGAGTAGGAGCCGAGCCAGATTCTGGAGCGCTTATTGGGTTCCCGAATCTCGGCGACCCATTTGCCCCACTTTCGCATCCTAATCCCTCGGTAGGGTTTGTCCTGCGCGTGCTGCCGTGGCTTCCTTTTGGGATTTTCGCTGCTGGAAGAAGACGTGGACGACGTCGTACAGTAAACTCCCTCCATGGATAAGAAAATTGAAATTCAATTAGGGTTAGAGAAAATATGTTTGGGATAACATTAGAGAGAGAGGGGGATTTTATTAGTAGCAAACGATGGCTACGAGGTGGTGATGGCGTATTTATATGGAAGGTTTATAATGGCTGCTAATTTACATTTTATTTTTTTATTTGTTCTCAAATTAAGTTATAAATAAATACGGAGTAAAAAATTGATACTCCCAAACTTACTCCTTCCGTCCATACAGCCTACAGCTGTAAGCATCCATTTACTCGTTCTACTATTTGGAGAGTATTACTCTTTCGTCACTATAAAATCTTATAATCGAATTAAGTGATATAATAATTTAAGGAGTATTAAATTAATTAAAATATAATATTTTAACATGTACGTAGTATTGCATGTGAATCTATAAAAAATATAAGTACTCTTTTCGTCCTATAATAAATTAAATAAACTTCGTCACCAAAAAAAAAATCAAATTAATCTCATCCCTAAAAGTAAATCTAAATTACAAATTTATCATTCACACCTAACACACCTAATATATTTTATCATTTATTTACTTCCTAAAAATATTACTCCACGTTATCATCCAAAAGTCAATAAAATTTTCAAAAAGTAACTTTTCTTAAACTTTATATCTACATTAACAGTGAAGTTTATTATGGAACAGAAAGGGTATTAATTATTTTATGCGGGTCACATTAATAGGGAAGGAATTTGTAAATCTCATCTTAAAAAAAAGTAAAATGAGAAAATGTAAACATTTATCCGGAAGAAATGAGTATTATTTTATAGTATTAGTGGGGTGTGTGGAGTTCATTTTTCTCGTAGTGAGGTATATACCACCACACAAGGAGCCTCCTAATAAAAGGTTGCGACCACGCTGCGGGGTAGGATCCGATCCTTGATCATTGTGCAAGTTGTCCATTTGCTTGACCAGTTGAGCTGTTCATGTGGGCCTTCACTCGAAATATATTTTAACTATCAATAAGTATATCTTACCTACTTTTATATACTATGTATTAGTAATGAGTCGATTCGTTTCACAAACTGTGTCATATATATTTTCTCTATAAAAAAAAATTGCCTTTTTTCTTTTTTTAGGGTGGCACACAAAATATTATATCAAATCCTTGCTATCTCCTTTATTTTCCACGTATAAGTTTGTTTTCTCTTTTGATACCATAATCAAATGTCGTTAGTATGATCATATTTGCTAAGACAAATTATCTTGTGTATGAGGTTTTATGGGAAGTTTAATAGAATCGTTTAACTTTTAGATATATATACATATATGAAATGTTATTAAAAAAAAAAAACAAATTTTGCATGCAGTCGGGATCAAGGATAAAAAATGATCAAGGATAAAAAATAGTGGTATTAGATTAATTCTAAATTATGAATGTATTAAGAAATTAACTTAATTAATTATTTGTCGTTTTTTTTTTCTTACTCCTTTTCAAGTTTAATAAGTTTATTTAGGTTGGACGGAGAGTAATTGAATATGTATAATTATTTCAATATATTTGCGAAAGTAAATTATAATTTTCAATATTTAATTCTATAACTATGATCGATAACGCGGTTTGGATGTTGGAAATTTTAAGATGATTTTTATAGGTACAACTATACACTCGATAATTTCAATCAATTTAAATTGAAAGAAATGATTCCCTTTATAAAAATATATTATTTGACCAAATGTCATTTGCATTAATTGAAATATGCAACTAATTAAAATAATAAATAAGAAAAAAAATGCTTTCGCTGTTCACATCATGTATTAATTAATACGAAGATAATATTTGTATAATGGATATTAATATTTTCTTATTGAAACAATAAATTAAAAAAATAATTTTCTTCTTAACAGTTAATGATCAACCGCGTAAAAGATTAAGTTTGTTAAAGAAAGTATCATTTAGTAATATTTAATCAAATTATTTTAATATCAAAATCTTATAGCATGATAAATTGGTTTGTGTGAGATCGTATCATGTAACTTTCGTGATATGGATAAAGAGTGATAACATAATTAATAAAAAATAATGCTCAATCGATAAAAAGTGATAACTATGTAGTAAACTATTTCATGAATAATTTATAACATAAATAAAAAAATTATATTTTATAATTACGAAAAAGTAAAATAGCGTTACAGTTAGATATCTCACACAATACTATTAAAAAAATGTACATATATCGAATTCAAGATTTTTTTTTGGGAAAAAGGTCAACTAGGACCCTAATCTTTCCTCCCAAGATCATCATGCCCCTAAACTTAATTTTAGTACATCTTAAGTCTTAACCCTTCATTTTCTATTAAAGGATCATAATTGCCCTCTTAACTTTTATAAACTAACAAATAAACACCTTTTGGCTAATTACCCACCTTTTACTACTACCATATTTTATTTTTATTTTTAAGAGAAGTATTTAATTTTGAACATGTAACAATACATTAACTTAATTATTTATTTATGTATGTAAGGATAACATATTTTAAATATACATTTATATACGTACTTGGAAAGAAAAGACGAAAAAAATATTAATATATTCTTCAATTTAATTAGGAATGCATTTATATAATAAATAAATTTGTTACGAATTTATTTTAAAAATATTAATAATTATTTATATTCTTAAGTTTTTAATTTTTTCTTATAATAATTTCAACTTAAATATTTATTTTTTAAATATAATAATAACTATAAATTAAGAAAGATGTTCAATTAGCCACAAATTTCTAATTATTCATTCAACTGAATTTCTTAAAAATTGATACTCTATAAATTATATTAAAATTTTTATTAATTTTATAAATAAAAATTAAATTATATATTATTTTTTAAATAATTGAAATTTTAAAATACATTTGAAATTAAGGTTAGATTAAAAAAGTTTCTTATATATGCTTTAATTAATATTTTAATTATTAATTTATTAAATTATGTTCCACCAATAAAAAGTTAACACGTTTTTCAAAATGTACATTTTAGAAAACTTAAGTTAAATTCGTAACAAAATTTATTATAAAAATGTATCCCTAATTAAATTGAAGAATATATTAACTTTTTTTTTCATCTTCTCTTTCCAAGTATATAAATGTATATTTAAAAATATGTTATCTTTACATACATAACTAAAATAATTAAGTTAATGTATTGTTCAAAATTAAATATTTTTTATTAAAATAAAAATAAAATATGGTAGTAGTAAAAGTTGGGGAATTAGCCAAAAGAGATTTGTTTGTTAGTTTATAAAAGTTGAAGGGCAAATATAATCTTTTAATAGAAAATGAAGGGCCAGAATATACTAAAATTAAGTTTAGGGACGTGGATGATCTGGAAAAAAGGATTAGGGTCCTAATTGACCCTTTTCCTTTTTTTATTTTTTTATTAAATGTTAACTAGTACATGTTGGAATCAACCGTAATTCGTACTCTAATAGAGACAAAATAAATTTCTACTAATTTGACGAAAGAAATATTTTTGCATGTGTGAAAAAATGTTGGTCGATTTTGGATATGATTTGAATGAAGGTCGGCGGCGGCCATGATGGTGGCTCAATTGAGTGCCGCCGCCGCCACCGCCACCTAAGCAACATATATTTCTACGCCGACATCTTCTGCATCCTTCCTCATTCCGTTTTACTCCTTTTTTTTAAATTAATTTAATCTACAAATGGAAAAGAAATGGATGTATATTTTCCAAATTAGGAGTAATCATTACTCCCTCCGTCCCGTGAAGTATTTCGCGTATTGGTGTGCGCGGAGTTTAAGAAAATTTTATATTTTTATGTATAAAGTAAGAAAGAGAATATATATTTTAGTTGATTTAATGAAAAAGGTGTGTAAAGTTATTGAGAGATGTGGAAAAAGTGTGTAAAGTTTTTGGGAGATGTGAAAAAGTAAGTATTATATTGGGATATGTGTAAAAAGTGAGTATTAGTATAATGTATTTTTTACCAAATTTAGTAAAAGTAAAGTGTGAAATACTTTGAGGGACGGATGAAAAAGGAAAGTGTGAAATACTTTGGGGGACGGAGGGAGTATTTCTTTTCTTTTTCTATTTATGTGTCTCACATGTTTGGAAGATGGGCTAGTAATTAATTCGAAATTTCGTCTTACATATAAATTTTTCTTTCTTTCTTAAATTAATACCATTCAAATTAGATTTTTATTTTGTAGAAAAAAAAAACATTCAAATTAGAATTATACTCGACATTAATACCATTCAAATTAGATTATCTTTTTTAGAAAAAAAAACATTCGAATTAGAATTTTACTCCACACATGATACACGTAAAATTTATTATCACCGACAATATGGTGTTTTAATGAATATGCCCTCCAACAACGTATGCATGTGAAAAATGAATATCAAAATGGAAATTAGAGTAAGATTGTTGGATTTTTTTTTTTTGGTTGTACAAAGGATTTTGTGAGATAAATAAATTTAAAAAAAAAGTTCGAAGAATCTATAAGACGAGCAGTATATATTAAATATATTAATTTGTTGCAATGATATAAAAGTTTGAAAATACAATTAAAGATGCGTAGAACCAAAGTTGCATTAGAAGTGCTGCAACTTGGGGTTCATTCTGCTCTTAATCTATCTTGATTGTGAAGATAAGAAGGAAAAAATGTAATTTAAGAGAGGAAAAGAGTGTGACAACAATTATTATTTTATTCATTCATAGAATAAAATATTAAAGACATTAGCCAAGAAAACACCGAACTTAACCATATTTATCGAGTCGACATGTTACATCGCCGCAGTCGCCAACTCACCCACCCCACCCCTAAACGAACGGCCAAACCCAGTGTTACATTTTCCATTAATTATTAAAACTTATCTTATCTAAAATTAAAAATAAATTTGCTAACTAGAGTCATGCGTAAGAATTCATTTTGTGATGGTAGGCAAACACGTGTGTAAACATTTCACAAAACAATTTCGTATAATTGATCATAATATTTTAATAATAATACTCGAATCGTAATATAATTAGTTGTGAAATCAATTATACTATTTTATAACCTATTCGTTAAAAAAGGTAGAGTTACCGTCTTATGTTGATAACCTATTCGTTAAAAAAAAAAGTACATTTACCGTAATTATTTATTATTTTTTATTAAAGACATTATCAAGTGTTATCACTTTTTATTTATAATACTTTCTCCGTCCCATTAAATCGTTGTACCATAGATATTAAGAAAATATTACTTTTTAAATAATATTGGCTTTTTAGGGTAATTTGATATTTTTAAATAATAAATAAATTATAAAGTATGTTATGTGTAGAAAGAAATGTTAACACTTTTAAAATTTAGTATGTACTTTTGAAGTGTTAGATTATAATAATATTTTCTTTTTTTAGGGTGAACCATTATGTGGGACAAACAAATGAACAAAGGGTGAACGGTGGTTTTCTGGAACTGGAGAGTATAAATTATTCATGAAATAATTCATAACACCGTTATCAATTTTCATCAAATTAGTATCGCTTTCATTATAAGGTCACTTCTTATATAACTCGCACGTAAATCATTTCATGGAACGGTTTCACACAAAACTTAATCAATAAAACATAACATCATTTATAATGAAATATTTTTTATAAAAGATAATTACCAGTGTTGTTGAAACTGGACCGGACCGGCCGGTTGAACCGGTTGGACCGGGAACCGGCTCGAGATCCGGTCCAAAAACACCCCAAACCGTTTTAGCTGTTAAACCGGTGAAACCGTGAGAATCGGAACCGCCCTGTTAATTGAAAAAAATAAAAAAATTAGAATGTTGTGACTTGATTTGTCGTGCACACCAATAACCCTCAAAATTTCTTCATGTTTGGACATTTGGACATTGGAAGAATCGAAAACCCGGACAATAATAGAAAGAAAAAAAAATCCCTCCCAACGACATCAGCCCAGCGCGCCATAAACCATTCAGCTCCATTCGCTACAAAGTCGGAGGGAGATAGCAACCTTTTTTTGTGGGAAAGAAACAGCCACTGTTTCTGTTGATAGAACTGAGAGAGGGGGAGAGACATGGGGAGAGCGGCACTTAAGGGAGTAATTTTATTTCATTTAGACCTATAGTTAATTATTTTAAATTTTTAATAGTAATAGGTGGCTGGTGGGCCTTTAAATGAAGTGGGCTTAATGCATGAAGCAGCCATCATGTTTTTTTTTTTAAATATTTATTATATGGAGTATTATTTATTTTAATGGTTATTCTAAATATAATTAAAAAAAATAGGTAAATTTCATTTTTCCGGTTGAACCGTCGGTTCAACTGGTAGGACCTCGAACCGTTGAGGACACCGATTTGACCTCCGATCTGGTTATGAAATCACTGATAACTACTCCATTATTTAGGAGAATATAAAAACGGTCTCACACGTAAGATATTCTCATCTAAGTGTTGCTCATGAAAAAAACCCGTAACCCCTCCCCCCCACACACACTCTACACATACTAGTAGTACAACAAGGGGCGTATTTATATATGGGTAGCCCCGGGCTCAAGCTCAGACTGCCCACCAAAAGCCCATTATATTATATGTAAATAATTTGTATTTTTAAGTTTAGCTCAATCCAAAAAAAATCTAAGCTCACCCAAATGAAGTCAAAAAATAAATATATTTTCTCAAATTATATATATTTTATGAGTCCATTACAATAAATATTAAAAATTAGCTCATTCTCCGTTCACTTTTGAGAATGTGATTCATGTGTTTGTATATATATATATATATATATATATTTATTTATTTATTTTATATTATTATTATTATTATTTATTTTCTTTAATAAACTTAGTCAACCCCACACGGTTTTTTGGATCCGCCCCTAAGTACAACTCCAAAAACGTGGCTGCAAACATATTATTAATATAACTATCTATTACATAGAAAAATATTATCCCTCCATCTCATTACACTCTTCCTATATTTGTTTATCTTGTTATATTCTTTACATCCAAAAGTTTCAAATAAATAATTTCTCAATAAATATATAATTTAAAAAATAATACTTTCATCTAATGCATAGTATAATTTATTTTATTATTTATTTAGTATTATTACAAAAATCACGTTATCCTAAAAAGTGAATAAAGTTGATTTAAAAAAATATTTATTAAATTTATATCTACAATAATAATGAATAATAATTTGGGACGAATAGAATAACACTTTTTAATTTACGTGAAAAATTAAGTAAACGAATACGTTATTGATGGGAAAGAGTACTTCCTTTATCCCTTTAATATTATTATGTTTATTGTTTTCATGGAGATTAAATGATATAGTAATATTTTAATATATGTATATAATTTTAAAATAATAATGAGCAATTGTATTAATATTGTGTGATCCCATAAAAATATAATAATTGTTTTGTGTGAATACCGTCTATTAAAGAGAGTAACGTAACAATATTAAATGAACACAAAAAGCAATTTGGGTATTTATGGGTCAAGCACTTTTGAAAACTGAATTCACCCTAGTCCTTAATCATATTGTATAAGTATTACATTTTAGTATATAAAAATTTATTCTTATTAATAATCTATTATACTTCTAAATAAAAAAGTATTACTTCTCAAATTTCAATATATTATGATTTTATTTTTTTTAATTAAAATGAATACTTTATCCATCCAATTTCAATCTTTACATTTTTAATGGGATCAATACAAAATAATTAATATATTTTCATGGGAACCATACACAACACGGATACAATCATTTACATTAAATATTATATCTTTCAACTCACTATACATTAAAATACTATACTCTCCCCGTCCCATTTAATCTTTACATTTTTTTATTAATGAATAAAACTCATACTCAACACTAATATAATTACCCACTTCATATTAAATATTACTTCTCTTTTCACTCGCTATACATTAAAACAGTATACTCCCTCCGTCCCACATCAAGGGTAGTTTTTGCTTTTTACGTGGATTAATGAATATTATTATTTAATATGTAGTGGGTAGTTGTATTAGTGAGAGTGTGAGCTACATATATTAATTGTATTAGAGGGAATGTACGGGTCCCATGTGTGTAAAAAAAGAAAGGGGACTCTTTGAGTGGGACGATCAAAATGACAAAATGGAACCCTTTGGGTGGGACGGAGGGAGTATTACATAATATTATTACTCATCTTTTCACTCACTATACATTAAAACATTATACTCCCTCCGTCCCACGTATTTTTACTCACTTTTCATTTTGGGATGTCCCAAGTATTTTTACCCCTTACATTTATGGTAAAAATACATAATATTTTATTACATACTTTTTACAATCCCAACAACTTTAATTACTTTTTTACACTTTATTCATCATTCCTAACAACTTTATTTACTTTTTCTTTTTAAATTACTAATTTATCCCTATTTTTTTCTACATTATATATTAAAAAATAAAACGTCTTAATCTCCGTACCCTTACAAATGAGTAAAAATACCCAGGACGGAGGGAGTATTATTTAATCTCCAAACAAGAAAAACGTCTAACATTAAAATGAAATAGTATTTGTTAATTTATGTGTAAAAATACAAACAGATGCTAATTTTTTATTTTTTTTCTTTTTTTCAGCACACGGAGAAGTAGAGCTTAATCGTTGAAACGCAATGGCACGTAAAGTCGCCAAGTGAGACTGTGAGAGTGAGACATAAGGGTGGAAGAAGAGGGCGGCGAAAGAGTTTGTTAAGAGCCACGTGTCGAATGGGGAGGGGTGGGAGGCGTACGGTGGTCCACATGTAGGGATCCGAATTGAGAGGTTTGGATCTTTCTGCAACGTGGCACCGCTTCCGCTTCTCCTACGCAACCCCTCCAATAACAGCTCGACACGCACCTAAACTCTCTCAGCAACTTTCTTCAAAATCTTCTCTAAATTTTGAACATCTTTTCTGCCCCCATAAAACAAAAAGATCATTTCTGCCCAGCAAAAGGGAGACTTACTATTGGTGCAATAGATATTAGGATATTACTATTAGATATGTGGACTTAAAATTAATACTAACAGCTACAAAATTATATTGTACAAATTCGATTTTACTCTTCCTATTTATTCTCTACATGTCTACCATGAAGTTGCAGATTGTATCATCATTTCGCATTATAACCCTTTTATGATTAAAATGATATTTAATTTGAATTTTCCAAATCAATCATAATTAGTTCTACATAATTTGCATTGGATTTTTGAATAAGCTTCATGTCTGCACAATTAGTGATTAAGGTTGCACAACTGGCTTTATGTCTGCACAATTTGTGTATAAGACTGCACAACATTAATGTTATTAAAAGTGTATTTATTTGCTGGAAATAAATTATACCTATATATTTATTTGATAAAAATCAGTTTTATTTTTGTGCATAGATTGGTTTGTTATATAATAAATTAAATTGTTGCACAATTTATTATATTATTGCACAATATGTTAAATAGTATGCACAATCTATTATATTACTGTACAATTTATTTTTTGAATATGAGAAATTAATTTTACGTATTGTATTCTTATTAAGCATCGTTGGAATATTTAATTTCCAATCTATCTTCAATTTTCAAAATTTTATGATTTATGTATATATAATGGTTTTTTTATTTAAAAATTATAAAAAAAAATTCGTCCATTTTTTGAAGAAAAAGGTTAACTTATTCGGTTCAATAATTTATACTACTATTTTGTTGTTAACATTTTCACTTAAAATAAAATTTATTGTTTTATTTATTTATTTTGTTTTAATTTAAAATTTTATAATTAAATAAAAATATATTAAATCTATTTGGAAATCATTTTCTAAGGGTTTTAGTGTAAAAAACAACTAACTATTCGGTCCATCCAATATGTTGCCTTAACAAATATTTATAATATGAACTTGATAAATTCATATGTAATAAGATGTTTAAGAATATGACAATTTATTTAAAGGATGTCCATTTTAATTAAAAAAAAATTATTTTTTCATTAGTGTAAAAAATAATTAATTTATTCTCATGGCCCCACATATCACCTCTAATACAACTATCCACTACATATTAAATATTATTTATCTCACTTCACTTTATTTCACTTTACATTAAATTATTATACTTTTTAATCTCCATGTCCAAAAAAAATTATACCAACTTTTTTGGGACAGAGAGAGTAAAATTTAATTAAGAATGTGTAACATTCAATAGACAGTGATATTAATTTCTATTCGGTAGGACTTAGCGGAGTCAAGGTGCGGTCGACTAAATTGTGATATTTGACGGTTTTTAAATTTACATCAATATTTAATAAATACGATTTAATTTAGAAGGAACATCAACATTTATTTATTTTTGTTCAAGAAAGAAACGAGGACGGTATTGATGTACCCATTTTGGGCCACTCCAGCATTTATGTTTATCTATAACTTTTATTTTTATTTTTATTCATGTCATTGTGTTTGTGTGGTCATTTTAATAGAGAGGATGCAGATTTGGATTTTCATGTAAATGTTTTGTGCATGCAGATGCTAGTTTGTTGTGCGTGTTGAAATGTATGCTGAATGAATTTATTTATAGATACACTATTTCACTCAATCATAATGACGAGGAATGTTGATTGCGATAGATTAATTCCTGACTAACATGAATTTCTTCAATCAACAATTATGTTGGAGTTTTTGTCCCACGTCTAAGTTCAACGAACTTGTTTGTGAAAAGAATTCAAGCTCCACGGGTTGTAGAACTTGATTGCGAGTCTCCTTCCACATTTAATGTGAGATATTAACTTCGTATTAATTCTCATTAGAATCCATGTAACTTGAAGGCCATCTCCATTACAGTGGCAAATTGGGATGGAACTTCAAATCCAACATGTTACCCCTCCAGCACGGCCACATATTGGGCTGCAAAATCATGAAAAGTATTGTAGTGCGTTTGGATTTTCCAGCGCTACACTGAATTCTGCATTTAATTTTTTTTTTACTTATTTTCAATTATTAATTTAAATAATAGAAAATTTTTAATGGTTATTGATAAATTAATGTGTATGATGTATCACATTAGTGTCCACTTTTCTGTATTTTTTTTAATTTTTTTACTTATTTATAAAATTAATTTAAATAAGTAAAATAATATTATGATTGTTAGTTTTACTAGTAAATTAATAAATACGTTGTATATGTGAAAAAATTCTACATTTTAAAATAAGTTTAAAAAAATATTTACTTAAATAATAAAATATATTAAAAATTAAAATTACATTACATATTAAAATCCTAAACACACACTTACATTACATTAATATATTATAAAATATACCCTTAATTGAAATATATTATTGTGTTGTTGTAATTTTAATTATGGAATAATTACTAATAGATACACACTTGTACCTCATAATTGCTGTAAGATACATTGATTTAAAAAATTACTCTCATATATAAAATATTAAAGTAAAATACCAAATATAACCTTAATTCATTATAATCCCATACACTTTTAAACCACAAACCCTAAACCCTCACCCACCCACTGCCCCCTCCGGACTGCCGACGCCGACTGCCGGCGACCGGTGATCGGCGGCTGCCGCCGGCCACCCCTATCGCCTCCGGCACTGCGCCGCTGCACATAACTTTTGCTACACACACTTTTTTTACTGCACAGAACTTTTGCTGCACACAAACATTTATGTGCACCGCATTGTAAGGGTAATATTGGAATATCACTATATATTTATGTAATTAGTAGTAATATTTTTGTATAATTGTATCTCATAGTAATAAAGAAGTTTTTAATGTATCTAGTAGTAACTATCCCTAATCTTATGTTTATGTATTTTGTAATGTAATTTTAATTTTAATTATTGTCTTAATTTTATGTTTGAATAAATTATAACTTAATTTTAATGATTACTTTATTTTAATTTTAGGCATATTAATATTTTTATTATATTAGTTTTTGTATTCAAAAATAAAAATAATAATGAAAAATAAATTAAATGTAAAAATAAATAAAAGTATTATTAATAAAATGAATGTGCTGTAAAATAGAGTCAACTGCTGGAGATGATTTATTGAGTTAATTGCATTTTAGGGGTGAATGTGCAGCAAAATAGAGTCAAACTACTGAGTCAAATTCCACCCACCCATTACTCTCATTTGTATGAGTTTGCATTTGTAGATTAAATTTTTTTATATGAAACTCATTACGAAGCTGCCCCTCGGGTTTAAGGGCATGTTTGTTTAGAGGGTTTAGGAGGATGGAATGGGTATGGAATAAAAGTAGGGTGTTTGATTCAAGGGTATGATTTCAGCTACAGTAATTTCATACAACAAAACCAAGGAATCCTCCATTCCTTATCAAATTGGCATGAATGCCTTTCATTCAACTACATCAAAATTTTAAATGTTTATTGTATTTTTTTTCCTACAAAATTCAATTTCACTATTTTTTAAAAAATATGAATAAGAAATCATCCCCATATTATTGTTTTATTTTTACTTTCCTTTCTAAAAATCTTAATTTGTAGAGTTAGTATAAGGCAAAAGCTCCTGTGCACCCGGGCGCACGGAACACTTTCCGTGCGCCTTTAGAAATTTGTGCTAAATTGTATACCTTTTAGTATACAGATGTGTACCCTTTATTTTCTAAAGAAAAATTTGGGCGCACGAACAACACTCCGTGCGCCTTTAGAATTTTGTGTTAAATTGTATACCCTTTAGTATAAAAATGTGTACCCTTTATTTTCTAAAGAAAAAAAAATATTAATGAAAAGTGTACACCCTTTAGAACAAAATTGTGTACCTTTTAGTAATTAAAGTGTATACCCTTTAGACCAAATTAATGTACCCTTACCCATAATACAAAATTTCTAAAGGCGCACGGAATGTGTTCCGTGCGCCCGGGTGCACGCAAGCCTCACTCTTAGTATAATGGTGTGATTCCTAATACGATTTAATACAATTAATTAATATAAAAAAATTTTTATTTTTGCTTTCCTTTCTAAAAATCTTAATTTGTAGAGTTAGTATAATGGTGTGATTCCTAATACGATTTAATACAATTAATTAATATAATAATGTTTCCGTTTCTGCTTTCTTTTCTAAAATCTTAATTTGTGGAGTTGTATAATTGTGTGATTCCTCCCTTCTACCCCCTTTCTCTCTCAACGTGAAATCGTCGGCTTCCCTCTTCATTTATCTTTCTTTTCTTTCGCTCTTTCGGTATGCTTCTTTTCCGATGTACTGTCTAATTGGTTTCTTCTGATATCTACTTATTATGGAATGATTCAAGTCATTTGTTTCTATTCCTCTGGCCAGATGTAAATCTTAATTTTCTGAAATTTTAGATGTGGGAAGCTTGGTTGTTTCCTACATTGTAATAGTAGGAAGCTGACTGCATTATGATATTTTACTTAGTAGGAAGCTAACTGCATTATGATATTTTACTTAATATTGCTAAATTGTAAGTGGTGATTGATGCAGATTTTACAATGAACATTAATAGGGAGAACTACAAGTTGGGGCTGGCAGTGATAAAGAAGGCCGGCCTTGCACAAAATTGACTTAATAAAATGTCCGCTTTGCCTCTTTTTGATCAAATGATTCAAGATGTAAGACTTATTTCTATGCTAATTAATCCTTATTCTAATCAAATAATAATCCTCATTGTTTCTCTCATCAAACTGTTGCACAGATCTTGATTATAATTGTAGAGAAAACTACATACTAATGAGTGATCAACATTAGCATGAGTGTGTGTGTGTGTTTAAGGTTGAAGTTGATGATGATGCATGAGTGAGACGGCTGCACCAGCACCAGCAGATCAGAAATACACAGACAAGAAGCAAGGCTACACCGGGTACACCAGTTGTGAGCGGGGTGACTTGTGGCCGTTGTACAGTTCGCATCCGAACGGCTTCTGGAGAGTTCCATACATGAATGGATAGCTGGCCATGCAGGGTGTATGTTGGAGTTGGTTATAACCGTCGAGATTCGTTTTAACCAACTGAGAATCCAGCTGGAAGTCAGTTACTCACACTGGTCCTGTAACTTTCAATGCATGCATGAATTGTATATATTGCTGTAATTCGTGCATGTATGGTGTGTAACACATATTTCTCTCTCAATCAATAGAAGGATCTCTCTCTCACAGTGGATGTAAGCTTGAGCAATCAAGCTGAACCACTATAAACGCTTTCTTCTTCATACAACTACACATACACACACATACTTCCATTTTTCTTTTCTTTCTTGGATCAATTCCTCTTCAAATCATTGTTAGTTGATTGTTAATTGTTAGAGGAGTGTGAAGATTGTTGATATAGATCATCATCTTCAACAATAATATATGTTATTTCTGATCTCTATTATCAACGATATATTATAATTGTGACCCAATAGCTCTTTTACAGGTTTGAGTTTAAATTCTCTGCATTGATCAATCAATTTGTGTTTCATCTCTTCTTTATTTTTTTCCCCTGAAGAAAGATAATAATTTCCCTAAAATTTTCTGGATGTAGATCTGAAGGACATGGATTCAGCTCAAGTTGATAAACTGAAGAATCTAATTTCACTGAAAATTTTCTCTTGAGGGTTAAGGTTTCGTTTATGAGTTGTTCTTTTTCTTTTTCTTTTTAATTTTCTTATAATTATTTCTGATACCAACACTTATGGTTCATTTACAGGGCTGATTGAATTTTTCTGCTAAACCATACGATTCTGTTGAATTATGTACACTATTCTTATTGGTGAGAGTTATCTGCCTACAACGAAATAGTTCTATGCAAATTATTTGTTTTTTTATGTATGGTTAATAAGTATTGTATGTGTGTGATTCTTTTTTCATACACTTAGGAATTTATCAAGATGGAGGATTTATTTTTTATATTTTTGGTAAGTTGGTATATTGCTAAGGCACATTTGCAAGGCTCAAAGATTGTGTGTCAGATGAAATCAATTGGAGCCTATCAAAATTGTCATATTCGATATCAGTAGTATATTTCTTCTTTATCTATTCTCTCTACATATACAAAATTTAAGCTGTGGGTTAAAGTCCTAAATTATATGTGGTAAGTAGGTAGGCACAAGCACTTGCTACCATGTCTTATTTGACTGGAACTTCCAAGTCTACAAAATAATTATAAAAATTATTTAGGTGGCTAATATGCACTGAGATACCCTTCCATTTTAGTGGAGATTATTACTTGATTTTTGCAGTTGCATTTTCAGTTACTACTTACTATTTGGTGCATGGAAACTTAGGTTTTGAGTTATAATTAATTCTTTTGTCTATGAATGTTAAGGATGAGAAATAAAGACTGAGCTATATTTGCGTAATGATTTGATTATTTCGAAATTTGGATGGAAGTTTTTACTGTAGAAATTTTTAAATGAAATATTTGCACTGATAATTTGGTGATGAACAAATATTTTCTACTCATGAAATATATGTGGTGGATATTGTAGTCTTTTGTCAATAATTTTTTGTGGCCGGTGATTGTGAGAAACGACATGATTTTTTTTGTGTGTCACGGTTTAGGCTTCAACAAATGTTTCAATCTTTTGTTCATATATATTATCTGTAAAATAGTATCTTCTATCAACAAATGTTTCAATCTTTTGTTCATATATATTATCTATAAAATAGTATCTTCTATAGTGGGGAGAGCGGAGGATATAACTTTGTCAAGTTTGAGTCCGAAACCAAATTAGTTATTAAAAATATTAATGGCTCTTTTGGAAGCAAACAAATGTGTCATGTTACCTGTTCTCATTATTTATTTATTTAATTAATTATTATGTTAATTAATATTATGCTTTTTAATTTTTCTATTACACTACATGAATTTTAAAAACTATTTCGGTATATTTAAGTATATTTGCATACAATTTGTTGGATAGGAAATCATTTATTGTATACTTCCTTCCCTTCATAATTATTTTCACATTTTCTTCCGCTTTATAAAGTTTTTACATTTTTAATTGATAAAAAGTCAGACATCTTCCCACGCTTAATTAAAAAAAATATTTTTTATCATTTATTTATTTAATAAAAACAAAATACCTTTAAAATAATAATTTTTTAATTGCAAAATAAAAATGTGAAAACAATTTTAGAATGAAGCTGAGTAAAATATAAAATTGAATTGTAATCATTTTATTAATTATAATATCACTATATAAAATTATTTAAAAGATTCACTTTTTTATAAAAATTTCAACAACTTTTATAGTACATTTTTATTTATTATACCATTTTGAAATTTTACTTTTTACATAACATCTTAACAACTTTACACAAACATTTTTTCTTATCTTCCTCACACAAAACATAATATTTTTCTTATCTTCTTCATACAAAATGTATGTGTGTTAATTATTGGGACAGAGAGAGTATATCAGAAATATATATTCCAATCTAATAATTAGAATAAAAATGAATACTAATTACATTAAAATCAGGTATTTAATTTTGACCATTATTATTGTTAACAAGGAAGAAAGTTTTTTTTTTTAATTAAGCAACCCACTCCCACAATCAACATATATTTCCTTACTTTTAACTAATTATTTGTGATTAAGTACTTATTGTCAATCAATAAAAATTTCATATTTTTGGTTAATTATTTACTCTCAATAATCATCCATTGTATTTAATATTCATCAACCATAAATCACAGTTAACATCAATAAACGATGAAATTCTAGTATATTAAAAGTTTGATTAATATTCCAACGAACTACTTATAAGTCATTCCCTGTTTAACTATGGAGAAAGTTGATCATAATTTTAGTCGAAAATTTTTTATTTGGGAATATAAAAATCCAAACTAAAAACAAATACAAATGCTTATTTGAAGCCCATAGTTAAACAACTATGCATAAGAATAATTATAATTAAAAAAATTAATAATATTTTGATTTAGGGCAAAACTCACGCAAGAGAGTCTCACTGAGATATTTTTTATATTTTTATTAACCCATAATTATTTTGAATTTTGATATTTTATATATATATATATATATATATATATATATATATATATACTTTATGTTAAATAGTAAATCTATTGATTGACAATGAGAGAAGAAAGAAGATAAAAAATGCAAAAGTATTAATTGATAGTGATGATGTATGGTGGGCATATGGGTGGGTAAAAATAATAGGGTTTGTGTGTGTATATATATAAAATATTTATTAAATCAAAATCTGTATTAATAAATCAAAAATGGATATAGCCTTAAGGAACGTATAATACAAAGCTTATGATATAATATAATAAATTACACGTATAAAATTACAGTGTAAAGTGTATGAAAATAATATTATAACTTAATGGATTCAATCATATATAAAGAATAGTAAATAAATAAATTTATAAATATAAAATTAAAATAGAAAAACTAATAATAAAATATGAAATAATTTAATTAATCCCGGCACCTGCACAATACTAGTAACTAATACTTTATATTTGTATTTTGAATCAACTAAATTTAGAAAGAAAAAAAAAATTATTGGGCTCAAGTCAGGTTGAATGCGTGTTATCGGAATGCACTATTTTTTATTTATTTTTAATAAATGACCATACTGACATACTATATTGGTACACGACGAAAACTTTGAAAGGATGAAAAAGAAACCCAATCCGTAAAAGCTATCTAATAATGTTACACACCTACATTATCTTAAAAAATAAAAAATAAAAATAAAATTATATTCCTAAAATAGAAGGTGGTTATTTTATAAACCAACCCATGAATAATATTAAACCACCCAACCAATACCCTTGTCCTTTCCTTTTCATACAATTTATTTAATATTTTTGTATTCCAAATCATTTTGGTTGGCCAATTCTCAACCAAATATTTCTTACTATGTTCTACACAGAAAAGCTGGTATATTGAAGAGTGCTACTGAAAAATTAAAAGAAATAGTAATAACTACTGAAGTCAATTTATAGCATCGGGAATACTACTACCCACCCCTGCCAAGAGAGGACACGTGGTGTTCTTGAAGTAGTCCATCTGATGAAGAGTCCATAATCCCTCTCAGAAATTTATTGTTACAAGTAAAAGGGATGTCTTTCATATTTTCTATGTATATTTCTTTTCTGCTCAGAAAGCATTGATTGGATTTAGATAATTGAGTCTACACGTGTCCTGTGGAGTAGTACCTCATTGAGTAAAACCTTTTCCACACCGTTCTCTCTCTCCCTCCTTCTTAATCCTGAAGGGAAAGGAAAAAATAATAATAATGATTCAGTTCTTGGGATGAATATGGTGCTTCAATTCAACCCTTGGTAAGAATCCTTCTCTTTTGTTTTGTTGATCTGCGTGTTAAAAGAAATGGGTCTGTAATTTGTGGCGATGTGTTTAAGTGGGGAGTGATACTTTTAATATTTATTTTTTAATTTAATTAATGATAGAGATTATATTAAAGATTCATTTAAGATTGTCCAGGTGTAACAGTGCACCTTAGTTGGACTCTACTAAATATCATACCTTTTGTAATAAAAAAATTTATACATTTGATTTTTCAAAAAAAAAATTTTAATTAAATATATCTTTCATATTTCAATGAATAACTAATATCTTTATTAATTAAAATAAATATACTTTTTAAAATAAAATATTATGATTTTGAACATACTGTGTACTCGAATTTGTACGAGACCCACTTATAAGAGTATTTTTGTTTGTTACTTTTCAGGAAAAAAAAAACATTTACTTTAGATGATTGACAAGTTAGTCTTATAATATGTAAGTACATTATAGACCCTCACACACCCGTCGAAATTTGCAACATTTTTTTGAATTTTTATATATTGCGCTTATATAGTATTAACACCTTAGTCTTATAGTTTTAGTACATTTAGAGTAAAGTATGCACAATATTAATATGCTCCCTCTTTCCGTTCATAAAGTAACTATATTTTTTTCTAGTAAATTGAAAAATATTATTATTTTATATATAGTAATTGTATTAGTTACATATATATATAAATAATGAGTGTGAAATGGACACACAAAATGAATATTTTAATAGCAATGAAAGAGTATATTTTTGAGTTTAGCAAATTTATTATCAAATTTGCCTATTGCCTTACATTATTGACATGATAGCCTTACAATAATAATATATTCACGTTAAAGTATTAACTTATCATATTTAGTCAAAGCGACTTAAATGAATTAGGTAAAATCAAGTTACAGGAATACTAAATGAGTTATCTCTCCTAGTCTACCTTATAAATTTTTTTAAATTCTATGCTTCCATTAAATTTAAATATTTTAGCAATATATATACTCCTCCGTCCCTCATTAAGAGGATCTTTTACTTTTTGGCACGTGGATTAAGGAGTATTATTATTTACTGTGTGGTGGATAGTTGTATTAGTGAGAGTGTGGGTTCCATATTTTAATTGCATTAGTGGATGTGTGTGGGTCTCATGTGTGTAAAAGAGAGAAGGAAACTCTTTGAGTGAGACGACCAAAATGGAAAAAAAATACTATTTGAAGGGGACGGAGGGAATAGTATATATAAAATTAAAAAGAGACAATAGAATTTACACCGTGAACCCAATTTACACGCACTAAATATGCATAACTAGTGCGTACTATAAGTTATTGACTTATTGTATTTGTAGGATGGTCTCGTTCAAAAGTTAAAAGGGTAAATCCTCATTACTCATTAGACGTATAAAATTACAATTTTGATATTATATTTTATATAAAATTTTACTCGTTACGACTTTTTTTTTTAAATTGGTACATATGACATGAATTATGGAATTGGTTGACCCATTATTAAAATATACTAAATTTTTTTTAAAAAATATTTATTAATAGTTAAAATATATTTACAATGAATTACATACTATAACACCTAGCAATTATATTTTAAATCATCATAATTTAAAAAAGACATATTTATTAATTAAACATATTTTACTTATGGCTAATTATAGTGTGTACTCGGGTGCACCCTAAGATAGGGTGCACTCATATACAAATATAAACAAAAACATATACAAATATGAGCAAAAATCTATACAATTTAATTGTTAGTTTTTTTAATAAAAAATTGAGTGTAAAAAATATATAATTATTAAAAAAACATGTATACACTATTGAATAAAAAGTTATACACATATGGATATTAGTTTTTTTAATGAAAAACTTAGTGTGAAAAAAGTATACAATTATTACAAAACACGTATATAAAATAGAATAACAAGTATACAAAATAGAATAAAAAGTCATACACATATGGGTGTGCCCTTGTACCCGAATGCACCCAATATACACTCTTTACTTATATAACAATTATACTATTTTAATAATTGTCTTTCTCATAATTCGTGTCACAATAAGGCATAAACTTTGTCCTTTAAGCTTGGGAATTTATATATTAATTTGATATAATTTTTGTACAAAATATTAAGAGAAAAATATGATTGAAATTAAAATAATGTTAAAAAAGAAAAAATTGTAGGGTGGAAATAGACACCATTCGTTACAGAGTAAATATCATTTTAGTTATTTTAATATTTGTAGAATTCAATTTTAATTTTTTAATTTTTACAATTTCAGTTATTTTGTATCAATTTCATTTATTTATTTTTTTATAGTAATTTTTAAATTTTTTTCAAACTTTCGAGATTTAAAAGTCTTATAAATTTAGGATGATTTTGAGATGCACCTGGTGTATGGGTGCACTCTGGAATTTATTTATAGACTAAAAATATGGGATAGTGGATAATTTTCTTATTTAATGGTAAAAATTAAATCTAACAATTAAAATTATTTTGGTGTACCCGTGCCAACAGCAGCACCTCAATTGAACTTATAAATTTGATTTATATATCTATTTCTAAAAATTACTAAAACTAAAAAAAAATTATAGAATTAGAATTAATACAAAATTATTAAATTTGGAATCTTAATAAAATCAAATTACATAATCAAATATTCTAACTCTACTTCTGCTCAAACCATGCAAAACAAACATCATCTATCAAAATTGAGATTTTATTTTATACTTTACACGCTTCCATTTTTGTTTCATTCCAAAATTGCGTATAGTTTGCCTCCTCATCAACAAAACAAAAGTCAAAAGTCCGAAAAAAATATAATTAAACGTCTT
This sequence comes from Pogostemon cablin, assembly GCA_023678885.1. Classification (NCBI taxonomy): domain Eukaryota; kingdom Viridiplantae; phylum Streptophyta; class Magnoliopsida; order Lamiales; family Lamiaceae; genus Pogostemon; species Pogostemon cablin. The sequence goes on along the minus strand of CM042969.1, from coordinate 29,303,773 downwards.
AATATTAAATTATTAAATTATAGTACGTCCAACGATAGTTACAAATTTACAATAGATAAGGTGTAGTCGGTAAAGTTAAAAAATAAGATAAATAAATAAATAGAAAAAGTGAATTTTAATTCTACCTTCTTTTAACTCTTTCCCTTCATCACCCTCGAAAGAGTTACATGGGAAACAGAGGAGTATATACATAGTATTCTTTTAACTCTTTCTTAATATATTAAATACTTTACATTAATCAATATCTAAATTATCGAAACGTGTGTAAAAATTTAATAATAAATAATTAAGAAATAATAATTTAATACTAAAAAAATAAGTTATGAAACACAAAAATAGTCTATAATTTTGGAATTGGGGATTCAAACTAATCCCGCATCGCGTGTTCAATGCAACGAATAAAAAATATAATATTTTTTTTTAATAAAAAGTGAAAATAATCTAATAAAATTATTTTATAAATAATTCAAGGGTAAATTAATGATACTTAATCCGTCTCACTTTGATAATTACATATTTCAAATTTGGGTGTCTTATTTGAATAGTTAAAATTTTCTTTTTAATAAATTAAACCCAAGCAAAACTTTGAATATATCTCCTGTAAACAACACACATCACTAATACAACTATTATATATATATATATATATACTTATTAAATCTCCATGTAGAAAACAAATGTAATAATTGGAGGAGAAGAGTAATTAATATAAAAAATAAAAGTCTCACGATAAAAACTCATACAAGACTTAATCATGCATGATCCGGAGACACACCGTCCAATATTATTAATTAATTTATAAATTGCAGTTACTTGGGTTTGTTAAATGAAATCATATTTTATCAGGTGATAATACTCCAATCCCATTAACAATATACATTACTTATTGTTCAACTTAAATAATTTTTAGAGTATTGTTAAATACACACCCCTTTTATTAAATACACACTCTCTTATTAAATACACACACCTATTTATTTTTTATTTTTTAATTTTATTTTATACACACCCATAAAACTACAAAATTACCCTTTTAAAAATTAAAAGTACACACACGGTGTAAAAGCCCCGTTATCTGTTGTCCTCCACTGCACCTCCCTTTCTTCAGCCATGCCGTTACCATCGCGGATTTTCCAGCTGATTGGCAGAAGGTTGGACTGCTGAGAACTAAGATATTTTTGAGTGAATTACACAGCAGAGTGAGGGGAGAGTTGAGGAAGAGAGAAGTTCTATCTTAAATCATGGCTTCTCGAAAAGAATTTGAGATGAAAAAGTGTTTGTTGGAAGGAGAATAAAAGGGCTGCAATGTTGATTCTTCACTCTCAATGAAAGGGTGAAAGAAGAGATACCCCATAAACCTCTCTCTCTCTTTTTTTTTCATTCACCCCCAAAATTTCGAGAACCCAATCAAGGGTGTTTGCCTTGCCATTTTTGCCACACTGAATTATCAAGATCTAACTTATAACAAAAATGTCGTTCTCCTTATGTCTCCCAAATCTGCTAGTGCTACCTTACACCTGTGTGATATCTCACGTTAAGAATATTATTAAGAATACATAGTATTTCGAGGCTGACATTTTTGGTAATGACGATGAACAGCCCGCCATTTTCACATGTGATGCTGCTTCTGCTTCTGACCGGTGGCGGCGGCATCGCCGTGGGAGCCTAATATAATTTAATTTTAAATAGGATGTGTATTAAATAAATTAGGGATAATTTAGATATTTTAAAAATATATATTTTAATTATATAATTATAAGGGTGTGTATTTAATAAGGAGGGATGTGCATTTAGTCTGACCCTAATTTTTAATACATCAGTCCCTTTACATGAATGACTTATATAATGTGAGAGGTTGATATTTTGTATTATTCTATAATTAAAATAATAATTAAATTAGGATGAGCACGTAGTTTTGTCGATTTAATGCAGTAATAAATATAAGGCAAAAGCTCCTGTGCGCCCGGGGACACGGAAAGATGCTCCGTGTCCCCATGTGAACACAATCCTCCCCTCCAATCCCATTTAAACCTATGTATTGCTAGGAGTTTAAATTGTAAAGGGGCATGAAAATTGTAAAGGCGCACGGAATGTGCTCCGTGCGCCCGGGTGCACGGGAGCCTCGCTCTAAATATAATTGTAGGTTGTTGACAAATGTGTGGGGAAAACGTTTTGAGTCTCGAGAGCAGATCATTGCCCACTGTCAAATTGTGATTGCTTACTTTTGACCAATACTGCACTAATATAATCTATTTTAATATTCAGTTTAATTTATTTTAAAAAATTTACTTAATATTAGTATATTATTTTTGGTAGCTTTTTATATACTGTTTTTTTTTTAAATTATTATTGTTTTATTTAAATAGGGAGTATTAAAGTATTTCAAGTTTTCTCTCGATTTTAATAAGTAGTAACGCATTAATCCACACATTTTGAGGGGTTTTTTTTTTTTAATTTAGTAAATACTATATTACTTCATTTTCTTAATTTTTATGACTAGCATACATATTTATAAAGAAATTTCAATTTTGGTATTGTAATTTTGAAAGAGTCGATTTCTTGTGTCCCAGGTGCACAATGTGTGTAAAAGTATAACATTTTGTTCTAAAGGGTATATACTTTAATGAATAAGGGTACAATATTTTTGTTCTAAAGAATATACACTTTCATTATTTTTTTTATTTTTTTTCAAGAAAATAAAGGATACACGTCCTTATATTAAAGAGTATACCATTTAATAATATTAAAGCGTATTTTGGCGCACGGTGTCCCCGAGAAACACAAGTTTTAGCCATTTAGAAATTCAATTTTGGTCTTTTATTTATTTATTTAAAAAAATATCAGTTTTAGACATATACTTTTATTTTTTAATTTTTGTTTTCTTTAAAAAATAAATAAATTTATTGGACTTACAAATCCTTTAATTAAAAAAAATATATTACAAAATGACTAAAAAAAATAAAATTAAAAGGAATGCAATCTATATAAAATGTTTAAAATTGAAAAAGTTAAAAGTCAGATTTAACTACAAGACCCAAATTGATATTAACTCCAAATAAGATAACACAAGCTTATTTTCATACTCCCTCCCTTTCCTCAAAAAAGGCCTTCTACTTTTAAAGAGTATTATTATTTAATGTGTAGTGGATAGTTATATTAGAGGGAGTGTGGACCCTATATTTTAATTGTATTAATGAGTGTGTGTGGGGTCTCATGTGTGTAAGAAAAGAAATGATCATATTTTGGGCGGACGACTAAAATGGATAAAATGACCCTCTTTTGAGCAGACGGAGGGAATAATATTTTTAATGTATAGTGGATGGAAAAATATACTAATATTTAATGTAAAATAGGTAGTTGTATTAGGAATGAATGTAAGACCCATGGTAATAGATTAGTTGTTTTGGATGAGTCCCATATACCAAAAAAGGAAACGTAAAAATTAAAGTATGAGATGTTCAAATTATAAAATATATAAAGATTGAAATAGAATGTAGAGAGTAATTTTTATTAAAATATTAACAACATTCTATTCGTCTTACGAAGAGTTATATTTTGTCTTTTTTACAAATAAATTAAAGAATAATATTTTACTCCATTCGTCATTCCTTAATTTATTCATTTTATTATTTTAGCTGTCCACTTTTAATTATCAATTTCCCCTTTTAGATATATAGGACCCACATTCTTACTAATAAAATTAAAACATAGGATTCACATTCTCCACTAATACAACTACTCACTACAAATAAAATAATATTAATACTACTTAAGTCATGTGTAAAAAGCAAATGAATATATTAACAATGAACGGAAGAAGTAGTAAATATAATGAGTAGTTATATTAATATTATGTGTAAATTTCATTTAAAAAAAAAGAGAAATACAATCGAAAAAGAAAAAAAAAATTTTGTTACCCATATATTATATATATAGTCATTAAATCAAGTGAAGATAAAAAAATGTCGGTTTAGAAATTAAGAGAAAAAAAAATTGCAAAGGGAATTAAGTTGCGTGTACGAAAGAAGTACATGATTGAGTTCCACGTAGCAATTTACAACATTATTTTATTCCACGCTGCTCTAATTCCACTCCAGAATATAATCATCTTTGGTCAATCTTCAATTCATCCTTTTTTTTTTGACATTTTCTTTACAATTAATTTTATTTTCTTCAAGTGCATGTATGTTCCTTTTAAATAAATAGTCCATATGAAACAAATACTCCTCAACGTTTTTATTTTTTCTACGCAAACGCTTGTCTAAATAAGGTTTAGACTTGTGTAATACGTTTATATGTAAATCTTATTATTTGGTAGTATATAAAAAATTATTCTTTAGATTAATTTTCTAAATTTAAAAATTACTCTTTAAATTCTTATAAACTATAATTTATAAATTATTCTTTAACACATTAAAAATTATTCTTTAGAGATATGAATTATTACTCTTTCATATAAAAATATTATTCTTCAAAAAATAATCTTTTATATATAAATGAGTAATTTTTAAAAAAATAGGGTTTACTTGTGTGACACTATCTCGCAAGGAAAGTTACGTGATACGAATAAAAAATAATACTATATTTAAATAAAAAGTGATACCTGAAAAGTAATAATGTTGCGTGCATTATTTTATGATCAATTCATAGTATATATAAATAAAAAGTACTCACTTTGTCCCAAAAAACTATTTGTACTTTCTGTATTTGTTTGTCTTACACCCAAAAGAGGAAATATCACTCTATCCAATAACATTAAAAGTTGCTTTAATTTCAAATTTGCCACTTATTTTTCACACAGATCATTACTTTATATTTTTTTATTATATAAAATTACTACAATATCTATATGAAGTCAACAAATTTAGTAAAAAAAGAGCACATTTTCTTAAAGAACGTGAAATAATAAACGGTAAATATCTTTCGAAATGGAGGAAGTAACATTTTAGTGAAAAGTAATAATAAAATGTTCTCACGTAGGACGTAATCAAGCAAATGTCACTTTTGATTGTTAAATTAAATAAAACATTTAAAAGATACTTATTCTGTCCACACGAAGGTCCTTATTTATTTTTTACATTTAGTAATGAGCAATGAGTTACATATGGAATACTTTTGTTGAAAAGGGAAGTAAGTTCATTTGAAGTGAACACCCAAAATAATAAAAAGAAGAATCTGGAATTTGAGCATTTATCTAGGGGTGAGCATAAAATTTTTAAAACCGCTCAAACTGCCCGAGCAGCACCGAATTGCACCGCCATTAACGATATCTTTCCGTAAACCGCGATTTATTTATATTAGTCAAAACTGAACCGCCATAACGGTGCAATTTCAATTTTTTCCTAAAATTGCACCGCACCGCCTTATATATACTCCATGTATTTACATGTATATGTACACACACACACACACACACACATATACATATATATATATATATATATATATATATATATATATATATATATATATATATATATATATATATATATATGTGATTTTAACTTATTATTTAAATTTTAGAATCTCAACTTGTTATACTCTTTAAATATATATAGTATGTTTTTTGTAAATTTTATAATTATAAGTTTTCTAACAAATAGTGATGGTTTTAAAAAAACATTCATGATAATCTATCTTTTGACATTTCAATTTTTAATTAGAATGACATACTATAAGTATAAAATAGCAAACAAGTTATTATTATTATAAAATTATTATTTTTAAGACTATTTTAGAATAATATATCATGTATTTATCATTATGGGCTACTAAAATAATATTTATTTAAAGGTTTTATGTTATTTGTATTGTTGTACACTATGTTATTAGAAAAACTGCTAAACCGTCAACATCGACAGCCAAACCGCAAAAAACCGCATGATAAATTATAGTGAAAAAACCGTGGTTTAAAATTAAACGAAAATCGAACCGCCTATAACAAGACAATTTAAATTTTGTCGAAAAACCGTCCAAATCCCACCGTGATCACCCCTACATTTATCTACTCCTTAGTTAAATTAATTTATATACTCTCTAGTTCGATATGCAATAGAAAGACCTATATTTAAATTTTAAATATGCAGCAATCTCCAGAAAAAGTTATAAAAAATTTATTTTTTTATATATACAACTTATGAGTTAATGTACTATATATAATTAGATACACTAAAAAAATATTTTTTAGTAAATTATATATAATTAGATACACTAAAAAAATATTTTTTAGTAACCGAATTTACTAACGAAATTCAATTCGTTGGTAATTACCAATGGATTAGCAACAAAATGACATTTTTGTTTTAACAACGAAATGCCAACAAATTTATGCTCTATTTTACCAACAGAATTCAATTCGTTGGTAATTACCAACGGATTAGTAAGGAAATCATTATATAAATTACCAACGTAATTATTAGCAACGGATTACTAACAGAATTGATTTTTCGTTGCTAAAAATTTACCAATCACTACTTTATCAACAGATTCTGTTACTAATCCGTTGATAAGTCAATTTAACAATGTAATTAAGACTTTTACCAACAGAATATTTAGTTGGTAAAAGATATTTTTTTTTTAGTAATATATAGTATAATGTGAAGGGGTTTTACACCCTCTTCTTTGGATTTGATTTGTCTTCTTCGATTAATTAATATTTTTCTAGAACCTTTATAATTATTTATTATAAGAATTTAATTTATGGCTTAAAAGCATATAAAAATCAGTGAAAGAAAATGGCAAAGTGCTATTTCAAAAAAATGATAGCCGCAAATTTAGCGATTGTCGACACTCCACGGCTTAATAATTGTAAGATGCTATTGTCTTGTTATTAAATAATAATAATAATAATAATAATAATAATAATGAGAAATTGATTTTTTTTGTCCGTTAACTTTCCTTTATTTTGAAATTTGTTCATCTTTTTTCTCAATTTTGAAAACTGTCTATTATCTTTACAAATCTCAACTTTTTGGTCCTTTGACCTGCTATAGCAGGTGACCAACAGGTTTTGACAATAATATCTTCTAAATTTGAAATCAGTCCACTAACTTTGCAGAATTCAACTTTTTAGTCCTACAACAGGTATTTTAAGGATTTTCAACCCTAAATCGCCTATATCATATCATTTTTTGCCAAATTTTTTTATCACTTTCTATTTTTTCAAAATAGACATAGTCCATTACGAGCATATCAGGCCCTTCATGCTTCCGTAAACAACATTAATCTCATAATTAACCAACTTGTAACAGTAACTGTACCTTTTTTGATCGTCGATCCATCGGGTATCCGGAAGGTTTTACGGCTGCTCCTCATAGCCAACCACGCGTCCCGCAGTACGATGGTTCAATCCCGTTCCTTCAGCGGACCTCAGCACAACCTTGGTTCGTTTCCTACACCGGTACATGATGCTACTACTATTTCTCGCCGGAAAATATGGAGATCAAAGTTGTAAAAATGGAAGGCTACATTCGGGCAGAAGCCCAAGATTATTTATTTATTGAATAGAGAATTTATTACACACTCATCCTCATAGAACAAGAGGAGATAACTCTTTTAGCTACCTATTGTAGCTGCACTCAGAATACTCATACAAAGAAAGGAATACAATATTTATTTTAGAAAGAGAAAACAGAGGGGAATGGTCGATGCCTTCTACTTCCTCAACACACTTATTTATAGAGGCTTTTGGATTTGAAATCTGTATTTCAAAGCCTCCAAATCTTTTTGTGACATCACTGCTTACGTCATTGTTCTTGCTTCAGCACTTACGTCATCTTTATTGGATCCCAACTTTAGCAGTTGGCTGGTCTCTCTCCTTTATTGGATTCCATTTTGTGGATCATCTTCCATGTCGGTCGCATGTCTCTTACCCTTTCGAAAAGGTTACCTGGCTCTTACTTTTTAGAGAAGTCATTTGTCCTCTTTAGTGCCTGATGATTTTCCCGGCTCCTGGGTATTCAGAAGAGATTTTACACTCTTCTTCCCACATGTCTCCTTTGGGGGTGGATCGGCAGTTCTGATCATCCCTATGCCCAGCCTTATTTCTTTTACAAACTCCGGCTCTAATTGGGTGGAACAGCTCGAACATAACTTATTTGTCCACTGCCTGAAATGGGTCAGGTTATAATATCTCCAATGAGTTTGTTTACTCACCGGAATCTTGTTTTTTCAGATAAGTTCTTGTTTTTCTTGGAACGCCTTCTCCGCAAACACTGTCTTTTTTCCTGTTAAAGTATTTAACAGGAAAGACCCATTCAAAGACTTATGCTCAAACTTGAATGGGAACTTCACCTCCACCATGGCTTTGATGCAGGCATACAAACCTCTGACTCTTCGCGTAGAGATCTGTTCTTCAGAAAATGTAGAAACCAAGACTGGTTCCTTTCCAAAAGACTCTTTAACCTTATTTGATGCTGATACATCGGGTCTTCTTAGCTTGATGAAATGGAAGGCCTCGTGGTTGCCTTTCCCGGCTGGTTCTTGGGCCGCACTAGTGAAGTACAGCTCCAATACATCGCCTCTAGATAGAGTCGAGTTATTTTCCCATGTCTTGAAAACCTTTTCTCCGAGCCAATCTGGAAGTTTTGTAAGTTCTGGGAAACCTGGTGCAACAGTATAGATCGAGGCTAGTGCCCTAAAGTCATACCACTGCTTTACATCCATTGGATTTGAGCCCTCTCGCATCCAAACTCGGGGATATTTCCCCGATATATCCACCCGGCATTTCTCTGGTCGAATTCCTTATCTAGTGTTCAATTTCTCCCAATTGGCCTGGTATTTCTGCCAATAAGAGAAATCAGCTAAGTTAATACCAACCTTAGCAGTGCCTGTCATAGGCCTAAGGTTGATCTCTCCCTCTTTGACCCCAGAGGTGCTGGGTTGACTCGTCGACTCTAGATGTGACTCCAGGTCTTCGATTTTTTCTTGGACTGGTTCTTCTTTTGGAGGTTCCAGACTAGGACTTGTGCTAAGGGTACTTGAATCCATTGTTCCGGGTTTAGAGTCCCGTTCTCGACTACTCTCATTTTGTCGATTGTTATTGCCATCAACAGCTCGGAGGAGTGGCTCTCGTAAGGACTCGAAGAGACTCACATTGTTGCGAATACAGACTCGTATGCAATTAGATACTTTGGTCCGATCGCTTTCTTGTAGTTTTCCAGCACGCGTTGCATTGAGTGCTAGATTCTCGAATTCCCTTTGGAGCAACTCCGGGTTGTTCATCAGGTGCCTTGAAACAGTCAGGATGGAGTCTATCTCAGCTCCTTCCATCTCTCGTCAGGAAATCTGCCAAAACATTATCAACAGATTTAATAATAACAAAATTAAAATCATAATATTGACATTCTGCTTGCCATCTTAGTTGTCTAGCCTTTTCAGGTTTAGATTCAATTTTATTTTTCAAAAAGGCTTTGACGCTTGTGTTATCAATTTTAAGGACGAATTTCTTCGCGAGAAGAAATAGCGGTCATTTCTTGAACGCTTTCCGAACCACAAAGAACTCCTTTTCATTAATGTGCCATCTCTTAGCTTCGTTCTTCGCAAAGAGTCCGCTACAATATCTGCACGACACTTCTCCTTCAGGTGTGGACTTAGTGAGAACTGCTGCCCACCAATAGTCACTGACATCTGTGTATAGTACCAGTTTATCCTCGTCATTTGGTATGGCTAACTTGGGGAGCTTTTTGCAAACCTCCTTTAGTTGTTTAACCATTGCTCGATGTGATTCCTCTAATTTGAATTCAGCATCCTTTTTCAATAGAGGACTGAACACCTTCCTGTATTGCGCCAGATTGTTGATGAACATTCCAGCAAAGTTGACAACTCCTAAGAAGCTTTGGAGTTGCTTCTTATCCTTGAAATCTTCAGGAAATCCTTGAACCTTCTCTACAATATGAGGTTGTAGAATAATTCCAGACTCATCGATTTCAACTCTAAGAAACTCGATCTGTCTTGTTGCTATTACTGCCTTCTTTTCAGAAAGCACCAATCCTTCCTTGTGGCATGCTTCTAAAAATACTTCCAGATGCGCTAGATGCTCCTTTATGTTCTTTGAGGCTATGAGAATGTCATCCACATAGACGAACATGAATGAGAAATAATCTTTGAAAAGATTATCCATCTTCCTTTGGTATATCTGGGGTGCGTTCGCCAAGCCTATATGTATGACATTCCAGATATAATGGCCTTATGGTGTGGAGAAGGCTGTGAACTTCTTGCTTCCTTCCTCCATCATAATCTGGTAGAATCCAGATTTGCAATCAAACTTGGAGAATACCTTGGCATTCTTGATACAGTTAATCAAGTGTTCTCTACTTGGTGTATAGTATCTGTCAAATTCAAAGATGTTGTTGATCCCTTTGCAGTTGATCACAAGTCTCGACTTTTCTCGTTTGACTTCTCCATGATTTCGAACTAGAAATCCTGGACTGCTATATGGGGATACTCCTGGTAATATCAACCTAAGGTCCAGATGTTCCTTAAGTATTAGTTGCATATCCTTTCGATCCTTTTGGTTCATCAGGATAGGCTTGTATCTTACGAACTCATGCTCCTTTCCTTATTTCACTTTGAGAGAGGCTTTGAGCTCATTTTTGTCCCACCAAGCTAGAGGATTCTCGTTGAAGTTCCTCTGTATCTTCTTTTTGGCATCCTCCAAAGATGCGTGTTCTTCGATTGTGACGTCTCTCTGTAAGCTTTCTCCCAAACTTGCTTTGAGAAGGTGGATTATATCTTCCTTTAGTTTCTCCATCTTCCATCCTCCTCTGGTCTTGGTTTTCATTTGAAGGACCGCTTCGCCATATTTCTTCCGATCATTCATTTTTGGGTGGCTAAGTTTTCCTTCATCACCATGCTAGCTGTGAAATCTGATTGGCATTTTCCTTTGAAATACATTATGCGGTCTTGGTGTAATGATCTTATGTTCATAAAGGATTGTGAAAATAAGCCTCCTTGTTGCATTTTGTTGGGTAAAATGCTTGAATATCTGTAGAAAATTATTTCCTAACAGAATATCTATTCCGGTGTCATGAAAATATATCGATGGAATTTTTACCTTGTACCATGGGGTACTATCCGCTCCTCCGATCATGATCTCTGCTTGCTTGATTCCTCTATTAAGGATAAGCACCCTTTGAGAGATCTTTTCTGAGTACCGTTGGTAATTCTTCGCCTGAGCTTTCAGGGAAGACCCCTTCCTTTGCTGTTCAGATGTCGGCTTCAGAATCAATGTATGCCGCAAAATACTCTGCACGATGCTCCTTATATATCATCCCGACGGTGATATATATTGAGAATGGACTTGTGGCCATGGGTGGATCAGAGCTTAAAAGCCCGAGCCTTTATTAGTAAACCTTGTATCTTCTTTTGAAGTTTGGAAAGAATTTATCCAACCTTCCTAAGGTGAATCCATCGTATAGGTTGATCATTGGATCCTCCTTCATAATTCTCATAAGGGCTTTATGAGAAATGGATGTCTGGAAAAAGAATTCCGACATATCTTCTTGCATCTCCTGTTTGAAGCTTTTTTCCTCACTCCAACTCATCTTCAGAAGACTCGTCTTGGCTGAGGAATTCTTCTTCATAGATGCTTTCGTCTGAGGGTATATCTTCAAATTGATATACTTGAACTAGATCTTGGAAGTAAACAGCTTTCTCTATTTTTGGAGTTGTTTCGAACTGTCGTACTCCCCTTTTTTGGTTCTCCGGGCAATCAGGTGAGATATGCCCTCTAGCTCCGCATGTGTAGCAGTTACAGTCCTTAAACCTTTCATTGGCTCGTGTAGCTGCTCTTCGGAACATCTTTCTCGTGGGAGTTCTTCCTGTACTCCTCTGGTTTGACCCTGAGGATGAAGCTTGACTTCTTGAACTCTATATGGATGGTCCAGACCTTTGCCCTGATTTATAGCTTCGGGCCTTTTGTTTAGACCAAAAGGATCTTGGTCTTCTGGACCTCCATCCTCCACTTCTCTGTGTGTAAGGATGATTTTTCTTCATCATTTTCTGCTTCCTTGGACTTCTTCCAATGATAGTTGGAAGATCATTATTTTCACAACATAAGGGAACTGTCTTGTTGATTCCCCTTAGTCTCTTGTAGTTCTTGTGTAGTGATGCTTGATGGCACCACTCTGCAATCTTGGCTTTGAGAAAAGACATCCTCCTTGCTATTGAATCCGGCTCACATGATTCATACTCTTTGATCAGCATTTCCCTCCATGGGCTTGGAATCTTGGCAAAGAATAGGTGGAATACTTCCTCCTCCTTGATCTTCGACTTCCATTTGTACTCTGTGAAGAGTTTGATGTACTCATCTACGTGACAGATGTCAAGTAGTTCTAGGCTGTATAGGGCATTCCTATACTTCTTCTTCTTTTTTTCTTCCATTCCTTCGAAGCAACCTACTCCGATGAAGTGGATTTTGAAGATCTTGGCCATTTGATCAACAATATTACCTAGATCTTCGCCTTCCATGGCTTCTTTCTGGACTTTGTCTGAGAGTACCTCCCAGGCGCACTTTACTGATCCTTCCAGGTTCATAGTTAGGAATCTTATGAACCCTTCTTTGTCCAGCTCCAATGCGCCACCTGCAATCTTCATGGCATTTGTCCATTCATCGATCAAGGTTTCTCTGTGTTTGAAGTCGAGAGTGTCGAGGTTTAAGATTAACCAATATGGATTTAGTGGTTCAAGGTGAGACCGACCATATGGGGTGTTGTGTGGATTAGTTCCTCGAGCTCGGCTTGCTCCTGTGGACATTCCAATTGCCTTCATTTTGAAGTTTCCTGGTTGTTGGAATGCCTCTTCTTGTCTTGCCTCATGGACTCCATGTGATCCAGAGGTTCCTTCATTTTGGCTCCGATCTTGTTGAGCTTACGACTGTTGTTGAGAATTTGATGATTCTCCAACGTTCATCTTTAGATCTACAATTGATAGTCCTTGGAAGGACTCATATAGATCTTGTAAATCTTCAGGATTTGCTCTTTCCATCCGTGGATGTGGATTCACCTCGAAGGATAACAATCATCTTCTCACTTTTGGACTTTGGCCTTGTGACCTCTGTCGTCTTCCCCTTTTGGTGTAAAAGGGGTTCTATTCCGAAGGTTGGTGGCAATATTTTCCCTGGCCTTCTTTCTGTCACATTGGTTTCCAAGGACTTTACTTGTTCTATCAACATTTTGATGAGGTCGAGTTGTTTGTTTTGCAACGTCTCCACCTTATCCATCTTGAGGCTGACCTCGGACATTGTCTTGGACATGCTCTGGCAATATTCTCCAAAGAATCTCACCGTATTCTGCAATTCTATAAGATCTTGGTTCATCTTATAGTTATCTGCCTCGATCTCCTTCCAATATGAAAAGTGATACGGCTTGCAGATCTCTCTTGGACCTTGGTTTGGTCGTCTTCTCCATTACTCGTGTCTGGGAACACGCCCATGGATCTCGGTGAAACTTCGGATCTCAACGATGCTTCTTGATATTTCGTGGGAGTATCTTATCTGCATCTGGCGTAGTTCCTCAAGATGTTCTTCTTTAGTGTGGTTAGCACGAATATTTGCTAACTCCCTTCTTTGGTTCACACCTTCCCAATATCGGCCGGTGTCCTCGTGTTCTTTTTCCACATATTGTCTATACAACACACAATAATATTGTTGTATAGAACTTCTTGTCTCGTCGTAGTTGACAGGCCAGAAGTCCCTGTTGCTTCAGCTTTGAACAGGGCCGATAGTCCTGTCACTCTCGGATGTCGAACTTTTGTTCAGATCCATATCTCTTTGAAACTCTCCTATCGTTAAGTGATAAATAAGTTTATAATAAATCTCCAATTCAATAAATAAAAAAACCTAGGGCTTTGATACCATTTTAAAGTGTGTAGAAAGTAGAAGAAAATCTGGCTTAAAGGGAATATAAGATGAGTATAGTATAAGGTTTTGATTTATAGGTTTTTGATTCGAGGCTGTTTTAAGAAAATATTAAGCAATTTCCAATTTTTTTTTTTGGAATTTCCTGCAAGTGACCTGTAGTAGGACTGTTTTGTTGAACTAAGTAAATATAATGGATGGATTTCAAAATTCTCCAAACATATTGGACGATTTTAAAAAAATGAGAAACCTATGAACTAAAATCAAAATTGGGCAAAGCTAATGGGCAAATAAATATATTATCCCTAATAATAATATAATAATAATAGTAGGCGGAAGGTTATCGAGAGCAGAAGTTAAATTGGTCCGATCCCCTATTTCATACTTCCTCTCTCCCATTTTAATGTGTACGTTTACTTTTTGCACGTTGATAAAGGAGTATAATATTTTAATAGATAGTGGGTGGAAAGATATACTAATATTTAATGTAAAGTGGGTATGTGTATCAGTGTTGGATGATATATTAATTGTTTTAGATGGGTCCCATATTCCAAAAAGGAAAACGTAAAGATTGAAATAAGACGCACAAAATAGAAGCATAAACATTAAAATGGGACGGAGGGAGTACCGTACTTCACTTTATATTTCATAACATAAATTTAATAAAAATCTATATTTCATTATTTCATAGCATAATAAATTTAATAGTTATGTATGACTGACCGTTGGCGAAATAAAGGATAGATATAATTGCAGGCTCATTCCCGCTTATCGCTAGTGAGCATAGTTGAAGAGAAAATGATTAGCTTTAATTAAACAAATAATTTTTGAATGAGACGAAGAAAAACATACTCCCTCTATCCTACTCTAACAATTAAATTTTTTTAATTTGAACACTGCATTTAATGTTTATATATATTTTTCTTACAGTGAATCCACATAAATCAATCAAAATATTTGGGATCCACCTACAATATTAATACAATTATATATTATACATTAAAATTTATTTCTAATAATCTTAATATACATTAAAATACTATACTATCATTAATCCCGTGAAAAAACAAAAAATAATTATTAGGATGTAATGAAGGGAGTACTTAAAAATTAAATAGAGTTGATATCCGGTAAATCCAAGTGTAAGTGTATATCCATATGTGTATAACTTGTTATTCAATAGTGTATACGTACATGTTTCTTAATAATTGTATAATTTTTTTACACTCAAATTTTCATTAAAAAACTAAAAAAAATGTGTTTATAAAGTATATAAGCTTAATTTTGGCCTCATCTTATTCTATCGGGCTACATTTGGCGAGTTCGAATGTGGGCTGAGATGGGCCTTTACTTTTTATGGGCCTTTCGGTTCTAATTTAATAGGGAGCCCAATAAGTCCAAATAGAAGAGGGTTTTGCGAATGGAACTCGATGTGGCATTATGTGATTGGGGAACACTCCTCCCACGACGTGGCAACAGTCTTATCCTGCGTGATGCATCAGAGTGATTGTACATACGTTAAATACCACGCAGTGGCCAAAATGTACAACCAGGTAAGCATGAAATCAAAATCATCATAATTATAATAATCTGCAAATAAAAATACGCCTATTTATTAAATAAAATTCTCAGCCGTTTTCTATTGCGAAAAAAATAAAACCCCTCCTCCTTCACAGAGTCTGCATATGCGTTGGAATCACACACACTGAAGGTGTTCCGATTAGTGTGTTGGGTTTACATAAGATCGCTGCATCCTCCGTTTCTTCTTCTTTCAAGGTTTGTTCTTTTTTTATAATTATTATTTTATTTTTAAAAAAATACAATCCTGATTATCTCATCAATGGAATTTGATTTTTTAAGAGTAAATTGTAGTATTTTTTAGATTTCTAAAATCAGGGATATGCAATAGGTATTAACAATTCCCGTTTTCAATTTCTTGCACAAAGGGTGCTTCTGGAAAATGAATTAATTTGATTATGACCTAGAAAATTCCAGTAATGAAATGTAAGCTACACCCTAAATTTTTTATTTTTTTTTTAAATTTTAATCGCTTGATTTATGCTGTTGATTAGTGGGGTGTTGATTCTAGTTAACTTTTGCTTGATCGATCATCGATGAATTTATGGAGTTATTTACTTAAAATTCGAAAAATAATTAATTTTATCAATACAGAGCCTGAAAAATAGGTAATCTATCAATTCGGGCTTGAATTATGTATACTATCGATTAGGTGCTAGGTGCTTGAATTATGTATACTATCGATTAGGAGCCTGAATTATGTAAAACTATCAATTAGGGCCCGAACTTAGGCCCTAAATTGATAAAATAGGTGATAAAATTTGAGAAATTCCGTCTTGGTAGTTTTACAAATTTCAGTCTTTGATTGATACAAAATATAATCCAGCCCAATAGTTTACAATTACAATGTAATTCGGGTTAAAAGCCCTTTAATTTTCGATTTTGGGTTCTGGAATTTTTTTTAAGGATGTGATAAGCCTTGTCTTAAGCCCATTTATTAGTTAAATTGAGGCCCATTGCCCATTAATAATATGAGACTTTGAAAAACTACGAAATAATACTTTCCCTTTTATAGAAAACGTAGCGACTGAATCTTATAAAAGCGACGCCGGATCGAGCAGCTTCAGGTCTCATCTCACCGGAGAGGCTTCGCCGGTTGCCGGATTTAAGGTATTACCGCCAATCATTTTTGTTCTTATCTGCAGAGAAGCAGCCGCACGCCCCTGTTGCTTTGCTTCTCCACTCTTGTCCGATTAGTTGATCGGTAAGCTTTTTAATTCGGAGTTCTTTACTGAGGGTGGAGGGACTAAGGGAGGTTATTTAATTTTCTAGGGTTTCTGTTTCCTTGGGCTGTCTTTGTTTGGATTCCTGGGTTTTCGTTTTGTGGTTTAATATTTTGGATTTCTTGCTGTTTCAGATCCTTTTTTAAGGTTTTCCATTACCAAAAAAATTTAAAAGTTAATCGATTAGTTTACTTTGATGCTCAATTTATAACAATTTGTTAAGAGTTACTGATCGATTTTGGGGAGTTGGGCGTCCTTATTAAGAAATAGAGGAATTATTGACAAACCTATACATGATCTTGATATTTATTGATACTTCTTGAATCGATTGTGTTCTGAGTTTGGATAGGGATGAGAAATTTGACTTGCATGAATTAAAAATTGGAACTTTGTTCGAAAATACATGTTACAATATTGCGAGTTCAGAATATATCTCTCTTGCCGAAGAGACGAATGCAGAAAACAGAATCTTTGGTTTTTTATAACTTCTGTTCTTTATCTAAAGGATCTAGAGATATTGGAACTTTATATTCTTGCTGAATTTAATTTTATGTATTGACTGGCGATCTTATGCTGTGGGTTTTTTTTAGGGAGAAATTGAAGAGAGTCTGAAGATTTAGAATGAAGAATAATGAGAGGATTGCCAATTTGGCTTTGGCAGGTATATTTTTATTTTTTAATGAATTCTTGTGGCTTTAGGATGGTGAACTATTCTTCCTCAGTTATTTTTCATTTTTGTATTAACAAATTGTATTTTTATTACACTTTTTTCTTTAATCTCGTTGCTATTTTGTTCAGTGCTGTTTTACTTTTTAGAAACATAATTAACATATATTGTGGGGTTATCAAGTGGCCAGATGATCTAGCAAATTTTTAAATAGATTTGGCTCACGCTAATCCATGATATCTTTTTCTCATTATTTACTTGAATCACATCATTTGTACTAGGTATTAAATAATGCAATAACTGGGCAAAAGATTAATGTACCATTTCATTATGCTGAGATCTTCCTATTAATTTTGTTATTAACATTGTTACAAAGTCTTGCATCTACAATATATCTGTTTGTCTGATAATATTTTCCTAGGCTTATGTTTCTTCAAATAGTTCCTTAGTCTTGTCTGTTTGGGTAACTTGTGAACTAAACACTGTCCAATATATGTAATCGAGTGGAGTTTTAATACTGTCTCTTATCTGGGACATTGTGATCACATGCTTTACAAATGCAGGTTTGACCCTAGCTCCACTTGTTGTGAAGGTGGACCCAAATATAAATGTAGTTTTGACTGCTTGCCTAACTGTGTATGTCGGTTGCTACCGCTCTGTGAAGCCGACTCCACCATCAGTAAGTTGATCTTCTTGCACAATTCCAGATACTATTAGTTGTTGGTGTCCTAATGAATTGTTTTCACTGGTTTTATACTTATCCTGTTGACTTTTTCAGGAGACTATGTCCAATGAACATGCCATGCGATTTCCCTTGGTTGGGAGTGCGATGTTGCTGTCTCTGTTTTTACTTTTCAAGTTTCTATCAAAAGACTTGGTAAATGCTGTACTAACGTGCTATTTTTTCGTTCTTGGGATTGCTGCACTTTCGTAAGTTCTTTCATGTGTGCTATTCTATTTCATTTTTAAGCTGAGTAATCTTTTCTTGGCATTTGAGAACTGTGAAATTCCTCTACTAATCTTTCTTCATCTTAACTTGTAGGGCAACGTTGCTGCCTGCAATTAAAAAATTCCTGCCAAAAGCATGGAATGATGATATCATTACGTGGCGTTTCCCATATTTCAAATGTATGACTCACTCAACCTCTTCATATCTAATTTTTCTATCATGAAATCTGATACTTTTTATGGTTGCCATTTATTAATCTTTCTTCATCATGCTTGTTTCCGTTTCTTGGGATGACCACAAGAGGTGATCAGTCATTTAATCATTATTTAGATCCTCCACTTGCACTGATTATAATCATCTAAAATTTTATCTTATTGCTTAAAGTGGTGTGTACTTACAGTGAAGTGATCATGTTGTTACTTTTGTTGAGAGGATAAATTGGAAGGAAAACGTATCATTTTAGGCAATGTTTTTATATTTCAAGATTTCCTAAAAATAAATGAGATCGATAAATTTAGGACATCCATCATCCCTTTCTTAACTGCCAATGTAAGTATTCTGAAGTATTTTTTTGGAGGGTAAAAAGTATGTTGAGTAACATCACCATCCCTTCTTAACTACCAATTGAACAATAAAAACCCTCAGCATTTAAAGATTAAGCAGGATTCTTTTCCTGAAAATTGAAAGTAAAGGATGATTGACTGGGTAAACTGAATTATCACTTGTTCAACATGTTCGTTAGAAACGTTCATGCACTTACGCCAGCATGTCTTGATATTGTTGACAACTAAAGGATCCATAAATGAGTAACTGAAGCATTGTTTTTTCAGACCATTTGTCGTTTGATGTGCAAGTCATCAACCATCGAACCTTCCTTTTTGACGTGTATTACTTGTATTGTAACATCAAGAGTCATGTTGTTCTATATCTTTGTTGCACAGCTTTGGAAGTTGAGTTTACGAGATCACAGATAGTTGCTGCAATTCCTGGAACCTTCTTTTGTGCGTGGTATGCTTCAAAGAAACATTGGCTTGCTAACAATATCTTGGGGCTTGCATTCTCCATTCAGGTTTGGTAACAGAGTACTAGAATAAATTATTTATCTCTGTACTCCTTACATTATCTAAGCTTTTGTGAGCTCGTCAAATCGAGCTGATACATCTTAAGATCCAAAGAACTCATTGCAGTGAATGAAATTTAGTTGATGAGTGCTTGTTTAAAGGGTAATGGGTATGATTCTGATAGTAGTGGGTTACTGATTTTAATTTTTCCTCTTAAGATTGGAATGGCTCATCCCCCAACTGTGAGGATTCATTCCATTCCTTCGTTTACGCCACTCACCAGCTTTTCATTCTATCTGAGCATATGTAAATTTGATAGGCTTTATTTACCATTTACATTTTCTCTTGTGTGGCAATTTCAGGGGATTGAAATGCTTTCACTTGGCTCATTTAAGACTGGGGCCATTCTATTGGTAAGAATGGAATTTGGTATTATACAAGTCATTGTTATCTGTTCAGTCTCCTAAAAGTTATATTTCTTTATTATCTAAGGATTTAATTTATGGATTTATTTGGTGATTACTCTCTTCCAATGGTCCTTTTTTTAATTTTTACATTTTTACCATTTGCAGGCTGGGCTTTTTGTATATGACATATTCTGGGTGTTTTTTACACCAGTTATGGTTAGCGTTGCTAAGTCATTTGATGCTCCAATAAAGGTTTGCACTGTTAACGCTATAATCTTATTATTCTTTCTTGTTTTTCAAACTTATCTTAGAGAATCTTGTTTCACTATTGCAGCTTTTATTCCCTACATCAAATTCTGCACGTCCATTTTCAATGTTAGGACTTGGTGATATTGTGATTCCTGGTAAATATTTTAACTGTAAATTTCATTTAAGGATAAACTTTTGCTGTTTACCAGCTGCGGCCTGGATAATTGTATGAATGATGGGGTTGTGGATCTTCTTCGAATACACACACAAATCAAATAAAATAAATAGAGACAAATTATTGGAGACCCTCAAAAAAAAAAAGAAAAAAAGAATCTGTAGTACACCTCTTTACCTCAGAGTGGTCTTTTGGTGAAGGGCTACTGCTCTCTTCATGATTCACAACTGCATCTCACACACCTACTGTTGGCTTAATTTATTTTTCGATTTGACTTTTTCAGGAATTTTTGTAGCATTAGCCCTTAGATTTGATGTATCCAGAGGGAAAGAGAGCCACTACTTTAAGAGTGCGTTTCTTGGGTATACAGTTGGTTTGGTCCTAACAATCATTGTAATGAACTGGTTTCAAGCTGCTCAGGTGAGTAATCTTGTCGTCAAGATTTAATCTCTCTCTCTCTCTCTCTCTCCTTTTTCATGTTCTAATATCTAAATTCTATGGATTCTCTATTTTCTTCCAGCCCGCACTGTTGTATATCGTGCCTGGTGTTATTGGATTTTTGGGTGCACATTGCTTATACAGTGGTGAAGTGAAACCTGTAAGTCAATTAATCATCTGATTTTCCTTTCCTTTTAATTTTTACACTCTCATTGTATGGGAAATTAGAAATTGCATTTATTACGAATATAATGTTATACTCGTGATAGACGTTGAATTTTAATGGAGCCACGAGACCAGCATTGATTTTGGATTTATTGTGGGAGGCTGAAACTGAACATAATAAAAAATGAGGGTAGCAGAAATGAGAATACTTGGAATAATTTATGGGGGGTAGCTTCAATGATGAACAAAATAGAGGAAAACGGCCAACACTGGTCTGGATATGTGCACACGAGACCTTTAGATACTAGAGCACGCCCTAGCATGACTGCATATTCCTCTACATCTCTTAATAAACTCAAAAACTTCTTTATTTGATTTAACACGCACGTTGTCTTTCGATGCAGCTGTTGGCCTTTGATGAGTCGAAATCGAATAGCTCTGAAGAAACCGACGGGGACTCGAACAAAAAAACAGACTGAGATTGGTTGGTAGTGAGGTGCAACTTAACACCGTATGAGAGCAGACTTTTTGTGTTCATTTTAAGCACCACTGATTTGTACCAGATTTTGAACATCAGCTAACAATATTGTATTACAATTTACAAGGCCTATATTAAGATTTTAATTCTCTTACCCTTTTTTTTTTCTTGGCAAGTTTATAATTTATCCATGAAGGTGTACTATTTTAAAAATTTTGTGGATATTTGTTAAGGGATCTATTTACTAAAATTTACAAGATGAATGCTCCCTCGTCTTGTTGGTAGGTATTCATTTTATTTTTGTTTGTAAATTAAGGAGTATAATAGGAGTAATTTAATATGTAGTTAATTGAGAAATGTAATATTTTAATGTATAGTAGATAGTTGTATTGTTGCATCAATTCAAAAAGAAAATTAATTCTTCTTATTGGGACAGACCAAAATAAAATAATTTTATTGGGATGGATCTTATATAAAAGAGAATATCACAATTCTTTAAGGTAATGTTTGATTTGGGATTATGTGGGATTTGAAAACCATGAATAGTGTGTTCTACGTTTGTTTTGGGTTTTGAGTAGGACTTTATGTCAAATTAATGTATTAATTTATTTAAAAAGTTAAATGAGAGAGGAGAGATAAAGAGAGAAAGTGTATTAATTCAAGAGAGAGAATGTAGTAGATATATATAGGGGAGGTTTTTAAAATTTAAATGTGGTTGAAAGATGGATTGGTCTTCAATGAACCAGTGGAATAAAAAGCCGATAAAGGTCAAGACAATGATTCCGAGTTCTTGCAAAGTGGATCTATCAGAATCGTGCGAAAAGCAGGGAAAGGGCCCGCACCGTGGATGGATCGAATCCTCCACTTTCTACTTCCCGCGCTTCCTCGGCCGTTGCTTCTGTGTGAGAATTCCCCCTTTAAGAGTCCCCCATCAAAAAGGAATCGCCCGACAGAATGAAAATCCGGCTGAATTTAAAATCCGAAAACGAACATAGCCTAAAAGTATGAATGAATTCAATTTTAATTTTTTTTGCCATTTTTAATTTTGATCATTTTTTAATTGATTTTAGTTTTATTTTTTTCAAATTTAGTAATTTATTCAATTTTTGTTAAACATCTTGAAAAAAATAAATAAAAACCAAAATTCGCTAAAAATGACTAAAATCAAAAAAGAAAATGAAATTTCAGAATCGAATTGCCACAATATAAAATACTATCTTATCTAATTTTTTAAGTATGTCGTAGTAAATGGTGTGGTTTCACAAATGGTCATAAAAATAATTTTTAATTTTTTTAGTATGTATAAGATAAATTTTTAATTTTATTTTTAAATAATTCATTTACATAGATTTACTGTACAATTTTTATTTTATATAATTAAATATGAATACATAAAAATAAAAGTTATTTACTACTCCCTCCATCAAAATTTTAATTTTATTTTTAAATAATTTATGTACATAGATTTACTGTTCAATTTTTATTTTATATAATTAAATATGAATACATAAAAATAAAAGTTATTTACTGCTCCCTACATCAAAGTCTGTTTTGCCATGCACTCCATAGATGTCATCATTTCTCTCATAATAATCCACAAATAAAAAGAATAAAAATATTATGTATAATTTGATAAAATAATCAAAACAAAAAAATCTGTGGATGCGATATACTATAAATAATTTTTTTCTAAAACATCCTACCTTCTTTTTTAAGCAATAAAAATATTGATAATTTGATATTTTAGACAAATATTGATAAAAAAAAGAAAAAAATATTATGTATAATTAATAATATGATAAAATAATAAAATCAAATAAAAATTATTAATGTAACATATATAAATATTTTATTTATAAAATATATTTTATCATGCAAAAATTAAAGTTGATCATCGTCGATCATTTCTATAATATCTTTTTACTTCTTTATCATGCAATAATTCAAGTTGATCATCCTTGATCATTTTTTATATTATAAATTGTCGATTCGAATTTATATGGTAGGTAGTATGTTAGGAGGGTTGTCCTCGTTCTTGATCGGGTAAGAGGGCTTGATGGCAATGACGCAAAGGCCTTCTTTTGCTGTGACGTTCCTTTGCATTCTGAGGTATCCTAAGGCCTTCTTTTGCTGTCACATTCTTTTGCATAGGTACCCTAAAACTTGCTTTTCATGTGACATTTGCAGGAACCTGCTCGCCCCACCTTGAACCCAAGAATTTTTAACTATCCAGTAGTCCACCCATTGTTACTATGATACACTTTCACCCGACACTTTCCATGGAGTATGCCCAACAAGTTTTTGATATGAATATCCAAATATGTGTTGCGCTTAATTTTCAAAAAGAGTTTTATAAATATCCTCTCAAATCACTCGATCCAAATGACCTAAAATAAGCCTATCCTCTCAAATCACTCGATCCAAATCCTCTCAAATCAGTCGATCCAAATGACCTAAAATAAGCCGATGAAATTACTTACCCTTAACATGAGTTGACATAATATCAATATTAGATTTAAATATCAACATTGTTTTTTTAGATTGAAATGTTAGCACTTACATGAAACAAGGCGTAATGTATGATAAGTAAATCTTAGGGATAAAATATACTTAAATCATATGTTGTAATTACAATTATACATCTAAAATTAAATTAAAAAAAAAGAAAAAAAAGAAAGAAATAAAACAAATAAAACAATAGCCTAAGTGAATTGGAGAAATGAAAATGAGGTTAAGGATGACCCACGGCTGTAAAATTTGGAGTTGGTGGGTAATTACATCCTAATTTATGCTCTTAATCATTTGACTTAGTTGATATTCTGTGTAAAAAACCTATTATAAAGGATGAAGTAATATTTATATAAGTGATGCTGATTTAATATTAAAAGTAAGATATAAAAAATAAGAAATAAAAAATTGACAGCTGAAAAAAATTATACTATCATTTATTAGATATCCCCAATTTTCCTCGTTACTTGGCAGCTTTAAAATGGGCACTAACCTCCCAGCAGCTAAGAATCTCCCATTGATAATATAAAAATGCATGTACCAAGACAAAACCATCAAAATATATTACTCACCATCCGTGTTTTATTCATTTTTCATTTTAAGATATCTCATACTCCCTCCGTCCCAGGCTAAGAGTCCCATTTGCTTTTGGGCACGTGGATTAAGGAGTATTATTATTTAATGTGTAGTGGGTAGTTGTATTAGTGGGTGTAGGGGCCCCATGTATTAATTGTATTAGTGGGTGTGGGTGGGTCCCATATGTCCAAAAAAGGAAATGGGACTCTTTGGGTGGGACGACCAAAATGGTAAAATGGCCCTCTTAACCTGGGACGGAGGGAGTATATTTTTACACGTTTTCATTAATAATAAAAATATACTATTCATCTTACCTATATTTTACACTTTATTTATCAATCTCAACAACTTTATTCATTTTTTACACTTTACTCATTATTCTCAACAATTTTATTTATATTTTCTCGCAAAATTACTTATTTATCGCTACTTTTTCTTACATTATATATTTAAAAAAACAACTTTTAACTTCATGTCCGTACAAATTAACGAGTAAAAATACGTACCCGGGATGGAGGGAGTAACATAATACTCCCTCCTTCCGCTCGAAAGAGGGTATTTTTTCCATTTTGGTCGTCCGTCCCAAAGAGGGTCATTTTCTTTTTTACACACATGAGACCCACACACACCTACTAATAAAATTAAATTAGGGGCCCACGCTCCCACTAATACAAATACCCACTACACATTAAATAATAATGTTTCTTAATCAACGTGCACAAAAGTAAAAGACCCTCTTTCGGGCAGACGGAGGGAGTAAAATATTGTAAAATTAAGATGAATGCAAAAGTTATTTTGATGTCTATTAAATTAAAGTTTACATGAAGAGGTGTGATGAAAGAGTGATTGTTGAAGAAATTAAATCTTTTCATGAAAGGATATTTAAAATTAAATTCAAAATCAAATCTAATTGTTGCGTCATTTCACCTACCTTAAAATTTATAAATAGACCATCACTTTCCATAACTCCACACACTGAAAACTCACATACATTCTAATACACTTAAATACGTATTATCAAATATACATATTGTGGATGTCCAATAAAGTTGAGTGAAGTTGAGTTATCGAAACATATTGATCCTAACGTGAGTTCATAATACAGTTTGGTTTGCCGTATCTTATGATTTGTAGTGCTACTATCATAAGATGTAAATCATTATATCTTAAGATGATTGCTATCAAACTGTAAGCAGTAGAACAAGACAATTTCGTCCAAAGAAAAAAATGTAATTCTTGCCTCGATTCAAATTTTATTTTTATAATTTTTTATCATATTTTCTAGCTAATATTTATAGCGAAACCCAAATATACCCAACATATAATTCTCTATTCATTCTATAATAAAATTTACACTTTTTGTTCTGTACGTTTCGAAACAAACTTATTAATAATAAATAAATAAATAAATAAATAAACACAATCTCAATTCTAATTAACACATATTAATTTAAAATTGGGAGACACTTGAATAAGATCATTTGACTGGATAGTTTCATAGAATAAATAAAAAGTGAAAAATTTTAACAAAATATTTATCATTTTTATTAAAAATAATAATTAATTAAGAAATGGTAAAATAGATCTCACCCATGTGACATAAAATTACGTGGGTACATTATTGGTAAAATTTAATTTAAAATGGAAGGATAAACAAATAATCCCTCCGTTCCGTTTCAATGTTTGCGTTTACTTTTTGCATTTTGATTAAGGAGTATAATATTTTAATAGATATTGCATGGAAAAATATACTCCCTCCGTTCCATAGAAGTTGACACACTTTCCTTTTTGGTTTGTCCCACTAAAGTTGACACATTTCCTTTTTAATACATGAGACCCACATCAAAACAATTAATTTATTCTCATGGAGCCCACATACCACCTCTAATACAACTACCCACTACACATTAAATATTATTTCTCTCACCTCACTTTACTTCACTTTACATTGAATTATTATACTCCTTAATCTCCGTGCCCAAAAAAATGTGCTAACTTCTCCGGGGCGGAGGAAGTAATATTTAGTGTTGGATGATATATTAATTATTTTAGATGGGTCCCATATTCCAAAAAGAAAAACGTAAACATTAAAATGAGACGCGCAAAATAGAAACGTAAACATTGAAACGGGACGGAGGGAGTAAATAAGAGTAGGAGTTGGACAACCAGGGCACTAAATGAATTGGTGTCCCTTCTAATTCACACACTCCTTATTTCTTAATTAATTCATACTCCTTCATTAATGTTGTTTTTATTTTACTTTTAAATTTATTATATTTAAATGACTATTATACCCTAAACCCTAGGGATAAATTATACCCAAAACCACAAGGGTAAAATTACCTTAAACCCGAGATAAATTATACACTAAATCACAAGAATAAAATTACAATTATACCCTAAATTCTAAACCTTAGGGATAAATTATACCTTAAACTATAAGGGTAAAATTATAATTATACCCTAAACCATAAACCCTATGGGTAAAATATACTCTAAACCATAAGAGTAAAATTATATTTAAACCCCTGAAATTAAATAGTAAAAACATAATAAAATAAAATAAAAATCAGTGACAAATACTTACAGACCAAATGCAAATTGCGATAATTGCGGTTGGGGAGGGATTGTAAAAATTTGAATTGATGGGAAGTTCCACCCAAGTCAATGTCTATAAATAAAAGAGTTAAATTCATTTTTTTTCTTATAATTAAACAAAATTTTAATTTTTGTCCTAAAAAAGATAAGTGGTTCAATTTTACCCTATAACTAACGAATTGTTTCAATTTTTGCCCAATTTTTCGCCGGAAAATGCAAATTTCGCCGGAATCCGCCACGTCATACTTCAATTGGTCAATCCGACGTGGCAATTTTGACTTTTTTGAGCCAATGAATCCGCTATGTCATATCCACCTATTTATTTAATTTTTTTTCATTTTCAAATCAGCAAAATATTTAATTAAATTAGAAATATAAAATAAAAAAGAAAAATCAATAAAATAAATTAAAATCTGTAAAATGAATTTTTTTAAAAAAAAAAAGAGGATTAATTTAACACGTGAAATCCCCAAATCTTCGATTAACGAGATTACGCTTCTGTCTTCATCCTTCCCGCTTCTGCAAATTCCTTCTTCTTATCCGTTGCTTTTCTCCCCCCAATCTTTGCAATTGGATTGGTTGATTGGGGGTTTATTCGAAATCTTTCCTGAAACCCTCGACTCATCGCTGCGCTTTAAATCTAAATCTTATACCCGATTGAATCGGCTGGTTGTTTGTGTTTTGCCCTAGTTTTCGTGTTTGGGGATTTCTAGATATGGCTCTTGTTTCGGTTTTTCTTGAAAAAATTCTGCAGAAGCCCACCATTGGAGATGTGATTGCTGAGCTGATGGTGTTCACGGCGCCCATCTGGGTGGCTGTTGTCGTCGGCATGGAAACCTAAATGGGCCAAATTTTTTTTTTTTTTGAAAAGGAAAATATATTGCCTAGGTAAGAGGATTACCCAGAAAGATTACAGATAACATGTGAGTGTTGGGACCTCCTAAAAGTCTCACGACAGACAGACAGCATGACTGAAGACATAATTAATAGATACAATAACAAGGATTTTTAGACCAATCTGAAAAATCAATCTCACTCTTTAAACGTTTCTTCTTTCAAGCCCACCAACTCCATGTTTGTGATTTTATCTCGTTCATCATCTTCTCATTGTCCCAAGTATCGCCTTGAAATAAAATTTTATTTCGCGTGCTCCATATGATCCATATCGTGCATAGCCATACATCACATGCTAGTTTATTATTGATATTTTCATGGAACAAGTTCCCAAACTGTAGGAATACACTTGTTGGGTTATTTGTTAGCGCTGTTTGGACTCCAAGCCACATGCTCCATAGTTCTTGAACTTTCTTGCAGCAGCAAATTAGATGGTTGACAGTCTCTTCCTCCTTTCTGCAAACAGTACAATCAATAGAGGTGTTAGGTGGTAGACTCTTCCTTCTCTTCAATTCAACAGATGTTGGTATTTTTCTTTGCAATATCCTCCACGCGAGAATCTGGACTTTCTTAGTAGCATAGCTTTTCCAGATACGTTTGTAGCCCTCGGTCTTAGCAGCTTCTGGCGACCTCCTTCTAGCTTCAATGATCTTATAAGCTTCACTCACGTTGTAGTCTCTGAGCTTGTTTGGCTTCCAGTTCCATCCGTCTTTCTTGTCTTTAATGAGAGTAAACCTGTCTAAAAGGGAAACCATATCAACAAAAATGTTAGACTCTCTATCCCTAAGATCTCTCCTCCATTCCCACCTCCAATTCCATATCCCCCCTTCCCAATTCCCCATTTCAGCTACCTTTTTATATTTACACTCACTTAAATAATATAATCTTGGGAAAGAAAATTTAAGACTCTTATCTCCAATCCAATTGTCATTCCAAAAAAAGGTACTCGTCCCGTCCCCCACCACTCTTTCCATATTATGTAAGAACCAATTACCTTTATCATCCCTAAGACAGGACATAACCCCCCTCCACCACCCTTTTCCCTCAAAATCTTCCCTCTGACTGACCATCGATTCCAACTCACCCACCCTAACATGTAATCTAGCCTTAAGAATCTTGACCCACAGACTTCCCTTATCGACTAGATGTTTCCAAGCCCATTTACCCATTAAACTTTTATTGAAGCTCACTAAGTTTTTGACCCCAAGTCCCCCAAAATCCTTTGACAACGAAACAGTTTTCCAATCAACCCATGGGATTTTTTAGAATTTTCTCTCCCCCCCAAAAGAAATTCCGTTGTAAGAAAATTAACTCATTGATCACACAAAGAGGGGCTCGAAAAACAGACAAGGCGTAAGTGGGAACTGAAGCCAAGACTGAGTTAACCAAAACCAATCTGCCACCAATCGACATGTTCACTCCTTCCCATTTTCTAATTCTTCTCCTCACCTTTTCTATTACATATCTCCAATCTGCAGCTTTGTTATGAGAGCAACCCACCATCAACCCCAAATATTTCATTGGAAGTTTTGTTGTTTTGCATCCCAAAATATCAGCCATGTCAACTTCCAAACCTTCATCCATATTCAAACCAACCAAAGTGCTTTTACCCCTGTTGATCTTCAAACCCGATACCCATTCGAGCAGAATCAAAGTTCTTCTTAGTAATATAGCATTCTTTAAGCATGCTTTCCCAACAAAGATGGTATCATCTGCGTAATGTAAATGAGATACTTTAAGACCATTCATACCCACCTCAACTGGATCGTACACTTCTAGGTTGATAGCCTTTTTAATCATAAGGCTAATCACTTCCGCTGCAATAATGAACAAGAATGGAGATAGAGGGTCGCCTTGCCTCAAACCTCTCAACAAGTGGAAGTCGCCAGAAGGGCTTCCATTTACAAGAGCATCTGCATGTGCGGTTCTAACGCAGGCCATCATCCACCTTATCCATTTTTCTCCGAACTTGTAGGCTCTCATCACATCTTCCAAAAACTGCCATTCTACCGAATCATATGCTTTCTCAAAGTCGATTTTGAAACAGAAGCTGGCTCTCTTCTTTTCCTTCACATCTTCTAAGATTTCTTGTAGTGCCACGATACTTTCTAAGATACTCTTTCCTTTGACAAAAGCAGCTTGTTCTTCTGATATAATCGAATGAACAACGGTGCTCAATCTGTTGGCGAGTATCTTTGCCAGAATCTTGTAAGAACCCCCAATAAGAGATATGGGTCTGAAATCCTTCAACTCCACTGAATTTTCCACCTTCTGAATCAAAGTTAAGAAAGAGTGATTCAAACCTTTAGCTAGGATTCCATTGGAGTGAAACTCATTTAAGAACCTCATAAAGTCATCCCTGAATATATCCCAGCATTCTCTGAAGAAAGCCATGTTAAATCCATCAGGTCCCGGGCTTTTCTGTTCTTCAAAACTATCCAGGACAACTTTGACTTCTTGCTCGGAGAACGGCTTCATCAGAAATTCATTATCCTCCTCCGATATATGTTTGGACACAAAATCATTACCAATTCTCGGTCTCAACATGCTTACACTATTAAATTAATTTTTGAAAGACTCAAAAACTGTATCTTTAACTTGTCTTACCTCTTGGGACCAAATTCCGTTCACATAGAGACCTTTAATCTCATTCTTTCTCTTGCGTCCGTTAATAGCTCTGTGGAAGATTGATGAGTTCATGTCGCCAAATTTTACCCAAGTAATCTTTGCTTGCTGGTTCAGGAATCTCTTCCTAGTTTTGAGGTCGCACAGTAAGAGAGCTCTTTCCCGATTTCTTTCTATTACCTCTGACTCTTCAAGCCCAAATGTATCATCCAACATGTCCAGATGCCAAATTTTCTCCTTTCTCATTTCAATAGTATTGTTCATCTTCCCAAAAACTCTCTCGCTCCATTCTTTGATGTCTATTTTTAGCTTTTTGAGTTTCTCCTTGATCACATAGCCGCCCCATCCTTCCACTGAATAGTTGTCCCATTTTTCCTTCACGAATTTGGAGAAGTCAGGATGAGATAACCATGAATTTTTGCTTCGAAAAGGTTTAGGGCCCCAATTTTCCACTCTGGTTTCGATAATAATCGGGCAGTGATCTGAAAGCCCCCGTTTCAATCCCCTCTGATACACTTCTGGCCATACTTCAATCCAGTTTTTATTGAGAAGAAACCTATCCAGTCTGCTCCTGCATTTTCCATCCGGCTTGTACCACGTGTAGGTCCTTCCATGAAGCGGAAGATCAACTAATTCCATGTCACCGATGAAATCTTCAAATCTGCTTGCATCTTTTCTATTGAAACCTGTTCCAATGCCTGATCTTTCTGAAGTTCTTCTGATTGCATTAAAGTCCCCTCCTATGCATATACAAGAACCACCTTGCTGATTAATGACCAATTTGATCCTATCCCACAGATCGGCTTTATCACTGGAGTTATTCGGGGCATAGACATTCATAAGGCAACACTCAATGTATCCTTCAATCCAGGTACCATTCACCACTACTACACCATCCATACCCCACCAGCTCCTTGCCAAGAAATTTTTGGTATTCCAGACTGTAAGAATTCCTCCTGACCTCCCTGCCGAGCCTTTGAAAGCTTTACCCGTCTTGATATTGCCACCCAACTTACTGCAGATGTTATCATCTATCTATTCTAGTTTGGTCTCTTGTAAAAACAGGACATCGAATTTTTCTTTAATCCACCAGTCTCTAATTTCTGATTTTTTTGCATCCGACCCCAAGCCCCTACAGTTTAGACTGAAAATCTTCATAAATTTACCTGTTCCTCCTTGCTCCTACTCTTGTAGTCCCCATTTGTGTTAGTATCTTTGATCAGATTTACAACGCTATTCACCATCTGTTCATCTGAAGCATCACTCGAAAGGCCCATAATTTTTCCTAG
The DNA here is from genome assembly GCA_023678885.1 of Pogostemon cablin. NCBI lineage: Eukaryota > Viridiplantae > Streptophyta > Magnoliopsida > Lamiales > Lamiaceae > Pogostemon > Pogostemon cablin. The sequence goes on along the minus strand of CM042969.1, from coordinate 29,272,038 downwards.
CTTCCATATTTCTCTTGCTTCCTTCTTGTCCCTGTTTACTAAATTCTGTTTGTGCTCGTTACTCTTGCTTCCAATCCGCGTCGCCTCAGATTTATTGGCTAAAAAAAAATCAAAATTGTCAAGTCGGATTGACCTACCGGAATTGAAGCATGACGTGGCGGATTCCGGTGAAATTCGCATTTTCCGGCAAAAATTGGACAAAAATTGAAATAATTTGTTAGTTATATGTCAAAATTGAAAAACTTATTTTTTTAGGGCAAAAATTTTCAATTTGTTAGTTATAGGGCAAAATTGAACCACTTATCATTGTTAGGGCAAAAATCAAAATTTTGTTTAGTTATAGGGCAAAAAATGAATTTGTATGGGAGAGAAAGGATTCACATTTATATTTTTGTTTTTGTTTTGTTTTAGTTTTTTCACATCTTACCTATTTTTTATATCGAAATAGTCAAATCCTAGACTCCATCCTTCCCTTTGAAAATGAACATTTGCATTTTTTTATGGATACTAATGAAATATAATTTTTTTAATCCATTTTAGTGATTTTTATAAGAATTTAATGTAAATTTATAGTCAATACTATTGTAATTGTAGAGTGTATTATGAGGTTTTTGTGTTAATTGTTTTTACCAAATCAAGATCATTTCTAATTTAGTGTTATAGACAAAAATGAATGTTGGAAATAAATTCATAAATCCTAATGCCTTAAACCCTATTATGATAAATGAGATTCAACCATAAAGTGCGGGATCCAAATTCAAGATCGGGAGGTATTGTGATCTTCCTCAACTAAGCCTCCTTATGCTTTATAGGACTATCGTAATCCCTTCCGACGGGAAGAAGGAGAAAACTATGTGCGACTTAGTATATTGGGGACAGGTTATACTACACAACTGGACCACCCATAATCACCTAATCATGTAGTATTGGGTATCTACTCAATTAGTCCATATCAATATTATTATATTCCATGGACTGTTAACTTTAATTGAATCATTTAATTAAGTCCATAAAATAATTAAATAACTAATATAATTGTATAATAATATATTGCTTATAAAATTAAAAATTTCCTAATATTGTATCCCACATTTATTATATTAACGCGTTTTTTTTGTGTCTGTCACATGCATATATCTATACTCAAAACAAATAAATAAATAAATGTGACTCGACATCATAACCATCATGCAGTATAATTTTAAATTTGCTATCAATTTCAATTTCCATAATGTATTTTATAATATATTTACTTATTATTTAAAAATATCAAACACTAAATAAAAAAATTAATTAAACAATTTAAAATTTTCTTGGAAAAAGCAAGTGATGATATTTATTTGGTAGAAGCGAGTATAAATTATGGTTTGATATTCCAAAGAAATCTAGGAATTGTCATGGGCTATTTGTCAATTCTGAAAAGAAGAAGGGAAAAGTTAAAGTATAGAAGACAAACGCAAAAGAGAAAGGAAAAGAAATACAATTAAAAGACTTTTTGAGGGGTTGAAAGAAATAATAAAGCAAAAATGAATGAATGAATAAATAAATAAATAATTAAATAAATAAATAAAGAGCTATGAAATTAAATTAGACCTATTTGTCCATTTCAATTGTCTCCTTTCACCTGGACAAAATATTTTACAAGGATTAGAGTATAATAATATTGAAGATAATGTCAAACCGAGGGTTGCTCGTCAGATTTTAATCTCTTCCTAATTGCAGATTGATGTGGCTGTTAGAGGGTGAAGAAGGATCAATCTGTGTTAAGCTAACATAGAGAGAAAGAGGATTGCCCCTTAGGCCTATCTGTGCCCTTTTTTGAAGGGTGAAGGATTGGATTGATTATTATGGGGAATTCCCACATTTTATATTGGATAACCTGACGTCACTCGTATCGGGGTGAGTCGACATATTATCACGTACAGTGCGAGCATTAAATGTGTTTAGCCTCATGTGACTATTTTTAGGATTTGATCTAGGATATCCCCTACGCAAATATCTCAGAGGATCTTCGCGTATTTGGGGCAATTGGATCAAGTGGCCTTAATCAGACGATCACTCCTCGCTTATCGAAGGGGGGCTCGTGGGCTCCCAATGGGCTATTGGGCTGAAAAGCCCAATACACGAACAGGAATAAGGCCCAATCTCAGAATTCATTCCACACCGAGTATACATCATAAATCTTTATAAATCTTGTGGTTCCCTTAATTTAAACACTCTAGCAATACATAGGGTATAAGGTTGGAAGGGGGATCACAAAGTTTACACAAGTGTTTGTTTTTTTATTTAGTTATCGATAAATGTTAGCTGATAGTATTGTTAGTAATTAGTTCACCAAGCACTCATACATCCCCTTCTCCAAGTCTCCTTATATCTCCCTCCTAATTCGCTCCCAATAGAAATCGAATGTGGATCTCTCACTTAAGTGAGGAGCCCAGTGGCAAGTGTTTGTAAACATGGACACATAACAATGACGATAGGAATTTTAAAATTTTCAGTAATAATTTGAAAAAGACAAACAGACACTTCGAAAGATCTTTTACAAAAAGAATTTCATAAGACAAATAAGAAGTGATAATATTTTAATGAAAAATGATATTCATATTAATGAAAATAATTGTGGTATGATAAATTATTTTATAAATAATTTATAATATAATAAAAGGTATATTTTTTTTATTAAAAGTGATAACTATTGAAAAAAAAAACGTAAAAACAATTTTACATGAGATGATCTCCAAAAAGTATTGCTCCTAGCTATATTTTGTAATGGTATAACAAAAAGTGATAGTGTTATTTAGAAGTGGCCTTCTCTTCTTCTTTTTTCCCCTTGTTTTTATTTTTATTTTTTTTATATTTAATTTATTTAATTTTTATTTATTTAAAATTTTAATATTTTTTTCGTTGTTGAATTGAAAACCCCACATTTAAAAGCTATTATTCCAAAACTTTTTTACAAAATTACGACACATGTAATCCCTATATTAAACATGACAACCCTTTGTTCAAGAGGTAAAAATAAAAAGTAAAAAAAAATTAACTGAATATTTTATTAATAAAAGCCTTAAATTTATTAAATTAATTTATTAATGGACTAACAATAAAATTTATTAATAATTTTTATCGAAAAGTGGTGGTATGTAAAAATTTTTTAATCAATACTATTGGTAAATATTTCCATTAATAATTAATTGTGAAAAGTGGTGGTAAGTAAAATTTTTTTAATCAATACTATTGGTAAATATTTCCATTAATAATTAATTGTTTATTAGTAATTAATATAATGAATCTATTGGTAATTAAAATAACAACTGAAATTATTCTATTGGAAAATGATATATAAATCTGTTTGTATTATGATATTAAAAGACAAATATGCCATTTTTGTTGGTAATTCAATATTAGTAAATTCCATTTGTAAAAAATGGGGAATTAGTTTTTTTTAGAGTATATTGTCATTATTATCTTTATTACAACATTGTTTTACTCCACTTACGTATTTACGTGTAATAATACAAGATTGAGACTAAACTAAAAACAACTTTTGTACTGATAAGAGTAAATACATTTAAAGAAATAAAAATTGCGGTAGACCCATCATATTCATAGTATTAATTCAATTCCACAAGGTCAAAATTGATCTACAACTCAATACATGAAATGATTTCAAAAATGTTTTCAGAACCATTTAATTTAATTATTGTGTGCGATTAATTTCATTATGATTCTAAGATAAAGTTGCGAATAATTAAAATATAACTCAGATATTATGAAATTTGATCATAACTATATATCTTTTCTGTCATCAAACATGGCATCTCGATCTGCAAATTCTTAATACACCCCATATCTTGGTATTACATTTAAAATAGAAAAAAACATATAATATATAGAATCCAAGATAAATCATAAAATTAGGAAATAATTCATTATGTGTTTCTCTTTCTTAAGTGTCAATTAGTTATCAATTAGAGCACCCACATTGATTGGGTGAAAATGAGTTTAAACTATAAAAACCTTTAAACTAGCTAATGCAATTCCTCATTTTAAACTCAAATGTACTTTCCAGTTCTAAGATATGAATTGAGTTTGAAAAGAGATCCTAAAAAATAATGTTAATTTTTTTTGTGGAGTGTGTCCAACACCTCCTTTATTTAATTGGAATATGTATTACACACTCTAAAATAGAGAGTGAGTTACATTAACTGTGATGACCCACACATTTTTGACCTACATAAAAAATGGTTAGTTTAAACTAAAAAATAAATGCAAATATGGATTGAGTTTAATGGGTTAGGTGTAAAAATTTAATAGATAAATTTTTTGGGGTTTAAATCCACCACATGCAGATGCCCTTAGCAGAGTGAATATACCATTAGTATGTGGAGTGAAATTATACATCATGTGTAACATTAATTAATTTGAAATATGACATTTTTGAGACTAACATATGTAACATAACAACATATTTATTATTTTGAATTACTAACAAAAAAAAAAGAAATATAACCATTGAATAACAACACAACATTTGAAGAAAAAGAATCTAGCTATTGCTAGCAGAGCTTCTTGTACATCAAATATAGAAAATTACGCAGTGAAGTGATATAGAAAATGTTGCGTTTATTCTAAATTGTCTTGGACAAAAAGATTGCCCCACCCAAACCATTGTCTTAAATCAAGCCAAAAGTGTGCATGTCTTTCCTATGCTTTTCATTTCTCTCTTGTATTCAAACAATAATTGCGTAGTCCCAAGTTGTTTCTCCCATCAATCTGATTTTCAGTTAATGTCTCCTCACGTTGTCCAAACTATATCCCCAAGAAAGACAAGTTTCCAATACATGGATTATTTTGTCCAAGACCAAATTTCGTTTCTAGAATTCCAACCCCCCACCCCACCTCACCTCACCTCCATCTCCCAATTTAAAAATTAGGTTTTAGTCAACAAAATCTTTTTTATATGCAAAGAATTGGAGTGGGTATTAAATAAATTAATAAAACTACATTTATGAGAGGGACATAAGGTCAATAAAGAATGCTGTTTTATGTAATCCCTCTCAACAAATATGCCCTCTTTACCATTTCTTATTCAATACCCCTACCCCCCACCCACCCCCCTCCATCTGTGCTCTGCTGCTGCCTTTCTTGAACCATTCTTGGTCCACGCCCTTCTTCATTCCATTACATGTGATCATACGAAATCATTGATCAAGATCATAATCAGACATGAAAAAATGGATGCAACTGTCTCTGGTTGCAGCTGGTGCATCAGCTCTGGCTCTCCTGCTCATCTTTATCCTCCGGCGATGCCGCAAACACAAGTCCGTCGTGGCCGCGGACGCGGAACGAAGCCGGGCGATGCAGAGTGGCATCGCCCGGCTTCATCAGGTCAGCCCTCACCATCACCACCTCGATCAAAGCAAAGCCAATTACAAATACAACCAGCTGGTGCTGTTTAAACGCGGCGTTTCGACCAGAACGCTGCCGCCTTTCAGCTGGGCCGACCACCCTTCGCTCGTGACGGACGCCGTCGAGAACGGGTGGTCGCGGTTCGCCTTCACGGCCTTCGCACCATCGCCGTCCGTTAAGTCCGCCAGGGCTGTCCTGTTAGGCGCGTGCGCTGAAGGCGACACCGGAAACGACAAAAACGTGGAAATTGGGTGGGAAGTGTGCGAGGGATCCGCCGATTTTGTGCAGAAAATTAGGTTAAATCCGGACGGGAAGAAGGTGAGCTCGTCAATGGCGGCAGCCGCCGTGATCAGAACGGCGTTGCCGTTGCCAGGTCCGAATTTGGGGAATTCTTCTTTTCCTCAAGAAGCGTATTTCGAAATCACGATTCTGTACTGCAATGAAGAACGTGATGAGGAGAAGAAGAAAGGGAAATCGGAAGGTGGAGATAAGATAAAATTGATTAGTGAGGATTTCAACGCGAAGAACAGTCCAGATTCGTGGTCTAATGCGATAAGCAGCCATAGCCAGAGGAGGAGGAGCGAAGGTGTTTCGATGGCGGTAGGTTTAACGGGGGGAAGCACACTGCCGTTGAAAATTCCAGGGAGTTATCCGGGATCAATCGGTTTCTATTCCACAGGCACTGTTTTTCTTGATGGTAAGATTTTTTTCTTTTTTATTAACTTCAATTATTTAAATTTCTCTCCCTCGAAAATTTAAATTTATTTTCTGAAATTATATTATATTTAAAAAAAGTATTTAAATGATAAGGAAGTAAATTTACTTTGAATTATGACAATTTGTGTAATATTATAGTAAACTTTTAAGGAGTTAATTTTTAGATATAAAGTCCTAAAAAAAAAAATGTAAATTTTATAATAGTACACCCAAAATGCTAATGCATAAATTTTATTTTATGATAGGATGGAGATAGCATACATTATATAGTACGTGTAAATTACTACACCCTCCGTCTCATCTTAATGGTTATATATTTTTATTTTGGGCGTCTAATCCTAATGGTTACATTTTCTTTTTTAGTATATGGGACCCACACAAATTAATTACTTTTCTTCATGGACCCACACATCCCACTAATATACTTACCCACTTTACATTAAATTATTATTTCTCTCACCTCAATACACATTAAAATACTATATTCATTAATCTACGTGTAAAAAACAAATGTAACTATAAGGACGGGATAGAGGGAGTATGAATTAGAATTTTGTAAAAAAATTGAGCACCACTCTTTAATGGAGAGCACAAACAATGTGGAGTAGTATTAATGGAACGCCATTAAGGTAGGACCAATTGTTTTGTCAAATTGTGCACTGTGTTTGTGGAATTGGGTAGCTTTAATGTACTATCATGTAGTATGCTGCTTTGACAATATGAAAGTCTAGTTACTCTAGTCTATGAATGAGGTGGAGAGGGGTAATTGTGACATTATCTGAACTCAGCTTTTATTGCTCTATGCAATGTTTAGCCATAGTCTTTAAATGCTACTTCTTGATAGTCTTAATCCTCGGAGATAAACCCTCTTTGTATTTATTTAATCTTAATAAAAAAACATTAAGAAAAATGTTGATTTCATATTGTTGACACTAAATTTTAACTCCTTTGAATAATGTTTATCGAAGTTTTATGTTATTCTATTTGATGAGTAACATGTTCTACAAGCAAATGCACATAATTCTCCTAAATTCTGTGTCGCTACCATGAATTGTTACGTCAAGGTGTCACCGATATGAATATCCCGTCCCAATCTATCTTATCGTTTTAATAAATAATTCGTTCATATATTCGTTGACCTGGTTGGTAACATTGCACTTAAAAGATGCCAACAAATCAGTACACACACTGTCGATCATTTTGATGTTAAAGTCATTCAGAGATGTGCTGAAGTAGGTTTGCCTCACCATCTATCAAATACATAGAGTGGACTAATCTACCTAATTATATTCCCAAATAATTAAACTTCAAGATTTGCCTCCCAACACTTATCTTGTACGAATAACTAACAAGTTCAAAACTTTCCCCAGGCAACAAACTCGTTCTGGAGCCCGAAAACGAAGGGTGGGGAACAACAGACAGGATCATCGGCTGTGGCTACAATCCAGGACAAAGAAAGGTTTTCTTCACAGTTGATTCACAAATGGTGCAGGAAATCCACTGCAGAACTGAAGATTTTGGGTCTCCGCTGTACCCGACACTGGCAGCAAACACCGATGTTATAGTGTCGGTGAATCTAGGGCAGAGCCCGTTTAAGTATATCCCTGCAAATCTGCAACGGACGCCCAATCCATGCTTCATCGGGCCCCTGGGGAATTCCCCATCCTTGGGGTACGATGATAGCAGGGAGCTTTTCTCAATGGGGAGGATCGACTCGCAGTGGCTGCAGAGGAATGCCACTGCAGCTAGAAGCAATAATAACACAGTAAATAGTCTAAAAGCTTTAGAATATGATCAAGAATCTGAGGGGGATTTGTTTGAAATTGTGTTGGATAGCACTGGAAGATCTCCCTACACTACAGTACAGCATCAGGTGTGAATTTTTTGTCATAACATTCACCTGGAGGGGTAAAATTGGAAAGCTGTGCAGAAATTATAGGGTTTTTTTTCTTTTTGGAGTTGCTACAGCCTCATAATTCTTTTGTCAATGTACAAATCATAAGGTTTCCTTCAATTAATTATGTTGAATAGATCCCAAGTTTCTTGTAAGGGCTCACTCTAAATTTCAAAGATATGCAACATCAGCAGATGCCTATGCAATAGTGCATTTCAGAAGATTCTAGAAGATAGAACAGAGTGATAAACTCCACAAACAAGAATTTAAACCCTAAATGAAAACTTAATTTATAGTCCATAAAAGCATAATATGATACTGTTACCTAATAATATTTATGCAAAATATACATCAGATCCAATATTCGGACGTTGAGGAAATCGAAAATTAGACTTGACTAGGATAAATCTTGGCTTGTTGGCGAACACGTCTCTTGTACTCTTCGGGATCCTGCAGATACAAAGACATATAACATAGATGAGAAAATAATTGAGAAAATAATAGAAATTTTTAAATATTAAAGATTTAAAAAGGAACGTTTTTGTTGTTTATGTGGGCACCTGGATGAAAAGCTGATAGCCATCAGTTTGGGCTGGATCATTTGGATTCGGTTGGTCAAGTAGATCCTGAATGCCAACCAGAACTTGCTTCACAGTAATAGCTGGTCTCCAACCCTAAAAGAACATAGGTTTCATGAAGATAATGCTGAAAACTGTTGGGTGAACGTGATTATAACACGCAATGCCAACAACTTACACTGTCTTCGTTGAGGATAGAGAGACACACAGTTCCAGATGGGTATATGTTAGGATGGAAGAAATTCTGAGGGAACTTGCACTTGGGAGGTTTGCTTGGATAGTCTTCGCTGAAATGCATCGTAAGAGGATAGTAACCACCCTCCCAGTCGGTCTGCCAGACAAAATATTAGTCTTTAATCGTCAACAAGCATGGCACCAAACAATAGTCCACATCGCTGGTGTTGAAGAGCTTAATTTGTATTTTCTACTTCTTAAAGATTGAGTTCATAACTAAAAGAAAATCTAGTTCAAATACAAATTAATCCAATAACTACCTAGAAGATATAATGTTTTTATCATTTATATACCTATGTATAAGACAGAGATATCCAAAAAAGAGTTGAGAACGAAAAAAAGATAAAAAAAATATTTACAGAATTATGTAGAGTACCATGGAACAAAGTTAATCACAAAACCCTGAAAATGATAGCTCAGCAGATCTATAATCGGTGTGAAAAATGTCTCATTCATGTTCCACAGGGAAGTGTCGTTAAAACATCATATTATCGCCTCAATGATTGACAATCACAATAACTTTTTTATTCTTATTACTTATGGACAATTGGAGACGATCAAAGTGTTTTGTCCCACAAATATGCATCAATACAGCACGTGTAGATGATGCAGCGAGCATCGAAATTTTCCTTTATTATTTATTTCTAATGTTTCTTCCTGTGATCTCTATTTAAGATATTATGACAGTGGTTGTTGGAAATTTTTGGCGCAGAAAAGACAGAATGAGTAAATGAAGAATGTACAAGATTTAAAGATCGCATGCCTAAGACGATAAAATTCCATCTTGCAGTAATAGATTCTTTCTTCCCTTTCTAGAATCTACCACCCATGGGGTTTGTGAATAATTTCTGCACTCGAGGACGAACAAAATCAACTATTGTTCAAGACTGTTTTCTATCCTATAAAATCTCAAATGGATGTCCCTATAGTTTAAGTGCTCTTTGCAATGAACAAGCTCCCAGCTAAATTTCATTCGTTTTGAAGAATTTATAATGTATCTTACACATGCATTGCAATTTATAAACTAAATACAGACATCACAAGATTCACCAGTATCTCAAATTCACAATGATCAATGTATCATTTGGACACCTCCTCTAATCTTAAGTTGACACTTCATCTGAATTTCTCACACCAAATTCCACCCAATTGCAAATCTCAAATATCCCACCATTCAGCAAAGCAAGAGCCCATCTTTAAGTCCCTCCCCCATTACAAAGAATGCAGTAACAACATCTCTTATACAGTTACAACTTTTAAAAAGGGTACCAATAATAGCCCTAATTGCTTAAAACTAAACATGGCTTCTGTGATACAGAGACAATTACGCGATTCCAAGAACGCAGATAAGTAAACGATTTTTCATATTTACAGAAAATGTAAAATGAAAGACACAAAATCACCAAATTCCACACCCAGAAACCCTTATCAACAACAGGATTCTTAATCTAAAAAATTAAGAAACAAATAAAGGGAAATAAGCATCACAAAGAAGGGGAAAGTATCATCTGAGAGCGGAAGAGAGAGAGAGACTGGCCTTGGGTTTGCCAGGTATGGTGCAATGCCATACCATCAGATTCACAGTCCCATCCGCACTCGTCTCTGGTCTCGCCACAAAACCCTAGAACGAAAAATTTCCACAAACAGAGAGAAAATCGAAAGCCCTCAGTAAACAAAATCAAAGGCCATTAACGAAATAGGAGATTAATCACACACAAATCATGAAGAGAAAGAGGGAGAATACACACGTGGGGATGATTCTTCCGCCATGATTTTCGCTCCTCAGCAAGGCGGGCTCGGGCTATGCCTCCAGACATTCTGGTTTGGTAATTGGGTTGCTTAGATTTCACGCTGCTCTACCAATGTGTGGAAAAATGTGATACTGTGTATATATACACGCGCGTGGAGAAAGAAGACTTCTCATTACCCTAGACTAGAAGACAGAAGTGCACTTAAATTACTAAGAATTTGTTAAGTCGGATATGTATTCTCATTAATTATTAATTAATTAAAAATGATTATATTCTGTTATAAAAATAAATAAAAATTTATATTCTTAAAAATTTACATTAAATTTAAAAAATAATAAAATAAGAAGTAAATTACTTATAAGAGAATGTCTCCTATAAGACGTGCTTATGTGAGATGATTTGTCGGTCGTGTTAAAGTATAAATGTTATATAAGTAAAATATGTGTATTAGTAGTTAAAGTAGGTTATTGTAAAGTGTGATAAATGATACTCCTTCCGTCCCACATATTTGTACTTAATTTTTTATTTTGAAGTGTTTCAGGTATTTTTATATGTTTCCATAAATGATAAAAATATATCATACATCTTACCTACTTTTTACACTTTATTCATCAATTCCAATACTCCAACCGTCCCACATTAACGTTGACTTTTGCTTTTTGCACGGAGATCAAGGAGTATAATATTTTAATTTGTAGTAAGGTGAGAGAAATAATATTTAATGTAAAGTGGGTAGTTATATTAGTGTTGTTTGTGGGTCCTACATGGAATACTTAATTGTTTTGTGTGGGCCCAACTTAAAAAAAAGTAAATGTAAACCTTAACTTGTGAAAATTCAAAATGGAAAACGTAAACCTTAGCGTGGAACGGAGAGAGTACATTTTATCTCAAAATTACCAATTTATCCCTATTTTTTCTTACATTATGTATTAAGAATAATATTTCTTAATCTTCGTATCCGTATAAATGGGTAAAAATACCCGAGATGGAGGAAGTATATTAAAGTAAGGTGTTATTGTACAATTTAAAATGAAAAGCGTAAAAAATTCGATTTTTTGTTTAATGACAAAAGTACATGAGAGAATGTATTAATGAGAGTTGTAAGATAGAAAAGAAGTGATAATAATTTAAATAAAAAATTATATATGATGAATGCGAATTGTAACTGTTTATTTTGATAAACTACTAGTATTTTTTACCTGTATGTTTTGCCAGAGTGTTTTTTCCCCTCGCGTCTGCGATCGACAGGTCCAAAATTTATTTCATAGCTCCTTTAATTTAGAGGGGATCAAAACGAGTGGTCACGATCGAAAAACGATTGCCCGTGGTGGGAGATATCGACCTCGGAAGCGCATCGTTTGGAGCCACGCATTCATAGAGCTTGCTTGGTTTCTTTTTCTAAAATATGGGCCTCCTTTTGTAAGAATCTTTTTTTATTGGTGAAAAATGAACGAAATGAGCATCATTATGAAGGAAATAAATATAATGATGAACAGAATGATCATAATTCATCATCTTCTTCTTTACTAAGAAGTTTCTGCACTTTTTTGGTCTATATTTGCGAAAAAGGACCAAGAATCCAAATTCCTCCCTCAAGAAAACTTCTTTGGCGGAATTGCATCTTAACTGGATCGATGGTGAAGGAGGTTATGCTCTTGGTTTTGGCAGATTGGGGATTTGATTTTGAAGCAATGGCAGACGTATGTAGGCTGTAAGACTGCCCCTCCACCCCCCCCCCCCCACAAATTTTACAATAACTAATATATATATATATAAATCAGTACATTCAATATTCCACAAAATCATAAATGAACAAGGGTTACAAGATCATAAATGAGTGATCAACTAGACCAAGGGTTATAAGGATCTCCGATTCCAATAAACGAATAATATTTTTAAGCTCATCGTATGCATCTAGGTTGCAAGAGAATGTGGATCTTTAAGTAGTTACATGTGGGAGTATGTGAGCTATAAACCAGTGATGAATAGATTTAGATATCCAAGGAATGTTCCAGAAAATTATAATTTAAGATCCACTTGATGGTAAATATTTCTTCTATCAAATAAGAACAATATAAGTATAATATATAAGAAGGAAACTAAACAAGAAGAGACGTATACTAATATGATGCTAATTTATCCAAACTAAACTTATTTAGGCATTTAAAAAAATCAACCCAGTTACCCAGACCAAAAATCAATACAAAGTGAAATAATATTCTAAAACATAACATAGGTAACAAAAGGGAAAATCAATGCATAAAGGGAGGGTATCACTCAAAATTTATATCAGCCTCTCAATTTGACTGAAATTAGAAGAATGCAGAAAAAAATACAATTACCATTGGAATACTTGGAAAGATGACTTCCAACAAACATATAGCATAAAAACCATCAAATAAAATAAAATCTAAATTAAATATCGAAATTAAAAATGAAAGATACAATGAAAGGTGTGTAAATCAAACAAATTACACAAACATGTGTAATCTTAAAATACAAGAAGAAGTTCCATTGACAGGTTGCAATTTCACTCAGGGGCACTGTTGAGAGTGGAATTTCACGCATTTTATGTGTGCACATTACACCATTTTGCTTAGGAAATTGATCGTTTTTGCATGGAATTGTGTATGTTTAAGTATTTACACGATTTTAAGGCTATTAAGGTGTTTTTGTGAGTTTCGAAGGCAGGAAACAGGGTAAAACAGGGCAGGATCGGAAGAGGAGCAAAACAGACCCGGAACGGCCCAGCTCGGGAGCAGCTCGGCGAGCCGCTCGAGCCGAGCTGGGTGCCGAGCGGCGGTAAACAGCGCCGAGTGGGGTCCCACTTGGACCCCAGTGACGTGGCAAGTTCGAGGGCAGGCCGCTCGGCCGGGTCAGGACCCAGCTCGAGCCGAGCGGCTAGCCGAGCGGCCCAGTTCTGGCCCAGACGACGCCTGTTCGATTCAGCAACGTATATATATGTGTATTTCGTCATTCAGACGCAAGATTCGTCGCAAAAACAGCCCTGCATCCATCTTAGAAACAATTAGGGAGATCGAGACGTCAATCGGAGAGAGCCCAGCCATAAACCATCATCAATCCACACTCCTATCACACCCATATCAGATTATAATCTGATTTCATCCTCCATCCAATTCTACAAGGGTTTCAAGTGCTAATTGAGGGAAAATCAAGCGATTGAAGAGACGGAGAAGGAACGTGAGATTGCTCCTACACTAGGGTTTCACAATTCTTATCTATTCCTTTCTATTACTTTGATTATTGTTATGAATTGCTTAGCCATGAGGATTGCTTGTAATCTCATGGGCTAATTTCCTATACAGTTCTAGGGTTTGATGGATTGATTTAATTGATTTGGGGATTTAGACCAAAGATTGGGATTTTATGAGCTTTTGATTTTACTTATTTTACTAAGACATGCTTTTCTGCTTCGTAACGTCTTCATAATACATTCATGACATCCGCTATAATGCTTGGATTATTGTGTTAGCTTGTGTGCGTTCATGATTGGTATTGTCTATCTGTTAGAGATTAGAGTAGCTCCGCTATAAGCACTTTAATTTCATGAACTGGTTAATCAAATATTTGATTTGTTTAGTGGAACAATGCAATTAGACAATCAAGTAGGAAGTGAATAGAACCTTGTAGTAATTCCAGAAAATATCTTGTTAGTTGGGCTTACCATCCGGAGGTATTGTTGCTTGCTTTGATTAGTATCTAGGAATAAGGCTTGGTAATATTTACGCACCTTAGGATTTAAACCAGATTAGACTGTTAGCTTTGAATCGAATCATATTCGGTGGGATAACAGGGATATGTGGTGTATTTTCAGTGAAACTGCATGAATGAACAATCGTAAGTTTAATAACCCAAATTAATTGGTCTCTACCTGATACCTTAGAACTGTTCGTTCTCTCTTGATTAGAAAACTTGCTTTTATTTTTCCTTGCTTTTAATTAATTCAATTATTTAATATTTCGTTATTTAGATTAATTCTCTACAAACATTGGAAATTGGTTACTCAATTCTGATTAATTAGTAATTAATAGTAAAATAAATAATTAGCTGTCTCAGTGGGATCGATAATTTAACTTGGGAACTTGCTGCTACAATTGACATCCTTATACTTGAGGATTAAATTATAGTGCGCAGAAAAAGCCTATCAAGTTTTTGGCGCCGTTGTGCCGGGGACAGTTTTAAATATTTATTTTCTTTTATTACTTAGTTAATTAGAATATTTTCTTTGGGATTTAATTGTTTTTCTTTGGATTTTTCTTGAAGTTGCATGCAAACTAGGTCAAAGACGAGAGCACAAGATCTTGAATTTGATCCGGAAATTGAAGCTTCTGCGAGAAAAAGAAGAGTAAAATCAAAGAATACCAAAGCACCTCCTAAAGCAATCTTAGAGGAGGAAGAAGTGCAGATTGAGAATCAGGCTATCCTAGAAGAGGCTGAATCGGAGTTTGAATCAGAATCTGAGACAGAACCTGAAACAGCATCAATGGGAGAAAGAGTCGATGAGGATGACATCGTTATCCGAGAAACATTCAAGTCCACCAATCTAGGAGGATCAGGCGTAGTTGGAGCCATTCAAGCTGATGAAACGAACGACATAAGGCCAGCCCTGATTCATATGGTGGAGAGAAATCCCTTCGCCGGAGGCGTTTTTGATGAGCCCTATGGTCATCTTAAGCGTTTCAACAGCTACATGGATACAGTGAAAGCTGCTGATGCTACTAATGATAGATGGAAGATGAGGCTTTTTCAGTTTTCATTGGTTGATAAGGCAAGGGAGTGGTATGATAAGTTGAAGGGAGATAGCTGCTCGAATTGGACTGAGTTGCAGCAGTTGTTCGTGGATCGATTTATGCCACCAGGAAAGGTTCTTTTACTGAAACAGGAGATCAATCAATTCAAGCAGCGGAGAGATGAGTCGTTTGGAGAGGCTTGGGAAAGGTTTACTGATGCGTTGAGGAGATGCCCTCAGCATGGATTCAAAAAGTCTCAACTCATCAGTGTCTTCTATAATGGCCTTGACAACGAATCGAGAGTGTTGGTTGATGCTTCTGCTGGAGGAACAATTTTTGGCAAGACATCCAATGCAGTAGAGAAATTGTTTGATGATATCTCTTTGAACTCAAGGGATTGGCCATCTGAGAGGATCCGAGGGACTTATATACTTGGTAAAGTTGCAAAGGTTGAAGAGAAATTTTCTGAAGCTGATAAGAATGATAAGGTTGTCGCTCAATTGGAACAGATGAATAAGAACCTGATTACTCTGATATCAGGTAATAATGGGGGAGGCAACCGAGGGTCTGCTAGTGATGATGTAGTGATGAACCTTCAAGAGGTCGAGGATGCTAATTGGGCTATGGGGCAGAGTCTTCAAGGTTCGAGAGCTCCTCAAAATTGGCAAGGAAATAGGTACCCTCAAGGTAATTCGAACCAGAGGAATATCCAAGGGGGAGGTCCTAATAATCAAGGAGGCAATTGGCAGAATCAGAGGCATGAGAACTTCTCTTATTCAAATCCGAATAATGCAGTTCCATATCCTCCTAATTTTGATCCTGGTGCTAAGACTGAAGAAGGGAAGTCCAGTATTGATGATGTGTTGGCCAGGTATATGAAGAAGACTGATGGAGATATTGACAAGATTAATAATTGCATTGTTCTCATGGATTCAAATATGACAAAGCAACATGAAGAAGTGAACAAGCAGTTGAAGAGTTTGTCATATAACATAGGGCAGATCTCCACTACAGTAAATCAGCAGCAAGTGCAGTTGCAGAAAGGGAAGTTTTCCTCGGATACGGAAATAAACCCGAAGGAGACTGCAAATGCGATCACTTTGAGGTCCGGGAAGCAATATAAAGGTACAACACTAATGCAGGATGTAACAGAACTTGTACAGCATGAAGCAGAACAGAAGCAGAACGAAACAGGGGCGGAGCAGAACGGAAAAGACGCCGCTCGGCCATCCGCTCGGGCCGAGCCATCTGCCGAGCGGACTCAATCGCCGCCGAGCGGCCCACCAGCCGGTTCAGAAGGTCCCTTCGGTTCAGTTGGAACCCTGCTCGGCTCAGTTTGTCCATCGCTCGGCTCGAGCGAGCCGACGAGCTGTCCTCCGGGGTTTCCTGCGTGTCCGAATTCTGTACAGAGTCAATCTGATCTGGAAATTTCTGATAAAAAGTGGCAGAGAGCGAAGAAACTGAGAGAAGCGGAACAGGTATTCGAGAAAGATAGTTTGGGACTACCGATCACAAAAGTACCAATTCCTTTCCCTCAGAAATTCTTGTCAAAGTGCCTTGATGAGAAGTTCCGGAAGTTCGCTGATGTCATGAGAGATGTCCAAGTCACTATTCCTTTCTCAGAAGCATTGGAAGAGATGCCACATTACTCTAGGTTCATCAAGGAACTTATCTCCAGAAAGAGGAAGCTTAACAGTGTGGAGACAGTGAATTTGACAGAGAACTGCAGCTCCATTATTCAGAAAAAGCTTCCAGAAAAATTGAAGGATCCAGGGAGCTTCATCATTCCCTGTGAGATTGGAAAAGGGCCATCTAGGAGAGCACTGTGTGATTTAGGAGCCAGTATAAATTTGATGTCTTTATCAGTGTTCAAGAAGCTTAGTTTGGGGGAGTTGAAACCTGCGTCTGTTGCCCTACAGTTAGCAGATCGGTCGTTGACATACCCCGAGGGAGTGATTGAAGATGTGCTAGTGAAGGTATCGAATTTGACTTTTCCTGTGGATTTCCTTGTACTTGACATGGAGGATGAAAAGGATGGTGCGCCTCTGATCTTGGGGCGTCCATTCCTTGCAACTGGGAGAGCTCTAATAGATGTGTTCAAAGGAGAGTTGAGGCTGAGGGCTAATGATAAGGAGATTGTCTTTTCTTTGAATAAGGAGATGCAGTGGCCTACAGATCAGCAGCACTGCAAGTCTGTGGAAGTAGTAGAGGACTTCACCCTGCCTGATGCAGAGTTTGAGAGTTTGTCCAATGATGCATGTATTGACTATCTTGAGAAGTTACTTGCATTAGGTGATGCAAGGGATGAACAGATAAGAAAGACCACTGCTGACGTAGTGAATCAGAATAAGAAGTCCACTGTTAAAGAGGAGATGCAGCCGGCTGCTAAGGAAGAGAAGCATGAGAGCCAAAGAGTTGAAGTGGTAGAGGAGATCGCAGGACCAGGCGTATCTCTTACTTTTCCTACTACTAACTCTAATGTGATATTTGATAATCTTTTGGTTGCAGGAACGATGGATGATCCATATTTGAAGCCTCCGAACATACCTCCCGATTTTTTTTCTTATATTGGTGTTATAATTTCTAACTTGTTTGATCCTTGTTTTGCTACACAGGGTGAGCCTACAACAGAATGGAAGATTGACAAGAAGGAACCAAGCCAGTCATGGGAGGAAAAGAATTTAAAGAGTCCTGTTTCCGTGACAAAGAAAGGTAAGGTGGTTGGAGTAGAGAATAAGAGAGGGAAGAAGTACTTGAAAGTAAGGATGCGAAAGGACTGTCCTCCGATCCAGTAGTTAAAAAGAGGTATCCGTCGTGACTCTTCGACGTTAAACATGAGCGCTTGTTGGGGGCTGTCCCTTCCGTTTTATTGCTTTTATATGTCTGTGTTGGTGTAGGAGTTTTATTAGGTATTGCTTGACTGCGGTATATACTTCTTTGCAAACTTAGTTTCTTACTTCGTTTAATCTAAGTTTGGGGGGAGGTTACGTACATACCTTGTCTTGTAGTACCGAAGTAAAATTTTTGCATTGTGTTGTTGCTTGGAGAGTCGATTTTTTTGCGGATTCTTAATATTTTTGATTTATTTGAGAATATTGAGGGTTCGATTTTTTTTTTTTTGCGATTTTTCAGGTTTCGTGTTTTGTGGTGTTTATTGTTTGTTTTGTGTTAATCCTAGTGTCGGTGTAGTCGATTTATGGTTCTCTAGGATGATTTTCTGATTTTTCATGGCACTTGATTATATGTGTGATTGTGTTTGAGAAGCAGTTTGATATTGTGCTTGGATATTGAGATACTTGAAATTTGATTATGTGCAAGGATGATTAGCTATGTAGCTTGATTAGGATTGCTCGTTCATTCCTATAGCCATGTGAGATTTTGAGCCTTTTGAAATCATGACAAATTGCATGATTCAGTTTATTCTTGTGAGTGTCGTTCATACACACGTATTCTAGAACTTGGCTTTTTATCTTGCTTGAAGCTACGTGTTTGACTAGACAATAGGAAATGATCTTAGGCCATCTTTGTTGTTTATTAGTCACTAGCCAAATTATTATCCTACCTATTGAAACTATCCGTAGTTAACCCTTTTGAGCCTAAAAGCTTTATTTTTGTGGAAGCCTACGTGATTAGCCAATTTATCCATTTGCTAGCCTTAAATATTCCTACCTAGTAGAGAGTTGAAGGAGTCAATTTGGTATCTTGAGAAGAAACATAGAAGGAGAATAAGTTGGAAGTGATGAAAATTGTTGAAAAGAGTGGTTAAATTGTTGCATAAAGGGGTAGTGCCCGAAACTGGTACCCCATGAAAAGGGTAGTGCCTGAAACTGGTACCCTTATTTGAAAAAGAAAAAAAAAAAGAAAAGAAAAGAGGGAAGAAGAAAAACAATTTCAAGTAAGGATGTGGTGTTCAAAAGTGAAGGAGGAATCAAATTGCAAGAAGCATTGAAGAGCGTTGAAGAAGAAAGAAGAAAGTTAAGCTGTTTGTTGAAAAGCTGTAAGTCTTCTTTGATTCTCTACTAGTGATTGAGTCACCTTATCCATATACTCCCTACCTTTACCAAAGAGCCAACATTACAACCTAATGCAAGACCTTTGTGATCCTATTGTTGAAATTATTCCTTTAGTCGAGAGTTGAGATGATTGCCAAGCTTATGGTTACGCGTGTGTTTGGATTGATTATGAGTGAAAATACCATACCCTAAAGTGTATATCTCGCACTTGAGTGTTGAGCGTAAATACTACCCGTGAGAATGGGTGAATGAGCATTCCGAAAAGGTGAATTAGTTGATTTGAATTGTATGTTTTTAAATGGATGGTTATCTTGTATCCAAAGTATGATATTTAAATTGCTATATTGTCTTGAATGTTTTCTGCTGTGAAATTTCCTCTCAGTTAATCTATTGGTTTTTGATGTTGTTGCCTCGGGACGAGCAACAGGTAAGTTTGGGGGTTTGTTGAGAGTGGAATTTCACGCATTTTATGTGTGCACATTACACCATTTTGCTTAGGAAATTGATCGTTTTTGCATGGAATTGTGTATGTTTAAGTATTTACACGATTTTAAGGCTATTAAGGTGTTTTTGTGAGTTTCGAAGGCAGGAAACAGGGTAAAACAGGGCAGGATCGGAAGAGGAGCAAAACAGACCCGGAACGGCCCAGCTCGGGAGCAGCTCGGCGAGCCGCTCGAGCCGAGCTGGGTGCCGAGCGGCGGTAAACAGCGCCGAGTGGGGTCCCACTTGGACCCCAGTGACGTGGCAAGTTCGAGGGCAGGCCGCTCGGCCGGGTCAGGACCCAGCTCGAGCCGAGCGGCTAGCCGAGCGGCCCAGTTCTGGCCCAGACGACGCCTGTTCGATTCAGCAACGTATATATATGTGTATTTCGTCATTCAGACGCAAGATTCGTCGCAAAAACAGCCCTGCATCCATCTTAGAAACAATTAGGGAGATCGAGACGTCAATCGGAGAGAGCCCAGCCATAAACCATCATCAATCCACACTCCTATCACACCCATATCAGATTATAATCTGATTTCATCCTCCATCCAATTCTACAAGGGTTTCAAGTGCTAATTGAGGGAAAATCAAGCGATTGAAGAGACGGAGAAGGAACGTGAGATTGCTCCTACACTAGGGTTTCACAATTCTTATCTATTCCTTTCTATTACTTTGATTATTGTTATGAATTGCTTAGCCATGAGGATTGCTTGTAATCTCATGGGCTAATTTCCTATACAGTTCTAGGGTTTGATGGATTGATTTAATTGATTTGGGGATTTAGACCAAAGATTGGGATTTTATGAGCTTTTGATTTTACTTATTTTACTAAGACATGCTTTTCTGCTTCGTAACGTCTTCATAATACATTCATGACATCCGCTATAATGCTTGGATTATTGTGTTAGCTTGTGTGCGTTCATGATTGGTATTGTCTATCTGTTAGAGATTAGAGTAGCTCCGCTATAAGCACTTTAATTTCATGAACTGGTTAATCAAATACTTGATTTGTTTAGTGGAACAATGCAATTAGACAATCAAGTAGGAAGTGAATAGAACCTTGTAGTAATTCCAGAAAATATCTTGTTAGTCGGGCTTACCATCCGGAGGTATTGTTGCTTGCTTTGATTAGTATCTAGGAATAAGGCTTGGTAATATTTACGCACCTTAGGATTTAAACCAGATTAGACTGTTAGCTTTGAATCGAATCATATTCGGTGGGATAACAGGGATATGTGGTGTATTTTCAGTGAAACTGCATGAATGAACAATCGTAAGTTTAATAACCCAAATTAATTGGTCTCTACCTGATACCTTAGAACTGTTCGTTCTCTCTTGATTAGAAAACTTGCTTTTATTTTTCCTTGCTTTTAATTAATTCAATTATTTAATATTTCGTTATTTAGATTAATTCTCTACAAACATTGGAAATTGGTTACTCAATTCTGATTAATTAGTAATTAATAGTAAAATAAATAATTAGCTGTCTCAGTGGGATCGATAATTTAACTTGGGAACTTGCTGCTACAATTGACATCCTTATACTTGAGGATTAAATTATAGTGCGCAGAAAAAGCCTATCAGGCACTTTGTTTATGGGGGTCAAGTGAGGAAATACAAGAAATTGATGATGGAATGATATGAGCAAGGAATCAACTTACAGATATCTGCAAATGTAAAGAATCAACAAAGAAGGATAGAAAGAGTGGGGATGGAGACACCAACGCAAAATACAACACAAGAATTCATGAGAAGCAATTGAGAAAGATGAGATTTGTGAATATTCAATCCGAAAGAGATTGATTTCGAAAGTACATACCTTCACGAATGGTGGAAGCCGGAGTGAAGAACATAACTTCGCGAACGGTGGAAGTCGAAGTGAAGAAACCTAGTATCTTCTCTTCCCACCGCAGCTGAGATCGAAAAGAAATTGATCGAGTTGTTTCTTCAATGAAATTATTAACGAATGGATCGAATTGAATTTCCGTTACTAAAATTTTACCAACCACCACTTTAATAACGGAAAATTACTAACTTGGATTAACAATGAAATTAAATTTTCGTTGCTATAATTTTACCAACCACTATAATTTCGTTATTAATACATTGATAAATTAATTTAACAATGAAATTAAGTCTTTTATTAACAAAATATTTTATCGATAAATAATCGTAGTTAAATTTAAAAAAAAAATTAATTTACTCCCGCATCTTTTGAAATTACGTAAGACTAAATAAATTTCTAGTAAAATTTAATTAAATTGACGTAATTTCAAAGGTGTAAGATTAAATTGATTTTTGTAATTTTTGTGACACTCTTTCTAATTTCTAATAAAATAAAATGGTGGTGGACGTTTTTTTATTTTAAATTCTTTTGACGGTGGCAAAACATTTTCTGTCCACCTTAAAAATTCTTTTTGAGTAAACACCTTTCTAATTTTGAAATAGAATTGTCTCTCCCTCATAAAATGCTCTTCTCGTGAATAATGTGCATTTTTTTATGAGACATATTATGATTCATAATAAAGTGGGAATACAAGATGAACTCAACTCTTACGGGATAAGAATTGATATTTGTGTGCATAAGGTATATAAGTATAATATTTTGTTAAAAAAAAAGTTAATAATGCTAAGTTTTTTTTTTTTTTTTAAAATTAAAAAGGTATACTTAAATATGAAATATAAATATTTGATTAAAAAATTAATTTTTTTCCTAAAAAAATCAAAATATACATTTTTATATTAAAAGATACATCATTTAATACTAAATAATATACTAAAACTTTTAAAAATCATGAAATTTTGGGATACGGTATCCTAGGAGTGATCAATAAATACAAATTTTAAATAAGGCTAATTATAGTGTGTACTCGGGTGCATCCATATACAAATATAAACAAAATTATATACAATTATGAGCAAAAATGTATACAATTTAATTGTTAGTTTTTTAAATAAAAAATTGAGTATAAAAAAAATATATAATTATTAAAAAAAATATGTATACACTATTGAATAAAAAATTATATACATATGGATGTTAGTTTTTTTAATGAAAAATTTAGTGTGAAAAAATTATACGATTAAAACAAAATACGTATACAAAATAGAATAATATGTATACAAAATAGAATAAAAAGTCATACACATATAAATGCACCCGGTGCACCCAATATACACTCTTTAAATAAAATTAACTCCTATGTTATATATTAATTTCTTAATGTTGTTGTCATGATTTATGAACTTAGCTATAATTGTAGCATAGGCTTCTGAAAAACTATACACTAAAGAAAAAAAAAAACTCCTTCTTTTCCATTGATAATTACCAATGTATTGTCCATGGAAATTGAATTATATTAGTAATTAGCAAGGGATTACTAACGAGTTGAATTCTTTTGATAGCAATGGAATATTTACCAATATCCTTTTTGTTGGTAGTTAGAAAGGAATTGCCAACGCAAATTAAATTTCATAACAAAAAAAATTATTGATAATTAATTTAATATAAATTTCTTAATTTTAAATTTAATTCCTATATAATTAAAAATGTGTAAATAAAAAAGCCTGCGTAAGTTTTTTTTTTTTTTTCCTTGGAGAAGAAATTAAGTACTTATTTAATTCGAAAAAAATGTGCTCAATGGTTGATTAAGTCCAAGTTAATGTTAAATAGAAAATTGTCATCCTTGCTTGGTTAGTAATAGTGATAATGGCTTCCGGAGTGTTCCAGCAAAGGTAAAAATCAAATGTTCTGTCTCTTTAATTCTCTTTCGCAAATTCTCTTAGATTACAATCGGTTCAATTTCTCTCCTCCGCCAACAACTACCGCCGTTCTGCGCCGCCGCCGCTCGCCACCACTTAATCCCTATCAATGTCAGGAGGCAGCATCAACCTGAGAAAAACCTATTCAAAGCACGAGAAACTTTCAAAAAGTGGTTCTCCTCTCTTGCTCCGCTCCTTTCCCCCGACGAGAAGCCTCCGCTCACAGAGAACCAGGCAATAGGTACGGTCGTCTCCGCTCAAGCCAATTTTATGCGGTTAGTTGTGAATTCAGCTTCGAAAGAGGATGATTCTGAGGGTTTGGGGGTGGAACTGTTGTGTGTGGTGAAGGATGTATTGAAGAAAATAAAGAGGCGAGTGGTTGTAGGAGACAAGGCTCTGGTAGGGTGGATTGAGAATGTGTTTGAGCGGAGGAGTGAGCTTGTGGATCCTGCGATTGCGAATGTGGATCATTTGCTTGTGCTTTTCTCTGTTTTACTCTTGCTAGGTTACTCCAGCATTGAGGAATCGGTATGAAATCGAAAATTGAATATAAAACTTGCTTCTTATTTACCTGCTCAAGTTGTCAATTGAATTGAAGCGAAACTGTAATTTATTAATTGCTTATTATGTATTTGCTTGGTTGGCCTTTGAGAACTAAGGCTTCAGTGAATTAGGTTTATCCTTGTTGAATTTACTAATTTGGATGGTGTATTTTATCCCTTCTTTTTCATTACTAATCAAACATGTTCAATATGTCTGTTTACACTGACTGCAGAATTTTGTTTTCATTCCTGCCACACACAAGAAAAAAAAGAGCTTTATCCCTGTTGACATGGTAATTGCTCTTCCCAGCTATTTTACATGCAAGAGAAGAGCCTAATAAAGAGGCACGGGGGTTTGGGACTTAGACAATTGGGGGCTGCTGCAGCACATTGCAAGCTCCATCCAAAGGTGACCCTCTGTTTGAGACATACAAGAAGCTGGGATGCTCTATATCAGCCTTGGAGAAGGATAAAGATGACTACAAGATGATGATACCAAATTACTTGGACAAAACATACATAATCTCCTAATGTAATCGTTTTCCCCTTATTAACTCCAACTCCTAATTAATTTTGTGTGCATTTTTATAATTAATCAAATGTGCAACTCTGTCCATTAGAGGACATGTATTAAAATCCTGAGATTAATTTGAATAAATGAAATTAGTGTGAAGCACTTGAATTAATCTACTACGTCATGCACGACCACAAGCATTTTTATTATGAAATATATATATATCTTAGATAAAAATAAATACACAGAGATTCAATCAGCTTTTAAAACCACAAACAAAAATCAACTAAAACTTTTGAAAGATCTTAATTTTGAGATGGGAAGATTACGTACACAATCTTAGGTTTAGGACATAATTTAAGGATCTTCAATCAATCCGAAGAAATTTTAATTTATACTCCAATTTAGGTAATAGAATATTGCATTATTTATGCATTAAATCTTGCTCCAATATTTAGACCAACGGTCATTCTTTTAATTAACTGTCTTGTCATCATTACGATCTCTC
Source organism: Pogostemon cablin (assembly GCA_023678885.1). Lineage (NCBI taxonomy): Eukaryota > Viridiplantae > Streptophyta > Magnoliopsida > Lamiales > Lamiaceae > Pogostemon > Pogostemon cablin. The sequence continues at coordinate 29,246,882 of CM042969.1, read as the reverse complement.
TGAAGTATGCATACATACAAAATATAACTAAATCTTTTACAAATATATTTTTGGTATATATATCAAACAAAACTTTAAACTAAAACAGAATTAAAAAAATTATCCGTTGATTTCCAAATCAAGCTAAATTATACACTAAAAATATGTGTCTATACACATACTTTTTCATACAACTGGAAGTTAAATATTGAGTCATCCGCCCTAGCAATGTATGTATTACGCAGAAAATAAAACACAAACAAAAACAAAATAAAATAACAATTTAATCAAGGCAAAAGTTAGATAATCGAATTCAAAGTGTTAGTTCAATTGGAAAAAGAGGATTTATAAAAGCTGCAGTTTGATATATAAAAATATGATTACATCATCGTGCAGATCATTTAACAAGAAATGAAAATAAAAAATCCTACGATAAACTGAAATTGAATCCAAGAATTCAGGTACTGAAATATGTATTCCAGAACTAATTACTAAAATTAAAGAACTTAAAAAAACCCTAAATTAAAGAAATTTGTACCACAATTCACATATAACCGCTCCACGGCGTCGTGTGAGGTAACCCCGTCGACGGCTGCTGCGGCGCCTCCACATGATGGGCGGGCAAGGGCACCATCGAGGTTGCTGCCATTAAGTCATCCGTCCTCATCACCACATTCTTGATCAACTCATCCAACGCCGCCGCAAACTGCTCCAAATCCTCCACACCCTTCTCCTCCACATCCTCATTCCACCACCGCCTGTCTCCGCCGAACTCCTCCACCTCGATCGCCTCCTGCCTCTTCTTCTCCGCCTCCAACTCCTTACACACATCAGAATAGTGCCTATTGTAGTCCCCCGCGTTGGCCATCACCACCAGGTTCTCCTCCGCCGAGGCCGCACTGCCGAGATAGCGATCGATGACGGCATCTGCCGAGGGATGTCCGAACGAGAACATTTGTCTCCCCATTGAATGAACAATTATTCCAATTTCTGCCCCACTCAAAATACATAATTCACTAGCTTTCTTGAACAGGCCGACTCGACGTTTGGAGAATGTTACTTGACGATGGGTTGGGTTTTCAATTTTCTTGATTTCGATTTTCTTCCGACCCTGCGTGGATTTCTTCTTCTTCGCGAGGCCAGTATCTCTCATGATCACCATTTTTTTTTTTTGGGACAGAGTGTTTTTTCGAGAGACGGAGAGAGTGTTGTTCTCAGAATAAACAACCGTGCAAAAAAATAAGGGTTGATTTAAGTAGTAAAGGATTAGGGCAGGTAATTAATAAGTGTTTTCGAGAGAGAGGGAGAGAGTTTTGTAAAGAGTGTTTTTTCGAGAGAGGGAGAGAGTGTGTTTTTTTTGTTCGAGAGAGAGTGTGTTGTTGTAACTTGTAAGAATAAACAACCCTACAAGAAAATAAGGAGTGATTTAAATAAGGGAATTAGGGCAGAAATTTGGGTAATTAATACAGCCAAGAGTCAATTATATATGGTAAGATTTTCAATTCTTGATTATTTCCAAATTCCATCCCCGTTCCCTTTTAACCGTGTTACTCTCTCTCTCCACATGGTGTAATTAAATCGAATTTTACAACGTGCTACTCTCTCTCACATCGAGTGAAATTTAATTTATTGTTAAATGATAATTTTGGATGATATATGTATATATATCTCCTTTTAATTTTTTATTTGTAATAATAATAATATTATTATTATATACTCCATGCACATTTTTATTGGATTATAATTTAAAGTTAATGATTCATTTGTGTGTTGATAAAATAAAAAAAGAAAAGAGGGTTATTTATGTGATTACTAAAATGTACTCTCTCCATTCAAAAGCAATACTTAATGGAGTAATTTCTATTTCATATGTACCTTTTATTATAAAAAAAATTAAGAAATAACAAAATAAAAATACAATAACCCCAATAATATATTTTAATTTAAAAAAATTATAAATAACAACACGCATATTTAAAAAAAAAAAACACCGTTTGCAATGCACCAGAAAGGAGTGTGAATGAAGTTGTTGACTTTGATCTAGTAAGAATTAAAATTAAGTGATATTTTTACCAGAGTGCAACTTGAGTGAACCACTCTCACCAAATCAATCGGTGAAAAATGTGGTACTCTTACCTCTTTTTAATCAGTGATAATAACAAAAAGTAACACTCTTGGTTAAAAGTAATTTCTAGTAGGCACAAGTCTTAAAAACAATTTATTCTAGTCACTTTTAATGGAACAAACCAAAATGCTCTTGAAAGGGACCTACTGATCACATGTTTGAGATATCTTTTTGACCAAAAAGTATAAAAGTACAATAATTTGTTTTACAGTCTATTGAATGCATTAATTTGTTACTTTTATATGCCTCATGAATATATTTTTTATTAAAATACAAAAAGATGCATTAATTTTATTCGTATGAATTTTTTTTAATTTTTCTGAAAAAAAGTATTGGTCGAATAGAACAAAAAATGTTGGCCGAATAGGCCGAATAGAAGAAATATTTTTTTTAATTTTTTCTGGAAAAAAAAGTATTGGCCGAATAGAACAAATAGTGTTGGCTGAATAGGCCGAATAGAAGAAAAATATTTTTTTTGAATTTTTTTTAAAATTTTTTTGGAAAAAAAATGTTGGCCGAATAGAACAAAATTATTGGCCGAATAGGCCGAATAGAAGAAATATTTTTTTTTAAATAAATTTTTTTTTAAATTTATTTTGGAAAAAAAAGCTTTGGCTGAATAAAACAAATAGTGTTGGCCGAATAGAACAAATTGTTGGCCGAATAGGCCGAATAGAAGAAATATATTTTCAATTTTTTTAAAATTTTTTTTGAAAAAAAAAGTATTGGCCGAATAGAACAAATAGTGTTGGCCGAATAGAACAAAATTGTATGCCGAATAGAAGAAATATTTTTTTCGATTTTTTTTAAATTTTTTCTGGAAAAAAATATTTCCTATAATTTTAAATGTGGTCTCACCCACCCTATTTAATGCAGTCAACACTGACATAATCATGACCCCATTATAGTCATCCTTTATCTGACAGTTATGGGGTAATTTGGGGAGTCCACTAAATAGTGGCTACTAAAAATTATTTTTAAGGGAGGTGGCTATTTAAAATTGTACTTAGTCAACAGTAGCTATTTAAAATTTGGTCTGTTTTATATATTAATTTGACATACAATTAAAATTTACCCTTCTTAAATCCTCCAAAACAAATATAGATTTACATTTGTTAAATTTATTAAATTCATCTAATCCTAATTACAATATTTTTATTCCTACTTAAACCCAAAATAAATACTATTTAAAAAGAATAATCTCAAGTGCACGATGACAATGACACAAATTTTATTGTTCCGAAAATAACATGTCAGCAATGGATAAGTACTTAAAGGCAAGTCGAGAACTTCTAAATGAGATTCTAGAAGCTCTTGCAAAATCCGTTTCGTTCGATACACATTCATTCTCACGATATTTTGACCGGGATAAGAGCGATATCAATGTCCGGATAAACTACTACCCGCCCTGTCCGAAGCCCGATTTGACAATTGGCCTCGTCCAGCACACCGATGCCAGCGTCTTAACTCTGCTGACCCAATTCGGATCCTCAAATGGGCTCCAAGTGTTTAAACAGGGTCAGTGGATCACTGTACCATGGCCATGCAACTCACTGCTAGTCAACTTGGGAGATTTCATAGAGAGAATGAGCAATGGAAGGCTCAAGAGCTCGTGGCATCGGGCCGTTCCCCAATTGAATATGGATTGGGCTTCTTCGGCCCTGTTTTACAATTGGCCGGCCCAAGTGAGATTGGGCCTCTGAAGATGGGGAGCCCATCAAGTATAAGAGAATTGTGTTGGCAGAATATCTGAAGCAATTCTATAAGTCCAGCCCAATGCCTAATAAAGGGTTCATAGATAATATGTTAATAAAGTAGAACTATTGTTAGAAACCATGTAACAAAGTATCAGCAGATTTAATCAACAGCCTACAAAATTTCAAAAATTATTTTTGGTTCAATAAATCTGTCACTTCTTTAAATGACTATGGTTGTTTTAATTACTTATTTTAGAATATACACTTAATTTATTTTAATATTGACCCACTAGTTCAATTAAATGTATTTACTTTTTCTTTTAATATAAAATCAATTTTCATTAAAATAAGCAACTTTTTATTCATTCATATTATAAAACCTCTCATGCAAATATTGCCAAGAAAATTTATTTCAAGCTACATTAGAGTTGACAGCAGGAAGAATAATTTTAGTTGAATCCACACTATGAATAATTTCACAAAAAACTTTGTCTAAATTATTAGTTTGATTAATAACAAAAATAAAATAATGTAATTTTAATTTCTGGTCAGTACTGTATATCAAATAACTAATTAATTAATATGGTTTTCTAACTGTAATTTTATTTTACTTTAAATAATTTGTTAATTGGCAAAAGCTCCTGTGCGCCCGTGTCCCCATGTGAACACAACTCTCCCCTCCAATCCTATTTAAACCTATGTATTGCTAGGGGTTTAAATTGTAAAGGGACATGAAAATTGTAAAGGCGCACGGAATGTGTTCCGTGCGCCCGGGTGCACAAGAGCCTCACTCTTGTTAATTACTCTTTATCTCTCTTCCCCCTTAGGTAATAGCGTGAGGTAGCCGTTAATCCCCACTGAGTAGTTGCGCAGCTGCTAACGCCTTCGGTGATTCTCCGCCGTCGCCGTCGTTACCGCCGCCGCCGCGGAGCATGGAGAGGTAGAAGATTAGGCGATGCTGAATTCTTACCGAATTCCGATCTCCGCCGCGCGCCACCACCGCCCGTCGTCGTTCCTCCCGCTCCCGCACTGCGCTTGCTCAGGTATTTTCGTGTTTATTCTCCTGGTGACTTTGTTACCGATTCCGATTTCCGCCGTGGTCTTCTGTTGATTCTGGAGCGTCTCTGTGCTGCATAACAATAGGCTAAGCTATGATTATGTAAAACCTCAAAAATGCTTTTCACCTAGTTCTATGAGTATTACCTTGCGCCTCCAATTACTGTGAAAAAATTTTAATAATGCAGGCATTTCCGAAGGTATGGAATCATAGCATAGAATTTAGCTTGTACATCGTTTTTTGACAAATTTCTTCTGCCATGAGTTGTAATCGTAATGCATTTCAAAGGTATGTAAACATAACATAGAACTGAGACTTTACACTGAATTTCTTCTATTGTTTTATTATTGTATATTCCGTCATTGCCATTCAGATGGGAAACTGCAGTTTAGATGAAGAATCTGACATCAGTGATTCTGTTAATTATTTCTTTTATTGAATGTGGATTGAAGTTGTTTCCAAATTGTGATTATTCAAGTTTATTTGATTAGTTCAGTGCAATTCCGATGTTAGTCAATTCTTTTTTTATTTATACTTGCTGTGACTGGTGTTTGGTGGGACTCTGGCTTTCTTCATGGTAAGAACTATTAAATCTAATACATTGAATATGCAGATATGTGGTTACTGCCCTGTGTTTTTTTGTTCCCCTATAAATTTATTTTTCTTTTATCTTTCTCTGGAAACGTTTCATTGGAGTTCTCCAATAAATCACTATTTGTTTGTAAGCACCCATATCTTAGTAAAAAAAGGGCCAATGTCTTACATTTCTCGGTGTCGGCGGCAAGAATCTTATTCCCATGCTGCTCATCATCTCTCAAATTAGAGGGCTAGGAGCTAATTATTAATTATCCTCCACTGATTATGTTCTGCTTCTACCAGTCCTTGGTTTTGATTTCTCTGAAAGAAGCTTTGGCATCTTGGTTTCATTGCAGGTGTTGATGAAATATATTCTTGTTTCGGCGACTAGTGCAGTAACTGTGACAGTAGTAGGAATTGTAAAAGAAGATGTTACTATTCATAGCACTGTTCTTTCAAGGTTTTGAAATTGTGTTACTTTGTTTCAAAAAAACCACCCATTTTTCTGAAAACTGATAATCATTTATTACTTTGTTTCAGAGGATATGCATTCATTTGTGAGTGAGGCTCTTGTGCACCCGGGCGCACGGAACACATTCCGTGCGCCTTTACAATTTTCATGCCACTTTACAATTTAAACCCCTAGCAATACATAGGTTTAAATAGGATTGGAGGGGAGGGTTGTGTTCACATGGGGACACGGAGCATCTTTCCGTGTCCCCGGGCGCACAGGAGCTTTTGCCTTCATTTGTATCAACAAAGATTGAGGTATAGCACTCATTGATAGTAGATACCTGAAATGATAGGTGAGTATATGAAGTTTCTCATATTTTGCACTTAAATAGGCCATTGAAGAACTTCGAGATCGTCTAGAAAAATTGAAGACCATTCAAGATTTTGGAGGATTTAGCTGGAGAACTTGATGATAGCTCTCAATCAACATTCCGGCGCCTGAATTCTAAAGTTTCCAAACATTCTTCAGCCTAAGAAGAGGTTGATTGCTTCTAAGAATTAGTGAACCATATGTTGCAGGAGTTTGATATTAATTACTTCATGTATTGCAGTTTTTAAAAGGAATTACTTCTGAGGCTAATTCATTACTTCAAGATCTTCAAGCAAGTCTACGTAGTCAGGAGCATAAATTAACTGCGTATGCACAGCAGTAACGTGAGGTTTGCAGGATATTTTTTTCTTTATGCTGTAAATCCTTCTCTTATGTTTTTCATTTGAGTGTTCAGTTATTGAAACTTCAGTTTTATCTCCACAGCAGGACTATCAAAACCACAAGTTCAATTTCTCAAAGTACTATGAATTTCTTCAAGACTTTAGATGGACATGCTTCAAAGATAGGCCAAATTGTTGAAGAAGCACAGAATTAAACGAAGTTTGAGGTAACTATATTCTACATGTGTAACACCATTTCTGTTCAATAAGCTTGGAAACTCTGCTCGAGTTAGACGTCGTTGTTTGTTGTTGGAGTGCGCTGCTTTCTCATCATCATAAGCTCCTACAGATAATTAATTAAAACAAACAGTAGGAACATAGGCAGAGTTCACTCACCAAAGATAAACTGTCCATATTTAATAACAATAAGAAGAGAAGGGATCCATGCATTTCGAATTGGACAGGGGATTACCTGCTATAATACAAGACTTGCTGATAATTACTTTCATGTTAGAGAATTGTATGGTTACTGTCCCTATTGAAATATTATCAGCTATTACTCTAATTTTGGAATGCAAAGTTGTCTTCAAAGACCTTATTTTAATACCTCCTATCCCTCATCTTATGCATTGACTTAAGACCACAGGGAATATGTTCCATTGAACATTGATTTACTTGTAATGATGCCTTCTCTGTGCCTTCTCTGTTTTTGCAACTCCTGCTTCAATTCACAACCTGGTTCACCTTTAAAAATGCATCCCCCTGGCCCTGCTCCCCCTCCAGCAGATCATATATATTCTTCGTTAAACCCAACTGCAGCAACATCATCTTCTTCATCATCTAATTCTAATCCACCCAACTCAACTTCCTCCCCCACATCATTACCCCAAAACCCCCCAATAATCTTCCAAATCAACAACTGGAATAAGAAATTGGGACAAAGTACAAAAACCCTACAAACCAAGTCAAAGTGTCAAAAGGTAAATCTAAGACATGGGTTAATTCTTGAAGAAACCCTCTAGGGTTTTTTTGGAAATTGAGAACATCCTAGAAAGGGCACCATCCGCGATACACCCAGAAATTTTCCGAATCAAATAACTGATTACTCATATTAGTTTGCGTATTACATGAATGAAAGCAGCAAATTAATTAAGGAATTAAGAAACAAACAACACACAAACTAATTCAAGAACTCAAGAATTGTGGAGAAACTAAATGAAAGAATAAACGACTAAATACATGAAATTGAATTCAAGAATTGTATTTCTGTATTCCAGAACTAATTACAATTAAAGAAATTAGAATACCCTGAATTAAAAAAAAAAAAAAACCCTAAATATACTCCGCATGCCCTTGTCCGAACTCCAACCCCATCGGCCTCGCCCAACGCCGCCGTATACTGTTCCAAGTCCTCCAAATTCTTCCCCTCCACATCATCATTCCACCAACCCCAGTCTCCGCCACCACCGTACTTCGCCTCCCGTCTCTGATACCGGTCGATGACTGCGTCGGTCGAGGGATGCCCAAAAGTAAAAATTCTTTTACCGACTGAATTAACGATTATTCCGATTTCCGCACCCGTTATAACACACAATTCAGCGGCTTTTTTGAATAGTCCGACCCGGCGTTTGGAGAATGTCACGTGACGGTGGGTAACATTTTCTATTTTCTTTATTTCTATCTTCTTTCGACCCTGTGTTGTTTTCTTCGCGATCACCATTTTTTTGGGACAGTGTGTTTTTTCGAGAGAGGGAAGGAGTGTTGTTGTTAGAATAAACAACTCTCCAAGAAAATAAGGGTTGATTTAAGTAGTAAGGGAATTAGGGCACGTAATTAATACACTGTGTGTTTTTCGAGAGGGGGAGAGAGTTTTGGACGGAGTGTTTTTTTCGAGAGAGGGAGAGAGAGTTGTTTTTTTTTTTTCGAGAGAGAGTGTGTTGTAACTTGTAAGAATAAACAACCCTGCAAGAAAGTGAGGAGTGATTTAAATAAGGGAATTAGGGCAGAAATTTGGTAATTAATACAGCGAGTCAATTATGGTAAGATTTTCAATTCTTGATTATTTTCAAATTCCATTCCCCATTCCCTTCTAACCGTGTTACTCTCTCTCTCCACATGGTGAAATTAAATCGAATTTTACAACGTGCTACTCTCTCACACTACTCTCTCTCTCTCCCACCGAGTGAAATTTAATTTAGGGTTACACTATATACCCCTCCTATTTTATTAAATACACACCCTTATTATTATTTAATTAAAATATATATTTTGAAAAATTCTAAATTATCATCGGATCATTAAATACACACCCTCCTATAATAATCACTGTAATAAACACTAAATTGATTCATTCTTAACCTAAATTAATTAATTTTTCATACTGATCCGTGTAAATTATACACATCTTTTGTTATCAAATACTCCCTCCGTCCGCCCGAAAGAGGGTCTTTTTTCCATTTTGGTTGTCCGTTCCAAAGAGGGTCATTTCCTTTTTACACACATGGGACCCACACACACCCACTAATACAACTAAAATATGGGCTCCACACTCCCACTAATACAATTACCCACTACACATTAAATAATAATACTCCTTAATCAACGTGCACAAAAGCAAAATCCCTCTTTCGGGCGGACGGAGGGAGTATTATAAAGTTAAGAGTAATCCCTCCAATGAAAGCAACTAAAATTTCGAAGGAATGAGTGATACTGGGAACAAAGCAAGCTATTTGATTCCAAGATTTAATCTTTGTACATTTTGTGGTACGATAGGAATAAGAGGATGCTAATCTAGTGTGTTTTTCACCCTTTTACAAACACTCAGACAACACATCCATTTAATTCCAAGTTTGAAGCTCAAAAACAAGTCTCACTGTCCAATATTTTTACTGAAGCTTTACCACTCCGTTCGAGCCATCGTCAACAAATTAAACTGCATGCCCTATCGTCTTGGACATGTCTAAACATAGAGACCACTGCCTAGAGGAAGAAGTTCATGGTTGCGAAAGTGGTTTGAACAAAGATTAGTTGAGCTTTAGTAGTTATTTTGTTTATTTTTAATGTAAGTGTTTTATTTCTGTTTGTATGGATTCCAATCTGCAAATCAGTAGAATTTTCTCATTTAATTTTTCTTTTCACCGTAGAAACCCTCAACTACCCACTTCCAAATTTAAGTGGTCATGCGTGAATTTAAAAACTGCAGGAGAATTGGGAATTTTGAGGGTGTGCATAATCTTAAAATTAAAAGGGCAATTTTGTGTTTTTAGGGGGTGTGTATTTAATAAAATTAAGATTTGAAAAATTAAAAGGGGTGTGCATTTAATAAATGGTGTGTATTTAATACTCTTTAATTTATTGTTAAATGGAGTAATAATTTTGGATGATATATATCCGCGTATCGTCCTTTTAATATTTTTTATTTATAATAATAATAATATTATTATTATATATGCACATTTTTATCGGATTATTATAATAATTTAAAGTTAATGATTTATTTGTGTGTTGATAAAAAAAATGGGAAAAGAGGGTAATTCATATGATTACTAAAATGTAACCCCTTCATTCAAAAGTAATATTTAATGGAGTAATTTCTATTTCGTATGTACCATTATATTTTTTTGGAGAATAAGATTTGTTGTAAGAATAAGAGTTGTTTTCTGGAGAGAGATGATGAGAGTGGAAATTTACATCTTTTCAGTTTCATAATACCTTATTTTTGTTAAGGGAAGACCATATATTCGTGTTGGATTGCGTAGCTTATATATTTTACATGATTATGGTGCTACTAATGGGTTTTATTGAGTTTTGAAGGTTAAAACAGGGTAGAAATGAAGCAGGAACGAAAACGAGCAAGAAACGGGGCTGAAAAGACCCAACTCGAGTTGGGGTCCGAAACGTGTCCAGAATTATCCAGAGAGCTTACTCGAGTTGCAAGGTTCAACTCGACTTGCAACTCGAGTTGAGTAGGGGCAGAGCAACGTCCGAAAATTGTCCAGAGAGCTTACTCGAGTTGCAATGCCTTACTCAACTTGCAACTCGAGTCGAGTTGGGTCCCGAAGGCAGTCCAGTTTCAGAGCATCGCAACACGACTTGACAGGCAAGTGCACGACTTAGCAACACGACTCATGTTAGCTTACTCGAGTTACTCTGGGGTATATAATACCAAATAAAATAATGTGGTATATAATAAAACACGACTCGTGCACGACTTAAATTATTTTATACTCCCTTCGTCCGCTCGAAAGATGGTCTTTTTTCCATTTTGGTCGTCCGCTCCAAAGAGGGTCATTTCCTTTTTTACACACATGGGACCTACACACACCCTCTAATACAACTAAAACATGGGGTCAACCCTCCCACTAATACAACTACCCACTACACATTAAATAATAATATTCCTTAATCCGCGTGCCCAAAAGTAAATTGCCCTCTTTCGGGCGGACGGAGGGAGTATTATATATTAATTAAATTTTAATTATAACAAATAAATAATGGGGTATATAATAATAAAATAATGAAATTTAATTAAAATAAATGAAATTTTATAGTGAAAATTATTATAAAATAAAAAAAAATATTTCAAAATTATAAAAAAAAAATTATTATCAATATCTGTGTATTATTTAAAGAAAATAAAAAAGGCAGTTATTCTGGAAGAATTCTCATTAATTTAAGTTAAAATTTTATTCAATACCTAATTTAGAAAACTCAAATTAAATCAGAATCAAGCAAAACATAATTTTAAAAAAAAATCCAAGATCTTCCCCTAATTGCGAAAAATACAAGTTCAGCAGATCAAATCAAAAATAAAATTTAAATATAGAAAAACAATCCACTGGTCTCAATTAATTCAAATCAAAAATCAAAATTTAAATAAAGGAAAATGAGGTATCAAACGTGTTTATTAGTTGAACATTTATACGGTGGAGAAGTTCTGATTAGGCCACGTGCCTGCTGTCTGCGGCGTCCTCAAGGCCGTCGACTCTCACGCTCTCTATATGGCTCCGCCCGTGCTTTATGCCGCCGTGAATGGTAGCGCGCACCAGCTTATCCTCTTATTCTAGCGACGGCGACGGATGGTGTCGAGTGGTCAGCCATAGGTGGTATCGAGCTGTCAGCAATGGTGGTGAGCAGTCGGCAGTAGCAAAAAAATTAAACTCAAGCTCGAGCTTGTTCGGACTCGTTAAGCTGAAAATTATTAATTTTTTAGTTTTTTTTTAATGTGTAAAGGCTTGAGTGAGACCGTCTCATGAATAATAAAATTTTATTAATAATTTTTTTTTATAAAAAATGGTATCTAGAGCTATTATAAATTTTTATTAATTATTAGAAGTATTAATTATTAATTAAAAAATATATTAATAATATAACAAAAGATTTTTTTAATTAGCATTTATTAGTATATGGAGTATGTATTTAATTCAAATTTTGGGGTAGGTCTTGTGTGAAACCGTCTCACGTAAATCTTTACATGAGACGAATAAAAAGTGATAATATTATTAATTAAAAGTGATATTCAATCGATAAAAAGTAATAATAGTGTAGTGAACTATTTTATGAACAATTTATAATATAAACAAAAACTAACATTTTATATGGAATATAGTGAAAGTGAAAACATTTTATAAACTTTTTATTCGTCTCACGTAAGACCTTACATAAGACGGTGTCACACAACTATTTGCCTAAAATTTGAATGTATCCTTATGTTATCCCATTAACTATAATAATAATAATAATAATAATAATAATAATAATAATAATAATAAAAGGCAAATACGGAAATACGGGTGTATATAAATTCGAAATTTCTCCTTCAAATAAAATTATACTATTAAAATATAAATAATTAATTATATTAAATTAATTTATTTTTACTGATAATTATATATATATATATATATATATATATATATATATATATATATATATATATATATATATATATATATATATATATATATATATATATATATATATATATAAATGAGGTGTCGACTTTAAAATACTTACAATTTTTAATTACTATTAGTTAAAATTTAATGCATATAAATACATATATTTATTCAAAATTTAAGTATAAATAAATCAAAATTAAATCTTATATAGAAATATATATATATATATATATATATATAGATCTTTAAACCCATTATAAATATATAACTTTCAATTCATTATTTAGAATTAATAACATGCGTTCTCTTTTTAATTTTATTTTTATTAATTACGTTTTAATAATTTCATTATTTTCATTGTCATACTTTAAAAATTTTCTTTAATTTAAAGTATACTATATGGTTAAAATTATAAATTTATATCCCTAATAAATTATATTGATAAAAGTATATATATATATATATATATATATATATATATATATATATATATATATATATATATATATATATATATATATATATATATATATATATATATATATATAAATATAAAAATTTATTTATTTATGTAAAACTTTTTAAACTCTAAAATTACCATATTAATATGTTATAATAAATAATAACAATAATAATAATAATAATAATAATAATAATAATATGAAGAATGAGCATATTGACCACTATTCGAGCCTATTATCGAACACGTTCACGAGCCTATAATCGAACACGTTCGCGAGCTTTATAAACGAATATGTTCGCGAGCCTATAAACGAACATGTTCGTGAGCTTTTAAACGAACATGTTCGCGAACACGTTTGCGAGCTTTCGAGCCAAACACCCTCGGGCTTGAGTTCGGCTCGAAAAATAATCGAGCTCGGCTCGGCTCATTTTTTTCCACGAACGAACTCGAACGAAATTTTTTTCGAATCGAATATCGAATAGTTTACGAGCGGCTTGGTTCTTTTACATCCCTAGATCTATAATATTAATACCACGGCCAACCCAGTATTCCTTAGGTAAAGGCAAACAGTAATTAACAACGAGCTGTGTGTTTTCTACCGGACCCCCTACTTATCTAACATGTGCTACCAAACTACGTAATAGCCTATACCATGCATGTATGCGGGTAGCCCATATTATGGGCTACCAAACGAAGCGATAGTCTATTAGTTTATTTTTAGAAAAATGCTATGTAGTCGAAACTTCTGTTATCGTAGAGTTTATTTAAAACAACAAATTATATATATTGTACTTGTGCGTTTTTTTCTAAAGATTTCACACAAAGACAACGGATTATATGTTGTTATCTTTGTACGCCTTTTTTCTTAAAATTTCTTGTAATGACAATAGATTATATATATTTTGTCTTTATGAGTCTTTATTTAATTTTTTTTTAAATGACAAAAAATTATATTTATTGTCTATATGTGTTGTCTAATCTATTAGGAAATATTTTATTAATTAATTCTCACATAAATTCCTAATAATATATTTATTAACCTGTAATTTTACTCTTTAACAAAAAGTAATATACACAAAATTTTATTAATTAATTGATAAATGAGATAATAAAATTAAAAAATAATTAAATACATTCTAATAATTCACAATACAAAAAATATTAAATAACTCTATAAAATCCAAATGTTAGGCACAACCAAATACATGGCCACTAAGGACATAACCCAAAATAAGCAAGCACGCATTGGACTTATAGTGGAACTCATCAATAGTTGAATAGATTAGTCCTTTGCTTTTTTGCTTCTAGAAAGTCTTAATAGCTTCTGTGTAAAGGCACATACAAACAAAAGATGAAAGAAGGAGTATAATATTGCTCAAGGGAGCATAAATCTTGCAAAATACTAAGCAAGCATGAAGAGGGAGGCATACAAAATCTTCAGCTCAGGAACTTTGAGTTGTCAGAACAATGATCCTATTTTCTCACGTTTAAGGAACTTCACTAAGAGATACGAGGTGAAAGCAATCAATTACCAGAATAAGACCATCAAGCTGGTGGACAGACTCCATTTCGGATTCGAATTCAAGTAGCTGCTCATTTCCTAACCATTCATTTTATACTTCCTACTTCTATCCATTAGTATTTCCAATATGATTCCTTCATTATTACCTTGAAGGCCTAAGTTAATTACTCAAGATATGCAAATTTCTTGGTTTAAGAATTACTTGACAGAATTTATACCCAACATAAAACATAGAATATATTGTGTAATAAGAGAATTTATACCTGATAGAAAACACCACTAACTAGAGTTTTCCTTGAAAGCACTTCAAGTGCCCATGACCATTTACATACTTGCCATCTCTAGTAAAGTATTACGAAACAAGTTAGAACAATAATGAGCAATTTAAACCATTAAAGAAAGTCATGCATGTCTTGAGAAAAGAAAAAAGGTGAAAAAGGATTTATTAAAAAAAAAAAACCTTAAAATGGTCTGAAATTTGATGATAACATCAATATATATTCATTTCAGCAGAACTTGAAGGCTAAATGTGATAATCACAACTAAAATTAGATGTTATGTGATGTGTTTTTCCCACCTTAGTATATGCATTTAAAGAACTTGGAAGCTCCACTATCAAAGATCGAGTGTTTCGAATTTACCAAATACCCTAAAACTCAATCCCTCAATTAACTATAGATGTATATGAGAGACCCAATACAGTTCATTTGCTCCAAAACTTCTTGCATTAAAATTTAAAACTCTGAAGTGGATCTTTATCTACACTGCTAGGAAAGCCTCTTACTTTGAGAGCATCCCAACTCCTAATTAATAAAGATTCTGTGTAAAGTTTAAACAGCAGGTCCCTGACCGAACACTTGTACATTAGCAAAAATGTGTAGGATGAATACCAGACCGGAGCAGCATTTCCAACATAAATTTCCTGGAATCCAAGTCCAAGAATGCCATCAAACTTGGCAGCCACAAAGATATGGCCCGGCTCCTTCGTTTCTTCAATGTAATCCTAATAAATAAAAGTGCTAGAATCATTAACAATATAAACCCAAAACGCAGTGTCCTAATTGTGATTTGACCTAAGATGTACGTATTCCTTTACAATAAGGCTACCAAGTTTAACAGAGTTCTAGCTGAAAATATGGCTTAGCAAAGAGGCTCATGTTCACTTCTCCCAGTGACAATGACCATCTTCTTAAGATTAATAATTGACAGAGAGAGAAATTAGTTAAATGATAAGGAAGAATGTACCAACTCTAAAAAATGAAAATAAAAATAAAAATCTGCAATTGCAGAAGAATCAGAAATCAATCATGCAACATCTAAACATCAAGAACATGCTTAAGATATTTGCCTCCAGTTATGGCCGTTAAGGTTCTATGATGCATGAGGAAAATCTAATGCATCTAGAAAACAGATAAGAAAAGGAATCACCTAAATCGGAGGGTACATACCTCCTCTAAGCAAATTACCTTCTAAAAATAACATTAGTGAAAAATTGACCAAGAAATTCAGAAAATCACAATTTATAAAGAGAAAAAGGTTTAAGTAGACCAATTTGCCACAATAAACAAGTAGAAGAGAATTAGTTAGTAATGAGTTTACTCGAAACGATCGTACCTTCAGATCTTGGTTCCCTTGCCCACCAGAGAGCACCAAAAGCGGCAAAAAAAAAAAAAAAACGAACATAGGAAACAATAATCAAGAAATTCAGAGTTGAAGAAAGAATATCCATAAAAGTTCCAACTACTGAATACAACATCAAAGGACAGGAGGTCCGAATTGGAACAGGGACGCTGCTACCAGCTCTCACCGGTGATGTGTTCATTAAAATTTGTCTCTGTAATTTGGCGCGGATGAAGGCAATCTGTCTTAGACAGGTGGAGGAGATGGAACGCCAGCGGCGGGAGTAGACGCACAAGACGTTGCTGGGTCGGCAACCAGAGAGCGCGCTACACTTGCATGTCACGTGATCATTGGATTTGATATTTCCCGATATCATAAAATATTTTTTTGCCCCGTAAGTTTGGTCATGTACAATTTTTGTCCAAAAAAAAGATAAGATTTGGGCATTTGTTCCAATATCTTTATAGTTGCGCCAATGTTGCCCCATTTCCCGAAATTTGACATTTTCAATAGAATCGATCACGTCCATGTCACGTGATTATCGGATCTGGCATTTCCCGACGAATTTACTATGATAAAATGTACCCCTTCATTTCAATACAATACTTATTAATTTCCATTACATATTCCGTCATAATTTGTTTGAACTTGTTTGAATAAGAGTTTTCATTACATATTAATTTCCATTATCTAGTAACTAGATCTGTTCTTCTAGCATTTTCGTGTATCTATGACTAGTTTAGTTCGGTAGGGACTAGGGTGATTATCAAACATTTTCTGTCATAATTTTTTTTTTTAATGCACACTTTTGGTCTTTCTGGTATATTAATTTGATGGTGATGGTCGATGGCATTTTTATCATTCCAAATTCTATGTTCCACTTTTTCCACTATCTAAGTAGACTAAGTTTCATATATTTTAGAGTGAGGCTCTCGTGCTCCGGAACACCGTGCCCCTTAATAATTTAAATCTCTAACTAGCAATATATAGGTTTAAATAGAATATAGATGGGGAGGACTGTGTTTCCATGAAAACACTCCATGGAAACACGGTGTATTTCCGGGGTACAAGAACTTTTACCTACATTTTATTGATTGTTCTTTCAGTGGTGGAATAGTAAAAAGGGATACATATGTTTTGACGTTATTTTACTCCTAATCAGATTGCGAAAAAATTTACAAAGATGAACACAAAAGCATTTATGTCTGGTTAACTGAGGATATATTTTAATTTAGTTATTTATGAAGTATTTTAGAAAATTTAGGATAATACTCATGTCCTATAATTATTTCTCTTCATGAAATAAAAACGAGAATACTTGTACTTTTCTTGAATGTTCGAGTTATGTTCTGAGTAAAATATTGAATGACAATAGTGTCACAATATTAATATTGTAAAATGTTTTAATTTTAGGAATATGAAATATTTTAGGAAAATATGCATGTATATAGAAGATGGGAATAGAATATATGGCGTGTTATCAATTCAAAATTAGTATTTTTTAAAAGTTATATCCTTTAATATTAAATGTTAATATACTGTAGTACTCATTAAATGTTACTGTATTCTATATTTTAAACGTATATTTTTTTATTTTTTTAGAAAAAAAATAAATTTTTAATAAAATATTTATACTGTTTATATTTCAATCGATCTTTTCAATGAAAAAATTATACTCTTATAAAAAAATCAATATATTTTTTAAAACAAAATATTATATCCTTATATATATATTGTGCATTTGAAGACATAAAAGGCCAACTCAGTTGTGTATCCGAGAGCACAAGAAACCAACTCAGAATATATATGGGGCAAATACTTGTGTGAACCGCGTTCACAAGTGAAATCTATTTTAGAAATTATTTTTTAATATATGAAAAATTACTCTTCAAGGAGATAAACTATTATTATTCTAAATTTTAAAAAAAAATTACTCTTCAAATTATTGTATACACTGATTTATGAATTAGTACATGAAAATTAATCTTTAGAGAGATGAACTATATTTTCTTATTAATAAATAATATTACTATTCAAAAAATAATTTTATATAATAAAGAGTAATTTTTTATAAACGTAAAATTCAGGTATGAACCCTATTTACACCAAGCCATTTATATATAAATTTTTACTCATCTAAATTAAAAACTTACTCTTCAAATTCTTGTAAAGCCTGATTTATCAATTATTTTTTAATATACATGAAAAATTACTCTTTAAAAACATGAATTATTACTCTTTTATATAAAAATTATTACTCTTCAAAAATAATTTTTTATATACTAAAATTTAATAATTTTCCTTTTACATCCGACGCCGTTTTGGAGACGGTGAAATTAAACATATTCTTGATCATATCAAGATGCCGATTTATCAACAATAGTGACAAGGCGATCGATAAATCCTAGAACTTTAATTAATAAATATTTTAATTGAATGCACATGCAGTTTGTCTCTAATTATTATTTATCAATAATTTATTAGCACGTGTTGTATGCATTCATTTCACTACCATGTGATGTGTGCACCCATCACCCAATTCATTCATATATAATTCACATTTATTTTTATAAATTAACCAACAACCATATATTCCACAACACCTATCACAAAACACCGTTGACTCATTCGATCCATCATCATCATGGAAACTACTGATGAAATCAGTTACCACAAAGCCAAATTCGTCGACGGAAACGGGATCCACCAAACGGTTCGGGTCCCGGTGGTTCAAGACTTGGCCCGTCTAAAAACCCTGCCCGCGAATTTCATCCGGAGCCCTGTAGCCGCCCGCCCGCCTCCTCCGGGTGCTGTGTTCGAGGCAGTGGACATGGGTAGACTCCGGTCGGAGTCGGGTCGGTTCGCGGAGCTCCGGAAACTGGCGGGTACGTGCGGTGAGTGGGGCATGTTTGTGGTGGAAAACCACGGGTTGGATCCGGGGGTGATGGCGGAGGTGGAAGAGGTGGTGAGGGGGTTCTTTGAGCTGTCGTTTGAGGAGAAGAAAGCCTCTGTCGGGACGTACATGAGTACGGATAACTTGGGATATGGTCGGAATTTTGTTTCGTCGGAGAATCAGGTGTTGGATTGGATTGATCGGTTGGCCATGAAGGCTGCGCCGCCGGGTGCCACCGATGGACTCCGTGTGTGGCCCACTAATCCACCCAACTTCAGGTACCCTACCTCCCCCTCTCCAATATTGTCTTGTCTTTTTAGGTTTTTAATAGCTACCACAGATATAAAAATTATTAATAATTCATACTCCCTCCGTCTCTTCTAAATTGTTGTTTTTGCTTTTTGGCACGTGGATTAAGGAGTATTATTATTTAACGTATAGTGGGTAGTTGTATTAGTGGGAGTGTGGACCCCATATTTTAAATGTATTAGTGAATGTGTGTGGGTCTCATGTGTGCAAAAAGGGAAATGAGACTTTTTGGGTGAGACAACCAAAATAGAAAAAGAGACCCTTTGAGTGGTACAGAGGGATTATTTTATGGATATGTACACCTTTTTTTTTTTTTTCTGAATATGCACATTTTTGGTTAATTAGAGGACTATAATTTATATGCATTCAAAATGTTGAGATATAAATAGTTACACTTATATTTGCATCCAATATTGAATTATCCGACCGCAAACATTTGTGTGAGGATTATGGAATGAGTTTGTTGAGATGAATAAGAATGTGTTTTTGGATAAAAAGTGATAATATGTAATGATAAATGATATTTGATTGATGAAAATTTATAATCACTCAATAAATTAATATTTTATAAACAATGTCTAATATAAATAAAAAAATCTTCATTCATTTTTTAAAAGTGGTATTACACTTGGTTTTTGTCTTTGGGTGAGTTGGATTGAGGAATATAAAGCCCATATGAAAGTTATATAATTTGTCCTTGATAAAAAGTAAGAGTTTTGGATTTATTTTCTTCACTTGTACAATTAAGAGGTATATACAATAGGAGAGACGTAACATTATAAAGTTGTAAATGCTTGTGTCATAGCGCATCACGATTACTCTCCATTAAAAATACTTACTTTTTATTTATTTTATAAATTATTTATGAAATAATTCAATTAAACAAATAATTTTTTATTGGTTATGTATCCCATTTTATTTAAAAATATATATCAGTTTTCATCAATAACTCATACTTAAACCACACATAACTTTTTGTTTAATGTGTAATAGGAGGTTCAAATTGAATTTACGAACTAAAAATTTAGTAAAACTATTATTCAACACAATTTATTTGTCTTATTACAAGTTTTAATACTCCTTCCAATCCAATATTATAATCTTCATAATTTAAGTTTCCGTCTA
Source organism: Pogostemon cablin (assembly GCA_023678885.1). NCBI lineage: Eukaryota > Viridiplantae > Streptophyta > Magnoliopsida > Lamiales > Lamiaceae > Pogostemon > Pogostemon cablin. The sequence goes on along the minus strand of CM042969.1, from coordinate 29,226,452 downwards.
TCCTACAATTAACTTTATCAAAAAAACAAAAAAAAATCACTTCAAATAAATAATTTTTAAATACACTTTAATTTGAAAGAATAATATTCCCACCAAATATGCACATATAACATATTTTATAATTTATTTATTCATATATTTTTTAAAATACTATAATTATATTCTTAAAAATTAATAAAGTAAATTAAAAAAGTATTCCAGTTTTCTTAAACTACTTACTATAACAATTAAAATAAGAGTTGGTCTCTTGTGTCCCAGGTGCACAAGATTCAGGATACACTTTTTATTAATATTTTTTTTTTTCAGAAAATAAAATATACACGTCTTTATATTCAAGGGTACATAATTTAATACTAAAGGGTATGGGCGCACGATGTGCCCCGAACACACAAATTTTTGCCATAAAATAAAATATGAAATGGGAGAGAGTAATATATAAGCACTCAATGTAACTTATCTTTAATACTCTTTTCTAATAATAAAGTAAATAAACATAGCATTCCAATTTTCTTAAACTACTTACCGTAAAAATGAAAATAAATATGAAATGGGAGAGTAATAAGCACTCAATGTAACTTATATCTTTTAATACTCTTTAAATTAGAAAAATATGTATATATCAACCATATCTCACGCATATAATATGTGCCTCCTTAAATAATGTACAACAATAAGTGTGATTATATGTGCCTTCTCCTAAGGTATGTTTTCGATTTTTAATCTTCTGTTCTAGTTTGAATTTATTAAAATCGAATTACATAAATTTTATTTATTTCTTACACACATCGCATCATATTCTTTTACATTCTTACTCTTTCACATGTATCACCCCTATTCTTATCATAATGGCAAAAACTTGTGCGCCCCGGGACACACCGTACTCCCATGGGAACACAACTCTCACCCTCCATATTCTATTTAACCATATGTATTGCTAGGAGTTTAAATTGCAAAGGGACACGGTGTCCACGGGAGCACAAGAGCCCCACTCAAATTCATTTAATCCTAATTATAACATTTTTACTCCTACTTAAACCCAAAACAAATACAAATAATTTCAAGTGCATAATGAAACCAAATACAATAACTATAAAAATAATACAAATACAAATAATTTCAAGTGCACAATGAAACCAGATACAATAACTATAAAAATAAAATCACTTCTTAGTACTTCTCACAAAATTCATTCATAAGATGATGACACACAAATTTTGTTGTTCCGAAAATAACAGGTCAGCGATGGAGAAATACGTAAAGGCAGGTCGAGAACTTCTAAATGAGCTTCTAGAAGCTCTTGCAGAATCCGTCTCGCTCGATACGCATTCATTCTCGCGATATTTTGACCCGGATAAGAGCGAGATCAACATCCGGGTAAACTACTACCCGCCCTGTCCGAAGCCCGATTTGACATTGGGCCTAGTCCAGCACAGCGATGCCAGCGTCTTAACTCTGCTGACCCAATTCGGATCCTCAAATGGGCTCCAAGTGTTTAAACAGGGTCAGTGGATAACTGTGCCATGGCCATGCAACTCACTGCTAGTCAACTTGGGAGATTTCATAGAGATAATGAGCAATGGAAGGCTCAAGAGCTCGTGGCATCGGGCCGTGCCCCAATTGGATACTGATCGGGCTTCTTTGGCCATGTTTTATAATCCGCCGGCCCAAGTAGAGATTGGGCCTGTTGAAGATGGGGAGCCCATCAAGTATAAGAGAATTGTGTTGGCGGAATATTTGAAGCAATTCTACAAGTCTAGCCCAGTGCCTAATAAAGGGTTCATAGATAATATGTTAATAAATTATAGTAACTATTGTTAGAAACCATGTAATAACGTATCAGCAGATTTAAATCAACAGCCAGTCAAATTTCAAAAATTATTTTTAATTCAATAAATCTGTCAGTTCTTTAAATGACTACAGTTGTTTTAACTACCTTTTTTTAGAATATACACTTAATTTATTTTTATATTGATCCACTAGTTCAATTAAATGTATTTTTTACCTTTTCTTTTAATAAAAAAAACTTTTTTTTTAATCAAAATTCGTAACTTTTTATTCATATTATAAAACCTCTCATGCAAATATTGCAAAGAAAATTTATTTCAAGCTACATTAGAGTTGGCAGCTGGGAGAATCATTTTTAGTTGAATCCACACTGAGACTGTATGAATAATATCCTAGATTTTTTTGTTAAAACTTATATTTATATAATATTTTGAAAAAAAAAAGGTTTTTAAAAAAATAAAAAATAAAAAATAAAATAAAGAGTGAGGGTCAACTTAATTGATAGAATGTTGCGTAGCGTTGGACCTGGCTAAATGACTACAAGCCCATGGGCCTCAACCTTCTTACCTTTTCAAAAAGGAACCTTTAAGGGAGAGAAAAAATAAAAATAAATAAATAAAACAATCTGATAGACTAAGTATGATTTTTGATAGGTAAAGCATGATGTAAGATACTTAAAATTATGATTCACAAGAATATGATATAATGTGATTATAATATTATTGTACTAAAGTATGATATATACTCCCTCCGTCCCGCGGCAAGGGTCTCTTTTTGCCATTTTGGTCGTCCCACCCAAAGGGTCTTCTTTCCTTTTTTATACACATGGGACCCACACACCCCCTCTAATACAATTAAAATATGGGGCCCATACTCCCACTAATACAACTACCCACTACACATTAAATAATAATACTCCTTAATCCACGTGTCAAAAAGCAAATACTACCCTTGCCGCGGGACGGAGGGAGTATATATATATATATAAGATACTTAAAATTATGATTCACAAGAATATGATATAATGTGATTATAATATTATTGTACTAAAGTATGATATATACTCCCTCCGTCCCGCGGCAAGGGTCTCTTTTTGCCATTTTGGTCGTCCCACCCAAAGGGTCTTCTTTCATTTTTTATACACATGGGACCCACACACCCCCTCTAATACAATTAAAATATGGGGCCCATACTCCCACTAATACAACTACCCACTACACATTAAATAATAATACTCCTTAATCCACGTGTCAAAAAGCAAATACTACCCTTGCCGCGGGACGGAGGGAGTATATATATATATATATATATATATATATATATATATATATATATATATATATATATATATATATATATATATGATACTATAACCATCTTATAACCATACTTAAATACTACTCCTAACATTCATCCTATTTTAGTGAATCCCACATTTCCTATGTACTCCCTCCGTCCCATAATACTTTTCACACTTTCCTCATTTGTTTGTCTCATAAAACCTTTCACCTGGTCACCCCCCAAAAAAGGAAACACCACTTTATCCAACAACCTCAAAAGTTACTTTAATTTCAAATTTGTCACTCATTTTTCACACACATATCATTACTTTATACTTTTTAATTACCTAAAAATATTACAATACCCTCCAAAGTCAATAAAGTTGGTCAAAAAGTACAACTTTTCTTAAACAACGTGGAACAGTAAACGTGAAAAGTTTTCCGGGACGGAAGGGAGTATTACATATTAGTATTACATTTCATAATACACGTGTTAAATGAATGACAAGTATACGTGTTAAATGAGTAACAAGTGTACTGAAAGAAAAAACATACTTTATTTATTTATTTATTAATATTTAATATATAATAAATCAATTCGCCACAATGGATCATACATATATCCACATAATGGATTCTTTACTTAGTGATAAATTAAGGGGAAAAAAAAAAGGAAAGGCAAATGTGAGAAAAGTCAAAGGTGGAATTGCATGCATTAGGGAATAATTGTAACTGACTTGCAAAAATCCTAGTTGCCTACTCACATGCAGATGAGTTGTAAGATATTCCTAGGAATTCTTTCAATATCTGTCTTTTCTACATTTTCTTCCTTTTTATTTTTAGGCTGTCTTCTCTACAATTGCACGATTTCTCCCATTATTTTTCAGTGAAATACTCTCTCAAGAAACGGTTACATTGTTTTTTATGGAGTTTAAGGAATATAGTATTTTAATGTGTATTGAGATAAGAGAAATAATATTTTAATGTATAGCGGATAGTTGTATTAGTGTAGTGTTATGGACCTCATGAAGATATCTAAATATTTTGTGTGAGTTCAATTTACTATAAAGAAAAATGTAAATTTTTTTATGGATCGCCCAAAATGAAAATGTGTAAACGTTCTGCGGGACGGAGGGAGTATTATGTTTCGACGTATTATTTTCTATGTTATTTTTTTTTTATGATTAACATATGTAGTGAAAGAGAAATTTAAATTTATGATATCTAGAATTCATGTAACTTAGCTAGAAAATCTCACTTTCTCTTTACTTCTATTCATCCGATACAAGAAAAGTTATGGAACATCAAAACCTTTTACAATGAATAGAAGTATGTATTCAGATTTATTTGAAAGATATAAATGTAAAAGAAATAATTAAAATTTTATAATTAAATACTAAACTCGTGACTAAGTTCAAAATACAGAACTAGATTAGAAAAACATAAAATTATAATAAATAAGCTCTATAAACTAATATATATTTAATTATAAGAATAAAATTTAAATTCTACGGTAATAAATGAAGTGTTCATCGTATATGCATGCATGCCATAATATAATAATATTGGATCATATAAACTTTGGTTTTTTAATTAATATAAGAGAGCTAATAATTTGTATAATAGAGGCTAAATTATTAAACAAACTGAATAATTAAGTCTATGAAACACTCAATTAATCGAGAAAGTATGGACATGAGATCTAAATTTATGACGACATTTGATTAGTTGTATCAGCTTATTCCACCCACTCAAAAATTAATAAAGTAATTAATTTAAATTAATTGCACGTACTTTTGTTTTTGTTGTCCATCAGATATATATCATACAACTCATGATCAAATTATAATTTAGATTAGTTTAATTAATAAAAAGAAAATCCTAACTACTATATGCATGCAAGTGGAAATTAATTGATAAATGAAAAAAAATATTACACATACAAATTAATAAATAAATTTTATGAAATATTAATCTTGAATTATATACTTGCATTCTTACTCTAATTTAAATTTTATTATGTTGTGAAGTTTTTACATCCTTTTTAAATGATAATAATTTGTTGTTAAAAAGAATATAGCAATTCATCTTTTAAAAAATATCATGTTCTAAAAATTAAAGTAAATTAAATTCGAATGTACCACATAATTGGTTCAAAAGATATTTGTATTTACTCTTTACATAACTTTTATTTTTCTATATAAAAATTAATAAGAAAGAGAAAATATCATATTTAGTGATGTAAGTATGATTGATTACTTTGGTCTTTTTTTTTTTAAATTCTCAAATTTGGTCCTTTTTGTCTCATTTTTAGTTCTTGTTGTCCAATTTTAATCCTTTATCTAATTTCTTTATTAATTATAGTCATTTTTTATTTGAAAAATTAGATTAAAAATGGACAAAGAAAACTAAAATTTGACAATTGGACTAAAATGAGTTTAAAATTAAAATCATCCCATAAAAACTTACTTTATTTGAAATAGTTTCAAGAAATTTAATTTCTCCAAAATAGTCCAATTGCTTTTAAATTCGTACTGAAATGATAATTTTTACTTAAAGATGTTCATTTTTTCTGATTAGATTAAATGGGTCTGAATCAATTTTTTTTACAAAGTTAGGGGACTAAATTAATAAAAAAAAAATTATTTTGGACTAAATCGGAACAAAACTGAATATTTTGATGCAAAAGAAAAAAGATCAAAATTGAAATTGATCGACAAATTGTGATATTAACCCTATAAGAAATCCCATAAATCAAAACTCATGTTATATCCTCTTAGCTAGTGCGATCGCGCAATAGCTAACACATGTACCCTAGCTAACATGTTCTTTATGGAAAAACTTCCAAAGTTTGATGCTTAATTTGCCACAAACAATACAACTGCAGAAATAAACATGATGTTGGTTGAATGTCAACCAAAGTCCCACATCGGTTAGACATGGGGAAGGCTGTGGGTTTATATGTGTGCGAGAATCTATCCCTAGCATGAGGCCTTTTGGATGTGATACCCAAAGTGGTAAAACCATGCGGGCCTGTGGGCGGCCCAAAGCGGACAATATCATACTAGTGGATTGAGTGTGCCTGATTATATTAGGGATCTGATAAAACCCAACACATGATATGTTCATTGTGTTCTTATTAGTACCATTCAGAAAACGAGAGGTCCTAAATTTATTGCACTTTAGTTTCAGCTTAACACTAAAAAAAAAAAAACAAAGTAATTTAGACTTTCGTGCTTTTTTGGTAATGGATGTCCTGTGATATATTGAGATTACAGTTTATTGCACTTTAGTTTCAGCTTAACATTAAAAAAAAAAAAAAGTAATTTAGACTTTCGTCCTTTTTTACTTTAGTTCCAGCTTAACATAAAAAAAAAAAAACAAAGTAATTTAGACTTTCGTGCTTTTCAGGTAATGGATGTCCTGTTATATATTGAGATTACATCTCCTGTAACACATGTCAGATAACTGACACGTTTGTGGGAGGAAAATCTCAATTTTTCTCTCTAGAGTTATATTTTTCTTTTAGGGTATAAAAATTCTTATATATCTTATGATTCATCCACTAATTCTAATAAAAATTCTTATATATCTTATGATTCATCCACTAATTCCCTAGAAGATGTAACACTAAAATATCATAAATTATTAAAAAAATTTGAGAGAGTGAGAAAGAGAGAGGGGGGCCATGAGGGATATGATTACAAATTAATCACAAATATATTAATTAATCAATGAATCCAACTTTGAGATCGAGAGTTCGAGGTTTCATATATATATATATATATATATATATATATTAATCATTGTGATGTGCACACCTTAACCCACATTACATTAACTAAACCTTTCTTAATTAAATTAATCACTTTTGAAGATTGAATTAAGAATATAATTAATTATAGCAAGATTCACATATTACGTGCCTTATCCAAACAGTACATTATAAACCCGTGACAAATTAAGATGCTATAATTACTTAAATTAGGCCGTCAATCACATCAAAATATTACAAAACAAACTATAAATTGGTGAGTTGTAAAAAGAGGATATATTTATATTATATTGTGTAATTAATTATGTAATTTGAAATAATCGTAAAAAAGAAATACTATATTCAAATTGAAATGTGAGGACTAATTAATTTATAAATGTAATTCATAAAATTAATATTCTCACAAAATTGTGTGTATCATTTAATGGAAGTGCAGTGATTAGAAAAACTGCGCCATTAATTATTATAATTAAATTAAATAAAAAAAGAAACCAATAGGTAGCTAGCAATTCTAATTATGATACTAAGAATAATTTAATAAAATTGGAGTAGAATAAGATGGGAGAATTTAGGGGGTGGGGTTTGTGGAGTAAAAAAGGTGAGAGAGAAAGATGGGAAAAGAATAATGTTAGGAGAGAGGGGAAGAATGAAAGCATGTGATCCAATATTGGAAAGAAAGAAAAGATGGGATTAGAGTTTGGAGAATAAAGTAGTAATATGATAAAAAGGCATATTGCCAATGGCTTGCACATCAACCATTTTTTGTCCCACAACCATGTGGTTTTGTCCCAATCTCTCTAGCTACTCTTTCCTTCTTCTTGTGGATAATTGCACTAATTATAATTTGAGAAAGATTAGGGTTTTGATCTCTAATTGCACACCAGTTCCCTTATGCCACTTCATCAATTTATATGTCACTCGTTATATTATTGACATGTAAGAGAGGGAGGAGATCCAATCATTGCTCTCTAATATTTCTCTAATTATAATTAGTACATAGCTTCCCTCGCCTTTTAGGATATAGCTAGTTTATCTTCCTCTTCTACGTATCATCCATCCTATAATGTGTTACAAAAAATATTACACCAAAATAATACAAGAATCCGGACCGCTCTAATTGGGAGTGATAGGATGTTGATATTATTTCATTATGGATGTTAATTGAAGATATATTTACATTTCATAAATTGTTGGTGTTAATGCTGCATAATTTAAACTTGTCATGAGTTTTATATTATGGGGGTGAATTAGTTAAATCTCCATTAATGTTGACTAATTGTAGAAGTTTGTTTGTGTAAGATTAATTGGATGGTAGTAATTGTATCTTAATTAATTAATTTGTGATCCATACTTGGATTAAGTAGTGTCAATTGTGTGCATACTACACATTATTTATTGATGGAGTAGAATTTAATGGAGGGGTCCTCTACATTTTTTTCAACCTCATTATTATTATTTTTTCCGTAATAATATATAAAATGCAATATCATTATATCAGTTATTTATATGAAAGATTTTTAAAATTCTCACGTCTCAAAATGACCTCACACACTCATGATAATAACAACATTATTTATTATTTATTTTAGTCGGTACAACTTATATTTAATTATTAATAAATTAAAAGCATATATTTGAGTATGTAATACCACCTCATCTCAACATCAACGTAAATCTCATAATTAATTGGATCGAATAGCATATTGAATGAGGCGAATTGGGATTTTTTTTTTTCCAAATCTTGGCCTTTACGCAATTAACTGTTTAAAATGTACAACACCATTTTCTAACACTCACTTATATACACTGTCACCTACTCATAACTCATCTAATTAATATTTATCTCTTATTTATATATATAAAGAACCCAACAGAGTTGGAACTTGGAATTAATATGTAAACTGATAAAATTTAATTAAAGTAAATCAATTAATATAATCCTAATTAGTTGTGAAGTGTCGACCTCCTTAACAAACAAAATGTTGGGTTATGGGTTTAATTTATACTCCATATATATATATATATATATATATATATATATATGACTTCTCGATTCAATTTGACTTCTCCCCTACCTCCCAAAAAGCAAGCCAATATCATAGCATAATTCACCACTGATCCTTGATGGGCATAAACCACCAAATTTATTAGCCTTTCTAACCACACTTTAAATTAATATTTAAAACAATAATAATAATAATTCATGATGTAATTAATTAGCGTGTATAAATTTTTTTCTTCTAATTAACTTACTGATAATGGAATGAAAGGGTAAGAAGAATATAAGAATATGGACAGCTCATCGTATTGTTAATTACCTTTTTCTTGTTGGGAATTTATTTTAACTTATTGGGCTTTCATTCATGTGTTGCATGCCCTTTTTATTTTTTTTTCTAAAAACCTAATCAATTTAATTTAGTTTTATCACACACAAAGTAATCCAAATTAATTTAGAACTAGGAAAACTATGAAATTATAAATTAAACTGTTGAATTAAAAAAAATATATAATCATTTTAATGATAAATACATTTTATGAAACGTATGGGCAAATGATAAATTAATTTTTTGGTGATCACAACTGATATTTTTCAATTCACTTATCATAATATAATTATTGTCAATAGACACGTGTCACATGCTGGCATGCCCTTCACTTGTTATTATAATAAGTTCTTTCCCCAATAAGAAAGATTAATGTCAAAAAAGGAAGATGATCTAACGGTATATAGAATTGAGTAAAAAAAAATAAAAATTATAAGTTAGGTTGAGAAAATGAGAGTTGAGATTTATGTGATGATATGTGTCAGCTTTCACCCTCCACCCCCCAACCCACCCCACCCCACCCCACCCCTCATATATGTTCCTTGTGGGTGAAGAAGTAGTTCAAGAGGTTTCTGGTGTGAGTTGGGACAGTTTTCTTAACTTGTAGTCCACCATATTGCAGTCAAAAAAAGTAATAAAATATGCTTTACACTGGTTTCATAAAATGACATTTGATTTTAAAAAAGAAAGAAAAATTGATTTGGATTCAAGTTTTCAATTTCATCCTCACTTTTTTTGAGGGCAAAGCAATGAATTTTAGTGGCTGTGGTTAGTCTTATAGATTATACATACTTGCACAATTCAATTGCATCATTTTTGCTTTCTATGCATATAAGGTTTTTTCAAGTTCAACTCCTATAATCCTATTCAATTATTCCTCCATATATTTTGGTTTTCTTATGTAATTACAAAGGTTTAAAATGGTCTATTATATGTATGTAATTGTATAATTGTAGCACTTGCATGAGATTATTTTATTGGTTTTTTATTTATTTATATTTTTATTAAATGTATTATCACTTTTTATATTTATTACGAATTATTTATGAAATAATGCATTGTTCCATCATCACTTTCATCAAATGAGGATATCACTTTTTATTCAAGTTATCGCTTCTTATCTGTACAATTTTTTTAAACGTTTTTACATAAATCTTTACTATCATTGTATTGCATAATATTGTTGTACATGAACACCACTTGGTGGCAATGCACAACCTTGCACAATTAATACAAAAGATGATAAACTATCCCTATAGTAAAATAAGTTTATTTTTAACTAATTCCTTTTAAAATTGCATTAATTTGTAGGAGGATTAATAATCTTAATATACTTAAATGTGATTATTATTATCTGTCGACACCAATTGAATTTTGTTATCCATGCCATCTCTCAAGTAAATTGAACTCATTAGATAATATATCTGGTGGGTCCACTCTAATTAATCAACTAGTTTAATGTGCAAGTCTTCACCATTTAAATAAGCTACCTAATTACCCTTAATTTCCTTTCTAGGAAAAATAAAAATAAATCAAGTTTAAAATTTTAATTAATTAATTAATTAAAATATTGGCGTCATATATACTTGTATATATGCAGTAGAGGCAATTTCGATGAAAGACTACATGATAAATAATTTCTTGATTTCGACGAACTTAAAAAGAGCCTTTTTTTTCTTGCAGATAATAAGGGTATATAATAATGCAGAAAGATTAATTGCAAAAATATATATGGACTATCACTGACATTGAATGCATCATTTTATTTTACATTTAATTAAAAAATAATAATAAAAATGAAATGGTCCACACTGTCACACAGTAGTTCAGCTTTGATGGCTATGCTGCTCATATTTCTGCCCTCATAATTTATTTTTTTATAATTAAATGGAATTTTTGCAAGTTTGTGTAGCAGGAATTACGGTTCTTCAATTTTGTGAATTTAATCTTTCCGAGAGAAATAGCATTATTTAATTAGTTATGTGGGTCCAGTATAAAACAGTACGGCTCTTATATTTCATTTAAGTAATTTATCTTGTGTTTCATTACTTTTTTAGGGTAAATTACCAAAACCCCCCTCGTCCAAATTACCAAATAAACCCTGTGGTTTGAAAAATTACCAATTATCCCCTTTAAAAAATATTTTTTTTTAAATAGTGAAATTTAAAAATACAATGTTAAATATATGGATCTTGATGTCATTTCCATTCTTCTTTGTTTTAAGAAAAAATGTACTATTTTTATTAATGTTCAAATAAAAAACAAGTTAAAAGGACTAATTAGTAATTTTTCAAAGCACAGGGTTTATTTGATAGTTTGAACAAATTTTGAGGGGAGTTTTTATAATTTATCCTATTTTTTATAATGAGCTGGTGTTACGTGTAATGTAAATACTGAGGTATTTTATGAAAAATATACTAATAATTATTTGGGACACTATTGTGAGAGAAGGAGATAAATGAAATAGGTTATGTGACTATTGATTACTATAATATGTATATTATATATATGTAAAATATATTTATTAATAATTAAAGTATATTTATAGTAAATCTTATTATAAGACCTAGAATCATACATACTTTAATGTATTATTTATCATTTTTAATAACAATTATGCTTTAATTCTAACAAGTACTCCGTCTAATTATTTTGTACGAATTTTAGTATTACGAAAATTAAGGATGAAGGAGTTGATTAATCTCAATGACACATTTGCATCACAAATGAAATGAGAATATAATACATAAGTAGCTGGAGTGGAACATGTTCTATTATAAACATGTTTATAGCATACGTGTTATTTTTATTTATTTATTTATTCATTTGGATTTTTATTCAATATGTTATAACTACTTATAATACTATTTCATTTTTTACTTTTTCAAAGAAAATCATAGGAATATGTATTGATTATTTGAGATAAAGTTCTTACATTAATTAATTTCACAAGTAATTACAACTAAGCTAGTGTTTGTCAAATTCCAAAATGATGCACCGGCCAGCCGTTGATTTATTATTTTTCGTGGACAATATACATTTTTATTTTTATTTTTTAAATCATATATATTTTAAATTAAAATACATTTATTTTTACAATATAAGCTGATGATTGATTGAATACCCAATTTATTGTGTAAAAGAAAAACAGAGAAATCTGGAATTGAACAAACAACTTGTACAAATAATAGGTGAGAGGGTTTTCTATAGAATTTTATTGGATTTTGAAATATATATACATTGAGTTTGCCTCTTTTGTACTGGTTTGCATATATAGTATTAAAGGGTATAATATTTTAATTTGAAGAGTATTTATTTTAATTAATAAAGGTATTACTTTTTTTTAATGAAAGACACTACAAAAAAATATTTTTTAACAACTGAATTTAGCAACGGAATTCAATCCGTTGGTAATTACCAATGAATTAGCAACAAAAATGACATTTTTGTTTTAGCAACGGAATGCCAACGGATTTATTCTCTATTTTAGCAACGGAATTCAATCCGTTGGTAATTATCAACGGATTAGCAAGGGAATCATTATATAAATTACCAACGGAATTATTAGCAACGGATTACCAACGAAATTATTTACTAACGGAATTGATTTTTCATTGCTAAAAATTTACCAACCACCACTTTAGCAACGGAATTTTACCAACGGATTCCGTTGCTAATCCATTGGTAAGCCAATTTAACAACGGAATTAAGGCTTTTAGCAACGGAATATTCCATTGTTAAAAAATAGTTTTTTTGTAGTGAGAGCTACTAAAATGAAAAAAAAAATATTTAACTAAGAAAATTATTATTTTTATTAAAAAAATAAAATTATAAATTTTTATAGTAAAGGATATTTATAACTAAATACACAAGGATATAAATTTCAAAAGGAGCCAAATCAAGTTTTACAGCGCGCTTTTACTCATATATTTTTATTATGCATTAAAAAAAATTCATTCCATACATTTCTAAAGTATTCATATTATAATTTTGAGTGAATATTACAGAAGTATACATTTTTATTTTTTAAAGATAGGAAGCTGAACATTACCTATAAAAAAATAATACTCTTTAATTAATATAGAAAAAAAAAACATCTCAACTAAGTATTAAGGTAGCAGTTGTCATATAAAGATTATTATTATTATTTTTTTTTAATCTCATGCTAAAGTTAATATCGGTTCTAAAAAAACTTTATTCGATTTCCACCTAATTCTTTGTAATAATGATCAGGGTGTATTTTTTGGAAAGTCAATTATATCTCTTAGATTATTACTCCATTAAACTTTAGGACTAGATTATTTTCTAAGAATTAATACAAATTTATAAAAATAAAATTTAAATTTTAGGATAAAATAATAATAATAATATATAAATAACATGGATAAAATAATAGATCGATGAATCAAAAGTATAAAAATACAATAATAAAACTCCAACATGAATATAAGAATATTTTTTAAACTAAAAATTTGTATTATTATATTATACTAATAAAAGAAACTAATGGATATATATATATATATATATATATATATATATATATATTTTACAGTTTAATGGATTAGTCTTTAGAATGTATTGGAAATGAAAATTATTGATCACTTGACCACTCTACGAGGATAGTTATTTTTCGAATGCGAAGTGGCTTATAAGGTATGGATGTCTTGTTTGAATTGACTTGGGATTTTATCAGTACTTTACCCAAATCCTTGTTAGAATTTGAATGAGTTTAAATATTGTGCTACGGAGAGAGGGAGTACAGTGAAGTTAGTAGCTATTTGGCAATGTGTAGTATGGTTAATTTGAAAGGTTAGGAATGCCATTATTTTTTAGGGATTTAATTTTGTTTTTGATTGATAAATTGATAGAGGAGATGAAAAGTCGAGTATGTAGTTGGTTTTATATCAATTATGTGAGCCAGTTTAGATTGTCATTTAATGAGTGACTTGTCAAGCCAAACTTGATTTAGAGCTTTTGTACTTTGTAAATTTTGGGTATGTCTCATGCATATCAATAAAATTTTTATTTATCGAAAAAAAATAAAAGTCATTCCTCTCTATACGTACTATTGTCATTCTCATTGTCGTTCCACAATCTCAATATTATAGATCACGTTGAATTAATCAATTCTCAATAAAACTAATTAAAAATCCAGAATGTGAAATAATTTTATTATTATTTTATAAAGGAGTACTCTCTTGTGAGACGGATTGGAGACAGGTCGACTCATTGTTAAAGTATAGTTGTTATATAAATAAAGTATGCTTATTGATACTTAAAATATGTTTATGGTGAATCGTATTATAACACTTTAAAAACATATTTTAATTCATCATTCATCATTGTTTAAAAAACATAATTTACATATATAAGAAGCATATTTTAAAAACAGGTTAACCCCTCATCTCAAATAATTAGCATCTCAACTTTGTCATTTATAAAATATCTAGATTTACTATATAATAGTAAAAATTACCTTTTATATAAAATAATTATATTTCTTACGCAGAAGATTAACCTATAGTGGCACAGTGAAATCGGTTCCATATATATATATATATATATATATATATATATATATATAAAAGTTAGCATTTGCCTAACTTTAATTTACATTATTCATCGCGAGCTATACTCAATTCCTCGACCGCAAACAAAACCATTTGCTTTTGCAAGTATTATTATTTTATGTAAAGTGGGTAGGTGTATTAGAGAGATGTGATAGGTAGTGATGGGTCATTGGTGGGCTCTTTTTACTGAAAGAAGGAAAATGATGCAATTTGGATGGGACGCCTAATATAATAAAATTGTGCTATTTGGGCGGGACGGAAAGAGTATATTTTTTAATTAAAGAATAGAAATATTATTTTTTTATTTATATTATAAATTATTTATAAAATAATTCATTTAAAAAAGTCACATTTAAACTATCATTAGTACTTTTTATTCTTCTCATAAAACTTATTTTGTGATACGATTCTATATATACAACTTTTCCCTTTTCGATTCATTATACGACAAGTGGATTTAGATTTAGCATTTATATAAAATTCTCCATATAAATCAAATCTTTCTTTTTAAGTATATAAATAAATCACATTATTACCATGCATTGACAAACCTTTTGCGTACAATGAAGTATATATTAACTGCACATAACATTAAGTGCCACATTCACCCGTCGTATACACAACAACAATAATAATAATAACCATACCAATATTAAGTAATAATAATAATAATTTATAAATATAATTTTTTTACCTAAAATTTGTTAATTTGTCTATTCATACTCATTATAGCCAATATATATATATATATATATATATATATATATATATATATATATATATATGATTCCATAAAAAATTACATTACAATATTTTTCTTTTTGTATAACAAATTGTTATTCTTTTATAAATGCTTAAAACTTTGTTGATGTGAAACAACCTCGAACTCGAATTCTTGATTTTGTGCTAAACTCTTGGTTCTACTAGACTACTTTTTGTATAACAAATTGTTATGCTTTTATAAATGTTTAAACTTTGTCGATGTGAGACAACTTCAAACTCGAATTCTTAATCTTCCGCTAAACTCTTGGCGCGGAGTGTATATTAATTAGAACACATTTGACATATTAAAAAATTAAAAATTCCAAAGTAAAATTAATATGAAAATTATTAAAAAAAACTAAAATTGAAATTTATTAAAGTTAGTTTATTATTTTTTTGTAATCATATGCATCATGTGAGTGATGTCTCATCATGTACATAATTTTATTTTTTTTGGATAATATTTGATATTGCACTATTTAGCATGTGAAATATTTGGCATTTATATTCCTACATATATTGAGATCATCTGTCTTGAAAAGGAAGGAAGGTATTTTCACACATGCATTGTGTAGAAAAAAGAAAACAAAGTAGTAGACTTTGGCTCAATAGGTGAGCAAACTAGAAACTTGAAGAAGTCATCAATAAATCAATTTTGGATCACATCTTCTATATTGTGGGATATTGTTCACACTTCTTATAAAAGTACATTATCTATTTTATTTTTTAAAACTAAAATTTAGGGTAATTATAGATGCATCTGGCACATCTATAAAATTAGGGGCAGATTTGTGTGAGACGTATCATGGTGAGATCATTTCACGCTTTCGTAATTGGTTACTACCTCTGTCCCATAAACAAATTCACACTTTCTATTTTTCTCCGTCCCATGAACAAGTTTACACCTCCAAATAAGGAAATACACACAAATCAATAACCCCACAACATATTTTAATTTCAAAGTTGTCACCTCTTTACAACTCACATAAATTACTTTATAATTTATTTATTACCTAAAAATACAAAACTACCCCTAAAAGTAAAGCAAAAAGCAACTTTTTCTTAAACTCCATATCTACTGTAATCGTAAACTTTTCTTTGAGACGGAGGGAGTATAATTTTTTATTAAAAATATTATCACTTTTTTAAAATAAAAAAAAGATATCACTTTTTATTTATACAAAAAATTATTCATAAAATAATTCATAGTACTGTTATTATTTTTTATTAATTGAGTAGCACTTTTTATTATAAAAAATTAACATTTCTTATATGTCTTACGAAAGTTGAAACTGTATCACATAAGTTTTGCCAAAACATAGAAGTACAGTGGAGGGTATAATGGTAACTAAATTTGAAAAAATCGTTTTTAAATATAATCTTTTAAGAGTGTGTGTTAACCCGCCTGCATTTTAAGATGCATCATACTTAAATGTAAAATTTATTTTGAGAATATCGTGATTGGTGTTTTTTTGTGAAAATAAATTTAAAAAGAATGAATATGAAAAATGTGGAGATAACTTGAGACAATTAAGGAAATACTTATTATTTTGTAGATTTAATTAATTTTAGACTATTTATAATTATGTATAAATTTTAATTTTTACATCTTGTGATAGATAAATATTAGTTTAAGTTACATGAGAGCAGAGCATGCATGTCACAAAAATAAGTGTTATTAACTTATTATATGATGCACTTGCTGTCGGTACATTCAATTAACATGAACTATAAAATTAAATAAGATATTAATATATATTTTTAATTAATAAATAAATAAATAAATGAAGTCCTAAAATAACTTATAAATCAATTAATAGACCGCAAAATTAACTCACAACAATATCTCTTTTAATTTTATATAGAAATATAGGCATCCACCATGTAATAATTTCACATTAAATAACTAAAATCACTAAAAATAATATATATATATATATATATATATATATATATATATATATATATATATATATATATATATATATATATATATATTAGCAACCGAATTTACTAACGGAATTAAATCTGTTGGTAATTAGCAATGGATTAGCAATAAAAATGACATTTTCATTTTAGCAACGGAATGCCAACGAATTTATTCTCTGTTGGATTATAGGTACACCAATCAATCACTATTACAATGAAATATGAAAATAGAAAGGAGAACTACTAACCTTTCTTACAGATCTGGATCTAGGATCTTGAACGTCTCGGGATGATGGCGAAGTCGAGTCGAGCAGAACTCTTCCCGCAAGAAGAAACACTCTCCGGTAGTACTCCGGTCTTGACGGATCTTCCCCAAAGGTGAAACGACTTCTCGTTTCCAGCGAAGCAGTACCGCTATCGCAGGAACTCCGGCGAACTAAGAAGAATGGAGAACTGGATCGTCTAGACTATGCACTATGCAAGAGTATGCAGATGCTTTGTGTTTTTTATGTATCTCAGTGTGTTTTGAATGAATGCACAATTACCCTATTTATAAGTTCCAGAGATCACTCTCATATGGTATGATTGTTATTTTAAGTAGTGATCGTAATCACTACCATATTTAATCAATTATCATAACGGCTACTGGAGGAGCTAGAATAGGTTTACCTTATACTAAGCAATTCCTTCATAAGGACTTAGTCCATTACTTCATAAGATAAGGGGTATGAATCCTGTAGCAAGAGAGGAAGGTCTACGGTCAGGCATCAGCCTAACCTTTGACTAATACACTAATACTAAGGATGGTCTATGATGAGCAGAAAGCTCTAACTCAATCACTATTTAACTAATAGAAATAGAACCAGCTGAGGGTCCTAGGCTAGAATAGAGTCGAGGCGAAAGCTTCCAAAGAGTTGAAGTCGAAACGTGGAGATACCAGTATAGGAAGATTGGGATCCGGTTAGATACAACTTTGACAAATGTGATCTCGTAACAATTCCAAAAGGATCTCACATATAATCCTTAATCCTATTTTTATTTGTTTTCAATTCAATAAAAATATGAAAAAATCAGAATGAACAGCGTCCATTGTCTAATGGATAGGACATAGTCTTTCACAATAAGATCCGTCTATACAGTAGCGGTATTTAATTCTGAAATTTAGCTGGGCAGCTGACCCTCGTAGTCTGTTCTTGACCGAGCGATAACTTCATTTTTATATATTTTTTTTAATTTCAATAAGATTTGAGACTAATTTCACTCACTTTAATTATTATTTAATTGATGATTAATTTATTTATTAATCCTTACTAACCAATTAAATTCCCCAACAATCCCCCATATGAGTGGAATTCAGCGCCTATAAAATGCAGACACACAATCCAGTCCTCATGAAACATTAATGTATTTGGGTAGGTAGTTTGGGACTTTGAACTTTCCGTAGTCCAACATTATCGAGTATACTGGTGGTTTAGTAGACATGATGTCTTTGAACTACTCCTCCTTAGCGTATACTTAGACAACATTGCGAACGCATCAATGTCTCGAATTCTCCTTGTTCTCACGTTTTGGTCCATTTCGGCCATGGACTCCCTTTGGATTCATAAGTGTTTTTATTTGAAGCGGCCACTCACTTCACACTTACATAGGTGATCTCCTATTTTGATTATCCTGTTATACTCAACCAGTCATTACTTGACTTTTTAGGAATCATTAAACGTCAAAAGACGAAATCTCACCACAATACGGGTTCTATACTTGGTAGAATTACTCTACTAAGGAATGGTAGGTACCAAGTTTCACTTGAACCTCTATAGTTTCGTTATCCCTTTGAACCAAGTTTTTGGGTTCTCCAGTCATTATGGTTGGGTTTTCACTGTTTTGGCTCATTACTTTGTGGATTTTAGCCCCATTCCTTCTAACAATTTATTCATTTGATCTCAATTAATTGCTTTTGTAAGCGGATCCGTTATGTTGTCTTTTGACTTCACGTAGTCAATTGACATTACACTACTCGAGATCAATTGTCTCACCGTGTTGTGTCGCCTACGGATATGTCTAGACTTTCCGTTGTACATATCATTAAGAGCTCTTCCAATTGTGGCTTGACTATCACAATGTATCATCACCGTAGAGACTGATTTGTTCCAACATGAAATGTCCTCTAGGAAGTTTTTAAGCCATTCTGCTTCTTCCCCAACTTTATCTAAAGCTATGAACTCCGATTCCATTATGGAACGGGCTATACAAGTTTGTTTTGTAATCTCCACGACACTGCTCCGCCTCCGATAGTGAATATGTATCCACTCGTGGAGAACGAGTCTTTTGTGTCAGATATCCAGTTTGCATCACTGTACCCTTCGAGTACTGCTGGATACTTAGAATAGTGTAGCCCCACATCAAGAGTGTATTTCAGGTATCTTAACACTCTTCTCAATGCTTTCCAGTGCTCACTACTTGAGTTACTCGTGCATCTACTCAGTTTGTTAACTGAACACACTATGTCAGGACGCGTACAATTTGTTATGTACATTATGCTCCCTATAACCCTTGCGTACTCAGATTGACCCACTGATTCACCTTTATTCTTACTAAAGTATACACTTGGATCCATGGGTGTCTTAGCCGGTGAATCATCGAATGCATTGAATTTCTTCAATACTTTCTCAATGTAATGAGATTGTGACAAAGTAATTCCATCTGATGTTCTTTGAATCTTGATTTCAAGTATCACATCTGCTATACCCATGTCCTTCATGTCAAAGTTCCGATTCAACATTCGTTTAGTGTCAACGATTATGTCATTACTGCTTCGCATAATAAGCATATCATCTACATAGAGGTAGACCATGACAAATCCCTTTGGTGTATTTCTCACATACACGTATTTGTCACACTCGTTGATTTGAAAACCATTTGACATCATTGTATTGTCAAACTTCACATGCCATTGTTTTGGAGCTTGTTTAAGTCCATACAACGATCGCACAAGTTTACACACCTTTTTCTAATTTTCAGGTGCTATAAAATCTTCTGGTTGGTCCATATATATTTCTTCTTCCAACTCACCATTTAAGAAGGCTGTCTTCACATCCATTTGATGGATCTCTAGATTGTGCAATGCAGCAATCACTATAAGTACACGAATAGATGTAATTCGTGTCACTGGTGAGTAGGTATCAAAGAAATCATACCCTTCCTTTTGTCTAAAGCCTTTAGCCACCAACTGGGCTTTATATTTGTCTATTGACCCATCAGCTTTATATTTTATTTTAAGGATCCATTTATATCCTAAGGTCTTGCAACCCTTTGGTAAATCTACCAATTCCCATGTATGATTTTGCATAATGGAATCAATCTCGCTATCTATAGCTTCTTTCAGAATGGTGTATCTGGATGAGATAGAGCTTCAGATATGGATTTGGGCTCATCTTCAACCGCGTAGGTGAAGAAGTCTTGACCAAAGTCCTTTTCTACTCTAACTCTCTTACTACATCTTGGTTCTACACTCTCTTGTGTAGATTGAACCGCAGTAGTATTTACAAGTGGTCTCTTAGAAGATGTCACTTGTTTATTTTCTTTGCTAGGAAATATGTCTTCAATGAATATTGTATTCCTTGATTCTATCATAGAGCCTTCAGTCATGTCAGGTACTTTCGATTTATGAATCAGAAATCTGTAAGCACTGCTGTTAAGTGCGTACCCTACAAATATGTAATCAACCGTTTTAGGTCAGATTCTATCTTATTTAAGTAGAGGCACTTCAACCTTGGCCAAATACCCCCACACTTTGAGGTATTTGTATGACGGTTTACGTCCCTTCCACATTTCATAAGAAGTTTGATCCTTAGATTTCTGTGGAATCTTGTTCAGAATGTGGTTAACTAACAGGATAGCTTCCCCCCACAAGTTCTGAGGCAACTTTAAACTGATTAATATTGCGTTCATCATTTCCTTCAGAGTTCTATTCTTACGCTCAGCAATGCCATTTGATTGAGGTGAATAAGGTGCCGTTGTTTGATGTATGATACCTTCGGCACATATTTGTTCAAACGGTGCTACGTATTCACCACCTCTATCACTTCGAACTGCTTTAATTCGAAGTTAAGTTGATTTTTAACTTCATTCTTGTAGCGTTGCTTCTAAAGCTTCATCTTTACTTATCAAGAGATACACATAACAGAATCTTGTGCAGTCGTCAATAAAAATAATAAAATACTTTTTTTCCTCTAGTTTGCACAAGTTTTAAATCACACGTATCAACGTGGATTAACTCTAGAGGTTTAGTGCTCCTTTCCGTTGTTTGAAATAGTTGTTTTGTCATAATAACACCAATTGCCGTTCAGTGTTTGCAATTCTATGAACCTTAGAATCCATTCTCCACCATCCAAAATCTACCCGTGTAAGTTTTGAACATTCTTTCCAAATTACAGCTCGATCCAACGGCTGGTTTGTAAGAAAAAACTCTTTCCCATCGATTGCGCAGAACAGAATTGCCCAAAAACCTGACTTCTATTTTTGGCCTATTCTCATCAACACAGAGCTCTAAAAATAATCTTCACCGTTCAGAATATAATTCGACACGTTCCGAACGTGCTGACCAAAATTCAGCTCGATCCGACCTTTGAAACTTTGATTATAATCTGCAATATTACCTGCTGGATTCTCTCTCAAAAATGTGAATTTTTTTTCTTCTATCTTCCCTCAATTACTTCTAGGGCAAGATAACACCAAGTATCGGGCCTATTTGGGCTTTTCCACCTTGTGCTTCTTCTTCAAAGAATCCCACATTTCTTTGGATGTCTTCGTGTTTAGTTACACGTTGTACAGTGCATCACTAAGTCCATTAAGGATATAGTTCTTGCACAAGTAATCGTCGGAGGTCCACTGATCAAGAGCTATACGCTTTTGCGTATCAGTCACATTCTCATCCACCACTAGTGCAGACTCCTTTAAGAAGTTTATCAGATTCAGCTTAGTGAGGTAGAACATCATCTTTTGCTGCCATCTCTTGAAGTTTACACCCCCAAACTTCTCGGGCTTCTCCGCTGGAACCGGAACCATGAATGGTCTCGACATCCCCATTGGAGGATACATCCTTTGGGAATCAATCCCAATAGGAATCTCAGCATCAACTCTCTTGGAGTTATTAGCATTGGATGTTTCAATCCCGTCAATATCCATTGGATTAGTCATAGTGATTGAAGGGTGTAGAGGCTAGATGTTTCTTCTTGCGATTGTTGGATTATAGGTACACCAATCAATCACTATTACAATGAATATGAAAATAGAAAGGAAAACAACTAACCTTTCTTACAGATCTGGATCTAGGATCTTGAACCTCTCGGGATGATGGCGAAGTCGAATCGAGCAGAACTCTTCCCGCAAGAAGAAATACGCCCTGGTAGTGCTCCGGTCTTGGCGGATCTTTCCCAAAGGTGAAACGACTTCTCGTTTCCAGCGAAGCAGAACCGCTATCGCAGGAACTCCGGCGAACTAAGAAGAATGGAGAACTGGATCGTCTATACTATGCACTATGCAAGTGTATGCAGATGCTTTGTGTTTTTTATGTATCTTAGTGTGTTTTGAATGAATGCACAATGACCCTATTTATAGGTTCCAGAGACAACTCTCATATGATAGGATTGTTATTTTAAGTAGTGATCGTGATCACTACCATATTTGATCAATTTACTATATTTGATCAATTCCACATGTGAGACTAATTTCACTCACTTTAATTATTATTTAATTGGTGATTAATTTATTTATTAATCCTTACTAACCAATTAAATTCCCCAACATTCTCTATATTAGCAACAGAATTCAATCTGTTAGTAATTACCAATGGATTACCAAGAAAATTATTATATAAATTACCAACTAAATTGTTAGCTATGGATTACCAACAGAATTATTTACCAATGGAATTGATTTTTCGTTGCTAAAAATTTACCAATCACCACTTTACCAACAGAATTTTACCAACGGATTCCGTTGATAAACCAATTTAACAATAAAAGTAAGGCTTTTACCAACGGAATATTCCATTGAATATATATTGAAATTAAGGCTTTTATCAACGGAATATTCCATTGAATATATTGAAATATAAGCATATAATGTCAAAAATAATAATTGATTATCACTTTCAAATTAACTTGATCCAGTCAATCATATATATATATATATATATATATATATATATATATATATATATCATTAACATTTTATTATTTTTATTACTATAGGAAAAAAAGTGTTTTTTGAGCAAATATATATAAGGAACATTTATGTGAGATCGATTAATTCACATTGTCTTATCAAGTTTCATATTTTTATTTAAAATATTACTTCTCCGTCGTGTAAAAATTCACTCTTTTTATTTTGATTCATCCCCCAAAAATTCTCATCTCCTAATATAATAAGAAAGTCAAAATAATTATCCTTCTTATACACTTTATTTTTTAAAAAAAAACAACAACCATACTTATCATACCTATCATATTTTATTATTTATATATTAAAAAATAAAAAACTATATTATAATACTATAAAAAATTTTACTTTTCTTAATTTATGTACTCAATTAGAGATGAAAACTTTTACAAGATAAAAAAGAGTATTAGTTTTTATTTCTTTAGTTCAATCAAATGAATATATAATTTTTTAAATGATAAAGTATCCTATTTATCTTATGGAACTCTCTCTGTCTGTGACATAGATTCACAACATTGTCATAAAAATATACACACGCATTTATGCAAAATGTTACTTATAATAGCAATTGACAAGGGTTATAAAAGTTGACAAAGTCTCTTGTGAAACGGGTTATTTAATGAGACGGGTCGACCCATCACTAAAGTATGTTTATTATATACATAAAGTATGTTTAAACGTGGTTAAAGTATGTTTTTTAAAGTAGGCTGAATTATGCATTAAAGTATGATTTTAGTGTGTTATAATATGATTTATTATTAGCATACTTTAACTATAAATAAGCATACTTTAACTACAAATAAGAATACTTTAGTGATGGGCCGACCCATCTCACACCCGTCTCACAAATAACCCGTATCACAAGAGAGTTACTCATAAAAGTCATGTAAAGAAGATATAAAATAATATAGCAAAAAAGAAGATAAAAATAGAGGTTAATTGTGAAGTTGCACAAATTGTGTGAATGGGCCCACAAAAGAGGGTTTGAGTCCGACTTGGTGAAAGTGGGCCCACTGAGGAAATGCCCATGTGAGGTAGGAGACCACTGAGCTGGCTATGTCTACTTGCGTGGGTCCACCCCCACCCCCTCTCCCCCCTTTACTTCCCCCAACCACTGAGTAGTGAGTACCCACCCTTTTTCATCTTCCTTTTCTACCCCTTTTGCTATACTATTGCAAAACCTAATTAAATGTTTTTATAATTTTATTTACTTTTTTTTTTCTGAAATTTTGGATAAGTCGGAGTATTTGTTTTTAGTTGGAGATTAATTAACACATCATAATTATATTTTCACTCAACACGCTCAGTTGTGCGTTTCCATTCTTTAGTCAATAACTTGTATCGTTTTAGAAAAGTTTCGTGAAATGATAAAATAATATAATATTTTAAGGAAAAAAAATTGACATTTGAATTAATGAAAATTAATAATAGTGTAGTAAATTATTTAATGAAAATTTCGTGATTTAAATAAAAAAGTAATAATAATTTTTAATGAAAATGCTAATATTTTTAATAAAAAATAATAATAATTATAAAAAAACGTAAAAAAAAATCTCACGTGACACGATCTAATAAGAATTGCACATTTTTTTAATATACAATTATGTGAAAATAATAATAATAATAATAATTACTATTATTATTACAAACACATAAATTAAATTTGTATGCAACCATAGCACGACAAGTTTTGTACACCATTTATACTACATGATACGAATACGTATGCCTAATTGAACGTGAGTATGTGTCTACAATAAGATGGGAGTTTATTTCATTATAAAAATAGCGATATCGTGATTTTGAATAATTTCGTCGAACGAAATAATAATATTGTAGCTTCATATATCTATATATTGAATCATTTAATTTTGATAAAAACGCTTAAAGATAACATAAAGATCAAAATTAGTGAATAAACTTTAAGTCATTAAGGTAAATTGACAAATACTCCATCCAATCACAATTGAGTATAGAGTGAGGTTTCCTAGTCCAACTTGTTCCATCTTAGTGTTTTATCCCAGCAAATAGTTGACACATTATCTAGTGTGTCTACTGTCTCGTGTTAGAAACACCGAATGAGAAGCTGCTGTATTGACCATTTAATGCGTAGAAATATAGTAAAATAAAAAGGTGATATATAAATTATCTGGTGTGTTGAAATACAGAATAGAACACGTTACCCAAATAGAAATCCCCAGTCATACAGAATAGAGTAAAAGATACAATCTTCACTCGGAAATTATGTTTATAAAAAACACTCCTATCGTCTCCAACAACCTTTCACATTTACTGTTCCACGTTATTTAAGAAAATATTTTTGTGACCAATTTTAGTGTCTTTATAGGGAATTGTAATATTTTAATGTAGTAATATAGAGCACCAAATCACCTATTTTAACATGATGTTTCATTTTATATTCTATCTTTTAAATGATTTACACATGTCATAATTGTTTCCCAAATTAATGGCACATGCATCAAAGGATTTAATATTCATTTGTAAGGAATAATTTTTTATATTATGAAACACCAATAAAATATGAATTGTGAAATAAGAAATCAATCTCATAAGAAAATACTCCCTCCGTCCGGTTCTAAGGTATCCATTTGCTTTTTGCACGTGGATTAAGGAGTATTATTATTTAAGTATCTTTTTAAGTAATGAATCTGTTTATTAAGGAGTATTATTATTTAAGTATCTTTTTAAGTAATGAATCTGTTATAAACAGTTTGTGGATATTGTCCGCTTTGGTACTTCAGGACCTCACGGCTTTAAAACGCGTCCATAAGTAAAGTCTTCAAGCCTTGCTTATAAGTAGGCACACAATCCCGTGTGCAAGCGATGTGGGAACTTCAGGTTCACAAACAGTTTGTGGATATTGTCCGCTTTAATACTTCAGGACCTCAAGGCTTTAAAATGCGTCCACAAGTAAAGGGTTCAAGCCTTGCTTATAAGTAGGCACACAATCCCGTGTGCAAGCGATGTGGGAACTTCAGGTTCACACCAAATCAAGGAGTTGTTTATTTATTAAGATGTGAAGGGTGTTATGAGAATAAATATAGGAAGTGTGAAGGATTGTTGAGAGGAGGGAGTATTTCTTTTATTTTGTAATTAGCTTCCTACAATTGATTTTTTATTTGAGATTAAAACAATAAAATCAATATTTGCTCCAATTAACTTCAGAACTTGGTACACATATTACAAAACCATGTGCCAATAAATTGCCAAGGAATAATGACTCTCACCTAAAGACCAAAATTAATATACTACGTGTAACAAAATTATAATTATCAAAACCTTACTGGACCAAAAAAAAAAAAAATCATTGCCGGAGGTACCCTCGTATTGAATTAAACAATACTTTTACATTATTATTATTATTATTATTATTATTATTATTATTATTATTATTATTATTATTATTATTATTATTATTATTATTATTTTAATTTCAATTTAGATTCAATTAGATAAATTTTAACAATAATCATTACATGCCGCATGTCTTTATAAATGACACATGACATGTTTAAAGTAACAGTTTTTTTTTAATTATTTGAGTAAGTAGAAAATGAGAAATATTAATACATTAATTAAAAATGTATTATATAAAAGTAAATTACAGAAATAAATATCTCAAGGAAACACAAACATGTATTGTTTTGGGTGGGGGAGTAGAGACATTATTTAACAAAAGGGTCCACTAATTAATAAAAATCAATTTGATCCTTGACATATTGGAAATAAGACTTACTATTGGCAGATTTTGTTGAAAAAAATATATATCATGTAATAAAACAGTGTTTGGATTCTACAACTTTGTCCTATTGTAACTCAGTTTTGAAGATAATAAAAACGTTTGCAATATATGTAATAATTAAACTGATACAGTCTGAAATTTTTGATACCATGGTGTAGATATATATAGTGTATTGGCTTATATTCATAAAATCCCAAATACTAAAATTTTTGAGAGAGGAGTAGTCAGACGAATCAATCAATTGTTAAATTATAATAAGTAAAATATATGTTATTGTGTCTTCATCATATTTTAAAAAGCATATTTCAACATTAATTAATAAGTATATTATATCTATATAAAAATTATACTTTAATACGTCTCATATATCATTTTATACAAGTAAGATCTCACAAGAGAGTTTGTCGATAGAATACCGTTATGAGGTGCGTGTTTTGATTGATAATATATAAAATGTATGATAAATGGGGAATAGATAATTCAAAAGGAAGAAATTACAAGGTTATTTGGTTCAAATTAATATGCAATATTTTTGTAGTATTAATATGATAAATTAAGAGTGTTAATATTGTCCAGCGTTGTTATTTTTAGATGTGTACTAAGTACTTAAACGAAAGAAAATAAAAGGTTATGTAAAGAAATTATTTTCACATGGATAATAAAAAAAAATTCAATTTTATTAAGATAATTTTAACTTCACAATTTATTAGTTTGGCTAATTAATCTAAATTTAATTTTAAACAACTTATACTCTAAACTTAGTAGAGAAAGTTAGGAGCACTTTCCGTGTGCCTTTAGAATTTTGTGTTAAATAATATACTATTTAGTATAAAGATGTGTACCCTTTATTTCTGAAGAAAAATGCTCCCTCCGTCCCAGACTTGTTGTCTGCGACACTGTAGATACGGAGTTTAAGAAATGTTACTTTTTTTACTTTTCAACTGTACTGTTTGAGGGTAAATATGTTCAAACCAATTGGGTATTTTTTTTGAATAACTACACCATTAGTGTTAATTAAAAAATTACCCAATAAATAAATAAAAAATTCCAGAATTTTTTTTTAATAAACATAAGTCCATTGTTGGGCAGTACATATAATTCTTAAAAATTACAAATATAACACATGGATCAATATGTTAACATACAATAATCAAAACAAATACCTACACTATTACACAATGGAGTTGGATGGAGTAGTTATCCAAAAATACACATTACACCTCAAATTTTGAGAATCATCCTTGGTGATTCCCTCCAAAAATTTGTGTCACATCAATAGAATTCCCTCCAAAGTGTCCAAAAGTTAGTACCAATCAGTTTTTTCAGCATGTCTGCCATTACTTTTCCCTCCAACTGCCCAACCTCCTTTTAGTTTCCCCCCATTTTATCAAGGATAAATACAAGTATCAGGGAGTTTAATGATCATTAATACACATGCAGTAATGGCAACTACCACAAGTTCTCACCTTTCCATAGAAAAAAAACTGAATAGCACAGTTTTTGATAAGGCACACCATAGATGGCAAGATTGATCGTGGAAAAGTAAAAGAAGCAGCTGAAACATTCTCTGTTTCTACAAGGACCATAAGTCGTATTTGGGCTGTTGCAAAGCAACAAATGGAGGAAGGGAAACCAATACACCTTGGATCCAAGAAGGCAGGTGTATCAATTTCAAAAAGGGTCCATTTTGATGCTAATGCAGTGAAGAGTATTCAATTTCAAAGTAGATCAACAATCAGAGATCTATCCAAAGTTTTAAGTGTGAGCAAATCAACAGTGGGAAGATGGGTTAAAGGGGGTGCTCTTAGGGCACATACAAACGCAATCAAGCCTGAGTAAACTCAGAACAAGCTTCGAAGGCTAAATTACTGTTTGGATGCCATCTACTATGACATGTATGCTCAAAAGCTTAAGTTCAAAGAAATGCATAATGTAGTGCACATAGACGAGAAATGGTTCTTTCTTACTAAAGTTTGTGAGAGGTATTTCATGGTCCTGGTGAGGAAGAACCACATAGAACCTGTAACTCCAAAAATTTCATCCAAAAAATCATGTTTATGTGTGCGGCGTCAAGGCCATTGTTTGATAGTGAAGGACATGTCATATTTGATGGGAAAATTGAAACTTTCCCATTCACAACAATAGAGCCAGCAAAGAGAAACTCAAAGAATAGAGTAAGAGGAACTTTAGTAAACTGTGTCAATAAAGATGTGATCAAAGATTGCATAGTGAATCAGGTAATAGTCAGACCTTAAAAATAAGATCATCATCCTATATATTGCATGTATGTAGTCACCTTAGTTTTGTTTTACCAAAAGGGCAACTGTTACATGCAATATTTCTTTAATTCACAGATTATACCAGCAATCAAGTCAAAATGGCCACAATGTTTGGGGAAGGAGATTTGGATACAACAGGATAATGCAAAGCCCCACATAAAAGACAATGACTTGGAGTTTGGGAGGGCTGCAAGATCTGATGGGTTTAACATCAGACTTGTTTGCCAACCCTCACGCTCACCGGACACTAACATTAATGAATTGGGCTTTTTCAGAGCCATTCAATCCCTACAGTTTAAGACAACAAGCTATAATGTTGAAGAATTGGTGAAAAATATTATGAAGGCTTATGAAGATATGACAGCTCTAACATTGAACAATGTGTTTCTAAGTTTGCAAGCTTGCCTCATTAAGATTATGAAAGTGGATGGAGGAATTAACTACAAAATACCTCACATTGGAAAAGCAAAGTTAATCAAAGAGGGTGCACTGCCTATATCACTAGAGATTGAGAAAGATTTGGTGAAGGGATGCATCAATAAATTAATCGAGGAAGGCCATGTCTATAAGCCAGTATATGACATATCAGAGCTTATGGATAGCCTGGGATATTGAGATGTGGGTAAAGCTTTTTGATGTTTACAGCTTAAACAATAGATATCAGGATATTTTTTTTTGTTTTGAAACTATTTAAGTTGTAAACATACATGTTGCATAATGAAATTTCTGCTTCTTGTATTACCCTCAGAAAAATATCATCATAGGGTAATTGAATCTCCTAACAAGGCCTTTAAACCTTGTGGTGATTCAAAGATCAGTACACAACATGATCAAAGCCTCCTAAACAGGTTTAAAAACTTGTTGGTGGCTTGAATATGCTGGCGACTCTAAGTTCATTATATAACATGTTTAAAGTCTCCTAAACATGTTTAAAAACCTGTTGGTGACTTAGATATGCTGGTGACACTAAGTTCACTATACAACATGTTCAAAGTCTCCTAAATAGGTTTAAAAACCTGTTGGTGACTAAGATATGCATCAAAATAGGGTCAATACACCAACAATCAGCCAATATATTCACATGCCCTCGGAAAAAAATTCGTCATAGGACTATAACTCAAGCTCAACAGAGACCAAATATGCACAACAGCCACAATATCAAACTCAACAGAGTTCTATAAGCCACATAATTCACATAATCAAGCTCAACAGAAACCTGAAAGCCACATAATCAAGCTCAACAAAAACCAGAAGCCACAAATAAAGCCTCACAGGGCTATCACAAACAAAGTCTCACAGGGCAACGAATCGAGCTCAATAAACTAGAAGCCACAAATAAAGCCTCACAGGGCTATCACAAACAAAGCCTCACAGGGCAACGAATCAAGCTTAATAAACCAAAAGCCACAAATAAAGCCTCACAGGGCTATCACAAACAAAGTCTCACAGGGCCACGAATCAAGCTCAACAAAGCCAAACAAATCCCCCATCGCATGCAAGACCTCACAGGGCCATATCAAGAAAAAGTAAAGGGTCTACCTACACACCGGGAAAGCAGAGACATATCATCTCCCACATGAAGTCTCGGAAGCTATCGCTTATTTCTTCAGGCAGAGCAATGGCTGGATCCACCGTATCAGGACCCACCAGATCGATTTCTTAAAAGAGAGAGAAAGGAACAACTGTATCGAGGGTGAAATCTAGGGAATCAGGAACCATCAAGTACAGATCCACACCATCGACCATTGAATCGAGCGAATCAGGTACCATCAACGCCAAATCTACTGTGTCGATGGTTGAATCGAGCGAATCAGGTTCCATGAACGGAGGATCCATTGCGTTGAAGGTTGAGTCAAGGGAATCAGGAACCATCAACGCCGGATAAACTCCTTCGAGGGTTCCATCAGGCGAAATCAAGACATCGGAGGTCATTTCCACCCCCGAGGACTCCTGGACCTGATGGTCGGAATCATTGGGTGTGGAATAACCCTTACCCGACGCCATCCATGACTCATCCATGCCAAATATACAAAGAGAGGCGGCTGAGAAATGTGAGAGAGGGACAGAGAGTCAATTTACAGAGAGAAGTTGCTAGGGTTTTCTCTCAAGGACGAGAGAGATGAGAGGAAAGAACGACTGAGAGATGTGAGAGAGGGATAGAGGGATTAGGGTTTGTGTATGTGTGTTAATCAGTGTGTGTGTTAGTAGGATAGATTACGTGTAAGTAGTGTGTGTGTTTAATTTGATGTTTTAATTAAGGTTAATGTGATTTTAATTGGGTTGGGCTTTTAGAAAATATTGGATATGACAAGGGTATTTTAGGGAGAAAAAATTTCCTTTTTTGCAGTAAGAAAATTATTTTGGGACGGATAAAAACAGAAAGTAAGACAACGATTTTGGAACGGATGGAGTAAAAAAATATTAATGAAAAGTGTATACCCTTTAGAACAAAATGGTGTACCCTTATTAATTAAAGTGAATACCATTTAAAACAAAATAATGTACCCTTATGTATAATACTAAATTCTAAAGGCGCATGGTGTGCACCCGGGCGCACGCATGCCTCACTCTAATATTATTATTACAATATAAGAAACTGATGTCCGTACATGATAATATAAAACGCATGCATGCTGGATAATGGAGTATAACTCTACAATATAAGTAACATGTATGTTAAAAGAAAGATGTATTCAAATAATTAATAGTAATTCAACTTGATGCAGGTCTACTGGCTGATCAGGTAAGAAAAATAAAGACAAGTGATTCTTTGCCATACAATAATTAGTTACATGAATCTAATGGTTCATGTTATATATTATCCGATTTAATATTTATTTTTGGAGTTTAAAATATTTAAAAGTAAAAATTATCTTTATAATTTTAAATTAATATGAGGGTTTATATATGAACCGATTTACACCAAATTTATCCTTATATGTAATTTTTTTTTATTGAAAACCCATTATTCAAGTTCAAAAATTTTTGATGTTGTGAATTTTAATTTTTATTAAAATAAAGTGTCTTTTTAAAAATTAATTAAAAAAATACTCCACATGTGCCTCCCTCATATTTATTCCCACTTTCTATCATAATATGCTATACAATATTAATACCCCTAAAATACCATAATATTACAAAAATATTACATATTATTTTTTACACTTTATACATCTGAGTATAATAAATTTATTCAATTTTTCTTATTAATTTACAAAAATATAGACCTTTACTTTATTAATTATTTTACGTCATACATTTAAGGGTTAAGGGCAAAACTTTCGTAAAATCGTCCAACATGAAACCCGTCTTCATTTTTATATAAAATATTATTATTTTTCATCCGTATCATAAAAGATTTTCTGACATCGATGGACTATGTCATATGAGTATTTGCTTAATTTGAACGAGCACATATTTTTAACCTCTAGACACTTTATTTATTTATTTAACTATAACTCGGGAGTGTAATAATTTTCAAACAGAATATGCGATAATTGTACTGAATTTTCATGTACGGGCTCGGAAATAAATTAATGTATAGACAAAAATAATTGGACAACAACACCACGCTAAAATTTTAAAGAGAATAATATTAATTTCTTTAGGAAAAATTAACAAAAATGTAGTAGCATATTTAATGTACATCGGACCTACTCATAAATGTATATAATGTGTGTGTATATTACTATTTGATTGATTATATTATAATGTGGGTGTGTGGAAAATGGATTTGCATACTACATCACGTGGTTTGCGCTGTGTTTGCCCTTTTTCTACCACAATCTTCCCCAAACAAACACGCCCTTTACAGGTGTAATTATGCGTATACGTAGAATCATACATGTATACATACGTATACGTACGATCGAACGTACAATAATAATCTGGTCTAAGGGGGTAAAACCGTAAATACTAAACGACAGACATTAACGCATAATAACGGGGCAAAGACAACTGTTTTTTGTAGACCGTTGGAAGCCGCGCTACATATTTCGGGAAATACACATCACACGTAACCCTAACCCCCACCCCCCCCACCCCCCTATCACACACACGTTTTCTTCCACCATTTTGCTCCTTAATTAATTAATTAATTATATATATATATATACTACCATATTATTGAATAAAAATAATAAAGTAGCTAAAATAAAATTCCTTATTCTTTTGGCGAATGTTTTCAATCCATCAAGAGGGTTATTATTTTTATTTTTCCCTTAGTTACAATAGAAAAATAATAATCAATTTTGAAAGATATTACCCGTTAAATGTATACTTACAATAACCCAAATGAAATAATTGTATGATACCGTCTTGCGGTGTTGTTCTCATGAAATTTATAAAAATTAATAATATTTAATAAAAAAGTGATATTCAATCGATAAATGGTGATAACAATGAATTAAATTATTTTATAAACAAATTATAATATAAATAAAAAGTGTCAAAATTTTAAACAAAAATAATAATATCTCTAAGTAAAAGTGATAATTAATTAAAATGTATAAAATAATTTCATCGTGTACGATATTACTCAAAACTGCCGTAACCCTTAAATTAGACATTTTGATATCCATCTCTTTCTTATCTTATAGAGTAAATCCAGAAGTATAAATTTTATAAAATATTATACAATTATTCTCTTATACTCCTATATCAATTAAAAAAATTAGTAGTATAGAAAATTTCAATTGAAATTCTACAACACTTAAAACAAATTCAGTTATAAATAAAATATTTATACATATTATATAAAGAGATTTAAGAGTAATTTTTTAGGACAAAGTCTCTTGTGAGACGCTACTTTCATGAGACGATTTGTGAGACGTGTTAAAGTATGTCGATTATTTAAATAAAGTATGTTTAATGGTTGTTAATGTATGTTTTTTAAAGTATGTTGGATTATGTATTAAAGTATGATATTAGTGTGTTATAATTTGATTTATTATCGACATACTTTAACCACAAATAAGCACACTTTAACCACAAATAAGCATACTTTAGTGACAGGTTGACCCGTCTCACATCCGTCTCACCAATAACTCGTCTCACAATAAACTAACTCATTTTTTAGATGCAGTCAAACAAATCCACATTAATATCTTCAACTAAGTTTGATGGCACCTATAAGTATTAAATTATTGCTTCAGAAATTAAATTATTGGTTAATGCAGTATAAACACACACACATAAATAAATAAATAAATAAATATATATATATATATATATATATATATATATATATGAATTTGAATATATAAACATTAATGACAAAAAACAATAAAATAAAATATAATTGGGGAATAATTAAATTCTTTCTAATTTTACTTCATTAAGTAAAGAGTTGATTGTGAATGAAGTCTTGGAAAATTCCATAAATAGGGAAAATGATGGGCAGCAGTAAAAACACTGCAAACACTAACCGTTGGGGTTGGCGTGCCAAGAAAATAAAATTAAAAAAATATATATTAAAATTATAATCAATTAATTAATTAATAATTAATATCCAAAAGTGAAAGTGGTTGCTCCCTGAAGTTACACACACTAACATACAGATATTACACACACACACAGCTTAGGCGCACCAACGCTTCTCCTTCTATTCCCTCAACTACCCTTTAACTCTCCCTCCTTCTCTCTCCCTCTCTCTCTCTCTCTCTCCAGTCTCTCTCTCTCTCTTCATTGCATATGCCATATAGTAACAATATAGTTGGCTGTCTTCTTGGCTTCTCTCTCTTAGTTGCTGCATCATTTTCTGGTCCAAGAAACTCTCATCCTGTCTTTCACCCTTCACTTCTCTCAACATTTTCTGCTAACTGTTTCTCTAAAAACTTACTCACCAAATTTGGATTTTTGTTTCTTTTGGAGGGTTTTCTCAATTAATTATTTTCTTGGTCAAAAAAGTGTGCTCTTCACTAATGGAAGCTAATTCCTCTGGGGAGGATTGCTGTGTGAAGGTTGCTGTCCATATTAGGCCATTGATAGGAGATGAGAAGCTTCAGGGATGTAAGGATTGTGTCACTGTACTACCTGGGAAGCCTCAGGTACTGTCTGAATTCATAATGTGGTCTGGGCTTTTTGCTGCTGCAATTTCAGGGGATGTTTCTGGATTGATTTGGGGCTATTTTGTTTGGGGAAGATCTGATGTTGTTTTCTTACAACATTTTTGTTAACTGGATTCTTGGAGGCATGCATGTTCTTACAACATCAAGTGTGAGTTAGAGTGTTTTAATGATCTGGTGTTTGGTGATTCCACAGCAATCCAGAGTGGGTTTTCAATTACTGGAAAAAGATACTTTTCTTTTGCATTAGATCATCTTTTCAACCATTTAAAATAAAAATAAAATTAAAAAATTTTGTGGGGTTTCAAGTGAGAATGGTTTTGAGCTGATTTTGGGAGGAATTAAGTTCTGCTAATTGGTTCACTGTTTGATTTTCTTTACCACAGATAATTCCTTGTGAATTGTTTTATATGCAATTTTTGTCATTATTCTGAGCCACAAATATTCTATTTTCGCATCTCTTTCTTTGTTTTCTTGCTTGCTGACTTATGTGTTCTATAATCTTACATATGTACTACTGTCTGATATAGTATTTGGTTTTGAGGTTGCTTTTTCCATTACACTCATCAATCAATGTTTTTGATGATCTTAGGTGCAAATTGGGACACATTCATTTACATTCGATCATGTTTATGGTAGCACTGCTTCTCCCTCAACTTCCATGTATGATGAGTGTGTTGCTCCTCTGGTTGATGGCTTGTTTCAAGGATACAATGCTACTGTTCTTGCCTACGGACAGGTATCATGTTTGTTGGTTGTAATGCTGACTACCTAATTATGTGTCCGATTCCGATAGAAGTGAGTTTCAATGTGCAGACGGGTTCGGGGAAAACGTACACCATGGGTACTAGTCTCAAAGATGGATCCCACACTGGACTGATTCCCAAAGCTATGGATGCTTTGTTCACCAAAATTGAGACACTGAAGCATGAAATTGAGTTCCAGCTACATGTTTCCTTCATCGAGGTTCGTTTATTTTCGTGATGGTTTAATCGACGAACATCTGTTGCATACAGTGGTAGTCCTGCATCTTAATTTGTGGATGGATTCCTATGCTATGTTTGACAGCATTCTTGTTATGGCATTTTCATAATTGGAAAGTATAGTTAGTGTTCATAGTCCATTTATATTGGTGTTAATGACATTAAGCTTCGTGTTTTCGTTTGAAGATTCATAAAGAAGAAGTACGAGATCTTCTTGATCCCAGTTCTTCTAACAGACCAGAGATAGCAGCTAATGGCAATGGTGCAAAAGTAGCTATCCCTGGAAAACCTCCAATTCAGATTCGTGAAACGTCGAATGGTGTAATTACACTTGCTGGATCTACGGAGTGCAGTGTGAAGACACTGAAGGAAATGGCTGATTGCCTGGAGCAAGGTTCCTTATGCAGGGCAACGGGCAGTACGAATATGAACAATCAGTCAAGGTTGATGATGCAATGCTAATGCATAGTTATTTTGTAATGAATTCTTTCGTTCGACTGATCAAATATGGAGGCAAAGCCAATGCTCCAAACTTATTTTGCTAACTACATTATCACTTTCTTCTCTCACAGCCGCTCTCATGCCATCTTCACCATTACAGTCGAGCAGATGCGTAGGCTTCATCCAGGTAATCCTAATGACAGCAACCTAAACGACTGCATGACCGAAGAATATCTGTGTGCCAAGTTGCATTTGGTGGATCTTGCTGGATCCGAGCGAGCTAAGAGAACAGGTTCTGATGGTCTACGTTTCAAAGAAGGTAAGTATAGAATCTTAGCTGTTGATTTCCCAACCCTTCTTCTCATTACAAAGTTTTGTAATTTAGGCTGTTTACACAGGAGTTCACATTAACAAGGGACTTCTTGCACTTGGCAATGTTATAAGTGCACTTGGTGATGAAAAGAAGCGAAGAGAAGGCGTTCACGTACCGTATCGTGATAGTAAACTTACTCGACTTCTGCAGGTTTGACATTTTTTTCTTTCACTGAATCAGTTCACATAATTGTTTTTAAGTTCATCTAAGTATAAATATGTTACTAACAGATAATCAAAACTTTATGCCTAGTTATAACTAAAGCTTGAAAACTTTGGATGTTGGCAGGATTCTCTTGGTGGCAACAGCAGAACAGTTATGATAGGTACCATACATGTTTCTATAGTTCCTTCACTGGCTTCAAACGTTTAGTTTAGGGCAAAGACTTGTGTGAAACCATCTCATGGAATGACTTCCGTGAGACGGATAAAAAGTGATAACCTTTATAATGAAAAGTGATAATGATACTTGTGAACTATTTCATGAACAATTTATAGTATAAATGAAAAGTGATAATATTCTTTTAAAAAATTGAAAATTTTTAAATAAAAGTGATAACTAATTACAAAAGCGTAAAATGGTCTCACCGCGAGACGGTCTCGCATAAGTCTGCCTCATAGTTTAGACAAGAACTTTTAAGACAAGAAAATGCTGTTGCTTACACTTGGACTCTTTTCTTTTCCAGCATGCATTAGTCCTGCAGATATAAATGCTGAAGAAACTCTTAATACACTGAAATATGCCAATCGTGCCCGGAATATCCAGAACAAACCTGTTGTAAGCCAACTAAGTGTTCTCTCCCATTCTCTACATATTATATGGGGTCCTTCTACCTTGAAAGTTTTTACAGTGAGATGAGATCATTTCATTACTTAATGATCAGGTTAATAGAGATCCCATTTCGAATGAAATGCTGAAGATGCGTCAACAGCTGGAATATTTGCAAGCTGAACTATGTGCTCGTGGTGGTGGAGTTTCTTTCGATGAAATGCAGGTAAAGCCAAGTTTACTGTGCAATTTCTGATGAGGGAATATGTCCTAAAATTGCTAATCCTGGTTAAAGACATGGGGAAGTTTAACTAGAGTTACATTGAGTAGGTTCTTAAGGAAAGGATTACTTGGCTTGAAGCTACTAATGAGGAGCTTTGTCGAGAACTCAATGAGTTCCGTTCAAGAGGCAACCCAGTCGAGCAATACGAAGACAGTGTCAAAGTAAGCAACTATTCTGACAGTCACCATGAAGTAAAGCATTATTGCAACATGTAAATGTTCAAGGGTATAACGCTCCATCATTGTGCAGGTTGTTGCGAATGGTGCCATGAAAAGTGAAGGTCTCAAAAGGGGACTGCAAAGTATGGAGTCTTGTGATTACCAAATGAGTGAGAGCAGTATGTTCTTTTATATGTTGAAAATAATGTTCCATTTTTAGCAATAGATAGTTTTGGTGGATTCAATATTTGATGTTTGCAGGTGATTCTGGAGATATTGATGAAGACACAGTGAAGGAGTTGGAGCATACATATTTGCAGAATAGTATGGATAAAGAATTGAATGAGTTAAATAGACAGTTGGAGAAGAAAGAGGTGCTTTTTTAAGCAACCAAATCTAGTTATTATACTAATATTGAAGTGAAACAATTTCTTGCAAATCAGTTTTTATGAGGAAACTAACTTCTCCTTATCCTATATAAATCTCATCTTGCAGTCAGAGATGAAACTCTTTGGAGGATACGATACCACGGCTCTCAAGCAACACTTTGGGAAGAAGATACTTGAACTTGAAGAGGAAAAACGAACCGTGCAGGTCTCATATTATGAGCAGACAATTCAATGAATATGATGTTGGAAACTATAGTTTAAATTCTCATCTTTGGTTGTTTAATCTGTGCAGATCGAGAGGGACCGACTGTTGGCTGAAGTCGAAAACCTTTCTGCTAATACTGATGGACATGCACAAAAAATGCAAGATGTCCATTCACAGAAATTAAAACTTCTTGAATCTCAGGTTCTTTTCTTATGTTCCCTTTGCATGAATAACTTGTCTTAATAGTGTTTCTTTTCTTACAAGTATCATTTTAATCTTACAACATCAGATACAAGATCTTAAGAAGAAACAAGAGAACCAAGTCCAGCTTCTAAAACAGAAACAGAAGAGCGATGAAGCAGCTAAGAAACTACAAGATGAAATACAATGCATCAAAGCACAAAAGGTTACACTTTGCTTTTCCACGTTCGCATTTTTCTTTACATTACAATTGAATTTTTAAGTTTCTAACAGTTCTTGGCCAATATAGGTTCAATTGCAGCACAAGATTAAACAAGAAGCTGAACAATTTCGGCAATGGAAGGCGTCCCGAGAGAAGGAACTACTACAGGTAATTTTACTTATGTACTCTTATGGAATTTTATAACTTGAGTTTGCACTAGTGAGTTCCAATCAAACAACGACGAGTATACTCGTCTAATCAGAAGATGCATCTATTTATGTTGCTTTGACACTTCTTGTACAGTTGAGGAAGGAGGGAAGAAGAAACGAGTATGAAAGACACAAACTGCAAGCATTGAACCAGCGTCAGAAAATGGTGAGAATCTTGCCTGTGTGGCGATTTCTAGTTTCAACTTTAAGCCGATGAACAATTTACATGCCAAATGTAATAAGATAACCACCATTCCCAGATCAGAAGTATTTTCTCCTTAAGAAGATTGCATGTGATAAAAATTCTCTTCACCTCTCTGTTTAGATTATGGTTGAAAAATTCGTTAGTACAAGAGATATGCTTTGCCTATAGTTGGCCTTACTTGTCAAACATGTTTCAATAACATTTTACCTTTGCATTATACTTGTCAACGACGACTGATAATGAAGACAGTTTATTTTTAGTAAATGGATTCTATTGAATGTATGAAATTCTCCTCACCTTATTTTAATACAGGTTCTTCAGAGAAAGACTGAAGAAGCTGCAATGGCTACCAAGAGGTTGAAAGAATTGCTAGAAGCACGAAAATCTTCAGCTCGTGAAAATTCTGGTTGGTATTTTGCTTGTTAATATGCTATTTCATTATCATGAAATTCATACTACTAGGATTGACAATGTTCATGAATTCATGCTTGATTTGGGAGTCAAATGTTCATAAGAATAGATTACTCAACAGAAGTTTTATGGAGTTTTCCATCTATACTAGACTAGATACTAATATCACTGTCTCTTTCCAGTGACTGCCAACGGAAATGGAATTAACGGACAGGTAAATCTAACTCATCTTATTGCATAACCTTATCCACCTATTTGAAAAAAACCATGTAATCCTAGTTTTATTTTTACAGAGCAATGAGAAGTCCTTCCAGCGTTGGGTTGAGCATGAACTTGAGGTTATGGTCAATGTTCATGAAGTTCGTTACGAGTATGAGAAGCAAAGTGAAGTGTACGTAGTATTTCAGTTTTGATCTTATCACTCAAATTCTATGGTTTCATCATGTGAGTGCAGTTGTAATCATTCTAGTCCTGTTTTTTTTAACTGAACTCTTGTTGCCGATAACAGACGAGCTGCACTGGCCGAAGAATTAGCTGTTCTGAGACAAGTTGATGAATTTGCTTCAAAGGGTGTGAGCCCTCCTAGAGGGAAAAATGGCTTTTCTAGGTAGCTTAGTTGATTGATGATCATTTAAATGATGCTATAATGTAATTCTTGTATAATGCATCTTAAGCTTGAAATTTATCTGCTCTGTTTCTTCTCTTTTCAGGGCATCTTCAATGTCACCGAATGCAAGAATGGCGAGAATTGCTTCTCTTGAAAGCATGCTGAGTATTTCATCAAATTCACTTGTTGCAATGGCTTCACAGCTTTCAGAAGCAGAAGAACGAGAGCGTGGTGTCATTAGTCGAGGGCGCTGGAACCAGCTACGTTCTATGGGGGAGGCAAAAAACCTTCTACAGTTCATGTTCAA
This sequence comes from Pogostemon cablin, assembly GCA_023678885.1. NCBI lineage: Eukaryota > Viridiplantae > Streptophyta > Magnoliopsida > Lamiales > Lamiaceae > Pogostemon > Pogostemon cablin. The sequence continues at coordinate 29,184,956 of CM042969.1, read as the reverse complement.
TTATCTTGGTGATGCAAGGTAGTCAAAATGTGATCTTGTCTAGCTGAAAATTCTTCTACGATAATTTCAGAGCTTCAAGTAATGAGGCACACTCCATTCATAGAAGAGAAAAACACGACACTAACATAAGATTCAATGCTTATCAACAGAATCAGATCATCTGAGTGTCATCCATGCTTTTCACATGCAGATCAAAGATTAGATAAAATGTTTTAGAACTTGATATTATCTATAACTTGAAATGTCTGTTATACGAAGAAAATTACGATTTAGCTTGACGCCTTCATGCCATCAACAGGTGCCAACTGTGGGAAAAAGATATGGAAATCAAAGAGATGAAAGAGCAAATGAAAGAACTTGTGGGGTTATTGCGACAAAGTGAAGTCAGAAGGAAGGAAATTGAGGAGTTAAAATTGAGAGACCAAGCTGCTGCTGCTGCTGCATTGGCTACACCACCATCAGTATGATTACATTCGATTTTAAGTTATTATCTTCTTTCTTCTACAGTTTGTGTTAAACTAGCTCGTGGTTCGACTCTTCTGCTGCTGCAGGGGAACTCTCACAAACACATTGCTGATGACATGAACGGTCCGTTGTCTCCAATCCCTGTACCAGCTCAGAAACAGCTCAAATACACAGCAGGAATTGCTAATGGCTCACATAGGGAGTCTGCAGCATTCAAGGATCAAACACGAAAGGTTCGCTCAATCTTCCACATGCATGGTGGTAGCTACATAATGTTCTATTTTGCTTATAAGTTATAACAAGGGTGTTGCTGGCAAGTGCAGATGGTTCCAATTGGTCAGTTATCAATGAAGAAATTAGCACTCGTTGGACACGGTGGGAAGCTCTGGAGATGGAAGAGGAGTCATCATCAATGGCTAGTACAGTTCAAATGGAAATGGCAAAAACCTTGGAAACTATCAGAGTGGATTAGACACAGCGATGAAACGATCATGAGGTCTAGGCATCGTCCACAGGCTCTTCCCAATGTTGTGTACAGAAACGGTCACTAGCTTATACAATCTCAATCGTGTATATCCTTGACTGACTCCTGCTCCCAACACATAGCACAGGGAAGTGCATTGAATAAGTGCAGGTAAAAGTCCATTAATTGCTTATCTTGTTCCAAATGAGACATCGTTAAGACAATGATATGTGTTAATACTTGTGTGCAGTTTCTTGAACTAATGTTTCTTAGTTATAACTGCAGGTTGAGGTATAAGTGGCAGTTGGAGAAGTCTATAGTTTATATTGGTAGGGAGATAAATGTGAAGTGAATTAATGGTTGATCAACCGTCGAGTTTTGTAGTTGTGGAACTAATCAGTTGCATCTTGTGGGATGGTTCGCCTGTGTTTTACTTAGGAGGACTGCATCGTTTCAGTCGGATTCTGATGGACTGGAGATTGGTTATATTGTAAGTCTCTGGTGATGTATATACCCGTCCAAAATCATCGTTTGCAGAGAGAAACATTATTAGTGTTTGTGAAGTGTTTCTTTCTTCTTTAGGGTGTTTGCAAACTGCTTAATCCTTCCTTTGCATGTTTGTGGCTAATTGGCCTTTTTTGTACATTGTGTGTAAGCACAACATTGGTTTTTTGAAAAAAGGCACATAGTGCAGGTGATAGTCTTAGAAATTCTAATTCTGACTTGTGCTTATCTGTTGTATATTTGTTGGGGTGTTTTCATAAAGACAAATTCTTGTGTAAGAGGATGTAATGTGATGTGATGGATATTATCATATCCTCTAACCTCATTCAGGGTTGTGTATTTTTTTATTTTTCTTTACAATTCATGAGATACGATCTCATGATTATGATTGAATAAAAAGAAAATGTTTTATTGGGATTTGTCACACATTTTTTAGGTAAATATCTACAAAAACAAGCCTATTATTACCATGATTATTCAACTTAATGGATTAAAGCAACACAAAGTATGGTGAACCTGAATGACCACAGAAAATAGTAAATAGTTGTGCATGCTGTATTATTCTCTTCAGGCAAGTAAGTTGATACAATGTTGAACGATACAATGAAACATTTCACAGAAATATCCGATATCGATTCACCAATCATGTTATCTGTACTCAAGCAACGTGGAGAGACGAGCGTTGCACTGTTTCAAGGTTCCTCCTTTAAAAACAATTCAATGCCACAGCTATGTATAGACATACAGCAGGAATGGTGCAAGCATTTGCAGAAACGACGAGAAAATTAAGAAACACGAATTAATGTAGATGCAACGCACCAAGGGACATGACCAAACTTACGTTTTACAACACCAGAATGCAACGTGTTCGTCTTTGCGATGATTGCTCACGAGACCCCCACACTGCAAGCAGATGAAGCTGCTTCCATCGGCATATGCATCAAGCACAACCTGGTTCCTACCCGTCTCTGAAAGAATCGAATTTCCTTGAGGATCGAGTTCAATTGGTTGCTCAGTCATCTTATGTTGGGAAAATCCAGGTTGTGAAGGAATGGCCTCTGCAATTGCACATTCAGCAAACAGTGAAGCTAACTCGTCAGCAGCAGCATTAGCTTGTATTTTATTCTTGTAAAGCTCTTGAGCACGGTAAAGAGTTTGAGATGCAGCTTCATCCCCGCCTTGTAACTTCATTGCTATCACCACCTTTATATAGAAACTAAGTTAGTTCCAGCTTTTCAAATTATAAATGGTTAAAGGCAATATCTCTTCTCTCTCTAAACCTCCTACGAAATATGAGCAAAGGACAAGAATATAACTGGAAAGAAAATTTTGGACAAAATACAATGAAGGAAAATAGAGAAAATACAAGGCACAACATAGTTTGATCCAACAAGTTAACAGCAACCTAGCCTTCCATTCATGTTAGGTTAATCAGGTAAGAGTATGAAATTTGATCCTCCTAAGCTGAAGGCTGACTTGAATTGATGGCAGATTTTGTTGTGTAAATATCAATATTTCAACTGTAAAGGTTTTCAAATATTTATACAGACATGAATACAGGTTTTCAAATCCTCAAGGTTTATCATGGCCATAGTGTTTAAGACTTCAACGTTCAAGAGACATGAAGAATCTAGTCCCTCGGGAGTGGGCTTGACAGATAATTTGACAAATTTCTCTAAATAATCTTATAGCACATATGAGGCAAAATATAGGAAGTACAACTGTATCACACGCTAAGGAAGTTCAATATCAGGAATTTATCTAACTCAAGCCGGTGCATATTTGCGCACTGCTAATAAAAAATGACACTTGACAACAAAATCCCATAACAGGCCTTCAAGAAGAAAAGAAACTATTATCCAATCTACAAAGAATTGTATTACTTAAAGAAACTAAAGGCTCAATGGAATCATTAATAAATATGCACCTCCAATTAAATCTCATCAACAAATTCCTTACATAGTTAAATTTCCAACTAAATATTATAGAACTTCTTCATTACTGTATACGTGATCATAAGCATGTTATTGGAAACGTATTCCCATGTCTTTGTTGACTCAGACTCACTAGAATCAAATCATAATGATTACTTATGAAAGTGCAAACATGCTACCCAATATTTCTTTCTTGGGGCTGGGATGCAGAGGGTAGGCACTGAAGCCGAAATGTGCCTTGGGACTGCGAACATATCATGAACGAAAACTTCAAAGCTCAGAATTCATCTTTCAGATGCATGATTCAACTATCTCAAATGTTCTTGCCTCATTATGACAATCTAAAGGTTTATACCATCCCTGTTGACCTGTCTTTCAATCCAATTTCACTAAGAAACCACCATTACAAAGAAAAGTTAATGCATTGAATAGCTCTACTATATGACAGTTATGTGAGGCTATTATTTGCCACACTGTTTAAGTAATGCAGAATCTTTATTCAAATAGTTTTACTTATTCATTTTACGAGAAAATATTCCCTACACACACACAAAAAGATTGCAAGGAATGAGATGAGACAAGCCAGAAACCTAATATTCGAAGATCAAATTTAAGACTTTGTACACATGGTTTTGCAGAACATAATGAGATGACATGTTGTAGAATTCGGAAGATCAAAATTAAGACTCCGTACACGTTGTTTTGCATGTAAAACTTTCACTTGACAAATAAGTGATGTTCAACTTCCTTAAAAAGCAAACGAAAACCTAATTAACGTTTTTCCTTAAATAGAAAATAACCTGACTAAAATTAACTTAATTAAATAACCTATAGGCACACTTACTGGGCAATGACAATACATCCAAACCATACCAGAAAAGAATCTGATCACGAAGCATTTTCAAGATTATGTCACCACCTAGTAATGCAGATAAAAAATATAAAAGAAAACACAGATTCAATTCTTTTTTTTTTTTTTTTTGTCATTGATTAACCAAAATGTGAGCTACATGTATTCTTAACAGTAGATCTATCAAATGTTCTAAACAGTTCTGCGAAACTATAATCTGTTGCATCCACATTCTCAGGATGGGTGCCAATCAAATATTCAACAATTCGTCAAGAATTCAGAAAATCTCAAAAGCAAAGTGGACCAAAAATCCAAGCAACACAAAAATTCAAGAAACTGATGCTCTATAAATTCAAAGCCGCATCACAAGTTTGTGACCAATTATCAGCAGACGTAACTAAAATTACATATACACAACAATAAAGGGAATTTTATCAGATTAATCCACTCAAATCGCTTAACAACAATTAATGCAAATGAGAAAGCAAAAAGCTAATAAAGAGCTGATCACAACTGCAATCAACAAGTTGCATTCAAAATTGACACAAAGAAACAAAAAATTAAAGCAATGGAAGTAAAAATTGGGTTAAAATAATTACAGCTTGGAGAGCCTGGGAAGGCTTCCCTTGATCAATGAGCTGGCGAGCCATCGTAAGCAAATTTCTGATATCTTTAGGGTCAGAAGCGGAGGCAGGGTCCGACGGCGGAGCAGGCGGTGGAACCACGGCATCCGCCTCCATCATATCGGCGTCTCCACCACCATTCATGGCATTAGAGCTTGCTTTTCAGGCTTCAGCTTCGGTAGAATAGAATCAGAGTTTCCAGCAGAATCAGTGGCAATTCTGTTGATTCTCTTCTTTTAAGCATTTGGGCCTTAATAAACAGGGCAGGCTAATTTAATTGATGGGCCGAAATTTGTTAATTAACGACACTACTGCACCCGATATTTTGCTGACGGGACGGCATTCAAAAATTAAAATTAAAGTGAGAAGGCCACTATAACCCTACGCTAAAATCTGGCCTAAATTAATAGATTCCACATAAAATTGCTTTTCACACCCCCATTTTATTTATCCATTCAAACACACAAAATATATATATATATAAAATCTGGCCTAAATTAATAGATTCCACATAAAATTGCTTTTCACACCCCCATTTTATTTATCCATTCAAACACACAAAATATATATATATATATATAGAGGATAAAAACACACGAAAATGCAAAGAAAGAAAAAAAAGGGTGGAAGATTACCCAGAATACAAAATCATACAAAAAAAAGAAATAAGTTAAAATTAAAATTGAAAACATAAATGGGTGGGTTTGTCCTTTTGATCCTTTTTCAATTCAATTCATGAATCAGTAACCTTCTCGGTATATACTTCTTCCCTCTTATACTTATGTTCATACTTTTCATTTTCGTCTGTCCTACACTTATTTTCACCACCTAAAAAACCTTCACATTAACCCAAAACTTCAAAGATACCTTAATTTAGAAAATATACACTCACACCTAACATACATAAAATATTTTATAATTTATTTTACTACCTAAAAATACCATAATACCCCTAAAAAATCAATAAAATTGATAAAAAAAACAATTTTTCTTAAACTCCGTATATAGTGTCGGCGAACATAAGTCTGGGACAGGAGTATATATTTTGCAAATACATACAAATTTCTTTCTCCAGCATCTATTTTAGTAATCTAATTAGATTTTGAATCTCAAATTTCTCCTACACCGTCTATTATTAGAATTCGATGAGTCTACCTTTCCACTTCATCTTCTTCTTTCCTTCTTTTTTTTTTTCTATCAGCGAATTTTTTTTAAGAGTGCGTGTTTATAAGTAATACTCCTCCGTTTCAAAATAAACTTCACAATTACTGTAGACACGGAGTTTAAGAAAATTTACTTTTTGATCAACTTTATTGACTTTTGAATGTAGTATTTTTAAGTGATAAATAAATTATAAAGTATGTTATAGTATGTGTTAGGTGAGTGTGGTAAAGTTGTAATTAAGATGAACTTTTAGGGGTGGAAATTAATGTGATGTTTCCTTTTTTGGGTGGTGAAGTTTAATGTGGAACGAATGGAAGTGGAAAGTGTGAAGTTTATTATGGAATGAAAGGAGTATGTTGTAAGTTATATTGGGGTAAAAAGTAATTGTGTAAGTTATGTTGGGTGCGAAAAGTAATTATGTATGTTATGTTTGGTATGAAAAATGATTTTATTTAGAATATATTAGTTATATATAGGGTGGTTTAAGTGTAGGGTTATCGGTGCTCTCAATAAAACTTGGGGGCAACAACATTATACCTGCCAAAATTGTAATGACACAATTAATGGTTTGTACCAGTGTTTTTATAACTGAACCGGAGATCAAACCGGTGTTCCCAACGGTTCGAGGTCCGACCGGTTGGGGACCGACGGTTCAATCGAAAAAATGAAAATTACTTATTTTTAATTATATTTTAGAAATAATAATAATAATAATAATAATAATAATAATAATAATAATAATAATAATAATAATAATAATAATAATATAGTAATACTTTATCTTAATGTTTCAAAAACAAAGCCCACTTTTACATTTCAAAAGCCCATTCATTTCAAAAGGCCCATTCAATTTATTATTAAAAAGTAAATATTTATTTATTTTAGATAACTAAAATAGTAAAATACAGTAAAATAAAAGGGATGTAGAGTTTGGTGCTGTTTCGGTATTTATTTCTTCCATCCCATTTGGAGTGCGCCGCTTCCACCAATTTCTCTGCAATTCTCTCTCTCAACAAGAAGATAGATCTCTCCACCCTCAATCCCCCTCTCACATTAAAACTAGAGCCGTCAATTTGGATTATTGGGCTGGTTCAGCCCATAACCCATCACAACCCGTTCTTTGGTTGACCCAAATGGGTTGGGCCACTACGGGTTGGGCTCATCGCGGGTCGGGTCATCTATGGGTCGGGTTATTGCGGGTCGAAACGTTCCTTTTTTTATTTTTTATTTTAATATTTAAATAATAAAAATATTATCACCCAACTCTACCCTACCCACCCCCACAATCCCACCCACCCACCCCCCAAAATTTTTTAAAATTTTAGATTTAAATATTTAAATAATAAAAATATTATCAGCCAACCCTATCCCCTACCCACCCACCCAAATTTATTTTTTTCATTTTTTAGATTTTAATTTTAAATTCTAAAAAAAATTTAAAAAAAAAATTGGGGTGGGTGGGTGGGGGTGGGTAGGGGATAAGGTTGGGTGATAATATTTTTATTATTTAAATATTAAAATTTAAAAGAAAATAATTTTTTTTTTGGGTGGGGGGTTTGGGGGAAATTTGGGGGGGGGGGGGGGGGGGAGTGGGTGGGGGTGTGTAGGGGTAGGGTTGGGTAATAATATTTTTATAATTTAAATATTAAAATTTAAAAAAATAAAAAAATTTGGGGGGTGGGTGGGTAGGGTTGGGTGATAATATTTTTATCATTTAAATATTAAAATTTAAAAAAATTTAAAAAAAAATTTTGGGGGTGGGTGGGTGGGTGGGGTGGGGTGGGGGTGGGTCATGGGTAGGGTTGAATGATAATATTTTTATTATTTAAATACTCCGTATTAAAATCTAAAAATTGTATATTACTTTTTTAAATTTTAATTTATAAAAGTGGGTTGATATTGGGTTGGTGGGGTGGGGCGGTGCGGGTTAGCCCACACTCTAGTGGGTTTGAAGTGGGGCAGGTTTTATGGGTCGATTTAATTTTGGGTTGAGAAATTTGTAAGAGGGGTTGGGTCGGGTTGGCCCAACCCATTCGGATAGCTCTAATTAAAACTAGAAAACATATCCTTAGATCTTATTTCTCCCCTCTCATGTGTGCCGCTCTTTCCCCTCTCCCTACAATTTTCTCTCCGTCTCTCTGCGAACATCTACTGCCAACCGCTGCGACGGGAGGTTGTCCGTCTCCATGAAGAGGGCTTTTTATATATGTATATTTTTCCAATTATTCTCCATCTACCACGACATGACAATATTTCGTAGGTAGAATGAGATGTAACAATTTTCATTATCGGCGTTTGTAATTTCAATTTTAAAAGTGAAATTGTGAATTTTGGAAGGTTATTACAGTGTTTTAATTTTATATTGTTTAAAAATATATGTAACCGACGGTTTCTGGTCCTTCCATTTTTTCCGATTTAGCCGGTTTAAACCGGTTTTTTCCGGGTTGATAGATAAAGCGGTTTTTAGGGGTCTTTCGGACCGATTACCTGGCCGTTCCGATCCGATTTCGACAACACTGGTTTGGACATGGGTAGATTGTGAGTTCACAATTTGGAAAGAATTTTAAATGTCTACATATTTGGTGGATATTAAAATGGGGTAAGGTCCCGGTGGAGGAATCTTTTGGTTGGGTGGAAAAAAAATTAAATAAAAAATGATAATAATAAAAAGAATTGAATGATAGAGCCAACCCAGAGTTTACTCAATGCTAGTTTTTCATATTATTACGAGGATCACACTATGGGTTAAAATCCTAACCTATAAAAGAGTATATAGTAAATAAATTTTATCAAATTATGACATACAAAATTGTTGAAATAATTTATTGCTCTCTCTCACTCTCCATCTTTCATCATTAATTGTCTTAATAGTTTCTAGGTTACAACAACTATTTTTTACATTGTGTGTATTCTCTAGTTTTCTTATATGCCTAATAGGATTGTATTTTAATATGTAAATATACATCACAATATCAATGAAATTATATTTCCTTTTCCATTACATCCTCAATTTTAACATGGTATCATGTTAATCATGTCTATTAATATTTCTTTCAAATTTGATCAACATACCATAAACACCTCACAAGTGTTCTGCTTCCAAAAAGAAGCTCCAACCTCTTCTATATTTCATTTTACAAACAGAATTTATTTTGGTGGGTTTATTATCACAGAACCTTCAGAAATACATATCCATATTTCTTATTTCCCTTCAAATCATCAGGTTCTCAGATTTAGTGAAACTGAATTCTTTCTGTCTTCATTGAATCTTCAGAACTCCTTTACTCATATCTCAAGGTTCATCATCAGATTCTCAGATTGTTAAAAAGAGGTAATTGAATCATCAACCTTCAAATCCCAATGGTGAGCAGCACCTTCGAAGGCCACTCAAACCAAAGGATTACGAACGCTGTATACAATGGACAAAACTACATCTCGTGGTCAAAATCAGTAGAGGTGTTCCTGAAGTCAAGAAAAATGCAAGGGTTCATCACTGGCAAGAAACCTAAGCCCATTGCAGCCAACCTACAAAAACTAACAAAGGAAGAACTGGCTGACATTGACGACTGGGAGTGCCAAGACTCCCAAGTCATCAGTTGGTTGGTAAACTCAATGGAACTTAAAATCGGAGACATTTACATCAATAAATATTCAGCCTGTGACATCTGGAATTCCATCAAGAAGATCTATGGCAACAATCAAAACCATGCCCAAATATTCCACTTAAAGGCTGAACTCTACTCACTCAAAAAGGGCTCAGCCTCTATTGCCGAGATAATGGAGTAATTCGATAGGAGGAGGCAAGAACTAAGATTATATCAACCAAAAACCACTGACATAGCAACAATCGAAGAAAGGGAGGAACAAGAACAAGTCTACCAACTGCTTGCCTCCCTAGATGAATCGTGGGAGGCTGCCCAAAGTCAGATTTTGATGGCGGCAACACTTCCACCATACGAAGAGGTAGTCGCGTGACTTCAACAGGAGGAAACCCATAGAGCACGCAATACACCATCCTCGATTAGTACTGAAAGCATGGAATGCCACCTCAGTGACCGGCGAAAGGACAAGGAAAAACCATCGGGGGGCAACAAACCCAAATATTGCAGGTACTACAAGAAGCCAAATCACGTAAAAAAAGAGTGTTACCGCCTCCATCCGGAACTCCGATCGACCAAGTACGACCATGGCAACTGGGAAAATAGCAGCAATCTCAGAGGGCTAGTGGCACACGCAGAAGGGAATCTAGGGCACAAGGAAGGAGATTGCTCTTCTCAGATGGATCAAAACCACCGAAGAGAAAAAATAAATAGAGGTGCAGCCCAATCCATGCAGCCCATTCTTGTGACCCAGTGGTTGACCCAGCCCAATTCTCCTTACCTGTGGCCCAAGTTGCAAAGGCTCTACAAGTCCAAAGCTCAACCCAATCCACTAAAATAGTGGATCCAGATTCTATAATTTCTTCTACCTCTTCTAATTTTTCTGGTAATGCTTCTTTGGGCTCAAATAACCTAAAAATATTTTTTGATAACAAGCCCATTTATACCTCTTGTTTCCAAAAACTTAATTCTGGAGAACCAAAATCTTTTAATTGTTCTAGCAACAATTCTAATACTTGGGTTGTTGATTCCGGAGCAACTGATCACATGACTGGAGATCGTTCTATTTTTTCAAAATTTTCAACTATCTTAGATAATTCTCAAAGTGTCAAAGTTGCTAATAATATCTTTGTTCCAATATATGGGAAAGGATCAAGTTATATTTTTTCAAAAAGTATTCACAACATTATTTATTTACCTTCTTTTGCTCTAAATTTATTATCTGTAAGCAAAATCACAAAAGAGTTAAATTATCATGTTATATTTTCTGACATTGATGTTGTGTTTCAGGAAAGAACGACGGGATAAGCGATTGGTGAATGAGTTCTTGTTAACAATTTATTTTTAATTAGCTTTCCTAGTCTTGCTTTAAAAGTTTTTAATATGTCCCTTTGGCATAAACGTCTTGGATATCCGTCCAACTTAATTTTTAACAAAATATTTCCAGATTCTTCATATCATGATAAGTGTGATATTTGTTCTTTGCCTAAACATACCCGACTTCCTTACACAACTTCTTCCTCTAACACTAAATCTATCTTTGATTTAATTCACTCGGATGTTTAGGGTCCCGCTCCGATTACATCTTATAATAATTTCAAATACTATGTCAGTTTTATAGATGATTTTTCAAAACATACTTGGATATTTTTACTCAAAAATAAAGTGAAGTTTTCTCCAAATTTCAAGACTTTTTTACCTATATTAAAAACTACTTCAATATGTCTATCAAAATTCTTCGAACGGATAATGGGACTGAATATATGAACTCATTTTTTCAAAATTTTACAAAAACCAATGGAATAGTTCACCAAACCTCATGTGCCTACACATTCGCTCATTATGGGGTAGCAGAGCGGAAAAATCGCCATCTTTTACAAGTCACTAACTATCTTCTCATATAAAACAATGTTCCAAAATGTTTTTGGTCCGATGCAATTTTAACTGCCAATTATCTTATTAATCGTCGCCCCTCTCCTAATCGTAATGATCTTAGTCCTCACAAAATTCTCTTTAAAAAAGAAGTCAATATTGATCACTTACGCACCTTTGGATGCACGTGTTTTGTACACATCAATCGTACCGATAAACTTAGTCCCTCTTCAGTCAAGGCTATTTTCTTAGGATATCTGTATCTCAAAAAGGTTACAAGTACTATAATCCAATTACAAGGAGGCTCTATATTTCTAGAGATGTTACTTTCAATGAAAATGATCCATATTATACTATTAATGAATCCTCCAATGATACTAACGACTTTGTTTTTCCTATTTCATCTCCTAATGACTTTCCCCCTTCTCAAATTCATCAGGACGAATTGATTGCTCCCATCCCTCTTGAGGAAGAAAATACTCCAATAGGGGGAGATCACATCCCAGTCGAAGAAGACACTCCGACAGGGGGAGACCAAAACCCTGCTAGTGATAATCCACCTCGGAGATCTCTTCGACAAACTCGACTGCCTACCAAACTAAAAGACTACGTCGCCTATTTGGTATCGTATCCTATCCAAAACTTCCTTTCTTATTCTCACATTTCTAAATCGCATCATACTTTTTTAAACTGCATAAATCAAATTGAACCAAAAAACTTCGAAGAAGCAAATCTTTGTCCTACTTGGCGTAAAGAAATGGAAGAAGAATTAAATGCTCTCGAGAGAAATAATACTTGGTCTCTTGTTCATCTCCCTAAAGAAAAGAAGGTCGTCGGATGTAAATGGGTCTACAAAGTAAAATTTGATAGTTTGGGAAAAATCGAGAGAAATAAAGCTCGCCTTGTTGCTAAAGGCTTCACCCAAACTTATGAAATTAACTATGAAGAAACATTGCACCCGTCGCTAAAATGAGCATCGTAAGAATCCTTCTTTCTATAGGCACTAATAAAAATTGGTCTTTTAATCAAATAGATGTTAAAAATGCATTTTTACAAGGAGATCTTGAAGAAGAAGTGCACATGACTCTTCCTCAAGGTCTTAAGAATTCGGATTCCTCTCTTGTTTGCAAACTTCACAAATCTATTTATGGTCTTAAGCAATCTCCCAGAGCTTGGTATTCTAAACTTAGTCATGCATTGCTTTCTCAAAAATTTAAAAAAAGTTCTGCTGACTCATCGTTATTTTCTCGCACTTCATCAAATTCTTCAATTATTGTTTTAGTTTATGTCGATGATATTATTATTACCGGTAGGGGTGACAATTCCCGACACGACACAATAGCACGACACGGGAACAACACGATAAATACGAGTTAGTGTTTGGTCTTATTGGGTTCGTGTCACTAATGGGTCAACCCGATAAGAACACAAAATTTTCGTATCGTGTCGTGTCGGGTTCGTGTCAACCCATTAAATACGACCAATATTAACAGATAACCCATTAACCTGTTAATAACCTATTAATATATATAATAAAATATTAAAACCCTAGATAATATCATAGATTCTTAGTTCCGCCGTTCTTACTTCTTAACAGTTAACTCTATCTCTCATTCTCTCTTCTGTTCGCGCCTATCCACCATACCCACATCTGCTGTGCCTCTCCCCTTCTTTCTTCTTGCTATTCATGTCTATCCACCACACCCACATCTGCTTTATGATTAGTTTTGCCGGTTGCGCCTCAACGTCAACGACTACCTCCGCTCTCGCAGGCATCCATTGAAAAAGAAGGTTTAGGTTCAAATCTCAATTTTTTTAAATTTTTTTATAGCTTCCATCCTGAAAGATTTCACCTAAAACAAGTTTGATGGAGTGTATACTATTGAATTACGTTAATAATGTTATGAGGAAAAAAAATTGGGGATCTTTATTAATCTTAATTAATCTGAAATAAGGAGACATCGGAATTCAGATCCTTAAATGGTTGTTCCTCAAATTTTAAATTGCTATCATAATTTCTATGTCTTCTATAATTATGATTTATTATATACATAGTTTTCCACTGAAATTATATAGATGTCTCTTTGCCTCTTATAAAGGTATGTGAACAATTTTTTTAATTAACTTATTTAATGATATTTTTTTAACTAGGTTATAATGTCTGGGGTTGGAAGTGCTACTGTTGATGGAGAAGAAAATTTATATAACACGCATGATGGTGAAGGAGCAGCAACTGCGGAAATACATTCAAATACTGATGAAGAAGAAGAAAAAGAAGAAGAAGAAGTGACGGGTCACAAAAACAAAAGGAAATTGAGGTCTGATGTCTGGACCCATTTTATTATTGTTAAGAAACTTAGTAAAGGGGTTAAAGTTTGCAAATGCAAATACTGTGGACGCTTGTTCACCTTTTTGCGTGTCCCCAAGTGTAGGGAATCTGTTGCAGATAAGCGTGTGACCAAGTCTATTATCGAACCCAAAGGATAATTATAGGCTTACTATTTAATCTATTTATGACAATTCTATTATAAGACAAATCTGGGTATTTTAAGAGAATTACCTAAATTAACTATGCAGAAAATAATTACTAAAAATAACAGATAAAATAAATATGAAAGTGTTCAAGAGAGAAGATAGATAGCACTAGGCAATCCAGTTAAATTAGTTGAATCAATTCACTAGACAATCGATTAGAATCCCTACAGTTCTTATGAAGGCAATCACTTAATTATGTTAAATCCCTCTTTTAGAGTAAACTTAACACGTAAACCTGGTTTAAACCCTCAGATGCAGAAGAATAATTCATACTCCCTTTCTACGTACTTCAGAATTAATCCTCAACTCCCACCTAATAATCTAAGAAACCAAATCCTATAGAATGGTAATTAATAAATATATTAAGTGTCTACTATTGATTATTCTAATGAACAAAGGTTATACGGGTAGATCCCTTTTACCCATAGCAGATAGACAAATATAATACCTTCTATGACACAAACAATAATCATAAACATGTATAGGTCAATGACATACTCATAAATAAGGACAAATCATATAAGACAAAAATATAAGTCTCAAATCAAAGCGTTAATAAAGGAATAAAAATACTGCAGGTATCCAACCTTAAGTCTAGATCATCAATTCAAAACAATTTAGCCTTAAAAACCTAGAACTATCCAAGAAGTACTAGCCCATGGTGTTACAAGCAACAACCATGTCGATGGAATGAAACTTACCCATGAGTCTATAAATCAACAATAAGAAATTAAAGAAGGAAGAAAAACCAGTTTCTGGAATAAATCTCCGTCTTCTCTTTCCGTCTTGATGATCCTTCTCCGTTTTCCTTCTCAAGTAGCAAACACCGTGATCGAGTGTGATAGGTGAAAGGCGGGTGAAGGGTAGAGATGGATGGCGGAAGGTGATGAAAAGTACGTATGGATGTGTAGGAGTATGAAGAGTTATGGAGAGTTTGGAACACCCCAAAGGCTCCTTTTATGGTTGAGGACTGATAATTCCCGAATTATGACTCAAAAGTAGGCTTTTTCACGTCAAAAACACGAACGGGCCAAAAAACGACGAAACGGGCTCGCTGGAAAGCGGCACTGGTCGTGCCAAATGTGGCACGGGTCGTGCCGGACACGGACGTGCAACATCTCTCGCCGGCATCGGTAGCACGGGCTGGCTGGACACCCGGCACTGGTCATTCCAAATGTGGCACGAGTCGTGCCACCCGTTGGCTGCATGCGCGACCTCACAGTTTTACTCATAACTTCTTCATCCGATCTCTATTAAGGTGATTTTTGCACTCACGCGATCCTCTCTTCTTTAGTTTCAAACCATATAAAGAACTCCTGAAAAATCGTCCATTTGAGTGTGAAACGACTCGTACAAAATGGCACTGGTCGTGTTGGTCGGTACAGCTTGCGCGCCTTCACCGTTTTGATCATATCTCCCTCATCTGACCTCCAATTGAGGTGTTTCTTAAGCCAAAATGACCTTCTCTTCAGTAGCTTTCTAAACATATATCACATGATCAATTTGGATCTCTACATCAATATAGAAAAATTGAGCAAAAAGGACATGCGTTTTTCAGCATTCTTTCACGATTTCACTCCTCATTCCAACTTTGCACCTGTAATCCGTTTTCTACCTAAAAATACGAAATAACACCTCAAATGCACCAATATCTAAAATATATGAAAATTAACCATTTAGTGCTAAAATACGAACATAAATTCCTCAAAACGGTGCTAAATCTGACCCTAAAACATGCAGATTTTCACACTAATCAAACCCCCCAAACTTATGATGTTGTTCGTCCCCGAACAACGAAATCGAACAAAGAAGAAAGATAGTGTGTAAATCAAATGGAAAACAAAGGATATAACTACTAGGCCATTCAACATACAATTGTCATTAACTCCGGTCATGCAACTCTTATTACATGCAATAATTCATTCATAGCATACAAGTTAAGACATTCACTACCAATTAAAATGCTCTATCAACTTGTTCTCACAGGAAGTATATCACTCTCTCTCAAATGTAAAATATGTACACTTATAAGGTATGGTGTTTACACTCAAATTCAATTCAAGTGCATGCGTAACCATAAGCTTGCCAAACGTCTCATACTCTCCACCACTAAAAGTATGATTCGACAATGGGAACAAAAAGGACTTTTAATAGGATGTAATGTTGGCTCCTTGGTTAAGGTAGGAAACATATGGATAAGTGACTCAAAAATTGGTTCAATCAAGAGCGCCTATCATGATCTTTCATTCGTCTTCCTCACTTCAATTAAGCACATCATCCTCCACAATTCTTCAATTTTCTCTTTCTTCCATGCACAACATATACACTTTTTTCCTCTTTTCATCTCTTTTCTTGAGGTACCAGTTTTGGGCACTACCTCACTCATCCTACATAGGGTACCAGTTTCGGGCACTACCCTAGTGTGTTTGTTTCAATAGAGTACTAGATTAAGCACTACTCCATGATTTTCCTTTAGATGCAATTTCAAGCTCAATCACTTTTTCAACACCAATTTCATTCATTTCCAAGCTGTTATCAAGCTCCATCAACTCACTTTGAAAAGCCATTAATTCTCCTTCATGACGGACAATCAAGGCTCAAAAAAATCATTAAGATACTCGAAGTGGTTATTTCTTGTAGGTTGCCAAAGAATGAGGTTTTAAGGCTCAATGGAGCTAACTATGGATAAACAATCATATGGGTAGAGAATTATTTGGCTAAGTGACTCATAATAATCAAGGATGGCCTTAAATCATCTTCCATCATCTAATATAACATGTAGTCGCAAGCAAGACAAGAGGCAAGTTCTAGAATACACGCACAAAAATGATACTCACCAGAAAGAAATATCATGTATTTATGTACATGATCTAAAGGCTCAAAATCTCACTTGGGTTATCAAGTAACAGAGCACTCTTCATGGTAAGCAATATCTCACAAGTACACTTAGAACTTAATATCACAATATAACTTAAGTGCAATCCCTTCATCAATTTTAAGAGCATATGAATTTCTGGTAAAATTTTAACAAATAAATATCCATACTAAGCACATAACCAGAAACTCACACTTCGACACCTCAACTACTCAATAATCCACACAATTTATCACATGAAAATTAAATTAAGGAAACGAAGGCACCTGAATTTTAATCTCCTCCACATCTTGTAACCTCCTCGAATTATTTAACTTGATCAGGCGTAGGCCTCAGATAGAACTCACATCTCTTTGCTACTCCGATATCCTTCATAATCATTAAAGCTCAAACACTTCTCATCACCAATCAGAACTCATCAGTAAATCATAGGAGAACTAAAAATTCAAACCAAAAATAAAATCACAGCTAATCTAATAAACAAATAAGACACACAAGACACTTGGAAAGTCACAAAAAATTCGAAAGATCGAAATAAATTCCGAAAATTCTAAAAAATATCGACCTCCAAGCATTACACACAGAGCGAACATACCTATGTGCAGATGGAACGAGGGAAGAACATCACACCCCCCAAACTTAGATGAAAACGTGAGTTGAATCTAAGTTTCAAAGGATGTAATTACCTTAAGTGTAAGCACGCACCTTGCGTATAATTCACCTAGCACAAGACACAACAAAGCAAATAAAATAAAATAAAAGCATTAAAACAATGGGTTGCCTCCCACCAAGCGCTCTTGTTTAACGTCGATGAGCTCGACGAAAATCAATAGGCTCATCGAAATGGCCATGGATATCTTTCATCCTTGCCATCGTATTCTAATCTTTGTGCTTCTTCATCAATCATGTACTTGTGGCAAGGGATGGCCTCGTTGGCATTCTTAAAATTTATCTTTACTTTGCCAACCATGTTTTGATCACATCTCATCAACCTCTCCATTCTACTCCACCACTTATTCCTTCTTCTAACAAAAATTCCCAAATTCTCTTCTAACACTTTGTCCATAAGAATATGAGAGGAATCATTAGGTAAAACAAAATCAATGAAAATAGTATCATCAAATTCAATGCAACTTAAAGAATTTAAAGGTCTAGAAATGCTCATTTCATTCTTCAAGTCATCTTCGGTTGCTTCTTGACTTTGCTCTCCTTCTTTATCTTCTTTCTCTTCCTCATCAATGGATATATCATTTGACTCATGTAAGCATTCAAGGAATTCAAGAGAAAGCTTATTAGAAAGATCATCAGTAATAGTAGTAGGAAGAGTAAGAAATTCGCTTAGGCTTGTTTCTAATGGATCCTTAGAAAGGATTATGGGTAAGCTCTCCCTAGCGATTTCCTCTACTATGTCAATGTTTTTGTACTCCTCAAACGACAACTTAGGACCTTCAAATTGTATTCCACTGCGCAATGGAACAACAGTTTCTTCCACAAACCCTTCTTCAACCTCTACTCTTTCCTCTTGTTGAAGTAGACGGAGCATAAGCAAATCCAAAAGCTTTTGTCTCTCTTCTGTTTCCTTCTTCATCTCTTCTTGTTGCTTCTTCAACTCTTCAAACAAATTCTCGGATTCATTGAAAATTTTCATTGAAGTAGAATAAGTGTTATCTTGATGAGGTTGATATGAATTTTCATTATAAGAACAAGACCATTCATCTTCATATCTGACTTGATTGTAGTATTGAGAATGAACTTGTTTCATTGGAAAATCATAATCATAGTTACTCTCATCCATGTAATATGGAGGAGGAACCATAGCATTCTTATTTCCATAGAATTCCATCTCGTGCATGTACCTCAAAAATAATTCAAAGTCAGAATATGTTCAAATATATAAATAAATAAAAATAAAAATAAATATGAATAAAATAAAAATAAAAATAAAAGCAATTAAAAATTTAACGTCCTAAATTAAAATAAATCACAAAAGAGTTAAATAGTAAAGCCAAGGGAATTATCCCCGGCAATGGTGTCATTTGCTTGTTCACCTTTTTGTGTGTCCCCAAGTGTAGGGAATCTGTTACAGATAAGCATGTGACCAAGTCTATTATTGAACCCAAAGGATAATTATAGGCTTACTATTTAATCTATTTATGACTATTCTATTATAAGACAAATTTGGGTATTTTAAGAGAATTACCTAAATTAACTATGCAGAAAATAATTACTAAAAATAACAAAATAACAGATAAAATAAATATGGAAGTGTTCAAGAGAGAAGATAGATAGCACTAGGCAATCCAGTTAAATTAGTTGAATCAATTCACTAGACAATCGGTTAGAATCCCTACAGTTCTTATGAAGGCAATCACTTAATTATGTTAAATTCCTCTTTTAGAGTAAACTTAACACGTAAACCTGGTTTAAACCCTCAGATGCAGAAGAATAATTCATACTCCCTTTCTAGGTACTTCAGAATTAATCCTCAACTCCCACCTAATAATCTAAGAAACCAAATCCTATAGAATGGTAATTAATAAATATATTAAGTGTCCACTATTAATTATTCTAATGAACAAATGTTATACGGGTAGATCCCCTTAATTTACCCATAGCAGATAGACAAATATAATACCTTCTATGACACAAGCAATAATCATAAACATGTATAGGTCAATGACATACTCATGAATAAGGACAGATCATATAAGACAAAAATATAAGTCTCAAATCAAAGTATTAATAAAGGAATAAAAATACTGCAGGTATCCAACCTTAAGTCTAGATCATCAATTCAAAACAATTTAACCTTCAAAACCTAGAACTATCCAAGAAGTACTAGCTCATGGTGTTACAAGCAACAACCATGTCTATGGAATGAAACTTACCCATGAGTCTATAAATCAACAATAAGAAATTAAAGAAGGAAGAAAAACCAGTTTCTGGAATAAATCTCTGTCTTCTCTTTCCGTCTTGATGATCCTTCTCCGTTCTCCTTCTCAAGTAGCAAACACCGTGATCGAGTGTGATAGGTGAAAGGAGGGTGAAGGGTAGAGATGGATGGCGGAAGGTGATGAAAAGTACGCATGGATGTGTAGGAGTATGAAGAGTTATGGAGAGTTTGGAACACCCCAAAGGCTCCTTTTATGATTGAGGACTGATAATTCCCGAATTATGACTCAAAAGTAGGCTTTTTCACGTCAAAAACACGAACGGGCCGAAAACGACAAAACGGGCCGAAAAACGACAAAACGGGCTCGCTGGGAAGCGGCGATGGTCGTGCCAAATGTGGCACGGGTCATTCCAGACATGGACGTGCAGCATCTCTCGGCGGCATCGGCAGCACGGGCTGGCTAGACACCCAGCACTGATCATGCCACCCGTTGGCTGCCTGCGCGACCTCACGGTTTTGCTCATAACTTCTTTATCCGATCTCCGATTAAGGTGATTTTTGTGTTCACGCGATCCTCTCTTCCTTATCTTTCCAACCATATAAAGAAATCCTGAAAATCGTCCATTTGAGTGTGAAACGACTCGTACAAAGTGACACTAGTCGTGCTGGTCGGCACAGCTTGCGCGCCTTCACCGTTTTGATCATATCTCCCTCATCTGACCTCCAATTGAGGTGTTTCTTGAGCCAAAATGACCTTCTCTTCAGTGGCTTTCTAAAAATATATCACATGATCAATTTGGATCTCTACATCAATACAGAAAATTTGTGCAAAGAGGACATGCGTTTTTCAGCATTCTTTCACGATTTCACTCCTCATTCCAACTTTGCACCTGTAATCCGTTTTCCACCTAAAAACACAAAATAACACCTCAAATGCACCAATATCTAAAATATATGAAAATTAACCATTTAGTGCTAAAATACGAATATAAATTCCTCAAAACGGTGCTAAATCGGACCCTAAAACATGCAGATTTTCACACTAATCAGGACTTGTGTACAATAAAGTAACTAGTAGAACTGGAACGGGAAATATGAGACGCCATTTAGAAGTTTGTCCCAGGAAAAGCACACGTGATGTTGGAAAAGCATTAATGGCTAGGAGTGTTGCACAAAAGTTTGATCCTAATTATTTTAGAGAGTTGTTGTGTTCTGCTGTGATTGTTCATGATTTGCCTTTTAGGTTTGTTGAGAATAACTGCATTAGGTTAGCTTTTGAATACCTTTTGCCTGAAGCCAATTAAGTTAGTTTCTAGAAATACCTTTGAAAGTGTTGTGGGGGAGTGCCGTGAATTGAAAACAGATTTGGAGTGGGCCAAAAGAACAGCGTAGCTAAAACAAGGATAGAGTAGAATGTGTATATCAATGTCTTAACATAAAGAATGTTGAGACACAGAATATAACACAATGCACAGCGGAATAAATACGAAGAAATCAGAATTAATTTTCTCCCAAGTCTTACGACTTGTGATGCCTTCACCGGCAAAAAATTTTCTTATTAAAACTTCAAGACGATTACAAAAATACACCACGAAAATCAAACACGAAAACAAATCCTATTCTAAATCCTTAGACATAGGATTCACAGAAGGAATATCAAGAATGATATCCAACACAAAGAATATGAAAACAAAAACTCTAAAAGTGTAATCTCTAAATCTCGGTGTTCTGCCTCTCTGCATCTAAAGTGAGAAGATAACGATCCTTTTATAGGAATAAAAATCTTTGCTCTCTTAGCAGATCATCCCACGTTCTGCATTCCTTGGAGTTCAAGTCCATATCCATGTTGTGTACTTCTTCCTTGATGTCCATGACGCTGCGTTCCCACGTTCTTAACAACTATATTTCACGTTCTTCTCTTCTGCAAAAGAAATAAAGAAATGACTTTTTCTTTCCTAATAAATAGGAACTACCCGATTCCACAGGATAAAGACACGTTAATTAAATAAATTAATTAACTAAAAATTAGGAAAAAGTAAAACAATTAAAATAGAAAATTTGAATAAATCAATTTCCAACAATCTCCCCCATTTTGCGTTTCCTACAGAAAAAGGAAAAAAAATAAAACAAAATATACTCCCCCATATTACGCAATATGACAAAAAAACAGACTCCCTCATACGTTAAAAATACGAGAAAAAAAAATAATAAACTCCAAAAATATTAGATATCACAAATAGTTTGAAATTTGAAACGTAATATCCAAACAAACAAAAAAAATGATATCTAACAATATAAAAAAAACAGAATGTCTGTAGCATCAACCAAAAACATCATAAACACTCATCGGATATTCAATCCTAATCAGCATCAGAAATATCAGCATCTCCATCGGAATTATTTGCGCCACCTGTACCTACGTCATCTCCCCCATGGTTCTTAGGCAACAAACTTTGCAACTGATCACGAACATTAAGCACAAGAGAATATTCTTTTTGAAATGCTGTAGCATGACTAGTAAGGCGCAAGTTTTGTTGGTGAAGAAACACTGTTGACACTTCACAAGACGATGAAGAGAGCACATGAGCAATTGAACAATATGGAAAATCACAAATATGACTACCCTTAAGCAGAGATGACGGAATCACAAACTTCTCAACTGTTGAAAGAGAATATGGAGATTCAAAAGCAAAACCATTAGATGTCAAGACATTCCAAATCAGAGAAGGATAAGGAAGAATACCCATCTTTGTCTTCATGTTAGCAAACTTGAACATATTATTAATGACCAAGACACCAAAATCAATAGGACGACGAGTTTAGAGCTTATAAAGTAGAGTAGCCTGATCTGATGTCACAACACTAGAGTTTGATTAAGGCATCCAATTATGAATAGCAATCTTATGAAGAGCGGCATTCAGGGAGCTAAGAGACGATACCTTCAACCTTGGTGACCAAGTGTTGATAACACCACCTGTCAACACTCGTGCAACCTCATCCATGTTGAGCGTGTCTTCAGTTTCTCCCAGAGTTGGAAGATTAAAATACTTATTTATGAGACCAACAGAGAAACGACAAACTTTATAAATTTGCCACATTTAAGAGACCTCTTTTCAAGTATCGATTCAGCCAAGTTAACATAAAATTCCTTCACAATATCATCAACATATCTACTGACTTTGACCACAGTATTCAAGAAATTTCTTTCTTTCAAAAACTCATCCAAATTGTATTTCTTGAATTTTTCTACATCTATCACTTTTTCAAGCAGTATGGAAAGCACAGAAAGAGAGTTCCAATAATTTATACCGTTTTCATAGTAGAAACATGGGTCAGTATCTGGAGTAATGTCAAACTCTGAATCAGTGTAGTCATTCTCTTTATCAATCTGTTCATCAGCGTCGGCAGTAGACTTTATCACTTCTGACTCTAAATCAGAATCCTGAGGACCTACAAATTTTGACCACTATCAACATCCACATCAGGACCAGATTCATTCTCAGATGGATTTGTCTCATACCTCACAGAAGCTTTGGATTTGGAAATTTCAGTGGTACGCAGAATAGTCTTCTGCTTATTCTGAGAAGGCAGAGGTAAGTATTGTGGACACTTATGGAGTCTATTTAAACGGCGTGGCTGGTGTATAGATGAGGATTCCTTATGAGTAGTTGTTGGAGATTTTCCAACATTCGACACAGAGGATTTTTTTGTGATTTTCTTTTGAGCAGAATAGGTTTTTGCGAAGGGAAAGAGTTTTTTTTAGAGCGTGAAGAGGTGGCCTTTTGAGGAGTGGAGTTCAAAGGAACCAATGGAACTGAGATGTTCAAACCCGAAATAGGAGCAATAGAATCAACATTCATAGGACTGTGCGTATGGAGTTTTGAACCGGATGGATTTGAAACTTGGGGATTGATCACATAAGTCAATGGAGGAATTTTCGGTGATGGAGTTGACGGAAGCTGAGCAGATTGGAGAGAGGAGATCACGGCTTGGGTGACAGAATTCACAAGCATCGTGATTTGATCAGTATTCATGTTAGGAGAGGAGAGAAAAAAACGTGTATTGAATAGAGATATTACACGCAAGAAGAAAAAAATATATGGAAATAAAAAGAAAACACCTTAACTATTTAAATATGGTAATAAAAATGGATAAATATCAAAAATATCTCAACAATATCCTAAAAATAAGGATAATTATCAAAGCACTTAATTCTTAAACACCACGTAGATTTAAAAAAAAAAAAATTAGATCACACAACCGATAACTATATATAGATAATCCATGATTAAATTATCATTTAAATTTTAAATTTCAACGTGACACCCAAAATTTTATTTTTATCCAATTTTTTTTTGGAAAAACTTAAAATATCCAATTTATCACCTTTTGAAAAGAAAGCATCGTCGTAGCCACCGTCGTGCCCCTAGTTACTCAGTGATAAACGAATATAGATGTACTTTCTCATCACCTTTTGAAAAGAATGCATCGTCGTACCCACCGCTGTGCACCTAGTTACTCAGTGACAAGATTATACACCATTTCTTTTCCTTATTATTTTTTATTAATCAGCAACCACCTTTTCGACTTGGTATTTTATTGCTAATTATTTTTCACATCGGATTCTTTTGGGGTTGGGTAATCAACGCAAGAAATCATAAATTTAAAAGATAATTTTATCAAGATTAATAAAAGAAATAATTTTTTTTAAAAAACGCAGAAAAAGGAAAAAGATATCGGGATTTAAAAAAAAACTCAAATTTTACAAAGGCCAAGAGATTTTTGAATATGTGAAAACCTCTGAAAATATATTGCCTTAGTAAATATATCTGCAAATTGGTGCTCAGTATGAATGTAATCTAATTTGATTATATTTTTCTCAACTAAATCCCGAATAAAGTGGTGTCCAATTCTTATGTGCTTTGTACGACTATGTTGTACTGGATTTTTTTAGATATCTATCTCACTTGTATTATCACATAAAATAGTAAGAGTGTCAGATGCGTACCCATAGTCTGCAATCATTTATTTCAACCAAAGTAGTTGAGTACAACAGCTTCCAGTAGCTACGTATTCAGCTTCTGCAGTAGATAAAGAGATGCAATTCTGCTTTCTACTGTGCCATGACACCAAATTATTCTCAAAATAGACACATCTACCAATCATACTCTTTCTATCATCTACATCTCCCTTTTAACATGTACCACATACCACATTATCATTTTGACTCAAAGAAGGTAGGTCACAAACAATATCAAAATTTGCAAGTTTCAAAATATTTTTAAAATTAACATGACCAAGTTTTTGATGCCATAAGACAGTGTCATCAACACGCACATTGTATGCAACAAATCTGGTTTCAACCAAATAACAGTTATCGATAGATCTCTTACCTGTCATGACACAAGAATTAGAATTATCAAAAACTTCACATGAATCTTTGTTAAACTGGACACGCAAATTATCATCACACAGTTGACTAATACTAATCAAATTTGCACGTAATCCATCAACTAGAAATACATTATGCAATTTTGGAAAACCTTCAAGATTCAATATACCTTTTCCAGTGATTTTACCTTTTGCTCCTCCTCCATAGGTAACCTTACCTCCATCAAATTCTTTGAAATCAATCAAATTCTCTCTTGTACCTATCATATGGCGAGAACAACCGCTATTGAAGTACCAAGATCCTGCAATATTACTACTTAAAGAAGTATAAACGACATTGCATTTTAGATCAGATTTACGAATCCATTTGAGTTTAGTCTTAGGGTGTGGAGCAGAATGTGAAGACACTGGAGATGACATTTTATCATATTGCATATCTTCTTTCATTTTATAGCAAAAAGGACGTATATGGCCTCTAATAAAGCAGTAATGACAGACGTAATGCCTTTTTCTAACTCTTTTTCTTTTTGGAGTAGTATCTTTCTTTTGAACATCAGTCAATATTTCAGGTTTGACAAAATTCACAGGTTTGCTACCATCAACATATAAGTTAGGAAATACTTTTTCAGGACTGAAACCTAAACCTGCCTTACATGTTTGACCAAAACACAATGCCTCAGTTAGAGTATACTTACCTTTATTCAATCTGTCAAAGGTTTGAGTAGCTTCTTCAAGCTTCTTTTTCATAGCGCTCAATTTCATGTCCTTCTTAGTGAGAGAAACTTCTAGACGAGTGGTCACCATTTTAAGTTCATCATTCTCCTTTGAAATCGAATCAATGATTTTGCATTGATCCTTTCACTTCCCAAGGAGTTCATCATATAGAACTTTGAGTTCATTGATAACTTGTAGGGCTTCATCATTCACCTCAAATGTATCTTATGTCTCAGAAACAACAGATGAGTTAAAACAGTTCATACGATTAAAATTTTATGAAAATACCTGTCTGATATCGTGACAGATGTTATGACATCGCTGTAGTCATCATCAGAACTGATACTATCATCGATGGTGGCAAATAGTATGTTCTGATCAAAATTCTCAGTTTCGGATCCATCATCATCACTCCATGTGGTATTCAGATTCATCTTCCTTCTCCTAAGAGTATTTGTGCATTCTTTAGCAAAATTCCCAAATCCATGACAAGCTCTACATTGAATTGAATCCATGTCATTCATTTCAACTTGACTACTTGGAGGATACCAGTTTGTCCTTCTTGAACAACCAGGGTCAGATTATGACTTCTGCAGACCTCTCACCGGTGTATACCTCTTTGTCTGATGTGGTGCAGGAGGTGCTGAAGACACTTGAGGAGAGTTGTTAATCTGGATGCGCAGTTTTACGCTGCTGCAATTTTGTTTATTCATCTTCTTGATGATTGTGTTAAACTTTTTTCTTAGCAATACAACATTCGCACATCCTTCATCCAACAACTCTATCTCATAGACTTCTTCTTCTATGAAACTTTCTTCTTTCACAAGTGTGTAAGATCAGCTTATAGAGCAAGATTCTTACCTGTATGAAACGTGTGTGGAGAATTAAGCTGAACCTGTTTATGCCCAAAGTTGAGTTCATAGGTCTTCAAGATACTCATCAATTCTCCTAGAGGGAGAGTTACAATATCTCTAGCTTCTTCAATAGCAGAGACCTTAATATAAAATCTCTTTGGAAGTGATCGCAAGACTTTATTGACAAGTCGTTCATTGCTGATCGGATCTCCCAAAGTTTGAGCTTCATTAGCAATATCAAAAATCTTTTCATTTTATGAAGATATTGATTCATCTTCATCCATACGAAGATTTTAAAACATGGTTGTGAGATATCTCATTTTAGATTTTCGAACACTCTTAGAACCCTCATAATGTTCTTGTAAAATTTTCCATGCATCTTTTGCAGAGACGCAATTGGTAATCATCTTGAACATGACTACATCAACAGAAGAAAAAATTGCATTTAAAGCTCTTGAATTATAATTTCTAAGTTGAGTTTCTTGTGGAGTCCATTCTCCTTCAGGTTTAATGATTGTGTCATTGTCCGCATCGATTCTTCGAGGAGGACTCCAACCATTAATAACAGAACGCCAAACTCTTTCATCAATTGATTTGATGTGAGTTCGCATTCGCACCTTCCACATGGAATAATTAGTTCCATCAAGTATTGGAGGGCGTAAAATAGAAGAAACGGAATAATCCATGACACAGGAAAAATAGGATCTGCACTTAGTATAAATCAAGTGTAAGCTCTGATGCCAAATGAAAGTGCTGTGGGGGAGTGCCGTAAATTGAAAACAGATTTGGAGTAGGCCAAAAGAACGGCGTAGCTAAAACAAGGATAGATTAGAATGTGTATATCAATGTCTTAACATAAAGGATGTTGAGACACAGAATATAACACAATGCACAACAGAATAAATACGAAGAAATCAGAATTAATATTCTCACAAGTCTTATGACTTGTGATGCCTTCATCGGCGAAAAACTTTCTTATTAAAACTTCAAGACAATTACAAAAACACATCACGAAAATCAAACACGAAAACAAATCATATTCTAAATCCTTAGACATAAGATTCACAAAAGGAATATCAAGAATGATATCCAACACAAAGAATATAAAAACAAAAACTCTAAAAGTGTAATTTCTAAATCTCGGTGATCTGCCTCTCTGCATCTAAAGTGAGAAGACAATGATCCTTTTATAGGAATAAAAATCCTAGCTCTCTAAGCAGATCATCCCAAGTTTTGCATTCCTTGGAGATCAAGTCCATATCCACGTTGTGTACTTCTTCCTTGATGTCCATGACGCTGCGTTCCCACGTTCTTAACAACTGTATTCCATGTTCTTCTCTTATACAAAAGAAATAAAGAAACGAATTTTTCTTTCCTAATAAATAGGAACTACCCAATTCCACAAGATAAAGACACGTTAATTAAATAAATTAATTAACTAAAAATTAGGAAAAAGCAAAACAATTAAAATAGGAAATTTGAATAAATCAATTTTCAACAACCTTGAAGAGTGATGATTTGAAAATTTATGAAAAGGAGAAAGGAAGGATTAAATGCATGTTAGAGATAGCACCAGGAAGAATATTCTTAACTTCGGATTGTTGGAGTTCTATTACCACTGATGGTTATATCTCTTTAACGTGTCACTTTATTGATGAAAATTGGGTGCTACAAAAGAAGGTATTAAACTTTTCTCTCATGCCATCTCCACTTACCGGTGTAGCATTATCTAATAAATTGCTTTCTATGTTTTTGGAGTGGGGGATTAAAAGTAAGATATTCTCTTTGACTTTGGATAATGCATCATCTAATGATGTTTCAGTTGATTTATTGGTTACACAATTGCAATTGAATGATGTACTTCTTTGTAAGGGAGAATATTTTCATATACGTTGTTGTGCTCATGTGATTAATTTAGTGGTACAAGATAGTTTAAATGATATTGGTGGGGGCTGTTACTACGATTCGTGATAGTATAAAATATATTCAGGGTTCACAAATGAGGAAACAAAGATTTGTAGAATGCGTGGCAATGGTGTCTTTGAGCAATAAGAAAGGATTGAGACAAGATGTGCCTACTAGGTGGAATTCTACATTTCTAATGCTTGATAGTGCTTTGTACTATAAGAAAGCATTTATGAACACGCAGTTAAGTGTTCCCAACTACCTTCATGCCCCTACACCAATAGAATGGGAAAAAATAGAAATGATACGCAGTTTCTTAAGTTTGTTTTATGAGGTTACAAACATATTTTCCGGTAGTAAGTACCCAACAGCCAACTTGTACTTTCGCCCAATTGTCACGTGTTATGCTTCGTTGATACAA
The DNA here is from genome assembly GCA_023678885.1 of Pogostemon cablin. Lineage (NCBI taxonomy): Eukaryota > Viridiplantae > Streptophyta > Magnoliopsida > Lamiales > Lamiaceae > Pogostemon > Pogostemon cablin. The sequence continues at coordinate 29,155,894 of CM042969.1, read as the reverse complement.
AGTAAGAAAAGTGAAGATGAGTACATAAGAAAGATGACAGAAAAGATGTTGCTGAGCAATGTATGGGGATTTTTACTAATTGAATTGTTGAACTCTTTTGAAGCATTGATCACATTTAAAGCAATGAATATAGATTGGATGCATTCAGTTTAAGGAATCAAACTCTGATAATGTGGTATATTATTTTGCTACTGTTGTAGTTATCATACATTGAGTGATGAAGTTCATACTTATAGAATAATGTTTATGATTTTGTTTTAGAAAAGGTGGGAGTCTCCTTTAGGTCAAAGACGAAGTGTATTTGTTGTTGGAATCTAAATATGCTCCTATATCATAGATTGTTTTCAGATTTAAGAAAAATTGAGTGAGTTTCTAAATGATCAGTTTTTTTTTCACCTCTCAATGAATACATATTATGGTAAAGAAGTGAAGGTTTGTGCTAGATATATTATTTGGAAAAATATCAGTTACACATAATTACATCATTATAGCCTTACAGGTTCAGAACTTGGAAAACATCCTCAGAAATTCAAGAACACGCCCTTGTCATTTGCCATTTTAGTTATATTGTGGTTGTATCTCTATTAGTCTATTTAATGATTTTCCTTAAATTATTTTGGGAGAAATGGCCCATGCCTTTTTTATAATTATTTGACATGTAGTCTTTGCATTCACTACTTTACATAAATTTTTTAAACTTGCAATTTCATTTTTTAATTTGAATGCTAATTAATTTTATCTATTTATGCAGGATGAAATTGCTTGGATTTGAGGCAAAGATTGTAAAATTAATGAAATTGGATGTTATAATTTGACTCAAACATGTATATTTATTTTTAGACAATGGGATTGTATTTCATGATTTTAAAATTTTAATTATGTTTTTTTAATTTATTTATTATTTGTTGTTATCGTGTCGTGTCATTTCAACCCGTATTTTTCGTGTTCGTGTCGTGTCAGCACGAATTCTTATCGTGTCGTATTCGGGTTTGACATTATCGTGTCGTGTCACTATCGTGTCGACACGAAACCCAACTCGTTAGCACGAATTGCCACCCCTAATTACCGGTGACAAGGAAATAGAAATTCAAAATGTTAAAATTTTTCTCAAATAAACATTTGATATCAAAGATCTTGGTCTTCTTAAGTATTTTCTGGAAATTGAAATAACTCACTCCAAAAAGAGATTATTCCTCTCTCAAAGGAAGTACACTCTTGATTTGCTTCAAGAAACAGATAAACTTGGTATTAAGCCTGCTAGTACTCCTATGGAAACCAAATGAGCAATTCAGATGTATTGTGATAACAATGTTGCACGCCACATAGCATCAAACCCAGTGTTCCACGAGCGTACGAAGAACATTGAGGTGAATTGTCATTTCATTCGAGACAAAGTTCAAAGAGGAATGATTCAAACACCGTATATTGCAAGCAAGGATCAACTCGCAGACATATTCACGAAAGCCTTAGACAAATCAAGACATAAATAAATTTTAGACAAGTTAGGGGTGATCAACCCATTCACCCCAACACTTGAGGGGGAGTGTTGAAATAATTTATTGCTCTCTCTCACTCTCCATCTTCCATTATTAATTTTCTTGATAGTTTTTAAGTTACAACAGCTATTTTTTACATGGTGTGTACTGGCTAGTTTTCTTATATGCCTATTGATGAGAGTGAAAATAAGCGTGTTTTAGTGTCCAATTTAACACCTTTTTGATTGATATTATAGTCTTATATGAGCACAATGGTCTTATATTCATTATATGTGAGATAAAGGTGCATTTAAGGTATTTTGTTGTGTTTTAGGTGGAAAAAGGGATCAAAAGTGTAAAGTTGGAGAAAAGGTGTAATTTATGCAAGAATGCTGAAAACGCACGTTCAACTTTCATAATTATTCTGTATTGTTGTGGAGCTTGAAACTATTGGTGTTATATATGGTTGGAAATCCACCGAAGATAGGATCGTTTTGGCGTAAAGAACATCCTAATTGGAGGTTGGACGAGGAAGTTATGAGCAAAGTGGTGAAGCCGCGCGAGCTGTGCCGAACAGAATTGCAGTGCTACTTTCCATGGCCTGTTACATATTCAATTCTTGGAGTTATTATAAGTTCTTTATATGGATAGAAAGCCCAGGAAGAGAGGATCGCGTGAGCGCTAAAATCACTCAATTCGGAGGTCGGAAGTGAAAGTTATACGCGAAACGGTGAGCCCGCACAAATCGGTTCGACCTGCTTGAGGTCGAACCGAGGTCGAACCCGACGGAAAAAATGCTGGTTCGACCACGACATGCTGGTTCGACCTGTTGGCTGGTCGAACCATGCACCTGGGACGTCCAGAAGGGTGGTTCGACCATGGTTCGACCTGTAGGGGTTGGTTCGACCTGTTTGGGAGGTCGAACCCCGCTTCGGGAACTTACCAAATCCGTATTTTTGAGGCCTAAACGCGTGTGATCACTTGAAAAGCCCATTCCAGCTCTAGGAGACGTGATTACAAGTATAAAAGGAGGTCTAGGAAGCCACAAACAAGGGAGAACACAACAACAATAAGAGAGGAGAAGAGAGGCCACACATACAACACCCCACAAGGGGGGATCACCCCCCAACCATCATCCTTTCCTCCATCCATACATCACTTTGAAGATTCGTTTGTGGAATCAAGAGGAGAACCAAGAGGAGAATTCAAGAGCGAGAAGGACGCGATGACACCACATTAAGGGTTTAGTCGTTTCCTAATTTATCTTGTATTTTCCGGATATCCGGGTAAGATCTATCCAACACCCATGATTGTTCTTCGTAACGTCATGAGCTAGAGCCTTTTTGGTAGAACTAGGGTTGTGAAGGTTTTATCTAGTTAATTGAACTTCCATGTATACACTCCGTACAACACTACTTGTGGTTTATTTTATATAAGATTGTGCGTTTTTAATCCATACTCAAAGTCGTTTTGTGCATCAATAATCGTTGTGTAGAGTCTGAATACATAACATGGTTATTGGTTGAGTGCGTTCACTGATGAGCAGGGTTTGATGTTATAATTCTAAGTGAAGGGATTCCGAAGTCTTATTAGAACTATCTTATATGAATATTTGTTAATTGAATTGAATTCGGGTTAGTAAGTAGGATAAAGAGGATAATTTTATAGTACCTATAAAGGGAGATCATATCGGGTTAGGTTCCAGACGTGGGAAATAATTGATACTGATAGTACCTAGAAATGGGGTGAAATTATATCTCTTGCTCCGAGGTTATTCACACGTGTTACACGCATGTTTACTTGTGTCTATAGAGTAGATGTGCATGGTTTAGTGATGCGTCCATATTCCACAAGGCAGAGTCGGACATCGACACATGGAAGGGAAGTTAAGTAGTAAAACTGGATTACCCTAGAGCTACCTATTCTCCTACTTGATCCACTTTCGTATTCTTCGAGTGATACTTTATTTAATTTGTTATTTTAATTAATTGTTTATTAGTTAATCATTTGATCCTTAAACATTATTGCCTTCGTCTTAATTAATTTAGATAATAATTAAATTGATAATACGCCGTCCCTTGGGTTCGATAATAACTTGGTCACCTTCGAAACTACAATTGATATCCTTCACACTTGGGGATTAAATTGTGTGTTGAGAAAACGCGCATCAAGTCACCTATAAATAGGATTGTATTTTAATCTGTAAATATACAGCACAGTATCAATGAAATTATATTTCTTCTTTCATTACATCCTCAATTTTAACAAAAAATAATTATAATAATGTCACTTTTTTATTCCTAAACATTTTGTCCCATGGAATACTTTTATAAAAATAATATACTGTTTTCAAATAATAAATAAAATATAATAAAATATTTTGTGTGTTAAAAGAAATTGATAAGGTTGAAATCCATTTATGTTGATTGCTTTACCATTTTAGAAATTTTTACAGTAGTATCGTGCAAACACGATTAGTCTTCAAACCCTCTTATTCTTTAACTTAATATAAAACATATTCAAATTTTAATTAAGTACTCATAGAAGTGTATTATTGTCGATTCGTCATAAAATAATAACTGATATTTATAAGAGCGGATACTTTCTAGCATCGTAAACCCGACTCACTCAAATATTACTATTGATAAAATAAAATATTCATATTTTTATTTTAGTCATTAACTTTTAATGTATTTATTTTTCTTTTCTAGCAAAAGAGACTTAGTATATGATTCACCATTTACTGCAACTACTACTTTATAAAGGATTAATAATCCTTAATTTATTTACGTGTAAAAAATAAATAATTATCTTATTGATACTTGGAGGTGTTATATCTATACTTCTATACTACTCCCTCCGTCCCAAGAATACATTCGCGTATTCTTGGGCACGGAGTTTAAGAAAAGTAAATTTTTGGTGGTGTGATGTAAGAAAGAGAAGGGGTATTTTGGGTAATTGAGTAGAATAAAGTGTATGATATAGTTGACTTTGACTAAATTGTGTGTAAAAAAAAGGTGGCATTTTTGTAATATTGTAGTAATGTAAGATTATTGATATTGTGTATTGTTTCCATTTTTAGGGGGCGAATGTATTCTTGGGACGGACCAAAATGGAAAGGGCGAATGTATTCATGGGACGGAGGGAGTATCTATTATGGCTGAGAGCCGGTGCGTGGGCCGGTAACTCCCCGGTGACCCGTCTTCCACATCCAATGACAGCTCCGTGCCGCGTGTCCGCCGCTATGCCTCTGCACTTCCACGTGTCCACCTACACCGGCAATCTTAACCCAATTCCCGCACCCAATCCCAGCTCCTTGCCGCGCATCCAACTCCCCCCTCTGCATTTCCACGTGTCCACTCACGCCGAGTCGTCGACAACTCTTCGCCTCATATATCTCTTGCTCACTCACCGCCTTCACCCCGCCTCTTCACCGACGCCGTTGCGGGCCGGTAACTTGCCGTAGGCCATCAATACCCTTTTATGCGTCCCCTTCTCAGCCTTCCTAATTCCACGTGTATCGTTTTCATTAGTTTCCATTTTTTCTTGATATACACCCGTATCCCTCCACCGCCCTAACATCACAATCAGCCTTCCTCCGTCCTCCTCTCTCTGCGTTTGCTTGCAGCTGGCCTTGCGACTACAAGGTGATTCTCTTTAAGATTTTTTTTGTTATTTTCTCATGTGACCCTCCCCATGGATAATCTCCATTTAAGTGATAATTGGATTATTTAATTTCTTTCTCCTAATTTTTTCCAATTTATAATTGTGGAATTTACTCTCGCAGTGAAGGAGTTTTGAGGCTTCATGAAGACGTCGATGAGAAGCTTAAGGAGTTTATGGGTGACTACACAGATGATGCTCTCGTGGTATGAAAATGGGAAATTGTGAGAATTTAATTGAACTTTCTGAAGATTTTAATACAGAGTCAAGCATATTTGGATACGATGCGGTTTGTTACGCTAATAGATTCAAAATTGCGTGCAGTTCCTTAAAGAGTTCTATATACTGTGGATTTTATAAATGGGATCATTAATCAATCTTCTTAACATTTTAACATGGCCAATTTGAATGAATGTCACATTTGTCGAATAGGACTTACGGAATCCAACATTTGGTGCATTTAACTTCGCCAAATGTGATTAGTCAATTTGTTTATCATACTGATAAGATGGAGACTGGAATTGCAGTAAATGTGATTTCTGTGTTAAATTTGCGAATTTGGTGAAGCTATTTCTGAAGCTTTTTTTTTTTCCCATTTCTGTGTTGCTCCCATGGTCTCAGACTCTCATGGGGGTTATCTTCAATTTGCGTTGACGGAGATGCACCATCTGCTATCTGCAACTAATCTCTTCAATACTCACTGCAATATTTACTTCAACATTCATCCTTGGCCTATGTGTTATGAGTGGAATGATTGAAAAAAATTTCTATTATTGAATGGCATAGTGGTTGATAGAATGTGATTTGTAGAAATATTGACTACTTCAGAAGGTCTTAGCTACCTACATGAAAGTTACATTCTTATATGCTCTTGGCCTGTTCTATGTCAGTTTTGGGTTGGCGGTGCTACAGTGGACAATCTTTAGATCGAGATTGCTTTTCGCTTAGTGCCGGAATATTTGACTTTCACAGGGTCAGTAATTTATTGTAAACCATTACCTTGTGCAACTTTTCTGAGTTTCTTTAGCAAATCCTGTACCCAAATAAAATTCTTATTCATAAACTTTAGTTACATAACTTCATAGATGACATGTTTATGATAATCATGTGGGTTCTTGTTGTTGGCCTTTGCTTTTGTCATTTCTATGCTTACTACTTCCAACATTTTCTTTTGTTTCTGTTTGACAATGTATACTTGTTGTGACCTACACTATTCTGACTGACTTGGTAATAATTAGAACTTTGGGTTTGGTTATAATTCCACAAGGACATGTTATGATGCTAATTTTTTGAGATAGTGACTTTGTCTGAATACTATTATTGCAAAATGTACAGTTGTTAATGGTTTAATTATTTTGGTTTCATGAATAGCTTATAATTATTTCGCAGTTGTGAGGTTTTGATCTGATTTATTCCTGATATACATCCCATATCCCTCCACCGCCTTAACGTCACAAAATCAGCCTCACTCCCTCTGCGTTTGGTTGCCGCTGTTCTGGCCTTGCCAGTTGCGACGACAAGGTGATTTATTTTAACATTTTTGTTATTTTCTTCCTTTTCTTATTCAGTCATCTCTGCCCAGATGCTTTCTGTGACTTCTCTTAGTTGAATTACTTCCTTTTTAAACTTTGTTGTGTGCTGAATACGGAATTTCATCATTATGTAATCTAGCCATCTTGATACTCTTAATATCCTATCATTGCATGTATCTTACTATGTGGTTGTTTTAATTTATGGAGTATGTGTTATTCATTTTGTTCCTTTACTTGTTGAACACTATATCGCATGTGCTCAATTATGCTCATTATTAATTGAGATAAGTTTCTAATGGTGGCCGAAGTGCTGGTGTGTTTAGCTTCAAGAGATAAAGTCATTCTCTTAGATTCTGAGAGTCTGAGGACGACTCAAAGCAATGTAAAGATGGTGTCATCTATATTTACTCTACTGATGTGTATAATATATGATATTGAATTGCATCATCTATAGATGTATTTCTGTAGTTTGTATGTCTCATCTTACCAACCTGTGCAATTCAACACGCCTAATTTCCGCCATTTTCTGTTGTAGCTCCGGAGACATTTTCAACAAAACACACTTCCTTGGATTCAAATGATGCAACATAAAGAGTAAGGGCTTCAAAGACGTCTTCTAAGGGTAGGATTTTATTGGCTCTTTCATACGTAATCATAATTCCATTTTGTGTAAAAAGAAGATGGTTTGTTTGGGGTCTGACCAGACTATCAGTCTATCTATGATAAGCTATAGATGTTCCTTGGTATAATGTTGCATATCCATAATTCCTGGCCCCTAGAATTCGAACTTGAGACACTTAATCAAATATGAAAGTATTTCTCATTAATTATTGAGATTCAAATCTCTTTAAACAACAGTTCTGCAAGAAAATATTGCGGAAGGCACTTGCATGCTTGCTACTGAATGCTTAGATCTTCTGGTTTTTGCTAGCTATTGTGGTGTTTTTAGGATAAATATGTCATTTTTGGTTGGATTACAAATGAATTTATGAGTTCTGTTTATGTTGTTTACCTTTATCCATATTTGTACATTTATGTTGCACCGATAATGAAAATGACTAAGGCACTGGATGGTAAGGTAGTAGATTGCCTTTTATGAAAGGAGCAGTAGAATTAGTTGATAAGTTAGCAATAATAATGAGACATATTTTGTTTTCATTTTCTGTATCCTACTTGAATGCAAGGAGGGACACACATGAATGACAAATATCTCTGATCTTGCAGTTAAACGGGTCCGGATCAAAACTTCCTAGACGGGTCCAGTATCTTCTAATGCTATCCCATCTTCAATCAGATGACTAAGTTGATGGTTCAGTTAATATGCCAGGATCGACCAACATTCATGAACAGAGTCTATTATTGATTTAGGCTTATAAATTTATAATAGTGTTATCAAATATCCTATTAATAAGTCATTCCATGATCAAAACCTGTACAGGGACATAGATTCATCTGATACAACCTTTATATTTACAGTAATATAGTCACACAACACATTGAATCTCAATGAATTTTGTTTGCATGTATCTTTCCCCCTTAACCAAAAAATACATTATATTCCCATCAATAAAGGCATTATATTTACATTAATAAAATTCAGGTTGTTATTACTCTCATGTGGTACAAATATGCATACAATGTAAAATGTATAATTGGAATTACCCTCTTAGATATAATTTAATAATTAAAATGTATCAACACAGAAAGAGATAGTATATATTTACAGCATAAAAATCAATCACACACAATTGCATTATTACTTTATATGAGTACGGGACTACGGGCTAACACCTCAAGAATTGAGGTGCTACCTCACTAGTATAATTATAATTTATAACATCAACATTCCGTGGCTGATGGCACATATTCCTCTTAATCTTTATTTAAATAGTTTACGGAATGATGGCACATATTCCTCTTAATCTTTATTTAAATAGTTAATTGCAAAAAAAAACTCATGAACTTTACTCTTATTGTAAATTAATTCTCATTTTTTAGAAATTGAAAAAAAATCATAACCTTTAAGTATTGTTGAAAAAAAAATACTCAATTTGTGACTAAAGGTAGGATTTTTTTTTTAGTTTTTTTTTGCAATAATACTTAAAGATGGTGTTTTTTTTTTTGTAATTTCTCAAAAGTAATGATTAATTCGCAATAGAAGTAAAGTTTGTGTGTTTTTACAAACCATTATCTAAACGGTGAATTTCTATAGTGGCCACATACAACAAATTAAGGTAGCGTACTCGCCTTATTATCAACGTCACAATTATCGAACCACATTTAATCCCTATTCCAATCTTATCAACTTGACATTATTGAACCACGATTATGCCTTAATTCATATTTCAAATCTTTGCTCATCCGTATCTACTAGGCAATGCCAACCTTTATTTTATTTTATTTTATTATTATAACTTTATATCATATATCTATAGTACATTTAATTCACCTTTAATTAGATCCTTTCATATACTCCATATTTAATCATCAAAAATTTTACGAAACTGTTCTATGAAAAGATGGTGTGTGATCATGTTTCACTTCTTTTGCATGATATATATACCTTATTCTTATGTATAAGAATTCATATTACTTTTTTTTGTTGTACATAATTTTTAAAAAAAATCATATAACGAAATCCACTTCTGTATGAGGATTAATATTATTTTTTTTTGTTGTAAGTGATTAAAAAACCTGATTTTTCGTGTCATATAAAGTAAGTGAATCTAATTCTTTTGGAAGAAGTAAGGATATTAATAGTGAGTTTTTTTAATGTTATTTAATGAGGGTTGGAAGGAATATTATTCCTTCCAACATGTAAGTAAATGACATGGGATATTATAATACGTCAAGAAAGTGACACAAGACATCTTATAACATTGATCTCATCGCGAATTCTAGATATTTCCCATTTGATTTTTTCTAAAAAAATAAAAATAAAAGCCCTCTTCATCGTTCAAACTGCTTTTTGGTTGGTCTCTATTGAAGTGTAAATAGTGATGGTCGGACGTCATCCACAATTAATCCCAAAATACATCAATACAACAAATTTTATAAATTAAAAGGCGGGTAACGTACTTTAAAAGTTTTTAAAATAATAAAAAAAAGTTTGGATAACAATGATAACAATATTGTAAGAACAATTTATTACTCCCTCCGTCTGCTTTTAAGGTGTATATTTTACTATTTTTGGCGTCTGGTTTAAAGGTAACCATTTCTTCTATTTAGTAAAAAAGTATACAATATGACTCACCACTTCCCTCTATAACAACTACCCACTTTACATATAATAATAGTACTCCTTAATCCATGTGCAAAAAGCAAACAGACACCTTAAAACCGGACGAAGGAGTATATCTTATCTTAATCTTAATATATTAAAAAAGACATAGAAGTGGGATAATATATGCCGTTCATAGTTAATGTTTGATAAACCGCACCATATAAAAGAATTAAATTAATATGATTTAATAATAATAATTACTTCTGTTAATTAATAGGGATTAAAACAAAAAGTATGAAGTTGAAATTATAACAGAAATATATGTAATTCGTGAATATAATCTTACAAGGAGAGTATATAATTTATTTTGATCCACCAAATAAAATAAACCCAAATAAATTTAAGCAAACCTTTAAACTAAGAGGTTAAAGTCTCACCCGCTGATGATACTAAATTAAAATAGAATAAAATTTCAAATTAGGTTATTATTATTATTATTATTATTATTATTATTATTATTATTATTATTATTATTATTCAAATTCTGCCTCTGATAATTATATGAAGTGCTAAATCTCTTCAATTAGATGTTGGATTCAAGTTTAATTTGCCAATATGATAAACTCTTTCAAACTGGTGTTTTTCAGACTTACGATGACATCATGGACTCTTCCAAATTCTTTTGCTCAATGCTAAGTACAGAATAGTTGCATAGGTATAGATTCGTGTCCATGACAGCTCCAAAAAAATAGTTAAATAAGTTCACTCCAATACAATAACTAAAGACATGGTGAATGATAAAAGCTAGGGGTCAGGGTTAGTTGGGGAATCTTTGATGGGATATCTGGGAAGCGTGGCAAGGCCACACAAGCCTTCTTTGGCTTTGACATTTCTCTTCAGCCTCATACAGCCCTGTTCTCCCCAATCAGGGCCATAAGAATTTTTGGCTATCCAGTAATCCTCCCCCTCTTCTGTTGTTCCGTAACCAATAAGCAACATCGCATGGTTTGCTATTGAGCCACACGGGCCACGAAACACTCCCTGGAAAAATGGAAATAAAAGGATTCAAAATTAAAGGATTCAAACCTGCACTGGAAATTTAAATTAAGAACTCACTGATTTATAATCATAGAAGTCTCTAGTCTCTGTATCAATTGAAATTGTGACTGCCACTGGCTGAGTGGCCAGAGTCTTCTTCAATTCCTCTTCGTTGAAAGGCTGAACATAGCCATACCCGTCGATGCTAACGAATTTTGCCTTCCGCAGTTCCCTTTTATCACATTTCTGTTTGCGACCAATGTAAGGATAGTCACGGGCATGGGCAAGGCCCGACCACATAACGAAATCAAAAGCTATCCCACCAAATCGACAGCCTAAATTAGTAGGATCACAATCTATCAAGTGTTGCTCCGACAACACGACCAACTCCCCAGTTGAGATCTGGTTAATTGCTTCGACAGCTCCAACTACAGCAAACGCCCAACATCCTAAAAACAACGAATTAAATGAGAATATACTTAACTAAACAAGAATATAATATACTTTAGTAAGAATTTTTGTTTCAGACCATAAGTCCTATCAAGAAATATAATAGTGTTTTTCTTAGTCCTATCAAGCTCTCATAACCATCATCTAACTCCCTACTCTCTTTTGTCGGTCTACCTTAAATTTCATCTTCCATCTTCCAAAAAAGGATCAATCACAAAAGAATCATCACATCAAACTTACTTAAGAAATATAATGGTGTTTTTTCGTAGTCCTATCAAGCTCTCATAACAGTCCTACCTTAAACTTCATAAAAAATAATCAATCACAAAAAGAATCGTCACATCAAACTTAAGAAATACTCCTAAAAAATAATCAATCACAAAAAGAATCATCACATCAAACTTAAGAAATATAATGGTGTTTTTCTTAGTCCTATCATAATCATCATCTACTCCCTACTCACTTTTGTCAGTCCTACCTTAAACTTCATAAAAAGAATCAATCACAATAAAAATCATCACATCAAACTTTAGATACTTTAGATAAACTTTAGATAATCCGGAGGGAACTACCTCCTTCTCTGGTTCTTGACGGGAGTGACGGCGCCTAAAAGGCGCCAATCTATTGACTCGGCTTCCTCAGCTTTCTTGGACGGATTCTGCTGCTCATCCTGCTTGTTCTTGTTCTTGTTCTTATAAGAATAAACTATGCAGAATAGAACAAGTAGAACAACCGAAGGAATGGTTTTGTTTAGTGACAATTTGGGCATGTAAGGCTTCATTTTGTTTAGTGAGAATTTGGGCAGGTAAGGCTTCATTTTGTTTAGTGAGAATTTGGGCAGGTAAGGCTTCACAACCAAGGGGTAATAATGCTTCCTTAGATGCATAGCTGCCATGGTGGCAAAATTACCATGGGAGGCAAAATTACCATGGCAATGGTGTTGCTGAACAGTCCCAACTACAATTAAACAAAAATCATCAAAATGAAAATCAAATTAAGTATGCCTTTAACAAAAATCATTAATCATCAATGAAATCAAATCTATAGTAGTACCAGTATGCGACGCATTGGGTGGGAAAGTGGGTTTTCTGTGTAGCACCCTCTTGGAGAGGGTGAGAAACGCACGTTTCATGGTTGATCGTTGAAGATGATCGGAGCGGATCTGATCTGGGAGTTTTGGTAGGGGTTAGGAGAAGTTAGGGTCTTAATATTGTACTTTTAGGTTTTATTTTTCTTGTTTTTTTCAAGGGGGTGGCCAAGTGGCCCAATTAGGGGTGGGAAAATACGGAATACCGAAAATACCGATGCCGTACCGAAATTTTCGGTATGCTATTTTGCATACCGATGTCGATACACCGAGATTTCGGTATACCGAAATATCGGTACCGTTGCCAAACCGTAATTTATACCATGCCAATTTTTTCGGTATATACCGTATTATATCGAAATGCCGAAAATTCAAAATTCAATATAATGGAATTATACAAAATATTTAAAAAAAAATCAAAAATTCAATAAATGCCGAAAATTCAAAATTCAATATACTGGAATTATACAAAATACTTCAAAAAAATTCAAAAATTCAATATACTGGAATTATACCAAATATTTCAAACATACCCGAAATGAGTGTACAGAATTTCAATGTACCCACTCTTTAATCAAGATAACTCGGTCCACTGTCAGAACGGGCCGGCGGGGCGGGCCGGCCCATAACCCACCTCAACCCGCCATTGGGCGGGCTTAGGCGGGTTGCGGGCTAAAAACACGTGGCCCAACCCATTTGGAGGCGGATTGCGGGCTATGGCGGGCCAACCCGCCTTTTTAAAAAAAAAAATTATAAAGTGGAAATGATGTTATTAATATTATAATTACAATATTACATTAAGATGAAATGCCACTATGGGAGAAACTTTTACAAAATAATACAATGTCAACATGCATGCCTATTAAAATATAAATATAATTCTTATAGAACGGTCTCATGAAGACATGAACTAAAGTGATAACAATAAACAAAGATCATGAATCAATCAACATAAAGTCTACTAATTAAACTTCTCAAAGCAAATAAAACATCATTCTTAATAAGTTTTATTGCACATATAGAGTGACTGTAGAAAACATAAAATGGTAAAGGTAGTCGAAAGGCAATACTAAAGACAATAGAGGTCAAAAAATATAATACAATCAGTCAATCATTTTATGTTTAAATCCTAATTCATCTACATAAATGATAAATTATTAAAACATAAACACACAAAATCAGAAACTCTACAAATTTTTGAAAATACAAAAACTAAAGAACTAAAACTAGATTTACCTCCATTGCTACCTATGATAAAACAATCACGAAAAAAATCAACACGTTAATATTAAATATGGGAACCAATATGATACTGCAATCAAATAGAAAGGCAACAGCTTCCCTCTATTCCCTTTAATCCCCCACCCCCAGCCAAGCCCTTAAATTCATACGTAATTTTAACTCAAAAAATTTGTTCATTTCTATACTCGAAATCCCCAATTTGTGATACAGGTAAAAAAAATCCGAGTACAGTAAGAGATAGAGAAGAGAGAATTGAGATGAAGAGGAGAAGGTCCGAAATAGACTAACAGTAAAAAACGGAGAGGTGATGTAGTAGTGGCCGGTGGGAACGGGCAGACCAGGCGGCTGCCGGCTAGTAGGGTTCTTTCTTTTTTTGATTTGGGATTGAAGAGTGAAGACTGAATTCTGCAATCTCTCAATTCTCACAAGAAGTCTGATATTATTAGTTGGGCTTGGGCTGCTAGCCTCATAAGATAATTATTATAATTTAGCCTATTTGGGCTTTGCCCCCACAAAAAAAAAAAAAAAAAAACAATATTATGTAGTATATATAATTTTTCGTAGACTACGATGAACTATGGCATGTTATATTTCTTAACCACAATATTGTTGTAATGATTCATGATTGTATTTTATTTTATTTTTGTTATTGAATAAAATATTTAAGTAGACAATATTAGATATTACAAAGTAGATGATTGAAGATTAATATTATGTAATATATATAATTTTTAAATTAATAATTTATTCCACTATGCTAAATGCCAAAATAAATAGACAAGACTATATAAAAATTGTATAATAATAATAATTACCAAGTCTTTTTTTTTCAACACTTTTAATTTAATTTAAAATATCTTTTAATTTAATTTAAAATATATTTAATTGGATTAATGAATTATCCGTCTCACAAATTAGGATTAAAAAACTGCTTCATCCAAATCCTTCCCTAGATTTAATTAGAGTTTCATTTCCAAATAAACATTGTAGTAATTATAAATAAATTTATAATTTTATATAAATTAATAAATATGAAAAATAGAATGGGAGAATTTTTTTTTTTTATTAATGTAGCTTATGAATTTTAGCAGAAATTGGCTTTTCGGAACCAGTAGATTCGTTCTAGATATCCTGTCCACAAATAACAACATATGGGTAACCAATGGAAACAACAGAGCATTAGATACTCTATCGCCACTGTTTCCCGAGCCTACAGAAGAAAAACAAACAACAACAGGCAGTTGTGTCATCATATAGGATATGTAGTTGAATTAGTTGTAATATTGAGTTAGAGCTTTGTCAGTTTTACCGACTGTATCTTTGCAGACATTGTCTTTCCCTCGATCAACAAATGACTCTTTACGTTTCTTACTCTTTAATCTTTGTTGACAATGTCAACAATCAACCCCAGTTTGAGCAGATGGAGCATGGAGAGCCATGTCGTTTTGCTTAATATTCGACCGTGTGTAGGCATTGATTCCACTAGATTAATGCATTTGCAAGTTGGACCATTCTCCTCAACAACACCAAATGAAGCTGAAGAAGAAACTCCACCAGAGACAGTGAGGTTAGCCTTGACAGCATCTTCAAGTCTCAAGAAACAGAAGTTCAAAAGTATTTTTTTCCCAACATCCTTACCTTGAGCAAGATCCTCAAACAAACCATCATGGAAATAAACTGTATCGTTGGAAACAATGCTCTAAATTCCATATAACTGGGAAGATTCCGATGTTTGTCCCCACCGAGGTGGCCACGAACTCAATGAGCGATCTTCAAAAGAACAATTCTTGTCCAAATTACTAACTGCCTGATCACAACTACTTCCCTTAGTTTTAACAACTTCCCTTAGTTTTAACACAGGATACTAGATAAGTAATCTGGAAGGCCATCAAGCTCTGCTACTAGTGAAATTTCATTGAAGATGGAATCAAATCCACTAAGATATTAGATGGTTGAAGTTCCTAAGAAGGCATTGAGATTGGACCACCTCATCTAAATTATTCTCCGTTCTGCACTCAAATCCACCAGCATCTTATAGTTATAACACCAGTATGATATACCCAAGAGTTATCAAATCAACACAAAATGAAGGCAAACATAACAAGTTTTAGTAAGATTTTGAAATCAAATAAGCCTACCTTGATGATTGATCAGTTGAACATGATTTGTTCTTACTAGCTTCAAGGTTCTTTATAGCCAATTTCAGGAACTCTAAGAGAAGCATGATGTGAAATGATACACCTGCAGTTAGGATTATAGTTGAAAATTTGAGCAGTAAGGAATAACTATTTAAATAAAACTTGTCATTGAAAACTGTATTATCAACTCTAATGAATACAACTCCACGGAATGCGTATCAGCCTTCCTGAAGCATTTGCATATGAATGAATAAAAGTGAAACATGAGTTGACTGCAAGTTACCTGTCTATCATCATTTCTTTTGCATTATGTACTTTATCTAAGAATGAGAGGACTGAGTAACGACCAGTTCCAGGATTTTTCTTACTGTGCATCCAAAGCTTCAGGTAAGTGCAAGAATATCTGATGTAAAAGAAAAATCCCAATTTGTGCATTGAGAACGAAAATTAAAAAAAAATAAAACATCATTCCAACAAAACTACCAGGAAAACGGGCTAGAGAAAAACACCAAAAATATGCAATAATTCTAGCAAGTGTAAATAGCGAAGCAAATATTCCAGTGTTTCAGGATAACATTTCCAAGGGCCAAAGTACCAGCGACTAATGAGCAATCACGACAAACCTATAGCAGGATAAAACAACTTCATAAAAAAACACCTATGTACATCTAGGAAAAACAAAACCAAACCAAAAATAACTAGGGATAAGCAGCTGCACAAAACTCATCACTAGCAAACAAAATCAAACACGACGAATGACACAGTACTCTCCACCAAGAGTGGGAAACACAAGGATGCAGCAGCACGCAAAAGGTTGCAGTAGAAAAATGATAAAGAAAAAATATAATAAACACATTTGTAATATATAAATGCTAAAGATAATGCATTGTAGCTAGTAGAACATTTAATAAAAGCCTGGAGCAAATTCTAACTTTAAATCCAAACTTTCTAAAATCTAACAACCAAATAAATGATGCATAGAGAAATACCTATACTATTTGTTATAAAGTTAATAAATGCTAAATAAACAAGCCTAATAACATATGACATATACTTTCACTAATCAAGTTTTTGTTCCACGTGATCATCTAGGTAATCATCATTGTTTGGGTTTGAATTAGTAGGTTTAGTTGAATATCCAGCATTCCTCATAAACCTCTCTATGAAATCCTTCATCTCCTTCTGTTTTTTCTTCCATTCAGAGCGTGAAGAGCAACCCATATTTGCTGCCAGCTATCCCAAACATCCTCCGGGAAATTAACATGCCTTTCTCCTAATTTTCTCCATTCATAAAGTGTGGCAGAATAAAGTCGTCCAGCTTGACGCTCCCAAATATCTCTAACTATGGATAAGTCCTTATCAAAAGTAAAATGTTTTTGCAATGAGAGATTTAATACAGTAATTGAGAATCATTTGCCATAACATTAACTTAGCTATTACATGAGTAGATACAGTGCATAAATAAGTTATAAGAGCATAAACTAGTTAATGATCATTATTAATAAATCATTTTAGTTTAAATGAGAAGATTTAATTTCAAAAATGATACCTGAAACTCATTCCAATAGAACTCCTTTGTTTGTTGGGTTTGACCAAGTGTGCCCTTCTTTATCTAAGCGTTGCTTTATGCATTTAGTGATTTTTGCAGAAGCAACATGAGAGGGACAAAAGCTAGTTGCAAGGAAAACATGAATAATAAATAAAAATTAATATGGCATGAAAGTAACCAAATTTACTGAATAATACTATTAATACCTGGATTGCAAGTTTCAAATTAATTCACACTTACATGTTGTGAATTATTTTCAGCAGTGGCTTATAGTTGTTCGAGGGATTTCAATTGCATTTTCCACCTGTCCTCTAAGAATTACTCTAACAACAAGAATATTAGGTGATCTTGGTATGTCATCCACTCGTTTAAAATGTGCTCATGCATTTGTAGGTAGTGCAGGTGACAAAATTGGTGGAGGTGTTGAGGATATGTTTGTAAGTTCTCTCCCGCCTCCTCTTTCGCGGCTTTCTCTAAATAACTAAGTCTGTTTATTTCATTTCTCCCGTCAATGTCATCTGTAGAATTGGAGTGACGTGCAAGTCCTACACCACCACCTCTAGCACCAAGTTCAAGTGGACGCCCATGTCCCATACCTTGTCTATTTGTAGGACCTAAACCAAGTCGATTCCGTTCTTTCTCTTCTTCCCTTCCATCATGTCTAACACTTAAGTCCGTTAAACGATCCCTATGCCCAACTTGAGACTCACGACCAAATAATCCTTCACGGTCATTTCCTCTTCGAGAAGACCTTCCAGCCATATCACTATCACCATATTATGTAAATAACAAACTTATTAAGTTATTCAACAATTAAGAATTACTCCTAGCTATCTTCTAGCAAGACAAATGAAGCAAAAAAAACACTGCAGTTATTTTCAAACAAAAAGACATGGAGTTTTCCAATATATTAACTCTATTATCAAGAAATCATTGTTTCACATGATGATATCCAAATAAAAATGAAATTAAGCACCCAACCAAAGGATATTATGAAATGAAATCTAATTATCCTAAATATCTAATTTCTAAACCCAGACGACAAATAAGAATGTTCTAATAACATGGAAGAACAAGAATTATGAATACACACTGACATAAGAAAAACACTTGCCTCTATTGATTGATGAATCTCTTCTGTTCTTCAGTTAGGCAAATATATAGTGTAAAATTGTCTTTCATCTCCCGCGCTAAATTTCCCTCGTCGAATCTCCCGCTTTCACTTTCCGTCTCTATAATGCAGTTAAGAGATGATGATTATTCAAATTACAAACACTACAAACATGGAGGAGTGGAGAGTGGTGGATACTTTGTGCTGCAGGATAAAGAAATGAAGAAAATACGATAGGGATGCTGGGGCAGTTGGGACTGGGCAAATAGGGCTAATTTAATTATTTACATTAGTTTTTAACTTTGCTTGAAAAGAATCGTTCTTGCCTTCTTGGTAATAATTGTTAACCACCTTAATGCGACTTTGCCACTCCTTCATGCAAAATCAAATCAAATAAGAACTCAATTAATTAATTAATATACTATAGTACTATATAGTATAGTAAATTTCTAGAATTGCAATTGTCTTTTTTCTTTTAAAAAACTATTACTCCATTCCTCTTTCAAAAATTTCACAATTACTATTTTTATTCCTTCCATAAATAAATTTACCTTATAATAAAAAAATAATATATAATCCAACAACATAATTATTATACACTTTAATTTCAAAACTATTATATACATTTTCAACACACATAATTTATTCTATATTTAATTTATTGCATAAAATATTAAACTATAATAGTGAGTAATTTTTTAAAATCTAAGTAAATTAAAAATTACACTTTAAAAAGATAAACTCACTATTACTCTTCTAAATGAAATATATTTAATTTTAAATTATTGTACCCTAATTTATCGATTACCTACTTTTGGATTAATTATTAATAGGTACACACTTTGCACCCCTAATTATTACTAGATACATTGATTTAAAATATTTATTATTTAATACAAAATATTAAAGTAAAATACCAATTATAACCCTAAACCCATACACTTATAAAAACCACAAACCCTAATCCCCACCCACCGCCGCCGCTGCCGGACCGCCGGTCGCTGAAAAATTTCGTAACGCCGCCGGAGCTTCGCCGGACCACCACACTTTTTTGCTGCACACACTTTTTCTTACTGCACACACTTTTGTTACTGCATACACTTTGCTGCACACGAACTCTTGCTGCACACTATTTATGTGCAGCACATTGTAGGGGTAATATTGGAATATCACTATATATTTTTGTAGTTAATATTAATAGTTTTGTATGTTTGTATCTCATATTAATTAAGGGTTTTTTTGTGTACCTAGTAGCAATCCTCTCATTACTTTTTAGTACGTGAAAAATTATTCTTTAAAGAAATAAAATATTATTCATCTGAATAAAAAAATTACTCTTTAAAATTATGTTTTAAAAGTAATTTGCAATAATAATAATAAAAAAGGTACACATATGAATGTTGTTCACACCAGACTTATTCTCACCGTTATTGTAGATGCGAAATCTTAAAACAATTATTCTTTGTGTTACTTTCATAGTTTGTTAATTTTAAGTAATCGGTAATTATAAAGTAAATTACATTTAAAAACGCGTGAAAATTTTGAAATTAAAGAGTATAAATTATTTATGTTTTGTGGTCTTTCTGTTTTTATTTTTTTTATTTTTTTATTTTAGGGTGTAAACTTAATATTATGATAAACAAAAATAGTAAATGTGAACTTTTATGTAAGACGTGTGAGTAATATTTTTTAAAATATAATTTCATTTAAAAAAATGACAAATTCTCTTGTGAAACATCCGTTTAGGTGAGACGGGTATACAACTGTAATTTAATCTATTTTTATTAATTAATAAATTAACTTAATCCCTATATAATCCCGTTAAATTTGATCGATTAGTTTATGAAGATGTAGGAGAGAGAATGTATCTTTCCAAATTCTCTTCATCCCTCCATCGAGGAGAGAGAAAAATTTTGTCAAAGTCAGATCATTAGTCCATTGCTGACTGGAAGAATAGAAATCTCTAGAAGAAGAGAAACAGAAATTTTAAACGCCTGGAAGAAAAGTTTGAGTTGGTGAAGAGTCTATGGCGGCAGTGGCGGTTGAAATGGATGTCGGCAGTTGGTGTGGTGGCGGGTGGTCGAGGGAGGCACGGAGGTGGTCGCTCGGGAGTGGCGATGAAGAATTCTTCTAGATCCAAAAAGAGAAAAAGAAAAAATGTAATTCTTCTAATTTTTTACTCTATAAATCTCTACATCTTCTGGATACAATTTCAATCAATGTATATTTTCATGGAAGTGCTGGTAAAATTTATTTGTCACTTTATTTCTCCATGGAATTGCTTCTAAATTTATAAGAAGTTCTATTAATTTTGGTTTCACTCTGAAAAATATTTAAATATGACATACTACAACACAAAAATATTGTATCACGTTTACATACTATAACACACAATCGATATCCTATAGGATAAAGTGATGAGACTTTAGCACGTTACACTTTAACACGTTTACATACTATAACTCATAAACGATATACTATAGGATAGATTGATGATACTTTAGCACATTTACATACTATAACACCCAAGATATACTATAGGATAAAGTGATGAGACTTTAGCACGTTACACTTTAACACGTTTACATACTATAACTCATAAACGATATACTATATGATAGACTGATGATACTTTAGCACATTTTACACTTTAACACATTTACATACTTTAACGCATAAATGATATACTATAAGATAGATTGATGATACTTTAATACGTTTGCGTATGCGAGATACTATAACGTACAAGAGATATGTTATAGGATGCACAATCGATATACTATATGATAGAGTGATAATACTTTAGCACGGTTACGTGCGACATATTATCTAGTATATATTACTTGCAATGTATATTATACCTCAAAATAGTCTTACTTTTTTTTACATTAATTGCGTTTACTACATTCTCTATTACATAATAAAAGTATTAATGCATACTATAAGTTGTAAATTCCATACTCTAACGTAAATTAATGACACTTTACGTTTTAGGTGATAAATTATACTATAGTACTATAAAACATCATAAATACAATATAACCAAAACATGACATACTATAACACGTATACGGTGTTGTAACCTAATAATAATACTTTACAATGATTTATAGTATACTATAATATAAAAATTACATACAATATATATCATTAATTGATGATTATAATTTAACCCATATGCACAATTATTCCTACAATAAAACGACAGAGAATAGAAATATTAATTGAGAGACTCTTGTGAGACGGATTTTTTGTGAGACGGCTGTGAGACGGGTTGACCAATTATTAAAGTATGCTTATCATATAGCTAAAGTATGCTTATTTGTAGTTAAAGTATGTCAATAATGAATCATATTATAACATCCTAAAATCATACTTTAATTCATCATCCATCATACTTTACAAAGCATACCTTAACAACCATTAAATATACTTTATCTATATAATAGACATACTTTAACACGTCTCACAAACGGTCTCACATAAGTAGCGTCTCACAAGAGACTTTGTCATATTAATTAAGGGAAGTTATGACCATCAATATCAATATTCGAAAAAAAGGAAGTAGTTTAAATGCATCCCACAAATTAAGAAACTTCTTAAATGATAGGATTGATTTACTATAAAAATATTATATAATATTATTAAATTATGGATAATTTACTGGATCTGCCCGTCTTAAACCCGTCTCTCTTATAACCTGTCTCACAACAGATTGACTCTAAAAAATATATACAATATCATAAAATTTTAAAAGAAAAGAAAAATAATTGAGTAAGATGGTAGTTGCCACATCATACTTTACCTATTTAATTAGGGGACTACTATTCATATTTTGAAATTGCTAATTATACCCTTAAAAAATTTAAATTTAAAACTTTCTAATTAATATGACAAAAATACCCCTATTAAAAATGTATTGTTAAATACATCCCATTCAAACACTCACCTCCTCTTTCCTACTAAATGTATTACTAAACATACCACATTCAATTACTCATCTCCTCCCTCTATTAATTAAAAGTGTAATAAGGAAGTGATGATTTTAAGTAAATGTGATTTTTCGTGCAAATAATTAAAGATAATTTGGAAGCTAACGTGTCAAAAATTAAACAAATCAGTGATTAAACAACTTTGACTATCCGACAGATGTAGTTCCAAAAACACTTAATAATGATCTATTTAACTAAATCTCAAATGACTAAAATACAATTGTATCATAGTGACTTTCCTTACAACTCTCTCTCTATGTCTCTCTCTTTTTATCTTTTAATTTTATAAATTAATTTATTTTTTTTAATTGAATAGCTCAATTTAAACATTTAAATGTAAAAATATATCAAAACTCATTATTATAATTATAAATATATTAAACATAACAAATAACTAAACATATTTGCACAATATAATGTTTTTAGAACTAATTATCAATTAAAATATATTTAAATGTACTAAAGAACGTTATTTTAATTAAACTCTATTATGTAGTACTTAAAAAATTGAACATATATGAACGACTTTGTTTATTTTAGATGCGTATTTATTTGACATTTTATCATATCTCCTTACGTGCACAATGTAAGTATAAAGATGCCTGAGTTTGGTGAACATTGAATTTATGTGAGAATTATATTTTTTAAAATTATTCTTTAATAAATAAGAAAATATTTTTTAGAAGTAATAATTTCTTTTCAAAAAAATAATAGTTCATAGTTTAAAAAGTAACTTGATGTGTTAAAGAGTAATTGATAATTAAGTGTGTATAATAATTTGAAGAGTAATTTTTTTCATTTAAAAGAACAATAATTTTTCACTCTAAAAGTAAATTTTCATGTATTAAAGAATAATTAATAAAACAAAATTAATGTTTGAACCCAATATACATAAATATTTGTCTAAAAAAATACTTCCATCGTCCCTTATTTGTGTTCACATTTCATGTTGTTTAAGATTTTTTATTTTTTATAATAAAATTTATTGACTTTTGAGATATTTTAATATTCCTTATTAGTAATAAATAAAATGTTAAATAATTTTTTGTGTCAGATAAAATAGTTTTTGAGGTTATTAGACATGTTGTTTAAATTTTTTTTAATAAACTTTATTGATTTTGGTAAAGATTTGTGTAAGACCGTCTCACATAAGGGCTTATGTGAGGCAGTCAACAAGTTATAATTTTTATAAAGGAAAATGATAATAAATTAATGAAAAGTGATAATGCTATTTCATAAACAAATTATATTATAAATAAAAAGTGAAAACATTTTGTAGCAAAAATGATAATGTTTTATAGCGAAAGCGATAACTATTTTAAAAGTGAAAAATAGTCTCACGTGAGAAGGTCTCACACTCATTGATTTTGAGATATTTTAATACTCCCTCCGTCAGGTTATAAGATATCCATTTACTTTTTGCACGTGTCCAGTTTTATGGTATTCATTTGTCTTTTGCATGTGGAATAAGGAGTATTATTATTATATGTAAAGTGGGTAGTTGTATTAGAGGGAAGTGGTGGGCCATATTGTATATTTTTTCACTAAATATTGAAAATAGATACATTTGAAGCGGACGCCAGAAATTAGTAAAATAGATACCTTAGAAACGGACAGAGGGAGTATTACTAAGTAATAAATAAAATGTTAAATAATATTATGTGTTGGATAAAATAGATTTAATGTTATTGGACAAAGTGATATTTCTTATTTTAAAATATAAAAATTATTTTAGTACGAACAAATAAGGAAAATGTGAAATTTGTGGTAGATAGAGGGAGTATAATATTTGCTCTGATTTTTTTTTCTTTTTATAAACTGAAATCTAACTATCATATTTATGTATGTGCTTGTAACTTAACAAACATGCTTTATTTTGCATCTTAATTTTATTAAAATTAATTTTTAATATATAAAATTTTGGCATATTCTTACCTGACCCTGGTAATACATGACCCAAACATGTAAGAGCCGTTGGATATAAGTATCACCATTAGATGAAGAAATATTTTTAAGAAAATTAATTTCCTATCAAATAGCCGGTAATAATTCATATCCTTTTATCACATAAGAATATAAGGTGGTTAACTTGAACATACGTGGCCCAAGTAAAAAAGATTAATATTTGTCTTTACTTTTAAAATAAATTATAATCATTTTATATATTTTATAATCTTTTTTATTATCATACTTTTATATATATTTTATAAATATTTTTATATTAAAAAATATATATTTTTTATTTAAATTAAAATTACATTTGAAAATGTATAGTAGAATTAAAGAAATTAAAATAGTAAATGTATTTAATAATTTTTTATTCATAGTAATATTTAATAAATCTTCTTTACATATTTTTTTTATTTTAACATTATTTTTGAAAAAACTAAAATATCGTCTAGTACAATAAGAGTAGATGTCCCTGCATTTTATATACAAAGTTTAAATTTTTTGAGTTGATATTAGGTGCACCTCCGTCGCGGGTGCACTCATATATGTATAATTTTTTATCCTATTTTGTATATATGTTATTCTATTTTGTATACGTGTTTTTTAATAATTGTATATTTTTTTCACACTAAGCTTTTCATTAAAAAACTTGCATACATATGTGTATAATTTTTTATTCAATTGTGTGTACATGTATTTTTAACAATTGTATTTTTTTACACACAATTTTTTATTAAAAAAACTAACAATTAAATTCTATACATTTTTGTTCATAATTGTATATATGTTTTTGTTTATATTGTACATATTTTTAAAATGAGTGCACCTATATTAGGGTGTAGTATATAATTAGCCAAATTTTTTACACTCCATGTATATTAGTTTTATTTTGCAATATATATGTATTTTTAAATAAAAATATTACTTTTTATATTAGTTTTATTTTGCAATGCATATGTATTTTTAAATAAAAATATTACTTTTTATATGTTCATTAAAATATTATTAGTAAATTCACTAATAATTCGCCAACAAATTATATTTTGATATGAAAATGTTATTACTTTCGTTATGACTTTCGGTATAAAATGTTATTATTTTTCGAAAAATTATCATATATGGTCATTTATGTATAACAAAATCTGTATTTGGTTCTTTAACTATTGTAATTTTAAGTTTTAGTAATTTTGTATCCAATTTTGATCCGAAGGTCTAAAACTGGACAAAGAAGGACTAAAATTGAAAATTATAATAGTTAAAGGACCAAATACGAATTTTGTGATAATTTGACAAAAAATTTAAACGACCAAATGTGATAATTTAACTGAAAAAAATTATAATTTCTCACAGTATTATGAAAAAAAGGTGTTTAAAGATATTATATTTAAAGCAATATTTTTGAAATTTGGTCGGACTGGACGGTTAGACCATAAACCGAGTCAGAACTAGCTCAGAATATAAAAAAATTAAGGTTGAACTAGAAAAACCGGTTGAACCGATCAACAGGTGAAACATTATAAGATTAAAAATTAAAATTTTAAAAAAATTCATGCATAATCAGTTGGACCCCGTTTTTCCTGTCCAACCCGACTCAACCTTAAAAATAGGCTTTTTTGGTGTTTTGGACTCCGATTTCCAATCGAATCAATTGATCTGATTCGATTTTGAAAACATTGTTTTAAATATAATATCCTTAAACACCTTTTTTATGATATTGTGAGACTTTTAATATAATGTGAGAAATTATAATTTTTTGTCAAATTATCACATTAGATCATTTATGTCTTTTGCCAAATTATCACAAAATCTTCATTTGGTCATTACAACTATTGCAATTTTCAATTTTAGTCCTTCTTTGTCCAATTTTAGTTTTTCAGGACCAAAAGTGGACAAAAATGATCAAAATTGGACAAAAAATGACTAAAAGAAAATTGCAATAGTTTGAAAGACCAAATACGGATTTTACTGTTAAAAATGCAAATTTTAGTATACTTAGAGGACCAAATGTGATAAATTATCTCACTTTTTATTTATATATTATAAATTATTCATAAAATAATATTATCGATTTTCAATAATTGAGTATCACTTATATTAAGTTATTACTTTTTATTGAGATTTAAGAACATGGTGTCCCGGGACACGCAAGCTTTTACCGTATATAAATTCTCCAGTGTATCCACAATCATAAACTTATACTATATTAATAAATAAAAACTTATATAGACTTTATTAATGAATTTGCTATAAGTCTTAAATATAAAAAAGTTATGCAATTATTAAAAGAAAGCATATACATTATTAAATAAAAATTAATATTTATAAATACACTCAGGCAAACAAACACTAGATTACACATAATATCAACTCATCTATAAATATTATTGAATTTTAAATTTTGATATAAGACACTCTTTTGTGAGACGAGTTAATTGTAAAATGGGTCGACCCATCACTAAAATATTTTTATTGTATAGATAAAGTATGCTCATTTTCAGTTAAAGTATGTCAATAATACATTAAATTATAATACATTAAAATCATATTTTAATGCATAATTCAGCATATTTTAAAAAATATATTTTAACAATTATTAAACATACTTTATCTAAATAATAAATATACTTTAACACGTCTCACAAACAGTCTCATAGAAATAATGTCTCACAAGAGACTTTGTCATATTGATATTTTCCACACTTTTTAGTAATTTTATTTTAAAAAATATTACATAATTAATAATGCCAACTTTTAAAACATAGCACCACATTAAATAATAAAAAAAATGAAATTTTCTTTTATAAATAAATGAACGAAAAATTGAGAATTATATGTACATAAGAAAATTCAACTTAAAACGATTAAAATTAGATAAAAATAATAAAAAACGAGGAATAAAAATTAAAATTAAGAATTCAAATATTAAAAGTATCGTATGCAAGTTCTACGGACAAATTTAAAATATTATAATTTCTCAACATTTTCATTAAAAATATAACTTAAAATAAAAATCAATTATTACAAAATTAAATTGATATTAAAAATATTATTTCAAGTAAATTTATTATTATTTGACTAATTAAAAAATAAAGTAATTGTAATATGAATAATAAGACAATATTACTCATTCGCAAAAAATTAGGATACGTGATAGAAAATAATAGATAAAAAATAATTAAATAAAATCGTATGATACCGATTGTTATGGGTATTATATCTCATGCTTGTTAGGCCCAAGAGGCCCAATAGATCCATTATACTTGAAGAGGAAGTCTCAACCCCTCGACGGCACAACCGGAGAGCAGAAGTGAGAAAGGAATTAAGGCAGCCCAATAAGAGCCATAACAGTCCGGAAGCCTAGCCCAAGAATGAATAAGGACGAGCCCACCGAACAAGTATGAAACTAGGAAGTACCCTCGGCGGGAAGCCACCTTGGCGTTCGCCTTCCCCTTGGCCGAGACCTCGAATGGACTCCCCAGCACCGAAAGCCAACCCGTCCGAAGATCAAAGGAGGACAGAGAAAGCAGGACAATAAAGGACAGGCATCATAATGAAAGAGTACAAGTACCGCAGGTTAGAAGACAACGCTAACGGGAAGAGGAGATATCTTGGGCAGCATCCTAGCTAGAAGACAACAGTCGACTGGCGTGCCCTACTCCAACAACCAATGGGAGACCAGCGAAGGACGGAGATACCTTGCAAACCCCCTGCAGTACAACAAACGGCGTCCAGATTCTTCTTGCAACTGGTCGGCGTACCAGACAGCTTCATTGAAGGCGAATTGTCTTCATCTAGGTGACGCAAGGCAATTGGCCCAATTCTAGGGTTTTAGGGATAATATAAATAGCCTCTCTCACAGGAGAGAGGCAGGAGATTAGCACTCACTTTAGACATTACACTTGTAAGAATTGGAAAAACGAGTGTTGTTCTAAGGGGGAGTAAAAAAATCTGGTTGTGCTTTGTGGTGGGAATTTTGGTTTTTGATAGGTCTTCAATCTCTATATTTGTTTTTGTCTTGTGGTTTATTGTGTTTGATGGTAATCGTTCTTGGTTCGTTATTAAAAATCTTAATCCTTTTCACACCCAATTAACAAATCAAGAACAACCGTCAACATCTGGCGCCGTCTGTGGGAACGCTACAATTAGCCACCCCTGTTCTCAATCCTGAGAGATTTATAAGTTTTTTTTCTTGTGAGAAAAATCCCCAAGCGTTATCCAGTGTCCAGAAATCAAAATGGGAGGTGAAGGTCCCACAACCTATGGCCACAAAGAGAGAGGAGAATGTTCCAAAGCCCAGTGGAACATCACGAGGAGCGGAAACAATGTTCAAATCAGTGCTCCAGTCTTGGAGATACCCACTCTGGCGAGGTCTATTCCAGTCCCCAATTTGAGCGACCCCCTGAAGACAAAAGAGATTAACGAGAGGATTCGGAAGGTGATCAATGAGTACGCCGCAAAAACTCTCCCGGTTCCATCATCGAGGTTAAGTTTTAGCGGTCCTCATGGAGCAAGCCACTGTGACCTATGGGAGGACCTCGAAAGAAGGAAAGATGCAAGAAAGGAGCATAGCAGGGGTGATGCCAGAGAGACCATTAACTTCTTAAGGAGAAGAAACATGAAAGAAAGAGAGAGTGTAAACGAGACTCCACTGGAAGGAGAGCGCAGTGAATACTTTCGTCGTCCGAAAACATGGACCCAAAGGCAGCCTCACCATGGAGGATATCCAGAAAGAAGGAATCCCCCACTACCGGAGGTACCAACAGGGAATGGAACTCGAGCACAACCACGACCAAAAAGAAATTAAGAAGCTAAAAACCATCCGATAAGGGAAAGGTCCAGGGGGGTAGAGCCTCGTCAACCTCATTCACAAAGGAGAGGCCGACCTACGACTCGGGAAAGGCCGGAAGAGAATGAAGTCCCACGAAGGACTCCGTCTATCTCTCCCAGAGGGGACATAACAGAAGTAGGAAGCCAAGGAATCAGAGGTCTTGCTCATCCTCAGTGCCCTATTCATGTGAGAGTCAAGATCCTTTCTGGGAAGACATACCCACTTCCGAGCTATCTCTACCTCAGAGCAGAAGGAACCGGAAACCCGCTCCACAAAAAAGAAGGGAACGAAGAGAAGCCCAAGCGGAAGCATGGACAGAGAATGAAGAGGCATTTCCAAATGCCCAAACTGGAGATCTGCAAGACCTGATAAATGAGGAGGTGAACAAGCACTTTTCAGATCTGGAAAGGAAGATGTCGGGAATGGGTGGAGTTCTTCAGACCTCAGTAGCCCCTTCGCCATTCGCAGCAGAGATCAACAACGCTCCTAGACAACAAGGGATCAAGTTTCCCTCTAGCTTAACCTTCGATTGTGATTACGACCCGTATTCACATATTGAAAAATATTTGATGTGGATGAGAGCGCAAGGCGCGAATGAGATCACTTTGTGCCGAATGTTTCCATTGACCTTGGGAAACAAGGCTCATGCTTGGTTTAGGGCAGTTCCGACAACCTCCATCAGAAGCTGGGGAGAGCTGATGGAGGTATTCCTAATGCAATACTCATATCTGGGGGCACCAAAGAAGCCGAAGCACAAATTGGCTAACATTCGTCAGGGTTCGACAGAAAGCTTGCGAGATTTTCTGAAAAGTTTCAACGAGCAAAGGTCAATGGGGAAAGTCATGGGAGACGAGGCTTGTCTCATCACGGTCATGGGAGCACTTCACCCGGAAACCAGTTTGTGGAAGACAACACAACTTAAACCACCCATATCCTATGCAGCTTTTATGGTCATGGCGCACGAGCATATTCACGCCGAAGACATCTCTAAAATGACAAAGAATGCAAGCCATCAGAGTACTTCGGCAGAACTAAGCAAGAAGAGGACAAACATTGGAGGATCGAAAGAGTACAAAGCTCTAACCACCTTCAAACCATTTACGGAGGATACCGAGGTGCAGTAGATGTATAAGGAGCTGAAATCCAGGACCAACTTGAATGTTGCCGAAGTATTCTACTATGCCAAAGATCAGCAAGTCCTTCGGCCGCTGAGGCCCATCCTTCGAACCTCAGAGCTCACTAATCCTCAGAAATACTACATGTATCACCTGACGCATGGGCACAATATAGATCAATGTCGGGACCTTATCACGGAGTTATAGAAGTTGTTCAAGAAAGGAAAGTTAAGAGGGATGCTGCAGGCCCCGAAGCCGAGGGTGTATAGGAGAGACGTCAATCTTCCTCCTTTCCCAAGTAGACCGAGGTCCCAGGGCAGAGAGCGGAACGATGGAGCGATGCCCCTATCCCCTCCGCCTCCGGGTCGACCACCAGTGTTCGACAGGATCGGGGGACCTGTCCCGAGAGGAGACAGACTGGGTAAAATACACATGATGGAGTCGATAGAGGAAATCCCTTATATCGGAACTTCCCAAGTATTCACCGCGGCTTCTAAAAGAAAGAGGAAGGCCGAGCTAAGAGACTTGGATCAACAGATCCCTCAAGTGTGGTCGCTAACCTCGGCGACTAAGGGAATAGCAGAGGCGGACATCATCTTCACTGAGGCCGACTTCTACGGGGTAAGTACCCCTCATTCCGACCCCTCAGTCATTTCGTCGATACTGTCATGGGTCAAAGTCCATAGATGCTTGGTAGACACTGGGGCGTATGCCAATATAATCTTTAAAGAAGTATTCGAAAATCTGGGAGGAGAGCGTCACCACAAGGTGAGGCCTTGTGGCGATGAGATTAAATGATTCGACAACGTGCTGACCTGACCTACCATGGAGGTTGATTTTTCAGTTCAGTTAGAAGGAGTGGATGGAAAAACCCGAATGCAGAAACAACTGACATTCAAGGTTGTGGACCAAGCCTCTACATACAACTGCATACTAGGACGTCCGTTGATCCACGCATTCGGAGCCATTCCGTCTACCCTCCATCAATGTCTCAAATTTGTCACGGCGGATGGCAGGGTAGCGACAATGATAGGAAATCAGAGGAGGGCTAGAGAATGTTCGTTTGTAGAAAAGGTAGAAGGTTTGAGCTATCATGACATGGACTATGAGATGTTAAGATTCTAAGATATCATGGAAGGAGGAGAGGTCCCAGAAGTATTGGCGAAAATAGAGGAACCGCCAGAAGGAGATCAAAGGAATAAAGAACCCGAACTGATCTTGGTAATAGTAAAAGGAAAAGAAAAAGAGAAGCAAGGGGAGGAGATACCAGTAGTGGCAGAGGGAACACATCTGGATCGGGACGTCCAGGTACAAAAAAAGAAAAAGTTGCGGCAAAGGTGCCGAGAAGAAATCAGGTGATTCCGGACGAGGATCTGAGGACAAAGTTAAAAAAAGAAGTCTCGGCAGCAAGGAAAACAGAGGTGGTACAACTGGACTCGAAAGACGCAGACATCAAGGTCAAGATCATGACAGAATGGGAAAGCGATTTCAAGGAAAAGCTAATCAGTTACTGAAAGAAAACCTGGACGTTTTTGCCTGGAACCCAAATGAAACACCTGGGGTTCGTCCGAAATACCCATGCCACAAGCTGAACATCGACCCCAACATCCCGCCATTTCACCAAAAGAAGAGAAAGTTCAGCCCAGAAAAAAATGCGGCTATGAAATTGGAGGTGCACAAACTGTTGGCAAGCGGAAGGATCAGCGAATGTAAGTACCCGATAAGAATACAAAATCCAGTGATGGTGAAAAAGAAGGAAGGGTCATGGAGGCTGTGCATCGACTTCACCGATCTAAACAAGGCGTGCCCAAAGGATAGCTATCCACTTTCGTCGATTGATCAGATGGTCGACGCTACGGCAGAACATGAGATAATGAGCTTTATGGATGCCTTCTTAGGGTACCACCAGATCCCCATGCACCCAGAGGATAAGGCGAACACAACGTTCTTCTGCGGGAAGGAGTGTATGAGTGGAACAACATGCCATTCGGCCTAAGGAATGCGGAGGCTACTTACCAGAGATTGGTGAACAAAATGTTCGAAGAAGACATTGGAAAGATAGTCGAGGTCTACGTGGATGACACCGTGGTAAAAAGTTTTAAAATAAGGGATCATTCCGACTATCTAAGAAAGGTTTTTGGGATCTTTCGGCATTATGAGATGAAGTTAAACCCGAAGAAATGCACGTTCGGGGTGAGCAAAGGAAGTTTCCTTGGGTATTTGGTCAGCTCAAGAGGGATCGAGATGAGCCCAGAAAAGGTAGAAGCAATCCTGAAGATGGGCCCACCGAGGCACATGAAATAAGTTCAAAACCTCACGGGTAGAGTAGCCGTCTTAAACAGGTTTATGTCAAAAGCATCGGACAAGTGCAAGCCGTTCTTCGACATCATCAAAAAGGCCAAGTTCAAATGGACGGAAGAATGTGCGAAGGCATTTGATTAGATTAAAAGGAAGCTATCAGATCCCAGGATCCTTTCGAAACCCTCACCTGGCGAAACATTACAACTATACCTAGCAGTATCGGGAACCGCGATCAGTTCAGTATTGGTCAAAACAGAGGAAAAGAACTAAAAGCCAGTATACTTTGTAAGTCAATTCTTGAGAGACGCGGAACTCAGGTATCCAGTAATGGAGAAGGTTGCGTATGCACTCGTCATGAGCTCGAGAAAGTTGAGACCATACTTCATGGAATATACTATTGAAGTGCTGACGACATTCCCCTTGAGGCAGGTACTTCAAAGGCCAGACGCAGCAGGGAGGCTGTTGAAGTGGTCCTTCGAATTGGGACAGCTCTACATAACGTACTTACCTAGGAATGCAGTCAAGGGGCAGGTCATGGCGGATTTCATGGTGGAGCTAACATTTTCAATCCCAACCGAAAAGGAAAAAAGGAAGCCTTGGACCATGCACATGGATGGCTCAGCAACAGGAACGACATCGGGTGTGGGTATCATCATTCGAGCCCCATCCGGGAAAACCTTCTCAACCGCAATCCAATTCAATTTCTTGGCTACTTTCAACGAGGCGGAATATGAGGCCCTACTGAATGGTTTGAGGATGGAGCTCTCCATGGGAGCAGATGAGCTGATGATATATAGCAACTCACAGTTGGTGGTGAACCAGATGAAGGGAGAATACGAGGCCAAGGATGAACAAATGAATCACTACAAAGGATTGGTTGTAGGCATATTGCAGAAGTTCAAGCAGGTATTCTTGGAGTGCGTTGATAAGAGAGATAACATGGGAGCCGACGCATTGGCTAAACTCGCCACAGCGTCGAACGCCGAGGATCTAAACAATATGCGAGGGGCATGCGCGACATGTCAAAGACTGGCTTCAATAGTATAGGTACCCTCTGAACAACTGACCTCAGTGTTCAGCCCATGACCTTTCACAAAGTGGGGGATTGATCTAATCGGATTGCTTCCGACCAGAAAAGGAGGAAACAATTTGCCATTGTAGTGGTAGACTATTTTATAAAGTGGTTAGAGGTCGAACCCCTCTCGACAATCACTGAGGCCAGAGTCGAGAAGTTCATATGACAGAACATCGTATGCCAATTTGGGATACCTTTTACCATAGTGACGGACAATGGTAAACAGTTCGACAACAACAGACTAAGAGAGTTCTGCAAGGACTACGACATCAAGAAATGGTCTTCCACGCCATACCACCCACAATCTAACAGACAAGTCGAAGCGGTGAACAAAATCATCAAGCACACACTGAAGGCCAGGCTAGAAAAATTGGATGGAAAATGGCCGGAGGAGCTACCAGGAGTGCTATGGTCAATGAGACCCCTTTCTCAATGGCCTTCAGGGCATAGACAGTAATACCAATGGAAATAGGAGAGCCCAGCCCTAGGGTCACCCTTCACCAAGAAGGAGCAAATGATGAGTTAATCCAAGAGAGTCTAGACCTATTGGAAGAAAATAGGTTGACCACGGAGTTACATAACACGATCTACAAAGAGAGAGCTAAGAGGTTTTATAACTCCAAGATAAAGTTGAGGAGGTTCAAAGGTGGCGAACTAGTGTTACAGAAAGTGGTAGGCACATCGGCACAGGGTACCGGCCAAAACTGGGAAGGCACCTATGTGATCAAGAGAGTTCTGGAAGGAGGAGTATACGAGTTGGAAGAAGTAGATGACAAAAAGATACCGCACCTGTGGAATGCATAATATTTGAATAAGTATTATCAATGGAGTAGAACGAGGACGAGAGGAATGAGGTTGGTGACACGACTTTTTTACAGCTTTTAATCAAGGCACTAGGCCATACCATATGAAAGTACAAATTGTATGGAAATCTTTTCAATGATACATGGTTAAGGAAATCAACAATTTTATCACTAAAGAAGAAAGGTAATTATTTATTGGAACATCAC
Source organism: Pogostemon cablin (assembly GCA_023678885.1). Lineage (NCBI taxonomy): Eukaryota > Viridiplantae > Streptophyta > Magnoliopsida > Lamiales > Lamiaceae > Pogostemon > Pogostemon cablin. Next base: position 29,121,115 of record CM042969.1, on the reverse strand, counting down.
GGTCTTAGGAATATCAGTAAGTTATATACGATTAAAAGGGTTGGGGTACTCATCTCAAAAGGCAAAAATATCATATGTTGGAATACCGTAGCCTCAGAAAAGTTTGATATATAAACATCATCTTATAAACCAATAAAGGATATCGTGAGCACAAATGAAGGGATATCGAAGGGAAGTAACCAAATAAGGGAAATGAAATGGTAAGGGGGAATAAAAGAGCATAATCAACTGGAAATAAAAGGCAAACAGCTCGGATTCGGGAAACTGGAACCAAGATGACGAGGCATCTGGTTGGGAAATCAAAACTGAGGTATCGGATACCAGAACTAAAAGGGATGTTTGGAGGAACCCCGGTATAGGAAAATTGAATTGCGGGGGCCAATAAGACAGGGACAACGATGGACCTCGGAAGGATATCAAAGGAGGACGCAGTCGAGTATATAAGATGAATATATACGTGGATCAGAATTTCAGGTTCGGCGGAAAGGGAGCTCTTTCCGGTACATGGCCAGAAATAAAGGCAAGCAGGTATGCATAACGGATGTGTACAAGAAATTTGGGGATTGGGACATCGGAATAAAAATCAGGAAAGGCAACCTCGGGACATCACCCGAAACAGAGGGAAGGCACCGAAAGGCACCCAAGCTGGAGGGCAAGGCATATAAAAAATCTGAGTCCTCAGATCGGGATCAAACCTCAGAGTTGCATACAACCGAACACAGATAGGAGGTATATCAGACAAAAAATATAAGCATCTATACAAGGGATGGTTAATCAAAAAAAGACACATGGAAGATGAAGAGCGTACAACCGAGACACACCAACAATTACGCATCAACGACAAACAACCATCAACTATCAAATAGTAATACCGAAAGGGCAGTCAGAGTTCAAAATACACAACCAGCTATAAATTGAAAGAGCAGTCGGAGTTCAAAACATACAACCAACAGGAAGAAATAAAGTATGAAACAACATCAGAATCCTAACAAAACAAACAGGAGCCAGCAAATAGAGGTGCAAAGGACATCAATCTTTCTTACAGCTGCTAAAGGAGTGAAAAATGCTCGTCATCTTATCCTTCATCTCCTTCAGCTTCGGCACAAATGACCCTCTCTTCCGCCGAGCCAGGGCGAGGAATGCGCTGCTCCAAAGCTCGAATGCGGGCCTCGGCGTCAGTAAGTCGAGCACGTGTTTTAGAAACCTCAGCATCTCAGGCGATTTCAGTCTCGATTAAACGTGCCTCCAAGGACTCAAGAGTGGCTCATCCCACATCGATTTTAAACTCAGAAATAGCCATTCTTTCCCTTTGATGTTCAACAGGAGAAGTCAGATGGGCATTCTCGACCTCCAGGGCATGAACTCTCTCCTCAAAACTAGCAGAAGATCCCTCAGAGCGATCAATGAGCTGGCCAGCGAATGAACAATACTGATCCATGGCATGCAGAGAAGAAGCGAGGCAAGCAATATCAACACCAGCCATCGTGGCTAAGCCAGAAGAATCCTAAGAAAGAGAGCTAGGAACGACGGATGGAGAAGCTTGATGGGAGGCCCGAGAACTCAGCTGGTGATGAAACCCTGGATTCCGAGCTCCCGAAGCACGAAAAGGTCAGGCTCATCAGTTTCCTCAGCTATACCCTTCCCCCGCTCTCGAGCCCTCTTGGCAGCTAACCTTGCAGTCTCAGCTTCAGCATTGGTTTCGGCGGGATCGGTTGTTACAACAGCACCAGCGAGGTTCGGAGGGGAAAGAGAAACTATGGAATGGCATGAGAGATCGAAGGGACGGAGCTAACGTCGGCACCAAGGACAGATCTCACCCTTGGTCCTACCATCATGTCATAATCATCGGGCTCAGAACAGCTACCAATCCACCTCGGGAGCCCAACCTGTTCAGAATCCCCATCTAATCCCCTTCAGAACCTTCCCTGGGATCCTCTTCAACCTCCTCTTCATGATCTTCTTTCGAATACTCCTCTGGATCCTCTTCAGAATGCATCTCAACCTCGGGAGCTACAGAAGGAGGATCTGCAAAAGAATACCACGAGTGAGAATGCAACAAACATGAAGAGAAGGAAGATGTTCGAATGGAGGCAATTATTCCCCTTAGCCTCTCGGCAAGATGGTCGAACTCACCAACTACAGGAGAAGAACGAGGCACGAATCTGATTCCGGTCTACCGAGAAGGCCCGCCATGCTCATAAACACTTCTTCCTCTTTTTCCAAGTAGAGGGACTGAAGCAGACTCAACACCAGGGCCAGAAGGAACCTCGGAAGGGACAGTGAACGTCGCTTTTTCAGCACACAATATTAATTCCCAAGGTTAAGGATATCAATTGTAGTATCAAAAGGTGACCAAGTGAATATCGAACCCAAATGATGGATAAATATCAAATTGATTATATTCTAGTATATTAAGACTATGTTTTAGATTATAATAGTTATGATTTTGTGATTGAGTAACAAGATAAATTAAATAACAAGTAAACAAATAAATAACAGCAACAATAGTGAAGTTGTGATCAAATAAGAAAGTAGGTAGTTCTAAGATAATCCAGTTTAATTCATTAATTCGTCTTTCGTGTGATAATACCCGACTCTACCTTGTGATTTATAAACGCATCACTAAACCATGCATCTCTACTCTATAGACACAAGTAGACATACGTATGCATCGTGTGAATATCCTCGGAGCAAGAGATATAATCCACCCCCCTTTCTAGGTACTATCAATATCAATTATTTTCCGTGCACTTAGTACTTTAACCCGATATGATCTCCCTTTATAGGTACTATGAAATTATACTCTTTGTCCTACTTGTTAACCCGAATACGCTATGATTCAATTAACAAGTATTTATATAAGACAGTTCTAATAAGACTTCAGAATCCCTTCACTTAGAATTATAACAACAAACCCTGCTCAGAAGTGAACGCACTCAATCGATAACCTTGTTATGTATTCAGACTCTACACAACGATTAACGATGCACAAAACGACTGTGAGTATGGATTAAAAACGTGCAATCTTATACAAACTAAATCACAAGTAGTGTTGTACGGAGTTTTAAACACAAAATATAAATTAATTCATGAAACCTTCAAAATCCTAGAACTACCATAAGAGGATCTACTCCATGATTGATCTAAGATCAACCATGGTGAGTTGGAATGATCTTACTTGAAGCTCCATGTCCTCCAACGCATCAAGAATGGATTGATCGGACTTGAGTCTTTATGTGCAGCTCTTCCTCCTCTTCTTTCTTTGCTTGATTCCAACCACACTTTGCTGCTGCTGCTGCAAGTGCAGCAAGCTGCACTTGCAGCTCACTCCTCCTCTTCTTTCTTGTGTGTGTTGTGTTGTGTTGTGGTGTGTTGAGGTGTTGTGTTGCTGCCCCTTTTATAGTGAACTCATAGATGCTTTGTTGGTGGCTTGAATAATGAGGAAGGCGTCTTTCATGTATAAACAAATGAATTGGCAGGTGGTGATGAGTCATTGAAAGCATCCTTCAAGCATAAAACAAGTGATCTTGTAGGTAGAGTTGTTCTCACATCACTTTCATCTCCATTTTAAATGAAAGTAGATGGATGTTGATGTTTCTCCAAGAATCTAATGCATGTTGAGGGTTGTTTCCAGCTGTATTGAAGGGAGATTGAAGTGGAAATGTCGGAAATTGAGCAATGAAAGTTGAAACCGAACGAAATCAGACGTTTAAGCTGTCCAGCAGCTCAATTCGACCTCAATGGAGGTCAATTCGACCAGTGGAAGAGGTCTAATTGCTTCCGTCGTGCTCGAATTGATATTCTGGACGTTTTTTGCTGTAATTCGACCTCAATTCGACCTGACCTCAGGTCGAATTGATTCCATCCAGGTCGAATTGATTTGTGCAGTCTCACCGTTTCGCGTATAACTTCCACATCCGAGTTCCGAATTTAGTAATTTTTGCGCTCACGCGATCCTCTCTTCCTTGGCTTTCTATCCGTATAAAGAACTCCCAAAAATTTCAAGATTTGAATATGAAAAAAGCCATAGAAAGTAACACAATAATTCTGTTCGGCACAGCTCGCGCGACGTTACCATTTTGCTCATAACTTCTTCGTTTGGAACTCGATTGTAGTGTTCTTTACGCCAAAACGATCCTCTTTTCAATGACCATGTATCACACCACTAATTTTGATCTCCATAACAATTCAAAAAAATTACAAAAATTGGACGTGCGTTTTTCAGCATCCTTGCACAAATTGCACCTTTTCTCCAATCTTGCATTTTTTATCCTTTTTCCACCTAAAACACAATAAAACACCTTAAATGGACATTTTTCTCACATATATCAAATATAAGAAATTTGTGATAATATATTACAAAAATATCAATCAAATAGGTGTTCAATTGGACACTAAAACACGCTAATTTTCACTCTCATCAACCCCCCAAACTTACCCGTTGATCGTCCCGAGGCAACAAAATAAAAATAAAGATCGAGAGAGTAAGAAAATTAGTAGGGAAACAAGGATTATGACCAACACCCCATTCAAAATACAATTGTCATCAACTTAGGACATGCAACTCTTATTACATGCAATATCCAATTCATAGCATACAAGTTAAGATAATCACCACCAATTCAAATGCTCTGTTAACATGTTTTCTCGGGAAGTATATATCACTCGCACTCAAGTGTAAAAGATGTACACTTATATGTTAAGGTGTTTACACTCAGATTTAATTCAAGTACATGCGTAACTATAAGCTTGCCAAAAGTTTCAAACCTTCCACCACTAAAAGTATGATTCGACAATGTGATCAAAAAGGACTTTTCTTTTGGATGTAATATTGGCTCTTTGGTTAATGTAGGAAATATATGGACAATGTGACTCAAATAGTGGAGAACTAAAGATAATTGATCACTTCAACTTTCATCCTCTCTTCCTTTTCAATGCAGACGATTTTCATTCCTTCTTCACCTTCAAGCACAATTATTTTTCTTTTCTAAAGCACATGCTTTTTTCTTTTTATGCTTTTTTCTCTTGAGGTACCAGTTTCGGGCACTACCCCACACATCCTTCATAGGGTACTAGATTTAAGCACTACCCTAGGGTATTTGATTCAATGGAGTACTAGATTCAAGCACTACTCCATGCTTCTCCTTAGATGCATTATCAAAATCCATCACTAATTCAATACCAATTTCATTCTTTCTCAAGTTGTTATTAAGCTCCATCAACACACTTTGAAAAGCCATTAATTCTCCAATAATAAGACAACCAAGGCTAAAAAAAATTCAGATGCTCAAAGTGGTTCTTTCTCGTAGGTTGCCAAAGAATGAGGTTTTTAGGCTCAACGGGGCTAACTACGGATAAACATAATTCGGTAGGGAATTATTTGGCTAAGTGACTTATAAATTCAAGGATGGCCTTAAATCATATCCCATCATCTGACACACATGTAGTTTTAAGTAAGATAAGAGGCAAGTTCTAGAATACACACACAAGAACGATACTCACCAGAAAGAAATATCATGCGATTATGTAACATGATCAACAAGGCTCAAAATCTTACATGTGTTTTTAGAGCATTTTTCATGGTAAGAAATATCCCATAAGTATACATAGAACTTCATATCGCAATATAACTCAAGTATAATTCCTTCATCAATTTCAAGAACATATGAATTTTCAAGACAATTTTAACAATATAAGCTCACATTAATCACCACACAACTTTTCATTCTATGAATTACAAGCACATATAAAAATTAAAAAAAGAAAATGAGGACACCTGATTTTTGTATATGTACGCGCGAGTTTCTCGAGTCAAAGCCTCAATGTAGAACTTGTCTTGCCTCCTAGTTACCTTTTTTCTATCATCAAAGCTCAATCACTCCTCAACATCAAATGATTCATCAATAGGAGAACTATACGAAAGAATCAATCCTAAAACTTAACATTCATGAGTAACTCCGCAATCAACTCAAAACAAGAAACAAAACCCCACTAAACATTAGGCAAGTTACAAAAATTCGTAACTCCCCTAACAAACGTCACAAAGAAAAGATTATATTATCGGTGCTTATCGAGGTAAGTACATCATACCTCCCAAACTTAGTAGAAACTTTATAGTTGAAACTAAGTTTGTAAAGAGATGTAATTTTCGAAAAGTAAGCACTTCAAATATAAAAATTTCTTACTCACACGAAAGAAATAAAGCAATAAAATGGGAGGGATAAGCCCCCAATAGGCGCTTATGTTTAACGTCGGAAAGTCACGACGGATGTAACCTTTGTAGGCTACTTGATCGGAGGACGGTCTTCTCGCATCCTCACCTTCAAATACTTTCTTTTCCTCTTCCTGTCTATTTTTAACACCTCGCCTTTCTTGGTCACAAAAATATGATCGTTGGAACTTCCTTCCTCCCATGGATGACTGAGCACCTCCTTGTTAATCTTCCCTTTAAATTCGGAGTCATCTGTCTTAGAAAAATCAAGATTAAACAAGTTAGAAATCACATATATGCTTTTGTACGATTTAGTCTCCATGGGCATCTTCATTGCATGATCATCAGAGAAAATCATATCGTCATTATCCATCTGCAGTCTAAGCTTCTCTGCTCCTAACTTCTTTCCTCCTTCCCACTTTCTCTCCATTGTAAGCTCAGTATTTTGCTCATGTAGTGGTATTGGAGTAACATCAACATCTTGTGGAGCATTCGATGCAGAAACAGGTGATAAACGGGTCAATTCGACCTCGATTCGACCAGTTGCTCTGGTCAAAACGGGTACGTAGTGGTCGAATTGGGCAAGTAGTAGTTTATTTTCATCATGTATGTTCGTTTCGACCTCAATTCGACTTGAAGGTTTGGTCGAATAGACATGGTGTTGGTCGAATCGGGCTTCTGATGAAACAGAGTGCTCCGGAGGGCTGAATTCAACCTCAATTTGACCAGAAGGTCTGGTCGAATCGAAGTGTTTCTGGTCGAATTTAAGTTGTGCTGCTTCCAGATCACATCCAGTTGTCTCATTCGACCTCCCCTCGTACTGCATGATGGCATTATCTTCCGATTTTTGTATCAATTCATTCACGTTCATGGTCATCTGTCTCACAATCAAATTAAGGTCCTTCAACTGCTTGGATAAATCTGTATAATCATTCATTCTAGCTTCGATGTGGTTAAGATCATCAATACATGCATCATTAGATAAACTCTCAAATTCTACATCAGACAGGGTGAAGTTCCACATACCATGACAATGTAATTCCATAGGTTGGATAGAGGAAAGAAAGTGGATTATGGTTGGAGGTTGATCCTCCTTTGCGGATGATAGTCTTTAATAAAACTAGAAATAATCAAAAGATAGTTTATGCCGTCCCCGGAAACGGCGCCAAGAACTTGATCGTCGCTTTTTCAGCGCACAATATTAATCCCCAAGGTTAAGGATATCAATTGTAGTATCAAAAAGTGACCAAGTGAATATCGAACCCAAAGGACGGATAAATATCAAATTGATTATATTCTAGTATATCAAGACTATGTTTTAGATTATAATAGTTATGATTTTGTGATTGAGTAACAAGATAAATTAAATAACAAGTAAACAAATAAATAACAGCAACGATAGTGAATTTGTGATCAAATAAGAAAGTAGGTAGTTCTAAGATAATCCAGTTTAATTCATTAATTCATCTTTCGTGTGATAATACCCGACTCTACCTTGGGATTTATGAACGCATCACTAAACCATGCATCTCTACTCTATAGACACAAGTAGACATACGTATGCATTGTGTGAATATCCTCGGAGCAAGAGATATAATCCACCTCCCTTTCTAGGTACTATCAATATCAATTATTTCCCGTGCACATAGTACTTTAACCCGATATGATCTCCCTTTATAGGTACTATGAAATTATACTCTTTATCCTACTTGTTAACCCGAATATGCTATGATTCAATTAACAAGTATTTATATAAGACAGTTCTAATAAGACTTCGGAATCTCTTCACTTAGAATTATAACAACAAACCCTGCTCAGCAGTGAACGCACTCAATCGATAACCATGTTATGTATTCAGACTCTACACAACGATTAACGATGCACAAAACGACTGTGAGTATGGATTAAAAACTTGCAATCTACAAACTAAATAACAAGTAGTGTTGTACGGAGTTTTACATACGAAATATAAATTAATTCATGAAACCTTCAAAATCCTAGAACTACCATAAGAGGATCTACTCCATGATTGATCTAAGATCAACCATGGTGAGTTGGAATGATCTTACTTGAAGCTTCATGTCCTCCAACGCATCAAGAATGGATTTATCGGACTTGAGTCTTCATGTGCAGCTCTTCCTCCTCTTCTTTCTTTGCTTGATTCCAACCACACTTTGCTGCTGCTGCTGCAAGTGCAGCAAGCTGCACTTGCAGCTCACTCCTCCTCTTCTTTCTTTTGTGTGTTGTGTTATGTTGTGGTGTGTTGAGGTGTTGTGTTGCTGCCCCCTTTATAGTGAACTTATAGATGCTTTGTTGGTGGCTTGAATAATGAAGAAGGCATCTTTCATGTATAAACAAATGAATTGGCAGGTGGTGATGAGTCATTGAAAGCATCCTTCAAGCATAAAACAAGTGATCTTGTAGGTAGAGTTGTTCTCACATCACTTTCATCTCCATTTTTAATGAAAGTAGATGGATGTTGATGTTTCTCCAAGAATCTAATGCATGTTGAGGGTTGTTTCCAGCTGTATTGAAGGGAGATTGAAGTGGAAATGTCAGAAATTGAGCAATGGAAGTCGAAACTGAACAAAATCAGACGTTTAAGCTGTCCAGCAGCTCAATTCAACCTCAATGGAGGTCAATTCGACAGTGGAAGAGGTCTAATTGCTTCCGCCGTGCTCAAATTGACATTCTGGAAGTTTTTGCTGTAATTCGACCTCAATTCGACCTGACCTCAGATCGAATTGCTTCCATCCAGGTCGAATTGATTTGCGCAGTCTCACCGTTTCGCATATAACTTCCACATTCGAGTTCCGAATTTAGTAATTTTTGCACTCACGCGATCCTCTCTTCCTTGGCTTTCTATCCATATAAAGAACTCCCAAAAATTCCAAGATTTTAATGTGTAACAAGCCATAGAAAGTAACACAACAATTCTGTTCGGCACAGCTCGCGCGACGTTACCATATTGCTCATAACTTCTTCGTTTGGAACTCGATTGTAGTGTTCTTTACGCCAAAACGATCCTCTTTTCAATGGCTTTCCAACCATGTATCATACCACCATTTGTAATCTCCATAACAATACAGAAAAATTACAAAAGTTGGACGTGCATTTTTCAGTATCCTTGCACAAATTGCACCTTTTCTCCAATCTTGCATTTTTTATCCTTTTTCCACCTAAAACACAATAAAACACCTCAAGTGCACATTTTTCTCACATATATCAAATATAAGAAATTTGTGCTAATATATTATAAAAATATCAATCAAATAGGTGTTCAATTGGATACTAAAACACGCTAATTTTCACTCTCATCAGACAGCAGAGGAACGATGCAAATGTTGACGAGGAGATGATAAAGGGGGCAAGACCCTATTATCTGTAAACTGGGCAACCAACAGATCTTCGGCAAGCCTCAAACCATCTGATCCAACAGATAAGTCATCCATCTCTCTATCATCGTCAAGAGACAGAGAACGAGCAGGGTAATCGGGATTGGTCTCCTCATCAGAAAACTGATAAACGTACTTGTATAGGGTTAACGACAGACCAGCCACAGAGCCGGTCGATCCCACTCGAGGGGACAAGGGAGAGGACCTGCACATAAGTAACAACAGAAGTTACAGGAAACATTTAATCCAAAGCTATGGAAATAGGAAAGAATCATACATTTATCTAGCGGCAGGAATCGAACAGAAAAAGTCACTGGAGCACCATTAACGCGGATACGATAGTCACCACTTAGCCAAAACCAAGCTTGCCCCCAACTCCGGCCGATGACATCAGAGGCCCCTACAAAATGGTGATGGTTGCGGGGCAGCAAGTTGTAAGAACCACCAGATCGGCCAGACACAACATAATAAAAGAGAAATTCTAACTCAAACAGATCTCAGATAGTATGGCCCAAAACATGGAACAACGACATAATAGAGATTAAACGCAGCCAGGAAGAAGGCAACAACTAGCCTATGGCCATGTCCCATCTCTGTAATAACAGGCCAATGACAGGAGGAAGGGGAAAGCGTAAACCGGCGAGAAAGAGGGAATAACTGAACACGGTACGATCCGAGGGAGGCTCGGAAATAGACACTCCATCCAGGGGAAGCTCAAACATGATGTTGGGGGCACCATATCTCCTGTGGAGCTCTTCGAATTGGTCCAACGATAACCTGGAGGGTGGCACCCATTCAAGACGCCGAGCCATCCCTCGGAAAGCCACCTCCAAATCACCAATGTCTCGGTAGCCGGAAAGATACTCCCCCATATTAAGGGGAAGTATGGCACCCAAATCGGCATCAATAAATATCGCCACACCGCCAGCACCCGCGACTGGCACAGACGGAACCGATTGCCTATTGGGAGAGTCAACAGAAGTTGGGTTGCCACTGGAGGAGGAAGATGTAGACAAGTCCCTCAGATTGGGACGAGGCATCCAGCGATGGCGATTGGAGCTATGAACGCTAGGCCGCACGCACCGCACCGGCGTTTCATCGAAAGTATTCACTTCCTAAACATCAACTAGAGGAAGAGTGCCTTCACTCGACATTTTTGGAACTCGAACAAAGGACTTGAAAACTAGGGTTTGGCGAAGCGGCAAACAGAGGAAAGCAGATTCTCAGAATGCACAAAGATAACGAAACTTCAAGAAATCGCAAAGATATCAGGGGGATTGAGCCAAAGAAATAAACAGGAATATAGGGGAAAGATACGAAAGATTTAAATTTTGAAAAATCAAAAGGGAAACTGCCTGACAAGGCAGGGGGCAACAGGCATCATCGTGGGAATTATGGAATAAAAAAGACTAAGATCCAACGGCTGGGAGGGAGAGACCTTACGACTCCAAAGAAAAAGGAAGGCCCAGATTGATCCACGCGAAGCTTGACCAAGGACGTGACATCCCACGATAGAAAAATGACGGTTATATTTGCTAGAGGTAAATTACCAAAACACCCTCACTAGATTTACTAATGGAATGGAAAAGGCGCTTCATTCATAAATGGATGGGTTACAATGACGACAAAAATGATCTAATATCCTACCAACCGATAAATAAAAAAGAGTACAAGAAAGATACGGGATGAACCCTCAATAGGAAAATACACTCTGTTCAGCACTAGGGGCTCGGTGGTACTTCACTAGTCAGCTAGAAAGGTCTCGGGATCAACCATCTCTATAGACTGTGGATCCCCACTTCCCGATGCCATGTCCTCGAAAGCACCCAAGGTAGCCTCGGCGGTCATCGACCTCGAAGAAATGTCGACGTCAGCGGTGCGATCTGAGGTAAGATCGGTCTCAGGGATCGGGTGAATTGAAAGAGCAGTAGAAGCCTCAGCGGGCAAGCCCTCGGAAACCACGGCAGTGACAACCTGACCAAGATCCTATGCATCGCCGACAGTAGGAAACTTAGTCTCCGCAAGAATCTTTTGAATAGGCCGCACTACAGACTCAACAGGGGGCACGGCGGATGGACCCTCAACCCCAGAATTACCCCTGGCTAGATCCAAAACACCTTTAGCAAACTCCTCATCGGATCCACCCTCCTCGGAATCATTGGAAGACTCTTTAGGGACTTTGGTGATGAAGTCGGAATACTTACCGAGCATCCCAAAATCGACGTCACCCCTCAAAGTCTCTCCAGGGGGCATCTTCTCCTCACTGATGGCCTGATGGAGAATATTACGCATGTCATCGAGGCAATCGGGATAGGGCTTCCGAGCAGAAGCCTGAGCAAAGACGGAGGCGCAGGAGCAGAATCAGTGAATTTTGGCCTTCGAAAGGATAACTTCCCTATAACATAAATTGTCAGCCTCCGATAAAAGGAAAGCATCATTCGCACGCTCTACCTCGGCCAAGGCCGCATCACGCTCCCTCAAGACCTCAGCAAAGATATCCTCAGACGCCTTAACCTTCTTAGCATGGAAAGCCTCAGACGCTTCCTTCTCTTGCCGCACCTTTTCCAGCTCCTGCTCTGCCGACGCCTGGAAAACATGGAATTTACTCTGAACTCGGGACAGTTAGGCTTGAAGCTGGTTCTCCTTCGCTGTAATCTCCTCTTGGTGCTTGGTTTTCAAAGCAGCAATCTCATCTGAGAACTCTTTATTCCGAAGCTCCAGAGCACTTTTTTCCTCTACAGATCTGGCCAGCAGGTTGTCATACCGAGTTCGAAGAATATCAAATGTCCCCTGCAGCTCAGCTCTCTTGTCTTGTTTAACCCTTAACTGTCCCCTGACGAGAGCCTCAGCCACACCTACCTCGGTTACCTTTCTCTCAGAGTTCCGCAACCTCTGAGCTAGTGAAGTAACTTCATCTTGTAAGTGAGAACTGCTTCCTTCCAGCTCCGAAATACGATGCAAGGCATTGAAAGCATGGAGCGCTAGTAGCCCTGCATAGCTAGAAATATTATGGAGGGAATCTTGAGCAGACATATTCTCCATATGTGCGAGGATTTCCCGGGTACACCCTTTAAAAGGGAAGGTGGCAGCACGAGCCAGGCACGCCGGAGCATCAAAATAGAACAGAAGCTCCTGGGTCCAAATGAAGGTTTTCCCAGCCTCATCCAAGTGGCCATGCTTCTGCAGAAGCTCCTGGTCTGCTGCTGGATCGACGGGTAGGAGCATCGTCCGACAAGGGCAGAGCAGAGGGAGTACCCTCGGAGGAAGAGCCACTGCGTGACCAAAATCGTAAGGGAGCCTTTCCCTTTGTAATACTGCCATATATCCGAAGGAGAACCATGGGATGCTGGATCATAGGAAGTACCACCGAGGTTATGCTGAGTGTTGGAGGGAACAGCGCCACGCGATAGGCCAAAGGTGACAAAAGGAGAGCGGGCTAATGTATCCGGAGATGGGAAATAACTAATATCGCAAACCTCAACGGTCTCCTAAGGGCTGCGGAGGAACCAACAACAACATCACACACGTCTTCCCCCATAGTTTTCTTCAGAGGACACGTAATAAGAGCGGCGCTATCATGAATGTCCTCCTTGGAAGTCTCATTCGCCAACTTATGTTTCCGTTTTGGAGCATCAGACTTAGGGGCTGCAGTCTCAGATGTCCCTTTCTTTGACTTCGGGGCATGAGGGGCTTTCTTAGAAACCTTCTCATGAGTACCCGCAATAGGCGCCCGGACGAGATCAGTTTCCAACCTCCTAGAGATAAGATCTGAAACCCCCTCCATCCTCACTGATGTAAGAGGCTGCACGACGAGATGGATTACAAAAGCTTTCGGAGAAGAAGTCTGAGGAGCTATCTTCTTTCCTTTAGAGAGTGCAGCCCGCTGGCGAGCGGAGGGTATAGTAGTCATGCGAGCAGTGTCAGGCATAAGACGCGGATGTTTTCCCTCCCCTAGGCATAATAAAAAGGATGAAGGAAAATTAATACGAATGAGGAGACGATACGGTAGACCCTCCAACCGAGGAAGTAATCACATATGGACTACATAGCATGGCTATTGAGGTGGTGGTAAAGCCAGTTTCAAAAAGGTTGGACCTCGAAGAACCCACTGGTAACTACTTCTTTTTTCGGAGAGTTTGCAAATACGACAGAAAGTCTTCTGAAACTCGACCGACAGCATCTCAAGGGCACACGTATCACCTACTGCACAGAGTAGAAGAAAGAAATATTAGAGTGTCCCACATAATATGAAACATAACCGACAGAAACATACATGCACTGAGGACAGGTTTGTAGAAAGAACTCCTAGGGAGCACGATGGGATTTTGAGGGTCCCTAAGGTCATATACGGAATCCCCTCTCCAAGACCCGCGAACCCAGAACCATGAATTCTTCCACCCCTTAACTGAACTGGGTGGAGAAGCAACAAGATAGGTGTGGAGCGACACCAGATAATAATACCCCTTCGTCCTATTTTTCGGGGTGAGCCGGTAGAGGAAATTGATCTCGGCAGTGGTCAAGAAGAAGTATTTTCTTTTCCAGAAAAGGACCAAAATCCCCATTAATGCCGTCCAACCATTGGGAGTCAGTTGAGCGGGGGCTATACCCCAGAATTCGAAGATATCTCGAATGCAGGGGTGGAGAGAAAACCTAAGACCGAGTTCAAGCTGCAATTCATAAGCGGCTACGACATTCGGCAGAGCAAAACACATACGTGCGTCAGGAGAAGGAAGATAGAAATATATTATCCTCCCCGCACTGGAACTTTCCAAGGGCGATAACGGGGCTCTTCCACAACCAAGAATTGTCAAGGATCGAAGGAACCTCAGCAGAAAAGGAGGTATTCTCATCCCACAATGGAAGCTTTCCGAGATGACCCAACAATCCAGGACCGGCATCAACCATTTCAGGATTGGGCTCCAACGTAAAAGCAGAGACGAAATCAGCCACACGCTGGTCAAAAGCAACCCGAGATGGAGAAAGAGGACCGGAACACCCTTTCGAAGTTGAGAAAGATGATGAAGAGGATGACTCAGAACTACCGAGAAAAGAATCGGTAGAACAAGAAGGGGATCTAGGGGATCTATGAAGAGAAGAAGAACCCTTGCAAGCCATATCGTGATAATCGTAAAGGGAAAGGAAATGCGAAGAAAAGAAGAGAGGAAAAAATCCTAAACCACGAAGCGGCAAGTCCAGATGCGCAGAGGGAGAAAATCAGGGAGAGAAAGAAAAAGAGGGAAATGGGAGAATAATACATGTGGGAAGAAGACGAGCACACCAGATAAAAGGAACGCTAACCGCCTGCAGAATCGAAGGGAAAAAAAGAGGAAGCAAAGAAAAGGAAACTGGAAGAAAAAGATTCAAAATTCAAATTTCAAATCAACAATTGCACCCCAAATACCAGGTATACCCCCCACCAGAGTGAAAATATCTTAAGGCGGCCCAGATAACCCGATAAGGCAGGAATATAGCAAGGGGAAGACAACGATTGAGAACAACGAAGAGCCAAGTTGGAAGGAACCCTAATATCGCAGTCACCGAATCATGAGGGATATAACCTACAAAGTACGATTCGACCCTGAACAATCTCAAATCATAAAAATTATTCAGGCTCGAGGGGCTAATGTATGGGTATTATATCCCCCATGCTTGTTAGGCCTAAGAGGCCCAATAGATCCATTATACTCGAGGAGGAAGGCCCAACCCCTCGGCGGCCCAACCGGAGAGCAGAAGTGAGAAATGAATTAAGGCAACCCAATAAGAGCCATAAGAGTCCGGAAGCCCAGCCCAAGAATGAATAAGGACGAGCCCACCGAACAAATATAAAACTAGGAAGTACCCTCGGCGGGAAGCTACCTTTTCCTTGGCCGAGACCTCGAATGGACTCCCCAGCACCGAAAGCCAACCCGTCCGAAGACCAAAAGAGGACAGAGAAAGCAGGACAATAAAGGAAAGGCATCATAATGAAAGAGTACAAGTACCGCAGGCTAGAAGACAACGATAACGGGAAGAGGAGATATCTTGGGCAGCAATCCTAGCTAGAAGACAACAGTCGACTGGTGTGCCCTACTCCAACAACCAATGGGAGACCAACGAAGGACGGAGACACCCTGCAAATCCCCTGCAGTGCAACAAACGGCGCCCAGGTTCTTCCTGCAACTGGTCGGCGTACAAGCCATCTTCATTGAAGACGAATTGTCTTCATCCAGGTGGCGCAAGACAATTGGCCCAATTATAGGGATTTAGGGATAATATAAATAGCCGCTCTCACAGGAGAGAGACAAGAGATTAGCACTCACTTTAGACATTACACTTGTAAGAATTGGGAAAACGAGTGTTGTTCTAATGGGGAGTAAAAAAATCTGGTTGTGCTCTGTGGTGGGAATTTTGGTTTTTGATAGGTCTTCAATCTCTGTATTTGTTTTTGTCTTGTGGTTTATTGTGTTTGATGTTAATCGTTCTTGGTTCGTTATTAAAAATCTTAATCCTTTTCACACCCAATTAACGAATCAAGAACAGCCGTCAACAACGATGATAATTGGTAATAATTTGGGTAATAGGTGACATGTGTCACCTAAGTAATCCCCATTTTACTTTTAAAATAATAATAATTAAAAGAATTTATACAAGATACTTGTGGGAATAATTTTGGATTATAATTATTTATTAATAATGAGTGCCTTAATAAATATATATATATATTTATTTTATTTGGAAAAATAGTTTATATTATTAAAAAGAGTTAGGTATAAGAAATATCTAACTTAAAAATAATTACATGAGAGTTTACAAATATATAGATAAAAAGAGTATTTATTTTATTAATTAGTGGAGTAGTACTATTTACTATTATTACTTATATATTTAGTGAGACCGGCTTAGGCCATCTCCAGCAGTTTACCCCATTTTGCAGCACATTTACCCCTAAAATGCAGACAACTCAGTAAATCATCTCCAGCAGTTGACTCCATTTTGCAGCACATTCATTTTATTAATACTATTTTTATTAATTTTTTACATTTAATTCATTTTTCATTATTATATTTATTTTTGAATACCAAAAATAATATAATAAAAATATTAAAATGTCTAAAATTAAAATAATATAATCATTAAAATTACAATATAATTTATTTAAACATGAAATTAAGACAACAATTAAAATTAAAATTACATTAAATAATACATAAACATCAAATTAAAATTACAACACAATAATTAAAACTACAACATATATATTAATTTATTATTAAAATTAAAAATCATAATATTTTTTACTTATTTAAATAATTATTATAAAAAAGTAAAAAAAATTAATTTTTAAGGAAAAGAAATAGAAAAGTGTACGCATGCATACCACATGCATATTACTAATTTATTATTAACCATCAATTTAAATTAATAACTGAAAATAAATAATAATAATAATAAATTTAGAAAAAAAAAATTTTGGATGCAGGAAGTTACTGTAGCGACTGAAAATCCAATCGCTACAGTACTTCTTCTTATTTTGCAGCCGATAATGCAGCATTGTTGGAGTGAGTATTTAGCTGCATTTTACAGTCACAGACCATTTTCCAGCTTTGCTGGAGATGATCTTAGGTACCTCAAATTAAAATTTGAATTGCCCCAAATTTTATAGTCGCCCTCATTAACCGCGAGGATTTTAATCCTTGTCTAAAAATTCCTAACCATTTAATCTCATTTTTCACTCAATAATAATTTCAAAAAATAAGTGGGTATAAATTCAACCCTTAGAAATGTTCATCACAATTCTCACCATCGTCAAAAGAAAGAAATGAAACTAGGGTTCTTCATGAAATCCTCACATTTTCGCAGGGCAAATCGTCTTTCGACTGAGATTCTAAAAAAACTGTAAACAAAAATCTTCCTTAATCATCTAATTCCGACCTCTGCCATTAATCCACCAACTAGTCTGGCTGCAGTCTCACCGGCACTACCATCGCTCAATAAAATTATGTCGGCGAACACAGGTACGAATTCGCTATCTTTACTACTGTTTTCTTTACTCTCTAACCCCCTTTCCTTATCCCTTTTGCATTTTCATTCCTTCCCTCTCTTCTCGTCCACCTCTGTTTTCTATTAACTGTTCCTTAATTTTCTGCAGTCTCAGTAGTTATTGGGCAACTCTCATTCAACATAGGTATACTCTCATACAAAGTGAAATGGCGTCTTCATATTTCTGAACAATCGATTTGACTTATGAGTATGTGAATTTGCTTGTCCAAACCTGGGTTTATGTTCTTGCACACAATCTGTTTGAAACATTGTTTGAACCACATCTCTCTCATATGTTCGTGTTAGATTGGATTTTTCATTCTTGAATAACGCGTTTTCAATGTTTTAAAACCTTCTTTGTCCGATGTAGTTCTCCTAAGTATTATAACTTTCCAGTTGTAGATGTCCATCCATCTCATTTGGATATGCTTCAGCTCTCGCCGAGTCTTATCACATTTTTGTAGTTTCTGGTAATCACAATTTTCATTGACAGTTTAAAGACTCAAATAATATTTGAAACAACAATTAAATTTCTTTTTATAAATCTCATGTCTCAGTTTTTAATTCATGATGATGATTTTTTCCTTAAATGGTATGCTTGACTTTGAATCAAAGAATGTACTGCATGTGTTTCAAAAGATGAATTTACCTTAATTTTACGTGTTGCCTTTTATTTGATTAGTTTTATTCTTGTCTATAAGTAATTTCTTGTGTATTTATAGTTTGTCCTCTTTTTTTTTTTTTTTGGTAGATGAGTATAAGAAATTGAAAAAGGATATTCCCATCAAGTTCATAGAGCAACCGACTTCTACAATGATATTAAAATTATCAGCAGATTAGAACACAAAAATCTAGTGAGGCAGTTGCTCGGGACCTGAAAGCCTGCTCGTTTATAAGTTTTTACCAAATAAGTATCTTGAAGGATTTATCTTCGTTGAGTACCTGACCTTTTCAAATTTTGTTGAAGATTCTTGAATGTTTAGCAGTAGCTTCTTTCTGGATTTACAATGTGAACCTGATCTTGAATCTTTGAGCAGAAATGAGATTGTTTTGTTGTTTTAATCTGATCTCTGTCGCTAGTTATACATTGATTTAGTTAATTATTAGTGGGAAAAACTAATGTTAGTTTGTATGAATATATACTTGTGTCATGGAATCTTTGAAGTGATTGAGATTTCCTGTTGACGCAGAGTCGAAAGAAGGAGAGTGATGTCGATGAAGAACTGCTGCAGAAAAAACAGAAGCCGGATGATTTCCTCTAGTATTTACGCTTAACTCAACATTTTTATGAAATAAATATTGTTTCATTTTCTTACCGATTGAGATGATATTCAGGAAAGTGGTTGAACTAGGAGAATGGATGGAGGACACACAGGTTTGATTTCCACTTTATAATTACAAGTCAAGATTTAGCTTAAGTTTTAGAATAAAATGTAAAGATCAGTGGCTGTAGATTTATCTTTCCTACTTCCATCTTAACAGGCAACATTGCCAAATCCTTCAGATTACAAAACTTTTGAGGTGCACAATGTGAGTTCCTACCTCTAAAATTTTCTTTGACATTATCAGTTTGACAATATTAACTAGGTATATTTATATTTAAGTCACTACCTCTAAAATTTTCTTAACATATATGCAATATTGTTTAGTTGGCACTCTTTTTTTTTTCATCATTGTTTTTCTGAATTCATCGTTCACAATGCTTAATTTGTGTACACAATTCTGTGTGTATTACTCTCAGAATCTGCACTATCCTAGCAATGTGTTTGTTGAGGGAAGTGACCCATACTATTGATTGATTTAGAAGTTAGAACTATGGGCACATTGTTTATCCTCCCCTAACAATCTGCATTTCTATTGGAGCAATTAAACCTTCGTCAGCCAGGTCCAGATGATCTTGGAAACGTTGATTCTGTTTCAGTAGAGAGTATGTAAAAAACTTGCTGTATACTTGATTGCTTCGTCTCAATTATGTTACTCTTATGCTTATTAGTGATACAGTACTTCTTGCCCTAATTTAATAGATTATCATTGTAAAAAATGAACCAAGATCTGTCTCTACTGTCCTGCTGCGTGGAAGCACTAATAACATATTGGATGATTTTGAAAGAGCTATTGATGATGGACTGTATTCAAATGCACCTTTTGTTCTCCATGGAATATTCAAAGTTTCTATCAATTGATTTGCAGTGCCAAGTTATTAGATTGTGCTGATTTAAAGATTTCGCTAGGATATGTCTAGGGATAGTTGTATAATACCTGGAGCAGCAGCTACTGAAATTGAATTAGCTAAAAGGGCTAAAAAAATTTCTGCGATTGCAATTGAGCTGCTGCTGATCCTGTGGTTGATGTGAGTTTCTTTGTCAGAAATTTTATTTTTCATTTCAATCTTTGATAGCTTTTGAGTCAATAAGTTATGTTGAGTGTTGACACTGTGTTGATGCATGCTTGTGTACATGCTGCTTTGTGAATCTGAAAACACGCATATTAGTTTCTTATAACTGAGGAGTTGTTTTTCTTTGCTATAAATAAGTTATTGTTGAAGAACATATCCATTGTTCTTGTTCTGTCATATTCTCACAAAATTCTCATATTTACCATTAGGGTTTAGAAATTATATATTCAAGATAATTTCCGATTTCTTCATTTCCTACATTAGTGTGTTTTCTTTTCCATTTTAGATATAATGCAGTCGCAAAACCGAGCTTCCTCCGACAATGATTGTAGGTATGGCTACCAAATAACCTTGTTCCACTCTGATTATGAACACATTTGCATAAAAAAATTCACTTTTCTCAAGAACTATAACCCGTACACGTCTTCTGCAGAAATTCGCCTTCCCGCCGCTTTTCCGCATCCTTATTGGTGCAGGTATTCGCTCTCTTCAGGAATGCCCTTACGGGTTTTCCTCCTTTGGGTGATCAGGCATTTATAACGCCTTTACTTTAATCCATTATTGTTGGTTGGGAAGATGTGCTTTCATTTAAATAAGGTTCTAGGTTTTGGTTTGATATATGGGTAGGTTTTTTATGTCTAAGTTGTTCTGCCTTCATATTTGCGCTCTCTGCGTTGCAAGAAATTGAGGTTTTCTAAGTTATTGCTCCTTAAGTGTTTGATAGCAGGTTTTTCTATATTTCTCTTGAATAGTTTGTTTGAAAATGCGGTATAACAAAAAGTTATGTGCATCAACAATTCAATACTCTTTGGACTTGACAATTTTTTTGGAGTTTTTTGCAAATATCTCAAAATTTTGCTTCTGATATCCATTCTTTGGTTAGTGAAGCATTTAAAATTTTGGTACAATATTTCTTTCTTTGGATGTTGGTCTACTATTGCTTTAATTCTGATCCCTAGGAACTGTTGTTATCTTGCACTTGTGGTATTTATGCTCTTCAAGCTGTATCTTGGTTCTGTTGCTGGGGCTGAGTTTGAATTTTGATTGGTTATTTATAATTATACATAGTTTGCGTTATTATGTGAGTAATGACACTTCAGTGAAGAACTATTTGGTGTTTCTTGGGTATTTTGTAAGGATAAGATGTACACTAAAAAAGCCATATTGTTTGATTATACATTATTTCCTTGAAACTTGGAAGTGAACTAGAATGAAAATGCATAATTAGTAACCTGTTTCTATCATAACAAGAATGGAATGGATTTTTCTTTTCTGTCAACTTGTTTGGTTGATTTTAGGACTGGGAAATTTGTTTACTTTTAACCCTAATGTTTAAATTGCACTCTTGTAAACCTTCCACTTGTATACTATATTGTCATGATTTCTTAATGGGGTTTTCTGCACTGAATGCAGGCATTGGAAGGAGTTGCTTGTTCAGCATGATAGAAAACAATGTCTTTAAATTTCACCTCTGTGGGGCTCCGAGTTCAAAGTAAGGTTTTGCAGATTGTTATTCGAAGATTTTTCTGGTATGGTAGCTCGAACCAGCTATTTATGCTAATCATTCTTTGAAGCTGATGGGTTAGTTCTCTTATAGCAAATCTTGATGGATGGTAACTTACGATACATAGTCTTATAGAGGTTAGTTAATTCATAGTTTTAGAGAGGTTAGTTTTGAGTACTTTGCACATTGGTACTTTGTATAGTTATATTTAGGGGTGGACAAAATTACCGATTTTTGGGTATACCGCATTTATCGTATCGAAAATTACCGAATTTAACGAAAATTTAGGTATACCGAAAATTTAGGTATACCGAAAATTTCGGTACGGTATCGGTAAATTATTTTAAGAAATTTCGGTATATCGGTATATACCGAAATACCGCAAAAATATCGGTATTTCGGTATATCGGTATATACCTATATATTAAACTAATTTTTAATTAATTATATTAGTTTTAATTACAAATATTGTACTGCACATCCTAAAAGTCTACTATATAATAATAAAATAATGAAATATAATAACAGAGGTCTAGAGTAATAATAATTTGGGGAATCAGTTACTCACAAACATAAAACCCTATCCCTTTCCCTCTCCTCACACCCGCCCCCTTTCCCTCTCTTCACAACCGGCCACCATTATCTTTCTTTACATTGTCAAATCTCCACCTTCATTACTCATCTCACTCACCATCCTCTCTCATCTTATTGCCCCACCATCCTCTCTTTTTAATGCGGCAATGAAAATACAGAAGCTCACTCATTTCATTTCCTTTTTTTATTTTTCTTCACCCTCTTCATGTCCGTCGCGATAAGATTCGAAATTCTGTACAATTTCACATTTCAACGCTTTCCAAACTCAGATTATAATATTCTTAGATACTTCATCAACAATCGTGTCTAGTCTCTCATTTTGAGATCGGGAAGTGAAGAGAAATGTTTATTATTTATGTTATTCTGAAATATCTTATGTTTGAATTGTTCTACTTCTTGTTTTTTGAATTATTGAGATATTAAATTGAAATTTAGAATGCAATTTTTTTTTGTATTCATTCCAATGGAGATATATTTCGGTAAAAAAACGTTATATGTTATTAATATAACGAAATCTCGGTATATCGAATTTCGGTATACCGAATTTGTCGGTACGGTATCAGTATAGATTTTTTAATACCGATTTTTTCGGTACGGTATACGGTATGAGTGTATTTTTTCGGTACGGTACGGTATGCCACCCCTAGTTATATTTGGAATCTATTTACCATTTTTAGTTTAGAATCATATGTATCACCAAATCACCTATAAATTTATATTTGTTATTAAATAATTATTATCAACATAATTTCATATTTGTTACTAAAAATGCTAATATAATTTTCAAAATGTAGCTAATAATTATTTATAATTTCATTTTTGTTCAAAAATACCAACATAATTTCAATAGGTAGCAAACAATTAATTATATAATTATTGTTAATAATTATTTACTAATTTTAATTTGTTACTAATCTCTACTAATTACTTACAAAAGTACAATATGTAACTGATAATTAACCACGCATTAATTTGTTATTATTTATTTACAAATTCCTATTTATTACTAATTACTAATAATTAAATATGTTACTAATATTACTTACACTATGGCTTCATTATTAATTAATTACAACTTTTAATTTTTTACTAATTGCATACGGATTTTAAAATGACATTTTACCAACCATGATTAACTTGCCAACATTTTACTAATTGTTATTTTAAGTTACTAATATTACCTACAACATGTCTTCATTATTAATTATTTATAAATATCATTTTGTTACTATTTGCGAACGGATTCTGAAATGATATTTTACCAACTATAATTAATTTACTAACATTTTACTAACAATTAATTTGATGGTAATCTAGTAACGATATGATATTATTGTTGGCATTCCGTTTATAAATTTGCTCACGGACAATGAAATTGCGTCATTATATTTAGCAAGGAGCACAATACTAACGCATGAACACTTGTCGACAATTTGTTGCTATCTCTATTTACTAACGGATTTTCTTATTTACCAACAAATATATCCGTTAGTATTTCGCTGTTTTCTTGTAGTGGTATGCCGAAATACCAAAATTTTAATTCAATATATACCGATACCGAACTGATTTTTTCGGTACGACAACTATACCGTACCGAAAATTTCGATACCTAAATTTTGACATTTTTCAATATTTTCGGTACGACGAGCTCGGCATACCGAGTTTTCGATTTTTTTCTCCACCCCTACGCCCAATAGGTCAACCTCTTACTTCTTCATTTAAAAAGGCCCAATAGGTCAACCTCTTACCTCTTCATTTAAAAAAGAAAAGAATACCCTAACTACCTTTAGAAAATCAATAAAAATTAATTGAAACCCTAACTACCTTTAGAAAATCAATAAAAATTAATTGAAACCCTAACTACCTTTAGAAAATCAATAAAAAATAATTGCATTAAATTCAATCAAAAGAATGTTAATAAATTTCAATTAATGTAAAAACAGCCTAATAAATTTCAATTAAATTATCCATAGTCCGGTAGATTTTTATTTTACAAACATTAATAAATTAATTTATATAATACAAATTTATCCTATTATGACCCGTACAACTTTTCAATTAATAAAATGTTATTAAATATTTTGATTTGTCTGCTAATTATCTGCTGCAGTATCCTTTTACAAAAGTTTCAATTAAATAATTTAATTTAATTTAATTGTCCAATTTAATTGAATACCATATTTTTCTTTTCTATTTTGATTCGAAATGAAGAAAAAGAAATGAAGGAAAAAATATAAGTTACTAACTTGAAATCCAACTCCAAAAGATCAAAATCAATAAAGTAATATCAAAGCAAAGCCATAGTAAATAATAATAAGTAAGACAATGATTTTGAAATTCTATTTAAACCCGAAGAAGGACGTCAGTTAAAGATCTTATATTCTTGCCCTATACCCCCATTTTCTTACTCTATCTCTCGTGCCTCTATTATTAACTGTATATTTGATTTGTCAATGATTTATTCATAGAATCCTTTTTTTTAGTAATATGCTGAAAGTCCGGCATAAATAAATTCTTCAATAAGAAGTCGGATGACAGTACACTTTACTGTGTTACCAATAAATTAAAATAAATTTTACTGTGTTACCTACAAAAAAAATTATTTTTTAAATAGCCTAATTCTGTTGCTAAATCGTGTTACAACGGAATATCAACCAAATATTTTACTTCTTAAAAGTGGTGGTTGCTAATATATTAGCAACCAAAATTAAGTTCTGTTGGTAAAAATTCTCTTATTAATCCGTTGGTAAAAATTCTCTTGCATTGGTAAAATTCCCTTACTAATTCGTTACCAATTCTCTTGTTAATTCATTAGTAAAAATCATTACTTATCCGTTGCTAAATTTATTTCGTTACTAATCTGTTAGTAAAATTCTCTAGCTAATCTGTTTGTAAATTTAAAAAAATATATTTAAAATCAATATCAATATCTTATATTTCATTGCATGAAATAATATATCAATTTTTTTCCTCTCTCTACCTTAAATAAATAAAATATTCTAAAAACATTCTCCATCCGTCCAGTTCTAAGGTATACATTTCCTTTTTGCACGTGGATTAAAAAATATTATTATTATATGTAGTGTGTAGTTGTATTAGAAGGAACTGAGAAGTGGCAATATTGTATACGTTTTTACTAAATAGGAGAAATGGATACCTTTGAAGCGGACGTAAAAAATAATAAAATGGATGGATACCTTAGAAGCGGACGGAGAGAGCATCATATATTTAAACTAAAATGAACTTAAATACTTTTAACATAAATGTCAATGTATTTTCATAAGCATAAACCTAATTTATAATCTAATACAAGACAAACTAATATCTAAATAATCTCTAACATAAACACCAAAGTATCATATTCATTATCGAAAATAATCACCACCACTACCGCAGCCTTCCAAATGAGATAGAGCCTGAATGAAGGGATCCTGCATGTTAATTTCAACAAACAATTAAATCTTCGACTGCAAAAGATCACTTCGTTTTTGGGCAAACATTACAGTAAAGAATTGCTTTTAAACTACCAAACAGGGCGGGGTATAAACGTGGATATCTATGGTGACATTTCCTACATGGATATGATCTAACTACTCATGGAAGAGAATTTGGATGACTATATATATATATATATATATATGTGTGTGGATGTTTACGCTCAAAGAGCATACAATACAGGTAATAGAACAGTTCCCCACCACAATTTACTAAGAAAAGAAGTTCCACATTGTAATGAAATTGGGATTTCAAACTTCATGATTACTCACAGATTATGGACAAAGAAACTAAAAATGGAATCACATATCCAAATTTATGACAAGGAGTTAAGGAGTTACTGTACACAACTCTTGATGACTTCCACAAATCAATGGGGACAAAATTCAACCATGAAACAGAACAACTTCTCTACAACATGATCATTAATATACATAAAATAGAGATCTAACAACATATATATATATATATATATATATATATATATATATATATATATATATATATATATATATATATATATATATATATATATATATATAAATTTACCATACATTCACACAATTAACAAACAGATTCCCAAGTCGAAATGGGACCTTAAAATCAAGGCCAAAATGTCCTTCAATTTCACCCGCCATTTTCAACTGTCTTCAAAACATAGTCTGAACACAACAATCAGCAAAACCCCAGAATTTGAAGTGTTTAGAACTAAAACTAGAGGAAATCATCAGAGCAGAAAATGTAATAGAGATTACACGTGTGAATCTACAAGCTCAATCATCTACATTTCAATGGAGTGGGGTCATCTATATATCGATTGTTTCCAAATGAAACACATGTATGTTTAAGAGTGATATGCATGCAATGCTTACATGTCTATGGAGATGAGAGGGGAGGCACGGTAGAGAACCAACGGGTCGACTGAAAGCTCTCTTCAGGGCTCTGTGGACATTCTCTTCAAGCCTCAGTTTCTTCTTTAGATTATCAATCTGCCAATTCAACATATCACAACTGAAATGTTCCAAAGTTCTTTTCAAGAGTTTTAATTATAGTCTTGTAATAATGCTAGTTTTCTGTCACTTTTTGATCGGTGATGATTTGTCACGTTTCTCCGATCCGACGGCTGTGATTTGCAGCCTTTAAACTCCTTCTTCTTCCCCTACAAACATGTCCATTAAAGAATTATTCATACAAAATAATAAAATGGGATTTTGTGAGTTTTCAGACAATCAAGATATGTAACCCAATTAATCAATCAATAGTGCAGTATAATTCTAAAATAATGATTTATTATTAAATAAATCAAACTTACAGTTTGAGGATGAATATATGCTTTCTTGGAACACACCATTGGTGCACTCTTGCAGGACTGACACACAAGGATTAGAGGTAAAAGTAAAACAGTAAACAGAATCCATTAGTCTTGCTTGTTAAATGACTATGAAAAGTCATTGTTCAAATCAAAGAGTTTATGTTGTGATTTTTGAATACATGCCTAGCTAATTCGTTTTCTTACTAGTACGCCTGTGAATTTTTATTTAGTAAACAACTGCTCTGCTCTGATTATACAGGATAACTTTTCAACTTTCCTTGTGCACTTCTCTAACTAGTTTTGTTATTTTGAGAATCCTATACTGCACTGCTCTGCTCTGATTACACAGGACTAGACTAGTTTTGGCAACATCAACCAACATTTTTGCAATCAGCGGCCGAGCCATTGAAGTCCCAAGCAAGTAGTTTCTCTCATACGCCGCACCAACTCGTAAGCAAGGGAACAAAAGTCTCTCACGAACTCCTCCTTCACATCCCTAACTACTACTTGGCAAAAGTTGCACTAATGATCATAGAAATTCATACAAGAAACCATAATACACACTAATGAACTCCACCATGTAAATACACACACAACCAACTAGGTATCAATTATAATACTTTATGATAGTGTATTAATTTTATTACGTATGACCAAAAAACCCAACTAAAACCAAAATTAGAACCAAATGGACAGAGATATACTTTGCATTCATAAAGCTGATGCATATTAATGAGAAATAACATTTCTATAAGCTAATCTGTTAATGAAGCTTCATATGAATAATAAATTACTTTCCCAATTAGGTTACCTACACATATTAAAAGAACTTTTACCAGGCATGATCGCCCAACTTGAAAAGTAAAGACCCACGCGCCTAGGCAAAGTTGGATATTGTACTCCCTACAGCCTTTATGTTCATATAGTAGGAGGGAAATAAACTATGTTAGCTCATGAAGTAAATGCAGCCAGATCATATTTAAGAAGGATAATTCTTTTTTTTTTTTTTTTGAGAGCCAGAAGGATAGTTCAACACAACAATCGAACATGGAGACTGTTCAGATAGGGGAAATTTTATCAAAGTGCAAAGTACTCAGGTTATTCTAAACTTTAAGGAACCCCAAGCAAGCCAAAATAACATATCAGATATTACATTGAGTCATAGATTACTATAAAGCAGAAAGGTCATACCTTAGTTAAACAATAATAAGAGTTTCCTGCTTCCCATATTCTTCTACTAATGAACAACGTGTAGTTTCCCATAGCATAATGTGCTTGGTTCATTGGAGTATCTCAAAGTGCTTAGTATCCATGGGTCAAAGCATTAACGAACATTTTTATAATTAGTTTAATCAATACATAGTTTAAAATCATTTCAGCTAACTTCTTATACGATAGAATGTGATCCTGGTTTTGCTTCACCACATGCACTGTAATAGATTAATATATGGCTTATTCTAGCAAGTTTTTGGGATTCCAATAACTAGAAAGTCATTCGGCTTTTGAGTGCTAAACAAAAGAAAATATCCATAGTACTTTGAAAGCCCTATTATCAAGAAGATTTCTACAACCAATGCACTGATGCAATTCTTAAATTGACATCAAACCCCAACACCTTTAGAAAAGCCTTAGTCAATCCCCTAACATAAATAGTCCTGAGTCTTTGTTATAAGCAAATTCGTTAAATCAAGTCCTAAACCTTCAAGATCTTTTAATGACTTGTAAATAATGCACATCAAAATTCCCTCTATATAGAGCATGGTGTATGCATTAGATATTTAATTAGTAGTATATCATAAAGGGTTGAAGCTTGCATCTGTTCTAGTTATTCTCTACCGGAAGACAAAATTTTGGAACTGATAGTCTCGATTAGTCCCAAATTCATGACAAAAAGATAATGATCTACCTCTATTAAAAGCAACAAGTCCATTCCACATACAATTAATTCAAATGAAAATATCTTACATTCCACTCTTAGTATTTCCCTAAATTGACCTATAAATTTCCAAAAGATTATGTTGAAATTGAGATTGAAATAAATAGATGAAGATTTCATTGATCTTATTTGAATTGTGTTGGTATATACAAAGTATGAACTACAATCATATTTATACACAAAATGAAAGAATATGGCTGTTGTAGGTGGGAGACATAGCTGTTGTAAAGAAGCCTTAATTTGAGGAAGATGTTTCAATCTTCAACACTCCCCCTCAAGTGTAGGGGTGAACGGGTTGATCACTCCTAACTTGTCAAGAATGAACTTATTCCTTGATTTGTCTAAGGCTTTAGTGAAAATGTCTGCAAGTTGATCCTTGCTCCCGATATAAGGTGTTTGAATCATCCCGTTTTGAACTTTGTCTCGAACGAAATGACAATCCACTTCAATATGTTTTGTTCGCTCGTGGAACACCGGATTTGAGGCTATGTGGCGAGCAGCGTTGTTATCACAATGCATTTGAATTGCTCCTTTGGTTTGAATGTTCATATCATCAAGTAGTTGTTTTATCCAAGTAAGTTCACTAGCAGTTGATGCCATTGCCCGGTATTCTGCTTCGGCACTTGATCGAGCCACTACGTTTTGCTTTTTACTTTTCCAGGTTACTAGATTCCCTCCAACCATAGTGCAAAATCCCGTAGTAGATCGTCGGTCAAAACTTCCTGCCCAATCAGCGTCTGTATAACCTTGAATACTTACATCGTTGTTATTTTTTATCCAAATTCCTTGTCCCGGAGTTGATTTTAGATATTGGAGGATCCGATCAATAGCAGCTAGGTGAGTGGTCCGAGGTGCCTGCATAAATTGACTAACAACACTCACAGGAAAAGCAATGTCAGGACGAGTAACTGTTAAGTAAATAAGTTTTCCTACGAGTCTTTGGTACATGCCCACATCTTGAAGGGGAGATCCATCTTCTGAGTTAAGTTTAGCACTGGTTTCCATAGGAGTGCTAGCGGGCTTAACACCGAGTTTTTCTGTTTCTTGAAGAAGATCAAGGGTATATTTTCTTTGAGAAAGGAATAATCCTTTTGTGGAGTGAGCTATTTCAATTCCAAGAAAATATTTAAGAATACCAAGATCTTTGATATCAAAAGTTTGTTTGAGAAAGTTCTTAATATCTTGAATTTCTGTTTCCTTGTCACCGGTAATAATAATATCATCGACATAAACTAAAACAATAATTGAAGAATTTGAGGAGATGCGAGTAAATAGCGAAGAATCAGCTGAACTTTTTCGAAAGTTCTGAGAGAGTAATGCATGACTAAGTTTAGAGTACCAAGCTCTGGGAGATTGTTTTAGACCATAAATGGATTTGTGAAGTTTGCAAACAAGGGTAGAATCTGGATTTTTAAGACCTTGAGGAAGAGTCATGTACACTTCTTCTTCTAAATCTCCTTGTAAAAAGGCATTTTTAACATCCATTTGATGAAAAAACCAATTTTTATTAGTGCCTATAGAAAGAAGAATTCTTACCGTGCTCATTTTAGCGACGGGTGCGAAAGTTTCTTCATAATCAATTCCATAAGTTTGAGTGAAGCCTTTAGCAACAAGTCGGGCCTTATATCTTTCGATTTTTCCCAAACTATCATATTTAACTTTATAGACCCATTTGCACCCGACTGCCTTTTTTTCTTTAGGGAGATGAACAAGAGACCAAGTATTGTTTTTCTCAAGAGCATTTAATTCTTCTTCCATCGCTTTACGCCAAGTAGGATGAAGATTAGCTTCTTTGAAGTTTTTAGGTTCAATTTGATTTATGCAGTTTAAAAAGGCATGATGCGATTTGGAAATGTGGGAATAAGAAAGAAAGTTTTGGATAGGATACGATACCGAATATGTGAGGTAATCTTTCAGTTTAGTAGGCTGTCGAGTTTGTCGAAGAGATCTTCGAGGTGAGTTAGCGCGAGTTGGGTTCTGGTTTTGATCTCCCCCTATCGGAGCATTTTCTTCGACTGGAACGTGATCTCCCCATGTCAGAATATTTTGATCTCCCCCTATCGGAGCATTTTCTTCGACTATATTTTCATCATCCTCGAGAGGAATCGTATTGATCAAATCATTATGATGATCCTGAGAAGGAGTAGGAGCTAAAATAGGAAAAACAAAGTCGTTAGTATCAATGGAGGAGTTGTCAATAGAGTAATAAGGATCATTTTCATTGAAGGTAACATCTCTTGAAATATATTGCTTTTTAGTAATAGGATCATAACACTTGTAACCTTTTTGAGATACTGAGTAGCCAAGAAAAATAGCTTTAACCGAAGAAGGACTAAGTTTATCAGTTCGGTTAACGTGAACAAAACACGTACATCCAAAAGTGCATAAATGATCAAGACCTACATCCCTGTTAAAAAGAATTTTGTGGGGACTAAGGTTATTGAGATTAGGGGAAGGTCGACGATTAATGAGGTAATTGGCAGTTAGAAGAGCATCTGACCAAAAATGTTTTGGAACATTATTTTGGAAAAGAAGAGAACGAGTAACTTCGAGGAGATGAAGGTTTTTCCGCTCTGCAACCCCATTTTGAGCAGGTGTGTAGGGACACGAGGTTTGATGAATAATTCCATTATTTTTTGTAAAATTTTGAAAATTTAAGTTTATAAATTCAGTTCCATTATCCGTTCGAAGAATTTTGATGGACTTGTTGAACTGATTTTTGACGTAGGCAGAAAAATCTTGAAATTTTGCGAAAACTTCGCCTTTGTTTTTAAGGAGAAATATCCAAGTAAGCTTTGAAAAATCATCTATAAAACTAACATAATATCTAAAACCATTATAAGATGTAGTTGGAGCGGGACCCCAAACATCTGAGTGGATCAAATCAAAAATAGATTTTGAATTCGAAGAGGAATTTGTGTAAGGGAGACGTGTGTGTTTAGATAAGGAACAAATATCACACTTATCATGATATGACGAATTAGGAAATATTTTGTTGAAAACTGAATTGGACGGATGTCCAAGACGTTTATGCCAAAGGGACATATCAAAAACATTTAAAGCAATACTAGGGAAATTAATTAGGTATAAATTATTGATACGAACTCCTTTACCAATCGTTCGTCCCGTCAATCTTTCCTGAAATACATCAATGTCAGTAAATATAACTTGACAATTTAATTCCGTGGTGATCTTACTAACGGATAGCAAATTCAAAGTAAAAGATGGTACATAAAGGATATTGTCGATCTTTTTAGAAAAAAGATAACTTGATCCTTTTCCACGAATTGGAACGGCAGTGTTATTAGCTACTTTAACATTTTGAGAGTTATCTAAAATTAGGGAGTTTTCTAGAAACATGGAACGATTTCCGGTCATATGATCGGTTGCTCCGGAGTCAACTACCCAATGGTTAGAAAAATTAATATTATTATTTGATGAAAACATGCTAGAGCAATTAAAGGATTTTGTGTTTAAAAAATTTGGGTTTTGAAAATTGAAAAAATGAGTGGGCTTATTTTCAAAATTTGATTTTAAATTTTTTGGGCCCAATGAAATATTATTAGGTAAACAAGTAAATGGACCTGCATCCACTTTTGTGGTGGATTGAGAGGAATTTTGGGCTTGGAGTACTTGGGCCACCTTTGCCACCAAAGAGGAATATTGATCTGGGCTCAAGTGTTGGAGAAGAAGCTCAACTTCATTTTTCTTTTAACTCAAAATTGATTTGGGCCTGCAGGGCTTGAACAATTTGGGCCACAAGAGAAGAAAGGTTTGGCCTCAAGTGTTGGAGAAGGCCTGCATTGATAGGAAGTGGGCCTGGCCCATTTCCTCTTGATATATCAGAGCATCCGCCTCCCACTCCCACTCCCACTCCCACTCCCACTCCATGACCTAATTGATGTCCTGCTGCAAACGGTGTTGGCGGCTCTTTAGTCGGAAGCATGGTCGGAAGAATCGTGGCGGCGGTGGTGTTCAGAACGGGCAGCAGCGGCATCGTGTTCCAGCGAACGGGCGGCGACGGGAACAGCAGTGGTCGGCGGCCGGTGGCGTCGAACTGCGCTCGCGCTTCCGGCGGTGCTTTCCTCGCAGCGACGGGCGGACATGCGTCAGTGAAGGACTTCTCCGGCGAGTTGGCGAGACAACTGGCGCGGTTAGGAGGCGAGTCGGCGGACTCTGTTGACTGACGGCCAGAAAACCACCGACGGATGGAGTGCGGAGAGACGGCGGCGAGCAGTGGACGACGAGTGTTGCCCGAGCAGCAGGTGGTGGTCAACTGTGTCCTTCGGCAGCGATGAGCGACTGGCAGCGGTGGTGAGCTGCTGGCGATGGGAGGCGGAGCGAATAGATCGCGATTCCGGCGACCTTCGAGCGGCAGCTTCGCGGGACGGCGACACACGGGTACAGTAATGAACAACAGCTACAGCGAGCGGTGGTGGCGACTGGCGATGTTGTCAGTCGGCTAAGGGCTGCAACGAGACCACCCGCGACGTCAACGTGCTCCGAACTGAACGGCGGTCGTCCCTAGCTTTGCTCAATTCCGGCAGGATTGACTAGTTCCGGCTGTTTGTAGGGCGTTCGCTATTTTCAGGCTCGGAGACTCTTTTGAATTGAGACACCTCTAATGGTGTTTTGTAGAATGCTTGAACCTCTTTCAGAAATCAATTTTCTGAAGGTTCTCTGAAGATAAAAACCAGAAGAGGATTAAACCTCTTATTAGAAGTGGAACACCTTTAAGGTGTAATAGTAGTCTGTAAGCAGACTTGATAGTTGATAGATTAATGACAGAGGAGAGGTTAATCCTCTCTTTGAATCAGGACACCTTAGAGGTGTATATGTTCTGTTTGAACAGATTTGAAGGGCTAAGAGACAGGATTAATCCTGCTCTGATACCATGTTGAAATTGAGATTGAAATAAATAGATGAAGATTTCATTGATCTTATTTGAATTGTGTTGGTATATACAAAGTATGAACTACAATCATATTTATACACAAAATGAAAGAATATGGCTGTTGTAGGTGGGAGACATAGCTGTTGTAAAGAAGCCTTAATTTGAGGAAGATGTTTCAATCTTCAACAGATTATTATGCTCATAGCAAATACTTAAAACACATCACATAAATAACATGGAAAAAATTAAAAAGAAGCCAGTAAATTCGATAACCTACTTGATATCACCACCACAAACATCAACCACATCGGAGAGCCGCGACGGCGCCGGAGAAGAGTCCATAAGCTCCGGAGCTGAGCTCCATTTTGTAATTTTGGTCCGTCCCAATACAAAGAATTATCCATCTTCCGGCTCCTTCTGTGGAAATTAAACCAAAGCCGACGATAAAAGGGCAAGACTGATGGCGCTGTGAAGGCGAACCAGAACTGCCGCGCCACAAGGCCTACCGGAAAAGTCCAAATGAACCGGAATTTGGAACGGAGAGCGATGAAAATCAAGCCGGTCCATCGAGGCCTCCACGACCACCAGACTAGCATTCCGATCATCACTGCTGTCCAAATCGGCACGGCACAGATCAATATGTCAAAGAATGTTTCCATAACCGCAGGTTTGATAAAAATTCCGACGCATAGTAGTTCAAATCAATACATCTCCCTCCGCAGGCTTGATAAAAATTCCGACGCATAGTAGTTCAAATCAATCCATCTCCATTCCATATCTTCGATTCTAATCAAACTTTATCCACATCAAGTAAAAGTGAGATTAAATCATGTGTTTTTCTTGTCCCTCTGAGGAAATTCGTGTATATCCATAAGAATTCAGTTTTATGATTCGACAAAATGAAATATAAAATAATTATTACAATCTTCCGTTGCTTGCTACTAAACAAATGTAGTTTCCGTTGGAAATTCCTTAGCAATGGAATTAATTCCGGTAAATATTATATTCCGTTGCGTTGTTATTTCATTTCATTCATAGCTAGGAGTATATACAATTATCAGATATCAACATCAACATAATAATAAAAATAATATGATAATGTCAGAATAAGTCAAGTCTAACAAAATGTAAACCAAATTAGAACGCTTGGAAAAATAAATTATTCTATCACCTATTCTAACTTCTCATTTAAAGAAAAAAATAACGCTCGGATAGTCCCTTTTAATTAATTAATTAATGCGTTAGTGGTGTTTTACAATATATATAGAAATTATATTCTCTAAATGATCATTAAATCCTTGAGTAATGTGGTGAATTTTGAGCATTTATTATGACACATGATAATATAATTTAATAAATAAAATAAGAGATGAAATATGGAAATGAAATAGATTATCTCTTTATTATTCATTATATCATATTTTGATTAATTCAAAGAGGAGTGTGTATCCTGTCTTGGTTGAACCATTAATTAATTGTAATTATAAATTTAGGGAACTTAAATGGGCCAATAGGAAATAATTAATTAGTTGCATGCAGTTCACTACCAAAATTTTCAATCAAGTGGATATGAAATGGTCAAAAATCTATATCAGCTAATTTAATAAAATATAGTAGTTTTTATTTTATTTTATTTTAATAATATAAAAGTGGTTGTATAATTTGTTAACAAAATGAGTAAAAGCGCCTGTAGAAGAGGCGATTTATGCTTACATGGCTCTGGCACAAGTAAAATCGCCAACACTGTTTGGGGCCTTTCGATTATAATAAGCGATCCCTCTAATCTCATCTCACTGGGCATGAACAAAAATGTTTATACAAATTTATGAATCTGACTCATATTTATAATAATTGAGCAAGAATTGATTATGGATTATTAAATGAGGAGAGGTGTTTTGCTTTTTAGAGTATATATATTTTGTGATACCCGAACTTCTCACTATTCATGTGCCAATATAATTTAATTTGTGTTATGTGCATTTTATAATTATGTGATAATTATGTGACAACTGTTTATACATCTTATCTGTCTTTACAATTTTATTTGAGACATATGTGATAAAATTGTGACAATATGTGAACATATATGTGCATAAATATTTATGTGAATTAATTTGAATATATAATTATCTTACGTGAGTAAATATATTGCTATTTCTTAATTATTAAATATCACACGTGTTATCGTAATAATAATAGTGGTGAAAAAATATACACATATGTGTATTAATTTGTAAATGTATTATATCTTAATTATTAAATATTACACGTATATTCGTAACGGATAATAATAATAATAATAATAATAATAATAATAATAATAATAATAATAATAAATTCTACTCCTTCCGTCCCATTTCAGATGACACACTTTCCATTTTGAGTTGTTCCACAAAAGTTTGCACCTTCCAAAAAAAGTAAAAAGTCAAACACAATCACCCTTCCCCATTCACTTTATTTACAAAAAAACCACCCCTACCTAACTCACCTAACATATTTTACCATTTATTTATTACCTATAAAATACCATAATAGCCCTAAAAGTTATCACTTTCTTAATCTCCGTGCCGGAAAGAGGTGTGCAATCTTTTTCGGGACGGAGAGAGTATATACTAAAAATAGCAACTCACTAAAAATAGTAAGTTACTATTAATATGATTGTAGTTTGGGGCGGTGATTGTTTTCAACATATGACTACTACTATATACTCCCTCCGTCCCACGGTAAGGGTTATTTTTTCTTTTTGGCATGTGGATTAAAGAGTATTATTATTTAATGTGTAGTGGGTAGTTGTATTAGTGGAAGTGTGAGCTCCATATTTTAATTGTATTAGAGAGGATGAGTGGGTCCCATTTGTATAAAAAAGGAAATGCGACCCTTTGAATGAGACGACCAAAATAGCAAAAATGAACTCTTTGGGTGGGATGGAGGGAGTAAACCCTTTGAAGGGTTGATTTGTGAGAGGAGAAGCAGCTGTGGCTGCGAACCAAAATTAAAAAAAAAAGATAAGTGAGAGAAAGAAAAGAGAGAGAAAGAGGAAGGAAGAGAGAAGGAGGGAATGTGCCGGAACGGGGAGGAAGATATTAGTTATAGTTTTCACGAGGTCTATACTATTATCATTACTGTCGGAGTCCAGGTAAGTAGAGGTCCAACTACAATGCATAAACATGTTGTTGTGTGAATTATTTGTGATTATTTGGTGAATATTATTTTGTGAATTATTTATGATTAATTTGAAATACAAGTTGTAAACCTTTGTGATTTGAGGTAAGTAGAAGTCCAACTACAATGCATAAACATGTTGTGTATAAATTACTTGTGATTAATAAGTGATAATTATGTTATGAATTATTTGTAACTAGTTTAATTACGTTATGAATTATGTGGGATTAATTTGTGATACAAGTTGTGGATTTATGTGATTTGGAGAAAGTAGGTTTCCTATTCACAATATTATTTGTAAATTATTTATGATAAATTTGCGCTACAAGTTGTGGATTTATGTGATTTGAAATAATATCATTGTCCTATATAAATCTGTGTGATTGGAAACTGTTGAAAATATATTTGTATGGCTTGAGAAGATATTGGTTATAAGAATCTGTATGATCCGAGATGAAGTGGTTATTCTAAAAAGGGATCCGTGTGGTTCAAGGTAAAGTTACTTTCCTATAAATGGATCTATTGATTGAGGAGGAGTTATTGTTTCAAAAGTGGACATGTGTGAATTGAAGTTTGTTATTTTATTGTGACTAAATGTTGATATTGATGTCATAAATAGTTTATGATGCATATTTAATTGTTCTGGTTGCATACCATGCATCAGTGATTAGAAAATCGAACCGGAGGCCGAACCGGCGACCCTAACGGTTCAAGATCGGACCGGGCGGTTCAACCGGATAAACAAAATTATATATTTTTAATAATATTTCATTATTTATATATAATTTTATACATTATACTTAAATATTTGTAGATACATTTCATCAAATAATTTATAGACATAAATAATTATGGTTAATTTTTATTATTTTATTTTTATTCGATAATAACTAAGAAAGTTCTAGACATTTAAAAAGAATTAATAATCAAATATACAAAACAAAACACAAACTAAAAAAATATTATTTATAAAAGTATAAATTCTAAAATAAAAAGCTTTTGAATCTCATACATAGAAATTGAAAATTAAGAATTTATTTGAAAGATGTTACTGTATTACACAGAATTGACATGCAAGAAATATCAAAATATAAAAATAATAAATAAATAAAAAAGGAGAAGTAAAGTAAATAAGTTGTGAGTGTTGTAAACAATTTGGAGTGAACAAACAAAATAGAAGGAAAATGAAAATTTCATTTTCTTTATTCCACTAAACTCTTATACAACCTTTCTGTATATATAGAGAAGATAAAGGAGTAATGATCATTATTAAATATTTTACAACACTCCCCCTTGGACATTACGACGTGATAATTTCATATACATGCCTCGTTAAATACCTCGCTAGAAAATCCTGTGGGAAAAACCAGTCGAGAAAAAAATACATATATTCTAATTTTGATGTGTTATATAAGTTGTCTCATTAAAAACCTTAGACTAAGAAAACCCAGTGGGAAAAACTTAGCAAAAGGGAAAAAGAGTACAACTAATGGTCTTCAAGACCCAATCTTCATGATTATTTAAAAGATGTCGCTCCTCTGAAGACAATAATTTAATATGCCTCATTAAAAAATTTTGTAACTAAGAAAACCTCGTGGGAAAAACTTAGTTAATGAAAAAGAGTATAGCATTAGTCTTCGAGATTCAATCTTCAGGATTGTTTAAAAGTCATCGTTCCACACTTCCACTTAAACACAATAATCTAATTTGTCTCATTAAAAATATTCAACTAAGAAAACCCAGTGGGAAAAACTTAGTTAATAAAAATATAGCTTGATCTTCAGGATCCAATTTCCAGGATTGTTTAGAAGTGATCTTTCTTCTTTAACATAATAATCTAGCTTGCCTCATTAAAAACCTTTAACTAAGAAAACCACGTGGGAAAAACTTAGTTAAGGAAAAAAGAGTACAGTATCGATCTTCAGGACCCAATCTTCAGGATTGTTTAAAAATTATTTCTCTCCCAAGATAATTAATTTGTCTGTCTCATAAAAAATCCTTCGTAAAAAAAATTTAGTTAAAAAAAATGAGTACATATCTTATGATTTTGATGTGTTGCATAAGTTGCCTCAATAAAAACCTTTAACTAAGAAAACCCTGTGGGAAAAACTTAGTAAAAGGGAAAAATAGTTCAACTATTAGTCTTCAGGACTTAATCTTCTGGATTGTTTAAAAATTATTGCTCCCCCTGAAAATAGGGATACATTGTAATATAGTTATTGATCTTTCACGATCAAAAATTTGTAATTTGCTTGGAATCGTTACTCCCCCTGAAGACGATAATCTTCTAGGTCTACATTATATAATACTACTGGTACATATTAAAATATAATTTGGGAGTAAACAAAAATAACGATAAATAATTTGAATTTTGACATGAGCAAATATTGTGTAATATCTCACTACTCTTCTGGAGCATATAAAATAAATTTGTCATGTCTCTCCTAATATATTAATTGATCATCTATGCAACACGTAATTTATTGTCTTATAAAAGATTGGAAAATTGTATCTTTCATCATGCCTCATGGGCTATAAATTTATTATATCAACAATCTTATATTTACACCAGTTTAAAAACTTCAACATAATGAGGATCATTTAATTATCATTCAAATCGATATGCCAATGTCACATTGGTTTCTTATAAATAAACCAATATATTTTGTATCTACGAGATACTTGAGGATATGTCTAATTTCATGTAACTTCTCTTTGTCCGAAATTCATAAAATTTTGCTATCAAGTTTATCACAAGTGCATATCAGGTCTGATTACAATTATGAGAAAATATGTGCTTTAAAAGCACTGAATTGAGGGACTTCTAGCCCAAAATATCCTCATTATATACTTCAAATATATAGACATTAGTTTTTCACTTCAAGGGATAAAAATAACAATTGGCATACAATTTGAATAGATGTATCGAGAATTCATTTAAAAACAATTATTAAATAAATTAACTGGTATTTAAAATTTAAAATATTCTCAACTGCAGGTTGAGAAAACTCTTTAGTTTATCCAAGTTCTCTCATTCCGAAAAATCCGTCATCTTAGCATGTGTTAGCTTATAAATTTCTTATACATTCCAAACTTAAACCATTCATATACACACAATTTTCATTCTTCTTCGGGAAGAAATAATAAATTTTCATATTAACATTTTCAATTAGGTCTTGCAATGATCAATATTGCAATTATATATTGTGATATTTCATCCATATTGAGTTGATTTAATCCTTCGTGGATTTTCATGTAGATCATATAATGTGGTGTATGTACTGCATATCTAAATATATTGAAAACTATCATATAAATTAAGTAGCGAAACGTAATGCATAATGGGAGAGTACGGATCATTTAATTATTGGGTCTCTGCAAGAACCCTTTGAGCTTTAACTAATCACCACTTTATCATTCACATGTCCTTCTGGGACAAATAGTTATATCATTTCAGATATTCAAATAAATATTTAGTTAGTTAAGCTCGATCTCAATGCTTTACTCTGTCTTATAAAATATTCGTGCTTCTGGCACTCTGATATCAAATATAAGTTCTGGATCCAGAATATTATTTAAGACGGTAAAAGCAATCAAAGAGAAAAATGTGTTGTCGACAATTTTCTATTTCAATTCATATCTTTCTCCCAATTTTTATAATGATTTCTATATTTATATAACTAGATCCTCGTCATTTCCCAATACGTTTGGATCTAACCGTTTTGCATACCTAGTATTTTTGTTATTTTGATGCACGTGCGAAATTAATGGGTATTTGTCTTCTGGACAAATCTATTAAAGAGATTTTTCATCATCTAAACTAACTCTTCATATAATTGTGGAAGTGACTATTTATTCTTAAAATTAATTTCCGCAGATATTTAATTTTCAATTTATAAATCCTTTCACGCTTCTAGCGTTGATTAATAATTATTTAAAATTTGATGTCCCAGGGGAACTCCACTTCAGGTGGTGCTTTTATTATTTTAAATATAAGGGACTTTGTCACTTCTTCATGATAATTTGACAGTGTATTTGCTATTGCAAATTAATTATCAATTGAACTTCTGGTTCAATTTGTCATATTATAAAATAAAATTTCTCGGCATTTCTTTAAATTTTGTACTATTATCTCCCCCTAATGCCGTGAAATAATCTTCATGTAATGTGCAGTTAGCGTACTTGAATATACAATGATCCCCTATTTGTGTTTTATGAATTTATATAATAGACGGATTAATCACTAAATGCCCATTAAGGTACGCTGTTGTGGTGATATATTTACAAAATGTAAACTGCACACTTTAATATATAGTTGCAGATGAGAAATGTGAAGGCTTCTGGCCTTGATTAAGGGGGAGAAAGGCACTATAGCCGACACATAAGATTACTTGCATCACACAATAATCAATAATGGAGGCCACGAGATCATGACCAATCCCTCTCCCACTTAGTAATTTAACAAGAGGGTTTTTTATTTATGCATATAATAGATAAAATTATACAAATAAACATGCTATTATTACAGTAATTTAAAACAGTAAATCAAATAGCACACAATTCCAAATATATAACAATAATTGACAAATAAAACAATTATTGCAATTATATATAAAGAGAAAAAAAATAATAGTCAAAATGTTGACCTAGTCAACAAAACAATTAAGCAATGGAAATTAGGATAAAAATCGATGTGATGAGCCGGACTTAATACTTCAATAAATAGATGGCTCAACTTTAATTTACCATTAAAAAAAATCCCTGCATGATTATTTAAAAAAAATTTCTCCAATTTGTAGTTTTGTGGAGCAAAGTCTTCATGCATATAATATTTAAAATAAAATACGCAACTTATCATGCTCCTATTACGGCAAATAAAGCAGTAAATCCTAGAGAATCATGCATAGCATATATAACAATAATCAAATAATTAAATCGATTATAAACAGTTAT
This sequence comes from Pogostemon cablin, assembly GCA_023678885.1. Lineage (NCBI taxonomy): Eukaryota > Viridiplantae > Streptophyta > Magnoliopsida > Lamiales > Lamiaceae > Pogostemon > Pogostemon cablin. The sequence continues at coordinate 29,079,245 of CM042969.1, read as the reverse complement.
ATATTGGCGAATTCGATTGTTCGCCACCAAGCACGAACGTGGGCAATGCAGACGGGATCAACCTAAATGAAATTTCAAAAGAATCTTACGTAAAAAATTCCTCTAATTTCTTATTCGTCAACCTATTCACCATTTTGAATTGGTCAATTAATCAAGCCATTAAAAAAAAAAAAAAAATTAATCAAGCCATTAAATAAGGGGACTTGCACGTGGGATATCATTTGGCTTCAAGTGTGCAAAACCACACGCACACACAGCCTGGCAGCTTTCCATCCACGCATGAAATCGCAAGTTGATTTCCCTGTTACATTTTCGGTGTTCCATTGGTGTTCCACAACATAAAAAAACTATACCCTACAAATGACTAATAAACCCTTGGGGCAAGCATTGAATTTTGGGCATTGATCATGCCACATGTCAATCATTTAATTAGTGGAATAGGAGATGAAACACCACTATGTAACAGGTGATCTCATTCCATGAAATCGCCTATAGATTCTAATTTAGTAAGGAAGTATAAGCATATCCTTCATGCTCCACTATTAATCATGCATGTATTATAATAGTTGGAAGGTGGATTGTCTACGTATACTTGTTCCACTAACTCCACTTTCACAATAAATCATTCATGCATCCACTGCATAATTTATCACCCACTATCAACCACTTTGTCTTTTGCATGATTTTAAAATAACTTGTGCATGTTCCACCACCTCCACTCAACCGACAACATCAACATCAAGCTATTATAATTTCCATTGTCTTGATGGATCCACTTTCATTATTAACACTCCACTTTGTCCACTTTCTCATCCCACTCCTTTGTCTACGTAGCATCAACAAAGATGGATCAAATGGGTTATGGAATGTGTTAATGGCAGTCCTACGAGTGAATTCAAACTTGAAAGAGGCTTGAGACAAGGTGATCCCCTTTCCCCTTTCTTATTCTTGTTGGCAGCGGAAGGTATGAGTACGATGATGTCCACAGCAGTGGAGAACAACTACTTTTTTCCTTTGGAGGTGGGAAAGGACAAGATTGGTATATCTCATCTTCAGTTTGCAGATGATACAATTTTTGTTGGGTCTGCAAGAGAGGAAAATTTATATTTTCTTAGAAGATTCCTTGTGCTCTTGGAGTCGGTCTCAGGATTGAAATTAAACAAAAACAAATGTCGTGTTTATGGTATAAATATGGAGGACAGTTGGGTTGACGAGGCTGCAGGCATTTTGGGGTGTTCAACAGGCAGGCTTCCTTTCAGCTACTTAGGTGTTAAAGTTGGTAGTGCTCATCGCAAAGTGAGTGATTGAGACTATGTTATTAATAAGGTTCGTAACAGGCTCAAGAAATGGGAAGGTTTGAAAATCTCGATTGGGGGTCGTCTTACTCTTATAAACTCGGTGTTTTCCTCTATTCCTACATATGTGTTGTCCATCTATCGTGCTCCTAAATCAGTTCTGAGAGAGATCTCTAAATTACAACGTTTGTTTTTCTGGGGGGAGTGAGAGTGTCAAAAAAGTCTCTTGGATTAAATGACATGTCTTATGTTATCCTAAAGCTTTTGGGGGGCTTGGAGTTAAGGATTTAGAGTCTTTTAATTGTGCTCTATTGGGTAAATGGGTTTGGAGATTCTTTTTTGAGAGTGATAAACTTTGGGTTAGAGTTCTACGGTCTAGGTGGGGACATTTGAGTGAAATGGATTCACATAAAATTCTGTTGGGAAGGGATTTTAAAACTTCAGGGTGGTGGGGGGAGATTATGAAAGCAGTAGGGGGAGATTATGAAAGCAGTAGGAGAGATTCATGGAGGCCGGTTTTTCTCTAGGCTTGTTAGAGCGTTAGGAGACGGGAGAAGCATCTCTTTTTGGGACGATACTTGGACACGAGAATGTCTTAGGATTAGATTTTGTCCTCTTTATTGTTTAAATTTACATAAAGAAGCTAGTATATCGGAGATGGGGGAGTGGGTTGAGGGAATATGGATGTGGAGGTGGAGGTGGAGTCGAGAGCTTCGTGATAATGAGATCAACATGTTTCAAGATATGCTTTTGGTTATTAACATGTACTCTCTTAAACCAGGTAAAGTGGATTCTTGGCATTGGGGAACAGAGAAAGGTGGCAAATACACAACAAGAAAAGCGTACGAGACACTATGGATGCAACAAATTGGCTCAGAAGCAGAGGAAAAAAAGCACTTCAGTCTAGTGTGGAACAAAATTGCTTTGCCTAAAGTTCGAGTTCTTGCTTGGAGAGTCTTGTGAGAACGCCTTCCAACTTGCACAAACCTTCAAAGGGGAAAGATCATGGCGGAAGATGCAAATGTTAACTGCTGTTTCTGCAAAACAACTCCGGAGTCAGTTCGTCATGTCTTTTTTGAATGTGAGTATTCATATCGCTTTTGGATGGAGTGCATTAAATGGCTGGATGTGAATACTGTGTTATCCTCTAATCCCTCAATAAACTTACTTCATTTTAGTAGGCTTATTAGAGGGAGAAAAGGAAAGGTATTCTTGATTTGTCTTTGGGAATGTGCAGTGTGGTTGATATGGAAAATAAGAAATTCGATTATCTTCCGTGATGATAAATTCGAGTCTGGAAAACTATTGGAAGAGCTTAAATTACGTCTGTGGAGTTGGATTCTTGGGAGACACTCAGAGAGTTTATCAATTTGTTACGAAGAATGGAGACATTCTCCAAGATTCATCTTATAATTTCGTGGGCAGTAGATTGAATATGATTTCTGATATTTTTATTAAATAGTTGTTCTACCTTCTTAGATGAGACTGATAATTATATTTTCTATAATTTGGGCAATTCTCTTGCCTTTACCATTAATAAATTGTTTTTGCCTATAAAAAAAAAAAAAAACAACTCCCCACTATCAACCACTTTAATCAATCATCAACTTGTGCTTGCTCCATCAATTTTTCTTTAGTCTTCATTAAATAATTGGATTAGTGGGATTAATAAAATGATCAATCCTTTTCCATCCCAACCGACAACACCTCCACTTGCACCACTGCCATTCAGAAATCATGGATGAAGAGCGCTGTTGGAGGATGATGCTGGCTGCTTATCGGATTGCCGGCAGCTAGGCAGCTCGTCGGAGGAGGACCTTCAGAGCTTTGCCCTTCGCACGCTGGTGGCCACTTCCAGCGCTGTCTGTGGTGGTGTCACTCTAATCTTGCTGTTGTCCGCCGATGAAACTGCCCATCTGAACTTGCAGCAGCGAAAAAAAATCCCACAATCGTTATGCCACCATTGCCAACTGATCAGCATTCACCGCTCAGTCCACCATTCCTGTCTGGTTCACGTGCGCTCGTCATGCCAGCACCGGAGGGATCAAATCTCCTGCCAATAGACTCCGCCGCGAGAAATCTTCAGACCTGGCCGGAAATAGCAGCAGACTCGCTCGAAAACAAACTATGGCTCGCTTGAGTTGCTGCTGTTCGCGTGGTTCCCGACTCATGCCGCCCACATTTCTGCCATTCAGGCCTCGTCGCTGTTCATGTCGCTGTGCGTCGCCATGGATGTGAGAAGACAATCCTGCCATTGTTAACCACGTCGTCCAGCACCAGTCGACTTTCAGCCATCAGCAGCTCCGTCATTGGATCAGCCACCAGCGTGCGACTTATGGTAATCACAGTGCCATCTGTCGGATGCGTACGTGCCGTCATCTACTGTTGCTACCATTGTTCAGCCATGAAAAGTCCAGGGTATAGCCCCTTGTAGTTCATGCACCATGAAAATTCCACGGTGCAGTCGCAACGTGAAGGTCTTCCACAGTAGCCAACATCGAACATCTGTTTAGGGTTTTTCATCTCGGCATCAAGAACTTTCACCGAGACATCACTCATACTCGACGTTCATCAACCACCATCGATTAAACTCTCCAACGAACAATCGTGCGGTGCTCAAGTGTGTGGTTCCATGAATAATTTAGGGTTAAAAAAAATCAAGTTTCAAACCCTTTTCACCATGCGATCATAAATCACAAAATTTACTCCAAACCCAAGTCTAACGTGTCATGTTTAGCCTTAGAACCAGACTCTGATACTAATTGTTGGCGTTTCGGATCTTTAAGGCTAACGTGAACAATTAGGACTTCAAATAATTCTACTGCAGTGGAAGAACAAGAGTAGAATTACCTTTCACCGGGTTCGATGTAGAGGATGAACGATGAACATTAAACGACCTTTTCACTTGGTTAGAACGTCGTGCTGATAACGTGATGTAAACAATTTGGAGTGAACAAACAAAATAGAAGGAAAATGTAAATTTCATTTTCTTTATTCCACTAAACTCTTATACAACCCTTCTCTCTTCTCTATATACAGAGAAGATAAAGGAGTAATGGTCATTATTAAATATTTTACAACAGTGAGTATCTTTTATTGAAAAGCACAAAGTAATTTAATATTAATATAAGTAAATGGATTGACTCCAAAATTCCACAATCTAATTCACCGGCTCTATCTTTTTTCTCACTAAAAACAGCTGTCCTCTATCATCTCTGCATCTCCCTTCCAAAATTCAGAGGGCTCTATTCTTTCTCTCTCTTCATTTCAAAAATACAGCGATTGTCCTCCTTCGTCTGAATCATCAAGGAGGTGACACAATTGATCAGCGATTATCCTCCTATCCTACCGTTTGAGTAAGATGGCATGATCTGAACAAGGTTGCACCGTAGCGTTTCGGGTGGTGCTGCAGCGTAGGTTTCTGGTGGGCTTTGAGGGAAGAGTTGTGGTTACTAAAAAAGATAAATCGGCGATTTTTGAATTTACAGGTTTTGCCGATTATGCCGGTTTTGACCAGTTTTGATCGGTTATTTCCGGTCGAACTGCAGAAACGGTTTTGTAAAGTTTCCGGATCGGATCCAGCTTCGGTTCCTGGTTGAATCGGTTGAACCGACCGGTCTGGTTCGGTTTTCAGATCACTGCCATGCATAATCATGAAAAGTATTTTCTCCAAAATTAATAAGATACTAATGGTGTGTGCGGCCACTATATATGCACTCTTCCAGGGACCGCAGAAAGTCGATTCGAGTCATGAGTTGACTCACCCCATTCAGGGATCGCGGGGCGATCCGAGTCATGTGTTGACTCAACGAGTCGCTTGTCGGCTCACTTTTATTCAGGGATCACGGGGCGATCCGAGTCATGTGTTGACTTAATGTGTCATTTATTGGCTCATCTTTATTCGGAGTTCGAAAAAATCATCTCCAACATTCTGCTAGGGTTCGAAAAAATCGTTCCCAACACTATATTCAGGGATCAAAAAAATTGATTCGACACTAAGTGTATCGTGGGGATCCCGCAACGTGAACAATTTTCAAAATAAAAGAGACCAACTAGAAAGACTAGGAAATAGGCGATAGAAAACTAAATGCATTTTCATACACTGCCATGCATGATTTCTACTTACTGAGATTTTTGTCTGACTAGTTTATGTATTGTAGGTGAGTCTGTTGATGATTGAGTTTTGTGATGTGATTGGGCAAGCTGTGGAGTCCCTTCAGGGTTTTGAGCGGATGTACATATATGACGACCTGTTGGGCGACCGTTGGTTTAATTTATTTCCGATGATGTTTTGTTATGTCATGTAATAAGTATTGTCATGAGTTTGTCTGGATTGATGTGGTGTCAGAAACTGATGACGTATGTTAGATTATGATTTTAAATATATTATGTGGAATATATATATATATATATATATATATATATATATATATATATATATATATATATATATATATATATATATATATATATATATATATATATATATATATGCAGATTTTATAATGATGATGTTTATGTTAATTAGTATTTGAATTATAAGTTATGTACGTTGGGTCGTGTCAGAGTTGTATCAGAGCACGGTTTGGGTCCTGCAGACTATCTATGTACACGAGCTCATTCCTTGGGAGCGCAGTCTTGCATGTAAGTGTTATTTTCATTCTGTGTTGTTATGTATGTGTTTTATAAATTATATTGGCCATGTGGTGGAGGACTCGTAGATGGATGGTACAATCATGGTAAGGGCTACATGTGAGAGTAGTGAAGAAGGTAAAACTACTTACTGATTTGATTGTGTTAAGTATGAATGATTATGATATCGTATTTGGCATGGATTGGTTGTCAAAGTACGGTGCTACAATAGATTGTCAAAAGAAGAGTATCAATTTTAAGTCATTGGGAGGAGAGTCGTTCACTTTTGTTGGGATGAAGAAGAACTTCAGATTTCCTGTGATATTAGCGGCAAAAGCACACATGTTATTGGAAAGTGGTTATGAGGGGTATTTGGTGAGTATAATGAATGTTGAGTTACAGCAGTGTCCAGTACTCAGTGTTGTACCAGTAGTTCGGGAATACCCGAATGTGTTTCCAGATGATATTCCATGTTTACCACCAGTTTGTTATTGAACTACAGCCAGGAACTGCTCCTATTTCTAAAACGTCATACAGAATGACACCAGCTGAATTGAAATAGTTAAAGATACAGTTGCAAGGGTTGCTAGACAAAGGTTTCATCTGACCTAGTTTCTCACCTTGGGGAGCACCAGTTATTTTTGTTCGTAAGAAGGATGGCACATTAAGGATGTGCATCGATTATCGAGAGCTCAACAAAGTTACAATCAAGAATAAGTATTCATTGCCTCGTATTGATGATTTGTTCGATCAACTACAAGGTGCATCTATCTTTTCGAAGATTGATTTGCGATTGGGGTATCATCAGTTGAAGATTAAGAATGATGATATTCCGAAGACTACATTCAGTACAAGAGTATTTCAGGAATTTCTCGATAAGTTTGTGATTGTGTTTATCGACGATATTCTGATTTACTCTAAGAATAAGGAGGATCATGCTCTGCACTTGAGAAAAGTGTTGGAGATTTTGAAAGAAAAGTAGTTGTATGCAAAGTTCAAGAAGTGTGAGTTTTGGTTAGATCATGTTATTTTCTTGGGACACGTGGTATCGGGAGAAGGAATTTCAGTGGATCCAAGCAAGGTTCAAGCAATCCATGATTGGCCACAACCCTCAAATCCCTCTGAGGTTCGTAGCTTTTTTGGATTGGCAGGATATTATTGAAGGTTTGTTGAAGGATTTTTCAAGATCACTTCACCATTAACACAATTAAATAGGAAGAATGTGAGATTCACATGGACAGAGGTATGTGAACAGAGTTTTCAGGAATTAAAGAGATAGTTGACATCAGCACCGATCTTAACTATTCCTACGGAGATAGGAAACTTCAAGGTTTATAGTGATGCTTCAAAGAATGGTCTTAGATGTGTACTGAGGCAGAATGAAAAAATGATAGCATATGTATCCAGACAGTTAAGGGAGTATGAGAAGAACTACCCAACTCATGATTTGGAGTTAGCTGCAGTAATGTTTGCACTCAAAATTTGGAGGCATTATCTGTATGGGGAACGTTGTGAGATCTATACTAATCATAAGAGTTTGAAGTACTTCTTCACTCAGAAAGAGTTGAATATGAGGCAGAGAAGATAGTTGGAATTAGTGAAGGACTACGACTGTGTTATTAATTATCATCCAGGTAAAGCCAATGTGGTTGCTGATGCATTGAGCCGAAAGACAATACAAAGTGTGGTTGCTACAAGCCTAAATCAGAAACCAGAGTTGCTTGATTAGCAAAAGATGGGTGTGGAGATAATTCAAGAAGGATCGTTGGAAGCAAAGATATCAGCTTTGACACTTCGACTAACTTTGATTGATAAGATTCGATAGGGGAAAGAGGCGGATAAGTTGTTTGATAGGATAAGGAATGATATCAGCTCTGGAAATTCTTCTGATTTCCAGTTAACAGATGATGGCGTAATTCGTTATAGAGGTCGATTGTGTCTACCTGAAGTGGATGACATTCATAAGGAAGTGATGGCAGAAGCTCATTCAACACCATACTCTATACATCCAAGAGCTACTAAGATGTATAGAGATTTGAAGTCGCATTATTGGTGGTCGGGGATGAAGAAAGATGTCGCTCAATATGTAGAGCAATGTTTGACTTGTCAGCAAGTCAAAGCCAAGCATCAGAGACCAGCAAAAACTTTGCAGCCTCTATCTATTTCAGAGTGGAAGTGGGAGAATATCACTATTGATTTTATCACTGGACTGCCAAAGACAGTAAAAGGTCATGATGCCATTTGGGTTATTGTGGATCGTTTGACTACGTCAGCTCATTTTCTTTCTATTTGCTCTACATATTCCATGGATCGCTACGCACAACTATATATCCAAGAGATTGTCAGACTCCATGGACTACCACTTACCATTGTGTCAGATAGAGACACAAGATTCTTGTCTGCTTTCTGGAAGAGTTTGCATAAGGCATTGGGGACACAATTATCTTTCAGCACAACATTCCACCCACAGGCAGATGGTCAATCGGAGCGTACGATACAAATTTTAGAGGATATGCCCAGAGCATGTGTTGGATTTTCATGGTCAGTGGAGTAAATTTTTTCCTCTGATATAGTTCTCATACAACAATAATTACGAGTCCACTATTAGGATGGCACCATATGAAGCAATGTATAGGAGGAAGTATAGATCTCATGTACATTGGGATGAAGTCGGAGAGGAGAAACTTTTGGGTCTAGACTTGATTCTTGAAATGTGAGAAGTTTTTAACCGTATTCGAGAGAAGATGAAAGTTGTTAAAGATCGGCAGAAAAGTTATGCAGATAAACGGAAAAAAGAGTTGGAATTTGAAATGGGTGATCAGGTATTCTTGAAGGTATCTCCAATGAAAGGAATAATGCGCTTTGGGAAGAAAGGGAAGCTCAGTCCAAGATATGTTGGTCCATTTACTATCATTGAGAGAGTTGGAAGTGTTGCCTATAAGTTGGAGTTACCAGATATCTAGAGTACATGATGTGTTTCATGTGTCTGTGTTGAGGAAATATATTCCGAATCCATCTCATGTTCTCAAGCAAGAACCAGTTGAGTTAAAAGAAGATTTGAGCTATGAAGAGATACCAGTTGAGATTTTACGGCGAGAAGTGAAGAAGCTCAGAAATAAAGAGATACCATTAGTGAAAGTGTATAAACTAAAAATAATAAAAAGATATTTTAAGCCGTCCCCGGCAACGGCGCCATTTGACTTGCACCGTATGTCTCAACACACAATTTAATAATCCCAAGTTTGAGGATATCAATTGTAGTTTCGTAGGTGACCAAGTTATTATAGAACCCAAAGGACGGATAAATATCAATTTAGTTATTATCTAGTAAACTAAGACTATCGTGGAAAATATGGTATTGAAATTTAGTTTGAACTATTAATCTAAATAACAAGAGAAAAGATAGTAGGTTGTGATCAAGTAAGATGATAGGTAGTTCGTCAGGTCATCCGGTTTCATTCATTAATTCATACTTTCGTGTGTCAATGTCCGACTCTGCCTTGTGGAATATGGACGCATCACTAAGCCCTACATATCTACTCTATAGACACAAGTAAACATGCGTGTATCACGTGTGAATATCCTCGGAGCAAGATGTATACTTTACCCCCCTTTCTAGGTACTATCATAATCAATTATTTCCCGTGCACTTAGTACTCTAACCCAATTTGATCTCCATTTATAGGTACTATAAAGTTATACTCTTTATCCTACTTATTAACCCGAATATGATTCAATTAACAAGTATTCATATAAGATAGTTCTAATAAGACTTCGGAATCCCTTCACTTAGAATTATAACAATAAACCCTGCTCCTTAGTGAACACACTCAACCAATAACCATGTTATGTATTCAGACTCTACACAACGATTATTGATGTACAAAATGACTATGAGTATGGATTAATAAAGCACAATCATATATAAAATAATTCCACAAGTAGTGTTGTACGGAGTATACAAACGAAATATGAATCAACTCATGAAACCTTCATAACCCTAGAACTACCGAAGCGGCTCTAGCCCATGATTGATCTAAGAACAATCATGGTTAGGTAGACCAATCTTAGTTGAACCTCCAGCGGGACCTCTGTCACAGCCCTCCGGATGGTGGAAAATCGTCTCCTCTCCAACTCTATGTCTCCTTCTATGTTTCTCGATCAAAAGCTCCCTCCTCAATCTGTATGATCCTCCTTTTATACTTGTAATCACGTCTTTAGGGCTTGGAATGGGATTTTCAAGTGATCTCATGCGTTTAGGCCTCGAAAATCTGGATAAAGTAAGTTTTCGTGTGACGGTTCGACTTCAGCAGACAGGTCGAACCACAGGCCGCAGGTCGAACCATAGGTCGAACCATGCCACTGGACAATTTCTGCACTTGGTTCGACCTCTTGTACAAGTCGAACCACAGGTCCTTTGGTCGAACCACAGGTCGAACCGCACCACAGCTCCCGATTCGACCGACTGGCAGGTCGAACCCACACATCGTGGTCGAATCCTCTCTTTCGCGAACTGGTTCGACCTTGGTTCGACCTGTTGAACAGGTCGAACCCCTTGAGTCGTGGTCGAACCTTCTTCTGGAACCTCCGCGATGCTGGTTCGACCTGCTGGAGAGGTTGAACCCTCCTCCAACCAGGTCGAACCCACCTATTTCTTGGGCGGTTCGCATGGTCTTGACTCCGTCTCTTCGATTCTTAGCACTTCCTCTCCGATTTAGCTATCAAAACCACTCAAATAGCTCCACTAACACCTGAGCCATGCTTATTCACAATTTGTATAGGTTTTCCACCTATTTTACCTTCAAAACTCTCCAAAACTAGCACAAAACATGATGCTAAACTTGTGAATTTACACACTCATCATATATCTTTAAGGAATCGGGCATAGTACGGCATCTCCAATATCGCTTCAGAGAAAGGAATACTCAAGCTTATCTTATTAATGATATTTGAAAACTTCTTGAACTTCTCTTCCAATCCCTTCTTAACCAGCTTATAAGGAAATGACGGAGGTATCTTTGTTTTGAGAATGCCCCATTCATCACGCTCGACCTTCTCCGCTTTATCCTTTTCGGCTCTCAACATCTTGGCTCTTTCCCACTTCTTCTCTGCTATGATCTCAGTACTTTGCTCATTTGGAACCAATGGAGTAATATTCACATCATAAGGAGTGTTCAGTGAAGAAATAGGTACTGTACGAGACAATTCGACCAGGTGCTCTGGTCGAATTGGGAATGTAGTGGTCGAATTGAGCAGCTGGAACACGATTCTCACCCTGTATCTCCGATTCGACCTGGATTCGACCTGAAGGTCTGGTCGAATCGACTCACTGTATGATTTCTGTCCTCTGATTCGACCTCAATTCGACCTGAAGGTCTGGTCGAATTGGGTGGCTGCTGGTCGAATCGGGCTTCTGATAAAACAGAGTGCTCTGGAAGGGTGGATTCGACCTCAATTCGACCTGGTCCTCTGGTCAAATTGAATGTGTGTTGGTCGAATCAAGGCTCTGAGGCTTCCAGATCACGTCTAGTAGGCCAATTCGACCTCCCATGTTGGATTCGACATGTGGTGTTTGTCGAATCGGGGTTGAATTGAGCCCTCGACATCTCCAATTTTGATTCCGGCCTCATTGGTCCCTCGTATTGTATTCCAGACCTCAATTTGATTGTGTTGTAGGACTTTGGATTCTCAATACTTTGCGACGGGAACTTCCCTTTCTCAATAGTTTGAGTGAGCTTGTGATGAGAGTGGAAATTCATGTATTTTCGAGTCCAATTTGATACCTTTTTGAGTATATAATTGTTATTATTTACACATCTATTATTACTTTGGACTATTATTGATTAAAAGGTGCTACTAAGGTATTTTATTGTGTTTTGATAGGAAATAGGATCAAAAGTGCAAGATTTGAGAAAAGGTGCAATGAATGAAAAATGCATATCCAACTTCATAATTATTCTGTGTTAAATGTGGAGATCAAAACTGATGGTGTGCTATATGGTTGGAAAGCCACTGAAGAGAGGGTCGTTTTGGCACAAAGAACACCCCAATCGAATTCCAAACGAAGAAGTTATGAGCAAAATGGTGATGATGCGCGAGGAAAGCCGAACAGAACTGATGGCTACTTTCCGTAGCTGATTACACATTCAACTCTTGGTGTTTATGAAAGATCTTTATATGGATTGAAATCCAAGGGAGAGAGGATCGCGTGAGCACAAGAATTATTGAATTTGGAACTCGGATGTGGAAGTTATACACGAAATAATGAAGGGGTGCAAGTAGATTCGACCTAAAGAACATCAATTCGACTGCCATTCGACTTCAACATCATCAATTCGACATGAGCATCAGGTCGAATGGAGGTCGAATGGAGGGTCAGCACTGCCATTTGACAACAACACAGATCATTCGACTTGAAGCACCACAATTCGACCTGAGTATCAGGTCGAATTGTGATCGAAGGGGAGGCTGAAGTTGTCCAGTAGCTTCATTCGACTTGAGGAGGAATGATTCGACCAAGACATGAGCTCGAAGCCAGGTCGAATGAGCAGAAAATGGCATCCAGTAGCTTCATTCGACCACGACAGCCTTGATTCGACCAGAAGCTCTGGTCGAATCAAGGTCGAATAGCATGTTTTTGGCTTGAAAACTGTTGTTCGACTAGAAATTCGACTTGTGGGTGATCAATTCGACCTATTCACATACAAACCTACCTGTAAAGCATGATGCAAGTGGGAGTAGTACACACATGGGCTAAAGTGAAGATAATACACCATTCACGTGGATCACATGAAGTATCAAACACACAATTGGATTCCTAAGGCAAAAAGACAAGAAGAAGAGTTGGAAATGAGCTGCAAAGATGATGGACAGCAAGAATAAAGGGAAAATGGATGCATGTGGAGCTTCAATAATTGCACAAACAAAGAGAAGTGGAAGCATGGAGTAACATGGGCAGCCATGAAGGCATGTGATGTTGTTCCCCTTCCACAACTATAAATAGGGGCTGCAAGAACACAATTCAATCATCCAACACACACAATACATTCACACAACAATCACAACACATAAACAAGTGAGTAGAGAGGGTGGAGTTAAACTTGCAGCTTGCTGCAAGTGGTAGCAGCAGCAACACTCAGCTGCACACCTCCTCAACTCCTCACCATTTTCCTTCATCCTTCCACCGGAGAGACGATCGGAGTTGCTACTTGGATCGGAGACGGAGTCCTCAAAATGGGTTCTTTCTTTTTAGTTGCTTATCTCTTGTTATTTAACACTATGGTTAGGATTGAGTACATATTCATGATTTGTTCTAGTAATTCCATGGGCTAAAATCTTTGTTGGTGATGATAGGGTGATAAAACAATCTTGATTATGTGATTTAACTTCTCTAAACTTTAATTGATTATCTTGCAAATGGTTTATTTCCTTATTGAAGATTTTATTTTGAAACTTCATGTTATTATGAGTTTGAGTTTTGATTCCTTTAATTATTCTTGATGGTATCACTGATAGATAGTTAATAGGATTCTCAATTTCTACATGATAATTGTTGTTTCCGGTGACAATCTTAGGTGTATTGACCATTAAAGCCTAAGAATATTAGACAATCAATTTGGAATATTAATTACTTGGTAAAACATCATTATTAAGTAATTGGTAAGGAGAAAAAGAGTTAACGATCATGTACCTAGAAAGGGAAGTCTAGTGCTCTAGCCTTAATTGGAATTTAGCATGAAGTACCTATAGAGGGAGAGGTAGTTAATTTCTTATTGATCCAAGGATTTCCAACTCTTTATAAGTGTTAGATCTTACCCGATCAAGGTGATTTAACTAGGTTTAGTGATCCTCTTATAAACGTTTGCAAGTAATTAATTTGGGTCTAGATAAATTGGTCACATAATCAAGTTGTTTACCCTAGCATTACCAATTCTCAATCCTTGAACTCTTAAATCATTTCTCTCGTGTGTTGTTATTTAAAACTATTTTATTATTCAAATTATTTTATTTATTAATCATTCTTCCAAAAACCCCGAATTTGTCTTACAATCAAATTATCACATAGAATTACTTCTTAAATTTATAGCTATCTTGTGGGAATGATATTTTACTTGGTCACTCGTACTACAACCGATCTCTTATACTTGAGGGTGAAAAGAAAATAGCGATCAAATTCTTGGCGCCGCCTGCCGGGGATAGTTTATAAATTTAAATTTAATTTTATAGTGGTTTATTTTATTGTAGGACGTTAAACTTTACATGCTTAATTTTATCTTCCTTGAGATCCAAACAATTTTGATCTTCTGAGTGAGAATAGGTGTATGATCACTAGATCGAGTGGACGAGCAATAGAGCTATTAAATCCAGAGCTTGAAACACTTATTAGAAAGAACAGAAGGAAAAGGAAGCAGCCAGCTACACCGATTCCCAACTCAGATTCGGAGAATACTTATTCGTCAGAAGAAGAGAAAGTTGAAGAACTTTCACAAAAATTTGACAGAGTTAACCTAGCTGAGGAGATCGAGACTAAGAAGATGGCTGACGATCAGGCCTTGACATCAATGCGGGATCAATACAAACTGAAGCATACCACTAATGCTGGGTTAAATGGACCTGCAATCACGGCAGAGAACTTTGAGCTACCTTTCGGACTAATCTGAATGGTAGAAAGACAACAGTTTAGTGGAAATCCCCTGGAAAATCCTAGTGAGCATCTGCAAATTTTCGATGAGTTTGCAAGGACACAGAAGCACAGGAACGTTCCAGAGGATGCTATCAGAATGCGGCTTTTTCCATTCTCACTTACTGGAAAAGCCAAGGAGTGGTATAATAATCTCCCTCAAGGTTGTTGTACTACTTGGGAGGAACTGGCAGATAGGTTCCTGAACAAATACTTCCCTCCATCCAAGAGTTTCTTGATAAAGAAGAAGATCACTCAATTCAAACAAGGAGCCTTAGAAAGTTTCTACGATGCATGGGAAAGATTCAAAGAGCTATTGCGGAGCTGTCCAAAACACGGCTTTTCTAAAGATACTTACTTATGCTTCTTCTATCAAGGCCTAAGAAGAGATTCGAGAGTGCTGGTGGACGCAACAGCATGAGGATCTATATTCAAGCAGTCCGCCGAGGCAGCTGAAGAAATATTCGAGGAGATGGCATCAAACACGTATGACTGACCGGCAGATAGAGCAGACGGAGATGCCTCTTTTGACAAAGTGGCGAAAATAAAGGTACAAGCCGGAAGGAATGAAGTGTCAGCCATCCATGATCGCCTCGATAAATTATATAAAAAATTGGACCGCCTCACCAAAGGAAGCAAAGAGGAAGTAATGATGGCTGGAGATAAAGATCAATTCGAGGATGTCAACTATGCTATGGGGCAAAGTTTTCAAGGAAACAGACAAAATTTCAGACCAAACAATCAGTTTGGGGGAAGGAATGACCAAGGTAACAACCGTCAGTATCAGCAGGGTTGGAACCATGGGAATTCAAATTTCAATAATCAGAGAAGAAATGAAAATTTGTCTTATTCAAATCCCAATAGCGCAATTGCACCACCTCCGGGATTTGATCCAGCTCAGAAACCTATTGAAGGGAAACCATCAATGGATGATAAGCTTGATATGATGCTCAAGTTGATGGTCTCAAATAAAGAGCAAGCAGAAGCAAGACATAAGGAGGCTGAAGCAAGATATAAAGAAGTGGAGAGAAGACAGAAGGAAACAGAGCTTGCTATCAGTCAGTTGAATGCTGCATTGGGCAAATTGCAACAACAAGGTAAATTTCCTGCTCAAACTGAACTAAATCCAAGAGAGTGTCATGCTATTACCTTGAGAAGTGGCACCCAGTATGAAGGACCGAAGATGTCGGAGGAACAGTATGGACGTACACACAGTGATGATCGTGTTCATCCATACGTCGCCGAGCCTAGCACCGTGCAAGATCATAAGCATATAAGCGACCTTGCTCATTCACAGCCGGGCAATCCTGTTTCCGTGCTTGTTGATCCGGATCGTCAGCAGAGCGATATTGATCATACAGTTGTTGCTGAGAAGAAGTGGGAAAAAGCTAAGAGGGAAAGGAACAAAAAGGATGCTCTTGAAAGAGATAGTCTTGGCATTCCTAAGACAAAATATCCTATTCCTTTTCCCTCTAGGCAGTTGAAAAAGGGTCTTGATGAAAAATTCCAAAAATTTGTGGAAGTATTCAAAAAGATCCATATCAACATACCATTTGCTGAAGCGATTGAACAGATGACGCACTACGCAAAGTTTCTCAAGGAAATTATGTCAAAGAAGCGTAGTATTGGAGACAAGGAAACTATGAATCTGACCGAAGAGTGCAGTGCAATTATCCAAAGGAAGTTGCCTGCCAAGCTAAAAGATCCGGGTAGTTTTACTATCCCTGTCCAGATTGGAAAGAATGCCACATGCAAGGCTTTGTGTGATTTAGGGGCTAGCATCAATCTGATGCCCCTAAATACATTCAAACCCCTTAGTTTGGGGGAACTGAGGCCCACTTTGGTGACATTACAGCAAGCTGACAGGTCTCTTACGCATCCAAGAGGCGTTATTGATGATGTACTTGTGAAGGTGGATAAATTCATCTTCCCAGTAGATTTCTTGGTGCTTGAGATGGAAGAGGATAACGATGTGCCTCTGATTTTGGGGAGATCATTCTTAGCAGCTGCTAGGGCTCTAATTGATGTTGAAGACAGAAAGTTGAAGTTGAGAGTGGGAGAAGAAGGGGTTATCTTTTCTCTTGATAGCACATTGAAATGGCCAGCTGAAAGAGCAAACTGCAAATTGATCGATGTTGCTGACGAGATCATTGAAGAAGAACTACCATTGATTCTATCCAAAGATCATTTGGAGACATGCATCAGCAATAGTTTTTCTTTCCCTACTCTTGCTAGTGATTTTGCATCTGATTTTTCAGGTAATATTTTTGATGATGAATTTATTAGATATTTGAATGCCTTGAATGCTTGCAGGGAAGATAAAAGAGAGGTGTCCAGAATTGAAGAAAGAAAGTGGACAACAAGGTTCTTGCCATTAGAGAAGGAGGAACCTGAAGCTAAAGAGAAAAAGAATGTGAAATTGAAGCCTTTACCGGATCATATAGCATATGTATTTTTGGGGGAAAATCAAACATATCCGGTAATTGTATCATCTGCCTTAACTGAACTTGAACTTGATAAACTGCTTAGAGTCCTTAGGGAGCATAAGTCTGACATAGGATGGTCTTTGGAAGACTTGAAAGCTATAAATCCATCAATTTGCATGCATAGGATTAGGCGAGAAGATGAAAAGAAAACCTCTGTGCAATATCAGAGGCGTTTAAATCCTGCGATGCAAGAAGTGGTTAGGAAAGAAGTACTTAAGTGGTTGAAGTCTGATATTATTTATACTATTAGTGATAGCCCTTATGTGAGTCCATTGCATGTGGTAGCTAAAAAGGGGGGCATGACTATAGTAAAATTTGAGGATGGAGAGACTTTGGCTACTAGGGTACCTACAGGTTGGCGTGTTTGTGTTGATTATAGGAAACTAAATGAAAACACACGCAAAGATCATTTTCCTTTACCTTTCATGGATCAAATGCTTGATAGGCTTGCGGGTTATGAGTTTTATTGTTTCTTAGATGGATACTCTGGTTATAATCAGATAATGATTGCACCAGAGGATCAAGATAAGACTACCTTTACTTGCCCGTATGGTACTTTTGCATTTAGGAAGCTTCCTTTTGGTTTATGCAATGCTCCTGCTACTTTTCAGAGGTGCATGATGTATATTTTTGAAGGTTTGATTGAGAGAATTATGGAAGTATTCATGGATGACTTTTCTCTATTTGGATCTTCTTTAGATTCTTGTCTAACTAACCTCACTGTTGTTTTAAAAAGATGTCAAGAGTCTAACCTTGTTCTGAATTAGGAGAAATGCCATTTCATGGTAAGAGAAGGTATAGTACTCGGCCATCATGTGTCTTCTAAAGGGCTGCAGGTTGATCGAGCGAAGGTGGTAGCCATTGAGAAACTTCCACCACCGATTAATGAGAAAGGGGTTGGATCTTTCCTTGGTCATGCGGGGTTCTACCGCAGATTTATCAAGGATTTCTCCAAATATGCTAAGCCTTTGTCTCATCTGCTTGAGAAAGATGTACCTTTTGACTTTGATGAAACTTGTTTACATGCATTTCAGGTACTCAAAGAGGCTTTGATTACTGCTCCAATTTTGACTATTCCATATTGGACGCAGCCTTTTGTGTTGACGTGTGATGCTAGTGATATAGCATTGGGGGTTGTGTTAGAACAGATCAGGGAGAAGAGATTCAGACCTATCTACTATGCCAGCAAAACCTTTGATGCAGCTCAGAAGAACTACACAGTAACAGAAAAGGAGTTCTTTGCAGTGGTGTATGCCTTTGACAAATTCCGCCCATATCTGGTGGGCATGAAGACAGTGGTGTACACAGATCACTCAGCTATCCGCTATCTAATGGAGAAGAATGATGCAAAATCAAGAATAATCAGATGGATCTTACTTCTTCAAGAGTTTGATATTGAGATCAAGGACAAGAAGGGGAGCGAGAATGTGATAGCTGATCATCTCTCTAGACTGGAGCCACGGGATCATTGTGATAATACGTACGACCTCATTAAGGAAATATTTCCTGATGAGGAAATACTTCAAATTGACAGCTGCAAGTTAATGGAGATGATGCAGAAACCTCCAGCACCATGGTACGCTGATATAGTCAATTTTTTGGGTAGTGGAGGAGGAGTTAAGCCGTACAATTTGAGCCAATACCTTTACAAAAAATTCTTTGCCGATGTCAAGAAGTATATCTGGGATGATCCAATTCTCTACAAGATGTGTCCTGACAATATCATACGCCGTTATATTCCTGAAGAAGAGTGGGAAAGCGTACTGAGAATGTGTCATGACGGACCCAATGGGGGTCACTTTGCAGCGGAGAAGACTGCAGCACGAGTCCTGCAATCAGGTTTTACTTGGCCTTCTTTATTTAAGTGTTGTAAATTTTATGTAGAGAATTGTGATAGATGCCAGCAGATGGGGGGCATATCTAAAAGGGATGAAATGCCCTTGAAAAATGTGTACGAGGTGGAACTCTTTGATGTGTGGGGCATAGACTTCATGGGTCCATTTCCTTCATCAAATGGATTCATATATATCTTGCTTGCTGTTGATTATGTCTCAAAGTGGGTGGAAGCAATTCCAACCAAACTGAATGATGCAAGAACAGTCATTGCATTCTTAAGAAAGTAAATATTTTCATGCTTTGGGGTGCCGAGAATTCTCATAAGTGATGGGGGAACTCATTTCCTAAATAAGCTAATGGAGAATCTTCTCAAGCATTATGGAGTGAAACATAGAGTGTCCACACCTTACCATCCGCAGACAAATGGGCAAGCTGAAGTTTCTAATCGCCAAATCAAGCAGATTCTGGAAAAGACTGTGAGTACTAGTCGCAAGGATTGGGCTAGTAAGCTTGATGATGCACTGTGGGCATTCAGAACTGCTTACAAGACTGTTTTGGGGATGTCACCATTCCAATTGGTGTATGGAAAATCTTGCCACCTTCCTGTGGAAATCCAGCATAAATCCTTTTGGGCGGTGAAGAAGATCAACCTTGATCTTGAAGCAGCAGGTAGTAATCGCCTTCTACAGTTGAATGAGCTTGAAGAGTTTAGAGAGAAGGCATATGAAAATTCCTGCATCTACAAAGAAAGGACCAAGAGATGGCATGATGCAAAGCTTCGGAGCAAAAACTTTCAGGTAGGAGATTCCGTTCTCTTATTTAACTCTCGTTTGAAGCTTTTTGCAGGGAAGTTGAAATCAAAGTGGATGGGTCCTTATGAAGTAAATCAAGTCTATGAGAGTGGAATGGTTGAATTAAAAAAGAACGATGGAGCTCTTTTCACGGTGAATGGGCATCGCTTGAAGCATTATCATCATCACGGTGAAGGAGAAATTCTGTTCGTTGATATCTTGACTTGATTTACATTGCTCCGTCGAGCTCAACGACGTTAAAAAGAGAGCGCTGAGTGGGAGGCAACCCACCATTTTATTGCTTTCTTTGTTTTTCCTGTTGTGTCTTGTGCAAGGTAAATTTTACTCAAGGTGCGTGATTACACTTAAGGTAATAACATCCTTTTAAACTTAGATTCAACTCACGTTTTCATCTAAGTTTGGGGGGTGTGATGTTCTTCCCTCGTTCCATCCGCATCCAGGTATGTTTACTTTGCATTGTTTTGTGTCTTATGCTTGGAGGTTGTTAGGCTTTTTCTGCGCACTATAATTTAATCCTCAAGTGTAAGGATATCAATTGTAGCAGCAAGTTCCTAAGTTAAATTATCGATCCCACTGAGACAGCTAATTATTTATTTTACTATGAATTACTAATTAATCAGAATTGAGTAACCAAATTTCCAAGTTTTGAATTTAATATCTAAAATACTGAAATATTAAATAACTGAATTATTAAAAAAACAATAAAATTAAAAGCAAGTTCTAACCAAGAGATGACTAACAGTTCTAAGGTATCAGGTATTGACCAATTAATTTGGGTTATTAGACTTGCGATTGTTCATTCATGCAGTTTCACTGAAAATACACCACATATCCCTGTTATCCCACCGAATATGATTCGATTCAAAGCTAACAGTCTAATCTGGTTCAAATCATAAGGTGCGCAAATATTACCAAGCCTTATTCCTAGATACTAATCAAAGCAAGCAACAATACCTCCGGATGGTAAGCCTGACTAACAAGATATTTTCTGGAATTACTACAAGGTTCTATTCACTTCCTACTTGATTGTCTAATTGCATTGTTCCACTAAACTAATCAAGTATTTGATTAACCAGTTCATGAAATTAAAGTGCTTATAGCGGAGCTACTCTAATCTCTAACAGATAGACAATACCAATCATGAACGCACACAAGCTAACATAATAATCCAAGCATTATAGCGGATGTCATGAATATATTATGAAGAGTTACGAAGCAGATTAACATGTCTTAATAAAATAAGCAAAACCAAAAGCTCAACTGCACAAAATCCCAATCTTTGGTCTAAATCCCCAAATCAATCAAATCAATCCATCAAACCCTAGAACTGTATATAAAATTAGCCCATGAGATTACAAGCAATCCTCATGGCTAGGCAATCCATAACAATAATCAAAGTAATAGAAAGGAATAGATAAGAATTGTGAAACCCTAGTGTAGGCGCAATCTCACGTTCCTTCTCCGTCTCTTCAATCGCTTGATTTTCCCTCAATTAGCACTTGAAACCCTTGTGGAATTGGATGGAGGATGAAATCAGATTATAATCTGATATGGGCGTGATAGGAGTGTGGATTGATGATGGTTTATGGCTGGGTTCTCTCCGATTGACATCTCGATCTCCCTAATTGTTTATAGGATGGATGCAGGGCTGATTTCGCGACGAAAACTGCGTCTGAATGACGAAATACACATATATATACGCTGCTGAATCGAACAGACGTCGTCTGGGCCAGAACTGGGCCGCTCGGCTAGCCGTTCGGCTCGAGCTGGGTCCTGACCCGGCCGAGCGGCCTGCCACGTGGCATCACACATCATTGGGGTCCATGTGGGACCCCGCTCGGCTGACTTTAGTACTACTCGGCTCGAGCGGCTCGCCGAGCTGCTCCCGAGCTTGGCCGTTCCGGGTCTGTTTTGCTCTTCTTCCGATCCTGCCCTGTTTTACCCTGTTTCCTGCCTTCAAAACTCACAAAAAATCTTAATAGCCTTAAAATCGTGTAAATACTTAAACATACACTATTCCATGCAAAAACAATGACTTTCATAACAAAACGGTGTAATGTGCACACATAAAATGCGTGAAATTCTGCTCTCAACAAACCCCCAAACTTACCCGTTGCTCGTCCCGAGGCAACAACATAAAAACCAATAGAGTATTTGAGAGGAAATTTCACAACAAAAAACATTCCAGAGAGTACAACAATTCAAATATCATACTTTTAATACCAAGATAACCATTCATCTAAGAACATACAATTCAAATCAACTACTTCACCCATTCGGAATGCTCATCCACCCATTCTCACGGATAGTATTTACGCTCAAACCTCAAGTGCGAGATATACTCTTTAGGGTATGGTGTTTACACTCATAATCAATCCAAACACACGCGTAACCATAAGCTTGGCAATTATCTCAACTCTCGACTAAAGGAATACTTTCAACAATAGGATCACAAAGGTCTTGCATTACGTTGTAATGTTGGCTCTTTGGTAAAGGTAGGGAGTATATGGGTAAAGTGACTCAATCACTAGTAGAGAATCAAAGAAGACTTACAGCTTTTCAACAAACAGCTTACTTTCTTCTTTCTTCTTCAACGCTCTTCAATGCTTCTTGCAATTTGATTTCCTCCTTCACTTTCAAGCACAACTTCCTTACTTGAATTTTTTTTCTTTTTTCTCTTTCTTTTCCTCCTCTTTTTTCAAATAAGGGTACCAGTTTCAGGTACTACCCTTTCATGGGGTACCAGTTTCAGGCACTACCCCTTTCATGCAATATTTTAACCACTTTCTCCAACCATCTTCATCACTTCCAAATTACTTCTCCTTATATACTTCATCACAAGACACCAAATTGATTCCTTCAACTCTCTACTAGGTAGGGATTTTTCAAAGGCTAGCAAAAGGATCAATTGGCTAATCACGTAGGCTTCCAACAAATAAGGCTCAAAGGCTCAAAAGGGTTGACTACGGATAATTTCAATAGGTAGGATAATAATTTTGGCTAGTGACTAATAAATAACAAAAATGGCCTAAGATCATGTCCTATTGTTTAGTCAAACATGTAGCTTCAAGCAAGATATAAAGCCAAGTTCTAGAATACGTGTGTATGAACGACACTCACAAGAATAAACCGAATCATGCGACTTGTCATGATTTTAAAAGGCTCAAAATCTCACATGGCTATACGAATGAATGAGCAGTCCTAATAAAGTTACATAGCTAATCTTTCATGCACATAAATAAACTTCAAGCATCTCAATTTCAAAGCACAATATCAAATTGCTTCTAAAACAATCACACAGCATAAATCAATAGCACATACCTCTAAGAATGAATCATAAACCCCTAATAATCATCCATCATCCATCAAATAATCAGTACAAACAGCAACAGAATAATTATATCATACATGCCCAAATCAATAGAACAGAACTCCTAGCACAGACTGTCAAATGACTCAAAAAGTGAAAAATCAGAAAGGTGGGAGTAGAGAGACACAAACACTATCCGATAACACTGCTCAAATCAGATCATCAGGATCAATACGCCACGCGCTGAATTCCTCCCGAATGTCCTCCAGTGTCCTCACTCTATCCGACACCTGGGTAAGCGTGTTGTTCAACGCTCCAATCTGAGTGTTAGTCGCTTGCTGAGTTGCATTGATCTGCGTCAGCTGGCGACGAATAGCAGCGTTCTCTCATCTTCTCCTCCTGTTTTCAACTGCCAAGTTAGATAAATGAGCATGCATACCTTGGGCCTGCTGTCCATACCATGAAACCATCGGCTGCCATGCCTCAAAACCAGGAGGCAATGGTGGTGGTGGCATCCCGTACAAGGGAAACTGATCTACTCCGGGGAACAATGGTGCTCCCCCAAACTGCGCTCCTCCTAGAGCTCCTCCTCCAAAATCCTGGTGCGGCATCTCTTCATCTGCTCCACCTCCATAGTCCTGATCATCTCCATAATCCGCTCCTTCGTATGCCTCATCGACAGGGTCCCCCATAGCCATCGGCTGGTCCTGGGCAAGCGCATCCTACGCTGCCCTCCTCCAGTCTCTGTTCTTCTGAATCGCCTCAATGATTGATTGATGGCCGGGTGTCTTCATTCCAATATTACCCTCATTCAGGACGTTCTCCTCATCCCGGATGGTAATGAAATGAGTGAGCTCTATAGGGAATGAGAAGGCATTAGGTGCACTAGCATAGACAAACTCCAAAACACCTCTCTTCGACACCTTAAACACCTTACTTGCTGCCAACGATCCAAGATTGATGTCTGGCTTCTTCCTCACAACCAACATCTCACTCGTGGCAATCCCATAATGGTTAGCAATAGGCGTAACCAAGCCTCATATGTTCACTATCTGTCGGACGTGTGTGGCGAACTGGTACATCTGGTGAATCAAATAAGCACCCACATTGAACCTCACTCCATGAAGCATGCACCACAATACATAGAGCTCTCCTCGAGGAATCACACCACTCTCGGATCGACCGAAGATTGCACATCCCAAAATCTGATCCATATATCTCATCACTGGGTTGCGGATGCTAGTGGCTCGAGCATAACTCGAACAATAAACCTCATTCCGCCCCGTAATCAACCTTCAGAAATCATTGGGCTTGAATCTTTGATCCTCCATAAACGCAGGAATCCCCTCAGGACACCCGAGTATTCTATTGATTGAATCTGGAGTCTCTTTTCTAGACTCACCCCCTCCAAGTACAAACTCACACTCGTATGGAATCTCCTTATCATACAAAACTTTTAGCGTGCAAAGGAACTCCGCAGTGAGTCTGAAATAAGTGGGTGGTCTCATCTCCATGAAACTTCGGATACCAACCTGATCAAACATCCATCTTATATCATCAGTAAAACCAAGAGTATCCATCGTTTGATCGTCTTGGTATCGAGTGTTGATTAAGTTATCTGCAATCCTCCCATAGAGAACAGCTATTTTATCCCAGTTAGCAAGCTCGATGCCAAAATCTCCTGGTAGCATCCTCTTTCTCCTCAGCCTCTCATAAATATGTGTTGTTGTCTCCTCCTCCGGATCAACATCATCGGACTCATAAGAAGGTCCCTCATCTGATCTCTTCTTCTTATTTCTACCTGTCGCAATTTATATAGGCAAGGCACACTCTTCCATCAAATAATCAAATAGATAGGACCTATGCAATTTAATTCCAAGTACAAAGCTATCATATTCAAAACATAGTCATGAATCAAACTTCTAACTCTTACTTAAATATGCATAATAGTAAACGTCCTATATCACCTTCTTAACTTCAACAATTTCACCACAAACATGCTTCCAAAAATCCAAGAACAATCATGCTTAGTCACATTCAACTCCTAGAATTCAATATTCAAGCATTCATGCACTATTTCAATTCAAAACATAGCA
This sequence comes from Pogostemon cablin, assembly GCA_023678885.1. NCBI lineage: Eukaryota > Viridiplantae > Streptophyta > Magnoliopsida > Lamiales > Lamiaceae > Pogostemon > Pogostemon cablin. The sequence continues at coordinate 29,054,098 of CM042969.1, read as the reverse complement.
TATTCATGGGAACTTCTCAATCAAATCTCCATTTCCATCTTACTTCCACATTTAAACACCAATCAACATCCCCACATGTTCAATGATCATCATCAAACCACATAATTGAGAACAAAAGCAACAAACAATCAAGATATTCAACAATTAAGCACAAATTCGAATGCACACCAAGTGTTTGTCAAAATGCCTCAACCAAATCCCAACTTGAACATGTAAATTCAACACACATATGACTTACCCATACCAAATTCACAACACCAATGAAGTTCTAAGCATCAAAGAGTATAGAAAACATACCTCTTGTGTTATACATTGTGAAATTCGAATGGAAGTTCTCACACCCACAAATTCCCAAATTGAACACTTATAAGCCCTAATTTTATGAATTAATGCAAGGAAAGATGAGGAATGATGTGTGTGAAGTGTTTTAGTGGAAGGAATTGAGAAAAACCAGCCGGAATCGAGTCGGAAATCGGCGAAATCGCGACGGCAGAACTGGAAAATAACATCAAAATGACGCTGGCCAATTTTTAAAACATTGCCCGCTGCCCGCCTGCCCGCTCGGCTGCCCGCTCGCCGCGAGCCACCTGCCGAGCGGGCTTTTCTTCAACCGAGCGGGCCTCCAAGCCCGCTATCCACGTGTCCTGCATCCTCCGGCACCCCACTCGGCAGCTTCCGACGTCACTCGGCTGCCCGCTCGCCGCGAGCAAGGTGGCGAGCCGTGACCGGCCTGCCCGGTTCTGCTTCCGCTTTTGATCCCCTGCTTTTTCTGTACTGTACCCTGCTTCAGAACTCAATTCCAAGTGAAAGCACATCGTAAAATACCATCAAATGCTATGAAAATCGAGAAATTATCCTAGAGACCAAAAATCGATTAAACTAACACTAGGGCCAACATAAAGCAAACAATAAACACCACAAAACATGACACGAAACCTGGAAAATCGCAAAAAATCGATCCCTCAACATTCTCAAATAAATCAAAAATATTAAGAATCCACAAAAAATCGACCCTCCAAGCAACAACACAATGCAAAAATTTTACTTCGGTACTGCAAGACAAGGTATGTACGTAACCTCCCCCCAAACTTAGGTCAAACGAAGTGAGAAGCTAAGTTTGCAAAGAAGTATATACCGCAGTCAAGCAACCCTAATTAAATTCTTACACCAACACAAACATATAAAAGCAATTAAAACGGGAGGGACAGCCCCCAACAGGCGCTCATGTTTAACGTCGGAGAGTCACGACGGAATTCAAACCTCAACTCAAGTACTCAAGAGAGAGTACTTGGATATCCTGCGGTGACTTGTAATGCTTCAATCTTTGGCCATTGGCTACCACGACATCACCATCCTTACCTTTCAACTCAAAGCTCCCCCCTCCACATGCTCTATGTATGACAAACGGTCCACTCCAACGGGACTTCAGCTTACCTGCAAAAAGTTTAAGACGAGAGTTTAAAAGAAGTACCTCATCACCAACATTGAACTCCTTGAATTTGATCTTCGCATCATGCCATCTCTTCATACGTGTTTTGAAGATCCTTGAGTTCTCATAAGCCTTCTCACGGAATTCGTCCAACTCATTGATTTGAGTTGTTCGAAAATCCTTAGCATCCTCCATGCTCAAATTCACACGCCTAACAGCCCAATAAGCTTTATGCTCAATCTCCACAGGAAGGTGGCATGATTTCCCATACACAATCTGATAAGGCGACATCCCCAAGACAGTCTTGAAAGCTGTTCTGAATCCCCACAAAGCATCATTAAGCTTCGCAGACCAATCTTTCCTTGTACTTCCAACCGTCTTCTCCAACTCTTGCTTAATCTGTCGATTTGAAACCTCGGCTTGCCCATTTGCTTGCGGATGATAGGGTGTAGTAACCCTATGCTTTACTCCATAATCTCGAAGAACCTTCTCCAACATCTTATTAACAAAGTGGGTTCCTCCATCGCTTATGAGCGCCTTAGGTACTCCAAAACGGCTGAAAATGTCTTTCTTGATGAATTCCTGAACCACTCTAGCATCATTCGTCCTGGTTGGAACTGCTTCCACCTATTTCGAAACGTAGTCCACTGCAAGCAGAATGTAGAGGAATCCATTAGATGGGGGAAACGGCCCCATAAAATCAATCCCCCAAACATCAAAAACCTCCACTACGATGCTAGGCTGCAAAGGCATCTAATCTCTCTTTGAAATATTCCCCATCCGCTGGCATCTATCATATGTATCCACATACTCTTGACAACTTTTGAACAGGGTAGGCCAATACAAACCAGACTGAAGCACCTTTTGAGCAGTCTTTTGGGCGCCAAAATGACCCCCATTCGGTTGTGAGTGGCAGAAATCAAGGACACTCTCCCATTCAACCTCAGGAACACACCTACGGATTATAGAATCCGTGCAGATTTTGTAGACCCATGGCTCCTCCCATAAGATAAATTGAACATCATGCAGAAACTTGACCATTTGGTGTCTACTCAGCCCATAAGGTTTCACTCCCGTGACAATATAGTTAACAAAATCAGCATACCACGGAGCATCCTTCATCTCCTTCTCAGGATAAGTCTTTGAGACTGCGAAAACCTTTTGAATATCCACCATTAATATCCTTTCATCAGGGAAATGGTCCTTGATCACCTCAGCAGTATCATCACAATGCTCCTTCGTCTCTAGACGCGACAGGTGGTCGGCTAAGACGTTCTCACTCCCCTTCTTATCACGAATTTCCATGTCAAACTCCTGAAGCAAGAGAATCCATCTAATTATCCTCGGCTTTGCATCCTTCTTATCCATCAAGTATCGAATAGCCGAGTGATCTGTGTACACCACAGTCTTCATGCCCACCAAGTAAGGTCGAAACTTATCGAAGGCATACACCACCGCCAAGAATTCCTTCTCGGTAACAGTGTAATTCTTTTGAGCAGAATCGAACGTCTTACTAGCATAGTATATGGCATGAAACTTCTTTTCTCTCATCTGCCCCAACACGACTCCCAAAGCAGTTTCACTAGCATCACACTCCAGCACAAAGGGCTGAGTCCAATCCGGAGTAACTAGAATCGGAGCAGTTATCAATGCTTCCTTAAGAACCTGAAAAGCATGCGAGCAAACTTCATCAAAATCAAATTTCACATCCTTCTCAAGTAACCTGGACAGCGGTTTTGAATATTTGGAGAAATCTTTAATAAATCTCCTATAGAATCCCGAGTGCCCCAAGAATGACCGGATTCCTCTTTCATTAGTGGGCGGTGGAAGCTTCTCAATTGCCACTACCTTTGCACGATCAACCTGAAGACCTGCAGCAGAAACATGATGACCCAAAACTATCCCGTCTCTCACTATGAAATGGCATTTTTCCCAATTCAAGACGAGGTTAGTCTCTTCACATCTCTCCAAGACCAAAGACAAGTTAGACAAACAAGAATCAAAAGAAGAACCAAAAACAGAGAAATTATCCATAAATACTTCCATGACTCTTTCAATCAAACCCTCAAAAATAGCCATCATACACCTTTGAAAAGTCGCAGGTGCATTACATAAACCAAAGGGCAACTTCCTTAAGGCAAAAGTGCCATAGGGGCAGGTAAATGTAGTCTTTTCCTGATCCCCCGGTGCAATCATTATCTGATTGTAACCAGAGTATCCATCCAAGAAACAATAAAAATCATAACCTGCTAGTCTATCCAACATCTGATCCATAAAGGGCAAAGGAAAGTGATCCTTACGGGTGTTTTCATTCAATTTTCAATAATCAACACAGACACGCCACCCCGTAGGTACCCTAGTAGCAAGCACTTCACCATCATCAGACATAATAATAGTCATTCCCCCCTTCTTAGCGACCACATGCAAAGGACTCACATAGGTACTATCACTAATAGGAAAGATAATTCCTGCATCTAACCAAGTAAGCACTTGTTTCCGAACAACCTCTTGCATAGCAGGGTTCAACCTCCGCTGATGCTGCACAGAATATTTATTTTCATCTTCAAGTCTTATCTTATGCATGCAAAAAGCAGGACTAATCCCTTTCAAATCATCAATTGTCCACCCTATTGCAGTCTTATGCTTTCTCAAAACAACTAACAGTTTATCAAGTTCATCTTTAGATAGAGAAGAAGATACAATTACCGGAAAAGTTTCATTCTCCCCCAAATAAGCGTACTTGAGATGCTCTGGAAGTAGCTTGAGCTCGGTCTTCTTCTCTTCCTTGCTACTGTCCCCTTCAACTCGTAGAGGCAAATATTGCTTTGTCCACAGGACTTCCTCCACTGCTGAATCTTCTTGCTTGTACCTGCTCTCATCAAGATTAAGTAAGGTTTCAAGAAAATCAATCGCAAGCTCATTAGACAAATCATCAAGTAAAATATCATTAGGAGTAGGTAAAGTAAGAGATTCGCGGATGCATGTTTCAACAGGATCCTTAGACAGGATCAAAGGCAAATCATCCTCCACAATCTCCTCTACTATTTCCACAAACTTGCATTGCTGCTCTTCTGCTGGCCACTGCATCGCCTTGTTCAAGGAGAAGACAATTTCTTTTTCATTGACTCTAAGCCTCAACTCTCCTTTGAACACATCGATCAGAGCTCTTCCAGTTGTAAGGAATGGACGCCCCAAGATCAGAGGCGTTCCATCCTTGTCATCCTCCATGTCAAGGACCAGGAAATCCACAGGAAAAACCAAATTCGATACCTTCACTAGCACATCCTCAATAACTCCCTCGGGGTATGTCAATGATCTATCTGCTAACTGTAGAGCCACAGACGTAGGTTTCAACTCCCCCAAACCAAGCTTCTTGAATACCGAGAAGGGCATCAAATTTATACTGGCTCCAAGATCACATAACGCTTTCCTCGCTGGTCCTTTTCCAATCTCACAAGGTATGATGAAGCTTCCAGGATCCTTTAACTTTTCAGGTAACTTCTTCTGAATCACTGAGCTGCAGTTTTCTGTCAAGTTCATTGTTTCCACGCTGTTCAAGCTTCTCTTTCTGGAAATGAGTTCTTTAATGAATCTTGCATAACATGGCATCGACTCCAAAGCTTCAGAAAAAGGAATACTGATTTGTATGTTCCTCATTACATCAACAAACTTCCTGAACTTCTCATCCAAGCTTTTTGACAAGAATTTCTGAGGGAAAGGAATTGGTACCTTTGTGATCGGTAATCCCAAACTGTCTTTCTTGAATACCACTTCTGTTTCTCTCAGTTTCTTTGCTCTCTGTCACTTTTTATCAGCGATTTCCAGATCAGACTGACTCTGTATAGAATTCGGACGCGCTGGAAAACCCGGAGGATAGCTCGTCGGCTTGCTCGACCCGAGCTGTGGAAGAACTGAGCCGAGCTGGGTTCCACCTGAACCGAAGGACTCAACTGAACCGGTCGGCACCCCACTCGGCGGCGACTCGGCAACGGCGGGAGGTGGCTCGGCCCGAGCTGGTGGCCGAGCGGCGGCAGATTGACTCTGCTCTGCCCCTGTTTCGTCCTGCTTCTGTTCTGTATCATTCTGCATCAGTTCTGCTTCATTCTGTACCAATTCTGGACCTTCATAATGCTTCTCGGATCTCAAAGTGATCGCATTTGCACTCTCCTTCGGGTTGATTTCTGTATCCGAAGGAAACTTCCCTTTCTGAAACTGCGCTTGCTGCTGATTTACTGTAGATGAGATATGTCCTATGTTATATGACAAATTCTTCAACTGCTTGTTCACTTCCTCATTCTGTTTGGTCATATTCGAATCCATGAGAACAATGCAGTTATTGATCTTGTTTATGTCAGCATCATTCTTCTTCATGTATCTTGCCAACACATCGTCAATACTGGATTTCCCTTCTTCAGTCTTAGCGCCATGATCAAAATTAGGAGGATATGGAACTGCATTACTCGGATTTGAATAAGAGAAGTTCTCATGCCTCTGATTCTGCCAATTGCCTCCTTGATTATTAGGACCTCCCCCTTGGATATTCCTCTGGTTAGAATTACCTTGAGGGTACCTATTTCCTTGCCAATTCTGAGGAGCTCTCGAACCTTGAAGACTCTGCCCCATAGCCCAATTAGCATCCTCGACCTCTTGAAGGTTCATCACCACATCATCATCTGCAGGCCCTCGGTTGCCTCTCCCATTATTACCTGATATCAGAGTAATCAGGTTTTTATTCATCTGTTCCAATTGAGCGACAACCTTATCATTTTTATCAGCTTCAGAAAATTTCTCTTCAACCTTTGCAAATTTACCAAGTATATAAGTCCCTCGGATCCTCTCAGATGGCCAATCCCTTGAGTTCAAAGAGATATCATCCAATAATTTCTCTACGGCATTGGATGTTTTTCCAAAAATTGTTCCTCCCGCAGAAGCATCAACCAACACTCTCAATTCGTTGTCAAGGCCATTATAAAAGACGCTGATAAGTTGAGACTTTTTAAATCCATGTTGTGGGCATCTTCTCAACGCATCAGTAAACCTTTCCCAAGCCTCTCCAAACGACTCATCTCTTCTCTGCTTGAATTGATTGATCTCCTGTTTCAGTAATAGAACCTTACCCGGTGGCATAAATCGATCCACAAACAACTGCTGCAACTCAGTCCAGTTTGAACAGCTGTCTCCCTTCAGCTTATCATACCACTCCATTGCCTTATCAACCAATGAAAATTGAAAAAGCCTCATCTTCCATCTATCATTAGTAGCATCAGCAGCTTTCACTGTATCCATGTAGCTGTTGAAACGCTTAAGATGGCCATAGGGCTCATCAAAAACGCCTCCGACGAAGGGGTTTTTCTCCACCATATGAATCAGGGCTGGCCTTATGTCGTTCGTTTCATCAGCTTGAATGGCTCCAACTACGCCTGATCCTCCTAGATTGGTGGACTTGAATGTCTCTCGGATGACGATGTCATCCTCATCAGTTCTATCTCCCATTGATGCTGTTTCTAATTCTGATTCGGATTCTGCTTCTGATTCAGCCTTCTCTGGGTTAACCTGATTTTCTATCTGCTCTTTTTCTATCTCCTCTACGACTGCTTTAGGATCCGGTGTTTCCGTTTTCTTCTTCGGAAGTGGTACCTTAGCAGCTGTGGAAGGTGCTTTGAGATTCTTAACTGCTCCTTTCCTTTTCCTCGCAGACGCTTCAACTTCCGGATCAAATTTAAGATCTTGTGTTCCCTTCTTTGACCTAGTGTGCATGCAATCTTCAAGAAAAATTCAAATCAAACACAATTAAATCTCAAAAATAAATATTCCAATTAAATAAGTAATAAAAGAAAAATAAACAATTAAAACTGTCCCCGGCACAACGGCGCCAAAAACTTGTTAGGCTTTTTCTGCGCACTATAATTTAATCCTCAAGTGTAAGGATATCAATTGTAGCAGCAAGTTCCCAAGTTAAATTATCGATTCCACTGAGACAGCTAATTATTTATTTTACTATGAATTACTAATTAATCAGAATTGAGTAACCAAATTTCCAAGTTTTGAATTTAATAACTAAAATACTGAAATATTAAATAACTGAATTATTAAAAAAATAATAAAGTTAAAAGCAAGTTCTAACCAAGAGATGACTAACAGTTCTAAGGTATCAGGTATTGACCAATTAATTTGGGTTATTAGACTTGCGATTGTTCATTCATGCAGTTTCACTGAAAATACACCACATATCCCTGTTATACCACCGAATATGATTCGATTCAAAGCTAACAGTCTAATCTGGTTCAAATCATAAGGTGCGCAAATATTACCAAGCCTTATTCCTAGATACTAATCAAAGCAAGCAACAATATCTCCGGATGGTAAGCCTGACTAACAAGATATTTTCTGGAATTACTACAAGGTTCTATTCACTTCCTACTTGATTGTCTAATTGCATTGTTCCACTAAACTAATCAAGTATTTGATTAACCAGTTCATGAAATTAAAGTGCTTATAGCGGAGCTACTCTAATCTCTAACAGATAGACAATATCAATCATGAACGCACACAAGCTAACACAATAATCCAAGCATTATAGCGGATGTCATGAATATATTATGAAGACGTTACGAAGCAGATTAACATGTCTTAATAAAATAAGTAAAACCAAAAGCTCAACTGCACAAAATCCCAATCTTTGGTCTAAATCCCCAAATCAATCAAATCAATCCATCAAACCCTAGAACTGTATATAAAATTAGCCCATGAGATTACAAGCAATCCTCATGGCTAGGCAATCCATAACAATAATCAAAGTAATAGAAAGGAATAGATAAGAATTGTGAAACCCTAGTGTAGGCGCAATCTCAAGTTCCTTCTCCGTCTCTTCAATCGCTTGATTTTCCCTCAATTAGCACTTGAAACCCTTGTGGAATTGGATGGAGGATGAAATCAGATTATAATCTGATATGGGTGTGATAGGAGTGTGGATTGATGATGGTTTATGGCTGGGTTCTCTCCGATTGACGTCTCGATCTCCCTAATTGTTTATAGGATGGATGCAGGGCTGATTTCGCGACGAAAACTGCGTCTGAATGACGAAATACACATATATATACGCTGCTGAATCGAACAGACGTCGTCTGGGCCAGAACTGGGCCGCTCGGCTAGTTGCTCGGCTCGGGTCCTGACCCGGCCGAGCGGCCTGCCACGTGGCATCACACATCATTGGGGTCCATGTGGGACCCCGCTCGGCTGACTTTAGTGCTGCTCGGCACTCATCTCGGCTCGAGCGACTCACCAAGCTGCTCCCGAGCTGGGCCGTTCCGGGTCTGTTTTGCTCTTCTTCCGATCCTACCCTGTTTTACCCTGTTTCCTGCCTTCAAAACTCACAAAAACACCTTAATAGCCTTAAAATCGTGTAAATACTTAAACATACACAATTCCATGCAAAAACAATGACTTTCATAACAAAACGGTGTAATGTGCACACATAAAATGCGTGAAATTCCGCTCTCAACAGAGGTAAATTTTTTTTAGAATTTTTGAAATCTATTCGAAAATTCAAATTTTTTGCGACTATCCAGGCGTCTTGTGTGTTTTTATTTGTTTTTGTATGTCTTTTGGTACTCTATCTCCGATATTTTTATCTCTTCTATAATGATTGTGTTTGAGCTTTTATGATGCCATTGATAAGATGTTGATTATGATTAACAAGGGAAACATGCTTTAACTATTAAGTGCTTGAAGTTCTTGATGTGCTTGTTAGGATGTATGCATAGCCTTGAAGTGTGCTCGTTCAGTCTATAAAACCAAGTGAGATTTGAGCCTATGAATCATGATACATTGATATATGATATTTTTACTTGAGCATATCGTTCTTGTGCGTGTATTCTAGAACTTGCCTTGAGTCTCCTTGAATATTCAAGAATAGTCTAGCGAATTATGAAAATGATATTAGGCCATCTTTGATTTTAGCCCATCTTTTCCATACACTTGACCGGAATTCATTAAATCCTTAGTCAACTTATTGAGCCTTAAAAATCCATTCTTTGAATAGCCCATTGAGCTTAATCAGTATTTGATTTTTCCTTGTATTACTTGGATCAATTGAGTAATTGCTAGAGTGGTTAGAAGAATAATGTGAATATGTTGAAGTTGAAAAGGATTATGAAGAAAGAAAAGAAAAAGGGTATAAAAATCATAATCAGTTGTACACATACCCTTGATGCTGAAAGAATAGAAGAAAATGAATAATGTGGTTGAAGAAAGAATTGAATAATTTGGTATTGAAAATAAATGTATTAAATGAAAGTGATGAGGAAGAATGAAAGATCAAGATGGATTGCAGCTTGATTGATCCAAATTTTGAGTCACTTATCCATATATTTCCTACCATTACCAAAAAGCCTACGTTACAACCGAATAAAAAGTCCTTTTTGATTCATAATCTGCTAGCTATAAGTAAAAGGAGAGTTGAGACAATGGGCAAGCCTATGGTTATGCATGCACTTGAATTGAATTTGAGAGCACTTGTATATAACCCACCGATGTACATTTTATACATCATGAGTGTGAGAGTTACATTATATACATCCTGTGAGCATAGGTGGATCGAGTACTTGAATTGGTGAAGTAATGATCTTAACTTGCATGTTTTGAATGAATAGATGCTTTTGAATTTGAAGTTATGTGAACCAAGTTAAGAATGATTACATCTTTTGAAAGCATAGTTGATATTTTTGATCCTTACATTTGAACATGACTTTCCATCTCATTATTCTCTTGGTATGTCGTTTCGTTGTTCGAGGACGAACAACACCTTAAGTTTGGGGGGTATGATGAGAGTGAAAATTCATGTATTTTCGAGTCCAATTTGATACCTTTTTGAGTATATAATTGTTATTATTTGCACATCTATTATTACTTTGGACTATTATTGATTAAAAGGTGCTACGAAGGTATTTTATTGTGTTTTGATAGGAAATAGGATCCAAAGTGCAAGATTTGAGAAAAGGTGCAATGAATGAAAAATGCATGTCCAACTTCATAATTATGCTGTGTTAAATGTAGAGATCAAAACTGATGGTGTGCTACATGATTGGAAAGCCACTGAAGAGAGAGTCGTTTTGGCACAAAGAACACCCCAATCGAGTTCCAAACGAAGAAGTTATGAGCAAAATGGTGACGATGCGCGAGGAAAGCCGAACAGAACTGATGGCTACTTTCCGTAGCTGATTACACATTCAAATATTGGTGTTTATGAAAGATCTTTATATGGATTGAAAGCCAAGGGAGAGAGTATCACGTGAGCGCAAGAATTATTGAATTTGGAACTCGGATGTGGAAGTTATACACGAAACAATGAAGGGGTGCAAGTAGCTTCGACCTAAAGAACATCAATTCGACTGCCATTCGACTTCAACATCATCAATTCGACATGAGCATCAGGTCGAATGGAGGTCGAATGGAGGGTCAACACTGCCATTCAACAACTATATAGATCATTCGACTTGAAGCACCACAATTCGACTTGAGTATCAGGTCGAATAGTGATCGAAGGGGAGGCTGAAGTTGTCCAGTAGCTTCATTCGACTTGAGGAGGAACGATTCGACCAAGACATGAGCTTGAAGCCAGGTCGAATGAGCAGAAAATGGCGTCCAGTAGCTTCATTCAACCATGACAGCCTTGATTCAACCAGAAGCTCTGGTCAAATCAAGGTCGAATAGCATGTTTTTGGCTTGAAAACTGCTGTTCGACTAGAAATTCGACTTGTGGGTGATCAATTCGACCTATTCACGTGCAAACCTACCTGTAAAGCATGATGCAAGTGGGAGTAGTACATACATGGGCTAAAGTGAAGATAATACACCATTCACATGGATCACATGAAGTATCAAACACACAATTGGATTCCTAAAGCAAAAAGACAAGAAGAAGAGTTGGAAATGAGCTGCAAAGATGATGGACAGCAAGAATAAAGGGAAAATGGATGCATGTGGAGCTTCAATAATTGCACAAACAAGGAGAAGTGGAAGCATGGAGTAACATGGGCAGCCATGTTGGCATGTGATGTTGTTCCCCTTCCACAACTATAAATAGAGGCTGCAAGAACACAATTCAATCATCCAACACACACAATACATTCACACAACAATCACAACACATAAACAAGTGAGTAGAGGGGGTGGAGTTAAACTTGCAGCTTGCTGCAAGTGGTAGCAGCAGCAACACTCAGCTGCACACCTCCTCAACTCCTCACCATTTCCCTTCATCCTTTCACCGGAGAGATGACCGGAGTTGCTACTTGGATCGGAGACGGAGATTCCAACGGAGATCGTGATTAAAGAGACGGAGTCCTCAAAATGGGTTCTTTCTTTTTAGTTGCTTATCTCTTGTTATTTAGCACTATGGTTAGGATTAAGTACATATTCATGATTTGTTCTAGTAATTCCATGGGCTAAGATCTTTGTTGGTGATGTTAGGGTGATAAAACAATCTTGATTATGTGATTTAACTTCTCTAAACTTGAATTGATTATCTTGCAAATGGTTTATTTCCTTATTGAAGATTTTATTTTGAAACTTCATGTTATTATGAGTTTGAGTTTTGATTCCTTTAATTATTCTTGACGGCATCACTGATACATAGTTAATAGGATTCTCAATTTCTACATGATAATTGTTGTTTTCGGTGATAATCTTAGGTGTATTGACCATTAAAGCCTAAGAATATTAGACAATCAATTTGAAATATTAATTACTTGGTAAAACATCATTATTAAGTAATTGGTAAGGAGAAAAAGAGTTAATGATCATGTACCTAGAAAGGGAAGTCTAGTGCTCTAGCCTTAATTGGAATTTAGCATGAAGTACCTATAGTGGGAGAGGTAGTTAATTTCTTATTGATCCAAGGATTTCCAACTCTTTATAAGTGTTAGATCTTACCCGATCAAGGTGATTTAACTAGGTTTAGTGATCCTCTTATAAACGTTTGCAAGTAATTAATTTGGGTCTAGATAAATTGGTCATATAATCAAGTTGTTTACCCTAGCATTACCAATTCTCAATCCTTGAACTCTTAAATCATTTCTCTCATGTGTTGTTATTTAAAACTATTTTATTATTCAAATTATTTTATTCATTAATCATTCTTTCAAAAACCCCGAATTTGTCTTACAATCAAATTATCACATAGAATTACTTCTTAAATTTATAGCTATCCTGTGGGAACGATATTTTACTTGGTCACTCGTACTACAACCGATCCCTTATACTTGAGGGTGAAAAGAAACAAGCGATCAGCTTGTTAACACTTCCTGCCATCTCCCCCATCAACAATGTAAGGTCCTTCACTTGCTTGGATAAATCCTCATGGTTTGCATCAATCTTTTTCTCTAACTTGGCCTCAAGACGATCCACTCTGGCATCATTCCTAGCCATGTACCTGTTCACCATATCCTCGAAACCCGGCTTTTCTTTTTCCACTTTCGCTCCCGGATCAACACCCATCGGAGGTTGCACCACGTTGTTCGGATTACTCCATGAAAACTCCGGCCTCCTTGGTTGTTGATAATTGCCCGGGGGACCACGATTGTTGTAGTTCCTCTGATAATTCTGATTGCCTTGGTTTTGATACCTAGTTCCTTGAATACTTTGACCCATGGCGTAATTTGCTGCTTTCATCTCCTCTTGGATCGTTCCATCATTCATTATTTCCTGCTGTACGATTGGTACGCGCTGAGATATATCACTGATTTGCTTTTGTTGGGACTCAAGTAGCTTGTTGATATTCAACAAGCTAGAGACGATCTCATCTTCTCTACTTGTTTTCACCATAGCATGCTCAACCTTAGCTACTTTTCCAAGGACGTAAGTGCCTCGCACTCTATCAGTTGGCCAATCTCTCGAATTCATCGAAATATCTTCAAAAAGTTTATCAGCCTCTACGGATGACTTAGTAAGCAATGCTCCATTAGAAGAAGCATCCAATAACACATGTGAATCACAGTCCAATCCGCTGTAGAATATGCTGATATATTGAGCTTTAGATAACCCATGTTGAGGACACTTACGAAGCATGTCCTTGAATCTGTCCCAAGCTTCATGAAACTTCTCTCCACTACCGATAGCAAATTGATGAATGTCTTGCTTCATCTTGAACACCATTGAAGGTGGCATGTATCTTTCCAAAAACTTCAACTTCAATTGCTCCCAAGTAGTGCATTCAACTACATTAATCGTATCGTACCAATCTCTCGCCTTTTCAGCATGCGAGAATTTAAACAAGAGGATCTTTCTAGCATTTTCATGTTCTCCTGCGCCTTTTTGAGTACTTGCACAGGAGTTCCTTTCTATCATCCTAATAAGAGCGGGGTGAAGATCGAAGTCCGCATCAGCTCCCTTGCTCCTAGAAGCCCAAAGTGTCCAGCCCCGTTATTCTTGAAGACTTCACGGATGGCCAGATTATCCGGATTAGCCACATCATTGGCCATGTCGACTTCCTCTGCTTTTGCTGTCAAATCAACCACAGTTTCAGTCGCTTCCGAGTTCGGTTCTTCCTTCTTGCTTTGACTCTTGCTCTTCTTCTTCTTTGTTGATGCCCCGATCTCCGGATTAAAAGTTGCTAGCTTTCCAACCTTTGATCTAGTAAGCATACACCTGAAAAGATTAAGAGTTAGAACACAAAACACGAATTAAAATAGTCCTAATAAAACTAGAAATAATAAAAAGATATTTTAAGCCGTCCCAGGCAACGGCACCAGAAACTTGTTAGGGGTTTTCTCAACACACTAAATAATCCTAAAGTATAAGGATATTAACTGTAGTTTCGAAGGTGACCAAGTTTATATCAAACCCACGGGACGGATAAATATCAATTCGATTATATTCTAGTATATTTTAGACTATGTTGGGTATTGTAATGGTTGTGATTTATAGATTAAGTAACAACTAATGATTAAAATATATGAAGGTCCTGCCGATCATCACGATGAGTACTTACGCGTGGCTGAAACAACAACCGTAGACTGCTTGTTCAAGTTTTGTCGATATGTGATTGAAATCTTTGGTGAAAGATATTTGAGAAGGCCCGATGAAATTGATTGTCGGCGTTTGCTCCGTATGCATGAGCAAAGGCATGGTTTTTCTGGAATGTTAGGGAGCCTTGATTGTATGCATTGGGAGTGGAAAAATTACCCAGTTACTTGGAAAGGTCAATTTACTCGAGGTGATCAAGGAGTTCCAACAATAATGCTTGAAGCAGTTGCATTCGCGGATTTGTGGATATGGCATGCTTTTTTGGAGTTGCAGGTTCAAACAATGATATCAATGTGATTAACCAATCTCCTTTATTCAATGATGTTTTACAGGGAAAAGCACAAAAAATTAATTTTACTGTGACTCGGAAACAATATGTGGGAGGGTATTACCTCACAGATGGGATCTATCCAGAGTGGGTACCTTTTGTCAAGAGTTTTTCATGTCCTCTTGATCGCAAAAGGAAGAAATTCAAAGAAATACAATAGGCAGCGAGAAAGGATGTTGAGCGAGCATTTGATGTTCTCCAATCTCTTTGGGCGATTATTAGAGTTGCAGGATGATTTTTGTATCAAAGTAACTTGAAAGATATTATGTATGCGTGTATCATTTTACATAACATGATAGTAGAAAATGAAGGGGATATGATCAGTGATTAGTCCGAGGAAGTCAACCACAACGGTAATAATAATGCTCCACTAGTTTTTCAAGGTCCGACCGGAGAATTCAATGAGTACCTTAAGAGAGAATCCACATTACGGGATAAAGCAAAACATCATCAACTTCGCGTCGATTTAGTTGATCATATATGTGAACGATTTGGTAATATTTAGAAAATCGTTATTCTCAAGATGAATATTTCAATTTTAATTAGTGTATTATTTTTATTTTTTGTATTTCATATATTCTTGTATTATTTTATATTTTAATAAAATTTATGGTTTAATTTTTAAAAAAATTAAAGAATTTACATAACTAATATAAATTATAACGACCAATTAATAAAAAAAAAGTTATTATTCATATTAAAATAATTTAATTTGATTTAATTTATTATAGTAAAATTTTAAATTTAGATAGTATTTATTTAAAATAATTAAATATAAATAATAAATATTTTTTCATTATATGAAAATCATACATATTAAAAATTAATAAAATAATAATGTGTATAAATTTGTTAAGTGGTGGGATCTCTGAATAGTACTAATTGTACCTGGAATGATAGGGGAGGTATAGGTATAAATGTGGAGAATTTTTAACTTTTGATGTGTCAATGATGTGGCAGTGATGTGGCATTAAATTGTACCTGGATTTGGGTATATGACTAGAGATGCCCTTATAATGAAATGTGATACTCTCTCTGTCCACTTCTAAGGTATCCATTTCACTATTTTTTGTGTCCGCTTCAAATGTATCAATTTCCTCTATTTAGTAAAAAAAAGTACATAATATGACCCATCACTTTCCTATAATATAACTACACACTTTACCTATAATAATACTACTCCTTAATCCACGTGCAAAAAGCAAATAAAGACCTTAGAACTGTCCACGTGCAAAAAGTAAATGGATACCTTAAAACCGCACAAAGTGAGTATAAAATTAATGAAAATTGATAATGTTATTTCATGAATAATTTAGAGTATAAATGAAATATGATACCATTTTATAGCGATAAAATTGTCTCACGTGACACTATCTCACGCAATTCATAAATATAAGGGTTTGCTTCTTCTTTTTTAAATTTCATAGAATTTAATGCTCTTTCCATCTATTTTCTCTATATGTTTATTTTTTTCCACATTAATTAAATAATACTCCCTTCGTCCCAATAATACATTCGCACTTTCCATTATGGTCCGTCCCAAAAATACTTTCACTCCCTAAAAATGGAAACAATACACAATATCAATAACCTTACAATACTACAATATTACAAAAATGATATTTTCTTTTTACACATAATCTAGTCAAAGTCAACTATATCATAAACTTTATTTTATCAAATTACCCAAAATACCACCTTTCTTTCTTACATCACACTAACAAAAAGTTATTTTTCTTAAACTCTGTGCCAGAGAACACACAAATATATTCCTGGGACATAGGGAGTATTATTTTGTATGTATGAGTAATTGTATTAACGAGATATGATGGGTCCTATATGGACCTCTTTGACTAGAAAAATAAAATAAATAGATTAAGAGTGAACCAGTAAAATGATAAAATAAAAAGATTAACTATTTCACCAAAAAAGAAAAATGATTAGATTAGGGGTGAATCCGTGAAATGATAAAATGAAAAGATTAACATGTTTGTATGAAATATCAATTTAATATTTTGTTATTATTATTATTATTTAGTTTTTAATTTTTTTTAATCAGATAAAGTTCTTCATTTCATGCAAGTAAATCACATAAGATCATGCATTCATATTAAATTGGGAATTGAAAAATTCACCAAATTTATGAAAACTAAAAAAATTCCCCAAACCATTGTGAAAATTAGAAAATCCACCAAAATTATAGCCGTCCTTGAATAACCTCGTAAATAATATTTGATATTATTTATTTAATTCGACATATGATGTGGATAAGGGAGAGAAAGGAGTTAAGAGATTAGTTTCCTTTAACTCCTATCTTGGGTGTAATAAAAAACACTGCACATGCAGTTATCTGTGTGGTTGAAACACATTACGTAAACACAGAACGCAAGAAGCGATAAGCATTTTCTCTCTCGGTGTTTCTCTTCCGAATCACAACGTAAATTCCAGTTCATCATATTCCACAGTTAATACAACATCGTGGAAATTAATTCACAACCCCGTGTTGTGAGATTTGATCCATGAGATTACAGTTTAACAACGTGAGTATCAACCGGGTTCGTATGTTTTCTTCCACTGCAACGTACACTTACGGCGAGAGGTAAGTGAGATTATCTCTAAGCATTAATATGATTTATGCGTTTGTGTACGTGAGTTTTCCAACATTGGTATCAGAGCCAATGGTTGGTACTCCGTATGTTTTTTTGGATGAAATATTTATGAGTTTTGTTTTCTGCTCTTTACGATGCATTGCGATCACACATATTTTTTATAGATAAGTATGATTGTTGATTTTTGGTGTTGACTGATCATGCATATGAGTCATATATGTGTTTTTAAGGCAGATTACATTGTTTCCAGTGGATATATGAATATATGACGTGTGATTCACCATGAATGCTTTGAGATGTGAATTTTCGTTATTTTTCTGGGCAAGCAAAAGCATGTTTTGATTATACCACTGGATAGGGCTCGTCGAGAGGAGTCCGTCAGTATTTTTTGTGCAATTTTTGGCCTTCTAAAACTCAATATATGATTTTTTGAAGTTTTTTTCGAAATTGGGGCTAAACTGCAAAAGTTCATAAACTTCAGGGGTTGATTTTTGAAAATTCGATAAAGTTTAGGGACTTGATTGTAATTTTAAAAAATCTGAAGGCGGACCGGGTCAATCAGACAGATCCGGGTCAGACCCAGCAGAACCGGGTCGGTCCAGTGGGCCAACCCGTGACCGGAACCACCGGAGATCACGGCGGCAGGCGGAGGTGCGTGGCACACACGCTCCGGCGACAGATCACCGGCAGTGGCGCGTAAGCGCGTGTGGTGCACGCGCCGGTAGACGACGTCACCGGTGGAGGCGCGTGTGATACACGTGCCGGCAGACGACGTCACCGGTGGAGGCGCGTGTTTTGCACGCGCCGGAACTCAACCTGTTTCCAGCCGCGTGTGGCGGCGCATGGAGGCGCGTGGGCGGCGCGTGAAGCTTCCAGCTGGTCCGTGGCGGCGCGTGGAGGCGCGTTGCAGTGTTTTCCGACGTCTGTCCGGAGTATTCTGACCTATTTTCGATGCGTTGAGTCCGATGGTGATGTTTCCGAGAGTGTTTGACGTCATCTTTAGTGTGTATGTGTGTTTTTGCTTCATTTATGACATATTTATTGAATATGAACCTACGGGGTGGCTATTTGGTTGCAATTTTTGAAGAATATGCACCTTTATATGTCATTTATTACTATATTCATGGTGTTTTTGTGATGTTTGAATTGTTCAAACTCCTGTAGCCTATGAAAGTGGGAGCCAAGTTGGACTTATTCACTTGTGAATATACCTATTGCATCTTGGAAAGTTGTTTCCATATGCATTAAATGGAGAGGAAATTCATGTGCTATAGTTTGACTATCACTGGTATGTTTGTTTTTGGTTGCTCGTTTTCTCAGAGGCATGTCAGGACCGGGAACAATTTCAGAGGAAGACATTAGCACTAAAAATGAAATCCTCCATGAATTCTTGAATTATAAAATGAAGCCTACACACAACATAAAGGACCACGCAATTGATTTGATTGAACTCTACAACCGATTATTGCCTTTGATTTATAGCAATGCAATTCCACGTGATAAGTATTTCGAAGTTTCCTGTTCTGAGACCTGGGCAAACACTTTGTCTCATTACCTACAAAAGGATTTTTGGATTCAGTGGGAGACTTATGAAGTGAAGCCTAATGGTCGACAAATTATGGAAGATTTGGTTGATGTTTCTGTAGCAAGAGATAGGACACAGGCACTAAGATCGGCCTGCTTAAGGATGGGAAGGATTTGACGTTCTGATTCTTTAAGACTAAGTGGTCGAGAGAAGCGTCGGATTAAGAATCCTCATATAGATCCTTTGGGGCAAGCTATCTATAGTGTGGGGACTAAGAAATTTGATTATGAGCATCGATGGAAATCTAGTAATAATAAATTAGGGAGATTAATCCGTAGATTTCCTTAATTCATTTCCATTGTATTTCTAATTGGAAACTCAGGGAGTTCATTAGAATTTTATGTTCATGACTTGTCAGACTTTGTAGTTTTGCTATTGTGGATGGTTGTTTAAATTTCAATTTATGAGTGGTTGTTCAATGTTATTTGATTAATTATTTGAACAATGTGTTTTACATTTTGAAATAAGAATCTAGTATTATGACACTTGATGAGATTGATGATTAGTAGTCTTCGAGCTATTTTTCGAGATCAAATCTTGTGTGATTTATTGAGGTGTCTCTATTTGGCTTAACGTGAAACTTGATAAAACATTATTAACATACTGAATCGCTTTAATCTCTATCAAAGAAATGAGCTTCAAAATCTATTGTCGCTGAGTTGAACAAAGGTGAGAAACTCATTAGTGACAATTATGACACAAGGCGTCATAAATTTTGGTACGTATTGTATGAACAAGATACATTGGATGCTATAACCAAGTGATAGTTGATCCAGGCGTGGGTTTTGGAAACTAAGGGAGTCATGACCAAGAAGCGTACCAGGCATGGAAAAGCAAAATTCCATTGCATGAGGTATTCTTGTAAGCTCAGTAATCAATGCAGTGATCCGTGAATATGAGCAACAACCCACCACACATGATATCTGGGTGTATCTGCGTGAGATATGGTGGAACATCGGTTACAAGGCTTAGGCAGTAGACAATTAAGTTTGACACCTTAAAAAGGAAACCTAGTCATTACATTAGACAAAATCTCAGGGAGATGTCTAATATGATAATTGAACTTAAGATTGCCGGTCATATACTCTCTGATGAACAGTAAATCTAAGCCCTATTTCGTTCTTTACCTGATCGTTGGAAACATCTCAAAGTCAACTTGACGCATTATAAAAGGATTGAAACCTTCAATGATGCTTCTTGTCATGTTGAGTTAGAAGATGAGTGGCTGGGAGCCTCAAAGCCTTCTTCTGGGACCTTCTATGCCAGTTCTACTTCTAAAGGAGCTTCAGGCTACAAAAGGAAAAGGAATTAGAAGAAGGGAAAGAAGAGAAGACGATCTGACGGTAATGGTGGTAAGCCTGGTGATAATTCAACAACTAAAACTGATGAACGGAAAAAGAAAAAGAAGCGTGACAAAAAGAATAAGAGAGATAAAAGCAAGATGCCATGTTACAATAATAGTAATCTTGGTTATTATGCTCATGAATGCCCTGAGCCCAGGAGGGACAAGGTGTATTGATCTTATTCTGTTTTGTGTGAAATTAATGTCTCGAGTACTATCTTGCTTCCTGATTCTTATCCTGTGAGGATTATAGGCTCAAGAGCAACAGACCATGTGACAAGAGTCAAGAGACAGTGGGAGCTTTTGTACATTTCCGTCGTGTTCCGATGGGGATTAGGTGGATATATGTAGGAAACAATGCACGAGTTAAAGTCAAAAGGACTTGGGACTTGCATATTGGATCTTGACGATGGTCCGGACTTTATCCTACATGATGTTCTATAGCTCTATAAAATCACGCGAAATTTAATTTCTGTTTCAGTTATACTTAATTTGGGTTATATGTCTCTAAAGACACTATGGTAATGAGCATCAATGATACTTGTTATGCATCTGGATATATAACGGATGGCTTTATGGTTTTAAATTGTAAAGAATGATGTTTAGTAGTTATGATGATCATTCATATTCGCTAAACACTTGTTCTTCTAGCAATGCAAATATGAATGATGTTTGGCATGCTAGATTAAGTCATGTTGAGATAGATGGATGATAAACTTGTGGAAGGATTGTTGAATCTTTCTTCTAAGGTCGAATTATCCAAATGCGAACATTATCTTGCTGGCAAAATGACTAGAAAACTTTTTGGTAAAGCCATTATGTCTTAATCTCCATTAGTAGTAATCCATTCTGATATATGTGGTTCGGTAAATGTGAGAGCACGACATGGAGCTCACTATTTCATTACGTTCATTGATGATTATTCAGTCTATACGGTATCTCATATATCTGAAGTATTGGATTATTTTAGACGATACTTGAGTGAAGTAGAAGACATGAATATCTATCAGAACAATTCAAGGAATTTTATAATGAAAAGGGTATAATCCGACAATCAACTTTTTCTTATACACCTCAACAAAATGGTGTTACTGGAAAAAGGAATAGGATTTTGTTGGAGATGGTTAGATCCATGATGGCACAAGCTAATCTAACGAGATGCGTTGCTTACGGCAACTTATGTGCTTAATCGCTTGCCTTCAAAGTCAGTTGCTTCGACTCTATATGAATTTTGGACGGGTAGAAACCTGACTTGAGTAACCTTAGAACTTGGGGATCAGCAGCTTAGTACATGATTCATCAAGTCAGTATGAAAAGTTGGGTCCTAGAGGCAAACATTCTAAGGGTTACGTGTTCATAGGAGATGAGGATGAGAGCTTAATTGAGACAGAATCGCGTAATGCTCATTTTCTGAAAACTGAATTTCCTAGTAGAAAGGGCATCAGGGATGCCGGACCTGTTTTCGAGATGGTAGAAAACCAATACCTACAAGATCCAAGTGGGAGTAATAAGCTGATGATGTGGATCTTGATAGTTGATGGTGTGGATCTTGATAGATATTTGCCGATTGAGAATCAGGTGATTCTCAATGAGAGCATTTTGTCTACAGAAGACCATCATAAGTTATCTCATCTCGAAAAGTTCTAGGAAATATGTGCACCAAAGGCATTATGACATTGAAGGACATGCCTTCTTGGTTTCACCAGAAAGTTGAGATGTTTTTCCTGCTGATGAGGAAGAGTCCAGAAACGTTAAAGAAGCTTTAACTTGTCTGAAAAAGAAGAAATGGATGAAAGGGGAGATGGAGTCTATGAAGTCAAATCAAGTCTGGGGACTTGTAGATCTTCCAAAGGGACGAAAGGAAATTGAGAATAAATGGATTTTCAAAATCAAAAGAAATGATGATGGCTCAATAGAGAGGTAGAAAGCTCGCTTGGTGGCAAAAAGGTTATACTTAACAAGGGTATAGACTACGTAGAAACCTTTTCACCTGTAGTGAGGTTTGCCTTGATTCATCTACTGTTGGCTATAGTGGCTAGTATGGAATTAGAATTACACCAACATGGATGTTAAAGACCACATTTCTCAATAGAGAATTAGAAGAAGAGATCTACATGCAACAGCCTGTAGGATTTATTCTTTGAGGTCGAGAGGATAAAATTTGTAGATTATAGAAGTCGTTCTATAGACTCAAACAATCCTCCAGACAGTGGTATTTGAGATTTCACACTACGATCATCTCATAAGACCACTGTGTTTACGTTAAACGATCCAATAGTTATTTTGTGATTCTATCCTTGTATGTGGATGACATATTTCTAGCTTGAAATAGAAAAGAGTATCTTGAAACCATTAAAAGGTGGTTATCTTCAAAATTCGAAATGAAAGATATGGGTGAAGC
Organism: Pogostemon cablin; assembly: GCA_023678885.1. NCBI lineage: Eukaryota > Viridiplantae > Streptophyta > Magnoliopsida > Lamiales > Lamiaceae > Pogostemon > Pogostemon cablin. The sequence continues at coordinate 29,031,384 of CM042969.1, read as the reverse complement.
AGAGTACATACTTGGTGTGAAGATCCATAGGGATCGTTCAAAGAAGTTATTGAGTTTGTCTTAAGAGACTTACATCAAGAAACTTTTATAACGATTCAAGATGGACACCTGCAAACCTAATGATACTCCTATTGTGAAAGACGAATCATTGAGTCAGCAAATGTGTCCCAAGGCTCTAGATGAGAAGAATAAAATGGCCAGAGTACCATATGCCAATGTGATTGACTGCAGATTATTCTTTCTGTTATCACTGAATGGGTATACAGACGTTGACTGGAGTGGTGATTTAGATAAACGTAAATCAACTCTCGGTTATGTCTTCTTGCTCAATGATGGAGCAATCTCATGGAGTAACAAGAAACAGACTTCATCTGCAGTTCAAGAGACTATTTGGTTGAGAAGATTCATGAAATATTTGGAGGTCTCAAACACTCCGGTGGGAGCTGTTTTAATTAATTGTGATAATCAGGCGGTTATTGCTTACACAAAAGACCCTAAATATCATGAAGAGACCAAACACATTGACATGAAGTTCAATTTTCCTAGAGATATTATAGATAAGAAGAAAGTGATTCTTACTTACATTTCTACTCGTTTGATGTTAGCAGATCCTTTTATTAAACCAATTCCTAGAGATGTATACATAGTACATGTAAGGGATTGGGTTTGCAAAGGATTTAAAACGATGAATTGAATATGTTTATGTATGTTAATGGAATAATTAATGATTTAACTATATACATGTTTTATATATTATATGTTATGATTCATATATAATAGTATGTCGGCAAGTTATGATTGGCTCTCTCATACGAGCAATCGTCTCTGGCTCAGTGGGAGTGCAGAGATGAGATTACGATAGTTAATGTAATCGGGATAGATTTCGCCACGAATCTAATCCAACTTGTTATAAAGCTAAATCGACGGAGATCCTATACGTTGGAGGGAGGATATCCGGGTTAAGTGTATGGGACACACTTGAACTTTGATTTACACGATGTCTAAATTAAATGAAATACGACATACGCTTTCTTGGAAGAAAGTTAATGACATTGTGACATGTGTTTTAGGAAAACGACATGTGCAAAGTTGACCCCAACAGGATTGAGAAAATAATCCTTATTTTCTCAAAAGTATGAGTCCTTATATATTGGTTACCCTTAAGACTTTCTACTATATTCTAAGTCTTCACTTTGGTGTTGCTACTTTAGCATGCTACCAAAAGAGCTATGGTTAATAACGGCGATGCGGTAAATGTCTAGGAAAGCAGCTATAGTGGGAGAATGTAGATACTTAGTGAGATGGGAAGAACGTCTTAATTTAACATATACTATTGTGATTCATTGACTAGTCAATCAAGCAGTGTCTTGATTATGAATACATAGTAATTTTGCAAAAGGGTTGAATATGCTCTGACAAATTCAGGGATTGAAAAGAGATATGTCAACTTATGTTAAATGTTCAAGAGTTCTGGGGTATAGCGAGCTTATTGAGTTTCATTGATAAACTGGTTGAGTTGATATATATCTCTAACAAGTGTATAGTGATTAAAACTCATATCTCGTGGGTCACACGATGTATTAATCTGTACGAGAATATGATTCATGAAGAAAATGGGTCAGGAGACTATTGACTTCATATGTGAGTGGGAGATGTAAATAATATTTGATATTATTTATTTAATTCCACATATGATGTGGATAAGGGAGAGAAAGGAGTTAAGAGATTAGTTTTCTTTAACTCCTATCTTGGGTGTAATAAAAAACACTGCACATGCAGTTATCTGTGTGGTTGAAACACATTACGTAAACACAGAACGCAAGAAGCGATAAGCGTTTTCTCTCTCGGTGTTTCTCTTCCGAATCACAACGTAAATTCCAGTTCATCATATTCCGCAGTTAATACAATATCGTGGAAATTAATTCACAACCCCGTGTTGTGAGATTTGATCCATGAGATCACAGTTTAACAACGTGAGTATCAACCGGGTTCGTATGTTTTCTTCCGCTGCGACGTACACTTACGGCGAGAGGTAAGTGAGATTATCTCTAAGCATTAATATGATTTATGCGTTTGTGTACGTGAGTTTTCCAACAAACCTGATCTTGATTCTTAAATGTCCTTGTACTTTAGAAGAGCGAGAACAACGTCCATCGATGTTTTAGAAAAGAGAAGAAAGGAATCTCAAGTAATCGCAATATTTCAGGGAAGAAAGTAATAATCAACAACAATTAATAATTTAAGGAAATTTACTAACATAATGAAGAAGAAAACTCGCCATTGAAGATCTCAACGGGTTGGATCGGCATCACCATGCTCCTCTATTGAAGATCTTGGAAGAGTCTGGCCAGCGCCACCACGCTCTTACATTGAAGATGACGGTTGTTTCCACATACCCAAGAAAAAATCTGGGCGAAGACACACACTTCAGACGATCGGAGTGGCGGACCCAGGTGCTGATGCCGCACTTTGCAAATTACTACGAAAACCATAATCCTTGTAGGAGGGTTTATGGTTTAGGGATTTTTAGTTTACACATTGTCATATATCTAAAAAATAATTGAGAAATCCACAAATCCGTGTAAATTAAAAATCCTCCGAATCTGCGGAATTTGCAAAAACTATAAGGCTGTGTTTGGATGGATGGATTTGAGGAAGGATTTATAAATTCATCCCTCAAATCCATTCATCATATTTGGATGCTTCTTGAAATCAACGGATTTATAAATCCAAGATTTTAAATCAATGGATTTCAAATCATGGATTTGATTTTGAATTTTTTTAGTTGTTTTTGAATGGATTTCAATACTCAAAACGTGTTGTTTGAAATCCTTCCGTTGTTGTGTAATTGATTATATTAATATATAAAAATAGTATAAAAATTTGATAAAATAATTTATTTACATATATATATATATATATATATATATATATATATATATATATATATATATATATATATATATATATATATATATATATATTATATTTCAAACTCTATCATCCAGCCTTCCCCTACCCCCCACCCCCCACAAAAAAAAATTATAAAATTTTAAATTTTTAATTTTGAATAATAAAAATATTACCACCCAACCCTACCCCCTACCCACCCACCCCACCAACACCACCCCAAGCCAAAATTTTTTTTTATAAAAAATTTAAATTTTAATATTTGAATAATATAAATATTACCACCCAACTCTACCCCACCCCCACCAACTCCATCCCCAAGCCAAAAAAAAAAATTTTATAAAATTTTAGATTTGAATGTTTAAATAATAAAAATATTACCACTTAACCTACCCCCTACCCACCGCCAACCCCCCCCCCTTCCCACTCCAAAAAAAATTATAAAATTTTAGATTTTAATATTTAAATAATGAAATTATTACCATCCAACCTACACTCTCCACGGCCCCACCCCACCCCTCCCCAAAAAAAATTTAAAAAATAAAATTTTAGATTTTAATTTTTAAATATTAAAATCTAAATTTTTTTTAAAAAAAATTTGGTGGGTGGGTGGGTGGGTGGGTGGGTGGGGGTAGGATTGGGTCAGGTGGTAATATTTTTATTATTCAAATAGTAGAAATCTAAAATTTTATAATTTTTTTTTTGGGTGGGGAGGGTGGAGGGGGGTGGGTAGGGGTAGGTTGGTTTGTAGAGTTCCTTCCCAAAAAAATTATTTTTAATAAAATTTTAAATTTTAATATTTAATATAATAAAAATTTATTATTTTTATTTATTATATATAAAATTTTATTTTAAAAATAATTTTTGAATCATGAATTTGAAATCCTTCCAAAGATCAATAATTTATCCAAGGAATTCAAATAAATTGATTTAAAATCCAAGGAATTTAAAATCCACAGATTTTCAAATCCATTGGATTTGAAATGACTCAATCCAAACACAACCTAAAATTCTTTCAAATTGTAAATTTTGCAAATATTAGAAAATACTCAAAAATGCAGAATTTTCGAAGTTTATTCCCAAGTGTATCGCTATTAAATGCCCTGGAGAACAATTTGATCCTTCTAAATCTGATTCATAAATATCGTTCTGCTTCATTGGGGAATTTTTTAAATATGATTCTTAGAGGGTAAGGATCTTGTTTCCTTTGTGCCCATCAAACAATTCCTTGGTGCTTGTTCTTAGAGGGGAATGATCCTTTAATAACATATTTCCTTTGGTGCCCCCATGAAACAATTCCTTGGTGTCCATGAAACAATTCATCAACCACTACAACAAAATTGTCAAATTCCAACAGAAAAATTTCAACGAAAAGCAAATCCGTTGGAAATTTTAGAGTTCCAATAAATTTTTCTATAAAACTTTAAACCATTTGAAAATTATAGCGACAATTCTCATTGAAATTTAAACAGTTGGAAATTTTCAATGCTAATTCCAATAATCTAATAAGTTCCAACGAAAATTTTCATATAAATTTTATCCATTGAAAAATTCCAATAGCTTGATAAAACATTGGAAATTTCCAATAAAAATTCCGATTAAACTTAAGCCATTGAAAAATTTTAATAAAAATTCCATTGAAAAAAGAGACTATAATAAATTTAAATGTCAATTTATAATATAAATAATATATTTGTGAGTTGGTAGATGATAGGCTAATAAAAAAATTTGTTGGAATATCTATTGGAATCAACTTCAAGAAAATTGTGTTGGGGTACTTTTAGCTCTTCTTCATACGTGTGGAGGCCTGCTTTGTAAATGTCTGTTGGAATCAACTCCCCGTGAAAACGGGGGCACTTTTAGCTCTTCTTACTTTTAGCTCTTCTTCATACGTGTGAAGGTCTGCTTGTCTTTGTAAATGTCTGTTGGAATCAACTCCCAATGAAAACGGGGACACTTTTAGCTCTTCTTCATACGTGGGGCACGTTTAGCTCTTCTTCATACGTTTGGACACTTTTAGCTCTTCTTCATACGTGGGGCACGTTTAGCTCTTCTTCATACGTTTGGAGGCATGTTTATCTTTGTAAATTCTTCTAAAAGTTGCTGTGGAATTTTTCTTCAGGAATGATAAAATAATTTTACTTTGATAAGCACAAAATAAAATAGTATGAACTATATTTGTAAAATTTAACTCCTCTGTCCTCATCAATCCATTATATTAGTTTGAAAAGCCAATTTAAAATTTATCTTTTTTTTTAATAATGGACCCCGAACATGATTAAGTACCAAGATCATCTAATATATCTAGCTACCCAACACATAAAAATAAAAATAGTATATTTGAATTACAAGAGCGAAACTGATAAGTTTAAAATCAGATTTGATTGATTCAACCTATTGAACCACGAATCGGAATCTGCCTCAAATATTAAATAAGAAAAAAGAAAAAAATAAAAGAAGAAGAGAGAAAAAAACCTTGCTTTTCGCTCCATATTTTTATGTTTCGAATTATGAATATGTACTGTGATTTAAATCATCAATTATTATATCCAAACAAATTTGCCGCTTATGACTCCACTATACAGTTTTTCAATTTTAATTTTTATTACATGAAATTTATCTTTTGAAGTAATGAATCTTAATAAAAAATAATTTTTTAATCTCAATTTATAATAAAATTTGATTAAAAGTAGTATTTTTCATTTTATACAGAAATAGTTTAAAATTTAAAGAATTTTTTTTATATGTTAATCTTATGAATGCAACGCACAATCTCTTACAGCTGAATCTTATGATCGATCACACACACACTTGTTTTCTCTCTTTGGCACAAAAGAACTTAAAAGTAGCAATTATAGTTGTTCGGCAATGGATGCCTGCGTTCACTCTCAAAGGGAATTGAATCTTATTGATGATCAATACAACTTGATGAACACTTGTTTTCTCTCTTTGGCACAAAAGAACTTAAAAGTAGCAGTTGTTCAGCAATGGATGCCTGCGTTCACTCTCAAAGGGAATTGAATCTTATTGATGATCAATACAACTTGATGATCTTATGAACCCTAATCTTGCTTATCACGTTTTCATATGTATGAATGAAGTACTGCAGCATGTGTGGGGTGTTACATGAACCTAATCATTTAACAATTAACAGTAACGCACACTGATATAGAAACTTTAGATAATCCAATTAAAATAAATTATAGAGATAGAGAGGGTAAAATAAATCGGTATTTTCGATATACCGAATTTCACACCACTAATAAAATAATTTGCATTTGGGCAAGACTTAGCCAAATAGACATGCTTTTAAGTTTCACTGATATAGAAACTTTAGATAATCCAATTAAAATAAACTGTAGAGATAGAAAGGGTAAAATAAATGGGTATTTTCTGTAAACAAATTCTCTTGTGAGACGCTATTTACATGAGACGATTTGTGAAACTTGTTAAAGTATGTCTATTATTTAGATAAAGTATGTTTAATGGTTGTTAAATTATGTTTTTCTAAAATATGTTTGATTATGTATTAAAGTATAATTTTACCGTGTTATAATATAATTTATTATTAACATAATTTAACTACAAATAAGAATACTTTAATTTTACAATAAGCTTACTTTAATGATGGATCGACCCGTCTCACACCCATTTCCCAAATAACCCGTCTCACAAGAGAACTTCTCTTTTCGGTATACCCATTTTCCCCACCTCTAATCAAATAATTTGCACTTGGGCAAGACTTAGCCGAACAGACATGCTATTAAGTTTTAAACGAACAACTAATTAATTAAACATTATAATCTGAGTCATCTGACGGTTCTAATTCACTAATTAATATAGTAATATTTATGAAAGTTGTAGCTAAAGGTGCAAGTACATCTATAGCAAATTAAAAGGTTACTAGATGCTTGAGTAGGGTTAAATAACAGTAGAAAATTCAAATACCACAAGCAACTCATAAAATCATACAATTCAATCGAAATCATAGCATAAAAATCAATTTAAAAAATTCAAATACCACAAGCAACTCATAGAATCATACAATTCAATCGAAATCATAGCATAAAAATCAATTTAAAATCTAATACGCCAACTCAAATCTAGTAGTTAATCTAAAATGTAGCATTAACATTTGATCGAAACGTAATATCTCAAAAGCTCAATTCATGACTAAAATATAAATATAAATTAAATTCAAAATTTATTAAGTTTTAATTGGTTCTCTCTAGCCACCACATCCTTCATCTCGTACTCTACCGCCACACTAACCTAAAAGTGGATAAAATATGGAGTGAGCGACCACATTTAAGTGAAAAAATACATCTCTATCATAAATTAAATAAATCTTATACATGAATGAATTAAATGCTTAGATATTGAATCTTGGCATCCATATTATGTAATTAGTACGAAGGGTACTAGTAAATTAATCCGTTATTCATAATTCATGATTATAAATTATTCATATCATTGCATAATTAACACATATGAGAAAACTTAATAAATAACGAAATGTAAATTTCCACCTTCAACCACTTGCGATAAGAATCAAACCTTAAGCCTTTCGATCCAAATTTCCTTCGAATTCCATAAGCAAAGCCTCTCGATCCAAATTTCCTATGAAATTTATAAGTAGGTCACTGATACTCTTAAAATTCTAAATCTATCAATGACTAAACTACATACTAAAACAACAAAACAAAACATCATTGGATGATCTTTGACAAGAAATAAAAGGGGGGCAGAATAGAGTGGAAATGGAATTTGGTATCAGTCGGTGAAGTGAAGAAAAACTGAGCATGAATTGAGCTTTGACAAACTTATTTTTCTATAAAAAAAATTATACCCTATTAAATTATTATTAAATCCATGCAATCTAACGGTAATTTAGGGAATGATTGTGACAAGTGACATTTGATTAGCAAATGGAATAGCGAAATGGAATAGGTGATCTCAATTGAATCTTAGAGGATGTGATAGGAATTAGAATATAAGTGAGCTTTTGAAAGAATTGGAAAAATCTGGGGGGTTAAATGAACACTTTAGATAATCCAATTAAAATAAATTGTAGAGAGAGAGATAGGGGTTTACCGAGGGGGCACCCTTGGTGTATGTAGTCGTTGAGGTCGCCTTGGAAGTTTAGGTACTTCATGACTTTTCTCATGGCTTCTTCATCCATGTGATATTTCTTTAACTCGTCATGGGTCAAATCGGAGAAGTGGTTCAGGCCAGCTAGGTAATTCTTGTTGAGCATGGCCATGGCGTTGTGCTCATCCACGCGCGTGACGGACTCCTTAAAAATGTTGAAGCGTTTCTCCTTCTCCTCCAAGGAATTGTAGGTTTTGTCGTGCTTCACCATCCACGACTCGAACATGGACTTCACTTCTTCCTCCGACCACCCGCCTTTGTGGCCCTACATTTGTTACTAACTCAACATATATATGTGACAAATGTATAAGTCCCATTCCCATTCCCACTCCCATTCTCATAAACAAATATCCACAGAAGAAAACAGGGGCATCACAACAGGGGCATCACACAGGGGCATCAAGAAAAACAAACAGAGGCATACCAATGGATATTTGATCTTGTTCATAGCATCACGAATGCGATCAATTACATCTAAATTCGACAACAAAAACAAACTTGGATCAGTAAAAAATGAGCAATTCCAAACAAAATTATGAAAAATCACCTATTTGCTTCTCTCGCAGAATGCTGAAGATTCCCTTCTCTCGCAGAGAGCTGAAAATTCCCTTGGATGCATCAGAACCTGGAGGCAGAGGCAAATAATTAATGACTCAACACTATAACTACTAATATTCTTTTCTCTGTTAAATAATGAATAAAGCTATCCCAATTTCAAGCCCTGTAACTACTACTTCTTTTCTCGAATATATTAGTGCGAGTAGATTACAGGCAGGCTAAGTGTACCTTTTAACCCTCAAACCACTAAAACCAAAACTAAAACTGAACTAAAACTGAGATTTGCGACCAAAATAATGAAAATCAAATCTAATCTAACTGAACTTTAAATAGGTAAAGAAAAGGAAGCATTAATTTCATAAAGAAACCACCAAATCGAACATATTCCCTTATCAAATCAACAAAATCCCCAAGAAAAATCTGAAAATACCACACATCATGAGAGGAAAACACATACATCAATAAAATCCCAAATAAAAACCTGAAAACACCACACATCAGGAGAGGAAAACACATAAACACCCACCCATAGTCGTAGCGATGTTGCGGTGCAAGAGAGTTTGAGTAAAAGCAGAGGCAACTCAGATCTGCCACAAGAAACTCAGATGCCGAAATTACAAGAAGACGGGGGGGTGGGTTCTTTTTCTGGATAGGGAAGAGAAAGCCCCTTTGGATGGAAACCGGGTCGTTGGGAGTAGAAATATTAATGTAGAGTAGAATTTTATATGTTGAATACGGCCCGGCCCATTAGATACATTCTCTTTATGTGGTTTGGATTCTATTATATAATCCATTCGTCCCGCTAATAGGTATTTATTTATTTTTTACATGTGGATTAAGTAGTATAATATTATAATATATAATGAGATGAGATAAATAATGTTTTAATAATGTATAATGAGATGAGATAAATAATATTTTAATTTATAGTGGATTGTGGTCCACATGTGTGTCAAATCAATAAAAAAAGAAGTAGATACTTTGTTTTCGGACAGACAAAAATAGCAAAATGAATACGTATCACAGGGACGGAGGGAGTACATATGAGTGCACCCTTGCACCCGGGTGCACCCAATATACACTCTATATTTTATTGTGTATTAAGATGAGAGAAATAATATTTTAATATGTAGTGGGTAGTTGTATTAGTATTGAGTGTGGGCCCTTTATGTGTCACATCAATCCAAAAAAAAGGAAATTGATACTTTGTATTGGGACGGACCAAAATGGCAAAATAGATTTGTATCAAGGGAACAGAGGGAGTATAATGATTTCAAATAATTACTCTCACATACAAAATATTAAAGTAAAATACCAAATATAACATTATAATCTCATACACTTTTAAACTACAAACTCTACCCCTCACCTACCCACCCACCGACGAACCACCGCCGGACTGTCGCGCAGACTGTCGCCGGATCGCCGCCGCCGGCTGTCGGATCTCTGCCGGAATTTAAAATGTACAAACAAAATGTATAAAAATAAAATTGTGCAAACATATAGGGGTATTTATGGTATCACACTCATAATTGTGTAATTATGAGTATTAGATTGTATAGTTATGAGTATTAGTACTTTGAGTTATGTAGTTTATAGCAATTATGCATTATTTTATGTATTCAATAATAAGTGATCCAACTTTTAATCAGTGCCTTTCAATCTTTATAGGTACTTGAAATTATTAAAATGATTGTTTATGTGGAAAGAGAGAAAAAAAAAAGAATGGCCCAACTAATTAAATTAAAATAAATTATAGAAATTATTAATATTCATATAATTAATTTTAGTGATTAATACTAATAGTTACATATATGTATAGCTTAATTATTAATAAATACATTGATATAATATAATTATTGATGAATACAAAGTGTCTTTTATTTTATTTTTCCTGTTTTACCCTTATTCACAACTATACACTTATTTCTCTAAAGCAACAATCACAGCTAGGAATTATTTTTTTTAAAAAAATACTAATGTGCATTAATATGATCTAAAGTTAATGATTAAGAAATTTAAGGATAATTACAACAACTTTTTTTTCTATTTAATTGTATTATTTTTGTTTCTTTCTTAATAATGTACATTAATATGAATACACTAATATACATTAATATGATTATTAATCGCGTATTTTTTTTAAAAAAAATCGTGTATTTTTTAATTATCTCTTAACAATGCACACTAATGCACATTAATATGAATATTGATCGCGTATTTTTTTATTATCTCTTAACAATAAACACTAATGTATATTAAAATGAATATTTAACCGCATATTTTTGTAAAAAAATCGCGTATTTTTTATCTCTTAACAATGCACACTAATGTACATTAATATGAATATTTAATCGCGTATTTGGTTTCTCTTTTAACACTGCACACTAATGTGCGGATGGATATTACCAGTAAAACAAAATATAATTTTGTAGTTACCAATAATTTTACGAAGCGAATATATTGCTTAGTAATTCTTAATTACTTCTTGTACATTTTAATTATTGACCCTTAATTTTATTATTATATAGAGTATCTGTACCCTTATTTATATTACTAAATTCTAAAGGCGTACGCTGCGCCAGAGTGCACCTGTCAGCGTTAGAAAGCTCGAAGACACATGTTGGTGAACCTTTAGATGCTTGATCTCAGTAATTTCATATAGTTGAAAGACTGGATCGACTAAGGCGGACAGGAGCATGAAAGTATTTATTCACAGTCCAGGACATGGTAGAGCATCTACCAGATGGAGCTGTGCATCTTAGAGTCAGCATAAATTTGAACAAGTCCCTGATTGTATGTAAGTTTGTAACGCTCATATCTCTGTAATGATTGATCATCTGCTTGATATCCGAGCTTGCAAGCCTCACTCTTATAAAAAATAGGCTAATATTAACTTTTTTAAAAAAATAAGTCCATTTATTATTTTTCTGTAATTAAATTTTCAGTCCAATCCAATATACAACCATAGCTCCTTTTAAAATTATCATTTAAGGAAATACATAAATAAATAATTTAAAATAAATGTACTTTGAACCGACCTCCTCAAAACTATCCAACAAATCACACTACGTCACCTCATAAATTTATAAAAATCATAAATAACAAATTCACCCCAATTTGACAACTCACCTCTTATAAAATCTAAATTGGAAATGTTATTTTATTTATATATATATATATATATATATATATATATATATATATATATATATATATATATATATATATATATATATATATATATATATATAAAAGAAGATTATACATACAAAAATTGTACCTAACAATTGCAAGGTTACTACAGATGCTCGAGTCACTACAATATAGGGGTGGCAATTCCCGACACGACACGATAGCACGACACGAGCACGACACGATAATTGCGGGTTAGTGTTTGGCCTTATTGGGTTCGTGTCATTATCGTATCAACCCAATAAGGACACAAAAATTTTGTGTCGTGATCGTGTCGGGTTCGTGTCAACCCGTTAAGCACGATTAATATTAACAGATGACTCATTAACCCGTTAACAACCCAATAACCTGTTAACAACCCAATATAAATATAAAATTAGAAAAATATATGATAAAAATATTTAATAATAATTTTAAAATATATTAATTTAAAATTTTATTTATTTTAATTAGTATTTTTTTTATTTTTAATTTTCTTATCGTGTTGTTATCGTGTCGTGTCATGTCAACCCGTTATTTTTCGTGTTCGTGTCGTGTTGGAACGAATCCTTATCGTGTCGTGTTCGGGTTTGCCCTTATCGTGTAGTGTCACTATCGTGTCGACACGAAACCCAACCCGTTAACACGAATTGCCACCCCTACTACAATATAAGTGACATTACATAATATAAGCTTAGTAACACTTTTAACTTATTTAACACAAATTTGTAACATTTTATGAATTATTATAATATTTAACACATTTGTAACACTTTTTATATAAGTAACATGCATGATTAACACTTTTCTAATATGTAACACTTATATATAACACTTTTACTTTAAGTTACACTTCTCATATAACACTTTTTATAAGTGACATTATTATATAACACTTTTACATAAATAACATTTGTAAATAACACTTTTACACAAAAGAAAAATATTTATATTACACTTTAATGTAGTTTTTATTTAATAAACGTATGTTTATAGTCCAAATATGGATTATATAAATTATATGTAGATTACATGTATATAAATATTTATATAAATAAAATTTATTTATTACATCTTATTAAAATATACAATTAAATAATATGAGTATAAAATATATAATATATTACATACACCTTTTCTCTTTTTAAGAAAAATATAATTAATTGTTCGGCAATACAACTTGATACTTTGTTTTCGGACAGACCAAAATAGCAAAATGAATACATATCACAGGGACGGAGGGAGTACATATGAGTGCACCCTTGCACCCGGGTGCACCCAATATACACTCTATATTTTATTGTGTATTAAGGTGAGAGAAATAATATTTTAATATGTAGTGGGTAGTTGTGTTAGTATTGAGTGTGGGCCCTTTATGTGTCACATCAATCCAAAAAAAAGGAAATTGATACTTTGTATTGGGACGGACCAAAATGGCAAAATAGATACGTATCAAGGGGACGGAGGGAGTACAATGATTTCAAATAATTACTCTCACATATAAAATATTAAAGTAAAATATCAAATATAAACTTATAATCTCATACACTTTTAAACCACAAAGCTTACCCCTCACCTACCTACCCACCGCGGGACCGCCGCCGGCCGGTCGCGCGGACTAAAATTTCATACTCCCTCTATCCCATCCTAATGGTTACGTTTGCTTTTTGCAGGGGATTAAGTAGTATAGTATTTTAATGTGTATTGAGGTGAGAGAAATGATATTTTAATATAAAGTGGGTAGGTGTATTAGTGTGATGTGTGGGTTCACAGAGAAAGAAGTAATTAATTTGTGTGGGTCCCATATACTAAAAGGGTAATGTAACCATTAGGATGAGATGCCCAAAAAGAAAATATGTAACTATTAGGATATGACAGAGGGAGTAATTATAGAAAAATATTAAATTATAAATAAAATAAAATACTAATATTTTTAAAATATAAATAAAATTTAAAATACAAATAAATAAAATTATATATTAAAAAATATTAAACTATATATAAAAAATTATATTTATATTTATATTACATGTATATATTCAATTTAATTAACAATATTAATTTTTTATATATAATTTAATAATTTTTATTTTGAATAATATTAAAACAATTATATACATTTATAATTAAAAATATTAAGAATTTAATTTAATCATATATTTTTTACCGATTTGAGTATATTAATATATTTAATTTTTTATTTTAGATTTTAAATGATTTATTATTTTATTTTTTATTAAATAATTTAATACAAATAATTTAAATAAATATTACTACATGTTAAGTAGAAAAATGGTAACATATTTATAATTATATAAATAAATCTTGTATAAATTAAAAGAATATTATTTTTATATAAATAAATGTTATGTAAATGTTATTATAATATTATAATTATAATGTGTGTGTGTGTGAGAGTGAGGGTAGGGTAGGGTAGGGTAGGGTGGGGTGGGGTGGGGGAACGAGGGAATTGAATGAGCAAATACCATGAGGGTGGGAGGAATGTCCATTCACACATGTAAGGGAATACATATTCCTTTGGAATCGTGATTCCTATTACTGAAAGTATATCAATCACATGAATGAGAATAGAATTATGAATGACATTTCCATTCCCACCCAATTATATCGTACTAATCACACCCTTATTATTATTCTATTTAAAGTTGATATACTGTGCACTGGGTGTATGATTTCAGAACTGTGCATTGGGTCAACCCAATATCAATCGGGTCATATAAAAGTTAAACACTAAGGATTTTAGTTATTTTTTCCGTCTCTTTCTCTCTCATCAATCCTAATTTCATACATGTTCTCTTAAATTCTTCTCTTTATGGCAACCTATTCCAATTTCACTCGTGATTCATCTGTGCATGTTGATTCTCCACTGCTGTTCATTCCTTACGGTTTTCGCCGCGCCGCCAGATTTCGCTGATTTAGTGAGAGACATCGGCACCTATCTATTTTCTCCATTTCCATATATATACATCCCCTTTCTCTATTTCTTCTTCATTGCTTCTTATCAGTGTTAAAGCCAATCAGGGATTCAATCGGTTTCTTCAACTGTAAGGTATGAATTCTTCTCTCTACTTTTTTTCCCATTTCTGTTAGCCATTTCTTCATGTTATGTTTATGAATTTCTCGCATTTATGTTTTAATTGGTTTTTGATAACCTGACTGTTGACTTTGAATTAAGTTTCCGTTCCGACATTGCTCGAATATACTCGTGAAATTTGTTATATGATGTAATTTTGTATGTAAAACATATACAATAGCTATGTTTTGCATGGGGAATGGATTGCATTCTGGTATGTTATTATTTTACTGCATATGTTTTCTCCATTAATTATATATATGTATGGTCTGAATTGTACATGGGTATGATAAGTATGGTGGATTATTTTAATAGTATACTCCCTCCGTCCCACCCAAAGAGTTTCTTTTTACCATTTTGATCGTCCCACCCAAAGGGTCTCTTTTCCTTTTTTACACACATGGGACCCACACACCTCCTCTAATACAATTAAAATATGAGGTGGTTCACACTCCCACTAATACAACTACCCACTACACATTAAATAATAATATTCCTTAATCCACGAACCAAAAAGAAAAAAACAACCCTTGCGGTGGGACGGAGGGAGTTTGTTTTATCCTTTTATTGTACATAGATATGTTTTGAATTGTATGTAGTCATGATGGTCACATTGGTAGCATTGTGCATTCGATGTGATGGATTTTTCTTTACTGTATATATGTTATCTCCATTAACTGCACATATGTTTTGAATTGTACATGGGCATAATTTTTATGTTGGATTATCATAATTGTATATGTATTCTCTGTTAATTGTACATAGGCATGTTCTGAATTGTACATGGAAATAATTTGTATGGTGGATTATTTAAATTGTATATATTTTCTCCGTTAATTGTATATAGGTATGATCAAATTCTACATGGGCATGATTTGTATGTTTGATTATTTTTATTCTACTCTCCACTTTCTCTCTCTAATCCCCTCTCAACAAAACCCTGTTCTCAAGAATAGCCAGAAGCCATGTCTGAAATCACTTGTCTCTGGAGATGGTCATCTGCCAACAAAGATGAAGTATGCTAAGACAAGGACCAAGACGGGGAGTACAACGTGCTAATTACAAATTATGATAACACGACTAAGGCCTAGGGCAGTCCCCTTCTCCGCATTCATTGATTTCCCAGCCAGCGGCTATGCGCCGTGATGAGCGTTTTCTCAACATACAATTTTAATCTCCAAGTATGAAGGATATCAATCGTAGTTTCGAAGGTGACCAAGTTATATATCGAACCCAAGGGACGGATAAATATCAATTCAATTATGTTCTAGTGAATTATGACTATTTTGGAAATATAATGGTTGTGATATTAAGTAACTAATGACAAGTAAAAATAACAAGAGAAGAGATAAGTGAGTTGTGATCAAGTAAGATGATAGGTAGTTCGTCAGGTCATCCAGTTTCACTCATTAATTCATACTTTCGTGTGTCAATGTCCGACTCTGTCTTGTGGAATATGGACGCATCACTAGACCATGCAAATCTACTCTATAGACACAAGTAAATATGCATTTGACACGTGTGAATATCATCTGAGCAAGATGTATACTTTACCTCCCTTTCTAGGTACTATCATAATCACTTATTTCCCGTGCACTTAGTACTCTAACCCGATTTGATCTCCCTTTATAGGTACTATAAAGTTATACTCTTTATCCTACTTGTTAACCCGAATTCAATTCAATTAACAAATATTCATATAAGACGGTTCTAATAAGACTTCAGAATCTCTTCACTTAGAATTATAACAATAAACCCTGCTCAACAGTGAACGCACTCAACCAATAACCATGTTATGTATTCAAACTCTACACAACGATTATTGATGCACAAAACGACTATGAGTATGGATTAAAATCGTGCAATCTTATATAAAATAAACCACAAGTAGTGTTGTACGGAGTATACACACGAAATACAAATCAACTCATGAAACCTTCATAACCCTAGAACTACCAAAGCGGCTCTAGCCCATGATTGATCTAGGAACAATCATGGTTAGATGGACTGATCTTACTTAGACCTCTAGAGGAGCTCTGTCACAGCCCTCCGGATGGTGGAAGATCGCCTTCTCCGTCTTCTTCTCTTGGTTCTTCAATGAATGAATGAATGAATCAATCAATGAATGAATATCAATGCTGCATAAGCCTTCTTTTATACTTGTAATCACGTCTCTAGGGCTTGGAATGGGCTTTTCAAGTGATCACACACGTTTTGGCCTCAAAAATCCGGATAAGGTAAGTTTTCGCGCACTGGTTCGACCTCAGCAAACAAGTCGAACCACGGGCCACAGGTCGAACCACAGGTCGAACCCTGCTACTGGAAGTATTCTGCACTTGGTTCGACCTCTTGTACAGGTCGAACCACTCCTTCTTGGTCGAACCCCAGGTCGAACCGCACCACTGGACAATTTCTGCTCCTGGTTCGACCAACTGTCAGATCGAACCCCAACATCGTGGTCGAATCCTCCTCTTCGCAATCTGGTTCGACCTTGGTTCGACCTGATGAACAGGTCGAACCATTGAGTCGTGGTCGAACCCTCTTCCGTAAGGCTCGTAACACCTGGTTCGACCTGCTGGAGAGGTCGAACCCTCCTCCAACAGGTCGAATCCTCCTCTTTCTTGGGCGGTTCGTATGGCTTAGACTCCGTGTCTTCAATTCTTGGCACTTCCACTCCGATTTCGCTATTAAAACCACTCAAAGAGCTCCACTAACACCTGATTCATGCTCTTTCACAATATATATAGGTTTTTCACCTATTTCAACCTTCAAACTCTCCAGAACTAGCACAAAACATGATACTAAACTTGTAAATTTACACACTCATCAAACCCCCAAACTTACATGTTACTCGTCCCGAGACAACCAATTCAAACCACATGAGTCGTGTATAATTCAACAAGCTCCAGTACAACACATATTACACATGCAATCTCATTAAGTCAAAACAGGTATACCTGCATCATACATATCATTAATGCAAAACATCACTTAATCATATAACCATTCGGAGTACTAAATTATCTAGCTCACAAGATAAGTGTTTACTCTCTCACTCAAGTGCGTGAGGCACTACATAGGTTAGTATAAACACTCGTATTGAATCCATATTCATGCGTAACTATAAGCTTGGCAAGGTTTCAAAAATGAACTTATAATCAACTCTTGACTAGGATCACAAAGGACTTGTTTTCGGGTTGTAATGTTGGCTCTTTGGAAAAGGTAGGAAAATTTAGGTCAAGTGACTTAAGACACTAGTAGAGAGTTACCTTGGAGGTTCTTGATTTCTTCTTCTTGCTGCAATATCTCCTCCAACTTCTCCTCTTCTTCTCATAGATTTCCTTCTTAACCGTGCATCAACATCATCTTCTTTGATAACTAGGGTACCAGTTTCAGGCACTACCCTTCTTCTCATAAGCAATCAGCTACCTTTTAAAAGCCTCAAACTCCATATATAAGCAATCGGGGTACCAGTTTCGGGTACTACTCCTCAACAAGATTTAACCATATACTTCCTATTCTTTTCATTCAACCACAGTTTATCTTTCTTCTTCTTTTTAAAACGCTTAATCTCCTCAACTCTCTACCAATGAATGGGTTAATCAAGGCTCAAGTAAAGGGTCATAAGGCTATTTAATTCGGCTACCAAAGAAAAAGCTTTAAACGGCTCAACGAGGCGACCAAAGGTAAATAAGTTCATTAGGAAGGATAAAATTTGGCTAAGTAACTTAATCACAAAATAATGGCCTAAGATTATGTCCTAACAATTCATCAATTATAAGTTTCACACAAGACTCCAAGCCAAGTTCTAGAATACGTTCATATGGATGATCCTCTCAAGAATAAAACAATCATGATCAAGCATGACAAAGGTTCAAATCCTCACATAGGTAATAGAATTCTAGTACTCCTCATAGCTCATAATCAAGATCAATTCCACAAGAACTCTATATACTTATCAAATTATACATGCTCTCTTCAATGAAAATTAACACATGAACACATGAATGCACAGAAATCAACCCATATACCAAATCAACTCATGCATCATAGAAAGCCGGGATTAAGAACACATTTTTCTGCCCCAATCGGCCTGGATTCGACCTGTTGAAGAGGTCGAATCGACTCCATCGTGGTCGGATCAACATTCTGGACAACTTCCTTTCGGTTCGACTTGGGTTCGACCTACTGGAACAGGTCGAACCAGAAAACTTCAAGTCGAACCACCCTTCTGTAAGTTTCAGGTTTGCTGGTTCGACCTTGGTTCGACTTGTTGAACAGGTCGAACCAAGAACGTCATGGTTGAACCACCTCACTGGACAATTTATCACCACGGTTCGACTTCTTCAGCTGGGTTTGACCTCCTGGCACTGGTCGAACCTACCCATGGAAGCTCCAAAACCAAGTGTCCTTTAATCCCTACACATTTTCAAACTTCAAAACAAATCATTAGGTGCCAACTAGAGCACAACTTCATCAAAAATTATTTCTGAAAACTTATCAATTATGAGTAACTCCGCAAATACACAAAGCACGGAACAAAACACCACTAAACATTAGGCAAGTTATAAAAAATCGACACATAAAAACCGATTAAAGTTTAAATATACCGCAAAAAATTAACTCCCCTAACAAACGTCACAAAGAAAAGATTATACTATCAGTGCTTATTGAGGTAAGTACATCACACCCCCCAAACTTAGTAGAAACTATAGTTGAAACTAAGTTTGCAAAGAGATGTAATTGCCGATAAGTAAGCACTTCAAATATAAAAATTTCTTACTCACACAAAAGAAATAAAGCAATAAAACGGGAGGGAAAGCCCCCAACAGGCGCTCATATTTAACGTCGGAGAGTCACGACGGTACCACTTTTTAGACTACTTGATCAGAGGACGGTCTTGTCGCATCCTCACCTTCCAATACTTTCTTTCGCGGTTTTTTTCATCCACACTTACCACCTTACCTTTCTTAGGAACCATTCGATTAGTCGAATCTCCTTTCTCAAACTCCCTCTTCTCATTCCTGTCAATCTTCCACTCAATATCAAAATCACTTCTATCACTATCAAGATCAAGGTTAGGATAAAATTGATCACAAAATAAAGAACTAGAGAAAGGATTTTCAAATTTGTTGGTATCCGGTGGTAAGTCAGGAGGCTTCAAGTAGGCATCATCTTCTCCTCCTTTGTCTACAGTCAGCACAACACCTTTATTCTCAACCTTAGACTTCTCTAATGCATACCTGGCATCACCCAAAGCAAGTAAGTTCTCAAGATATGTAATACATTCATAATTGGATAGACCATCAAGCTTAGTAGTGGGATAAGTAGGAGACTCCATCAAGCATGTCTCAAGAGGATCCTTTGATAGGATCAGGGACATATCCTCCTTCACAATCTCCTCCACCACGTCAATACTATGATATTGACATTCCATGGGCATCTTTATTGCTTTGTCTAGGTTGAATAACACCTCTTCTTTATCCATCCGCAACTTGAGCTCCCCCTTTTTTACATCAATCATAGGTCCAGCAATAGCAAGGAAAGGTCTCCCCAAGATTAAAGGGATATTATCCTTGTCATCATCCATCTCTAGAATAAGAAAGTCCACTGGAAAGACTAGCTTATCCACTTTGACGAGTACGTCTTCAATAATCCCTTTTGGAAACGTCATCGACCTGTCCGCCAATTGGAGAGCCACTGTTGTAGGGGTTAACTCCCCCAAACCAAGCCTCTGAAAGATAGACAATGGCATCAAATTGATGCTTGCCCCTAGATCGCACAAAGTTCGCCGTGCCGGCCCCTTCCCGATCTCACATAGAATAGTAAAGCTCCCGGGATCCTTCATCTTCTGTGGCAACTTTCTCTGAATGATCGAGCTTCAATTCTCCGATAAATTCACCGTTCAACCCCTGTCAAACTTCTCTTTTTCAACAATATGTCTTTAAGAAACCGGGCATAGTAAGACATCTCCATTATTGCTTCCGAGAAAGGAATGTTCAGGCTTATCTTGTTCATGATCTCTGAAAACCTCTTGAACTTCTCTTCCAATCCCTTCTTCACGAGCTTGTAAGAAAATGGTGGAGGTATCTTTGTTTTGGAAATCCCCCATTCATCGCGATCAACCTTCTCTGCTTTCTCTTTTTCGGCTCTCAATCGCTTGGCTCTCTCCCACTTTTTCTCAGCTATAATCTCTGTACTTTGCTCATTCTGAACCACTGGAGTAGCATCAACATCATTGAGAGTGTTCGGAGTAACAACAAACATTTTCTGGATGGGTTCGACCCACATAATGGTCGAACCGTCCATCTGGAAGGCTACTCTTGCTATGAAATTCTGATTCGACCTGGGTTTGACCTATTGGACAGGTCAAACCATGTCTGTCGTGGTCGAACCGACCTACTGTACTCCTTCCGCCCTTCGGTTCGACCAAAGTTCGACCTGTTGGATAGGTCGAACCATGTCCGTCGTGGTCGAACCATTGCTGCGACAAGACAAGGTGCTCTAAGCTGTGCGGTTTGACCTATTGAATAGGTCGAACCATATCTGTCGTGGTCGAACTGGTGTTCTGGAAAAATAGAGTGCTCTGAATGGTGTAGTTCGACCATGGTTCGACCTGTAAGAAAGGTCAAACCGTGTGTATGTTGGTCGAACCTAGGCTGGTTAACCTCCGGATCATGTCCAGTGTGCTAGTTCGACCTCCCCTGTGTGGTTCGACCTTCAATGTTGGTCGAACCCTTGTCGAACCTTGCCCTAGACATGTCCACCTTCAATTCCAGCCTTATTGGCCCCTCGTACTGCATTTCTGACCTCAGTGTGATAGCATTGCACGACTTAGGATTCTCAATACTCTGAGACGGAAACTTCCCTTTCTCCACAGATTGAGTCAATGTGTTCACATTCTCCGTAATTGTTCCCATCAACAACGTAAGGTCTCTAACTTGAGTGGACAAATCCTTATGATGATCATCGATCTTCTTCTCAAGTTTGGCCTCAAGGCGGCTTACTCTTTCATCAGTTTTCGCCATATACCTGTTCACAGTATCCTCAAAACCCGGTTTCTCTTCTTCCACCTTAGCACCCGGATCAACACCTATCGGAGGTTGAACTGCATTGTTCGGATTGCTCAATGAAAACTCCGACCTCCTTGGTTGTTGTTGATAACCACCAGAGGGACCACGATTATTGAAGTTTCCTCGATAGTTCCCTTGGTAGTTCCGGTTTCCTTGATCTGGATACCTAGTCCCTTGAATACTTTGACCCATGGCGTAATTTGCCTCTTCCAACTCCTCTTGGATTGTTCCATCATTCATTACCTCCTGCTGCATGATTGGTACGCGCTGAGATATATCGCTGATTTGCTTTTGTTGGGACTTGAGGAGCTTGTTGATAGACGACAAGCTAGAGACGATCTCATCTTCTCTACTCGTTTTTACCATTGCATGTTCAACCTGAGCTACCTTCCCAAGGACATAACTACCTCTAACTCTATCAGTTGGCCAATTCCTCGAATTCATCGAAATATCTTCAAACAACTTCTCGGCCTCTACGGATGACTTGGTAAGCAATGCTCCATTAGAAGAAGCATCCAATAACACTCGTGAATCACAGTCCATTCCATTGTAGAATATACTGATATATTGAGCTTTAGATAGCCCATGTTGAGGACACTTCCAAAGCATGTCCTTGAATCTGTCCCACGCTTCATGAAACTTCTCTCCTCCATCGATAGCAAATTGGTTAATGTCTTGCTTCATCTTAAACACCTTTGAAGGTGACATGTACCTCTCCAAGAACCTTAACTTCAATTGCTCCCAAGTGGTGCACTCAGCTGCGTTTATAGTATCGTACCAATCTCTCGCCTTTTCAGTAAGCGAGAATTTGAACAAAAGGATCTTCCTAGCATCTTCATGATCTCCTGCGTCTTTTTGAGTTCTTGCATAGCCCAAGAACTTGTTTTGATGCTGCTGCGGATCCTCGAAAGACCCTCCTGAAAAGGAGTTCCTTTCTATCATGCTAATAAGAGCGGGGTGAGGATCAAAATCCGCATTAGCCCCCTCGCTCCTAGAAGCCCAAAGTGTCCAGCCCCGTTATTCTTGAAGACTTCACGGATGGCCAGATTATCCGGATTGGCCCTTTCGTTGGCCATGTCGACTTTCTCTGCTGCTGTGTTTAGATCAACCACAGTTTCAGTCACTTCCGAGTTCGGTTCGTCAACTTCAACTCCAAAATTCAGAGCTTCAGTTGGTTCTTCTTTCTTATTCTTGCTCTTCTTCTTCTTCTTCTTCCTCGATGACGCTCCGATCTCAGGATTGTATGGTTCTAATTCACCTTTCTTTGATCTCGTGAGCATACACCTGAAAAGAACTAGAATTAAAATAGCAGAACAAGATAAATAGCCTTAATACACTAGAAATAACAAAAGATATTTTAAGCCGTCCCCAGCAACGGCGCCAGAAACTTGATGAGCATTTCCTCAACACATAATTTTAATCCCCAAGTATGAAGGATATCAATCGTAGTTTCGAAGGTGACCAAGTTATATATCGAACCCAAGGGATGGATAAATATCAATTCAATTATGTTCTAGTGAATTATGACTATTTTGGAAATATAATGGTTGTGATATTAAGTAACTAATGACAAGTAAAAATAACAAGAGAAGAGATAAGTGAGTTGTGATCAAGTAAGATGATAGGTAGTTCGTCAGGTCATCCAGTTTCACTCATTAATTCATACTTTCGTGTGTCAATGTCCGACTCTGCCTTGTAGAATATGGACGCATCACTAGACCATGCAAATCTACTCTATAGACACGAGTAAATATGCGTTTGACACGTGTGAACATCCTCGGAGAAAGATGTATACTTTATCCCCCTTTCTAGGTACTATCATAATCAATTATTTCTCGTGCACTTAGTACTCTAACCCGATTTGATCTCCCTTTATAGATACTATAAAGTTATACTCTTTATCCTATTTGTTAACCCGAATTTAATTCAATTAACAAATATTCATATAAGACGGTTCTAATAAGACTTCGGAATCCCTTCACTTAGAATTTTAACAATAAACCCTGCTCAACAGTGAACGCACTCAACCAATAACCATGTTATGTATTCAGATTCTACACAACGATTATTGATGCATAAAACGAAGAGTATGGATTAAAAATGTGCAATCTTATATAAAATAAACCACAAGTAGTGTTGTACAAAGTATACACACGAAATACAAATCAACTCATGAAACCTTCATAACCCTAGAACTACCAAAGCGGCTCTAGCCCATGATTGATCTAGGAACAATCATGGTTAGATGGACCGATCTTGTTTGAACCTCCAGCGGAGCTCTGTCACAGCCCTCCGGATGGTGGAAGATCGCCTCTTCCGTCTCATTCTCTTGGTTCTTCAATGAATGAATGAATGAATCAATCAATGAATGAATATCAATACTGCATAAGCCTTCTTTTATACTTGTAATCACGTCTCTAGGGCTTGGAATGGGCTTATCAAGTGATCACACGCGTTTTGGCCTCGAAAATCCGAATAAGGTAAGTTTCTGCGTACTGGTTCGACCTCAGGAAACAAGTCGAACCACGGGCCGCAGGTCAAACCCTGCTACTGGAAGTATTCTGCACTTGGTTCGACCTCTTGTACAGGTTGAACCACTCCTTCTTGGTCGAACCCCAGGTCGAACCGCACCACTAGACAATTTCTGCTCCTTGTTTGACCAACTGTCAGGTCGAACCCCAACGTCGTGATCGAATTCTTCTCTTCGCAATCTGGTTCGACCTTGGTTCGACCTGATGAACAGGTCAAACCATTGAGTCGTGGTCAAACCCTCTTCTGTAAGGCTCGTAACACCTGGTTCGACCTGCTGGAGAGGTCGAACCCTCCTCCAACAGGTCGAATCCTCCTCTTTCTTGGGCGGTTCGTATGGCTTAGACTCCATGTCTTCAATTCTTGGTACTTCCACTCCTATTTCGCTATTAAAACCACTCAAAGAGCTCCACTAACACCTGATTCATGCTCTTTCACAATATATATAGGTTTTTCACCTATTTCAACCTTCAAACTCTCCAGAACTAGTACAAAACATGATACTAAACTTGTGAATTTACACACTCATCACGCCGCTGAACTTGGTTTCAATTTATGAAAAATTGATTTTGAGCAAGTGTACTCTATCGTGTGTAGCAAGTAAGAGACCAAGTGCAAAATTTATAATATATCAAACCCAATGGCGAAAGTGGGTAGCCGTATTTGAAAGATGTTTGACTCTAGAAGGACTAATCAATAAAAGAGGGGGTTTGATTAACATTAAAACTAACAACTAGGAAAGCAATTAAAAGATAGAAATTATACAAATGAGATGGATGATGGATGAATATGAGCAATCTAAGAAGTATGCAAGGCAAGCAAAATAATGGAAAAAAGTCTTATGTAGACTCACACACACACACACGCATTAAAGGTTATCATGCTATGATATTAAGGGCACTCAAAGAGTGTCTCCAATCCTCACTCTTCCTATAAGTACTTACGGATACTAATATACCAATATAGAGATATTATCATGAAGAATTTTCTCTAGTAGGCAGGGACGTTTTCCTAGTAGTCCATTTTCTAAGGTTAAGTGAGTCTTGGCTTGGGTCCCCTCATCATTTCAAACACTTTCATAAGTAATTATCAATATTGTTCTATCATGAGATTTTAAGCACATGAAGGTTATGGCCAAACTCCCCACATACTAATATAGTCACCTCATGCAATCAATTATTCAATTAAACCACTAAGCATAATATTGGAATAACCATCCTAACACTATGAATAGATAATTTAACCAAATAAATCATACATAAAGTGAGAGTAAGCATTCATGATAGAAAATATTTATAACAATCATTTTATCAATTATGTGATGTGCAAAATCTACATAATCCCTAACCAATCATATTACTAGCCTCACATGAGGACTGGCCGCTACAAATCATTGCATATTCAATACAATCCATGGCATGCCCCAATTGAGCCAAATAATGAAGAAAATCAGCAAATTAACGGTAAGTTGGCTTCCCTTGCAAAGTAGGCCTTCTCTTCCTTCAACATGCTCCAATCTTCAACCAATGATGAATTCCTCTTCTTAGATTGGTGGATTGATGGAATGGTGGATGAATTTGAGGAGATCAAGTGGATTGGATGGATGAAGGGTATGGAGATGGATGGAATGTGTGAAGATCCATGTAAATTGAAGAGTGATTGAGTGAAAGTTGGATGGATGATGGATTGGAGATTGTAATGTGTAAGAAAATGGTGTTGGAGTGTGTGGGAGGTGAATTTAGGGTTTCCCCCAATCTCCCTCAATCAAAACTTAGTGAAAAGCAGAAAAAGAGACTTTAAACTGATATTTTTGGCAACGTGCACAAAAATTCGATCGAATTTTGTGAGCAACTTCGAATTTTTATGTCAGTGTGCTCAGCCTCCAATGCTCTGTTTTGCCATGTTTTTTCTAAAAATTCACAAAATTTCGCTCGAATTTTTGTGCAAGGTCGAATTTTTGTGACAGTTTCGCGCTACTTCACTGTTTTGGCTCATTCTCCCTCTTTTTAACTCTGAATTGAGATCCATTTTTTCCTACTTCTTCCTCTTCATATCAAGAATATATTTTTGCCTCAAAATCACCCTTTTTCTGAAAAAATAAACAAAAACACATTTCTCAAACTAATTAAGCAATAAATAGAATTTCCATTAAAATCATGCTTAATTATTGAATTAAAGCCAAATAAATCCAATTAAATCCATGCAATCTAAGCCCAAAATTCTAGGTGAATTTCACGCTGATCAAACCCCCCAAACTTAAAGTGTTGCTCGTCCCCGAGCAACGAAAGAAAAGAAAGAATGAGAAGGGAAATTCACCTAGAATTGAATCAAGTATCAATGAGAATTGAGTCATTCAAAGCCATTTCAATTCAATCAAAACAAGCAACAAGATATTAATTTAAATGCATACAAGTTAAACTTAGAAAATATGCAAGCAAGTGAGAGCTTCACTACTCCTCTCTTGATTTTGCATTACTCTCACACTCAAAAGAAGTGTACGAGAGAAGTGTATACTCTCAAAAATCGATTCAAATGTGCTTGCCAAAAGCTCTCTACCACTTGCATGTGTGTTAATTATTGAATCAATAAGGTCTTTATATGGGGTTGTAATGTAGGCTCTTTGGTATTGGGTATAAAAAATATTTAGGAAAAGTAAGCTCAAGATTAGTAGAGAATTTAAGTTGACAGCCATTATCAACTCTCACTCTCTCTTTCCTCAAATTAGTGAAGAATTCAAGTTGGTTTGTAGCCTCAACTCTCATTCCTACCCTTTCATTTTTCCACATTAATAAAAAATAAGAATTATCCACCCAACAAACTAAAGAACCTTTTTCTTCTCTTCTTCCACTATTGAGTTTCTTTTTCTCTCTTTTCCCCAAGGGCTATCTTTCCATTTTTCTAGTAGAGCTCCTTATGCTTCTTTTATACAAGCTTTACTCAATTTTTTTTTCTCAACCTCCATCTTTTCTTTTTTATCTTTTCTCTCCCTTTCCTTGCACTTTCACCATTTCTCTCTTTTCAAACTCTCTTTTATGCTCAATTCAACTAATTCATCCCAATTAATCATCTATTAATCGACAAAGGTGATTAGGATATAAAATATGGATAAAAAATGGCTAAATTTGTAGGTTGCCAAAGAAATAAGGATAATAAGCTCAAAGGGGCAAACTACGATATGATTTCATTTGGTAGGATCAATTTGGCTAAGTGACCTGTCAAAACAAAGATGACCTTAAATCATTTCCAACAATCTTCACACATATGTAGTTTCAAGAAGACACGGTGGCAAGTTCTAGAATGCATATAAAAGAATGATGCACACACAAGAAAGGAAAAACCATTTGATTTTACGATTTAAGGCTCAAAAGCTCACGGGCTTATAATAGTGAAAGAAACACAAAACAAGTACAAACCATAACTCAACAAGTACACAAATAAAAATCCATCAAGTAACAAGTTTCAATCAAATATCATAGTTACAAAATTTCTCACAATGAAGCACAAGAGAGCCAAGAAAGACGTCTCCTTATTGAAAGCAAGAAAAACACGATAAACAAAAACAACAAAAAAGAAGAAAATACGTGCCAAAAAAAAAGAGTAAGGACTTAAACGTGCGCCGGTGCAATATGCTCAAGTAGGAGTTCATGGATACAATTTTTATAATTCATACCATAGAAAAGTCAAGTAACAAAGAGAACATCCCCCCAAACTTAAATTAGACAAAGTCCAATTTAAGTTGAAAAGATGTTCGTTACCTCAATTTGCACCACTCTTTTGCTCTTCAAGGCCAATACCATGGCTCCACGCTTTAGTCCCTACAAACACAACCATAAAAGGAAAAACAAATCAAAGAAAAAAATGTCCCTATCCTAACCACTCAACGAACCCAAAGTCACAATTACAACTAAATTTCCCGGCAACGGCGCCATGAATTTGGTTTCAATATATGGAAAATTGATTTAGAGCAAGTGTACTCCGTCGTGTGTAGCACGTAAGCGACCAAGTACAAAATTTATAATACATCGAACCCAAGGGCGAAAGTGGGTAGCCGTATTTGAAAGATGTTTGACTCTAGAAGGACTAGTCAATAAAAGAGGGGGTTTAATTAACACTAAAACTAACAACTAGAAAAGCAATTAAAAGATAGAAAATATACAAATGAGATGGATGATGGATGAAGGTGAGCAATTTAAGAAGAATGCAAGATAAGCAAAATCATGGAAAAGGCTTATGTAGACTCACACACACACATGCATTAAAGGTAATCATGCTATGATATTAAGGGCACTCAAAAAGTGTCTCAAATCCTCACTCTTCCTATAGGTACATACAGATATTAATATACCAATATAGAGATATTATCACGAAGAATTTTCTCTAGTAGGCATGGACGTTTTTCTAGTGGTCCCTTTTCTAAGGTCAAATGAGTCTTGGCTTGGGTCCCCTCATCATTTCAAACACTTTCATAAGTAATTATCAATAATGTTCTATCATGAGAATCTAAGCACATGAAGGTTATGGCCAAACTCCCCACATACTAATTTAGTCACCTCATGCAATCAATGATTCAATTAAACCACTAAGCATAATATTGTGATTAGTGTGAAAATCTGCATGTTTTAGGGTCCGATTTAGCACCGTTTTGAGGAATTTATGTTCGTATTTTAGCACTAAATGATTCATTTTCATATATTTAAGATATTGGTGCATTTGAGGTGTTATTTCGTGTTTTTAGGTGGAAAGCAGATTAAAAGTGCAAAGTTGGAATGAAGAGTGAAATCGTGAAATAATGCTGAAAAACGCATGTCCAACTTTCATAATTTTTCTGTATTTGTATAGAAGTCCAAATTGATAATGCGATATATGATTGGAAAGATACAGAAGAGAAGGTCATTTTGGCTCAAGAAAAACCTCAATTGGAGGTCAGATGAGGGAGATATGATCAAAACGGTGAAGGCGCGCAAGCTGTGCCGACTAGCACGACCAGTGTCACTTTGCACGAGTCATTTCATACTCAAATGGAAGAGTTTCTAGGATTTCTTTATAAGGTTAGAAAGCTAAGGAAAAGAGTATCGCGTGAGTATAAAAATCACCTCAATCCGAGATCGGATGAAAAAGTTATGAGCAAAACCATGAGGTCGCGCAGACTGCCGACGAGCGGCACGACCTGTGCAAGGGCTGCACGACTTGTGCCAAGCTTGGCATGACTCGTGCAGCTTCCCAGCGAGGCCCGACGTTGTTTTTTGGCATTTTTTCGGCCTGTTTGTGTTTTTAACGCGAAAAAGTCCACTTTCAAGTCAAAATTCGGGATTTTCACAGCCTCAACTATAAAAGGACCCCTTGGGGTGTTCCAAACCCTAACTCTCCATAACTCTTCATACCCTTTCATAATACACCATCCCATCCACCCATCCCGAGGAGTTCGTCAGTATTGCTTACTTGAGAAGGAGAACAAGAAGGTTCAGTATCACGGAGGAGAGAATGGAGAATCACGCCACATCTAGGGTTTTTCTTATTCTTTCTTTCTTTCTTAATTTTGAATATGCTTTCATACCTAACCATGTGTGTTGCCTGTAACACCATGGGCTAGTACTTTTTGGATAGCGCTTGGGTTGAAGGTTAAGTTGTGTTGAATTAATGATCTAGATTTTGAATTGGATACCTGCAGTATATTTATTCCCTTATTAATGCTTTGATTTGAGACTTATATTTTTGTCTTATATGATCTGTCCTTATTCATGAGTATGTCATTGTCCGATGCATGTTTATGATTATTGCTTGTGTCATAGAAGGAATTATATTTGTCAACCTGTTATGGGTAAAGGGAATCTAACCATATAACCTTTATTCATTAGAATAATTAATATTGGACACCTAATATATTTATTAATTACCATTCTAGAGGATTTGGTTTCTTAGATTGTTAGGTGGGAATTGAGGTTTAATTCTTAAGTACCTATAAAGGGAAGTTTAGTGTACTAGCCTTTAATGGAATTTTACATGAAGTACCTAGAAAGGGAGTAGGGATTACTCTTCTGCATCTGAGGGTTTAAACCAGATTTATGTGTTAAGTTTACTTCAAAAAAGAGATTTAGCATAATTTAGTGATTGCCTTCATAAGAACTGCAGGGATTCTAACCAAACGTCTAGTGATTCAATTTGACCAATCTAACTGAATTACCTTGTGCTGTCTATCTTCTCTCTTGAATACTTTCCTTATTTAATTAATTGTTATTTTGTTATTTTTAGTAATTATTTTCTGCATAATTAAATTAGGAAATTTCTATTTATAAACCACCAGATTTGTCTTAAATTAGAATAGTCATAATTAGATTAAATAATATATCTATAATTATCCATTGGGTACGATATTATTTTTACTTGGTCACACGTGGAACTACAATTGATTCCCTACACTTAGAGACACATGCAAAATTGTGAACAAGCAAATAGCGCCATTGCCGGGGATAATTTTTAGATTTATTTATTTAATTTATTTTGTGATTTATTTTATTCTAGGACGTTAAATTTTAATTGCTTTGATTATTATTATTTTATTTTATTTAGATCAAAACTATTCTAATCAGCTACGTGAGCACAGATAAAGTTAGCTAAGATGGCTGAGGATTAACAAAAGGTTCCAACTCCCATGAGGGACCAGTATAAGATGAAGCATACCATGAATGCTGGATTGAATGGACCCGCAATCACTGCGGAGAGTTTTGAGTTGTCGTTTGGGTTGATCCGAATGGTACAAGCACAG
The DNA here is from genome assembly GCA_023678885.1 of Pogostemon cablin. Taxonomy (NCBI): domain Eukaryota; kingdom Viridiplantae; phylum Streptophyta; class Magnoliopsida; order Lamiales; family Lamiaceae; genus Pogostemon; species Pogostemon cablin. Next base: position 29,000,132 of record CM042969.1, on the reverse strand, counting down.
CAGTTCAGTGGTAATCCTTTCGAAAGTCCTAGTGAGCATTTACAATTATTTGATGAATATGCAAGGATACAGAAGCATAGGAATGTTCCGGAGGATGCTATCAGAATGAGGCTTTCCCATTCTCACTAACGGGGAAAGCCAAAGAGTGGTATAACAACCTTCCTGCTGGATGTTGTACTACATGGGAGCTGTTGGCAGATAAGTTCTTGAACAAGTACTTCCCTCCTTCTAAGAGCTTTAAGGTGAAGCAAAAGATCACACTATTTAAATAAGGAGCCTTGGAGAGTTTCTATGAGGCGTGGGAGAGGTTCAAGGACCTGTTGCGTTGTGGTCCACAACATGGATTTACAAAAGACACTTACTTAGGCTTCTTCTATCAAGGCCTGAGGAGTGAATCAAGGGTGTTGGTGGACACAACAACATGAGGATCAATCTTTAAAAAGTCAGCAGATGAAGTAGAAGAGATCTTTGAGGAGATAGCATCTAACACGTACGATTGGCCTATGGAGAGATCAGATGGAGTCGCTTTTGATAAAGTGGCTAAAGTGGAAGTTCAGGTCAACAGCAGTGAGCTATCAGAATTAAAGAGTCAACTCAGTGAGCTGCATAAGAAGATGTATCGCATAGCACTAGGAAACAAAGGAGAAGAAGCTGGTAATAAAGGAGATAAAGATCATATGGAGGAAGCAAATTATGCTTTGGGTTAGAATTTTCAAGGGGATTACAGAGATAGACAGAATTTCAGGCCTAGTAATCAGCAGTGGGAAAGGAATGACCAAGGAAATTCCAACTTCAACAATCAGAGAAGGAATGATAATCTGTCTTATGCTAACCCAAATAATGCAGTTGGACCACCTCCAGGAATTGATCCAACACATAAACCAGCTGAAGGAAAAGCACCCGTGGATGATGAGTTAACAGTGTTGTTGAAGAAGCAAGGAGATAAGATAGCACAGCAAGGGGAGCAGTTAAATTTGATGGTAAAGCTGATGATATCTACTAATGAGCAATCTGAAAGGAAGCAGAAAGAGACTGATATTGCTCTTGGAAAGTTGCAAGCTGCAGTAGAGAGATTAGAGCAACAAGGTAAGTTTCAATCCCAAATGGTGACGAATCCAAAGGAGCAAGTTATGGCTATCACCCTGAGGAGTGGAACGCAGTACAAAGGTCCAACAATGCCATCGGCACGATCTGAAGTTGAAATAGAGGTCGAAAAATCAGAAGAGGACGATCACGACGGCACTGAAATGTTGCACGACTCGTTCCAGAGTTGGAACGACTCGTGCAGCCCTATAATCAGCACACAGCTCGCATCGTGCCAGCCGATGGGGGCAACAGCAGGCGGCACGACCACAGAGCCTGTCCGGCACGACCCAGCAAATCGCCGGCATGACTCGTGCGAAGGCAAAAATTCTTCCGATTCTGGACGACACGATGCTGGCACGACTCGTGTGCCTGTACGGCACTACTTGTGCACCCCTCCAATGGAAACGTAAAAAATTCATCTCGATCCTCGTGCTGCTGAACTCGTCCAGAATGATTCCCAGGTGCCTGAAACTGCAGAAAATTCAAAAGAACCTGAAATTAAGTTGAAAAAGTGGCAAAAAGCTAAGGCAGAAAGAGCTGAAAAAGAAAAAGGAGAGGAGTTTGAGAAGGATATTTGGGGCATTTCAAAGACAAAGGATCCTATTCCGTTTCCACAGCAATTTTTGAAGAAAGGATTGGATGAAAAATTCAAGAAGTTTGTGGAGATGTTCAAGAAGATCCACATAAATATTCCTTTCGCAGAAGCTTTAGAAGAGATGCCCAATTATGCAAGGTTCTTGAAGGATATCATGTCTAAGAAGAGGAGTTTGACCGAAGATGAGTCGGTGAATAAGATAGAGAGCTGCGGTTCTGTGATTTAAAAGAAACTTTCTACAAAGTTGAAAGATCCAGGGAGCTTTACCATACCTTGAGAGATTGGACATGGACAAGCTAAGAGAGCCTTATGTGATTTGGGGGCTAGCATCAATCTGATGCCTTATTCCGTATTCAAGAAGCTTGGTTTGGGGGAGTTGAAGCCGACATCTGTTGTATTGCAGCTTGCTGATAGATCCTTAACTTACCCACGGGGGGTAGTTGAAGATGTTTTAGTGAAAGTTGAAAAATTCATATTTCTAGTGGACTTCATTGTGCTAGACATGGAAGAAGATGAAGATGACAGAGTTCCTCTAATTTTGGGAAGGCCGTTCCTAGCGACTGCAGGAGCAAACATTGATGTGAAGAAGGGGAAACTTAAGTTGCAAGTTAATGATGAAGAAGTCATCTTTTCACTTGAGAGAGTTATGAAATGGCCTACTAATATGCAAGAGTGTAGAAGCATCAAAGAAGTAGAGAGAGCTGCGGAGGAGAGATTGCTTTTGATCCTGTCTAAGGATCCTGTTGAAAAGAGCCGAAGCAAACTTATTGCTTTTCTTTCTACTGATTTTGATGACAGGTATGATGAGCTTTCTAATGGATACATTGAATATTTACATAAATCTGATTGCAGGGATTTAGCAAGAAAGCTTGAGCCGGCTGCTGCGAGCCTTGAGGTTGCAAGTACAAGAGAAACACCACCTTTGAAGGTGGATAAGGATGTAGACAAAGGAAGAGGAGATGATGCCTATTTGAAACCTCCTAATATACCACCGGATTCCCACAAATTTGAAAGTCCTTTCTCTCTTTCTTTATTTTGTGATCAATTTTATCCTGACCTTGATCTTGATGGTGATAAGAATGATTCTGAAATTGAGTGGAAGATTGACAAGAATGAAACTAGAAGGCTTAAGAAAGGAGATTCTACTGGTCCTATGGCGCCTAAGAAAGGTAAGGTGGAAAGTGTGGATGATAAGAGGGGGAAAAAGTATTAGAAGGTGAAGATGAAAGAGGATCACCCTTTTAATCAGTAGTTCACATATTCTGCATTCCGTCGTGACTCTCCGACATTAAACATGAGCGCTTGTTGGGGGCTTACCCTCCTGTTTTATTGCTTTAATATTTTTGTTTGGTGTAGGAAATTTTATTAGGTGCTTCTTCGTCTATGGTATTCACTTTTTACAAACTTAGTTTCTCACTTAATTTGAACTAAGTTTGGGGGGTGGACGTGCATCCCAATGTCTTGAAGCACCGAGGTAAGTTTTCTTCACTTGTGTGTGATGCTTGGAGGTTGATTTTTTTAGAATTTTTGGAATTTATTTCGAATGTTCAAATTTTTTTGCAATTATCCAAGTGTTTTGTTTTGTCATGTTTAGTTCTCCTAGTTTTGGTGTGATTAATTTTGATTGAATTTTTTTAGTTCTCCTATGATTTGCTGATGAATTCTGATTGGTGATGAGATGTGTTTGAGCTTTAATGATTATAAAGGATATCAGTGTAGAAGAAGAAGTGAGTTATATCTGAGGCCTACGCCTGACGGAGTTGGAAAACTCGAGGAGCTTGCAAGATGTGGAGGAGATAAATCAGGTGCTTTAATTTCTTTATTATTAATTATGATGTGATAGATTGTTTTAATTTTTGAGTAGTTGAGGTGTTATAGTGGGAGTTTCTGGTTATATGCTTAGTGTGATTTTATTTATTTAATTTCTGCTAGAAATACGTATGCTCTTGAAATTGATGAAGGAAGTGTACTTAAATTATATTGTGATATGAAGTTCTATGTGTACTTGTGAGACATTGCTTATCATGAAGAATGCTCTGTTACTTAATAAACCCATGTGAGATTTTGAGCCTTTAGATCATGTACATAAACACATGATGTTTCTTTCTGGTGAGTATCGTTCTTGTGTGTGTATTCTAGAACTTGCCTATTGTCTTACTTGAGACTACATGTCATGTTAGATGATGGGAAATGATTTAAGGCCATCCTTGAATTTATGAGTCACTTAGCCAAATAATTCTCTACCCATATGATTGTTTATCCGTAGTTAGCCCCATTGAGCCTAAAAACCTCATTCTTTGGCAACCTACGAGAAATAACCACTTTGAGTATCTTAATGATTTTTTTAGCCTTGATTGTCCTTCTAGAAGATAATTAACGGCTTTTCAAAGTGAGTTGATGGAGCTTGATAACAACTTGGGAAGGAATGAAATTGGTGTGAAAAAAATGATTGATCTTGAGAATGCATCTAAAGAAAATCATGGAGTAGTGCTTAAATCTAGTATTTCATTAAACAAATACCCTAGGGGAGTGCTCGAAACTGGTACCCTATGGAGGATGCGTGAGGTAGTGCCTAAAACTGGTACCTCAAGAGAAGAATAGAAAAAAAGAAGGAGAATATATATGTACATGTTGTGCATGGAAGAAAAATTGAAGAGAAATGGAGGATGATGTGCTTGAATTGAAGTGATGAAGAAGAATGAAAGATCAAGAGGGAACGCGCGCTTGATTGATCCGAGTTTTGAGTCACTTATCCATATATTTCCTACCCTTACCAAAGAGCCAACATTACATCCTATTAAGTCCTTTTTGATCCCATTGTCGAATCATACTTTTAAGTGGTGGAGAGTTTGAGACGTTTGGCAAGCTTATGGTTACGCATGCACTTTAATTGATTTTGAGCGTAAACACCATACCCCATAAGTGTACATCTTTTACACTTGAGTACGAGTGATATACTTCCTGTGAGAATAAGTTGATGGAGCATTTTAATTGGTGGTGATTGTCTTAACTTGTATGCTATGAATGAATTATTGCATGTAATGAAAGTTGCATGACTAGAGTTGATGACAATAGTATGTTGAATGGCCTAGTAATCATATACTTTGTTTTACATTTGATTTACACACTATCTTTCTTCTTTGTTCAATTTTATTGTTCGGGGATGAACAACATCTTAAGTTTGGGGGGATTTGCTTAGTGTGAAAATCTGCATGTTTTAGGGTCCGATTTAGCACCGTTTTGAGGAATTTATATTCGTATTTTAGCACTAAATGATTCATTTTCATATATTTAAGATATTGGTGCATTTGAGGTGTTATTTCGTGTTTTTAGGTGGAAAATAAATTAAAAGTGCAAAGTTGGAATGAAGAGTGAAATCGTGAAAGAATGCTGAAAAATGCATGTCCAACTTTCATAATTTTTCTGTATTTGTGTAGAAGTCCAAATTGATAATAAAATTATGGTTGGAAAGATACAGAAGAGAAGGTCATTTTGGCTCAAGAAACACCTCAATTGGAGGTCAGATGAGAGAGATATGATCAAAACGGTGAAGGCGCGCAAGCTGTGCCGACCAGCACGACCAGTGCCACTTTGCATGAGTCGTTTCATACTCAAATGGAAGAGTTTCAAGGATTTCTTTATAAGGTTGGAAATATAAGGAAAAGAGTATCGCGTGAGCGTAAAAATCACCTCAATCCGAGATCGGATGAAAAAGTTATGAGCAAAACCGTGAGGTCGCGCAGACTGCCGACGAGCGGCACGACCTGTGCAAGGGCTGCACGACTCGTGCCAAGCTTGGCACGACTCGTGCAGCTTCCCAGCGAGTCCCGACGTTGTTTTTTGGTATTTTTCCATCCCGTTTGTGTTTTTAACGCGAAAAAGCCCACTTTCAAGTCAAAATTCGGGATTTTCACAGCCTCAACTATAAAAGAACCCCTTGGGGTGTTCCAAATCCTAACTCTCCATAACTCTTCATACCCTTTCATAATACACCATCCCATCTACCCATCTCGGGGAGTTCGTCAGTATTGCTTACTTGAGAAGGAGAACAAGAAGGTTCAGAATCACGGAGGAGAGAACGGAGAATCACGCCACATCTAGGGTTTTTCTTATTCTTTCTTTCTTAATTTTGAATATGCTTTCATACCTAACCATGTGTGTTGCCTGTAACACCATGGGCTAGTACTTCTTGGATAGCGCTAGGTTTGAAGGTTAAGTTGTGTTGAATTAATGATCTAGATTTTGAATTGGATACCTGCAGTATACTTATTCCCTTATTAATGCTTTGATTTGAGACTTATATTTTTATCTTATATGATCTGTCCGATGCATGTTTATGATTATTGCTTGTGTCATAGAAGGAATTATATTTGTCAACCTGTTATGGGTAAAGGGGATCTAACCATATAACCTTTATTCATTAGAATAATTAATATTGGACACCTAATATATTTATTAATTACCATTCTAGAGGATTTGATTTCTTAGATTGTTAGGTGGGAATTGAGGTTTAATTCTTAAGTACCTATAAAGGGAAGTCTAGTGTACTAGCCTTTAATGGAATTTTACATGAAGTACCTAGAAAGGGAGTAGGGATTACTCTTCTGCATCTGAGGGTTTAAACCAGATTTATGTGTTAAGTTTACTTCAAAAAAGAGATTTAGTATAATTTAGTGATTGCCTTCATAAGATCTGCAGGGATTCTAACCAAACTTCTAGTGATTCAATTTGACCAATCTAACTGGATTACCTAATGCTGTCTATCTTCTCTCTTGAATACTTTTCTTATTTAATTAATTGTTATTTTGTTATTTTTAGTAATTATTTTCTGCATAATTAAATTAAGAAAATTCTATTTATAAACCACCAGATTTGTCTTAAATTAGAATAGTCATAATTAGATTAAATAATATATCTATAATTATCTCTTGGGTACGATATTATTTTTACTTGGTCACACGTGGAACTACAATTGATTCCCTACACTTGGGGACACATGCAAAATTGTGAACAAGCATATTGGAATGACCATCCTAACACTATGAATAGATAATTTAACCAAATAAATCATACATAAAGTGAGAATATGCATTTATGATAGAAAATATTCATAACAATCATTTTATCAAACATGTGGTGTGCAAAATCTACATAATCCCTAACCAATCATATTGCTAGCCTCACATGAGGACTAGCCACTACAAATCATTGCATAATCAATACAATCCATGGCATGCCCCAATTGAGCCAAATAATAAAGAAAATCAACAAATTAAAGGTAAGTTGGCTTCCCTTGCAAAGTAGGCCTTCTCTTCCTTCAACATGCTCCAATCTTCAACCAATGATGAATTCCTCTTCTTAGATTAGTGGATTGATGGAATGGTGGATGGATTTGAGGAGATAAAGTGGATTGGATGGATGAAGGGTATGGAGATGGATGGAATGTGTGAAGATCCATGTAAATTGAAGAGTAATTGAGTGAAAATTGGATGGAAGATGGATTGGAGATGGTAATGTGTGAGAAAATGGTGTTGGAGTGTGTGGGAGGTGAATTTAGGGTTTCCCCCAATCTTCCTCAATCAAAACTTAGTGAAAAGCAGCAAAAAAATGAGACTTTAAACTGATTTTTTTGGCAATGTGCACAAAAATTCGACCGAACTTTTGTGAGTAACATCAAATTTTTATGTCAGTGTGCTCAGCCTCCACTGCTCTATTTCGCCCTGTTTTTTTCTAAAAATTCACAAAAATTCGCTCGAATTTTTGTGCAAGGTCGATTTTTTGTTACAGTTTTGCCCTACTTCACTATTTTGGCTCGTTCTCCCTCGTTTTAACTCCGAATTGAGATCTGCTTTTTCCTACATCTTCCTCTTCATATCAAGAATATATTTTTACCTCAAAATTATTTTTTTATGAAAAAATAAACAAAAATACCTTTCTCAAACTAATTAAGCAATAAATAGAATTTCCATTAAAATCATGCTTAATTATTGAATTAAAGCCAAATAAATCCAATTAAATTCATGCAATTTAAGCCCAAAATTCTAAGTGAATTTCATGCCGATTAGCCTTCGCGAATTTAGTGCTGTGGTCTCCTCCCCCTTTTATTCCGCCGACATCTCTTATCGTAGCAATCATCCAGCGGCCATCAGACTCTGGGTGTTACTTTAGTTATTCTCCCCGTCAAGGGGCTTCGACCTCTCTTCGTGGCGCCTCTCAATACTTCATAAGACAGATCCCATCCGCTAAATCAATATCTGCTGCCACCTCTTTTCGATACCACCGTTAAAATGTATGGAGCAGCGGTTGCCCCGCTTTATCACCACCGGTGTGCAACTACTCTAAAGTGCCCCTGGTCGTCGCCTTTGCTTTGTGAATATTTAAGGGTTCATTGCCACCGTCGACCTCAAATTTCAAATTTAATCCAACGGCAATAGCCCATCATTGGGTATCAAGTTTTTAGGCCCTCTCTCATGGTACGATTCAGCCTCGACCTTTTTTGTGTTTATGTGGGATTGAGTTATGAATTTTGGGTGATTTTCTCTTAATCTTCTACTGTATTCCCAAGTCCAATCTCGATGTCGTGTGGGCGACGATCTTCGAGATCTTCTCAATCTGCTCTCCTCCCTATAATTCACGGTATTAGGCGCGACTGATTAGGGTTCTGGATAAGCTGAGAATATTCTAAGTTTTGCCCAAAACTTATACTTAAGTTCAATAATAATAATAATATATTCCACTAAAATATTATTACTGCACTGCTGCTCTAATCCCATAATTACGTATATGGGCTCCTTCTTATTATGAGCCCGTTAGTCTCCCCGTTTTTAAGATATACAATGCCCATTAATTAAGTTACTGACAACTCCATTAATTAATATCTCATCCGAGAGTAGTGCCATTCAACTTTATTATCATGTCGGAATAAATCCTCATACAGGGTTTACATGATAATCCTTATGAGCACCTCAAGGGACATCATCAACCTATTTAATAGGACACAGATTCCTTCTACAATCAACAGCACACCATAGAGATAACACTACTTCTCAACTTACCGAGTTTATTGATTTAATTACATGTAAATCTCACCCATTGATGAATCAAAGAAATACATACTGCCTTACGTGTCGAGATTATTGTATAGGGATTAAGAGCATGAACATCTATAATAACTAAGATCAAGTTCTCTTATATAGTCAGTATAATTTGAACAATCTCAAGAGGTCTTGCTCAATACACACAAAGTGAACTAATGTGATTCTATAGTCAAGACAAATTAATACCAAATCACATTACAACCATCCCGATAGAGAGTCCCCATCTATCTCGGTTGTGAGCATCTGTTTATACATTATAAGGAAAACGATAATATGATCTTCCGCATGTTGTCGCACAACATATTATCTACAGTATAAAGTAAGTGGACTATTGCATCGACACATAAACAAATTATAAGACGCAATTATTTGATCAATGATTCTCATTTCAAATATTGTTAAACATTGTTCATACAAAAAGGCTAGACTTTTAGTATACAATCCAACAGTTTTCTCACATTCTGCACTTCCATCTGTTGTGCCTTGTATCTCTAGAAATCCCTCTTCAACTCCAGGTTCGCTATGACATTATTTATACCATCTAGCGCTGCACAGTACAGAACCTCAGACGTGGATCCAATGTTGCAAAGATGGTAAATCTTAGAGTGTAGTGATCCAAACATTGCTTCAGTAGCAATACTGATAAAATTGATGCACATAACCTAGAGTATTCTAGAAAAATAAGCCCTATAATTGTCTAAAGAATAAATAAACTTATCTGGTAGCTAATAGAAAGTGCATATGAATAAAAAAGAAATATATCCTAGAATTCACTAAAATTAGTTAGAATGGTCAAAAGCGGTGGACTCACCGACATTATTTTTCTATGAATAGGTATGAAGCATTCTTATGTAAGAAGTAAGAAAGATAATTACATAACCAGCTGCTATACTATATCCTATTCTCAAATTTCATAAACCCATTAACCAATTATCTCACTACCACACGACCACTATTCACTCTCTCTTTTAAGAACATTAATCTTTAATTATACCTCAAATTAAACTCAAGCCACCCATTAACACTTTCATCTTTTAAATACCCAACTATCTACTTTCAAATACCAACAGCGGTATCAAAACTCGATTAGTTCATTAACTGGATTAAAATAAGTTTCCGCATTCCTACCGCCTTTTGGCTTATGATGAGCAGCATTTTCAGCAACATGAACCTGAGGAGGTCCATGATCGTCGCTATTTTCACCTAGATTTTAGTGTCTTTTACGTGTGTTTTTGTATCATTTTATCCGTATTTTATATGTATTTTGATTGTGTTTTGTGTTTTTATGGAAATGTGTGAGAATGAGCTTAAATGTTTGAAAAACAGGTGAAAACGGAGCAAAAATGGAGACGGGAGCTGAAACGGTGAAGAAAATTGAAAATTGACCAAAATACATAAAAACACGCCCGTGTTTTTATGTAGTGCCCGTGTTTTTCTGCCAGTGCCAAAACTTACAGAAAGCTGAAAAATTGCAAGAAAACACGGGCAGATGCAGGAAAACACGCCCGTGTTTTCTTGCACTTGGCCTAAAATCGCGTTTTTCTCCTGTATGCGATTTCCATGTGCATTGGGGGTATAAATACCCCCAATATCAGCATTTGGAAGATTTTTTTCGAGGGCTTCACCCCCACACACACATCACACACATTTTTCTTCATTTTTCACCATCTTCATCCATCCATTCTTCATCCATCCATCTACACTTAATCACCTCCATCAAATCCACCATCCAAGTGATCAAGGAAGCAAGGGGGAGTGAAGATTACAAGAAGATGAAGAAGAAACTCCATTGAAGGACTTCAAAGGGGGAATCTATTTCTAATTTTTGTGAACTTCTTTATAGTTTTGTCATGGGATTTGTAGATACAATGTCTATGTTGTTTTCTCTATGACTATGATAGGCTAATCTCCTTTGTGAGATTAGCTCCATGATTGGTGTTGGATAATTTAGTTTTTATGCAAAATTGATTTTAATCTTGAATGGGCTTTGAGTTATTTCTATCATTGATTGTCAATTGCTTGATGTATATGATTGATTTGTGTGATTAATTGTCATGGGCATGTGATTAGGTTGGTAAATCAATTACATGTTTAGGATAGTTCTTTGAATCCTTTCATCATACACTTCATGTGCATTAATTTAGAATGAGATAGGTATATCCTTCTAGATTTGGAACCCTTTGATAGAACATTTGATTAGCTTAATCGAGAGATTAGTTGATTAGATGAGGAGACCAAAGCCATTAGTGAATTCATAGTACCTTAAAAGGGAATATTGCCTATGATTTAGTACCTAATTAGGGAACTCGTAGAGTAATTAGTACCTATTGGGAGGTGTTCGCTATGGTCTCGATCCTTTGTACTTTTGGGAGCCTTATTGAGGGCCTACATCCTATCCATCTTGGTAGAGAGTTTAGGTGGAATTAGTGATCACTCCTATGCTATGTCCATGATAGATTATAATCAATTGCATGATACTTTGTTATCTATACCATGATTGTTGCTAATCTCATCCTTACATCATTTGGAACCCCTTTTATCTTTGCTTTTATCTTATTTCTTGCATTAGTTTAAGTGCATTCATTTGCATGCTTATCCTCCGTCCCTTTCCATCGTCCTTATAAAATCACGATAAACTTGAGATCGCTTAAACTCTAGTACCTTCCTCCCTGTGGTTCGATAAATTCTTTAATTGGTCATCCCGACTATAACGACCAATCAAATGGCGCCGCTGCCGGGGAGGTAACGGTTGCTAGTAGTTTAATGAAGGATTGTTTAGAGTGGTCTTAATAAGGACATTTATTTTTATTTTTGTATCTTATATTTGCTTTAGAAAATTTTGTTCTAATTTTTCTTTCTCTTATAGGTGCATACCTTGAGAAGGAAGAAGAAAGAGAACAAACCCAAAAATATGAGCTACATGGATATTCTTCAAGATATGGTGAATAGAAGTGCTCAACCTACTATGAACACACAAGGAAATATTCAAGGATTTCAAATGCCATATTGTGATGCTAATTTGCAACCGGATTATGGAGCACAAGTTCCGAATATGCAATTCCAACAACAAAGTTATGAGAATTTTGGAGCTCCTCATCAAATGTGTCAACAAGTATACCCTCAAGGTGTGGAAGATGTTTTTCAAGGAAATTTTTCTAGACATCAAGAAGGAAATCAACCGCAACTATGGGGAGATTTTCAAGACTCCAACACCTCTTATGCCGCCCAACATGACTACAAAGAGAATCTTAGAGATGAGTTGATCGAAAAGATTATGGAGCGTATGGAGAGGGAGAAGAAGTATAATGAAGCATGGATGGATAAAATGGGAGATTGGTGTGAAATGGTGACAAAGAAAATCGTAGCATATGGTGCTAGATTGGAGTCCATTGAACACCAAGTAACTCAAGTTGTGTCCATTGTGGAAAGACTTCAAGAAGAGAACAACAAGCCTTCTACCTCCGGAAAAGAGGCTAGTTTGGGGGTTGATGAGGTTAAGAAGGAGAAAAGAGAAAGAGTTTCTAAGTGGGTGAAAGCCAAAGAGTTGAAAGAAGAGTTGAAGGGGGAATTCGAAAGATTTGTTGAGTCTCTTGAATTGATGGTTGAGAAAGTCAAGATTCAAAATCGAGAAGAGATTCATGCCATTATGGAAGAAACGAAGCCTCCGGAAACTAAGATCATGGATTCTACTCCCCACAAAAAAAAACCTTCTCATTCTATTGAAATTTCAAATTCTCTTAAGAACTTTCATAATTTTATTGATAAAAATTTATTTGGTGATTGTAGGAAAAAGGTTGCAAGAGGGCATCCACACTTGTCAATGCCCGAATTCTTACCGGGGGATGTGGTTGAAGTTCAAAATTCATATAAATCCCCATGGAACAAGTGGAACAAGTGGAAAGGGCCATTCCTTGTGAAGAACGTCTTTGGAGAACAATTGCTTGAATTATTCAACAAAAAAGGACACGTTCTTGTGGTTAAGCGGGAGAGCACAAGGCACTACTTCAAGAAGAAACCTATGACGGTGCCTAAAGACTATTCTAGACCACCATGAGCTAAAGACTATTGTCCGGCTTGAAGACGTTAAACTTAGCGCTAGATGGGAGGCAACCCATCATTATCTTTATTGCTTTATTTCTTGCTTTAAATAAGGATTGTGGATTTGACTTTGTTTTGCAATTTTGGTTTGTAGGTTGATTGTGCTCGTGAGTAAGATGCGTATTGGAGATACGAAAAGTGCTTGATTTGAAGTGTATAGGTAAGTGACACCACTTTTTGCAAACTTAACTCGAAACTCTTGTTTCAATTTAAGTTTGGGGGGATATAGCGTGGTGTGGCATACTTTATTTTGAAGGCATATACTTTTCGTATTTTTGGGCTAATTTTAAAATTTTTCTCATGAGTATTGGTTTGAATTTTGGTATGTTTGGTTGTGTTGAAGTACATGATAATCCATATTTTTAATGATATTGTTGAGCTAATGTTTTGATGAGTTGTTGAGAATGAATGAAGTGTAGTGGAAGCACGAATTGAGCCCGGAGATCAAATCGAGATTCGTTGTGCATTCAATCCGGAAGCTCGTGCCAACCATTTCTACTACCAAATGCCTATTGAGGGAGTTCACTCTATACTCTACCACTTCTATTTGCTTGACATGTTTTGATGTTGATTTGGATTGATGTGATTAGCATGTTACTTCATATGTGTTATGTTTTTGGGAGGTTTAGTTTTCAATCAAGTTGGGGATGTTGAGAGCTTACTTGATCATGGATGATATAGAATGTGTATTTTATTATTAATGAAGGTGATTCTTGTTTTTGCATGTTATGTATTTTTGGTTGTTTCTTTTTTGTTGAGTCTTTATTTTATGTTTTGTGTGTTTTCTTATTCTTGTCTAGGGTTGTTTGGTGGTTTGTTTTTGGGATGTCGTGAGTCGTTTTCTTGAATATGAGTGATGACATGTTGTGTGATAAGTGATGACAAATTATGATTAAGAATCTCTACACTTTCAAATCGTGACATATTTTACTTAACTTGTTCAATTTTGAGATGAATATGGTGTAATAAGTCCTTAAGGTCCGAGCATAAGCTTGTGAGCATTTGAGCCTCAACCGTGCATACATGGTTATTCTTCATGAGTGGATTGTTTGTGTTTGATAAGCTAGAACTTGCTCAAGGACTATAGGAACGAGCCCGATTAGTGGAGATTAATGACATGATCTAAGGCCATCCTTGTTATTTATAGTCATTGCCACATATTTTCACACCATGAATATCATCCCTAGTCAACCACTTTGAGCCTATAAGCCTATTTCTTGTGAATTTAGCACATTACAAGCCATGATTACTCACTTAAGCCTTACATATATCTACCCTTTGTGTGAGTGATTGATGAGATGGTGGCTAGAAAGGATTGATTGAATAATAGAAGAAGAAAAGGAAATGGTAAACAAGCAAGAAAAAGGATGAAAAGAGCAAAAACAAGAATGCACATGCAACCTTCAAACAAGAGAAGGAGCAAAGCAACAACAAGATGCTCAAGAAAATAAAAGTTCAAAGAAAGGAAGCATGCATCATAAGAAGCTCAATAAAAAGGATAAAGATGATGAATAGTGCTTGAGATTTGTAAAGATATAAAAGGAAGAAAAGAAAAGTGGAGGAATGGAAGAAAGTAGCTACCTCTTCGATTACTTATACTTGATTAGTCACTATTATCTATATTCTTCCTACCCTACCAAAGAGCCTATCATTACATCCGAATATAAAGACCTTTTTGATCATTGATTGAAACTTTTGAGGTTTGTGAATATAGTCCGCGAGCAAGCTTATAGCGAGTTGAGTCAACCGGTTAATGAGTGTCGATTTACCTTACCTTAAAGAGTGTTGAGTGACATTGATATCCATTGTGAGGCTTGGACCAAAAAGGACTATATTACACTTTATTCTCTTGTGATTGAACTTGTTAATTCCTCATGTCATGAGTTTAATGTTGTAGGATGACTTAGCATAAATTGTGATTCTTATTGTTATTGATGTGTTATTACTTATGTTTGTTTAGTCTTTTCCTAGGTGAAAATTTCTCCTCTTGATTTGTCATTTTCGTTGTTCGGGGACGAACAACACTTTAAGTTTGGGGGGTTGATCGTCGCTATTTTCACCTAGATTTTAGTGTCTTTTACGTGTGTTTTTGTATCATTTTATCCGTATTTTATATGTATTTTGATTGTGTTTTGTGTTTTTATGGAAATGTGTGAGAATGAGCTTAAATGTTTGAAAAACAGGTGAAAACGGAGCAAAAATGGAGACGGGAGCTGAAACGGTGAAGAAAATTGAAAATTGACCAAAATACATAAAAACACGCCCGTGTTTTTATGTAGTGCCCGTGTTTTTCTGCCAGTGCCAAAACTTACAGAAAGCTGAAAAATTGCAAGAAAACACGGGCAGATGCAGGAAAACACGCCCGTGTTTTCTTGCACTTGGCCTAAAATCGCGTTTTTCTCCTGTATGCGATTTCCATGTGCATTGGGGGTATAAATACCCCCAATATCAGCATTTGGAAGATTTTTTTCGAGGGCTTCACCCCCACACACACATCACACACATTTTTCTTCATTTTTCACCATCTTCATCCATCCATTCTTCATCCATCCATCTACACTTAATCACCTCCATCAAATCCACCATCCAAGTGATCAAGGAAGCAAGGGGGAGTGAAGATTACAAGAAGATGAAGAAGAAACTCCATTGAAGGACTTCAAAGGGGGAATCTATTTCTAATTTTTGTGAACTTCTTTATAGTTTTGTCATGGGATTTGTAGATACAATGTCTATGTTGTTTTCTCTATGACTATGATAGGCTAATCTCCTTTGTGAGATTAGCTCCATGATTGGTGTTGGATAATTTAGTTTTTATGCAAAATTGATTTTAATCTTGAATGGGCTTTGAGTTATTTCTATCATTGATTGTCAATTGCTTGATGTATATGATTGATTTGTGTGATTAATTGTCATGGGCATGTGATTAGGTTGGTAAATCAATTACATGTTTAGGATAGTTCTTTGAATCCTTTCATCATACACTTCATGTGCATTAATTTAGAATGAGATAGGTATATCCTTCTAGATTTGGAACCCTTTGATAGAACATTTGATTAGCTTAATCGAGAGATTAGTTGATTAGATGAGGAGACCAAAGCCATTAGTGAATTCATAGTACCTTAAAAGGGAATATTGCCTATGATTTAGTACCTAATTAGGGAACTCGTAGAGTAATTAGTACCTATTGGGAGGTGTTCGCTATGGTCTCGATCCTTTGTACTTTTGGGAGCCTTATTGAGGGCCTACATCCTATCCATCTTGGTAGAGAGTTTAGGTGGAATTAGTGATCACTCCTATGCTATGTCCATGATAGATTATAATCAATTGCATGATACTTTGTTATCTATACCATGATTGTTGCTAATCTCATCCTTACATCATTTGGAACCCCTTTTATCTTTGCTTTTATCTTATTTCTTGCATTAGTTTAAGTGCATTCATTTGCATGCTTATCCTCCGTCCCTTTCCATCGTCCTTATAAAATCACGATAAACTTGAGATCGCTTAAACTCTAGTACCTTCCTCCCTGTGGTTCGATAAATTCTTTAATTGGTCATCCCGACTATAACGACCAATCAGTCCACGGAATAGTTCTTCCGCCGCCATAAGTTCTGTCAGAAGTTCCGCCAACGTGTATAAATGTTTGTTCATACCATAGTTCAGGCAAAACTGCTCAAAACTCCTAGGCAAGCTTTGGAGTATGATATCGACCTGGGTTTCCCCATCGATTTTAGCCTCGAGAACTTCCAACTCATTGAGTTGGCCCATCATCCTAAGGACATGCTCCCTTACGGGAGTGCCCTCAGCCATTTTGGTGTTTATAAGAACAGACATGCCCTTCGACCTAGCAGGACGACTCTGATGCCCGAATAGTTCCCTAAGATTATGCATCATATCATAGGCGGTCTCCATAGCTTAATGCTGAGTTTGAAGTACATTTGATATAGAAGCCAAAATGTAGCACTTAGTCATCCTATCAGCTTTGACCCACCTATTATAAGAAACTCTTTGCTCTTCGGTAGAGTCATCATTAGGTGCTGGAGGACATTCCTTAGTGAGAACAAAGATATAATCTTCAGCAGTTAAAACAATGTCCATGTTTTGCTTCCAGTCAACATAATTAGTGCCAGTAAGTTTGTGCTCTTTAAGTATAACAGAAAGTGAGTTGAGTGTCATTTAAAAATCCTGAGAATCATAAATAATAAACAGATCAAACACTTCGAATTTATCAATTTATATTGAATCCCTCAAAACAATATAAAATAAAATTCACCAACATCTCAAGTACCGTGGATTTGCATGCCACGTTAGTGTGGACGTATATAAACCCGAACATTTACAAGAGAAGGTTTTACCCATTAATTTCATTTATCAACCTAACTTTATGATAAAATAATTAATAGTCGGTTCCTTTTAGCCATGCAAATAATAGCAGTGACTCTGTTGGGGAGGATATTAATTATTTACACCTAAGTGTACACCATTATTTGACCCCAAGTCCATTGCGCAAGCTTATATGCCTTACAGTTGGAGAAGTACACATACGCTTGGATAACTTCCTACGATCATCATAAAGAAGTTCGTACCAGTGATCCGTGAATAAACCCATCCGTTGTGGAGGAAGGCCTATTGCCAACACGCAGGTTTACTCACATCACTTACAAACCAATAATGGAGGCCATGAGAATTTATTTACCAATCCCCTCTCCCATTTAGCTATTTAACACCGAGGGTTTTTACCATGCATATAATATTACAATAATAAAATATACATCCTAGCATGCTTCTATTTTAAGTAATTTAAAAAAAATCACATAGAACATGCCACATATATAACAATTAATCGTCAAATAAAATAATTAAACAAGTTATATATTTATAAAAAGGAGCATAAATGGATTGGTCAAGTAAATGGGCCCAAAACATCAAATAATCATAAAATGAGCAACAGACTAATTGATAAATCAAGCCCATTGTCCACGACCCATCTACTCAGCCCAAAAATAAACTAAAGAAATTAAGTGCACCTAGCCCATAAAACCAGCCCACATTAGCCAGGAAAAGAATTCAATCCAACCCTGCCCTAAATCTCGCCTGCCACGACATGAAGACACCCGCGAAGCTTTCACTGGCGCTAAGCATTCACCGCCACGACTTGGTACCCGCTGCTCTCAGCGATCGTGCCGTCAGCACACCGGAGTCATCCCGTCTGCCTTGCATCCTCGCTGAGTACAATCCACAGCGCCAATTGATTGTTAACTTGCTCGGAGCCCCAATAGAGTTCGCCGGCTGCCAGGAATGCACCAGCGAATTCCCGCCGGCATCCATCCTCTCCGGCCGCCTGAGATACAGTCGCTGAGCCACCAGCCACAACATCATCATCCTGCTCTGCCGCTTAAGCCTTGCTGTTGCGACTGCTATCAGTACCGCTACATCGGAGGAGATTGCAGACCCTCCCTGGCGGCAGAAGGACTCGCCTTGAATCTGCCTTGAACTCCGACCAGAAGCCCTTCAGACCCATCACGGAATGAGCAGGACATGATCGGCAGAATAGCCCAACTAGACCCGCTCTGGAAAATAACAGGCCCAATCAAAACCTCCCTTGGTCTCACCCGGAACCGTCATGGACTCGATCGAAAAATCCCTGGGACACACCTGGAACGCCAGGGACTCACCTGAAATCCAGTCAGCAGCGCTAACCCCCGATTCCCAGTAATGAAGCCGCGTGTCGTGCCATAGTAATCAGCGATGATTCTACCCGCACCCACGCCTCCAGCATCCTATCGCAGTCGCCTGAACCCCTTGCCGCCTCTTACATCCACGACTAGCGGTAACGTGGTGATCAACCAGTGGCACTTGTTGTCTCTGTCATGAACCCACCGTGGAGTAAGCGCCACATGACGATGCCATGCTTTCTTTCTTTCTTGTCCGTCGTTCATGTCCACCATCACGTTCAGCCATCAGGCCGTGAGTGTGTGCGATCCAGCGTGTATGATAAGCAAGATTACATGCCTTTCTTCCACTTTCTCGCTGCTTGCAATCGCTCCCACCAGACCCCACCGTGAGTCATCCAATACCCAGCATTCACGCCTTTCTTTTTTTACGACTGCAGTTCAGTTTCTCACGGTGCAGCCGTTTGTGTATAGTGTCCAGTGAGTTTTAATCAAAGCGATCACATATAGTGGATAATTCATGTAGGGTTTCTTGGATAAAACAAAATTATACAAACCCTAATAACATGCTTTCTATCATGCGATAATAGAATCACGAGAAGCACAAAAAAACATGCGATTACATCCAGATCATATCACATAATCATATAATCACATTATCCCCAACCTTACGGTTTACATTTCACCACGAAACCAATGCTCTGATACCAATTGTTGGTGATTTGGATCATTTGGCTCAGCGTGATCCATTAGGATACCAAGTAAACAATTACAGCAGAAGCAAAATAAAGTTTACCTTTCTTCAGGGTTGATGTAGAGGATGAATCGTTGCAGAAAACTACCTCTCGATCTTCTGCTGTATGACCCAAGTCCAATCCTGATGTTGTGTGGGCAACAATCTGCTGGATTCTCTCAATATGCTTCTCTCCTTATCTCACGTTCAAAACGGCGCAGAGTAATAGGTTTCCAGAAGTTGAGATGACTTATATATTGGGCTACAGCAGGGACCAGGAGGAGAAATTGGATGGGGTCTCAATTAGATTTAATTAACCAAGCTTAGCACAAGGCTTATAATTAAATCCAATAATAATAATATAGTCCACTAAAATATTATTACTGCATTACCCATTCAATCCCAAAATTATGTTTTTGGCTCCTTCTAATTATGAGCCCAAAAATCTCCCCATGTTTAAGATATACAATGCCCATTAATTAATTAAGTTACTGACAACTCCATTAATTAATATCTTTTCCGAGAGTAGTACCACTCAACCTTATTATCATGCTGGAATTAATCCACTTGCAAGATTTACATGATAAACCTTATGAGCTCCTCAAGGGGATATCATCAACCTATGTCAGACATGGATTCCTTCTATAATTAACAGCACACCATAGAGACAATACTATTTCCCAACTTACTGAGTTTGTTGATTTAATACATGTAAATCTCACCCATTGATGAATCAAATAAATATATACTGCCTTACGTATCGAGGTTATTATATAGGGATTAAGAGCACGAACATCCATAATAACTGAGATCAAGTTCTCCTATATAGACAGTACAAGTCGAACAATCTCATGCGATCATGCTCAATACATGCTAAGTACACTAATGTGATTCTATAGTCAAGACAAACCAATACCAAATCACACTACAACCATACCGGTAGATAGTCCCCGTCTATCTCAGTTGTGAGCATTTGTTTATACTTTATAAGGAAATTGATATTATGATATTCCGCGTGTTGTCGCACAACATATTACCCACAGTATAAAGTAAATGGACTTTTGCACAAACATATAAATAAACAATTTATAATATGCAAAACGTTTGATCATATGATTCTCATTTCAAATAAAACTGTTAAAACATTGTTCAATACAAAAGCTAGGCTTTAAGTATACAATCTAACAAATACCATGTCGCTGTTCAAACCTGATGAGAACCAAAAAGGATAAATATCGAAAACTCTGGCTCAGGCCCGGAGTTACAACGATACGAACCGAGACTCTGACTCAGGTTAGCAAGTCATCGGGTTTGCAAACTCTGTTGCTAAAGAATTAACTTTACTTTTCTTATTCATTTCTCATTCTTGCGCTTACATAATACTTATAAGATGAAAATTCTAAAGATTCGGGGAATATCCCAATCTTGTTAACTAACTAATAAAAGATAAATAAAATAAAATTAATAAAAATATCTAAATTCTATCATTCTCATCCCCTTCAAGAAGATTCTTGTCCTCAAGGATAAACTTGAAAATGCAATTCTTTAATCAATCGTAATCCTCTGATTCGACTGGTTTACTATCTGCTCTAATCAACCATACTTGCACAAAGTTTTCATCGCAGTTGAGACTAAGCTCTTTTCCTTTCCTTTTCATTTCACTGTATAAGAAACGATTTGCACCCAAATTTCCTATATCAATATTCTCCACGTAAAAATTTTGTAGACTTGAATTTTCTTTCTCGTAGAGAACTAACGGATCTGATGGGCCTTCCTCATAGAGGACGGGTGGATCCGATGGAATTGCATTTTTTACATCATAGGAAATGAAAAAGGCATCGTTTTCATAGAAGAAAATTGATGGATTTTCCTCATTGTAAATGGGTGGACCATCGTAATCTTCTCCAAAAAGCAATGAGTCATCACCATAAGGAAATTTATCAATTTCCTCATCAAATATGGGTGGCCCTTCATAGCTTCCATCTAAAGCTTCATCTTCCTCTTCCTCTTTCTCTACGAATATCTCTTCATCTTCCTCCATTTCCATGGATATGGATTTGGCTCCTTCCATCTTCTTCTTGCGGTCTTTCACTAATTGATTAAAGTCAATGAAATCTGCTTTCAATTGATCAAATTTCAATTCCAATAATCGAATCGTTTTATGAGTTCCTACCATGATTGTTGAATATCAACAATCTCTCAACAATACCTCTCAACAACCTCAACAAAGACCTCTCAACGAAAGCACCAATGATGAGAACCAAAAAGGATAAATATCGAAAACTCTGGCTCAGGCCTGGAGTTACAACGATACGAACCGAGACTCTGACTCAGGTCAGCAAGTCACCGGGTTTGCAAACACTGTTGCTAAAGAATTAACTTTACTTTTATTATTCATTTCTCATTCTTGCGCTTACATAATACTTATAAGATGAAAATCCTAAAGATTCGGGGAATATCCCAATCTTGCTAACTAACTAATAAAAGATAAATAAAATAAAAATAATAAAAAAATCTAAATTCTATCAAAACCCCTTGACAACCCGCTGGGCTTTGTAACGTCTGCTACCTTCAGCTTCATTCTTGATTCGGTAGACCCACTTACAGTGTAAAGCCTTTTTACAGGAGCTCAACCAGTTCCCAAGTGCTGTTCAACTGAAGAGATGCTAACTCATCATCCATAGCAGCTCTCCATTTTCTTCTATCTGCACTCTACTCTGCCTCTACATAACACTCAGGCTCACCACCATCAGTAAGTAATAAGTAGTAGTTAGAGGGCGAATACCTATCAGCTGCACGTCGCTCTCTAGCTGGTCTCTGCAATAGATCCTTCAATGGTGGTAGTGTCATTGGTTTTTCAATAAGAACCTCTTCCTCATTCTGACTCTCCTTACTCCCACTCGAGTTTGAGATGTCTAACTCGACTTCTTGGGTATTAGTCTTGTCAGAATTTGATGCCTCCAATCTATTCTTGTACATAACCTATTCATTAAAAACCACATCTCTATTACAAATAATCTTTCGGTTGTTCTCATCCCAGAGTCTATAACCGAACTCATCGCCACCATAACCAATGAACGTACACTTAATAGATTTGACATCTAACTTGCTTCTATCATTATAACTAATATGAGCATATGCAACACAACCAAATACACGCAAGTAAGACAAATTTACCTCTTTTCGCGTCCATTCTTCCTCGGGTAATCTGTTATCCAATGGAACTGATGGACCTCTGTTAATTAGGTATGCTGCTGTGTTTACTGCATCTGCCCAAAATATCTTAGGCAGTCCACTCTTCAACCTCATGAATCTAGCTCGCTCATTCAAAGTTCTGTTCATTCGTTCAGCCACCCTATTCTGTCTTCTAGGGAGTTGCTCTCACAGTCTTCTCCATGCGAATCCCATTCTCAGCACAATATTCCTTGAACTCACAGAGTTCATATTCACCTCCATTATCAGAACGAAGACACTTCACTTTCAGCCCCATTTAATTCTCAATAAGGGCTTTCCATTTCTTGAAAGTATCAAATGCATCAGTTTTATTTTTCAGAAAATAAACCCATACCTTTCGAGTGGAGTCATCGATGAAGGTCATGTAATACTTTGAACCACCAAGGGACTTCCTGGGCACTGGTCACCGTAGATCGCTATGCACCAACTCTAACATTTCAGCCTTCAAGGTTCTGCCACCTCTCGAGAAACTTACCGTTCTCTGTTTCCCAAAAACACAGCCTTGCATAGGCTAACTTTAATAGATTTTAGCCCTGAAAGTTTCCCTTTCGAACACATTACCTTCATCTCTTTCTCGCTTATGTGACCCATCCGATAGTGCCACAAATCAACATTGGTCGTAGCTCCTGCAAGATCAATCCAGTCCTTGGAATTGGTTATAGTATACAACGTCCCCTCCTTGTTCCCTCGTGCTACAATCATTGCTTCTTTACTGATCTTCCAACTGTTGCTTTCGAAAGTCACTGAGTATCCCTTTACATCAAGATGTTCGACTGAAAGCGAGTTTCTTTTTAATCCTGGAATGTGCCTAACACCATTCAGCTTTAATGTCGATCCGTTTGATGTGGATATCCGAACATCTCCTTTCCCCACAATCTTTAAGGACTCATCATCAGCAAGGAAGACTTGTCTGAATTCACCAGACACATAATTCTCCATTATTTTAGCATCACTTCATGAGTGGAATGATGCTCCAGAATTCAAAACCCACAATTCCAGCTGACTACTGACACTCAAGACCAATGCATCTCCAATATCGTCTGTGGTTGCGTTTGCTGTCTTCTGCTCATTCTGTCCCTACTTGTTTTTCTTGGGTGTTGTACACTGATTCCTGTAGTAACTAAAATCGTCACAATTCCAGCACTGGATTGAGTCTTTATCTTTCTTGGATTGACTATTTCCTATAGACTTTGATCTATCATGATTCTGCCTTCTCGTCGATCTGTCCCTATCTTTCATGTTCAGCGCTGACCCTGAAGTAGATCCATACTCTTTCCTGCTAACCTCCTCGCTAATTATCAGATCTCTCACTTCATCAAGCTTCAATTTATCTTTCGTGGATGAAGCACTAACTGCAGTTACATTGGCAACCCAACTATCTGGCAAAGAAGATAACAAAACTAAAGCATGTACCTCGTCAGTGAATTCAATTCCGACTGAACAAAACTGCCCAATGATCATGTTGAACTCATTTAGATGTTGCTATACAAGTGTGCTCTCTGACATTCTGAGGTTGAACAATCGTCTGATTAGATGAACCTTGTTCGCAATTGTGGGCTTATGATACATCTCCTCCAAGATTTGCAGCATCTCCCTTGCGGACTTGGCTTTAGTTGTGTGGTAGGATACATTCATGGACAACGATAAATGTATCGCACTCATCGCCTTTTCTGTTCAACAGATTCCACTCCTTCTGATCCATCTTTTGGGTTTCACCTTCTCTTCTAAGGGCACATACAGATCTTTACCGTATAGATAATCCTCGATCTGCATCTTCCCAGAATCCAATATTTGATCTATCAAACTGTTTGATTTAAATCTCCTCGTCGCTCATCGTGACTGCTCCTTTCGAACCTGAGGCTCTTGATACAAGTTGTTAGGATTTAGATATATGCACACGATGATGCAAAATAACACAAGATTTGTTTACCCAGTTCGTCTTATGACTACGTCTGGTGGTGATGCCAAGCCAGGTTTTTTCTTATCTTTTTGAACAAGTCAACTACAATGAGAAAACAATCATTTAATAGAAAACGTGCCCTAACCCTATGCCCATTATAATCAACTGGGCCAAAGGAAATATTGGCCCAAAAATTCAGGCTTCATACTCCAACACTTTCAAATACAAACAATTACACGATACTTGACCAAGATCCATGGTCAACTCATTGAACGTCTTTTCCCATCTCTTATGAAGCAATTATATTGGAATTGACAACACATTAAATTCTTTGAGAGCACAGAAGATGTGGCAACATGGCAGATAACAACTGTCGAACATTACAAAGGTACAACTGTAGAGGTTGGAGAATTCTTGTATCGACACGGTGTGCACCGAACCCCGCTTATCATCATATTTTGATATTTCTATTTGCTTGATAGGCTGTCATCGGCCCACCAAAATAATATTTATAAAGTTACTGAACAAACCCATTAAAAATGTAGTAGGATAATTACGGGTCGTTCCCAAGAAAGTAAATCAAAATTTAAATTAAATAAATGTGTTGAAAGAAAGATAAATAAATAAGGGGGGTTTGGATTGGCAAAATTCAAAAATAACACGAATAGTAAATCAAATCAATTTTTAAAAAGTAAAGTATACGAAATTTAATTAGTAACTTAACCTC
Source organism: Pogostemon cablin (assembly GCA_023678885.1). Classification (NCBI taxonomy): domain Eukaryota; kingdom Viridiplantae; phylum Streptophyta; class Magnoliopsida; order Lamiales; family Lamiaceae; genus Pogostemon; species Pogostemon cablin. The sequence continues at coordinate 28,974,990 of CM042969.1, read as the reverse complement.
GTAAGATAAACCTGGTTTAGAATGACGATCCCCTCAGGTTTACTGAATTAATTAATTACTGGAATTAGATATCTTACCTAATATGCAAACTCAAATCCCTAGATTGAAGGTACGACCAATTAATCCGAATGTTCTTAAGATCATCAATTAAGGTACAACCACTAAATTGAAATATTCACGAGTGACCCTATGGATTCGAACTTGAAAATGCATTAATACTCCAAATATAGAATTACTAGACTGCGAAAACCAGCTTGGAACATACAACCTAGATCCCATTACATCTAAAGGGAATAATCTCTATTTGCTACTAAATTCAGTCCTCACAACAATTACGGATTGTGGATCAAGAAATAGTAATAAGCAATAAAATAATTAATCAAGTTGGCCAGTCTAAAATAATTATCAAAGTGCTATAAATCAATTAAAAGCATGTAATGGAATAAATTCACACAAAAGATTCAATATAAAAATTCTTAATAATTAAATTAGCATTCAACGGGAGGTTCAAGAAATCTTTTACTATAAAAGGGGATTAGCCCCGCATGTTCATTACAAAATATGAAATAAAATTAAAGAACCGATGATGTGTGATTGCTCTTGAATCTTCACGCCTGCTTGTGAGAAGACTGTTGCTCATTTCCCTTCATTTTTCAGATAAATATCGTGCCTCTCATGTGTGTCTGTTCTGATGTATATATCTTCCTTATTTATCTTCTTATCCCCTAAGAAACCCAATTGATTTCTTTTCTTTTTTCTCGCTTCCCAAAATATCTCTTTCACGTCTTTTTTCTCTTTGATTGAACCTCCATCAGATTTGGAGAAGATGTGGCTGTGAAAATATGTGGAAGATATGCTAGCCAATTTGTTTCTTTATTTGGTCTGAATTTTCGTTTGACTCTACTGACACTGAAGGGTTCAGTGTTAGCTTAGCTGGCAGCAACAAATTTCTTCCATTAAATAGCCTATTTCCACATCAATTTATAATATTAAATCATTTATCTCTTAAAGCCAAGATAAGTCTATATTAGCACATAAAGAACATATAATTAAATCAAATAGACTTGAATTTTCACAAAATAATCATGATAAAATATGACTTATCAAATCTCCCCACGCAAACTGAGATCTAAAATAACAGAGAATAGAAAACCAAGGAACTCTATCTAAAAAAACAAAGAAAGACAAACACCTCAAGAGAAAAGTAACCAATGAGTATTCGGAACTAATATGAAATACGACTTTTTACTCAAAGTTTGCAACTTTCATGGCATCAAATCTTTCAAAATTCTAAGGCCTCACAAAGATTCAATAAAAAACACTCAAGTGTATGATTAGGTAGCAAGATCACTCAAAAATTGAACAAGAAAAGTCATTACCACAAACTTGCTCCCATATCAATTCTCCACCAATTTAAAATGGATTGTGTGCAACAATCAAAGGGTCTTTGATAGGATTGTAATGGGGCCTTAGGACAGGGTGAGGTAAAAAGAATGATTAGAATGGCTAAACATATCACTTTACAACATATGATCTCTATAAATCAAAACATCTATCATCCTCAAATTTTCCCTCTCAAAAGAATATTTTTCTTTCACTTATAATCTCCCCACACCTGCTCCTTTTCGAGTTTTGGAATAGCAGGTGTAACACTAAAAGAATCAGTGTCTGTACTATCCGGAAACATTCTGCAAACACAGACTACAACTCATCTGTTCTACTCTTTTTTTTTCAGATTTTTTTCTCTTTTTTTTCTTTTCAATCTTCCATTCATCCTTTTCTAGCTTTTTTTTCTTCTCTAATTTCTTTACATAAACTCCCATCTTCTTCTTCTTTTCACAACTCCCTTCAACTTCAAATCAAGCATAAAATGTTCCACACGATTCACACATTGCAAAGTAATAAAGGGTTAAAATGGAAGAGTTAAAGGAAGAAATGGGGATTTAGGGTTCATTTATGTTCTCATAATTCAAAGAAGAGGATTAGGCTCAACGTGGCTTTCCTAAGAGTTAATATGATCGGGTAGGACAATATAAGCCAAGAGGATTAAACCTAAGTGCCCTGATCATTTTACCACACACATCTAATCACATGATCTTGAAGTGCATTCAAAAGAGCAAGTTCTAGAATGAGCAATTCAACTTCAATGCACTCAAGAAAGAAATTCAATGGAACTTATAGATGATAGCTCGTTAAGACTCAAAAGCTCATGAAAAATTTGGTAGATTTTTCATAGAATTCGAAAGAAAACCAGCCACTACAACACAAAAATTTTAGCAAAGAATATCATATTTCAATAGCTCCGCAACACCACTGCTACCCCCTCAATCATGCATCATTCTCATCACCTCAAAAGATTTCAGCAATAGTACCAAAAAAATTTCAGAGATCACAGTAAGAAACAAACCATATTTACATCACTTTTCTACCCCAATTATCATATAAAATCCCTCTCCACACCTAAATGTTTGCTTGTCCCCAAGCAAAACACAGTATTAGAAATACTAAACATACAATTGGCTATAGAACACCTGATTCAGTTTTAGGTAGAGATTCGACCACGATCTCTCAAGTGCTTGACATGACCTTCCACTCGAGTCATCAACATGCGTTGATTTGCTTCAAACCACTCCATCCTCTTTATGCCATTTCCGCGAACCACAACAGGAAATTAAGAGTGAACAATTAGATAATTTATTGAAAATAAAGATAAAAATAAAATATGAAAATTGGGTTGCCTCCCAATCATCGCCTTTTTTATTGTCGTTGGCTCCACTTAGGCAATGTGTATCTTTATCAATTATAAACCATATCTTGCAACTCCATTCGGTCCACCTCAACCGTCTGGAATCCTTCATGATACTCCTTAAGTTGGTGCCCATTAACTTTGAAACTCTTTTCAGAATTTATGATTCTTATCTCAACTGCACCATGAGAATAAACATTAGTTACAATAAACAGACCAATCCAACGCAAAACGCAACTTACACTACAAGAAACAATTGGAATACCGACGGATTACCAACGCTTTATTGATTTAATATGATTTATTTTTAAAAAAATCATTAAAAGAAATTACCGATGGTTTTTGCGACGGATTACCGATGAAATTAGCGACGGATTGTTTTCCGTCGATATATCTATTATTATTTTGGAGGGATTAAATCCCGGAAGATTAACGATGATAATTTTCCGTAGGTAAATATGTATAATTTTATTTAAAGAATATTAATTTTAGTCTTATATTAACGACAGATTTAATCCGTCGGCAAATTTATCAAATTTTATTTTTTTAAAAAATTACCGATGAATTATCTGTTGCTAAATATATCAATTTTTATTTAAAAAAATTAATTTTAGTCTTTAATTTACCGATGGATTTTAATCCTTTGATAAATATATCAAATTTTATTTTTAAAAAAAATATATAATTTTAGTCTTCTATTTACCGACAGATTTAATCCGTAGGTAAATTTATCAAATTTTATTTTTTAAAAATTAAATTAGTCCTCAATTTAACGACGAATTATCTGTCGCTAAATATATCATTTTTTATTTTAAAAAATTAATTTTAGTCTTTAATTTTCTGATGGATTTTAATCCGTCGGTAAATATATTAAATTTTATTTTTTTAAAAACATAAATTTATTATTCTATTTACTGAAGGATTTAATCCGTCGGTAAATTAATAAAATTTTATTTTTTAAAAATTAAATTAGTCTTTAATTTATCGACGAATTATCTGTCGCTAAATATATTAATTTTTATCTTTTTTAAAAATAATTTTAGTCTTTAATTTACAGACGTAATTATTCCGTTGTTAAATATATCAATTTTTATTTTTAATTTACCAACGAGTTTAATCCATCAGTAATTCTAAGAGTAATAAAATTAGGATATCTATCACTAAATACGCCTTCACCCCAATACAATCAAAATCAAGCCCCAACTTCATCCCACTTAGAATATTTTAGACATAGAACAAAAAATCAAAAAATAAACATTAAAATCGAAATCAAGCCCTAGCTCCTAATTATCGAAGAACAGCCGACGAAATCAAAGAACTGCCACCACTTCTCACCGCCAGCCGCACTCTCGATTGCCGTTCGCGACGTCACTTAGTCCCGGTTGCGAGCCTTCTCATTCACGATGCCATTCTGACGCAGCTTTCCCATTCCCAGTTGCTCGACGTCATTCTCTCATCGTCGGCCACATCCAGATAATCGTTGTTTGAGCCGGTCACTCGTCATTGATCTTGTTAGCACCTCCCGCTCGCCCCCGCACCCACCTCCTGCTCAACACACATTCTTTCCCTCTTCTCTCCACTCCTTCCCTCTCCTTCTCTCGTTCCCATTTTGTCTTGTCCTTCCCCTCAATTTTTTTTTCTTTTTTTTTCGCCTTTTCAGTTGGGGGTTTAAACCCTTATTGAGCCCTTTCTGAGACTGCGCAAAGAATGCCAACGCACCTCGACCTAAACCCTAGCAAGGGCTCGTCGTGTTCACAGGAGACTCCGTTATGCCTTCACCAACCCGTGCTTGGTAACTTCTTAATCCTTGTTCATAGAAATGCTTGCTTTAGTATTTTGATTGAGTTAGTGTTCTTGTTTCCTAAATAAATGTATGTTATTTTCTAGATTAATAAAAAGTTTAAACCTAAAACATACAAAGCCTTACATAGTGAAATTAGGGATCTAATGTAGTCGAAAAGGCTAGTATGGGACTCAGTCATCATTAAAAAATTTGTAAGAATATAAATAAGATTGGAGGTCAATTTGTCACATAAGTGATGGATTTCTAAGTGCAATCAGCCAAGGTCACTAATCATCTAAGTAATGTGGTGGCATATTGGTTTATACTTAGTTATTGAAAGAAAAGTAAAAATATTGATAATTTTCTTATTTCAAGGTTTCGGTGTATTCTCTATGACCGGACATGTGAGCTCGTATTCTAAATCTGTTTACAATTAGAAAAATGAACTATTAACTTCTTTGGAATGCTATTTTGTTGTAGTTGACAGTGGCATAGCAGTGGCCAACTTTTTCCGAATTGCTTATTAGCAACTCAAATCTTTCTTACTTGGAATACTAATGAAATTGTTTTTATGTTGCCAAAATTTACTTTAAAAGGTAAAATTGTGGTTAAAAAAGCAACCTTCAGAAAAATTTCCTTTGCCGTTATTTGTAGAGAGGATGTATATTGCTGATAAACTTAGTGAAGTCAATGTGAGGAAGAGTATGAAGAAATATTTTCTCTCTAATATGAAGGTGTGATCTCTTACTACCACTGACTTTGGATTTCTTACTAAGATAGTAAGATACTATTACCATATGAAATGATTTGAGTCATGAGTACTAGGTTTAGAATATCTTCATCTTTATATTGGTGTTTTGAAAACGTTCAACATTTATTCTGATTTATTAGTAGAAACTTGTATAGATATTATTATTTTTTAAGCTTATAGTACTTCCTATGTGCCTCTCATTTTATTTTGATGTATTCTTCTATTTGGACAAGTTTATTTAAGTTAATATCATATATTAATATCTTCCTTTTATATTTCAGCACCATCAACTCTTATAGAGATGCTTAGAGAATGGATATTTAAGCCTTCTCTGTTCACAATCCACTCAGAAAATTCTAAGTAAATTGTACTTCCTGATGGTTTTTCTTTCTACGACATTGTGGTTTTCTTGGCATATATGTTGTTGAATCTGAATTTTTCTTGTCTTTATGGTTGCAATTGTGCCTCTTCAGATGTTGTTCATGTTGCCACTAAAAAAATACGTGATCTACAAGTGAATTCAGTTATTATTACGGCATGAAACTCCATCTAGGGGATACTCATGTATAATTCTTAGACTTATGTTAGGGATATCGTAATTGATATATCTTTTTTCAAAATTTAATTATAAGATATAGTCATGTGAGTTGTGGCCCCGAACCTCACTCCTAAGCTGACTCTACTGGAAAAGGTTTGATGCATTTTCATTTTAGTGATCCATCTCCAAATTAGTTAAATTATCATGCGTACAACATCAACTTTTAGAATTTATTTAGTTACCTGATATGGCTTTATGATCGGTGTCATTTTCACCTAGATTTTAGTGTCTCTTTATTATGTATTTTTGTGTGTTTTTATTCATTTTAAATATCATTTGGTGGTGTTATATGAAGATATGTAGATGTGTGCTTTGAAATGATGAATATGTGATTTTCATGATTAAATACCTTAAATTGTGCTATATTTGTAAATATTTAGACAATTGGTATTTTGGTGTAATTTGTGTAATTTTCAGGTAAAAATGGATTCTAGACATGATAAAGAAGATTTGGGAAAAAAATGAATCTCAATTCGGAGTTGAAACAAAGGAGAACGAGCCAAAACAAAATTACTGAAATTGCACCAACTTGACCAGAGTCATGAACTCGACCACCAACTCGACCAGAGTCTTGAACTCGACCTCAAACTCGCCAGAGTCTTGAACTCGAGTCGAGTTAGTGCTGAAAGCTCAAAATGTGTGCCAAACACGGACCTGTAAAAAGAGCCATGTCCCGGTATTAGAAACACCTGCTCGCCCACACTGAGACGTGTGCGAAACACGACCAGTGCTCCGTTGGATGCCGAAAACTGCCCAGAAATGCACTTCCAACTTGTTTAATTTTTTTGTATTCATACGGAGCTCAAAACTAGAAGTGTAATATATGGTTAGAAAGCCAAGGAAGAGAGGATCGCGTGACTGCAAAAATCACTTGAATCAAAGAGTGGATGTGAAAGTTATGCGCGAAACGGTGAGACTGCGATGCACGCGATGCACCAACTCGATCCGAGCTACAACAACTCGAGTCGAGCTCTGCACAAAGTCAGTTTTAAGTCCAGGACGTGTTCTAGAAGCTTCCATGGAGTATAAATGCAAGTTTTGATCACAAATTACGAAAGGAATCATTTCGGATCAGCTTCCACACACACTAGACACCTAAATAATACACATTCATCTCCATCTCTTCCACCCTTCACTTCATCTATCCAATCCACTTTATTTTCTCAAATCCATCCATAAATCCATCCATCCACCAATCTAAGAAGAGGAATTCGTCATTGGTTTAAGATTTTAGCATGATCAAGGAGGAGCAAGTTCACCATCAAAGGGGAGCCAACTTACCTTTATTTTGTTATTTTCTTCATTATTTGGCTCAATTGGAGCATGCCATGGATTATGTTGAAATTGTGATGATTTTTTGTGGCTAGCCCTCATGTGAGGCTAGCAATGTGATTGGTTAGGAATTATATAGATTTTGCACACTACATGTTTGATGAAATAATTGTTATGAATATTTTCTATCATGAATGTTTATTCTTATTTTATGTATGATTTGTGTGATTAAAATCTCTATTCATAGTGTTAGGATGGCTACATGAATGAGAGTTACTATGGTTATAATGGTCAAATGAATCAAATTCACTCTCAACATTACAATTATGAAGGATATGATGAATGGCCAAGAGCCTACAATGGCAACACATTCCAACTATTGGATTGTATACTAAAAGCCTAGCTTTAGTATGAACAATGTTTTAACAATATTTGAAATGAGAATCATTGATCAAATGATTGCGTCTTATAATTTATTTATATGTCGATATAATAGTCCACTTACTTTATATTGTAGATAATATGTTGTGCGACAACACGTGGAAGATCATATTATCGATTTTCTTATAAAGTATAAATAGATGCTCACAACCGAGATAGACGGGGACTCTCTATTAGGATGGTTGTAGTGTGATTTGATATTAGTTTGTCTTGACTATAGAATTACATTAGTGCACTTTGTGTGTATAGAGCAGGACCGCTTGTGATCGTTCGACTTATACTGACTATACAGGAGAACTTGATCTCAGTTATTATGGAAGTTTGTGCTCTTAATCCTAATACAATAAACTCGACATGGAAGGCAGTATGTATTTCTTTGATTCATCAATGGGTGAGATTTAAATATATTATATCAACAAACTCGGTGAGTTGGGAAGTAGTGCTGTCTCTATGGTGTGTTGTTGATTGTAGAAGGAATATGTGTCCTATTAAATAGGTTGATGATGTCCCCTTGAAGAGCTCATAAAGATTATCACGTAAACTCTGTAGGTAGATTTATTTCGGCATGATAATGAGGTTGAGTGGTACTACTCTCGGATGAGATATTAATTAATTGAGTTGTCAGTAACATAATTAATTAATGGACATTGTATATCTTAAACACAGGGAGACTAACGGGCTCATAATAAGAAGGAGCCCATAAACGTAATTATGGGATTAGAGCGGCAGTGTAGTAATAATATTTTAGTGGAATATATTATTATTATTGGACTTAAGTACAAGTTTTGGGCTAAACTTGGATACTCAAGCCCAATGGATGCCCGACTCTAATTTCTCTTCCTGGTCCCTGCTGTAGCCTATAAATAAGTCACCTCAACTTATTCGGAACCCTATGGTTCACGCATAAAACACGTTGAGAGAGGGAGAAAAGCAGATTGAGGAGATCTTGAAGATCGTCGCCCACACGACGTCAAGATCGAACTTGGGAATACAGTAGAAGATCAAGAGCTCATTTTCTACAACTGTTCATCCTCTACATCAAACCCTGGTGAAAGGTAATATATTTCTGTCTTAATGCTTTAGCTAGATTAGAAACGCATGGAACCCTAACGGTTCATGTTAACCAAACGATCGAATGCCAGCACCGACCTCATCAAGGATACACTTATTCTGCTCCAAATTCCAACATCAAAGTTTCTCCCGAATTACTAGATATGACTAAGGATTTTACGGAAGAAACTAGAGCATATACTAGAGAAGCCAAAGAGAGGATTGCATTAAGCAAGAAGAATGATGAAGAGAAGTCATCCTTGGAGGATACATTGCTAGCATTCATGAAAGATATAAGGGCTTATATGGAAAGGGGAGATGCCGAGTTTGAAGCTAAAATTGATGAAAATGAGAAGAAGATTGATGATTGGATGGACTCCCTTGAGTATCAATTGAGCTAACTTGTAAGTGCTTTGAATAATTCTCAACAAATTGAAGAGGAAAATCATATGGAGGATAAAAAAGAAGAGAAATGGAAGGTTGAAGAAGGGTTGGAGGAAGAGAATTTGATGGTAAAAGAATCAAGTGAGAAGATTGAAGAGCCTATTGAGGCTAATGAAATAGAAAAAGAAAAGCAAGATGTAGAAGCAAATGAAGAAGACTTAAAGAGTGAAATGAGCATTTCTAAATCCTTAAACTCTTTAAGTTGAAATGAATTTATTAATATTGTTTCTATAGACTTTGTCTTACCTCTTGATACCTCACAAATTCTTAGGGACAAGAAGAAGTTGGAAGAAACGTTGGGGATATTCATGGAAAAACGGAAGAAGTGGTTCGCTAGAATGGAGAGGAAAATGGAATATCACGCAAGGATAATTGGCAATTTCAAGCTCAATCTAAAGAGTGTCAACGAGGCCATCACTTGCCACAAGTACTTAAAGGATGAAGAAGCTCAAAGATTAAGGTATGGTGGCAAGGACGACCGCTATCCATGGCCATTCCGATGAATTTAAAAATTTCCATCTGGCTTGAAGACTTAAACTTAGCGTTAAATATGAGGCAACCCATTATTTTAATTGCTTTCAATAAGGGTGATTGATTTGATTTTTGGTGTTTTGGTTTGATCTTTGTGTTTTTTTGTGTTTTGTTTAGGAATTTTGATGTGCTTGGTGTGGATTCGGAGCGTATTGGATTACGAGAAGTGCTACGAGGGATGCTTCAAAGGGAGTATCTATTATTTAGCTCAAACTTAATTCAAGCCTTAGCGAAGAATTATGTTTGGGGGGGAGGTTGATTTGTTATATGCTCTTGTAGTTCTCATGTTATGAACATTTGCACCGACGCACATAGTTTCCTTATGTCATGTGCTTTTGTGATTTTTTTTCTTATTTTTCTTGTGTTGTTGGTTCTTTGTTGTTTTCATGTGTGTTGGTAATGTGGATATTGATTGTGAATGGGAACTTGTTGGTGGAATTAGGATGTTAGATTAGGAAATCATGATAACAAGTGCATTTTAAATGGTTCAATGAGCAAAAGATGATGTATAAATATACTTTGGTCCTAACAAAATGAACCATGAGATTTTGAGCCTAACCATACATCATAACGGTTTCATTTCTTTGTGAGAGGATCGATCATTTGTGTACAAACTAGAACTTGCTTGTTGACTTTTCTATGAAGCTTGTTGGTAAACACTTGAGAAACAATAAGAGGCCATCCTTGATCATAATAGCCTATGGCCAAACACATTTTTCCTACCTTTTTACATTATTCATTGTTAGTCAACTTGAGCCTTATAAGCCTATATTCTTTCATGAGCACATTCTTTAGCCAAAATACTACTTGAAGCTAAGAAATAACCTTATGTGTGGAGTTTGACTAGAGAGAGCCTGGGAAGGCTTCCCTTGATCAATGAGCTGGCGAGCCATCGTAAGCAAATTTCTGATATCTTTAGGGTCAGAAGCGGAGCCAGGGTCCGGCGGCGGAGCAGGCGGTGGAGCCACCGCATCCGCCTCCATCATATCGGCGTCTCCGCCACCATTCATGGCATTAGAGTTTGCTTTTCAGCTTCGGTAGAATAGAACCAGATGTTTCCAGCAAATTCAGTGGCAATTCTGTTGATTCTCTTCTTTTTAAGCATTTGGGCCTTAAAAAATGGGCCGGGCTAATTTAATTGATGGGCCGAAGTTTGTTAATTGCCAAAATTGTGATGACATAATTAATGGTTAGGACATGGGTAGATTGTGAGTTCACAATTTGGAAAGAATTTTAAATGTCTCCATATTGGGTGGATATTAAAATGGGGTAAGGTATGGGTGGACTGTGGAGGAATTTTTTGGTTGAGTGGGGAAAAAAAATTAAATAAAAATTGTTAATAATAAAAAGAATTGAATGATAGAGATCAATGCTACTTTTTCATATTATGACATTATTATAATACTTTCCCAAAAAATTCTTAGGATAACTCTATGGGTAAAAATTCTAACCTATAAAAGATGTATAGTAAATAAATTTGATAAAATTATGGCATATGCAATTATATAACAATGTCACTTTTTCATTCCTAAACATTTTGTACCAATGAATACTTTATAAAAATAATATAGTGCTTTTTGTCAAAAAAAAACAATCTTTCAAAATCGATCAAAACTAAAAAAAAAACGCTCAACTCTTTTTCTCTCGGATTGATTTAATATGTGTGTGATTGTGTGTGTAAACGAGTGAGTGAGTAGAGATCTTGAACTGGTTTTGAAGCAATAATATGATGCTTTTAAATAATAAATAAAATATAAAATATTTTGTGTGTTAAAAGAAAATGATAAAATTGAAATCCATTTATGTTGATTGCTTTACCATATTAGAAATTTTATGGGATTGACGAAAATGAAATTAATAGTGTTCAATAGCACCCCACTGCCAGCACATATTTTTTTTAGGCTAAGAAGAAAAATAAATCCATGCAAACACAATTGTTCTTTAAACTCTCTTATTCTTAACTTGATATGAATCAACACATAATCTTACAATATAACATAAATTTTAATTAAGTAGAGGTGTGACTATTGACGATTTGTCATAAAATAATAACTGATATTTATAAGAGAGGATACTTCTCATATTTCCGGCGCCGTAAACCCAACTCACTCAAATGATATACTCCCTTCATCTACTGATAATGTAATGTAGATGTATCAATTTTGTAATATTGGTCGTCTACTGCCTCCCAAAAATATTGACACACTTATTTTTAGTTGTCTTACAGAAATTGACATATTTCCTTTTAAGGAACATGAGACCCAGACAAAAATAATTTATTTATTTACATGAACCCAAACATACATCACACTCATCACTAATACAACTACCCACTACATATTATTATTTCTTTCACTTCATTTTATATTAAATTATTATACTCCTTAATCTCCGTGTCAAAAAAAAAGTGTCAATATCTCTAGAACGGACAAAATAAAAGGGTCCCACGCATCACCCATCACTTACCATTAAAATAAATATTTACTTAATATAAAATAATAATCCTCGTTAATTTAAGTTTAAAAAGCAAATTATTATTCTATCGAGTATAACAACAATTCGATGGCACATATATTCATATTAATCTTTATTTAAAGGGTGAATTTCTATCGTGGCCACATACAGCAAATTAAGGTACAATATAGCGCACTCGCTTAATTATTATCAACTTCACAATTATATATCCAACCACAATTAATCCCTATTTCAAATCTTATCAACTTGACATTATTAAACCACAATTATGCCTGATTTCATATTTCAGATCTTTGCACATCCGTACCTACAAGGCAATGCCAACCTTTATTTTATTTTATTATTATAATACTTTTATGTTATATCTATAGTACAATTAATTCACCTTTAAGATCCTTTCTTATACTCCATATTTAATCACCAAAAATTTTGTGAAACTGTTCTATGAAAAGATGGTGCGATCATGTTTCACTTCTTGACATACCTTATTTTTCTGTATAAGGATTCATATTAATTTTTGGCAATTTATTGTGTGCACCCGGTGCACCTAAAGATATGGTGCATCCATATACAAATATAAATAAAAACATAGTATACAATTAAGAGTAAAAATGTATACAATTTAATTGTTAATTTTTTTAATGAAAAGTTGTATATAATATTTAATAAAATGTTATACACATATGGATGGATGTTAATTTTTTTTAATGAAAACTTAATGTGAAAAAAAAATACAATTATTACAAAACACGTATACAAAATAGAATAATATGTATACAAAATTAAATAAAAAGATATACACATGTGGGTGCAAGAATGCACCCGAGTGTACCCAATATACACTCTAATATTTTGTAGTACATAATTAATTAATAAAAAAAAAGAGTCTATCATGATATCTAGTTCTTCTGTATGAGGATTAATATATTATTCTTTTTGTTGTAAGTGATTAAAAAAATAACTGATTTTTCCGTATCACATTAATTAAATGTATTTCCTATTTGATTTTATCTAAAAAAAAATAAAAATAAAAGCCCTCTTCATCATTCACACAGCTTTTTGGTTGGGTCTCTATTGAAGTGAAAATAGTGCTAGTCGGCGTCATCTACAATTAATCCCAAAATAAATAAATAAAGCCAAATTTATAAAATTAAAAGGCGTGTAACGTACTTTAAAAAAAATTAAATAACAATGATATAATATTGTGATTATTTCATGAACAATTTACAGTATAAATAAAAAAATAATAACATTTTAAAAGAAGACAAAGTCTCTTGTGAGACATTAGTTATATGAGACGGTTTGTGAGACGTGTTATATGTCAATTAAGATAAAGTATGATTAATGAGTGTTAAAGTATGTTTTCTAAATTATGATGAATGATGAATTAGAGTATGATTTTAATGTGTTATAATATGATTCATTATTAATATACTTTAACTACAAATAAACATATTTTATTTATATACTATGCATACTTTAGTAATGAGTCAACCTGTCTCATATCCGTTTTACAAAATATCTGTCTCACAAGATAGTGTCTCTTAAAAAAATATGAAATTTTTAATAAAAAATAATAATTAATTATGGAAACGTACAATAGTTTTGCGGTGAAATAATCTCATGTAACACTTCTCTTATATCATTAATTTTATAAAAACGCATGCATGATTCATAAAAAAATGTCAATTAATTTTAAGTGGTTAGCTAGTGATAATCATCATTCCCAACAAAAATTCAATTCAGATTTTGGATGATTATTTCAAGTTTTGACGATTTTGAGTGCACCTAGTTTAGTTGCTTCATTAATGCCTCCATTACCAAAATCCCACACATTAGTGTGTCATTCTCTACCAACCAAAGCGCTCCAATATAAAAATAAATAAATAAAAATTTAATTAAAAAGAAAGAAAGAAAGAAATAGGACATACTATAACTCTCTTTAGTGACTTGATTAAAAATCTAAATCCTAGTCTTTCTTACGTACATCAAAGTGTATTGTACACTCAAGTTTAATACTATTAGTATCATTTTGTATCTTTGCATTCACATTTATTAATACACTTTATCTTTAAGGGGTTTTCTCATGAATTTATTTAAAATTAAATTAATCACTGTAAATTCATATTTAAAAAGATGATATTACTATTTTTCTGTATATTTTATGGCTAATTATTTTTAACATTAAACTTTGTTATACGTTAGAGTTGTTAATATCAATTTAATCAAATTAAATAGATCATCCATTCATCCTGTGAATTTTGAATCTATAATCCATATACAAGATGCGAAGAAAAAAAAAAACTAATTTAATTTTTTTAGGTAAAAAAAAATTAAAATATAATTCATGCGATTAAGAGATTTCTAATTATATTTTGGTGTTATATTAACCTATCATACAAAAAAATAAGAGAAAAATAAGAAAATATCAACCAGATCTAAGAGAAGAAAAAAAAACATAAATAGACAAGCATTTAGATTAATTATGATATCTTTTATACTTATTTAACTAATTACACAAATAAAATATGAGAGATGATAGTGTGCAATGACACACTTTTAGGAGGATTTAATTTTATTTATTTTTTTATATTTGAGAGTTACATTTTAAAATACATTAAATTACTTTGCTCAACAAATCTAAATATATATATATATATATATATATATATATATATATATATATATATATATATATATATATATATATATATATATATATAATAACACCTAAAGTCAACTAAAGTTTTCCTCTCAAATTTTGGGTCAAAATCTTTTCTAATTTCTCATCAATTACTCAATTCTCTTCAATTTCTCACATTCCTAATTTATTAATTTTTGGAAAAATCACTAATAGATACACACTTTTAACCTAAATTACTATGAGATACAATGAATTTAAATAATTACTCTTACATACAAAATATTAAAGTAAAATATCAAATATAACCTTATAATCCCATATACTTTTAAACCACCAACCCTACCCCACACCCACCCACCCCCCCGACTGGAGTCTGGCGTTGACCGCCGCTGACCGCCGCCGCCTGCTGCCGGAATTTAAAATGTGCAAACAAAATGTGTAAAAACAAAATTGTACAAAGCAAATTGTGCAAATACATAGGGGTATTTATGGTATCACAATCATAATTGTGTAGTTATGAGTAATAGTACTTTGAGTCATGTAGTTTACAGCAATTATACATTATTTTATGTACCTCCTAGTAAGTAACCCTTAATTTTTCTATTTAATTATGATTCAAATATAGAAGTAATTTTAGGATAATTTAATTTTACATTCTTATTTTTCTTCTTAACAACACAATATTAAAACATAAGAAACTCTAGAAATTACGATGAATCATATTTCTATCTCAGAATATTCACAATAAGAACAAGAATCTTGATTATCTTTCCTTGATGCAAATTCTAATGTTTGATAATGTTTTTTTTTCAGCTTAAAAGGTCTATTGTTATTTTGACTATATTTTTCGTCTTTGTTTGTGACACAGCCGCAAAACATAGGTGCGGAAAGATTCAAACGTTGTGCACCAGTGACGAGCAACAATTTTCTCCGACAGTAGATCCACGGACCAAATTTTGATTTCTCATGTCTATTTTATTCTTAATTTTTTTCACCAATGTTAGTAGAGCGCCATTAACTGTTGCGTCTGTTTTCACCGAAGTAGAGTGCAATCCCTCATCGTATAGCTTATGGGTTCTTTGTTTCTGAACTCGCCAAAATAAAACGGTATAAAATTGGTTTTTTTTCTCTTTTGACCTCTCATGTATTAGAGGCATTTTTATTTCATTTTGAAAGTAAAATTCTAATAACTTTGTTTCAATCTATCTAATGGTAGGACTCTCGGATGCCATTTTTAATGGGAAATTAAGATGCGTTGATGAAATCTCCAATCCAAGCAAATGAAATCCTTTCCGATCCCCTCTCCGATTCCTAAGGTCTATACAACAATTAATAATAAAAATAAAAAATTATGTACGAAATTTAGAAGGGGTGGGTTGGAGAGAGAGGGAGACGGGGGTTAGGGATGAAATTATGATTAAAAAAATTAATTAAGGTAAACTTAAAATTTTTACAAAATTATACTAATAGGGTGGAAATTAAAAAAATAAAGCAAGGAAACCAAAAATGTATATAAAGGACAAAAAATGAAATGGGATATGTAGTATGAGACCAAATGTGCATTTTAACAGTATATATATATTCCCTCTATCCCCTTAATACGTATCTATTTTGACATTTTGGTCCGTCCCAATACAAAGTATCTATTTCTTTTTTTGGATTGATGTGACATAAAAAGGACCCATACTCAACACTAATACAACTACTCACTACACATTAAAATATTATTTCTCTCACATCAATACACATTAAAGTATTATACTCCTTAATCCACGTAAATAAAGTAAATGAATACATATTAGAGGGACAGAAGGAGTATATATATATATATATATATATATATATATATATATATATATATATATATATATATATATATATATATATATAATGTGTGTATGTGTATGTCAATTATGATGTATATAAGTATATTGACTATTACAAAAAATTATATTTATAGAATTCAATTTCTTAAAACCTATCCCCGTGCATCACACGAGTTAAAATGCTTGTTCATTAATTAACAATAATATCTTAAAACATCTATTTCACAGTTTTTTTGCTAATGTGGATAGAGTATCCTTCTTCCTTAGTGACATGGCAGAAGGAGATAATTCATAGCACTTTCCATTCTAGCTTTATTTTTTTTACATTTTTTTTCTTTCTTTTTGCTTTCAGTATAATTCTTAATCTTTCATGCGTTATTTTTTTTTAACTGCATACTTTTTTTAACCTTCCTTTACTTATTTTTTGTTTTTATTCTTTGTGGCATTAAATTTCATTAAATAAATAATTGCATCCTTTTTATATAAACCTCATTTGTTCACTTATTTTTCAATCTTATGTTTCTCTCCTCCTTCATAAAAAATACTTAACTTTGTGAGTGGTATCGAAAAAAAGATGATGTGTTTGATGAAATTGACCGGTGGACGATGGAATAGAGTGGTGGACAACGAATTGATTAAGTGGTGGACAACGAACAAGAAAATAGAATAACATAAGTATGAGGTAAGGCATGTTTTCTGTAATTTTATGCTTTCATTCTCTCTCTCTATTCTTTATTTCATTTTAATGAATAAGATTTGTTGTGGAAAAGTTATAATCTTTCTTCCCTTCAACTGTAGATCTGTATCTGAAGACTGTGCGTTTGATGGGATTGAATATGGAGGACGTCAATGAACAAGGAATTAAAATAATCATAGATCCGTATTTTTTTTTTGTTGTGTTTTTTCTAATAATTAATTGTATTGTGATGATTACAAAAAGTGTGGAAGAGAGAAATTAAATGTAAGAACATGTGTAATTGTAAGCTACGTCTATCATTATAATTTCTTATGGATGATAATGGTTTTGTGAATAAATACTTAAATTAATTACTTATGAATAATTTATTATGAATTAAGATTCTTGAAGAATTGCTTAATTACTTATTTATATTCTACCGTATCAACTCAAAACAATTTTTTTAAAAGTTTTTTTTTATGAATAAGTAAACATAATTAAATATATGTATGCATTATAAATAAATTTGATCTCCCATCTAAATTATGTAATTACATATCTTAACAAATTCAACAAAATCATTTTTATTAAAAGTTCATTCTAAAGTTCAAATTAATGTTTTCATATTATAGTATGTTATTTTAAAGAATATACTTTTATTTAATTATATATATATATATATATATATATATATATATATATATATATATATATATATATATATTTTAAGTATACTATAGCAGAAACTTTTCTGCCTACGTGTCGTCTCCAGAGCGCTCCATTATGACGTATAATTTTCTCATTTTTTTGAATTTTTAAATTATTTTTTTATGTTTTCCTTATTTACTTATCATTAACTTCCTTAATTAATATTTTTTTTTAAAATAATGTAATTTTTTATTCTATTTATTAATCTTAAATAGGTAATAAATTAAAAAAAATATTTATAGAAATTAAGAACAAAATATGGAGTAATTAAAAATAAAAATATGTTTATTTGAGATAATAATAAATAAAAATAAATATATATATATAATTTAAGAAAAAAATTAAATTAAAAATATATATCAAAATATAAATTAAATATATATTTTTTTTTACGTGTGCACCTCATTAATTTATCATTTTTTTTTTATTTTGACCGATGACTAATTAAATTTTGAATATTTTTATATATTTATTTTGGTGTCATTATTTAATTATTAAATCTTTTATTGTAAATAAATTAATAAGAATAATTTAAATTATATATGAAGGAAAAAAAAGAACATTCTATATAATATTTTCTCACACCCCACCTATAAATAAGCTTTTTGGTTATTTATTCCAAAAACACATTCAATTTTTCAAGAGGAGTAGAAGCTTTCTTCAAGTTCGTCTAGATAATTGATTTATAAAAAGTATAAAAATTTATTTTGATGGAGCGAGATTCGATTTACTTCAATAATTGAATCTCATTCACCTCTAAAGATTCAAATAATTGATCCCATTCACCTCTAAAAATTCAGTTCAAGTATTCTTCAAGAATCAATTCAAGTATCCTTCAAAATGAATAAGAGAATCGATTGATTCAAGTATTCTTCAAGAGGAATAAGATAATCGATCCATTCAAATATTCTTGAATAATTCAAGTTTTTTTGGAATCGATTATCGATCGATTCAAGTATTCTTGAATAATTCAAGTATTTTTAGAATCGATTTACCTCTTCAAGTATATAATCTCAAGTATTCTTTCTTCAAGAGGAATAAGAGGATCGATTCAAGTATTCTTGAATCATTCAAGTATTTTTGGAATCGGTTTACCTCTTCAAGTATATAATATCAAGTATTCTTTAAGAAGAGGAATAAGAGGATCGATTCAAGTATTTTTTTTAGATCGATTTATCTCTTCAAGTAGATAATCGATTCAAGTATATATTCTTTAAGAAGAATAAGAGGTCATTCAAGTATCTTTAGAATCGATTTACCTCTTCAAGTAGATAACCTATTAAAGTCTTTGTTAAGATGTATTCTTTCAGATGAATAAGAGTTAAAAAAAATAGATTCATGTAGATCATTTAAGTATTTTTGGAATCGATTTACCTCAATCGAAAGCTTTCTTCAAGTTATTTAATTTTAATTATTATTTTATATTATATTTTTTTAATATATTACTTGACAAATGATATTGGAATTGAGTTTTTAAATAATTGTTGATTTATTAATTTTAGCATATTAATTTTATTTAAGTATTCATATGTATTTGAATTATTTAATTATGACAAATAAAATTTGTTTTCTTTAATTATTAATAGAGTGTATATTGAACCCGGGTGCACCCATATGTGTAGCACTTTTTATTCTATTTTGTATATATGATATTCTATTTTGTATACGTGTTTTGTAATAATTGTATACTTTTTTCGCACTAAATTTTTCATTAAAAAAACTAACATTCATATGTGTATAATTTTTTATTTAATAGTGTATACATATTTTTTTAATTATTATATATTTTTTTACAGTCAATTTTTCATTAAAAAAACTAACAATTAAATTGTATACATTTTTTGTCATAATTGTATATGTTTTTATTTATATTTGTACTTAGGTGCACCCTATCTTAGGGTGCATTCAGTTGCACATTATAATTAGCCTTAATAATATAATCTGAAACTAAGAATATTAACTATATATATATATATATATATATATATATATATATATATAAATTCATTATAAATTTATAAATATTTTAAAATATACGTATTATTAGTATATAATTTGAAACCTAAAAATTAGGCAAAAAAAATTGTGTGAGACCGCCTCACGTAAGGGTTTACATGAGACGAACAAAAAATAATAACTTATATTATGAAAATGATACTTAATTAATGGAAAATGATAATGTTATTTCATGAACCAATATTTAAAGTATAAATGAAAAGTGATAACATTTTATCGAGAAAGTGATTACTATTTTAAAAGGGTGTAAAATGGTCTCATGTGAAACAATCTCAAGGGAGACTTACCTAAAAAATTTAGTTAAAAATATTAAATATAATAAATTCATTACAAATTTATAAATATTTAAAAATATATTATATATAAATTTAATTTAATTTATATTTCATATTAATTTTTTAAAAAATAATTAATTGAAATAGAATTACTATTATATAACTGATTAAGAAATACTTAACTTTTATCATAAATAAAAATAATAAATATTATATATATATATATATATATATATATATATATATATATATATATATATATATATATATATATATATATATATATATATATATATCTTAAGCATACTATAGCAGAAAATTTTCTACCTACGTGTCGTCTCCAGAGCGCTCCGTTATGACGTGTAATTTTCTCATTTTTTTGAATTTTTAAATTATTTTTTTATGTTTTCCTTATTTACTTATCATTAACTTCCTTATTTAATATTTTCTTTTTAAAATAATGTATTTTCTTATTTTATTTATCAATCTTAAATAGATAATAAATTAAAAAAAAATTATTTATAGAAATTAAGAACAAATATTAATTAAAAATAAAAATTATATTTATCTTTTCTTACATGTGCATCTCATTAATTTATCATAAAATAAATTTAATTTTTTTTTATTTATTTTGATTGATGACTGATTAAATTTTGAATATCTTTATGTATTTATTTTGGTATTATTATTTAATTACTAAATCTTTTATTGTAAATAAATTAATAATAATAAATTTAAATTATATATAAAGGGAAAAAAAATTCCATATAATATTCTCCCACACCCCACCTATTAATAAGTCTTTTTGGTTATTCATTCAAAACACAACCATTCGATTTTCAAGAGGAATAGAAGCTTTCTTCAAGTTTCTCTAAATAATTGATTTATTAAAAGTATAAAAATTTATTTTGATGGATTTAAATAATTGAATCTCATTCACCTCTAAAGTATCAATTCGAGTATTCTTCAATAACCAATTCAAGTATTCTTGATCAAAAGAATCAATTAAAGTATTCTTCAAGATGAATAAGAGAATTGATTCAAGTATTCTTCAAGAGGAATAAGATAATCGATCGATTCAAGTATTCTTGAATAATTCAAGTATTTTTGAAATCGATTTAAATCGATTTGTCTCTGATAATCGATGGATTCAAGTATTCTTGAATCATTAAGTATTCGTGGAATCGATTTAAATCGATTTGTCTCTTCAGGTAAATAATCGATTCAAGTATATATTCTTTAAGATGAATAAGAGGTTAAAAAACTGATTCATGTGATTCATGTAAACCATTCAAGTATTTTTGGAATCGATTTACCTATTCAAGTAGATAATCTATAAAAGTCTTTGTTAAGATGTATTCTTTACGATGAATAAGAGGTTAAAAAATTGATTCAATCATTCAAATATTTTTGGAATTAATTTACCTCAATCGAAAGCTTTCTTCAAGTTATTTAAGGTTAATCATTATTCTTTATTATATTTTTTAATATATTACTTGATGTTGGCAACTGATATTGAAATCGAGTTTTTAAATAATTGTTGATTTATTAATTTTAGCATATTAATTTTATTTAATTAGTCATATGTATTTGAAATATTCAAATATGACATATAAAATTCGTTTTCTTTAAAAAATTAATATATATATATATATAATAAATTCATTATAATTTTATAAATATTTTAAAATATACTTATTTATATAATTTAAAACCTAAAAAATTAGAAAAAAAACTTGTGTGAGACCGTCTCACGTAAGGGTTTACATGAGATGAATAAAAAATGATAACTTTTATTATAAAAAGTGATACTTAATTAATGAAAAATGATTATGTTATTTCATATAATCATTTATAGTATAAATGAAAAGTGATAACATTTTGTAGTGAAAGTGATTAAAAAGGTGTAAAATGGTCTCACGTGAGACGGTCTCCCGCAAGGCTTACCCAAAAAATTAAGTTAAAAAAATTAAATATAATAAATTCATTACAAATTTATAAATATTTAAAAATATATTATATATAAATTTAATTTTATTTATATTTCATATTAATTTTAAAAAACTATTAATTGAAATAGAATTACTATTATCTAAGTAATTAAGAAATATTTAACTTTCATCATAAATAAAAAATATTAAATATTATATATATATATATATATATATATATATATATATTGAATCACATTAGCATGAACTCCCTCCGTCCTGATCAAATAACATCATTTGCTTTTTGTACGTAAATTAAAAAGTATTATTATTTTATGTAGGTTGAGTAGGTGTATTAGAAAGATGTGATGGGTAGTGGTGGGCCTTTAGTGGACCCTTTTTACTAAAAGAGAAAAATTGTGCAATTTGAACGGGACGCACAATATAGTAAAATAATGTTATTTGGGCGGGACGGAGGGAGTATATGAAAATAATAAAAATCAATTAAAATTACATAACTCACTAAAATTAATAAAGTTAGCATATATATTAACTTTTACATATAATTTAGCTATACATCATATTATCAAAAGTTAAAAAGATGTACATTGTTATAAATGTTTTATATTTATAAAAAAAAATTGTATAGCTATAAAAAAAATCTCAATAATTAATGTTGAATAATTATATGATACTGACTAATAAATTATAAAAAAAATAAGAGTAATAATTAAATGATCCCGCGTATTACGCGGGTTTCGTACTAGTATATATATATATATATATATATATATATATATATATATATATATATATATATATATATATATATATATATATATATATATATATATATATATATAAAAGTTTCCAAATTGTATTGATTCCAAAATTGAAAATTATTTTTATTAAAATATAATGTCATATTTATGAGGTGGTTAATTAGAATATGAAGTGCATGTTAAAATAGACTATATATATTTTAATTTAAACTAAAATAAATTAAAGTATTTTTTAGTATGATTGGATTACATTTACCATGATTATTTATAAGAATTGTTCAGAATTTATATGATCAATTTTATAGTATAGACCTACATATTTATATTTTCTTTTTAATTAATAATAAAATTAAAAAAATGGGACACAATTAAGTACACAGTACTCATTTTCATTTAAAGAAAAAAAAACACATATAAAGCTATATTTAAAATTAAATTTTAGCATCTTATTTATTGATTCATATATATTATACTTAATTTCTTTAAACTCTTATCAATTACCTTTTATTAATTATCTTTCATATATATAAAGGTATATAATCAAATTCAATATCAAAATTAATTACTTTCAATTATTTTATAACTTCTATCCATTACTTCGATATAAATAACTATAAATCAAAATGAATTCAAGCATAATTAGTTTAAATCACTTTATAACTAATATTTTATAATGTTTATTAAAAAATTAAATTTCCATAAATTAATTATAACATTTCCTTCCTTTTTTTCAATTAATGATTATTATCAATTAAATATGGATAAATGCTTTGAATTATGGTTATTGTTGTATTACACATTGATTGATTGATTATAATTTATCTTAATTGATTGAAATAAGTGAACATGCAATATATTTTATCTAGATTTTAGTTAAGGACCACATTAAATCTTGCATTGAAGAAAAAAAAACCTACCATAAACATAAATCAAGCATAAAATATTCAAACAGAATAAAGGGATAAAACATTTTATACATTATTTGAATACTTGATTATCCAATAATTATTACAATGATAATGAAAAAAAAAACATAATTGGCCTTCATTTATTCCATGATTTTAAAAAAAATTAAATAAATTATTTTTACCCTATTCCATGATTTATGTTAATTGTATTAAATTTATTTTTTTAATAATATACCATAATTTAACTTTCATACCGTATCTTCTTTTATCTTATTTTAATATAAAATTGAATGGTTTTCTTTGTTTAAATTCTAACTCTATTCCATAATAAAATATTTATTGGAGTTTTATCAATTCAAGGCCCGAATTATAAGTAGGACCGAATTATGAGTGTTATCTTTTGTTTTAGTTATACACTTAATCTTTTTAATCATTAAATTTCAATAATCATCAATCAATGATAAGTAAATATTAAATTAATTTTAATTAATTACTCAATTTATTAGTTTTCAATCATCTTTATAAAATTTAAATTACATTAATTTTTAATTATTTATATTCATTTATTAATATTAATTTATTGGTCTCAACTTTGATTCGTTAGTTTAAGGAGGATAGAGAAAAAATGAATTAATTTTTTTTATTTTACTTTAACAATTTAATTCATTTACATTTTAGTAACTATTCCTCACATTATTATTTTGCACTCATAATTTATCAATTAAGAATTTGGTTTCGATATTAATTATTTTTTTATTTTGACATTTAAGAATTTATATTTTTTTCTTTAAGAGCATTAAGAATATTGATGTGTTTTGAAGAAGTGATTTAGATTTCACGATTTTATCTTTTGAAACTATCAGTTTAAAAATTAAATATTGTGAATTTAAATTAAAGTAATTTAGATGTTGATAAGGAAATACTACTGAATAGGTAAAAATGTGAATGTTAAATTTTCTTTAATATAGTTATAAATCAATTAGTACACCCTCCTTTCCCAATAATGATTACGTTTGTTTTTTTTATGTAAATTGATGAATATAATATGTGTAAGTTTTCTGTGCGTCCGGACACACGGATTTAAATCCATGTCCCTTTGTAATTTCCATGCCCCTTTACAATTTGAATCTCTAGCAATATATAGGTTTAAATAGGATTTGAGGGGGAGGATTGTGTTCACATGGGGACACGGAATATCCCTCCGTGTCTCCGGGGCGCATGAGCTTTTGTCATATAATATTTTAATATATAATAAAATGAGATAAATAATATTTTAATGTAAAGTGAATAATTGTATTAATATTGTGTGTGGGCCACATAAAAATACATAAATTATTCTATGTGGGTCACATTTACTAAAAATATGTAACTATTGAATTGAGATGCCCAGATTAAAAATACATATCCATTATTGTGAAATAGAGGAAGTATTTAGTAAGGGCGATAATTCAATATTTTGAATCTTAGATAAAATTCCAGTTATATTTTAATTATACTATTAGTGTTTGCAAGTTATTATATGCACCCACTTTAAGAAGCTTAAACACTTATGGATAAAATATATACTAACAAATAAAAATGTAGTATATATATGTTGTTAGCAAATTTTTAATTAATTTTTTTTAATGAAAAAATAAGTGTTAAAAGTTATTATACAAATTTTAAGAAACATATATTCTCTCTGTCCTACAAAAGATTACACCCCTAATTTCAGCACGGAGATTAAGAAAGTGATAACTTTTAGGGGTATAATGATATTTTTTTAAAAAAAATGATAAAGTATATTAGGTAGAGAATGTTTTTTTTTTTTAAATAAAGTGTATGAAAAGAGTGGTTATTTTTTCTTTTTGTTTTTTTTTAAATGTGCAAACTTTTTGGGATAGCTCAAAATGAAAAGTCTATCATCTAAAATAAAACGGAGGGAGTATACACTATTAAATAAAAAATTATTTATATATGACTGCACATATACATTCGGATGCACAGAACTCATGATTAGTGTTTAAATAATATTATTTATTATGATGTTCATTTTAGATTTAATCATTCATCTTAAATTAAAATAATTTATATTTTCATATATCTTTATATACATATTCGAAAGTTTTTTTATATTGACGTGACACTCTATACATCATTCTTGATGAACTTTATTTTTATATTGATTTGAATTTTTTTTATAACAAAACTTATTAATTTGCATAATTTTAGTTTCTTTTTCTTTACTAATTAATTTCAATCAATGTATGTTAATTTTATTCTATTAGAAGGCTAAAGGCTTATTTGATAGAATATGTATAGAAATATGATCTTTTAATAATTTTAATTTTTATTAAATTAAATGTTTTACATACTTTAATCCTTTTATATTTTTCTTTATAGATATGATTGTAAAAATTTTGTTTATATACTCTCTGTATTGCGTTAACGTTGACATTTGCTTTTTTCATAGAGATTAAAAAATACACAGTAATATTTTAATATGTAATGAGATGAGAGAAACAATATTTAATAGATGTGATTGTGAAAATTTTGTTTATATACTCTCCGTGCCGCATTAACGTTAACGTTTGCTTTTTGCACGGAGATTAAAAGATATAATATTTTAATGTGTTGTGAGGTGAGAGAAATAATATTTAATGTAAACTTGGTTGTATTAGTGTTGTGTGTGATCCCTACATGGAATAATTAATTGTTTTGTGTGGGTCCAATTTGACAAAAAAAAGAAATGTAAAATTTAACGTATGACAACCCAAAATAGAAAGCGTAAACATTAACGTGGGACGAAGGGAATAGTTGATAATATGATTTTTTTGCTACAAAAATTAGTGATTTATATAAATTGGTGTTGGAAATAACATGTTATTTCCTATTTAAAATTAATTTTTTTATAAATATTTATAAGATTAAATCAATAAAATATGATTATGCTTTACACAATTACATACATTTCAAAGATTAAATCAATAATTACATACATTTCAAAGATTAAATCAATAAAATATGATATTGTTCTTCATACATTTGCATATGTAATTGTTTTAGTCTATATATATTCCATTTAAAATATAATTATCATAATTTAGGAATTTTTTATTAAATTAATTTTAAGTACATTATTAATATGTGGAATCAAATTTTAATATTATTGACAATTCATTATGATAGCTAAAAAAATTAATGATTAATTAAAACAAACCACAAATTTTATTCCTTGCAAATTAATTCTCACTTTTAAGAAATTACAAAAAAAATACCATTTTTTAGTTATAAATTGGGTGTGTTTTGCAACAATACTTAAATATGTCATTTTTTTTTTAAATTTTTCAGAAGAGGGAATTAATTTGCAATCGAAGTAAAGTTCGTGGTTTTTTTTTTGCAATTAACCCAAAAATTAATACTCATATACTCCCTTTGTACCATTTATGTTTGCACCCTTCATCCGACACGGATATTAAGAAAAATAATAACTTTTAGAGATATTATGATTTTTTTAATGAATAAATTATAAAATATGTTAATTGTGCTAAATAGAGATTGTTTTTTTTTTTTCTTTTTTAATAAAGTGTATAGGGAAAGGGTAATTTTATTTGAATTTTCACCATTTTAGGAAGGCCAAACTTTTATGAGATAATCCAAAATGAAAAGTATGTCTTCTAAAAAAGATAAAAAGAGACACGGAGAATACAATTTATGAAAATATATAAAATGGAGTAATATATAAATTTACAATGAAAAATTTATAAAAAAAAATACTGTGATATATTAAATGTTTCCTCATATTAAATTAGTAAATAAAATAATTTTTAAATATAAATATTTTTCAAAAAAAAAATTAAAAATAAAAATTATTATTAAAAAATTAGATAATTTAATTAATCTAATGCATCGCATGGGCTCTAGTTATTACTATTTTTTAAAGAGCAGCCTCCAATTACATCTTGATTCCATTAATTGTAGAATCGGTTCCACAGGACTACACTCACACCCATTTTTGCGAAAAATATAACGCGAAAAAATATAACACGAAAAATACAGTATGTTGTGCGTTTTATATGTATCGATCTCTCGTATAATTAATTCCTTTACTTTTAAATCGTGACATTCAAAAAGTTGCTAAACCTAAGACAATAATTAAAACTATAAATGCAAGAATAAGTTATATGCAACTGAGAATGCATGCAGGAAAAATGAATGCAATTCTCATCTTGATACTACTAGCTAGCAGAACCCTAGCACTTCCACCCGCCGGAGGAATTGACGTGGCGTTTCCGTTTCCCCAACCACCGTCACCTCCACCGGAAACTGACCTCATCTTCGCCGATCAAAGGCTAGCCCTAGTTTTTCCGATCATACAGAAGTTCAAGAACCTCGTAATCTCCGACCCCTTCAACGTCACCGCCACCTGGGTCGGACCCGACATCTGCCATTACAAAGGCTTCTACTGCGACGCCCCACCGGACAACCAATCGGCGATCGCCCTTGCCGCCGTCGACTTCAACGGCTTCCGCCTAACCGCCCCAACCCTCGCCGGATTCCTCGATCAGCTGCCGGACATCGCCCTCTTCCACGCCAACTCCAACAACTTCGCCGGAATAATTCCTCCGGCCATCGCCGGCCTTCCGTACCTCTACGAACTAGATCTCAGCAACAACAGATTCTCGGGGCCCTTTCCAACGGCCGTCGTCGCCATGGACGGTTTGACTTTCTTGGATTTACGATTCAATTCCTTCTCCGGCGCCGTCCCGCCGCAACTGTTCAGCAAAGGATTCGACGCTCTGTTCATAAACAATAACAATTTCTTCACACGGTTGCCGGAAAACATAGGAGTCAACGATCACATCCTCTATCTCACCTTGGCTAACAACAGGTTCTTTTAATTTTTGCCAGGCAAATTTTGGTTAAGTGAGAATTTCTCTAATTCAATTTTTGTAAAACTGGTCCCATAGTCAACTAGCACTTTTAATGCTCTTTTTTATTTTTGGTCCTTTTTCCGTTAAAACTTTAGATGGACTACGTAGTGTTTTTGTTCCCATAAGAATTTTAAAATCATTTACTCCCTCTGTCCCTTTGAAATGTATTCGTTTACTTTTTTCACGTGGATTAAGTAGTATAATAATTTAATGTATAGTAAAGGTGAGACAAATAATATTTTAATGTGTAGTGGGTAGTTGTATTAGTGTTTAGTGTGGGTAGTTGTGGGTCATATCAATCCAAAAAGGAAAATTGATACTTTGTAATGGGACGGACCAAAATGAAAAAATTGATACGTATCAAGGGGACGGAGGGAGTATTTTTTTGATTATTTTTGCAAATATCAGAAAAATATGGGATCAAATCTGCAAGTTGCACTTTTGGTCATTCTAACGGTTCAAAATATTTAGTTAACTTTTAACAAATTTTGGTGAAGAAATTCATATGTGACTAAATTTGAAAGTTTTGGAACCATTTGACATTGAACAATTCTTACGACACTAAATTTGAAATTATTCCAATTTTTACTTGACCTTTGTAGATCATGGCTCTCATATCATCATTCATCTAAAAACTTAAGCTGAATTAATTGATTAATACTTAATTTGTCACTCTTATAGGTTCTTTGGGCCGATCCCACGTGGCATATCCCGGGCTTTTACAAACCTGTCGGAAATCCTGCTGCTGAACAACCTTTTAAGCGGGTGTTTGCCCTACGAGCTAGGGTTCTTGAAACAGGCCGTCGTGTTCGACGCCGGAAACAACCGGTTGACGGGGCCTTTGCCGTTTACGTTGGGGTGTTTGCAGAATCTGGAGATCCTCAACTTCGCCGGAAATTTTCTGTACGGTTACGTGCCGGAGGGATTGTGTTCGCTTGGGAAGGTGGTGAATCTATCGTTGTCGGATAATTATTTTACGCACGTTGGCGTGTCGTGTTTGAGATTGATCAAGAATGGGATTTTGGATGTGAGGAAAAACTGTATACATGGTTTTCCAGCGCAGAGATCCGACGCCGAATGCGCCGCATTTTTCGCGCATCCGAGATTTTGTCCGTACTGGTCGGCGCATGCGCATGTACCCTGTCGGAATCCACATTTCACGGCGGCGGCGACTGTACCCTTGGATTTTCCGGCATTGGCTCCTTCACCTTCTTGATCATGCAACCTTCGGGCTTAGATTAAATCTTCATAAGTGGCCCGTAAAAGAGAAAATCTGAACCTTACAATAAAAGGTTACTCATTTATGGAATGATTAATTTTGTTAGAAATAATGTAAGATTTCACCAGTATCTATGTGATTTTGGTACATTGTGTTTAACAATTGAATTAATGTGAAATAGAGAAAATATGCCCGAAACCTTAAACCTTATACCAATGGTTGAATTTCTTTTATCTCTTACATATGAATCATATATCACGTGACACAAAATATGATGTACAAAAATAACACATATATCACGTGACATAAAAGATGATATACGAAAATAACACATGTTATCCTGATAGTGTAATGTCACACAGTTGAATAAAACTCGGTATAGAGAATTAAGGAAACGCTACTCCAAAAAATAAATATAAATTTTAGGCCTAATGGTGGCTTCATTCCACTATTCCTCGTCAATTATATAACCGGTAAAGATTTCACGACTAATTATCGTTAGCTCATCATGCATTTCGATGTTGTTCGAATTTTCTGTTTCATTTAATTAGTACTATAACATTTTTTAATGTCACACCATTGCCCATTGAATTGTATGAGATGTTGAAGAGAACAAAACTAAGGGTTGTTTGGTATTTTAATTGAAATGTAAATGGGTATGGAATGAAATGAGTATAGAATGAAAGTCATTCCTCCCATATTTGAGAGGAATGGTTAATTCCCACAAAAGTGGGAATGATTCCATTTCCCCATCATATTCATAACCAAACATTCTAAATCATTCACATTCTCATTCTCATTCCCATTCCCATTTCCATTCCCATTCCATACTCTCTAAACCCCTCTACCAAACACTCCATAATTTTCTTACATACTACTTTTCATTTACTTCCCTTCCCTTCCAAAACTCACATACACTCAAATAACAACTTACACAATATAAATATCTCTCGCAATTTATAAATTCTTTCTATTGAATTATCCAATGTATATTTATTTATTTTATTTATACCCCTAATAATAATTTTTATTAATATGCCGTTATAAAGACGTGTATAATTTTTGAGATGGAGTTGGTGTATAATTAGTTCAAAGTTAGTCCTGTTAAAGCATGATAATAAAACGAAATACTAGCTATCTTTTTGTACCATGATGATGATGTAAGGAAATGTGGCAGTTGTATTTGCTTCCACTACACAAAAAAAAAAGTTTTTTAGCAATTGGAATATTCCGTTGGTAAAAGCCTTAATTCCATTGTTAAATTAGTTTATCAATGGATTAGCAACGGAATCCATTGGTAAAATTCTGTTGGCAAAGTGGTGTTGCTAAATTTTTAGCAACGAAAAATCAATTCCGTTGGTAAATAATTTCATTCGTAATCTGTTGCTAATAATTCTTTAGTAATTTATATAATGATTCCTTTGGTAATTCTTTGGTAATTAGCGAAGGATTGAATTTCGTTGCTAAAATAGAGAATAAATCCGTTGACATTCGTTGATAAAACAAAAATGTTATTTTTGTTGTTAATCCATTGGTAATTACCAACGGATTGAATTCCGTTGGTAAATTCAGTTGCTAAAATATATATATATATATATATATATATATATATATATATATATATATATATATATATATATATATATATATATATATATATATATTAGTGTTCGATTATCACACAAAATTAAATTCAACCTTGGGGTGTTCCACTAAGTACTAACCAGCTTAATAAATTATTGCAAATTAGTTTAGCTTATTAAATTATTGCAAATTAGTTTTATGGTTCGAAAAGGTTAGGAGGGAAAAACATAATCATATTCGAATTCTTTAATTTCTTTAGTTAATTAATTAATTGTTTAATTAAAAGCAGAACATAAGTGAGAAGAAATAGTTATACTATGCACACAATTTAAGGCTTTTTCAGAAGCCACTGTTCATGAATTTGTAATGTTTAAGGCTTTAACCAGCCAAATGGATGGCTGTTGAGAAGAAGTGGCACCCTTTTTGAATTGTCTCTGAATTTAATTAATTAATTGATTGTAAATTGATTAAGTTAAGACCCCATGTCACTTTTTCTTTTTCTTTTTCTTTTTCTTTTTCTTTTTTTTTCCAATTATAAAATGTCGGTAAGTTTAATCAAATGTATAACACCGAATTAAACTTAAAATAAAAGAAAAAAAAAGCTGAAGTGTGATAAAGTTAATTTGGGCTCGATCTTAGCAGTGTGCATAGATATGGTTTACGATAATCATTAAATTAGAAACATTATTATATATACACATTTGGACCCAAATCCTCTCCCGTACGGAGGAAATTGGCCTTTCACTGTAGCACGCTGTAGTGTGCTACAGTGAGAGGAAATTGAGGTAAAGTACGGATCCACACTCATACACATTTAGATAAGATATTAGTACTATTTTGGATAGTACACAATTACTTCAGCATTTAATTTTACTGCTAGGTAAATTAATCCATTAATATTGGGCCATATTTTAAGTTGAAAGAGAAGTGAGCTCATGGGCTTGAGATCTGTTAAGCTTTCTAAATTAACAATCTTGAGCTTAGGCCCATCACCAGCCATAATCTAGCTAATAAAAAATTATTGTTAAGATTTACCTTTATTTATGTATAGATTACTTATATGAAAATCTGAAAAAAGAATATAATTTACCCATAAAAGATTATTAATTATCATAAGAGTTTATTAATTTTCTCCTTAACATTTTTGTTATCAATTTATTTAAAATTAAATATAACGAAATTTGTATAATTGGTTTCTAGAGTTGTGCACGGTGCAGTTACACGGTTATTTTCGATAAAATCTAAATTGCATTGTTATAGACGGTTTGGTTTGACAATTAAATTTAAATTGCGATTTATCGAGTAAAATTTATAATGTGGTTTAGGCGGTTTTTATGGTTTTGTAGTTTTACGGTTAAAAATTAACATATTATATAACAATACACATACAGATGTATAAAAAAAATAAATATGCGTACATACTTAATTTAAAGTGTTCTTCACCCTTAGAAATAAAATATTGTAACAATTATCAAATTAAATAATGAGATATTAAAGATATGAAATTATCATTTGAACTCCATAACTAACTCAAATTATATAATCTTTGTGAAATAAAGCAAATTTTATTAAAATTATTTCTCAATCCGAATTATTTAACCTTGTATATATTTTTTACCTCTTCAATAATACATACATATAAATATAATATATATATATATATATATATATATATATATATATATATAATTAAATACATTTATAATTTGAATAATAGAGTGCGGTGCGGTGAGGTGTAATTGTAGATGAAAATCGAAATTGCATCATTCAAGTGGTACAGTTTTCTCCAATAAAATTAACTATGGTTTAGATGAAAAAATACTAAGTGCGATGCAATGCAGTGCGGCTTGATCGATTTTAAAATATTGTTGCCCACCCCTATATAGAAGTATTAATAAGGCATTAAGTAGACTATCTAATTCTCCTTGACAATTATTATTGCCAAAATAAACATTAACTTACAAATATTTTTTTGTTGATTGCTGCGCTAAAATCTTGGTTAATTTTTAGAGGCTCACTTACGTTATCGGAGTCATCTATGACCCTCTCACATGGTGCCCACATGTCAGGGATGGACACCCACCCCATCATGTAAGAGGGTCATGAAGACCCGGGTCACCCAAAATCACCCTAATTTTTATTTATAGACAACATAGTGGAAAACTAATGAAGTATGGTGACGACAGAGAAGCTTTGGCTTATTATTAATGTTAATTATTTCCGCACGCTTAATCAATACGTGTCACTATCTCAATTATGTATGTTTGGTTGCATCCCATAATTTAAAGGGAAATTACTCTATTTACTTTCAAAATTTTATATATTTTTAAAAACTTATATATTTATGGGTAAAAATATACATAAACAAAAATGTATACATTTTTATTATTGTTAGTATTTTAATGAAAAATTGAATAAAAGATTAATTATTAAAAAATATATATACACTATTTAATAAAAATTTATATATATATAAATGCATGTATGCTGCCAAATCATTACAGAAAAATCCCTTAATCACACCTCAATTATATATGCATCCCCTATCGTATTTCACAAAATGAAAAAGAAAAAAATATAATAATAATAATAATAATCAAAACAGCTAATTAATAAATTTAGCATTACGGCCAATTCTAAATTTCATCTTAAATGGAGAATTAAAAGACCATTTGCATACAAAGCTGAGAGATCACCACACATGTTGTTTTCTTTTTCTAAACAAACACAAAAATAAAATATATTTTTTTAAAAAAAATATTATCTTGAAAAGGGCCGTCCTCAAACCTGGCACATGCAAGAAGACTGCAACATCTAAATTTAATTTAATTTAATTTTGATAGAGGTCAAGGCTACACCAATATAAAAAATGTATTTACTATATTTAAAAATTGCAAATAGTAAATATAATAAAAAAGGCTTAGTCATACTGCACTCAGATCAAACAAGAAGAAACAATAGCTTGTGATTTCTGACTTGAGTTCCAATGGTCAACATTTGATCTTTAATAATTCATCCTAATCCAACATCCCTTGATTTTATTCTCAACCAAGATCTTCATTCTACTAATTTCTCACTTATAATACAATACATCTTTAAGTTATTACTTATAATTTATTAAAGAGCAAGTTTTGATAAGACCATCACACCATAGTTTATTTCATTTTTTATTGATCATCTATAACTTTTTTTTTGTTAAATATAATATTATCATTTTTATTAATTTTATAAATACTTCATAATATAATTTTGTTAAAGTTCAGTTATTATTATTATTATTTTTTAAAATAAAATCTTATTATTTTATGAAACAATTTGACATAATTCTTTTTTCCTTAATATATGAAAAATGAAATATCTAATGCATAATTGATGCAAAGCATTACCATTATGCTGATTTGAATAAAATGATCAATGCCACCAAGTCAACCCACACATATGCAAATCATATCATAATCTTAATATTAAATCTCAAAAGATGTGCATATCACATCTCTTACATTTTAATAAGCTAATAATCATGTGTACGTGGTGCACCCTCCACCCACTATTATAAATATATACAATTTTGTTAACGAATTTTAAATTTTTTTAATAAAAATTTAAATATAAAAAAATTATATAACTATTGAGAAATATATATATATATTTTTTTTTGAAAGGTAAAGAGAATATTTAATATTTAATTGAGTAAAAAGGTACTCGACCCATGATACAAGATCAAACAAGTACAATATAATTATAGCACCCACTCCTAATTTATGAGATAGTCTCTTAGTACATGAAACCACCTGTTTACTCAACTATCTCTGTTAATTTGATTCTTGACATGTAGCCAAATCCATACCTTAGTTTTAATGTCATCAACAATTTTTCCTGAATTTGGTTCTTCTCCATTAAACACCAACATATTTCTACATTTCCACAAATTCCAAACCACACACACCCAAATACTTGAGGCAACCTTTATCTCCACCTTTTTTAAACCAAGTAAATTACTGAAGTGAAGAAAGTGTATATACGGAACATTATGTGTAGCCACAGAAAGACTCCACCACTTGAAGCATTTATGCCAAATTCCACATGCAAAGTTACATTGCAAAAATAGATGACATACCGTTTTCTCCACCTCTCCACATAACTTGCACTTCATCTCCTCATATGGAATTGGCACTCCACACTTCATGAGATTGTCGGTCGTTGCTATTCTCTGTCTCAACACCTTCCACGCAATCATTTGGACTCTTCTCGGTACATGACTTTCCCATAGCTTATAGTACCCCCCCTCCCCCCCGGTTGGGTTGTATCCTCGATAGCACACTTCATCAATATTTCATATGCCTTTCTCGTGCAATATTTACCATCGGAAGTATGTCTCCACCTACATATATCCATCTTTCCTTGCTCAAGATTACACCTTCTCACAAGCCTCAAAAGATTACTAAGCTCATTTTTATCTTCTTCACTTAAAATTCTTCTCCATTTCCATTCCCACACCCATTTCCCTTCCTCCCATCTCCCCATTTCAGCAATTTTCTTCTCTTTTTGTAAGTTGTATCCATACAATCTAGAAAATCTGTTTTTTTAAGCTCTCCTCTCCAATCCACACATCCTTCCAAAAAGCAGTGTTACCTCCATTTCCCACCTCTTTAACAATTTTATTTTTTATGCCCCTCCCATTTACCCCTTCGCAAAGAATTTCAAGATCCCTCCACCATGCTGATACCACCTTACTTCTACCCCTTCTCCTCCTATTCTCATTATTTCCAAGTTCTCCATACTTTGATTTAAGAATTTTTGCCCATAATCTCTCCGACTCATTAAATAACATATATACATAATTAAATAAACAGTAATACATATATGAGTACAAGCATACACGCGCACAGATATCAACTCTTTTAATAATCTCTAAACATGCTTCATATTATTTTCTGAATATATAACAAATAAATTTAACTTTAAGTATGAATTTTGGAGACATTGTATTTTAACATTATTCTCCCAAAATAATTCCAAGTTTGATAGCTTGCAAGGCTCCACCCACCATCACTTATCCTTTCCAAAATAAATAAATAATGGTCTTAATTTCGACATCACTTTTTCTTCAACCTCACATTATTCAGGAAATTTGGAGTCAATTACATAATGAAATTAATTATTATATAATATATTTTTTAAAAAAATCACACGAAATTATTCATAAGTATAAAAGTCAAATTACTCGATACTCAACTCGAGACTGTTCATTAAAAGCTTATTTGTGCTCGATTTGATAAATATATCAAACAAGATTGAATAGACTTTTATGTCTGATAAAATTAAAAACACTATTCGAGTTCGATTCATGAAAATAGATGAAGTATAAATTTATCAAACTATTCGATCTCGGCTCGTGTTTAGCTTGATAAAAGTTCGTTCTCACTCGACTTGACTGCTTATCAAAAAACTTAAACATATATTTTTAAATTTGCTAAATAATATTTCAAACAAATTTGAACAACTCTTCTTCCCCTCAACTTCGAGTCACTTATATCCTACAAGAATAGGTGTAGTATTTATACTTGAGCGTTGTTCTCACAATTAATCACACGCTTATATGACTATTATAGCGTTACATTAGTCAAATGGAGAATATATGATAATTTGGTGATTAAATATATGCAAATGGGCTTTCTACTAAAATTTTAAATGACGCTTATATGACTATTATAGCGTTACATTAGTCAAATGGAGAATATATGATAATTTGGTGATTAAATATATGCAAATGGGCTTTCTACTAAAATAATAATCATTTAAAAAGCAAATTAAATAATGTAAATCTCCATAAAATACTGCATATTTTGACTAATTTGGACAGGAAAAGAGAACCCAACCCCACCTCCCCCCACCCCCAAGCTGCATTGTACAATACCCCACCAACCCCACAATTTGCACTCTTTAATGAGTCTTTTCTCCTGTTTCCCTCCCCCTTTCTACTATTTCCACGCAAAATCAAAAAATTTCAACGAGGTGAATAAAGAGAAGTCAGATTGAGTGATTGACGATAGAATAAAAATCAACCAATGGGCCCCATTTCTTGTCGACTGACCACAACTTCCCCTCATTTTCCACACATCAACGGCACTGATTAATTGGACTTTATATTGCCGGCAGGGATGGATCCAGACCGTTGGATGATGGGACTCTCGGTAGAATCGAAAGATCAAGATGACTCGAGGACCAATGCGGGTGCATCGGTGTTGGAATGTACGTGATAATGCTCACCTTCATAGGTTACTATTAGCATCGTCGGATCATCCAATGCCCTTTCCACATGTTTTCGGGCCGGACACCCTCGTAAACTACTGCACTTGTAATAACCTCTGAATTTAAATTTTTAAAAATCAATATTTTTGTTTCTGTAATCGATTTAATTAAATTACATAAATTGAATAATTAAAAAAAAAAAAATTACCTAGGATGAGGTGAACCCTTGATGGGTTTTTGACCATATTTTCTCCAAGAGTAATCATCCGGTGGAATATCGGCCATCTTTAAGCTTATGGCTGGTACTCTCACCACCCTCTTTAATCTTGATTTCCTACTGATTAATCACAAGATTAAGCCATAATTAATTAAGATTTTAATTAATGACAATTTTTTCTTCCTTCTTAGTTCTTACAATATTTTGACTTTTGTGATTACCTTTTCTTGGGACAATGGCAACGGCTCCCGGATGACCCGCCGCCGCATTTTGCGGTGACGTCATCCATGGAGCTACACTTTCTCTTAAACGAAGACGTCGGCCGCCCGACGGAGGAAACTTGTGAGAGGTTCGTGATCTGGAATCCCGACGACATCGACGGCTGTACGCTGTCCGTATCTCCGGTCAACGACGACATGAATGAATTCGCCGGCGACGCGAAGTTTATCGTCGTCGACGGCTCCTTCCGCTCGAGTGAGCCGTTTCTGACGAGCTGGTGGTGGTGCGGCAGCGGCGGCAGCCTCTGTATCGGCGTAGGGTAGTAAATCTTCGTACCGGCTTCCTTCTCCTCTGTTTTCGGCGGCGGCGTGGCTTCAGCCACCGGTTCGGTTTTTAGTAGCGCGGGATTTGGAATCGGGCCGCGGCGGAACCGGGCGTGGCCGGTTCGAGTCCGGTCCAGTAGAGAAATGAACTTCTTGAATTTGTTGACCGCCACATCGGCGACGGCCTGGTAGTCGTCGGCGGAGGTATGTCTGTGGGAGTGAGAGAGCAATCTGATCAACTTCTCGACGCTCTGGAGGCCGGCGGCGGCGGCTTCTTGGGCGGCGGTTTCCTCCGTGCAGGAGTAGCTAGACATGAATTCAACGGCCATGTCTGAAGAGAGAGAAAATCATTCGACAACAGTAAGCGATTGAAGGGGGGATAGAGGTGATAAAAATAGGGGAGAGAGAGAGAGTCAAAGTGATGATGCTTTATTTCTATGTATTTAATAAATAAATAATGTTTGATTATTAATTTCAATTTGAATAGTGGTGTGGATTCTTAGCTGGTGCCGTCAAAGAGAAGGGAAGAACCGATGAGATGATGACACGTAGAGAGAGAGGTGCATTGACCAACTTTTTAACATTGAATGGTGGGACCGAGGTAAACGGGTGAACCCTTGATTACAAGGTTAGGGTTGTACAAAGTCAAACGGGTTGTAGTGAGCTGTTAGATTGGAGAATGTTGAAAAATGAAATCTCCGAGTTATGCACCTTTTTACTGAGTTATATGAAATTTCACCTCCTGACTTCTGTAAAATTTTATTTTCGTTTTAAATAACTTAAAATTTTTTATTTTATTGGGTAGCTATTTTAAAATTTTAGATATTATTCCAAATTTAATATTCATCTTAAAAAAATCAAAATCACTCCAAATTTGGAAGTTTTCAAAGTTTTATGAAACTTTTTTTTAAAATGGTCTCACAAATCTAAAAAAGCATCAAGTTATGATTTTCTTTTTCCATTTTAATTTATCATAGGTTATGATTTATATTTTCTTTTTTATTAAGTAAGACCAACAAAAAAAATTAATTATTTCAAGTAGGGTTCACACAAATACTAATACAACTACAGATTTTATATTAAATATTATTTCTCTCATCTCACTATACTTAAATTATTATACTATCTCTTAATCTACGTACAAAAATTCCACATAAACTTTAATTTGGAACAGAGTGAGTATTACTTTTTTACAGACAATTTTTCATTAGAAAGTTTGCTGATATATTAATTTTCATTTATTAGTATATGAGTTTCTGAATATGAATGCAAACTTTCTTTTACAGATAAAGAGCGATAAGTTTTTAAAAAGGCAAAATAAGATTATTAGAGTGCATCACTAAAAAAAAATAAAAACTATTTTTTACTAATAGAATATTTCATTGGTATTGGTAGAAACTTTAATTCCATTATTAAATTAGTTTACCAATAAGATGATAAGTAACAAAATTTATTGGTAAATTTTCATTGGTAAAATAGTGATTGGTAAATTTTAGCAACAAAAAATTAATGCTGTTGGTGAATAATTTCATTGATAATCCACTAATAATTTTGTTTGTAATTTATATAATGATTTTATTGGTAATCTGTTGGTAATTATCAACAAATTGAACTCCATTGATAAAATAGAAAATAAATCTGTTAGCATTTCGTTGCTAAAAAAAATTGTAATTTTTATTGTTAATTCATTGTCAATTACCAATTAATTGAATTGTGATGCTAAATTCCAATATTAAAAAGTTGGTTTTTTTTTTGGCATGGTGCACCCAAATTTTCAAAATCGGAGGGGATTAATTTTGAAATAGGAAATATCAAACCCCTTCGAGCCCCTGTTAATATATTCATCTATTTGATTTTTACACATGAATTAAGAATTATTCAATTCATCAACAATTTTTTTTTATTTTTCATTTTTATTCATCCTAAACAAATATTCACCTTTTTAAATAGTATAAATATCATAACAACAAATTTCCCCCACTACACTTAATATATACAATAATAATACTCCTACCTAATACACATAATATATTTTATCGTTTATTTATTATTAAAAAAATCAAAATCCCTTAACACTAACAAATTACTTGGTGTACATTAAGAAAAATGTAAAAGATTCTTTTGGACGGAGGAATATAATATTTAATTTGTAGTTGATGAGTTTTAGAGGTCTTTTACCCTTTAGCCCCCACCTTTTAATTTAAAGTAGTGACACATTTTGTAATTTTGAGTAATTTTTAGAAATTTATTATGAAACGTAGGGTCTATCTTTATTAAAAAAAAAATTGATACTCATAAATGGAACAAAATGGTAAAGTTGATATATGGAGTAGTAATTATTTTAAGTTTTGTTATAATGAAACGTGACTCACATTTATTTAAAAATAAATAAATGTTTTGTAATGTAACAATAAATTAAATGATAAAATAAATTACGTTCTCTGTTCTTAAAAATTATTCACTTTTTTTTAGTAGTTCGTTCCACATATTTGTTCATCATTTCAAAAAAAGAAATATAATTATATAATTTAACACCTCAAAAATACACTTTAACTTGAAACTATTTATCTCTTCTTTCCATATATAATATATTTTGTACTTTATTTATTATAAAAAATATAAATTACCCATAAAAATTAACAAAACTAGTTGTAAAGTAACTTTTTATTAATATCTCAATTGTACAGTAAAAATGACCAATTTCTGGGACGAAAGAGTTCGAATAAAATTTTAACTTTTTAAAAATGATGGGTCAAAATAAATACTCCAGTTAATTTCACATGGGATTCCTCATGATTATGGTTTTCCAAGATGCAATTATAGAAAAGACCATGACTCTTTTCTTTCTCTTAATTTCACCCAATTTGAGATTCTTTTGACCCACTTTATCAACTATAATCACAATTTGGGTGGGTCTTCTTTACACTCACATACATTATTATGAGAATTTTTTTATTATTACCTTTTTTATTTTATTTTTTCGAAGATAAACAGGATTACCCTCCCATTCCGCTGTAAACTAGATGTTATCTGTTATGCAATATATAAAAACTTAATTATGAGTACATTAATCTTTTTCAAGTCATTTCAAGTCATTATTTAAAATATTTTTATTTTAGCGGAACAAAGTGAGAATTCGATTGCAAGTTTTATCTTGATGTAAAATATAATTCATTGACATTAGTCAAATTATAATTTATAATCGTTCTTGCTGACTTCCATTCGCGTTTTATTCTCTAAAATATAAAATAATTTTTTTAATGGTGAAATTTGTGTGAGACCGTTTCACACAAGTTGTGAGATGAATACAAAGTGATAAAATCATTGTCAGTTTCGACATAAAATATTGTCACTTTTACTATAAAATGTTATAAATTATGGAGTAATTTATACTATAAATTGTTCATTAAATAGTTCACTTCATTTTCATTTTTAATCTATTGAATGTCACTTTTTGTTAATAATATTATCAATTTTTTTCCGTTTCATATAAGGATTTACGTGAGACAGTCACACACAAGACTTGTCATTTTTTTAATAATGATAAACTATTATTCTTAGGGTAGGTCCTGTAGTCTCTACCGTCTCACGTAAGATCATTTTACACTTTTTAAAATAGTTATAGCTATAAAATGTAATCACATACGCTATAAAATGTTATCACTTCTCATTTATATTATAAATTGTTCATGAAATAATATTATTACTTTTCATTAATTAAGTATCACTTTTCATTATAAAAGTTATCACTTCTTATTTGTTAAATATGTTGTATTAGTAGAAAAAATAATATTATTATTGAGATGAATAATAATAATTAATTTTAAAAGAATTATACTTCTTTCGTCGAACTTCAACTTTCACATGTTGCATTTTGATTCATCATAAATTCAAATTTAAACTTCCATAAAAATGACACTAAATTAGTATCAAAATAACACACTTTAATTTAAATTTTCTATCATCTTTTAAAACACACAAAATACTTTACAATTTAATTTAAAAAAAAAATATTATATTACTCTTAAAGTAAATTATTAGAATTGTGCACTTGAAATGGTATTTGGAAGAAGACTTCGTCACCTAAAAAAATAATATTTCATATTTTAAAAAGTAAAATTCGAGTATTTGGTCAAACAAAGCTCACAAATTAAAGTACTTTCATCATTTCGATTGTGTTGTGTAACTAGACACACAAATTGCAAGGCTTATTATTATTTTTTTTTTATAAAAGAAATTTTCATTCATAATGTTAAAAGGATACAAGAGATACCCACTTTACACGACTACATAAAAGAACAACATCAACGAAGATAGAAGATAGAAGATAGAAGATAGAAGTTAGTCGATCCATATACGCATTCAAACAAATTTGAGTTCCAAATTCTATACTCCATTCCTTTCCACCACTTCTATGCACAAACCAACTCCATGAATAGTTTTTTACTTCATGTACCAGTTCATCCACATTTCATTTCTTGTTTTCAAACAAAAGATTATTTCTATGTTTTCATTCCGTCTAAATTGTACATGCCCATATGCAGTGGCGGACGCAGGATTTCCGTCGAGGAGGGCCCAACTTTTCTCATACAATAGTTCGTGTTTTTTGTTCTACAAATTTTAAGAAGAATTATTTTATTTACCAACTTTTATTAACATTTTTCTAAAGATGTTTTAGTATTTTTAATTATATTATGTAAGAGTAACAATTTTGAAACTAAAGTCATTAAAATTATTAAATAAATATGTTATTTAGAGGGAAAATAAATAAATAAAAGAGAGGAAAAAAATAACAGTGTTGCATGAATCGAATACGGGACCTTTAAAACTAAAACATCCTCACTTCACCACTTGGACACAAAAGTATTTCAAGAAAATTTCTATATCTATACTAGTAATTTTTAGAAGTTCAGGGGGGCCCAGTGCCCCCCCTAACCCTCAGTGCGTCCGCCCCTGCCCATATGCTTCTCATCACAGAACATACCAACATTTCATTCAACAAGTTACCGAATTCCATCAAATTTGTTCGAGTTCAGCACTCAACGGACCATTTACACCCATCCAACTCATTACCTTTTTCCATACTTCACTTACTCCTCTACATACAATAAAGCAGTGACGGAGAGATTTCGACTCCTCCAAACATATTGGACATCGTGTATCAACGAATAAATGCGAGATGTTTCTCTTTAGAAGCTCCACTTTAGTAAGAATTCTATTCTTGGCGACCCGGCATACCAAGGATTGTACTTTTGAATGGATATGATTATCCTAAATGCAAG
This sequence comes from Pogostemon cablin, assembly GCA_023678885.1. Lineage (NCBI taxonomy): Eukaryota > Viridiplantae > Streptophyta > Magnoliopsida > Lamiales > Lamiaceae > Pogostemon > Pogostemon cablin. The sequence continues at coordinate 28,931,124 of CM042969.1, read as the reverse complement.
AGTATAATCTTAAAATAGCTTCATAGTCCCCAATTTTTCTCTCCAAAAGCCTTCGATATGCTTTACAAACATTGTACTCACCCCGCTCATGATTTTCCCAACGCCAGTTATCTCTCTCTTGGATTGATGTTAAAATTCTCCAACATCGTCAACATATCCCTGTATGACTGCTCTTCCCATCTTCTCAAACTTCTTCTCTAATGCGGTTTCCATTTCCACTTCGAACCGTCCAACTTTCCCATGGATGCAATACAGGCCTCCTTCGACTCACATATGCTATAGATGTTGGCGTTTGGATCTTTTGGTTAACGTGAACCGTTAGGGTTCCATGCAATTCTACTGCAGCGGAAGCATAAGAGTATAATTGAATTACCTTTCACCAGGATTTGATGTAGAGGTTGAACAGCAGCAGGAACAAACGACCTTCCGATCTTCTGTTGTATTCCGAAGCCACGTCTTGACATTGTGTGGGTAACGATCTACAAGATGATCTCAATCTATAGTCAATCTTTCTTACTCATGCGTGTTTTCATAAGATATCCGAACTATTGAGATTGACTATTATATAGGTTACAACAGGGACCGGGAGGAGAAATTAAGGTTGGCCTCCCATTGGGCTTAAGCATCCAAGTTTAGCCCAAAACTTATACTTAAGTCCAATAACAATAAATCAGTCCACTAAAGAAATATTATTGCACTGCCACCCTAATCCCAAATTACGTTATGGGCTCCTTCTTTTTATGAGCCCGTTAATCTTCCCGTGTTTAAGATTCAATGCCCATTAATTAATTAAATTACTGACAACTCTATTAATTAATATCTATACCGAGAGTAGTACCACTCAACCTTATTATCATGCCGGAATAAATCCACCTGCAGGGTTTACATGATAATCATTATGAGCTCCTCAAGGGGACATCATCAACCAATTCTGTTAGGACACAGATTCCTTCTACAATCAACAGCACACCATAGAGACATCACCATCTCCCAATTCACCGAGCATATTGATTTAACTACTAAATCTCACCCATTGATGAATCAAAAAAATAAATACTGGCTTACGTGTAGAGGTTATTGTATAGGGATTAATAGTACGAACATCCATAATAACAGAGATCAAGTTCTATTATATAGTCAGTATAAATCGAAAGATCTCAAGGCGGTTCTGCTCAATGCACACAAAGCACACTACTGTAATTTTATAGTCAAGACATACTAATACCCAATCACACTACAACCATACCAATAGATAGTCCGCATTTATCTCAGTTGTGAACATTTGATTATACTTTATAAGGATCCGATAATATGATCTTACATGTGACACTGAACACCACATTATCTACAGTATAAAGTAAATGGACTTTTGCAACAATATAATTACAAACGTTTGATCACATGATTTTTATTTCAAATTTTTTCAAAACATTGTTCATACAAAAAGCTAGACTTTTAGTATACAATCTAACAATACAATCTTGGAAACAGGTCTCGAAGGCAACTCTTATCCACCCAAGGCTAAAATGATGTGCTCGAACCATCCTTCACCTGACGAGATAGTGGCTCCTTGAACCAATTACCTCCAATATATTCCATTGCCTTTGCTATATCCCTCCACCACCCTTTAAATTTGCCACAATTTGCCAAGAACCTTTCAAAGTCCCCAAATAAAGGATCAATTCCCACCTTTCAGTAATCAAAATAGACCACCATCCCTTTTGATCATTTATAATCTTCCAAATCCACTTGCACAACCCTTCAACAAGCCTTATCTTATTGTAAATATAATCCGATAACATTATAACTTATCATTTCAATTGCACAATTTAATTAATCGGTGTCATTTTAATTATATAATTGTAATAATTGAATTAAAAACATAATGTGATCTATAAAATAATTTCAGACAAAATTATTCAAACAGAAAAAAGTAAAAGCATAGTTTTTACCATTCAGAATATATCAAGTCACATAAATTTTACACAAAAAATCACAAAATTTCAGTATAAATTTCCAATCATGTTTTGTTTACCTTATACAAGAATTAATCTAAAAAACTTTTTAATAAAATTTAATGAGATATGTTTGGAGTCTACAGAAGTTGAAAGAATGTAGTTTTATTTTGATTGGGCTATAGTAGTGGGCCACGTAATCGAAAGCCTCAAATTTTAACCATTTCAGAGAACATTACATTTATGCCAAACAAAACCTAGTGGTACCAATTCCAGTATAAGTTACATAGCACAACCAGCTTAATGCTTTTATTATTTGGAAAAGACTTGTGAGACCATCTCTCATGCTTACATGATACGGGCGAAAATTGCTGATAATTTTTATAATAAAAAGTAATATTTAATTAATAAAAAATAATATTATTATTTCATGAACAATTTATAGTGTAAATAAAAAATGATAACATTTTATAGCGACAATGACAACTATTTCAAAAAAAATGTAAAATAGTCTCACGTGAGATGGTCTCACGTAAGATCTACCCTTGTTATTTTTTGATTCGTATAAGGAGCACTCAGTGTAAGCGTACATTCATATGTATTATTGAGTGATTTTAACTTGATAATATATGTTTTTTAATAAATATATTCATATTTTATATTCAATTCTTCATCATTTAAAAAAAAACAAAAATTTTGGTAATAAATGTATAATTTTTATTCATTAATACATAAATTATGAAATTATGTGATAGGTGGTCAACACCTAACTCACAACACGATACACAAGACAAAGCTAAAGTCCTCCAGGTCTGCTTTGCCAATGCCGAGCTTTGCCTTGCCAAGCTCTTATTGCCAAAGGTAAGCTTGGCCTTCTAAGCTCTCCATGCTGCCAGAGGTGAGCTCGGCCATCTCCAAGCTCTCCATATTGCCAGAGGTGAGCTCAGCCTCTCCAAGCTCTCCATACCGCCAGAGATGAGCCCTCCCAAGCTCTCCACGAGCTCGGCCTTCTAAGCCTCCATGCCGACAGAGTTGAGCTCGGCCTCTACAAGCTCTCCATGCCGCCAAAGTGAGTTCGGCCTTTCCAAGCTCTCCATGCCGCCAGAGGTGAGCTCGGCCCTCCCAAGCTCTCCACGAGCTCAGCCTTCTAAGCTCTCCATGCCGCCAGAGGTGAGCTCGGCCTCTCCAAGCTCTCCATGCCGCCATAGGTAAGCTCGGCCTCTCCAAGCTCTCCATATCTGCTAAAGGTGAGCTCGGCCCTTTCCAAGCACACCATGCGCTAGGCCCTTCAAAGCCCTCCACGCGCTCGGCCCTTTAGACCTCTCTTTGTCAAAGTCGAGCCCTATCTTGCCGAGGTCTTCCAGAGCTGGGGTCCTGTGGATGACTTGTCAAGTTATCTGTTACATCATTGTCAGGCTTTTCCATCTCCCAAGGCAAACCTTCACACCTCCAAAGACCAAGAGCATCTAATGCCCACTTGATACTAACCTATATCATCTATTGCTAGAATAGTAGGATCACCCCATTTGTATAATAGGTGAGCTGCACCCTCATCTTCAACATTAGATAATTTTGCCCCATTGAAATTGTTTCGTAATTCCCCATATCTTCACTCCCCGATAATTGTTCCCCTGGGACAAAACTTATATATGTTTGCCTCATGTCACATGGAGAATGTCTTGGCGATATAAATTCTGCGTCTGCTCTTGTTTTATCTTAGCCCAAGTTTTAGTCTTCCTGACTGCTTTCTCGTTGGCTCTCAATATTTAGCCCAATCCTAATTCTGTTGGGTGTACTGAGCCCATCTTCCTTTATTACGATACCTTCTTTCTCTGGCCCAATATTTGTTATTTGTTCTTTTCTCAATTCCTCATAAGAGTGGCCCAAATGTTTGAGGCCCACTGAGTTCGTTTCTCTATTCTTCTCAATTCTTGCATTTCTATTTTCTAGAATCTTCTGTGATTGTTCTCTCGGATGGGCCCATCCTGGGGGTGAACGTTCGACTCTGAATTAATGCTCTGACTAGGATTATTGCTGTCGAGCTACTTTCTGTTACCTTTGCAGTTCCCCATGAGGATTTCGCGAACTGCTTTCATCATTTGTCATCAGACCCGGACCTGGCTGCTGGGCGCCAATGCAGAACCACCGGAATTGTAGTCGTTCATCATAGATTGTTTCCTGTCGTTCCACGTCGCATTTGCTGGGGAATTTTCTGAAATTGAATCTCATCTTCCCATGATTGATCCGAACTGTTGTTCTCCTCTTCATATATGTCTTCTTCTCCCATCCATATTTGTTCCTCAACTATTTTAATTGTGAATTCTTTCCCCTATATAGTTACTTTTATTAATGTGTTGACATCCTTGAGATAATTAACAGTAAGCTTGACCCTAGCCTATCAAGTCTTGTTCTGTTCTCTGTACTGCAATCTACATCAATGAAATATCCCCGACTTGTTGAGGCTTTCTTGAAAAAATTAATGTTTCATGCATGGCATGGGACACCATTCCATCTAGTCCACACTCTTCGTCGAAAGCCAGCATATTCTGCCTTCCATGGTCTCAGCCAGCGGAACCAGTGTTTCTTCCATTCTTCCCTCTCCTTCGTATTTCTAATATTTTTTTCTGAGAAACTGATAAATACAACGTTATCTTCCAAATGAGTGATTGAAGCCATTCTATTTGCTTCCTCTTTCATTTTTTCCCCGACTTCATCCCATTCAAACTCTCTTTTATGCCATCGCGTCTGACAATTTTTTAAACGTTCAATGTCCTCCTTTAATTATTCGTATGACATTTGTGGATAATCTGCTTGTCTATTGTTGTTCAATTGGCGAGACGCTTCTGAATTGATCTTGTGCCTTCCATTTATGCCAACTCTGCAGTAGTGATCTCTTTCTGTGTTTGTCTTTTCTCCGATCTCGTATTTACTCTTCTGTCTATCGAAACGGGGTTGATAAACTCTCAAATTGTAAGATCTGATCCAGAGGTTGTATAACTTATTCAAGTCTACTCTTGGTTTTTCGTTGCCAATTTGTTTGAATCTTACGAACCCAAAATGATTCCCAACTTTGTCCACTTCTTTGGTCTGAATAAATCCTAAACCCTAAACCCTTCCATCATGGCTTTTACTTTTAACGTTAAAAGGGCTAAGAAAAAAATTAATCACGCATAAATACAATTGATGTGTAAAATTTCTTATTTGTAATAAATTTTAAAGCCCACAAACGGGCGTGGCCGGTTCGAGTCCGGTCCTGTAGAGTAGAGAAATGAACTTCTTGAATTTGTCGATCGCCACATCGGCGACGGCCTGGTGATAGTCGGCGGAGGTATGTCTGTGAGAGTGAGAGAGCAATCTGATCAACTTCTCGACTCTCTGGAGGCCGACGGCGGCGGCTTCTTAGGCGGCGGTTTTCTCCGTACAGGTGTAGGCAGGCATGAATTCAACTGCCATGTCCGAAGAGAGAGAAAAACTATTCGACTGAACAGAGAAAAGTAAGCAAGGGATAGAGGTGATAAAAATAGGGGGAGTATTTAATTTAATTTAATAAATTAAATAATATTGGATTATTAATTTCAATTTGAACAGTGGTGTGGATTCTGAGATGGTGCCGTCAAAGAGAAGAGAGGAGAAGAGAAGAACCGATGAGATGATGACACATAGAGAAAAGGTGCATTGATAAACGTTTGTTGTTTGCACGTGGACGTTTCTAGGGTCTTTATTTGCTTTTTGAACGTAAATTAAGGCCCATTATTATTATAGATAAGGTGGATAATTGTATTAGAGGGAAGTTGTGAGTCATATTGTGTAATTTCTTTATTAAATAGAGGAAATTGATGCCTTTTAAGCGGATGTCAGGAATAGTGAAACGTATACCTTGTTTTGGGACGGAGGGAGTAATAATTAACGTTATACACATACTCATTCATTATTTATGATATCTTCAAATCTTATTAACTCCTAATAACTTAAATGAAACAAAAGCTCTCTTCATGTAATTTTCTGATATTGAGTAAAAAAATTTCATATTTACAAAAACTCATTCTCATTTTTATTCATCCTAACAGATATATTTTAGATTACTAGATTATTAAATTGAAAAAAAATATTTACATTTTGAAAACTTAATTCTTATTTTTATTCATCCAACAGATATATTTTAGATTACTAAATTATCTAAATTAAAAAAATAAAATAACTTAATGGCAAAATTCTCCCGCACATCTGCTGCATTAATTTAAATTTGTACACTTATTTTCTTAATTTATGTATAATAAATAAAAAATTATACATTAAGAGAAACTCACACGAATTTTTTTATTAGCAAAATTTTTGTTATTTTTTTAATGAAGAATTGAATATAAAAAATGAATATATTTATAAAAAAAATCAAGTTAAAATCACTCAATAATACATATGAATGTATGCATACACTAAGTGCTCCTTATATGAACCCAAAAATAATAGGATAGGTCTTGCGTAAGACAATTTTTCACTTTTTAAAATAATTATCATTTTCGCTATAAAATATTATCACCTTTTATTTATACTATAAATTATTTATAAAATAAGATTGTTACTTTTTATTAATTTATTATCACATTTTTTTTATAAAAATTATCATTTTTTGACCGTCTCACGTTAGACTTATATGAGACTTATGTGAGACTCTCACACAAGTCTTTGCCTAAATAACAAGGGTAGGTCTTGTGTGAAATTGTTAAACTTGAGACTACTTTAAACGTTGTCACTTTTGTTATAAAATTGTTACCACTTTTCATTCATACTATAAATTATTCATTCATGAAATAACATTATTACTTTTTGTTAATTAAATAATCCCTCCGTCCTCTCGATAAGTGTCAATTTTGTCATTTTGGTCCGTCCCAATACAAAGTGTCCATTTTCTTTTTGGTTGATGTGACAACACACAATAATACTTTTATACTCAACCCACTACACATGGGACCCACCCTCAATACAAATACAATTACCCACTCCACATTAAAAAATTTATTTATCTCACCTCATTACACTTTAAAATATTACACTCCTTAATCCACGTGCAAAAAACAAACGGACACTTATCGAGGGGACGGAGGGAGTATCTCTTTTCGTCATAAAAATTACTCCCTCCGTCCCACGTATTTTTACACACTTTCCATTTTAGGGTGTCCCACGTATTTTTACCCATTTCATTTTTTATAAGAATAAATAATATTTTATTACCTACTTTTTACAATCTCAACAACTTTAATTACTTTTTTACACTTTATTCATCATTCCCAACAAATTTATTTACTTTTTCTTTTTAAATTACTAATTTATCCCTATTTTTTCTTATATTATTATATATTAAAAATTATCCCTATTTTTTCTTACTTATATATTAAAAAAATAACGTCTTAATCTCCGTACCGTACAAAGAGATAAAAATACCCGTGCCCGTACATAGAGGTAAAAATATCCAGGACGAAACGGGTATCATTTTTTGTACGTTAAGCATGTGAGATGATCGCATTCAGCTTGTTATGCTAAGTATCACTAGGTTTTGTTTGGTATAAATGTAATGTTCTCCAAAATGTTAAAAATTTAGGATTTTGCTTACGGGGCCCACTACTCTAGCCCAATCAAAATAAAGCTACATTCTTTCAACTTCTCTAGACTTCAAACATAACTCATTATTTAAATCATGTTATATATTATTATAATTGGTATTTTTTATCTCTCTATATTCAAAAGAAAATTAATATTTGTCTAATTCAATTATTTCAAGAATAATTCATCAAACTAATAAAAAATGATGATATTATTAACAAAACATGATACCATGCTAAGAAAAAAATGATAATTATTTAATTAAATTAATTTAATAACAATTAGTGAAATGAATAAAAAGTTATAACATTCCTTAAATTTAAAAAACTTAAATTAAAATTATGCCTTGGAAGCAATAATAGTACAATTCGAAAACGCAGCAACATTGGTGCTCTCAGGACAAATAGTTGTCCTATGATCAATTCAACATATACATCAAAAAGGGTAAATTGTAATTGTCTTGAGAACTGACAGCATCAAATTATTCAAAATTTTAATTCTCTGAATTATGTATTTCTCAAATTAAATATTGATGCTCACTTATGAACTACTACCTTTTATATACCTATTGATTCACACCACCCATTAATACAACTAAAACCTAAAAGGGGATAAAAAAATAGACAGTGAGCAATACAACAATACAAATCTGTCATAAATTAAATAATTTCATTCAGTCATGTATAAATTAAATGCTTATATATGTTCCATTACCCGTAGCATAGAAATGGTAATCCGTTACAAATTAGTAGGGTACTTACAGTCCGTTTGTTTAGTAGCACCACGTGCGATAAGAATCGAACACTTAAGCCTCCTCCTTGAAGCCTATAATCACATCACAGTGACGGACTTTTAACATAGTTGGATGATCTTTAACAATAAAAAAGGGGTATGGTAATTTGAAATCAGTATATGATTTGAGAAGAAATACTGAGCATGAATTGAGCGTTGAGAGAAGAAATAAAGAATAAGAAAAGAAAGGAAATCTTATCTTTAGAAGAGATCTAAAGAAAAAGATATTAAATCATACCCATCAAATAACTTTTCTTGAATTCTTTATGGGTCAAATCGGAGAAATGGTTCAGGCCGACCCGGTACGTCCGGTTGGGTATCGCGTTCTTCTCATCTATGTACCGCAGCGTGTCCTTAAAAATCTTGAAACGCTTCTCCTTCTCCTCCAAGGAATTGTAGGTTTTGTTGTGCTTCACCATCCAACACTCGAAAATGGACCTCAGTTCCTCTTCTGACTTGCCCTTGCCCTTGTGGTGGTCGTCTGAAGCTGGGAACCATATGATAAAATAATGAAAATACAAGAAAGAAACCAAATCGAACATTCATCAACAAAATCCCAAAAACAATTCATTAAGAAAACACATACCCATAGTAACGATGTTGCGGTGCAAGAGAGTATGAGTAAAAGCAGAGGCTATTCGCAACTGAGTGGTACTAGAATTACAAGGCCAAGGTTTTCTAGATAGAAAAGACAAGGCCCTTTTGCCTCTCCTGAGAAGAGGGTACATGATGCCAATTCCACAAAATTCAATCCTAAAACAGAACACAACTTCAATCCTAAAACAGAGATAATAGATACGGATTATGGGATTGGATTCATTGCAATATCAAATTAAAAGATTACAAACAAGATAAAGGATTTCGAGAATACCTTTCTTCAGAAAAACAAATACTGGTTGAAAGAATGGGCGATCTGATTTTTATATACAGAACAGACGGCAGGAAACACGTTAGGAACTACGGAGCTCTAAGCGGTGTGGGCTGGCCCATAACCCAAAATCATGTTTTCGCAAGTTTAGCCCACTGCTGCCTGAATAGGCCCACTCAGCCATGGGAGACAAACCGCTTTTTAAGGACTAAGCGGTGAGACGAATTTTCTATTAACCATTTATATTTTTAAGGAACCTTACTAGCAAATTAAAATATTGAAAAATTAATTATTATTATTATTATAATATAATGAAATTAATTAAATCTTGCATATCTATTTATGTAATTTTTTTGTATTTTTCTTATTAATTTATATTTTTATATGAGACTAGGAAAGCTTATATAAAACTCCAATTTATTAATCAGCCTGCATGTGTCTCCAATGTATGTGTTATTTGCAGGTGCAATTCCTTTTTATCTTGATTTATAGTTTTGATTCTTGAATCAAAATTTGAATGTGATTTTAATTCTTGAATCAAAATTCCTTTTTATCTTGATTATAAATTTAATGTGCTATGAGTTATGTCAATGGTCATAATATTTCATATCTGAATAATTATCCATTGAAGATGCATGCATGATAGAATTAGTTTTACATGAATTTCATGTTTGAGAGTTTCCAACAATGTGGAAATATTGATTATTCTTAATTTGAGTAATATTTTTCAGATGACCTTAACGTGGACAAGTGAGTGCAACTTTGATGAAGCCATATCTTTGATGAGAGTGAGTGACATAGATGAGCTAATACAAAAAGTTCTTGGCTTTTTTTTTTTTTTTTTAAATTTACATTGTTATCCCACTTGAAATTTGTAATATACATGGGGTCTTTTTTAACCCTTCTTGATTTGAATCTTCATTATTTGTTGATAGATTTACACTGATTGAATAGAAAATATGTGGAGAAGTAGATGCAAGCATTTATTGATTGATAGCAAAGTGAATAAGAGTAAATGGAGAAGTAGTTTCTCTTTGAGCAAATTTTCGCAGCATTAAGAAATGGAAATACATGTGAATTAGCTAATCATGAAAATATTAGAATATCAAATTTAGTTTTATTTTTCTCCATTACTTAACTCCTCTCTCTCCAATTTAATAATGTGTCATCGAAGTTTATACTCATCTCTATGGTAAAATAATTGCTAAAAAAAAATAAGAGATGTATGGAAAATAAGAGTAATATAAGAGAATCAAACAATATAAGAGTAATATCTAAAATTATAAGACAAAATTATATATTCATCTATTACAAAGTATGGAAAATTAATTTTGTGAATATATAATTGTACAATATAATAATAATAATGTAATAATGGGTAAGTCTTTTGTGAGGTTGTCTGATGAGACCATTTGATAATTTTATTAATGATATTCACTTTTTGTCCGTCTCACGTAAAGATTTACGTAAAATCGTTTCATACAAGTCTTTTATTTATAATAATTTGATAAAATAATTATAGTAACTAAATTTATATTTTTCTATTTATTTAAATTTTATTATATAAATATTTAATTATCCCGCGTGGGTTATGTGCTAGTAAATAAATAAAAGGGGAGACATAATAAAAGGTTTTCATTTAGTTCCCCCATTTTTACTTGGTTTAAATTTTTTATCTTTTCTCATGGTTCTGCTTTCTTTGGCCCCCCATCCCACCCTGTTGTGTAGTAAAGAAATTATCATACTGCAATTTCTTTGAAATTGTCTTTATTTTGGAGGCATATTCGGAACATTGCTATGATTTGTGATGCTGATGCAAGATTTTTTTTGGAAATTCTTGGGGCATTCAATAGAGTTTAATTTATTACAATAGGGAAATATAAAACTGAAGGTAGTAAATATAGAGGATAGGAGAGCAGTTTTAAACATGCATGCATAAAATTGGTAGGACCTGTCAATTTGTTATAATAGGTGAAAACTTAATAATCAGAAATTGGTCTTAGCTCTAAAAAAACTTGCAATTAAGAACAGAATTAATTACCCCAGAGCAGCTTTAGCCTCAAGCTCTTGGTGACCAGTTACAAGAATTAACTTTGTATTAAACTTGCAATAATTTGTACAATTATAATATGGAATTGGTCCTTAGCGTATTATTATTGTTACTCTATCTAATCCTCCTTCTTTTTATATTTTAAATTTATTTGATTGATGAAGTACTTGAGGCCATGAATTTTGATAAATAAAACTATGTTAACAGGGATTACCTGCTTGCATATCAGTTTTCATAAAATATTCATCATCTTTCCTCCACCAACATTGATGGATAATGGCAGTCGAAAACATCTAAGATATGATAAGGAGAATGATGAAGAAGAGGTTGAAATAATTATTTCGTTATTGTGCTTCCTAATTAGCATTATTGGGTCTTGGTACTATGGAAGATATCTAATGAAAGAGCTTCAGATGAGTCATCATGATAGAGTTTACCAAGGGGAACTTTGGATGAAGTCTTTAAGCCATAATATTATAATTAACTGAGGACTGCAAGCTTCTACGATGTAAAGACTCAAATAAGAATCATCAATGCATGCTGCATTTTACATAATCTTGTGCATTGTGAGATGCCTAATGATCCTTTGTTGGTCGAGGTTGATCGAGATTTAGTTGAGCAAAGCGATTCATGATGAGGAGCAAATAAAAGTTGTTAGAAATACAACTGAATGGACTGCATTTTTTGGGATAATCTTGCTCAAGAGATGTTCGAGGAATATCAAGCTAATAGATTATAGTTGTTTCATATTTTTTTATGATCAGTTAATTTTTCCATGTTAAATCATATCATTCTCAATTATAAGTACGTGTATGTTATTATATTTGGTGTTGCGTATCTTTTTTTAATAAATTTGCACATAATTAAAAGTTTGATATATTGTATTTTACAATGATGATAAAATGAAATTACTATATTATTTTATCAATTATTAATTATGAATGAATCTCTTAAATTTTTTAAAAAAAAATGTTTGCCAAATAATGGATTTGAAATCAATTGATTTATAAATCCATTCATAAATTCATAATATATATTCAAATGAGAAGATTAGAATGAATGGATTTCAAATCTAAGTAATTATAAATCCATTGATTTTTAAATCCTTTGAATTTAAAATTACTTAATCCAAACACAACCTAATATTTATTATTAACCTATAAAGTATAAAATTTTCATATAAAATGGAAATGAAACCACGATTCCAAACAATTTTCTGTTTATGTGTTAAGTGATTCATGCATTATCCATCTTTATTCTTGCCAAATTTGTCATTGATTATTGGCCAATTTCTAGAGCAGTTGTTCCAATTAATTATTTTAACGACATGCCATTTGATAACACGAGACTTGATAACACGAGACTTGTATGAGAGTATTTTAAAAAATTGTATAACAAATAAAAAGTAATAATATTTTTAATTAAAAATAATATTCATTAGGATAGCGTTATAATATATCAAATGCAATATTTGTCTGAGCAAGAGTAAAATTCTGAATATGTACGTACCCCTTATAATTATCACTCAAAAGAGATGTCTAATAATGATAGTGAAAAATAATAATAATACTGCAAATCAGACTCAAAATGATGCATCCGGCGTTGGATGTCCTGTTATACTTTGGTGTTGCATCTCCTATTACACGCGTTAGATGAGTGATACATGTGCGGAGAGAATAATCTCAATATTTCCCCTTAGGGTTGATTGTTAGGGTATAGATTAGTCTATCCTACATGCCAATCATTCAACGGCTTGTAACAGGAGATGTAACACCAAACGTAACAAAAAATCCGAACCGCATGCATCCACGTTGTTGAGACCCATGTTATTAATGTTCAAAATTAGCCATAATCTTAATAGGATTTGAGAGATGTCTAATAAAAATAGTGAAATTATATAGTAAATGAAAATCATAGATAATTTGGTAGCGATTCCCCAAACATAGTCTTAAGAAAAAAAAAGAAAAAAAATTTGGTATCGATTCCAAACATAGTCTTAAGAAAAAAAAAAGAGAGAGAATAATGATCAATCCTTCTAAATTATGAGTTCTTCTACGTGTTTTTTTTTTTTTAAATAAAAAGCTAATTTTATTTCATTTGAAAACCATCATTATATATAAAAATAATACTTATTTAAAACTATCAAGATTTATGATTGGGCATCAAATCATTTCATAATCCTAGCTCCAAGATGAGCTATTATATGACGAGTTGGATAATAATAAGATGTGTTATTTATTTTTGTAAGAAATAAGAAAACAATTGTCTCTTTATCTTGGAGTAGTCATGCATTACGATAGGAACTCCCAATTCTCTAGCAAATATAGCCCTTTTGATCATTTCTTCGCATGTACCCGCAGTAGCATTTAAGTAATACCCTTTGATTTCACCTGTTTCTGCCTGTGCTTTATAAATTGCTTCGGCACAAAATAAGAAGCGATCTCTCCAACGCATAAATGGCTGGGAGTTCACGTTTTCATCATCTTTGGTAAAATCAAGTCCACCGCGAAGACATTCATAAACCGCTCTACCATAGTTTTTAACAGATAACCCCAATTTCGTCGGAAAGGTACTTTTGGAACACCAATAGGCATAAATTGAAAGAAAAGTGGATTTCAGCAAGTGGATTCTTAGTAAATGTCGAATCAAACCATTTACCCTTATTTCAACAAAGGAAACACGGGCTTCTTGACTAGAAGAACTTTTTTTGTCTTGGTCCCAATTCAATACTAAACAAGTCCGAACTAATTGAATATTTGTATCAGAAATTCCTCGAATTGGTTTACTATTTCCATAAAGGATATAATTGACAACTCGAAGTTTCACATTATCCCTTTCCTGCAACAGATCCGGGGGGAAAAGTGTTCTTAAAGTTATATCGTCCGTTATTTCATATGTGACGACAGGACGAACCAAAACAAAATACTTTTTCTTACTAGGTGTGATCCGTTGAACATAGATCCAATTTTTCAATTTTTTAGATTCCTTAGAATTTTGTTTTCATGTTCCTAGTGGTATCAAAACACCGCTATGTCGGGATATCTTATCTGTCTCTCCAGGAAAATGGATATCTCCAGAAAAGATTTTAAGTTCAATTCTTTTTTTTTCTCTCCACTCGGACCGCCTTTCTTCATCTATACCAGCTGCCGCGCACGAACCAATAGAAAGGATTTCAGCGCCCCTCTCTAGATAAGAAGCAGAACGCGCCATCACCTACAACCCTTTCCTCTGCTGGGGACTTCCACGAAATGAGAACGGGTGGCATCGTCGTATGCTCCACTTTTGTTGCCCTGGTTTATATCCCGGAGTACTCCTATGGCCGATCTGTCACCCAACCTACTTAAACAACCTAAAAGCTTGACCCCGTCCCGTTTGGAGAATGACCCCTTATGGCACGGCTTAGTCATTTATTCTCGCAGTTCAGATAAGATTCGGACCACCATTTCTCTGAAAGCATGGTTCTTGCCTCACTCCCCCTTTGAGCTCGTCCATTCGTTGGGTGATCCCTTGCTCTCACGTTTGAGTGTTTGCTCGTCGTTTAGGCCCGTGAGTGAGATTTCTGCTCATTGCAGTCACCTCCGGGGTTCTTCGCACCTGGATAGTACCAGGACCCTTGTGCCCCGGCCCTTGAGCCGATAAAGCTGCCCGCGCTATGACCCACAACTAAAAATGAGCCTTGCGACGAGACGCGGACATTCCCCATGCTTAGGTTCCCTCCGGTCCGTCCCAACCTTTAAAAAAATAAGATTTATGATTGGGCATAAAATATGTCATAACGCACAAAATTTGGATAACAAACATTAATTGGTCCTAACCAAACAAACATTGAATCAATAGACCCATTCAAACCAACCCATGAGAGAGATTTCTTTATATTATATTATTACATTATAAAAATTATTTTTTAGCAACGGAATTCAACCCGTTGGTAATTATCAATGGATTAGTAATCAAAATGATATTTTTCTATTAGTAATGGAATGCCAACGAATTTATTCTCTATTTTAGCAATATAATTCAATCAGTTGGTAATTACCAACGGATTACCAAGAGAATCTTTATATAAATTATCAACGGAATTTTTAGCAACGGATTACCAACGGAATTGATTTTTCGTTGCTAAAAATTTACCAACCACTACTTTACCAACAGAAATTTGCAAACGGATTTCATTGCTAATTCGTTGGTAAACCAATTTAATGAGGAACTAAGGTTTTTACCAGTGAAATATTCCATTAGTTAAAAAACAATTTTTTTTAGTGTTAATTATATTAATGTTACTCATTCATCCATCAAATTGTAATATTGTACTTCTGATTATTCCATCATAGTGGGCCAACAATCAAGATTTTCTATTTATTAATTAGTTTATAGTAAGAAAACCCTTTAGATCTTATCTTTTATTATAATTCGTGAACGTTGTAATATTTGGATGATAGATTCAATTAAAATAAATAGAAGTTGAAAAAAAAAAGTGTATGGATACCAAAAAAATGTGTAGCAAAGGAAGGATTACTTGACAGTTAGGCATACCGTTTGGTAGATGCCGTTTGCAGTGTCTTAAGTTCATAAGCACAACACCTTTGCTTACAAGACACTTTCTAAACCTGCATATAGTCCATTAAATTTAAGAGTTAGTTTTCCATTTTAACTAGTTTACTGTTTAGTATGAAAATTTGTATATTTTAGGATTCGATTTAGCACCGTTTTGTGGATTTATGTTTGTATTTTAGCACTAAATGATTAATTTTCATATATTTAAGATATTGGTGCATTTGAGGAGTCATTTCGTGTTTTATGGTTGGAAATCCAAGAAAGAAAGGATCGTGTGAGCGTGAAAATCACCTCAATTGGAGATTGGATAAAGTAGTTATGAGCAAAATCGTGAGGTCACGCAGACTGCCGACGAGTGGCACGACCCATGCGGACGAGCGGCACTAGTGGGCGGCACGACTCGTGCCATGCCTGGCACGACTAGTGCCAAGCCCAAATCGCATTTTTTGGCCCGTTTGTGATTTTTAACGTGAAAAAGCCCTATTTTGAGGTGAAATCTGAATTTTATCGGCCCTCAACTATAAAAGGAGCCCTTGGGTTTTCCAAACCCTAACTTTCCATAACCTTTCACAACCCTACATATTTTTTCATACCTTTCCCTGTCACAATACTGAAATCAAGATTCACCATCCCGTCCACCCATCCCGGAGAGTTCATCAGTGTTGCTTACTTGAGAAGGAGAACAAGAAGGTTCAGAATCACAAAGGAGAGAACAGAGAATCACGCCTGTAAGCACTTGAATTTTATTGCATATTAAAGGAAAATATGTGGCAAATTAATGCAATAATTATCAATTAATTATTTATTTATTAAGGAATTTAAATAAATTAATTCCTAAAATAGATTAATAAATAATTGATAATTAATTTAAAACTCAATAAATTGAAGGGGGTTTAAATTAAATAAGGCAAGTCCAAGACAAATAAGTCTGACTTGAGGCCTAAGCAACTGGAAGGCCCAAGCCCATAGAATTAGGTCAAATTTGGACCAATCAGAATGCGAGTTATTTATGGGGCATCCTCTGCCTTCACCTATATAAAGGGTCCTCCTCCATTCATTCGAAAACACATTCAAAGACCTGAAGACACAAACGCTCTGAAGAGATTGAAACACGAGCAACGCTCCTCAAGATCTTCAAGCATCTTCAAATCAAGAATGGCAAACGATTCGGGATTAAGGTGCGGAGCCCCCCAAATCAAGCGTTCTTTATACACTAAGTTCTTCGGTGTTCTTCGAGCCAAGAACAGCATACGACCCGGGATTAAGGTGCTAAGTCCCCCAAATTGAGTGTTCTTCGGATCAAGTACGTTTAATCCAAATAAAGGCTCGACGCTTCTGGATTAACGTTATAAGGTCCCAAATCAGAGTTCGGACAAGCTTCAACTGAAGATCCGACTCAACACACACAGTCAACGCGATCAGCACGGTCAAAATAACAAGTCAAAGTCCAAATTGGCTCGAAAGAAGAATCAGAGGATAGATAGAGATTGTTTCCTAAATTATCAAGTTTAATCCAGCTGGATTATTATTATAATTCATTTGTATTTATTTCATCATAAATACAAATTTTGGCACGCCCAGTGGGACTTAAACTAATGCAGTTGTCGTGCTGATCGCGTTGACTGTGTGTGTTGAGTCGGATCTTAAGTTGAAACTTGTCCGAACTCGAATTTGGGATCTTATAACGTTAATCCAGAGGCATCGAGCCTTTGTTTGGATTAAACGTACTTGATCTGAAGAACACTCGATCTGGGGGGCTTAGCACTTAATCCCGGGTCGTATGCTGTTCTTGGCGCGAAGAACACCGCAGAAGCAAAAGGAGATTTTTTCCTCTATCTTGGATCGTGTGAAACAACGGCTTACTGAATGGAAAGAGAAACAACTTAGTCGGGCTGGAAAAGAAGTGATCATCAAGTCAATCATTCAGTCTATACCTACTTATGCTATGACATGCTTCAAACTCTCACAATGCTTCTTATCAGATCTTGAAGTTCTGATCCGAGACTTCTGGTGGGGTAGTGGAAATGGCAAATACAAAATCCATTGGTCTTCTTGGGATACACTATGCAAAAGTAAAGCTCAAGGAGGAATCGGACTTCGCAATCTCCATGCTTTTAATCTGACACTTCTTATCAAACAAGCTTGGCGCTTGCACACTCAACTCTCTTCATTGCTAGCCCGGATTCTTAGAGCTAAATATCATCCATGTTCTTCCTTCATGGATGCGGGCCTTGGCTCGAACCCCTCTTGGACTTGGCGCAGTATTCTCTTTGGTAGAAAGGTGCTAGACTATGGGAGTAGAAGACAAATCAATAGTGGTGTGAATACAAAAATTTGGGGGGACAGTTGGCTTCCGAACTCTTACAACTTTCGAGTTACGAGTCCATGTTCAATGTTAGAACTTGATTCCCCGGTCAGTGCCTTAATTGATCCAATCACACACTCTTGGAAAGTTGACTTGAAATACAATATCTTTATACCTGAAGAAGCAGATGCTATTCTATCTCTTCCACTCCGTCACTCTCCTGCTTTGGATTCTTGGATTTGGCATCCCTAAAAAAATGGCAAACACTATGTTCATTCTGCTTATCACCTTGTCATGGGGAACCCTGCCTTTAAATTCTCCAACTCCTGTGCCTCGTCTAGTGGAGGTCCTGACCTAGTATGGAAGCATCTATGGAAACTTCGCATCCCCTCAAAAATTCTTCACTTTTTATGGCGTTGCTGCACAAATACTCTCCCATCTTCAGAAAATCTCATACGGAGAGGGATTACTAGCTGTCAAATCTGTCTTTTTTGCAATGAAAATGTCACTGCTTTGACACACTTATTCTTTACATGTTCGATCTCTTCTCAGATTTGGAATGTAGCCGGTCTTCTCTCGTTTGTCAGTAAATTCATGCAGCCTCTTTGCCATATTTGGTTCCGAGACATCATCACTCTCGGAGACAAGGAAAAATTGGATTTGTTTGCTGTTATTGCACACTCTATTTGGTGGCATCGAAACAAAAAGATCTTTGAAGGTAAACCTCTCAATCCTCAGTCCATTATCATGCAATCTTCTACTTTTCTTCGTGAGTTCCAGCATGCTAATCGATGGCCAGAGAAGCCTTCTTCAATGCTCTCCTCTCATGTCTTCAAGCCACCTCCTGTGGGATGCAAAATTCATTTTGATGGTGCCATTTCTTTTAGCAACTCAAAAGCTGCTGTGGGTATTTTTGTTCAAGGATCGGATGGTTCGTTTCTTCGGGGCTATGCAAAGACTTTTTATGGGATAAATTTCCCCCAAACAGCAGAATTCCTAGCTCTAAGGGAAGCAGCTTATTTTGCATCCTCTCTGAATCTTCCTGATTTCTCTTTTATTGGAGATACTGCCACTGTTATTCATGCTGCAAACAAAACCATTGAATGTCCTTCTGCTTGTGCCCCTATTCTACAAGATGTGTTTTGCTTGACACAAACTCATAGATGTAAAGGTTTCTTTTGGCAGCCCCACTCCCATAATTTTGTAGCACATAGTCTTGCTAGTTTTGCTACGCATAATGTTGCTAGCGATTTCACTTGGGATGTAATGCCCGGCTTCATTTGTCAATCAGTGCTGATTGAATTCTAGCGATATTAATATTAGTCTTTCTTTAAAAAAAAAAAGATGCAAACAACTCATAACCCTTAAGCATGAGAACCGAATATGATGTTTCTCTTCTTTCTGTAATTCTATCATCATATATAAGAAAACAAGCATTAGTTGTCACTACAATGCTAATCATCTTTCAACAATATCCGTTATCAACAAAAATAGACATATAGTTTTGAGAAATAGGGCTTTCATCGAACTTCAAAATTAAAAAAAAATTATCAAACCCTTTCTCGCACCAAACTTCTTCTCTCTCCAAACACTTATTAAATGACGCAAATTATAATTAGGACAATGCTAAATGTCCAGGACATCCAATTCTATTGAAAATGAAAATTTACTATTTTGTCCTTTACCAAAAAAACTCCAAACCCTAAAATATAAACCCTAACCTTTAAAATAATAAATCCTAAATCAATATACCCTAAATCACTGGGTTAATTATAATTTAAATGGATTAAAATATTGTTTTCTTAAAAATATGGATGTACAGAATATGGACGGAGATTTTTACCCTTATAATTAACGTTGGTAACTAATCACCAAGGTCACAAATATTTGTCAAAAGATTAACTCTTCCCTGCTAAAAACGGTTTTTTTTTCTTAGCCAAAAATTGTGGCCAATCATTAACGGTCTCGATGGATTAATTATTTAGATGGATTAACACCAAGGCTCAAAGAGTTAAAAAGCCGTATTTTTTATTTATAATCTTATCCCTCTATGCAGTATTTCCAAATAAAATTGAGGGTTATTCTGTGATGCACCGGTGCACCTAGGGTTTATAGGTTATAAAATAGGGTATAGTTATTTTTTATTATTTAAATTCTAATTATTTTGTTTTGATCAAATGGTAGTTATTAGATGGTTTTTTAATCTAAGGGATGATGTTGACTAGGTGCACAGATGCACCTAGTTCAAAATTGAAAATTCAATATAAAAGTTTACAGAATGCAAATTTCTTAATTGAATCAACACATCATGTCATAATAAATATTTAATCAAATAAAACATGACTATCCTTAAGAACCTGCTTCTCGTTTCCATGGACCGAAACATGTTTTCCAATTTTCCACAAATAAATTTTATTTTGTGATTGATAATTCGCATGCAATCTTTCAACTGAATAATCATTTTCACAAATGAGTAATCTCTCTTGTGAGACGGATTATTTGTGAGACGGGTCGACCCATCACTAAAGTATGCTTATTGTACATCACAAATACACTGTTTAAAAAATAAATCATCTACACTATATGTAGATTAACGATCATATATAAAAAATATTACGGCGTAACTTCTTATTTGTAGAAACTAATTTGCCACTAATATCATTTTTAGTCGACCAATATTGTACCGAAGCCTTGAGCAGAACTTTCGTCTTAAGATTGTTGGGTATGTTTGAATTTTGGTATAATATGTTTACTAGAAAAATATGACAAAAAAATAAGAATGGCCGAATTTGAGTCAAATCGAGTCAAGAGTTACACTATTTCTCCTTAAGATGAAATTGCCCCGCTCTGATGCTTACTGCACTGTTGTCAGAACCGGACCGGACCTGCCGGTTCGACCGGTTGGACTGGGAACCGGTCCGGTGACCGGTCCGTTCACCCGCTAAGAACCGTTTTTGCTTAAAACCAGGAAGAACTGGTTCAGACCGGTCAAAACCGAAAAAATTGGTTGGACCGGCCGAACCGAAAACCGCCGGTTTTGATTTTTTATTTATTTATTTTTATTTATACTTTTTTTCAATTTTTTTATCCCAAATTTATTTCAATTCAATATTCAATCAAATTTGCCTTTTAAATTTATTTCAAATTTTAATTCATATGAATATTTATTATTAAAGTGGATTAAAATAATAATTATTAATATATTTCTTTCCAATTTATTTATTTGTGATCGAACTAGTTAGCTATTATAAGAATTTAAAATTCAAAAATTATATTTCTTCACATTAAAATTTCCTCTTTCAATCTATTCCTATTGTTTTTTAATTAGGTATTTATTTAAATGTACACTAAACATATTAATATATAATCATATATAAAATATATAAGATATTATAAAAAAAGTGTACTTTTAGTTTTTTCGGTTAAACCGCCGGTTCGACCGGTCTGACCGTGAACCGTTGAGGCCACCGGTTCGATCTCCGGTCCGGTTATGAAAACACTGGCTTACGGTTCGATAGTAATCATCTTCAAGATACAACGCGACTCATAACTTGTGATATTAGTAGCACTACAAATCACAAAATATAGCAAACCAACCGATATTATGAACTTACCTTAGGAGTGGGACGACATAGAAAAATATTAGAGACCAAGACTCTAAAAATATTTTCGGATTTGATCAAGTACTACAGAGTTATTCAAGTTCAATTCAAGTATTGAATTATGGAAATGAAGGGCCTATTTATAGATTTCAAGGTGTTTTTACGTGAATTGATGCGACCATTGGATTTGATTTTGAATTCAAATTTTAATGTCTTTTCATGAAAAGACACAATTTATTCAAAAATTATAACCTTTGATCACACTTTTCATAGACACACTTTAATCTATTAGACACTATTTTAAGGTTACTTTTCCATTCACCTAATTTTCCAATAATTTGAAATAATTATATTAAAAATATATTCACCGAAAGATGAGGTCGTTTTCGTGGATTAGGGTTTTCGCAGAGTTCATAAAATCAATTTGTCTAGTCTGAAGAAATGAGGCAGTAGAATGAGATGCAGATGGATCGAAATGAAAATTAGGGTTAGTGTTATGATGTGTAATGCGCGTTTTCTTTGCACGCAAAATTAATTCTCAAGTATTAAGGATATCAATTGCAGCTTAAGCAAGCGACCAAGTGATTATCGAACCCAAATGACGGCGTATTATTAATTTAATTATTTACTAATTAATTAAGACGAAAGACAATTAAGATTGGGATTTTAATCTAATAACTTATAAATAATTAATTAAAATAATAAATAAAATAAATATCACTCGAAGAATACGAAAGTGACTTAAGAGAGAGAATAGGTAGCTCTAGAATAATCCAGTTTTACTCATTAATTTCCCTTCCGTGTGTTGGTGTCCGACTCTGCCTTGTGGAATATGGACGCATCACTAAGCCATGCAAATCTACTCTATAGACACAAGTAAATATGCGTGTAACACGTGTGAATAACTTTGGAGCAAGAGACGTAATTTTACCCCCCTCTCTTTCTAGGTACTATGAGTATCAATTATTTTCCACGTCTAGAATCTAACCCGATATGATCTCCCTTTATAGGTACTATAAAATTACCCTCTTTTCCTGCTTACTAACCCGAATTCAATTCAATTAATAAACATTCATATATGATAGTTCTAATGAAGCTTCGGAGTCCCCTCACTTAGAATCATAACATGGAATCCTGCTCAGCAGTGAACGCACAAAATCAATAACCAAAATATGTATTCAGACTCTACATAACAGTTAATGATGCACAAAACGACTGTGAGTATGAATTAAGAAAGCACGATCATATATAAAATAAATCCACAAGTAGTGTTGTACGGAGTGTACACATAGAAGTTCAATTAACTAGATAAAACCTTTGCAATCCTAGTTCTACCAAAAAGGCTCTAGCCCATGATGTTACGAAGAACAATCATGGGTGTTGGATAGATCTTACCCGAATGTCTGGAAAATACAAGATAAATTAGAAAACAAATAAAACCCTAGATGTGGGCGTCATCGCATCCTTCTCCGTCTTGAATTCTCCTCTTGGTTCTCCTCTTGATTCCACAGACGAATCTTCAAAGTTATGGATGGATGGAGGAAAGGAAGTGGATGATGGTTGGGGTGTGATCCCCCCTTGTGGGGTGTAGTATGGTTGTGGCCTCTCTTCTTCTCTCTTGTATGATTATTCTATCAATAATGATGTGATCTACATCCCTTTTTATACTTGTGAGCTCTCCTTGTAGGTCTTGGAAAGGACCCAAATTTAAGCATATTTCAAATTTGGTAAGAGATATGCGTTAAATTTGGTAAAAGAGATCCGGATAAATAAGGTAGTTTTTAAAAATTCTCGCCAACAGCTGCGCGACTTCACGATTCTGAGCATAACTTCCTCGTCTGACCTCCAATTTGAGAGATTTTTACGCTCACGTGATCCTCTTTTCCTTAGATTTCTCTAAATGTAAAGATCCCACCAAAAATCTAACATTTGAAGGTGTAATAAGTCATGTAAAATGAAACAGTCGTGCTGAGTAGAAACAGCTTACACGACGTCACCATTTCAATCATAACTTTCTCGTTTGGAATCTGATTGAGATGTTCTTTACGCCAAAATGATCCTCTTTTCAGTGGCTTTCCAATCATGTATCACACTTCCCGTTCAGAGCTCCACAATAATACAAAAAAATTATGAAAGTTGGACATGCATTTTTAGCATTCTTGCACAAATTGCACATTTTCTCCAACTTTGCACTTTTGATCATTTTTCCACCTAAAGCACAATAAAAAACCTCAAGTGCATATTTATCTCACATATATTACATATAAGGCACTTGTGCTATTATATTACAACAATATCAATCAAATAGGTGTTCAATTGGACACTAAAATACGCTAATTTTAACTCTCATCAATGTGTATAGAAATGTGTGAAATAATTTAATGGTGTGGATTTAATTATAAAATAAATAAATGGTGGAGACTAAAATACAAAAGTTACCTTAGGTGAGTATTAATTATCCTAATGTAGTAAAATTGATTTTGTGGGGAAAGATTTTATCTTAGATAGGTGATAAACATTGTCTAATTATATATATAAAGAAAGATAAAGATTTAGAAATTATTTTAAAATTTATAGTTGTCGGATTTATAAAAATTTAAAGAATAATTTTTTAATCTAGAAGAGTAACAATTTATGTGTCTAAAATTTAATCTTGTATATACAAACGAGTAACGGTATTTACATACTAATGTATGTGAGTTGTGCTTGTTATAAATAAATCAATTCATATAAAAAATATGCTTATGATCACATTTTCGAGACAAAAACATTGCCCAACAAGAATATTTTATGTATAATAGTAAGTTATTTTTTTTTATTAAAAATATAATATTTTTTTAAAGTACTATCACTTTTACTTACTATGAAAATTATTATATGAAACGGTCTTACACAATTATTTTACTCACACTATAAAATGCACTTTAATTTTAAAATTATAATAATTTTTAATTCAATTTATCTATTTTATAATTTAAATAATTTATTTAACAATTTATTTAGTATCTAAAAATATCAAGCACATAAAATATAAAATATTTTGTATAAAATTCTTGAACACACTTTCTATGATATTATAAGAGTTTTAATATATCGTGAGAAATTATAATTTTTTGTGGTCAAATTGTCACATTTGATCCTTTAATTATCTTATTAAATTATAACAAAATTTTTTATTCTAAATTGAAAATTTTAATTTTAGTCATTCTTTTTCCAATTTTTATTTCTTTCTGATCAATTTTGGTTAAGGAACTAAAATTGATTAAAAAAAATAAAAAAATAAAATAAAAAAATAATAATACTCTCTCTATCCACTTATTTATTCGTGCTTTTCATTTTGGGATGTTCTATGTGTTTATTTACATTCCATTAATAGTAAAAATAAATTATACATATCACCTATTTTTGCAATTTATTCATCAATTCCAACAATTTTATTAATTTTTCAAAACTTTATTCATTATTACCAATAACTTTATTTATTTTTTGTCTTTAAATTATAAATTTATCCCAATTTTTTCTTACATTATATATTAAAAAAATTCTTAATTTCCATGCACATATAAACGTGAACAAATTTGGAAGGAGAGAATAATATTAAAATTAAAAATTACAATTGTTGAACGACCAAATGCAAATGCAGATTTTGATATACCGGCCAAACGTGATACTCTATTTCTATAACTTTTTCAAAATTATGATATTCATCTAATTTAGTTTAATTTAATTTATTTATTTAATTTTGGTAAATACATTTCAAGTTCGATAAAATGAAAAATGTGAAAATATATTTATTAGGTTTTGAATTAAAATATTCCAATTTTAGAGATATTTTTTAACATTAAGTTTCTTAATGAATATATGAGTTATTAATTATTATAATTCAAATTTATTTTTTACATAATAAAAAATATAATTTTAAAATTTAAAAGTATAAAATTGTGTGAATCCTTCTATTTTATTTAATACAACATTTTATTTTTTAAAAAAATTATTTATTATCCATTTATAATTTTTTTTACAAAATAATTTAATTGGATATAATATATTTTGAATCAAATATCATATTATATTAAAATTATTAATATTTTATTTCATATCATGAAAGTTATTTCAAGAAACAATTTGATGTAGGGAAAAATAATACTACTTAATGAAAAGTGATTATGTTGTTTTAAGAACAATTTATAGTATAAATAAAAAGTGATACAATAACATTTTATAGAGATATTATTTTATAACGAAAATAATAATTAATTTAAAAAGTGTAAAATTGTCTCAAAGTAAGAAGATCTCATATACTCTGAATTACTCCACTTTTTGATGTAAGACATCGACCTACTCAAATTTAACTTATCTTTTATTTAAAAAAACTAATTAAAGATTTAAATAGATAATTTAAAAAATTAATGAAAGAAATACAGGAGAAATTATGGGAGAAAGGAAACCGTGTGTATAGGTTGTCCTATTGATTTCATCCAATGGTTCCTTAATTCCACCTAAAATCCAACAATTATTACTGAACTATGTCATATTATGGGAGAAAGGAAACCTTGTGTATAGGTTGTCATATTGATTTCATTCAATGGTTCCTTAATTCTAGCTAAAATCCAACGATTATTTCTGGATTGGGTCATATATGACCCAGGTCACCGAAGAATATGTTCTTATTTAATTTATTACATCATTATTACTTTTCATTAATTTGAGTATCAATTTTTATTAAAATATTATCATTTCTTATTAATCTCTCATAATTTTTGAAACATACAAATGTTTGACCTTATTTAATTATAATTTAAAAATAATAATTATACTTCTTCAACGTGTTATAGAGTGAGGCTTGCGTGCGCTCGGGCGCACGGGAACACATTTCGTGCCCCTTAGAAATTTAGTATTATGGATAAGGGTACATTGATTTGGTCTAAAGGGTATACACTTTAATTAATAAAAAGTACACCATTTTATTTTAAAATGTATACACTTTTCATTAATATTTTTTTTTCTTTAGAAAATAAAGGGTACACATTTTTATACTAAAGGGTATACAATTTAACACAAAATTTTAAAAGTGCACGGAGTGTTGTCCATGCGCCCAGATACACACAATAATTTTCTTTAGAAAATAAAGGGTACACATCTTTATACTAAAGACATACAATTTAACACAAAATTCTAAAGATGCACGAAATGTAGTTTGTGCGCCCGAGTGCACAAAAGTTTTTGCCTATGTTAGTATACTCGATTGTGAGATACTACTATTATATATACACCGACGAAATGCCCCCTCAAAATTGACAATTAATTTAGAATCCAACTAGAATGCACGAACACGGGTACAATCTTAATCATTATAATTAAAAAAGATAAAATAATTAAGTTTTTTTTTAAAAAAAAAATTTGCTTTACTACTTGTATAACCTATAAATTTGAGGTGTACTTTCAACTGTGCACCCAGAATTACCTATAAATTTAAGAAATACATCAAACTCAAGGGCAACACTTGCTTTAAATCGTTTTACCTTAGACTTTTTTTCTTTTTTAATTAGAAACATTTTTTAATTAAAATATTACTCCATTTTTCATTAAATATGCTATTATTTTTTTATTTATATTATAAATTGTTTATAAAATAATTATTTAGAGAAGATTATTATTTATTATTAATTATATATCATCTTTTTAGTTAAAATTATTATCACCTTTATATACATCACGGTCTCATTCAGTGAGTTTCACGCAAATGTTAGCTAATCTCAATGTTAATTGAATTTTTCTGAGTTTGTTATCAATATTCTATTCATTTTAGTGCACATATTACTTGTAAATTGTATTACTTGTACAATATAGTAGCCCCAATTATTGGATTGGACTCGTAAAAATTAAACCTAGCCATGATGGCCAGTAGAGGCGTTTGAATCGGGATTTGGTACGGATTTTTTAAAAAAGAAAATCAGTACCGAAAATGGATTTTGACGTATCAGAGCGGGTCAGAGCAGATCGGATCGGATTTCTCATGATAAATGGATTTTTGCACACATAAATACTTAGAAAAATATCAATTAAACAAAAAAAAAACTAAAATTTCCAAATCCAAATAAGAATAAATAGACAACCAAAATATTTATCAAACAAATTCAAAATTTTAACATAATCATAAAAGTGCAATAATGATGATTTGTAAATCGTGATTATGGAGGTTTGTTGATATGACCATTGCCATCACGTAAACTTTCATCTATAAGCACAATTAAAATATCTTGCATGATGAATGAATATGATATATTTACTTAATTCTAAAACAATTAAGTATAATAGTAATTTAAATTAAAATATGAAACATAAAATACCTTAAAAATTTACAATAATCTAGTAATTTAAATTAAAATATTTACTTTATGAAATATATATTTTCTAATATACAATAATAAATAAATATTTAGACCATTAGATATATTTTAAATTATTATTTGTAATTATATTATAACTAATTTTAATTTATTAATTATGATTACATTATAGTAATTAATATAGTAAAATTAATTAATTCATGACATATAAAGTGTAAACTATAAATAATAAGATAAATATATTATATATAAATTTAATACATAATTTAAATTCGATTTTTCGATACGGTATGGTTCGGTTCGGTTCGGATCGGTTAAATCCAATATTCGGTACGGGAAAACGGAAAATATCCAAGTCCATACCAAACGAAAAATCGGTTCGGTTCGGTTTGGAAAAAGTCAAAAAATCAACGATTTTTTCGGTTCGGGATTAATTCTGTGCGGTTCCGGTACGGTATTAGTTAAATCCAATATCCGTGCACACCCCTCCAGTACTCAATTTTTGTTAAAAATATTACAAAGAAAATAATTTTAAAATAAAAATGTAAATGTTATGTGTACGAAGGTATTACTTTATTATTTTAAAGAATTAGTATAAGTTATCATAAATTGAGTCTCTATAAATCCAGTTAATCATGCACATTATTTTTATCAAATTATTTTCTAGTATGTAAAAATTTAGGGAAATTAAAATTTTAGTATGATAAGTTTACTTAATTTTAAATTTAATTCATACACATGTATTCATTATTTTTTTTAAAAAAATTAGTCCATTAACATTTTACAAGTTAACAATTTAAGTCGTCCAATTGGCAATGCCTTGCGACACTTCTTATGTGGCATTTTTTTTAACCTTTTAATTAGTTTGTCTCTCTTTAAAATTAGTTATGATATTCCAAAATTTTAAAATTGATGCATTAATTTTTAAAAGTAAAGCTTGTTCCTGTGATACTTAACTATGGTCACCCTTATTCACATATTCAAATTCTATTCATCTTTAACTCTTTAATTCATTGTGATTGAAACATACAGTGAGTGATACATACGAGACAAAAGAAAATTTTAAATCTTTCCTCTTAAAGTTTATATATATATATATATATATATATATATATATTTTGTTTAGGATGTACTTAGAATTTATCTTTAGAATTTATCTTTGTCCTGCATATTATATATATAACAATTTGCGATAGCAAAGCTTACTCTCAAAATATAACATGATATCTACACAATATTTCACATCCAATATTTTAATTTGGACCATATTAAAAGAATAGGTAAAGATATTTTCTTATGCATACATGATTAAGTAATAGGTACTCGAGCATTTACAAGTCTAATATGATCTATACCTGTAACATTATGAATAATATTTAACTCACCTAGATCAAGATTAATAACTCTAGCAAATGCAACTTATTTTTAAGAAAAAAATGACTTGAGACTAATTATAAGGAAGTGTAATAACTCTAGCCAATCTCCTTATTTCTTAAGAAAAAAAATGATTTGACAAGTAAGGAAGTGTAAGAGCATTGTAAAAAGCTTCTTTAAATTAAAATTAAATTATTCTACAATTTATAGAGTCATCAATCAAAAAATAATTTCATTAATTTTTTAAAATCCTAAAATAATAATCACAACTAAAATCGTTGAAAAAAAAAACTTTAAATATGGGTCACAACTCACAACAAGATTTATCTTTTATGTCTCCAAATAAATTTCTTTTCTAATTACTTCATATCTTATGCATCATTTTTAGGCTACTTTTTAGTTTTTAAGTCGTCACAAAAATTAGATTCGAAATTGTGATAACTTTATTAAGCATATTCCTTCTTTTCCTTTTCAACATTTCCTATCTCAAATTGTGATAACTCTATTAAGCATATTCCTTCTTTTCCTTTTCAACATTTCCTATCTCCTTTTGACTCATATTGTGATCTTCACATTGCAATCACATTTTATTTTGGTCACTTCACATTTTCTGCACAAAAATAAATAACTTCGTTCAATAGTTTTTTATTTTAATTTCTAATTCTTTTTTCTTCAATGCACGGTAAACCGACTAACTTGTGAGATTATAATTTCTTTTTTTTTAAAAAAAATATAATACTTAATCTGTTCTCTGACATGTCTACTCACATGCAGGTGAGGTAATTTAAAAGGCTTAATACTTAATAAGTCTTGCATGTAGTTAGCTTTAATATCATATTAAATGACCACCTCATTTAAAACTTAAACTTATAAGTTGGAATATCAATTAATACTTGATCAGTTTACTCTAACAACATTCGTTTTTATGTAAGGTTGCGGATTCGAATCTCCACAATGAAGTGTGTGTTGTTCTACAAAGAACATGAGAAAACTATGGACACCTATTTTTTTTAATGCAAAATAGTTTATAAGGTATAGATGACTTGTTTGAATTGGGGCAATTAATTTGGGATTCCATTAGTACTTCACTCAAATTCTTATTAGAATTTAAATGAGTTTAAATGTTGGGTTAAGGAGAAAAAGAGTAAAATGAAGTTACTAGCTATTTGACAATATATAATATGATTCATTTGTTTTGTAGGGATTTAATTTTGTTATTTATAAATTGATAGAGAAATAAAAAGTATGGTATGAAGTTGGTTTTATTTCAATACTGTGAATTAATCTACATTGTCTTTCAGTAAGCGGCTTGTTAAAGCCAAACTTTATTTAAAATAATTGTAATATGTAATTTTTTTTTGTGTCGATTGTCATTAATAAAATTTTCATTTACCAAAAAATATAGTAATAATAAATTTTATGTAATCTAATTTTATTAAACCCAAGAAATAAACTATAAACTTCTAGATTTGGACTTAAAACTAAAAATAAATATATAAGATTATAATAGAAATTAAATCACTAAAATTCACATAAATAATTATATAAGCCTGATTTACATATACTTATATATATTAATTTAAATTAATCTTATCCAATCACGCGAATTTTAATTTAGAGTAGTCTAACTGACTCCCAAACTTTATATAATGCATTGGTTAACCTCAAGTCCAATCTTTCATATTTTGGTACCTTAATTGAAAACATTCTCTCTTTTCGTCCCTTATTTGATCATATCAGCTTCTGTTGGATCCATAGAGAAGGAAATACCCTAACACATAGCTTAGTAGCTACTGTTTTCTCCTACAATGAAGTTTTACCCGCTTTCTAATTTTCGTTTTCTCATTTATGTGTCAACACCAACATTAATTAATATAATAGAAATTTATTTCTATTAATAAAAAGAAAAAGAAAAAAAGAACTCATGTAATGGAGAGGTGAGAACAGAAAAGAAGTAGAAGGACTTTATGAATATGTTCTCATTGTTATGCGTTTAATGTTGTAGGATGACTTAGCATAGTTTGTAATCCTTGTTACTTATGATGTGTTGGTGCTTATGTTCTTTAAGTTTTTCTCTAGGTGAAAATTCCCCATCTTGTTTTCTCATTTTTGTTGCTCGGGGACAAGCAACAATTTAAGTTTGGGGGGTTGATCGGTGTCATTTTCACCTAGATTGTAGTGTCTTTTTATTATGTATTTTTTTGTGTTTTTATTTATTTTGTATATCATTTGTTGGTGTTTTATGTTCATATGGAGATGTGTGCTTTGAAATGATAAATATGTGATTTTCATGATTAAGTGCCTTAAATTGCCGACATTGGTAAATATTTGGAGAATTGATAATTTAGTTTATTTTATGTAATTTTCAGGCATAAATAGATTCTAAAAGTGACGAGGAAGATGTAGGAAAAAACAGAGCTCAATTTGGAGTCCAAACGAGAAAGTTATGATTAGAATAGTGTGCCACTTTTCATGACTTGTAACACCTTCAAATATTGGAATTTTTATAAGTTCTTTATATGAATATAAAGCCAAGAAAGAGAGGATCGCGTGAGTATAAAAATCACTCAAATTGGAGTTCGGATGTGGAAGTTATGCACGAAATAGTGAAGCAGTGCGAAGCTATGACAAAAATTCGACCCTTACACAAAAATTAGGTCGAATTTTTGTGAATTTTTAGAAAAAACAAGGGAGACTCAGAGCAACGGAGGCCGAGCTGCTGGATTGTATACTAAAAGCCTAGCTTTTGCATGAATAATGTTATAACAATTTATTTGAAATGAGAATCATTGATCAAATGATTGCGTCTTGTGATGTAATAGTCCACTTTATACTGTAGATAATATGTTGTGCGACAACACACGAAAGATCATATTATCAGTTTCCTTATAAAGTATAAACAGAGGATCACAACCGATATAGACGGGAACTCTCTATCGGTATGGTTGTAGTGTGATTTAGTATTAGTTTGTCTTGACTATAGAATCACATTAGTGCACCTTGTGTATATTGAGCAGGACCGTTTGAGATCGTTCGACTTATACTGACTATATAGGAGAATTTAATTTCAGTTACTATGAAAGTTCGTGCTCTTAATCCCTATACAATAACCTCAACACGTAAGACAGTATGTATTTCTTTGATTCATCAATGAGTGAGGTTTATATATTAAATCAACAAACTCGGTGAGTTGGGAAATAATATTGTCTCTATGGTGTGCTGTTGATTGTAGAAGGAATCCGTATCTGTTATAAGTTGATGATGTCCCTTTGAGGAGTTCAAAAGGATTATCATGTAAATCCTGCAGGTGGAATTTATTCCGGTATGATAATGAGGTTGAGTGGTATTACTCTCAGATGAGATATTAATTAATGGAGTTGTCAACAACTTAATTAATTAATGAACATTGTATATCTTAAACATGAGGAGATTAACAGGCTCATAATAAGAAGGAGCCCAAAACATAATTTTGGAATTAGAGCGGCAGTGCAGTAATAATATTTTAGTAGAATATGTTATTATTATTAGACTTAAGTATAAGATTTAGGCTAAGCTTGGATACTTAAGCCCAATGGAGGCCCGACTCTAATTTCTCCTCCTGGTCCATGCTGTAACCCGTATATAAGTCACCTCAACTTATCTAGAACCCTAATACACATGCCTAAACATGTTTGAGAGTAGGGAGAGAGCATATTGAGGAGATCCTGAAGATCGTCGTTCACACGACGTCAGGATCGGACTTGGGAATACAGTAGAAGACCGGAAGGTCATTTGCTGCTGTATTTCATCATGTTGTACTATTCTTATAAAATCATACAAATATCCAAACTGGATGTGCAATATACTGACGGAAAGCCATCGAAGAGAGGATCTTTTTGGCTTGTAGATCATCCCAATCGGAGATTGGATGAAGGAGTTATGGCTAAAATCGTGGCGCTGCGTAGGCTACCGATGAGAATCTATCTTCTTCAACATACCCTGGTGAAAAGTAATGCGTTTCTTGTTACTTGCTTCCACTGTTTGTTAGAAACGTATGGAATACTAAAGGTTCACGTTAATCAAATAATTGAACGCCAACATGAGCACACTGATAGAAAAATTCGACCGTGCTCATAAAAATTTGGTCGAATTTTTGTGAAAACCGCCACCTGTGCAGAAAATCAATTTTAATTCCCTTTTTTGCTGCTTTTTCTCCAAGAGAGGATTAGGGCTTCACTTAGGACATACACATCACACACCATTTTCCCCATTTTACACCATCATCTTCATCTATCCATCTACACTTGATCTCCTCCATCAAATCCACCATCCAAGTGAACAAGGAAGCAAGGGAGAGTGATATCACAAGAAGAAGAAGATCTCCATTGAAAATCTTCAAAGGGGGAATCTAATTCTAATTTTGTGACTTTCTTTATAGTTGATCATGGTTTGTAAGGGTTTTAATGTCTATGTTGAATTTCTTATGACTATGAGAGGCTAATCTCCTTTATAAGATTAGCTCCATGATTGATATTGGATAATTTAGTTTTTATGCAAATTGATTTTAATCTTGAATGAGCTTTGTGTTATTTCTATCATTGATTGTTAATTGCTTGATGTATATGATTGATTTGTGTGATTAATTGCCATAGGCATGCGATTATATTGGTAAATCAATTACATGTTTAAGATAGTTTATTGAATCATTTCATCATACACTTCATGTGTATTAATTTAGAATGAGATAGGTCTATTCTTCTAGATTTAGAACCCTTTGATAGAACATTTGATTAGTTTAATCGTGAGATTAGTTGATTAGATGAGGAGACCCAAGCCATTAGTGAATTCATAGTACCTTAAAAGGGAATATTGTCTATGATTTAGTACATTGTTAGAGAACTTTAGTACCTAATGGGAGGTGCTCACTTTGGTCTTCATCCTATGTGCTTTCTGGAGCCTTATTGAGGGCCAACATCTTATACATCTTGGTAGAGAGTTTAGGTAGAATTAGTGATCGCTCATATGCATTATCCATGATAGAATATAGTTAATTTCATGATTACTTTGTTATCTATGCCATAATTGTTGCTAATCTCATCTTTGCATCATTTGGAACCCCTTTTATCTTTGCATTCATTTTATCATTTATTTCTTTCATTAGTTTAATTGTATTCATTTGCATCTTATCCTCATTTTCGATCGTCCTTATAAAATCACGATAAACTTGAGATCGCTTAAACTCTAGTACCTTTCTCCCTGTGGTTCGATGAATTCTTTAATTGATCATCTCGACAACAATCCGACCAATCAAGTACCCTTTAGTATAAAGATGTGTATCCTTTATTTTTTGAAGAAAAATAAAAAATATTAATAAAAAGTGTATACTCTTTAAAACAAAATGGTGTATCTTTACTAATTAATTAAAGTGTATATCCATTAGAACAAAATAATGTGCCCTTACCCATAATACTAAACTCTAAAGGTGCATGGTGTGCCCTGAATGCACACAAGCCTCACTCCAATTAATATACCTTTATTAATAAAAATATATATAATAATAAATAAAATTTATATGATTTGTTAAAGAATTTTAATGAATTTTATATTGATATTTTAGTAAAAGTTGAATATAAAAAGTAATTATTGGAAATTAAATTTATTAAAATTCCCTATTTTAATTGTTTCGCCTTTCTTGATTGTTAGTTAATTTATTTTATTAATTAACGTATGTTTATTTTTGTTGGATTGAGTTAGTTCCTATTAATTAGAAAGAAAAAAGTCGTTTCTTTATTTCTTCTACAAGAGAGAAGAACGTGGAATACAGGTATTAAGAATGTGGGAATGCAGCATCGTGGACATCAAAGAAGAAGTGGAAAACGTAGATTAAAGTATTGGATTTGATCTCCAAGGAATGCAGAACGTGGGATGATTTACTTGGAGAGCAAGGATTTTTACTCCTATAAAAGGATCATTGTCTTCTCACTTTGAGGGGAGAACACTGAGATTACAGATTGAGAGAAGAAAAGAATTTAGTTTTTACTTTGTATTCTTTGTGTTGGATATCATCATCGATATTCCTTCTGTGAATCCTATGTCTAAGGATTTAGAATTGGATTTCTTTTCATGTTTGATTTTGGAGATTTGCTTTTGTAATCGTCTTGAAGTTTTAATAAGAAAGTTTTTCGCCGATGAAGGCATCACAAGTCGTAAGACTTGTGAGAGTATCTCGATGTGTGATATACATATTTTTATACTCTGTTCTGTCGTTTTTATCCCATCGCAAACTGTTTTCAAACGACGACACTCCCCTAGAGCACTTTCAGTAATATTTATATTTAAAAATACATATACATTACAAAATAAAAACTAATATATATAGAGTGAAAAGAAATTAAACTTTGTATTTTGGGATGCAAGGACATCTACCTTTACTTGTATTAGACGATATTTTAATTTTTGCAAAAATAATGTTAAAATGGAAAAAAAATGTAAAGGAGATTTATTAAATATCACTATTAATAAAAATTATTTTAAATACATTTACTATTTTAATTTATGTAATTCTAATCTACATTTTCAAATGTAGTTTTAAATTAAATAAAAAATATATTATTTTTAAATATAAAAGTATGATAATAAAAAGGATGGCAAAATATATAAAATGATTATAATTTGGGTCACTTACTAGGAGGTACATCAAATAATGCATAATTACTATTAACTACATGACTCAAAGCACTATTACTCATAACTACACAATTATGATTGTGATACCATAAATACCCCTATATATTTGCATAATTGTTTTGCACAATTTGATTCTGCACAATTTTTTTGCACAATTTCGCCGGTCAACGATGCTCAACGCCGGTCAACGGCCGGTCAACGGTTGGTCCCCTATATATTTGCACAATTTGATTTTGCATAATTATTTTGCACAATTTCGCCGGTCAACGCAGGGTCAACGGCCGGTCAATGCCGGTCAACGGACGATCCCCTATATATTTGCACAATTGTTTTGCATAATTTGATTTTGCATAATTGTTTTACACAATTTCGCCGGTCAACGACCGGTCAACTCCGGTGGTGGGTGTGGGATAGGGTTGTTGGTTTAAAAGTGTATTGAGTATAAGGTTATATTTGGTATTTTACTTTGATATTTTGTAGTTGAGAGTAATTATTTAAATTCCATGTATCTAATAGTAATTTAGGTTAAAAGTGTGTACCTATTAGTACTTATACCTTATAATTTATTTTAAAAGTAAAAAAATCGATTAGATATTAATCATTTTTAATTGAGCCACGTATGTTCAAGTTAACTACCTCCTATGAATATGTAATAAAAAATATTAATTATTATGGGCTACTTGGATAGGAAATTATTTTTTAAAAAATTATTTTTTCATCTAACGGTACTAATATCTAATATCTAATGGCTCTTATGTTTGGGTCATATATAACATGTTCATATAAGAATACAACTCACCATGGCTGAGTGGGCCTATTCAGGCAGCAGTGGGCTAAACTTACGAAAACATGATTTTGGGTTAGAGACCAGCCCACACCGCTTACAGCTAGGGTTTCTGCTGTCTGTTGTGTATATAAATATCAGTATCCATTGTCCAACCATTATATTTCTTCTTTATCTGAAAGAAAGGTATTCTGGAAATCCTTATCTTGTTTGTAATCTTTTAATTTGATATTTCAATCCCATAATCCTTATCTTATGTGTGTGTTTTAATTCAGTCTGTTTTAGGATTGGATTAAGTGGAATTAGGATTGAATTAAGTGGAATTGGCATCATGTACCCGCTTCTCAGGGGAAGCTTCAAAAGGGCCTTGTCTTCCCGATGTACAAAACCCTCGCCTTGGGATACTAATTCTAGTGTTGTTGGCCATCCCACCACTCAGATCTCTGCTTTTACTCATACTATGGGTTGGTGTTTATTTCAGATTAGTTTTCTTTGGTTGAGTTAGTGTTTTTGTTATAGATTTGATTTGATTTTTATTATTGTTTTTGTAGTTGATTTGATTTGATTTTGATTATCCAGCCTCGGAGGAGTTGGAGGAATTGAAGTCCATTTTCGAGTGGTGGATGGTGGAGCACAAGAAAAGCTACAATTCCTTGAAAGAGAAGGAGAAGCGGTTCAAGATCTTTATGAAGAAGCTCTCCTACCTTGAAAAGGAGAACTCCAAGCCCAACATGACCTACTGGGTCGGCCTGAACAATTTTTCCGATTTGACCCATAAAGAGTACTTGAAACGCTATTGCAGTTGGTATGAGCTATGTAGCTCTTTGGTTTTTCATACTGATTTCAAAACTCTCATATCACCGTCACTCTGATTATAGGCCTAGACAGCAGAATTTGAAGAGAGGATTCGGATCCTGAGGCTTGGGGTTCGATTCTTTTCGTAAGTGGGTCAAGGTAGGAATTTTCATTTACTTATTTATTAAGTCTTATGAATTATGAGTAAGTAATGGACCTTAACGCATTAGAACTATTTTTTTTCTTAGTTACATTTACATTAAAATTAATTTATTTAGGAGTTTCGTAATTCATTTTCATAAGATATTTTAAGTTGTTCGTTAGGATAGAGTTTGAATAAAATATAATATGAAACAAGTGTTTGATATGTGAAGAGAGCATATTACTTGGTGTGAGAAATGAGACAAGAAAGGACACAAGTGGTATATAAGATTGATTTTGAAAATCTGAATATGTATTTCGAAAAGTAAAATTGCATTTGAGACACTTAAATCAATCCGGGAGAAAAATATAATGTTAATGTTCATACATTAAATTTTGAATGTTATGTTGTACTCTTTAATAATTGCGTATCCCAAGTCCTAGGTTCGCCAGTGTACGGCATTAACCAAAATGTGCCTCTATTTAATTTTTGACAGCAAAGGTTGCTCACTGTCTATTTTATAAGTTAGTGTCTGAAACATACGAGCCGAGCTGAGGATGTGGTGGCGAGCGACAGGGTGGCGAGTGGCGAGAAATAGCCCATTAAAACTAAAAAAAATCTGGAATTTAATTTATATTTATGTTTTAGTAATGAATTTAACTTCTGAGATATTATGTTTTCACCATGCGTCTTCGATGCATTTGTAAATGTTAATGCTACATTTTAGATTAACTAAAAATTATGGATTTGGATTGGCGTATTAGATTTTAAAATGATCTTTATGCTATGATTGCGAAGTTGAATTGTATCATGTTATGAAGATATTTGAATTTTTTGTTTATTTAACTCTACTCAAGCATATGTTAACCTCACCTTTAGGTTAGTTACAACTTGCATGTATTCATAATTATGAATTAGAACCTATTTGTTAATAAGTGTCAAGAGTATAATGTTTAATTAGTTAGTTTTCTCAAAGCATGTCTGTTTGCCTAATCTTGTCCAACATCATGCAAATGATTTGATCATTTCTCTTAAGAGTGGCATGATATTGAATTTATATGGTTTGAATTTATTTCTTATTGTAACATGTACCCCCATGGTATAATATTCTTCTATCCAGTAAAGCTCCTAAATAATTTGGGGTGTGATAGTTTATAAGTGAGCATCAATATTTAATTAGATAAATACATGATTCAGAGAATTAAAATTTTGAGCAATTTGATGTTGATAGATTTTTAAGACAATTATAATTTACTCCATTGTTCATTTTGCTAAATATATGTTGGTCACTTGGTTGATTTTAGGACAACTATTCTTTTCCCTAAGAGCACCACTTTCAAGTTGTACAATTATTGCTTCCAACTGTCCCCTGGACAGCGCCTCCTCATGTGAAGATTATAATTTGAATTAAGAAAATAACTTTTATTACAAGTTTTAAAATAGGATATAATATATATATAAAGCCCGCAATATTGGATCATAATTTGAGAAAATAAACTAATTCAAGTTTAAATTGAAACATCTATAAAAAATAGGTTTTAAATTGTGTTTTAAATTAAAATTAGGTTCTTGTATGAAATACCTTGACCCTAGTCGAGCTATGTTTTCTCGACATTTTGCTGGCCCACGGAGATAGACTCTTGTGCACTCCTCAATTCGTGTTTTTGGCATGGTCTCGACTCTTGTGTTGGACTCGGGCACAAGAAATGTTGAGTAAGCGTCTTTGATGTGTACAGTCGAGAGCTTGCATAGCTTGATCCGTAGAAAAATATATTGTTAGGGGTAAGCTATTTGCACCCCAAGAATTACTTAATATACCCCAATTTCTATTTATACCCTAATATATTTTACTAAGATATATCAACATTATTAAATGCACCCCAATTAAGACAATTGTATCCTCTTTTATTTTTGTTTTTTATTTTGTTAAATAGACAAGGAAAGAAACTTATTCATCTTCAAGACTCAGTTCTGGGCAATATCACGCACGTGCAGCATTCATCCGACCACGGCGGCAACTAACGGCAAACCTCCACATCTTGCTCCTTCTGATGTCTTAAAATAAAAAAGAAAAAAAGAAGAAGTATTCAACTTATGAACACCATTTATCTTTATGATTGAACCTACCCCTCATGTATATATACCCACGTAACCCACCCATTCTTCCACTTCTTCGTTTTAAATTCAAACCTCTATCAACCTACCTTACTCCACCACACAACTCTATTCCGATTTCAATTCTCTCAGGCCGATGGTGAATGAAGGGCGCCAATCCAGCAGCAATTGAATTTTCCACCGGGCTTCCCACCGACGACGAGCTTGTTGTGCATTGCCTCTGCCGGAAGTGTGCCGGTCAGAACATTTCCATTCCTATTATTATTGAGATTGATCTCTACAAGTTCGATCCATGGGGCCTTGCTGGTATTACTCTCTCTTTCACCCCCAATTTGTCGATTATTAATATTTCAATTTTCTCTAACTTTTTATCTTCCACCGTTGTTTGTTTGAGGTTTGAGGAATGAATTGAAGCGAAAAGATATGAATTAACGATAATTACTAGTTTTAGTTTTATAATTATATATTAGAAACTTGTTGAAAGCTTCGATTTCCATTAGAATCTCCTCTGGCTTTTGATCGGAATTGGGATTAGGGTTTTAACGGTTTTGTGGTTGTGACAGCCATGACACTGTACGCTGAGAAAGAGTGGTACTTCTTTTCTCCAAGAGACCAGAGGCGATCGGAGCCGATGGGATGCCTAAGACTCTGGGAATAAAAAAAACTCTGGTGTTCTACGCCGGAGATTGCTGGTTTGCTGTGAATTGTAAGTGGAGGTGGAGTACGAGGTTGATGTTGTAGGAGGTGTCGGATCTTCCAAATTTTAGATTTCCTTTTTTTTTAATTAGAATTATTGAATTTTAAAGGTTATTTATGTGTTTTGTAATGGGATATTTTGGTCATTAACAGATATGGGGTATGTTAATTAATTTCGGGGGTGCGAATAGCCACCCCCATATTGTTAGTGTTCATACATTAAATTTGAATGTTATGCTTTACACTTTAAAAATTGCGTATCCCCAAGGTCCGTCAGTGTACGGCATGTCAACATAAGCATTTAATTTATTCATGTACGGGATTATTTAATGACAGTATTGTATTTTTCTATTGAGTTGTGGTTGCTTACTGTCTATTTTATCCCCTCCTTTTAGAAGTTAGTGTGGCGGAAACATACGAGGTGAGGATGTGGAGGCGAGATGGTGGCGAGCCCATTAAAACTTCTTAAAAAATCTGGAATTTAATTTATATTTATGTTTTAGTCATGAATTGAACTTTTGTAAATGTTAATGCTACATTTTAGATTAACTAAAAATTATGGATTTGGATTGGCGTATTAGATTTTAAAATGATCTTTATGCTATGATTTCGCAATTGAATTGTATGATATTATGAAGATATTTGAATTTTCTGTTGATATTTAACTCTATTCAAGCATATGTGGCATATGCTAACCTCACCTTTTGTTAGGTACAAGTTGCGGCTAGGGATGTAAACGAGTCGAGTTGAGTCGAACATCTTTGAGCTCGAGCTTGGCTTGCATGTTTATTTCTGGGGCTCGAGCTCGGCTCGAGCTCGATTCAAACTTTGTTTTCCAAGCTCGAGCTCGCGAACGGTTCGCGAGCTCGATTCGAAATATTTTCATCTAAATAAATAAAATCGAGCTCGAGCTCGAGTTTGGTTCGACAAAAACTCGCCAAAAGTTCGAGCTCGAAAACAAAAATTATACATTTTTTAGCTTTTTTTAAATCAACAATAAATCAGCATAAAAATCTTGCATAACCTACTATAAAATATAATTAAAACATACTCTCTCCGTCCGGATTCAAGGGTGTCATTTGCTTTTGGGCACTGAGATTAAGGAGTATTGTTATTTAATGTGTAGTGGGGTAGTTGTATTAGTGGAGGTGTGAGTCCCATTTTTTAATTGTATTAGTGGGTGTGTGGATAAAAAATAAAATGGAACCCTTGGGTACGGACGCCCAAAATAGTTTAATGGAACCTTTGAAAGCCGACGGAGGGAGTAATACATACTTCAAATAAATTATCTCTGTTTGATGAAGGACAAAAAAGAAGCTGGGCTTGAGTTCCCTGTTTTGACCCAAGTTAAAAGTAGGTGGGCTCTCCCCAAATGGTCCAAAATACATTACAATTTTTATAGCCAAAAAGTGAAACACAAACAAAAATGGGAAAATAAAATTTCAGCTCACAAAAACAACAGTAGCCATCAAGTGCATAAGTCTAATATAAACAGTGCAAACCATTGCCTAAACACCTACTTGAGTCTCCACCTCTTGATTCCCGAAATCACCTTTTACATGGAAAAATATATGATTGAGCTTCAAATTATTAATAACATGTTGCATAACATTCTAAAAAATTATAATAATTAACATATTTACGTAAAGTCTTAAATGGAGAGTTGAAATACTAAACACCGTCATAGGATTAGATCTAACAAGTCAAGAAATAAAGTATTTTACCTTCACGTTTTATAAAAGTAATATACCATTTAACTATCAACTAAACATAATGGACTAGCATTATGAAGCACGGATTGCATTATGCAGATATAAAACTTAAGAGTAAATGATAGGGTAGTTAAACTACATGAATAAATAAAAAGATATTTTTTGTTTTACCTTTCCAAACCACCTACTTGAGCTCCACTTCTTGAATTTCCGGAGTCCCCTTTTCATTGGAAAAATATATGATCAAACTTCAAAGTAATTAAATGAGAGACTTGAGCACAACAAGATTGCAAGAACATATATATAAACAAATAAACAGTAATATTCTTTGTTTTACCTTTTGTTTTCTCTTTATGTTGTAATGAGAACGCAACCAATCCTCTCTACGAAGTAGAGCTTCAACAGTCTCCACTCCCAACAAGCGTAAACCATAACTCAACAAGTTCACACGTAAGAATCTATCTCGTCACAAGTTCTAACCAAATATCATAGTCTCAAAATTTCTCACAATGAAGTACAAGAGAGTCAAGAAAGATTTCTCCTTATTGAAGGCAAAAACAAAGAAAGGAGAAAATATGTGCCAAGGAAAGAGTAAGGACTTAAACGTGCGCCGGTGCAATATGCTCAAGTAGGAGTTCATGGATGCAATTTTTATAATTCAAACCATAGAAAAGTCAAGTAACGAAAGCAACATCCCCCAAACTTAAATTAGACAAAGTCGATTGTAAGTTGAGAAGTGTTCGTTACCTCAATTTGCACCACTCATTTGCTCTTCAAGGACAATACCATGGCACCATACATTCGTCCCCACAAACACAACCATAAAACAAAAAAAAACCAAATAAAAAAAATGTCCCTATCCTAACACTCAACAAAACCCGAAGTCACAAATACAACTAAATTCCCTAGCAACGGCGCCATTTGATTGGTCGTTAATAGTCCGGGCGATCAAGCAACAAAATATCGAACCCAAGGGAATTTAGGATTTGTGGCCTTTAAGTTATAGTCTTATATTAATTAGGGATGACTGAAAAAGGGAGAGATAAAAAGCATGAAAAGAAACTAAATACAATATTTTTGGCATTTTCAATGCAAAGGAAATTTTCATGATGCAATTCAAATGGATAAATCATGTAACACATCTAATTGTCTCCCAATTTAAGCTATCATAGTAAGAGCGATTACAAATTCCATCTAAACTCTCTCTCGAGATGAAGAGGATGTAGGTTCTTACAAAGACCCCAACATAGCACATAAGATCGATACCAAAGTGAACACCTCCCAATAGGTACTAATTACACGTAGGAGTTCCCTAAAAGGTTATGTAATTCTAAACATGAGAGGTCGTCTCCAACTCTTCCCACATTAATCCACATAACCCACATGATGAAATGATTTAATTAATTCATAAGATACATAATTGAACTCTCGTTCTAACCATATGCAATAGACAATTAACCACACAAATCAAACATATAAATTAAGCAATTAAGCATCCATAAATGAAACTAATCAAAGCCGGTAATACAATTAAATAATATCACAAATTAACCCATAATTCAAGCATCACTAAACAACCAAAACAAAGAAAATAAAAAGATAATAAGTAGGATTAGATTACACCTTAATGAAGTTTTACATCCATGAGGATCATCCTTTCCTTGGTGTCCACACCTTCTTGGAAAACAATAAAATCCTAATCTAGAAAATATTTAAACTACGGACGGATCTCTCGCCTCGAAAGGGGGAGAAATCTCAACTATGGAGATCTTTAGTTAAAAGCTCTCTCTAACTAATGAATCTAATGATTTAATTTAATGAAATTTAATGAGTGAGAATTGTTTCCAGGTGGCTTTCATGGGAGAGGGCATTTATAGTAGTAAGGGTGAGAAAAATTTGAGTGAGTTTTCAATGTAGGACAAGTGGGCTCATGTAGTAGTAGAGTGAGAGAAATTTGTGGTAAGTAATCAATGTGGGATAATTTAGCTCATGTGATCAAAAATGGAATTTATAACATATTTTTCTTTGGCCCGTTCTTGCTCGTTTCAACTCCAAATCGAGCTCCGTTTTCTCCCACATCTTCCTCTTCACTTGTAGAATTCACTTTTATCAAAATTACCCATTTTTCT
Organism: Pogostemon cablin; assembly: GCA_023678885.1. Lineage (NCBI taxonomy): Eukaryota > Viridiplantae > Streptophyta > Magnoliopsida > Lamiales > Lamiaceae > Pogostemon > Pogostemon cablin. The sequence continues at coordinate 28,886,637 of CM042969.1, read as the reverse complement.
ACAAAAATAAATACATTTCTCCAAATAATCAAGCAATTAATAGTATTTTCATTAAAATCATGCTCAATTATTAAATTAAAGCCACGAAAATTCACTTAAAATCTAGGTGAATTTCACACCGATCACCAACCACTCGCCCTTCAGTGTGATGGTTCAATCCCGTTCCTTCAGCAGACCTCAGCACAAGCCTGGTTCGTTTTCTACTTCGGGTGTACACAATGCTGCTACTGCTTCTCGTCGGAAAGTATGGAGATTAAAGTTGCAGAAAAATAGAAAGTCGCATGCTTCGGGCAGTAGTTCAAGATTATTTATTTATGGAATAAAAAATTTATTACATACTCATCATCACTGAACAAGAGGAGATATCATCCAACACTTATATATCTACCCACTTCACATCAAATATTATATTTTTTTCACCCACTATCTATTAAAATATAATACTTTTCAATCAACGTGCAAAAAGCAAACGCAAACATTAAAACTGGACGTATGGAGTAATTTTTGTGTTATTTTGTCTTACCTGGAAGAATATTTTGGTGGTGTTATAATATTTCATTTCCGTATTATTAAGTGTAATGTAAGTGCTATAGTATGTCGATAAAAGTATATTATGTTTTTTATAGTATGTCAAATATGCATTAGAGTATGTAATTTTTGTGTTATATTATCTGAAATAATATTTCATTGATTTGTAGTATATTTGATATGTCTCATAGTATGTCGTTTTCATGTTAATCTCAAAGTGTATTACATATGTCTCATAGTATGTCGTTTTCATGTAAAATGACATTCTACAACATAAAAATAACATACTATAGCGTTCACATGATAAAATCACATTTATTTATGTCTAATAAATTCTAACATACTATAGTGAACAAATGATATACTTTAAAAAACATACTATAGCATTCACATGGTAAAATTACACTCATATATCTCTAACAAACTATGACAAATTACAGCGATCAAATGACATATTATAACATAAAACTAACATACTACAACATTCAACTCATATAATGACATTTCACATACAATAACAAGCCAATAATAACCTTATACCAAGTTGTAAATTTGTAATATGAAAGATGAACTCATCGCGGTGAAGCTTCCAGTCGGCGGTGAGTGGCAGTTTGGGCACGAATGAGCTTCAGATCTGCTGTGTGGAACTTCAGAAAAGGATGAATCAGCACAGGGCATGGGCGACAAGTCGAACTTCGGTGGGCTCGCGACTCGAAAACGGGGTGTGATAGATCTGGATGTGTAGGGTATTTCCCACAATAGATTCGCACGGTTCCGGCGTAGAAAATCGGAGTTCGCACTTCCCTTATATTCTTTTAGATGAGAATGGAGAATGTTAGGGATTTGTGAAGACTAGCTTGCACTCTCTTTCTTTTCTTCCAGAAGTTTCTCTTTCTCCAGACGATGGACTGAGAAATATAATGAATTTGACAAATCTTTTCTCTCTCATCGAGGGATGAAAGGATGAATTAAATTTGTAAATACACACTCTCTCCTAAATCTAAATTGATGTTCAAATTTTAAGGGATTATGCAAGTAAATTTATGAATTAATAAATTTGGGTTAAATTATAGGTGAGTATATGTCTTAGACCCGTCTCACCTAAATAAAAGTCTCACAAGAGAATTTTTCTTTTATTTTTTATAAAGGATCACCAAATTATTAAACGTTTTATTTTAATGAATAATAATTAACTTCGTAGTACAAAATAAAAATAAATTAAAATTATAAGAAATGAATAAAATATAAAGGATCATTAAATTAAAATCCTTAAAAAGCAGCCCACAACCCACCATGGCTGAGTGGGCCTATTCAGGCAGCAGTGGGCTAAACGTGAGAAAACATGATTTTGGGTTACGGACCAGCCCACACCTCTTACAGCTAGGCTCTGTTTCGTATATAAATATCAGTATCCATTGTCCAACCATTATATTTCTTCGTTATCTGAAAGAAAGGTATTCTGGAAATCCTTATCTTGTTTGTAATCTTTTAATTTGATATTTCAATCCCATAATCCTTATCTTATGTGTCTGTTTTAATTCAGTCTGTTTTAGGATTGGATTAATTGGAATTAGGGTTGAATTAAGTGGAATTGGCATCATGTACCCGCTTCTCAGGGGAAGCTTCAAAAGGGCCTTGTCTTCCCGATCTACAAAACCCTCGCCTTGGGATACTAATTCTAGTGCTGTCGGCCATCCCACCACTCAGATCTTTGCTTTGACTCATACTATTGCTGCTGCTATGAGTTGGTGTTTATTTTAGTTTTTTTTTTTTTTTTTTTTTGTGTTTTTCTTATAAATTTGATTTGATTTTCATTATTGTTTTTGTTATAGATTTGATTTGATTTTCATTATCTTACAAACACTCAGGGCGGTCGGAGGAGGAATTGAAGTCCATGTTCGAGAGGTGGATGGTGGAGCACGAGAAAAGCTACAGTTCGTTGAAGGAGAAGGAGAAGCGGTTCAAGATCTTTAAGGAGAAGCTCTCCTACATAGAAAAGGAGAACGCCAAGCCTAACCGGACCTACTTGCTCGGCCTGAACCGTTTTTCCGATTTAACCGGGGAAGACTTCGACAAATTATATCGTCCAATGAAATTTAACGGTATGGGTATGAGCTATTTCACCCCTCACCGAGGAAGTGGTTGAAGGTAGGAATTTATTGTATTTATATTAGGAGTAAGAGGTCAATTATTACATTTATTTGGAAGATACCTAGTATTTCGTATGAGCCGAATCTATAGCATGAAAGTTCTACCACATGAACCTTGTATTGCTTAGACCGGGTTCTAGAAAGTCAATCAAATGAATTCTACAACCTTGTACTGGTCCTATTGCTTAGACCGGGTTCTAGAAAGTCATGTTGAGACGAATTAGTTATTTATTAAGTTTTAAGAGTAAAATTAATTTATTTAGGAGTTTTTAATTCATTTTCATAAGATATTTTAAGTTGTGAGTTCAATTATAATTAGGATAGAGTTTGAATACAATAGAGTATGAAACAAGTTTTTGATATGTGAAGAGAGCATGTGTGAGAAATGAGATAAGAAAGGAGAGACGAGCTGAAAGAATGTACAAAAAGATGGGGTGAATTAAAGAGGTTTCATAAGTGTATATAAGATTGATTTTGAAAATCTGAATAAAATCTGAATATGTATTTCTAAAAGTAAAATTGCATTTGAGACACTTAATCAATCATATTCATACATTAAGTTTTGAATGTTATGTTTTACACTATAATAATTGCCTGCCTATTCCCAAGTCCAAGGTTCGCAAATGTACTGCATTAACCAAAATGTGCCCTTACAAACATGTCAACATAAGCATTTAATTTATTTCATGTATAGGATTATTTAATTTAGGCCAACATTGTATTTTTTTTTTATTCAGTTGTGGTTGCTCACAGTCTATTTTATCCCCTCCTTTTAGAAGTTAGTGTGCGGAAGCATACGAGCCGAAGATCTGGTGGCGAGATGGTGGAATTTAAATTATATTATGTTTTCGTCATGAATTGAACTTTTGAGATATTATGTCTTCAATGCATTTGTAAATGTTAATGCTGCATTTTAGATTAACTAAAAATTATGGATTTGGATTTACTATGTAGATATTTGAATTTTCAGTTGATATTTAACTCTACCTATGTGGCATATGCTAACCTCACCTTTAGGTTTAACTTTACATGTATTCATAATTATGAATTAGAACCTATTTGTTAATAAGGGTCAAAGAGTATAATATTTTGTTAGCTAGTTTTCTCAAAGCATGTCTTTTTTTGCCTAATCTTGTCCAACAGCATGCAAATGATTTGATCATTTCTCTCTTTCTGTCAAGGTCGCATGGTATTGAATTTATATGGTCTGAATTTATTTCTTATTGTAACATGTACCCATGGTATAATCTTCTTCTATCCAGTAAAGCTTGTAAATAATTAGGAATTTTCTTTATTTATATGTTAGTGTATGGTCATACTTTTTTTTTTTAAGGACTATAATTTTTATTAAATTCGAGGTGTGATAGTTCATAAGTGAGCATCAATATTTAATTAGATAAATACATGATTAAGAAAATTAAAATTTTGAGCAATTTGATGTTGATAGATCTTTAAGACAATTATAATTATAATTTACTCCTCCATTGTTCTGTTTGCTAAATATATGTTGGTTGATCTTAGGACAACTATTCTTTGCGCTGAGAGCGCTGCGTTTTCAAGACAATGGTTGTTGTCTTATTGCTTCCAATGGTTGCTGTCCCCTGAAGGTCCCCTGAAGATTATAATTTGAATTAAGAAAATAACTTTTATTACTAGTCTTAAAATAAGGAATATATATATATATATATATATATATATATATATATATATATATATATATATATATATATATATATATATATATATATATATATATATAACGCAATATTGGATCATAATTTGAGAAAATAAACTAATTCAAGTTTAAATTGAAACATTTATTAAAATAGGTCTTAAATTATGTTTTAAATTAACTAATATGAGGCTCGCGTAATATGCGGGATAATCGAAAATTTTATGGAATCGATTATTTGTACCTTCAAATTTGTTAAATGCACTAGAAATATAATTAAATTAAAATATTCATAATTAATAAAACATAAATATTCTAATAATTTAGATTTCAGTTTTTTTTTTATATTTTATCGAACGAAGCTATATCTAAATAATATATTGTGTGTTTGGTTGGAATATATATATTCGGTAGGAGCAATTGAACAGTCCGAGAGAATGCTGATAATGAAAAATTATTTCCAAATTTATGGAGTATAAATTGTTATTTCCAAATTTATGGAGTATAAATCCACGCACGGATATATGATTATAACAAATCTTAGGAATTTACATATTTAAAGGGTTAAACATCAACTTTGATGAATTAGCCATTAATCTTTATGAACGAGTTTCAGGACAACGCATCAACTTTGATAAATCAAGCACTATCTTCACTCCAGACACTCCACAAGAAGTGATAGACTCTATTTCCTCTATTCTTGGCATGATAATTGCACATCTAATGGGAAATACTTGGGGTTGCCATCAGTGATGGGAAGAAACAAGGCAGAAAAATTTTTCTTCTATCCCCTCATATGCGATGACTTGTTTTAAGTTGTTAGATAGACTTTTTGGGGAGATCTCTATATTGTCGGCATTTTGGTGGGGTAAGAATAGTGAAGCGAAGCGTAAAATATCTTGGGTGGCATGGAACAAACTTTCTACTAAGAAAAATGAGGGTGGACTAGGGTTCCGTGATATGAAAGCTTTCAACATGGCACTTCTAAGCAAACAAGGATGGAGACTTCTCACACAACTACACTCACTCCTCGCTCGACTTATGAAAGCCAAATATGTTCCCAATTGTTCATTTTTAGAAGCATATGTGGGCAGTTCGCCTTCGAGGGCGTGGCGTAGCATTATGGAAGGTAAGAAAACCCTTAATGTTGGTTGCAGACATATAATATTCTCGGGGTCAACTACTAAAATTCTTCAGGACAGATGGCTTCCTAGAGCTTCCAACTTTTGTGTTCGAAGTGTTCATCTTCCATGCACGGAAAATACCTCCGTAGACACTCTCATTGATCATTCTTCGTACATGTGGATATCTGAGTTGATTAGACAAATGTTTGACCCAGATGAAGCAGATCTTATTCTATCTATCCCTATCCGCAATATATCCTCTCCAGATTGTTGGGCGTGGCACTTTATTGGAAATGGAAAATTCAATGTCAAATCGGCGCATCATAAAATCATGGAATCAGGTATCTTAAGCAACTCTAATACTGCTACTATAGCTTCTTCTAGTTCTAGTCCCCATCCAATCTGGAAGCACCTTTGGAAACTTAAATTCCTCCACGCATCTTACACTTTTTATGGAGATGCTGCTCAAACACTCTTCCCACCCCAGAAAATTTGTAGCGACGTGGTGTTTTGATAGATGCCTCTTGTCCTTTATGCTTAAAAGGTCCCTCTAGTGCTCACCACATTTTTTTTGGATGCAAGTTTGCAAAAATTGTATGGGATCAATGTGGTGTTCTCTCTTTTGTGCTTCAATTTAATCAATCTTCTGCTAATCTGTGGTTCCGTGAGATCCTCCTTACTTCTGATAAAAACCTTGCAGAATTATTTGCTACTCTCGCGTATCTCTTATGGTCTTCTCGAAATCATCATTTAAGCATGTACTGACAAATCAATTTAAATTTAGTTTTCCGCATGGCAAGCAATTCAGTGATTTTTGTTTTGATGGGTGATTAGGGTGATTACTTATATTCTTATTATACTTCGGCATTTGCTATTTAAGCGCCCAATTGTTTTTTTTGTCTAATAACTATAATAATCAATTATGTGCTTATTGATTTGGACTTGCATACAGCAGCAATTTGGTAGGATATTTGAATTTTTATTAATAAAGAATATTTGCCTAATTTGATTAATTTTAAGTTGGAATTTGAAATTTCTATTTAATTAAGAAATCTTTCATTATATGGTGAATCGCCTTATATTCTGATTTGGTATTTGGAATTTAATAAAATTAAATTTGGGGAGACATTTTTCAATGTCGTTAAATTAAACATAAATATTTATTTAAAATATTTATTTAATTGGTCTAGTAATATTCAATCTAGTCAATCAAAGCCTCATGTTGCCATAGCAGCCTCTGTGTGTGGAGTGCGACTTTATTGAAATTACATAGATGAGTGTGGAATTATTTATGTGTTCTGTATTCGGCCCATAGGTAGACACAGTTTGACAGAATAATAACGCACATGTGATAATAAGTATGTGATAATTATTTGAATTGTTCATGTGAACATTAGTCGGTCCAAAGATAGACTCTTGTTTGACAGAACTTATTGTCAGTACTTGATTATTACACCAAGATTACCCCTGCAATTAATTTTTGTCCAAAGATGAGGTTAATGTTGCACAAGGTGTCTTGTGATGGGTCCCCAATTAATAATGTTGTGCGAGTGTATCTTCATCCGGGTATTGATCGGCCCAAAGGTAGATTAATATTTGGCCTGAAATACACAAGCACCTGTGGTGGTGAATATATGACAGTTATTTGGTTTGACATGTGAGTAATAAGTCAGCCCAAATGAAGACTATTGCTTGACAATTTTTATTGTCAGTATTTGACCACTGCGTGAGAACATCATTTAAATTAGTATCGGTCCAAAGACTTGGTACTAATGTTGTTCTCAAATCCTCAAGATGATTCTAATTTATTTAAATTTTGAAAGATTATAAAGTTTAATGCGAGCATGATGAATTATTTTACAATAATTCTCTGTATAATTTAGAAGTCTACTAATTAAGTTTAACCGATATCAATAACAAAATCATACATGATGAGAACATCAACAATAAAGATGAGACTAGTAGGTTTCAAGAAAATTTAGTCTCAATAAAGTACAAAGGCAATAAAAGATGCCCGTAAAGAAAGCTGCTAAAGACAACTAAAGTACAACTTTTTGTTTACTCCTAAAGGCTTGTGGAATTGTTTGATAATACACCACATTAAGATAACTTAGCATGAATGGTGTTGTGGTGTAGTTAAAAGATAAAAATATTACTCCACAACATATGATTATTAATTGGAGAAACACTAAAGATTGCAGCTTATGGTCTCAATAAAGTTTTAACTAAAGTAGTTGTGAGAACTCTTTATGAGTTTCACATATGGTGATGTCTAACTAAAGTTAGATCATTAGGATCTACTAAAGAAATTTGGACTCAAATAGTTATCGACTGCTTTATAGATTATGAATAAATCTTATGATCCAATTGATCGGATCATATGTGAGACGGGTAATACGGAATTTTGTGAGGATGTTGATTTGAGGGAAGAATAATATTAGAGACATTGTCCTTAAGGGGGAGTCGATTTGATCCCCACTTATGCTTTAAAGAATTGGTGCAAATTCAGAATAACAATATGACAATGTCAATAATATTTAAAGAATAATAAATTCAACAACCTCAAGAATTAATGTCACTAAAGAAACCACTAGAGTTTGGAGAAAAACAATTCGAATAATTATGTAGTTTTCTCCTAAATAATGAGGACACTATGGAATTAATGGTAGAACATTCAAACAATGTTAAACAAGCCATGTAAGGTCCAAATAGTTTAAAGTGGGTCAATGCTATAAGTTATGAGTTTAAATCAATACAAGATGATTAGGTTTGCATCTTGGTAAAGGATTATACTCAAAAGGGAAGAAAGACATTGTTTTAAGATAATCGTGACATTAGTAGCACATTTTGATCTTGAATCATATTAGATGAATGTAAAGATAAAGTTTCTTGATCGCAACACTAATGATATGATCTAAATGTCTAAATGGTTTAAGAACTAATAGTAAATCCACTTATGCATTCAAGAAAATTTTTCCATAAAGGAATCCCAAGTATCAATATAAAGTAATTGTCTCATTTGGTTTTAAGATAAATGTAGATGATTATGTGATTAAGTGGGAGAATGTTTAAGTTAAACTAAAGGAGATAAGTGCAGTCTCAATAAGGTGCCCTACAGTTAAACTAAAGATTTAAGAAATGTAGAAATATTCTATATGCTTTAACTATTGGAAGTTTTTGTATGATGAGGTCTGTACAAGACCTAATTTGGCTTCTGTTGTTGGTATATTAAGTAGACATTTAAGTAATCATAGTATGGATCTTTATAAAGTATTTACAGAGAACTAAGGATAACATGCTTGCATATCGGAGATCAGATTTGTTAGAGATCATAAGGAATTCTGATTCTGAGTTTGTTGGATGCCAATACAGTATAAGATCCACTTTAGACTTTATCTTCTGTTGGTCTAGAGAGCTATACAAGTAAAAGTTTTAAGCAAACACTTGTAGCTCCTTAACCATGACAACTGAATTAGTAGCACACTAAGGGGCATTCAAACATGAAATAAAGGTTGCGAAACTTTGTCGCGTAAATTTTATTGTGACAGTTATTTCGCAGTAAAATATAAACGACAAGAGTACTAAAAGTCAAGCATATTGACATATGATTCTTGGTTATTAAAGAAAGTGTTCTTATGGATAAATTTTGTTAAAGCATATTATGATAGACTCTAAATACGGATCCGCCAATTACATATTCAACACCCTGTAATTTTTGAGCTAGCTACTCATGTGGGTGTTATATGGTTTTAGAATACATTAGTTCAGTGGGAGCCTATATTTATTGCTCTTAAAGTTTTTTTAGACACTTTGATTTGGATAATTCGGTTTCTGCAGAATAAAGTTAATGGATTTGAATTCATTGTGAATTCACTTAAGTAATTTTTCATTTTGTAATATTATACATTATGTTTTGATCTCACTAAAGTTTAAAGTTGGACCAGTTGGAAATAGACATGTTTTGATCACATTATATGTAATTTCCATGATACTCACCATATTTGATCTATGTCATTGAGTATATTGATATAGGTGATTGTCGGGGTTTAACCACGATTTATAATGTGGTGAATGTCGCGGTAGTTCCACATTAATATATGAAATGGACCAGATTGCTAGTATAGCCTGAAGAGGAATAGCATAAAGTTGCGCAACTAAGGTCTCTTGATATAATTGCTTTGAGAAATATATAACCCAAGTGGGAGATTGTTGGAAATTTTTAATTTCCAATATAATCTAATTGTGGACAATATATTATTATGCAATTATATTTGCTATTCAATTATTTTATGGACTTAATTAAGTGATCCAATTAAGGTGTAAAGTCTATGGGCTATAATAATATTAATATGGGTCAATTGAGTGGATACCCAATACTACGTGACTATGTGATTATGGGTGGTCTAGTCAAGTAGTATATAAAGGCTTCTGGTTATGGTCCCCAATATACTAAGCCACACATAGTTCTCTCTTTCCCCATCAGAAGAGATTACGACGGTCCCGGTCCTGTGGGAATTAAGAGGTTTAGTTGAGGAAGGCCATAAGACCACTGATCCCGAGTTCGTGTTCCGCCTAGAGGACTCAATGGATTCAGATACGCTTCTGCATTACGGATTAATCTCAATTTATCATAATAGGGTTAAGGCATTAGGATTTTTGGATTTATGGATTAATTTCCTACATTTCATACCTTAGTAATTTGACTATTACTTCTCAATCACAATTCCAAAAAAAATAAAAAATTTCTTAGAAAATAAACTTGCGAATGATAAAGAGCAATAAAATAGTAAATACAGTTCTCTAATTTATTTTATCGAAGCTTTTCATACCTTAGTAATTCGACTATTACTTCTCAATCACAATTCCAAATTGAAAAAATAAATTTTTTTTAGAAACTAAAATTATGTGACGTTCTCATTAAATGTTGCATGAAGCTTAATTCCATATCACCAAAAAATAGTTTAATATGATAAGAAACAAACCCTTGACATATTCCTCAACAATCAGTTGTATTGTAGTCATTTAACCTTATCTTCTCACTCAAAATTCCAAAATACAACAATCGAATTTCCTTAGAAACTAAACTCACTTGGTTTTCAATGATGTACACCATGAAGCATAATTCATCTTTAGAAAAAAACAGTTATAAACATTATATAGCAGCCTTTTGACAGATTTTGCAGCAGCCTGTCATACTTTAATAATCTTTTCATAACTTCTCACACAAAATTCCAAAAAGCAAAATTCTAAACTCTTTAAGAACTACACTTATGTAGCTTTCTAGTGAGATATGCCATGAAGCCAAATTCTATGTTTAAGAAATTTTTTTAATATTAATAGACAGCTTCCTTACATATTTTGCAGCTGTACCTTTCATACTTTAGTATTCTTACTATAAATTCACACTCAATTCTCCAAAATGAAAAATTCTAAGTTAGTTAGAAATGAGACTTACGTGGCTCTCAGTTTGATGTATGCCAAGAAGCCTTATTCATTGTCTTATAATACAGTTTTTTTGGTTAATAGACAGTCTTTTGACATATGTATAGCAGTTTGTCATACTTTAGTAAAGCAATCACAAAGGACTTGTTCTTGGGTTGTAATGCTCTTTGGAAAAAATGTGGGAAATTTTAGATAGAGTGACTTAAGACACTAGTAGAGAGTTACCTTGGAGGCTTCATTTTTTCCTTCTTTGCTTCATCATATCTCCTCCATTGGATTCTCTTTCTCTTGCAAAATTTCTGAAATCTCCTTCTTTTTATGGCTTCAACATTATCTTCTCTATTCATCTCGGGTACCGATTTTAGGCACTACCCTTATCTTTATCAATCATTTCTTACAAAAGCACATTGGGACACCAGTTTTAGGCACTATCCCTCAACAAGATTTAACCATAAATTTATTATTCCTTCCACATTCTATCCTTCCTTCTTCTAAATCAACACGTAATCTCCTTAACTCTCTACCAATGAATAGGGTATACAAGGCTCGGGAAAAGGTTCATAAGGTTATTTTTACTCGGTTACCAAAGAAAATAAGCTTTTAACGGCTCAACATGGCTACCAAAAGTTAACATGATCATAAGGTAGGATAAATTTGGCTAAGTAACTCAAACAAAAATGGCCTAAGATCATATCCTAGCAATTAATCGATCATAAATCTCACACAAGACACTAAGCCAAGTTCTGGAATACGTTCATATGAATGATCTCTCAAGAAATAATAATCATGATCAAGCATGATTTCAAGGCTCAAATCCTCACTTAGGTAAATAGAAACCTAATACTCCTCATAGCACATAATCAAGATCAATCCCACGAGAATTCAACATATTCAACAACTAAACTTGCTCCTCATCAACAAAAGTAACACATGCAACACATGGATGCACAGAATCAAGTAAAAATCTCAACAAATATACAAGAATCAAATCCTAACAACCAATCCTATCATCAAATTATACAAGCCACTCACACACATCAAATCACACCAAAGAAGTGAAAAATCGAGAAGAAAATGAACACCGAAACCTGCTGCATCTACTCCTCGGAGGCATCATCATCACTACTCACATCCCTCTCATCCAGCGTCCGATGTATGTCAGTGACATGGCGATCCAGCACATCAAGCCGCTCATCGATATGTAGTTGGCGTTGATCAACGCCAACTGCTGGTTCGTCTCCACCTGACTTGCTGCAATCTCTGCCAGCTGCTCGTGAATCAATCGGAGCTGCTCCTGCGTAGACATCGGGACTGCTCGCAATGGCGCAGCTGCGGCTGGATGAGGTATATCATACTGCTGCACCTCCGGTACATTCATCGCTGGATGCTCTTCCTCCATATCCTGCTGCTCCGGCTCGGGTGGCGGTGGCGGCTCATAAACTCCTATCTTCCACAATCTGTCGTAGCTCCGCCAACGTGCCCTCCGCACACTTCCACGCTACGGCTCTCCAATCTCCACTCAATCTCGCCGTAATGGATAGCGCGGTGTGCCCCAAGGTGTCCATCAACCAATTTCTCTCCTCCCATATCGTAGTCAATATGCTCACGTCGAAGGGACACATGAAATCAAACGGCTTAAGTCCCCGGGTGAAGAACCAATCACCGTCTCTGAAATGTGCAAAGCCACCCTTGACGCAAGTGAGCATGATCAGATCGGGCTCTCCTCCAATCGATGTGAATCCGAAGAGATCAATGTTGTAGTGCTCAGCTACAATTGTCAACAAGCTTCCAATGTTGATTTTCTGGAAAGTAGAGGTCTTGGAACGATGCAGCTGGGCAATGAAATATGTGAACCGCACTCCACTGAGCATGCACCTCAAGGCGTACAACTCTCCTTTCAACACGCAACTCCCCTCTGAACGAGCAAAGAACGTGTTCTCCAATACACGATCCATATACTTCAATACGAGATTCTTGATCGCCGACGCCCGAGCCTTCTTTCCTTTATAATCTCCAATCATCCCAGATATAGCTCTCCAGAAGTGGTTGGGAAACCTCCAGCGGAGTTTGGAATAGGACGTTGAAATCCTCCGCTGTCCAGTTTTTCCGGACTCCCCCTAACTGAAACCAACACTGATAGGGGTATCCAAGAGGGTCCTTCTCCATCTCGAACGCGCATATCACCTCCGCCGTGATGTGAAAATAGGTAGGCCTCTTCAGCTCCATCAACCTCCGGATGCCCACCCAATCAAACATCCACATGATGTCATCTAGGATGTGCATCGTACACATGGCATCATCATCCTGGTATTGCGTCCTCGTGATCTTATCAGAGACCTCCTCCCATTTCTCCTTGATATCCTCCCATCCTTGCATTTGAATCTCAAAATTCCCTGGAAACGAAGCTTTTTAGTGATGTTGTTCCCCTTGGCTTGAGGACGATCTTGCCTCTTTTTTGAACGCGCCTCGACTGCCACAACTTTTCCTTTCCCTTTCTCTTGCCCTGAAAACGAATACTTCAATACAAACTAAAGACAAGAAAAACAAGCAACACAATCACACCTATAATCATCCTTTTATCAATTCAATCCAAACCTCAATCCTCCACATTCAATCATCAATCATTCGTCTCTTCATCAACACCTCAACAAGCATGCATCCATTCATTCAAGTAATTCAACAAATAATCGAATCATTCAATCAACAAACTACCCAAATTCAACATGTTCAATTCAAAATGCCATGCTCCTCCTCTTATATACTCTACATTCTTGATCAATTCTCAATAGCTAGACATAAATTCATTAAAAGTTCAAATTCAAAATGCCATTGAATCAATAAGCAAGAACTCACATGCATCAATTCAAAAATATCAACAAACTATCAAGAATTATCAAGAATTTCAAGCAAATCTACTCCAATCAACTTACCCACATCAATTGGCATGTATTAAACTTCAATCCTAGGACAATTGAATCAAGAAAACATACCTTTAGTTCGTCCTATGGTGAATAATCGAACAAGCACGAATCTTTCTCCCTGCCCTAATTTTCGACGAAAAATCACCCAAACTCTGCGCCAACTTGACAAATTCGTAGTATGGTGTGGTATAATCGGTGCAAAATCAAGTGTAATTGAAAGATTAGAGTATGGGTTCTTCAATTTAGGAGTGATTCGGGTGAAGGTGGAGTGAAAAGTGATCGAATCCATTCGAAAATTGAACTTAAAACGTACTTGCCTAGTAGGGTTCGACCTGGGTTTGACCTGTTTAACAGGTCGAACCACGTCTATCGTGGTCGAATCACCCTTCTGAACTGGTACTTTTGCTGGTTCGACATGGGTTCGACCAACTGATTTGGTCGAACCATCTCACCTCCTGGTCGAACCAGGCTTCTGTATCTTTTTGGTCTCGAGTTCGACCATGGTTTGACCTTCAAATTTGGTTGAACCACCAACATCGTGGTCGAACCGCTCTTCACGAAAACAGGGTGCTTCAGGTATTGGAGTTCGACCTATGGTTTGACCTCCTCTTCATGGTCGAACCCTAGTGAAGTTGGTCGAACCCTCTCTCGGGACATTTTTAACACTCGGTTTGACCTCGTGGTGCAAAGTTCGACCTCTTGGCATGGTCGAACCACCCCCGAACTCGTCAAAAATCAAGTGTTCTTCATTCCCTACACACTTTAAGCTTCAAAACACATCATTAAGTACCAAAATAGAGCACAACTTCATCTAAAATTATTTCAAAAACATACTTCCATAAGTAACTCCGTATAAAACTAAACACAACACTCACTAAACATTAGGCTTGTTGTAAAAAATCGACATACCAAAACCAATGAAAATTTTCAATATGCCGCAAAAACCAACTCCCCTAACAAACGTTACATTGAAAAGATTATACTTCTGGTGCTTATTGAGGTAGGGACATCACACCCCCAAACTTAGTAGAAACTATGAAGTGAAACTAAGTTTGCAAAGAGATGTAATTACCGAAAATCAAGCACTATCAATATAAAAATTTCTTACACACACAAAAGAAATAAAGCATTAAAACGGGAGAAAAAGCCCCCAATAGGTGCTCATGTTTAACATCGGAGAGTCACGACGGTACCACACTAGATCAAGGTATCCTAAAAAATGACACAAGCATCATCCGGTAACTTGTAATGCTTCAAACGATGCCCATTCGCTGTTATAGTGTCTCCATCTTTATCCATGAGTTCAAAACTCCCTCCTCCACAGGCTCTATGAATCATGAACGGTCCCATCCACTTTGACTTCAACTTACCTGCAAAAAGCTTCAAACGAGAGTTAAAAAGTAATACCTCATCACCTTACTTGAATTTCTTATATGAGATTTTCGAATCATGCCATCTCTTCATCCTCTCTTTATAAATCATTGAATTCTTGAAAGCACGACTCCGAAACTCATCCAACTGGTTTATGTGAGTCACTCTCAACTCCTTTACATCCTTAAGATTCAAGTTCAAGCTTCTCAAAGCCCAAAATGCTTTGTGTTGGATTTCTACGGGTAAGTGGCACGGCTTTCCATAGACAATTTGATATAGTGACATGTCCAACACCGTCTTATAAGCAGTTCGGAACTCCCACAATACATCATCGAGCTTCATAGCACAATCTTTTCTATTGGTTCCTACCATTTCTCTAGAATTTATTTGACTTGGCGATTAGAGACTTTCGCTTGCCCATTCATTTGAGGATGATAGGGTGTAGTAACCCTATGATTAACACCATAATCCTTGAGCACTTTTTCCAACAACTTATTACAAAAATGGGTACCTCCAACACTCACTAATGTTCTAGGAACACCATAACGGGCAAAGATATGTTTCTTCAAGAAAGATATAACCATCCTTGAATCATTCAAGCGAGTAGGAATCGTTTCCACTCACTTGGAAACATAATCCACATCAAGAAGAATGTAGAGAAATCCATTCGATGAGGGAAAAGGCCCCATAAAATCGATACCCCATACATCAAAAATCTCGACAACGATGCTCGATTAAAGTGACATCTCATCTCGCCTACTTATATTACCCATTCTTTGACATCTATCGTAGGACGCAACATATGTTTCACAATCCTTAAATAGAGTAGGCCAATAAAGAGTAGATTGAAATACCTTGGTTGTCGTCTTTTGAGCTCCGAAATGCCCCCCGTTAGGTTGTGCATGGCAAAACTCAAGAACACTCTCCATCTCCATCTCAGGCACACACCTACGGATAATAGAATCCGTACAAATCTTGTAGACAAACGAATCATACCATATGAATGTCTCAACATCCCTCTTGAATTTAGCAAGTTGATACTGGTTGAGATCTCTCGAAATTTTCCCCACAGCAACGTAATTCACATAATCCGTATACCATGGATTCATTCCTTGTGCAGCCACTACACATGCTTTTTCAGCCCCTTCAACAAACACCGCCATTATCTTCTCATCCGGGAACTACTCCTCAATATACTCAAAAGAATTATCACAATGCCCCCTCGTCTCTAACCGTGAAAGGTGATCCGCCAACACATTTTCAGTCCCTTTCTTGTCTCGGATCTCCATGTCAAACTCTTGAAGAAGAAGAATTCATCGAATGATTCTTGGCTTTGTTTCCTTCTTCTCCATCAAGTACCAAATCGAAGAATGATCCGTGTACACAATAGTCTTCATGCCCACCAAATACTGTCGGAACTTATCGAATGCATAAACCACGACTAAAAATTCTTTTTCAGTAACTGTGTAATTCTTTTGTGCCGCATCGAATGTCTTACTCGCATAGTAAATAGCGCAGAACTTCTTCTCCCTCAGCTGCCCAAGCACCACTCCAAGTGCTACATCACTTGCATCATACATAAGTACAAATGGTTGAGTCCAATTTGGTGTGATCAAGATAGGTGCAGTAATAAGCGCCTCCTTCAAAATCTGAAAAGTTGTTAGACACTCATCATCAAATACAAACGGAATATCCTTTTCAAGTAAGTGAGATAAGAGCTTGGAGTATTTTGAGAAGTCTCTGATGAATCTTCTATGGAATCCGGCGTGTCCAAGGAAAGACCGCACTCTTTTCTCATTGGTCAGTGGTGGAAGCTTCTCAATCGCCACCACTTTAGCTCGATCCACCTGCAATCCTTTGGAGGATATATGATGCCCAAGAACAATCCATCTCTCACCATGAAGTGGCACTTCTCCCAATTCAAGACAAAATTAGTTTCTTGACATCTCTTCAAAACTGTAGCAAGGTTAGATAGACAAATATCAAAAGAAGAACCAAAAACTGAAAAATCATCCATAAACACTTCCATGATCTTCTCTATCAACCCATCAAAAATCGACATCATGCATCTCTGAAAAGTAGCAGGTGCATCTCACAATCCAAATGACATCTTTCTAAAGGCGAAGGTCCGTAAGGGCAAGTAAAAGTCGTCTTTTCCTGATCCTCGGGAGCAATCATGATCTGATTGTAACCCGAATACCCATCCAAGAAATAATAAAACTCATACCCTGCAAGACGATCTAACATTTGATCCATGAAAGGAAGAGGAAAATGATCTTTGCATCCAAGAAAATGATCTTTGCATGGAAAATGATCCATGAAAACGATCTAACATTTGATGCATGATAGGAAATGATTAGTATTAATTATTATTAATTAAAAACAAATTAGAGTAATAAATTATTAGTTTAACCTAAATTTCATTTATAACATACATAATTTTAAAAGTAAGGTGCAGTAATAATAATAAATATATAAAACAAGTTTCTTATGAACTAAATTGGCACTCAAATTAATTACTTTAAGTATATATTTAAAGAAATATTTATTGAGTATCATTAAAGTGGAGAGAGAGGTTAATATTCAAATTTTAATATAACATTAATTAAAATAGAAAGGATAAATCTGTCCAGGCATAAAATAAATAGTAGAAAATGGACAATAATTGAACTGGATCAATTTGATCCAAATATATTTTGGCAAAAGCTTGTGTGCGCGCCTTTAGAATTTTATCTAAATTGTATACCGTTTGGTATAAAGATGTGTACCCTTTATTTTACAAGTAAAATTTGAGCGCACGAAAATATATTCCGTGTGCCTTTAGAATTTTGTATTAAATTGTATACATTTTAGTATAAATGTGTACACCCTTTATTTTCTAAAGAAAATAAAAAATAATAAAAAGTGTATACCCTACTTTTATTAATTAAAGTGTATATCTTTTAAGACAAAATAATATACACTTATCTATAATATTAAATTCTAAAGGCACACATATTGAGTTTCTGTGTGCCCGAGTGCACGCAAGTCTCACTCATATATTTATCCTTTTTTTTTATGTCACACCATTGCCCATTGGATTGTAGGAGATGTTGAGAAGAACAAAACTAATTTTCTTACATACTCCTTCCAAAACTACTTTTCATTTACTTCCCTTCCAAAACTCACACACTGAAAATAACAACTTACACATTATTAATATCTCTCGCAACTTATAAATTCTTTCTATTGAATTATCCAATGTATATTTATTTATTTTAAACCCCTAATAATAATTTTTATTAATATGCCTTTATAAAGACGTGTATAATTTTTGAGATGGAGTTGGTGTATAATTAGTTCATAGTTAGTCCTGTTTGACCATGATAATAGAACGAAATTCTAGCTTGATGTGAGGAAATGTGGCAGTTGTATTTACTTCGATTATCACACATAAAATTAAATTCAACCTTGTGGTGTTCCACTAAGTGCTAACCAGCTTATTAAATTATTGCAAATTAGTTCATCTTATTTTATTATTGCAAATTTGTTTTATGGTTCGAGAAGGTTAGGAGGGAAAAACATAATCATATTCGAATTCTTTAATTTCTTTACTTAATTAATTAATTATTTAATTAAAAGCAGAACATAAGTGAGAGGGTGTCAATTTTACCCGCGGGTTCGGATACCCGACGGGGAATACCCGATCGGGTAAGGATAGGATAGAATATTCGGGTAAGGGTAGGATAGAATATAATCGGGTATTGAGTAAGGTACTACCCGTATCCGTTTAAAATGTTAAGGGTAGGGGCATGGTATGGTTTCTATAAAATATCCGTCTACCCTACTCGATTACCCTATCCGTTTACCCATATACTTATTTATATATATATATATATATATATATATATATATATATATATATATATATATATATATATATATATATATATATATATATATATATATATATATATATATATATATATATATATATATATATATATTTCTTTATATTTTTTTATTTCTTTATACTTATTATAATGATAGTTATTATATACTCCCTTCATCCCAGGAAAGTTTGCACAATTTCCGTTATAGGCTGTCCCACAAAAGTTTGCACATTTTCAAAAAAAGCAAAAAGTAAAAAACAATCACCCTTCCTCATACATTTTATTTAAAAAAAAAAACCACACTCACCTAACATACATAACATGTTATATCATTTATTTATTACTCAAAAAATACTATAATACCCTAAAAGTTACCCTTTCTTAATCTCTGTGTCAGGAAAGGGGGTGCAAACTTTTTTGGGACGGAGGGAATATGTATTTTTTTTAGGATGAATATATTATCAATTAAATTTGAGATTATGGAACTATGAAGATCTTTGTTACATTTGAAGTTATCAAATTTGTGTAAACTTGAAGTCATGCAATAGTTGAAGTTGATTTTATAAACATTGCTTGATTAGTTTGATGAGTTTTAATTGTGCTATTTGTGTTTTTTTAAAGCTATTAGTATAACTTAAAGCCTTATTTTGTAGTTTGATTCATGATTCTTGTGTGGTTAAGAGTGATGATTTATTCATATGTTGGGCATTTGTATTTATTTGAGGCGAATAAGATAAAGAAAGGTGTATCGGCATCATAGGGATAAATGAAATTAGTGAAGATAATTAGGGTGGCCATTTTAAAATAAGTGGATATCCGTTTACCCGCAGATTATTCATTATCCGATGAATAATACCAGTACCCTACTCGATGATACATTTGAGGGTATGGTAGGGTATGGATGAAGGAAATAGATACTCCCTCCGTCCCACAACAAGGAGTGCATTTTACCATTTTCGTCTGTCCCAACACAAGAGGTGCATTTTCCTTTTTAGTAAAAGGGACCCTCTCAAATTCACTTTTTCTCTCTCCATAACCCCACACCTCACACTAATACACCTACTTAAAATATTATTTCTCTCATCTCAACCACCCTCAACTACTCATTAAATATTATATCCCTTAATCTACGTGCAAAAAAGTTTCGCCGCTCTTTTTATGGGACGGAGGGATATAAGATAGGGTATGAATTTGGCATGTCCGTACCATACCTTACCGGCCCGTTTACGCCCCTAGTTATACTATGCACACATTTTAAAGCTTTGTCAGAAGCCAGTGTTCATGAATTTGTAATGTTTAAGGTGATGTTTGGATTAGGATTGGGGTTTGAAAACTATTAATAGTATGTTCTATGTTTGTTTTGGGTTTTGAGTATGATAGGTTTTAATTTTATGTCAAATTAATGTATTAATTTATTTAAAAAATTAAAAGAAAGAGTAGAGATAAAGGGATAAAATGTATTAATTAAAAAGAGATAATGTAATAGGTATTTATAGGGAAGGCTTTTAAAATCTATATATGGATTTTGAAAATCAGAATTTGAAATCCGGACGTAGCCTTTAAGCAGCCAAATGGATATGGCTGTTGAGAAGTGGCAGCCCTTTTGAATTGTCTCTGAATTTAATTAATTAATTGTAAATTGATTAAATTAAGACCCCATCTAACTTTTTCTTCTTCTTTTATTTTTTTCAATTATATAAAATGTCGGTAAGTTTAATCAATGTTATATAACACCGAGTTAAACTTAAAATAAAATAATAGCAATAATAATTAAAAAAAAAAGCTAAAGTGTGATTAAGTTAATTTAGACTCGATCTTAAGCAGTGTGGATAGATATGGTATACGATAATCATTAAATTAGAAACATTATTGTATATACACATTTAAATAAGATATTACTACTATTTTGGATAGTGCACACCACACAATACCTTAATTACTTCAGCATTTAATTTTACTTCTAGGTAAATTAATCAATCTATTAATACTGGGCCATATTTTAAGTTGAAAGAGAAGTGAGCTCATGGTCTTGAAATCTGTTAATCTTTTCTAGATTCACAATCTTGAGCTTAGGCCCATCACCAGCAATAATTTGGGTTCTAATTACACTAAAAAAAATTGTAAGTCATTAATTATAATAATAATAATTATTATTGTTGGTGTTATAATTATTACCATTGTATTGATATATAAGATTATGCAATCAAAATTTTAAAATATATCGATGAAAGTAATCTAGCTAATAAAAAATTATTGTTAAGATTTACTTTTATTTATGTGTGGATTACTTTGAATTATCATAAGACTTTATTAATTTTCTCCTTAACATTAATTTTTATCAATTTAATTTAAATTAAATATAACGAGATTTGTGTAATTGATTTATAGAAATATTAATAAGGCATTAAGTAGACGATCTAATTCTCGTTGACAATTACTATTGCCAAAATAAACATTAACTTACAAATATTTTTTTGTTGAATGCTGTGCTAAAATCTTGGTTAATATTTACTTAAAGACAACAGAGTGGAAAACTAGTGAAGATTATGGTGACGACAGACAAGCTTTGGCTTATTAGTAATGTAATTATATCTGCACGCTTAATCACTATCTCAATTATGTATGTTTCACTTGTATGATGTGGTTGTATGATGCAAGGTGGAAAAAAAAATTAGAATATCTTATTTTTTTTACACAATTTTTTTTCTTATCCTAATTTTAATATCATAGAGTATCTTTTTATACTCGAATCGATCAAAATACCCTTTACACGAATTAAAAGAAAACAAATCGTGTACTAATTATAAAAAATTTGTGTACAAATTATAAGAAAACAAATAAAAAAATCAATCACAATTTCGAGTAGTATTGTCGTGTAAAATTTACAACAATTCGTGTAAAATTAAAAAAAAAAACAAAAACAAAAACAAATAAGTGAATCACAAATTCGTGTAGTTTTCTTGCACCAATTTCAACAATTCTTATTTTTTTCGTGTACCAGAAGTCTAAGTCCATATGTTTAATAATTCGTGTAAATGTAATACATTTCGTGTTAAAGAAATTTTTTTTAAAAAAAAAATTCAACTCATTATTTTACATGAAAATTCAAACGAATACATTATTTTATACGAATTATTTTCGAATAAAAGTTAAATCCATCATTTCAGATAAAAAAAGAATTTACATTATAGTATTTGGGATAAACTTATACCCTGCCGGGTATTTATTTGAAATATATCATGCAAGTAATCATCCAAAGTCCAAACGTCTATTTCTCTGACAGAATTATAGGACACAATAGGTATGACAGCGATAGAAAGAATTATAGGGACGAAAGAATATGATTATCCTTGGGGGGAAGAGAGGCAGAGGCTTCATCGATCCTCGGGAGGAGATATGAAATGGGGTTCAAAAGATGGGAGTCTAGGGTAGTAGGTGATACGTGTTGTCTCCATCAACCATCTTAGTTCATAGGTACAACCTCCAACATAGGATATGATGACGTTAGCCGTTCGGCCAGCCGCAAAGAGGAAGATAAATTATTCTAAGAATAGGAATAGACTACTGGTAGGGTAATGGCTCTACACTCTACCTCAACTATTCCTAGAATTCCAGGGTTTGGAGAATGAGTTGGGAAAAATCTTCAAGAGAAAGATTTTTCTAAAATTCCTCACCCACAAAATTGTAGGAGTATTTTATTGAGAGTGAAACTCTGTGTACCCGAACGCACGGAGCACATTCCGTGCCCCTTTACAATTTTCATGTTCCTTTACAATCTCCATCCCTAACAATACATAAGTTTAAATAAGATTGGAGGGAGATAGTTGTGTTCACATGGGGACACAAAGTATCCTTCCGTATTTTTGGGGCATAAGAGCTTTTTGCCTTTTATTAAAGAGGATATTTTTTCAATTTTTTACAACTTATTTAAAGAGTCTCATTTAATTTTTTATATACTCCATATGAAATCCACGTATACCTACTGATACAATTAAAATACCTTATGAGACATACACTTCAACTAATACAATTACTCACTTCACATTAAAGAATAATATTGCTCGAGTAAAATACAAAATATCATTTTTACCATGAACTGATGGAGTAAACCTTAGAAATTGTCAAAAACAATTTCGAAACAAGATAGTATAGGATATGAAATGTGAAAAGTAACTTATGGGCAAAAACACAATGAATCGGATTAACTAGTCATACAGGCTCTTTTACACATTTTTGTATATAATCTTTTTATGCTAAATGTTAAGTGATTGATATATTTTTTTTTTGAAGTGTAAACACTTTTATAAAATAAAAAAATGAGAAAAATATGAAATGTATTATGTAATGAAAATATTTAATTAATAACAACCCAAGAAAAGCGTAGAACCATGAACTTAGTAGGATCAACACTTAATTAAGATTGTCTAACACGGTACTATCATCTTTTTTCTTTAACTCTAATTACCATATACTCGAGTTAAGTTCACTAACACGAAATTTAAGAAAAGTTGGTTTTATAAATTTTATTAATTTTTTAAGATACTGAGATATTTTTAAAAAATAAATAAATTATAAAGTATGTTATGTGTATTAAGTGAAAGTAGTAAATTTTAAATTAAGATAACTTTTGATACTATTGGTTAATGTAAAGTTTCATTTTTTTAGTGGTAAAGATAAGTGTAATGAAAGGTGTGAATATACATGTGGAACCGAGGGAGTATAATATAAGGGAAAGGGTCAATTACACCCTCTAACTTATTTCATTGGATCGGATTACCCTTCAACCTTTTTATTTGTGAGTTCTTATTAAGTGTACGTGGGTGAAAGGGTGCACCATATGCATATAACTTTTTATTCTATTTTGTATACTGTGTATATTATTTTATTTTATTTACGTGTTTCTTAATAATTGTATAATCTTAAGTTTTTCATTAAAAAAACTAGCATCCATATGTATATAATTTTTTATTCAATAGTGTATACATGTATTTTTAATAATTGTATACTTTTTTACACTCAATTTTTCATAAAAAAATTAATAATTAAATTGTATACATTTATATACATATTTATTTTATATTTATATACATTTTTTAAAGTGAGTACACCCATCTTAAAATACGCACAATTTCATTATATAATTAGCCTTTATTTATTCATTCAAACCATTCTTATTTAAATAAAGGATCAATTAAACCTCTCAATCCCTCTCATAAGATCAAAGAAACCCTTAATTTATTTTCTTGCTCATCCAAATCCTTTTTCTAATGTATTTGTAGCAAATAAACCCTTGTATTTTTTTTCATCTTTTTCTATATTTATTAGGCTCAATAGACCCCTCTTTTTTAGTTTAAAAAAATAAAAAAAATGAACATAAGAACATTTCTCTTTAAATGATAGGGCAAAAACTCATGTGCGTCCGGGCGTACGGAACACTTTCCGTGTGCCTTTAGAAATTTTTGTTAAATTGTATACCTTTTAGTATACAGATGTGTACCCTTTATATTTTAAAAAAAAATCTGGGCGCACGGAACAACACTCCGTGCGCCTTTAGAAATTTGTGTTAAATTGTATACCCTTTAGTATAACAATATATACCCTTTATTTTCTAAAGAAAAAAATTATTAATAAAAAGTGTATACCCTTTATAACAAAATTGTGTACCTTTTAGTAATTAAAGTGTATACCCTTTAGACCAGATTAATGCACCCTTACCCATAAAACTAAATTTCTAAAGGCGCACGGAATGTGTTCCGTGCGCCCGGGGGCACGCAGGCCTCACTCAAATGATAGTAATACATAGTATTATCTTTCAGTTTTAGCACTTCAAGTATTTTTTAGAGATAAATATCGATTTGGTCTCATAACTTTCCTCATAGTTTTTTTTAGTCCTAAAAAAATAAATTTGTCAAATTAGTCCCACCGTGAAGAAATAGGGCCAAATACGCCCTATTTTTGCAAGATTTCCGACGATGTCACCGTTTTTCGGCAAAAATATGACTTATTTGGCCCTATTTCTTCACCGGTGGGACTAATTTGGCAAACTTATCTTTTTTTAGACTAAAAAAGACAATGAGGAAGTTATGTGACCAAATTGGTATTTATCCTAATTGCTCATTTAATATAAAAGAAAATGCACATCTAGTATTAGGATTGACGAAAATAAAAAAATACACTCCTTCCATTGGGACAGAGGGAGTATTTTTTACCCATTTCATCCGAAAACTTTATAGAAACACTGATTCAGTCTTATCCCATAGAATTAGAATGCGAAAATATTAAAATTGGTCCCGTAAGTATGACATATTCCAACTTTGATCCTTTTTCATTTGCAATTCTCAAATTTTGTTTTTTTTTTGTCCAATTTAAGTCATTCTGGTCCAAATTTAGTCATTTTTTAAATTTTAGCTTTTTTTGTCCAAATTTAGTCATTTATGATAAAAAAAAACCCAAAATTTGTCTGAAAGTATATAAATTATGGACCAAAAGTAGACAAAAAAGATTTAATTTTGAAAAATGACCAAAATTGGACAGAAATGACTAATGATGGGCAAAAAAGGATCAAAACAGAGAATTACAGGAAAAAAATGACTAAAGTTAGAATCGGTCATACTTACAAGATTAATTTTGATATTTACCCAATTATAAAATTTGAATATATTTATGTAAAAAGGATCATTTTGGTAAGAATTTGAAAGTTATAGTTTTTTGAGAAATTAAGTTTCTTTTTACTATTTTGAATGAAGTAAATTTGTATGAAAAGATTAGAAATAAATACTGATTTGGTCCCATAACTCTCGTCGTGATCCTTTTTAGTCCAAAAGAAGATAAGTTTGCCAAATTAGTCCCACCGGTGAAAATTAGGGCCAATACGTCCTACTTTCGTCGAAAAATTGTGACAACACCGAGAATCCGGCGAAAATAGGACGTATTTGGCCCTATTTCTTCATCGGTGGGACTAATTGAGCAAACTTATCTTTTTTTGGACTAAAAAGGACCATAAATAAATTTATGGCACCAAATCAGTATTTATCCATATTTTTTAAAATGATAAAGTGAAAAAATGAAATTATTATTTTTAAATGATTATTACTTAATAATAAATTCATGAATATTGGAAATGTGTAATTATGAACCGGAAAATATGGGCATATATAACGA
Organism: Pogostemon cablin; assembly: GCA_023678885.1. Lineage (NCBI taxonomy): Eukaryota > Viridiplantae > Streptophyta > Magnoliopsida > Lamiales > Lamiaceae > Pogostemon > Pogostemon cablin. The sequence goes on along the minus strand of CM042969.1, from coordinate 28,860,396 downwards.
ATATCAATAACTATAATTTTATAATTTGATTTCTGTAAAATTCTCACAATTTATTTTTAGTCCGTCTCTTGTATATTGAGATGTATGTACAAGGTATTAAGAGTATATTATCTTTTCCTTAGGATGGTTAATTTTATAATACACCCTCTATTAACCTTAAAATGGTCAATAAAATGTAATTCATTCGTTTCTGGAGTATATTTTACGATTAATAACTGTAAATAATAATTTATTATTATTTTATTTTCCACATAAGAAGTGTGGATAAGAGAGAAAGACAGAGAGTTAATAATACCATTAATTCACTCCTGTCTCATTGGATATTTACTACTGGGAAGAGGCAATTGCATGCATGCATATGACAGAATATGTTTGCGGATTAAGATTCTGACAGAACTCAGAACGCTAAGAGTTTTCTCTCTCGATTCTGCTCTCTAGAAATCACAACACGCAATTTCAGTTTATCATATTTCATAGATTAATAGTGTATCGTGGAAATATAATATGCAACCTCGTGTTATGAGATTTGATCAGGAAGATCACAGTTTACCAAGTGTGATTACCAATCAGTTCGTACAGACGATCATAAGATTCTTCCACTGCGACATAAACTCTTCGGAGAGCGATAAATGAGATTTCTCTCTATACATGTTTGTGTGTCTTACGAACATGATTTTTTCAACATTGGTATCAGAGCTAATGGTCGATACTCCATTTGTTTCTCTGGATTGATATTTTACATGGTTGAGGTTTACTGCCTTTTTGCGTTAATTTGCTCATACATATTTTGTGATGAATATAGTATGATTGTTGATTTATTTGATGTTAATTGATCATATGTATGAGTTTAAGGCAGAATTTTGTGTATCCAGTGGCAATGACATGTGAATGATGACTTTAAACTTAGACACTCTTCATGGCTTCAATTTTCGTCTTTTTTTTCATGTATGTGAAATCATGATTTGATTATAGCAATGGATAGGCCTCGTCGAGAGGAGTCCGTTGATTTTTTATGCATTTTTTTACCTTCTAAAACTCAAGATTTTTTTATTTGAAGTTTCTTCGCAATTGGGGCAAATTTGTAAAGTTTTAGAAAGTTTGGGGGCCTGTTTCTGAGAATTCGATATAGGTCAGGGACTTTTCACAATTAATATAAATTTGAGGTTGACCGAGTCAGACCAGCCCAGAACCGAACTGAACCGACAAGGCCAGACCGGATCGAAGGCGAACTGGACAGGGTCAGAAGCGGCGTGGACTGCCAGTCGACGGTGGCGCATATCTGCAACACATCGACAGACGCAGCTCCGAAAATGGCGCGTGAAGACCACATACCAGTTACCAGCAACCACAACGATGGCTCGTGACAGTAAAATATTATACTCAACAAGGGTATAGACTACTTAGAAACCCTTTCACCTATAGTGAGGTTTGTCTTGATTCGTCTACTATTGGCTATAGTGGCTAGTATGATTTTAGAAATATTACAGCAAATGGATGTTAAGACCACATTTGTCAATGGAGAATTAGAAGAAGAAATCTACATGCAACAGTCTGTAGAATTTATTTTTTGAGGTCAAGAGAATAAAATTTTTAGATTGAAGAAGTCGATCTACGGACTCTAACAATCCTCTAAACAGTTATATTTGAGTTTTCACACTACGATCATCATATATAACTTTGTTATGATAAACAAAGACCACTGTGTTTACGTTAAACGGTCCAATGGTTGTTTTGTGATTCTATCCTTGTATGTGGATGACATACTACTAGTTGTAAATAACAAAGAGCATATTGAAACCATAAAAGGATGTTTGTCTTCAAGTTTCGAAATGGAAGGTATGGGTGAAGCAGTACATACTTTGGTGTATAGATCCATAGGAATTGTTCAAAGAACTTATTGGATTTGTCTCTTGAGACTTACATCAAGAAACCTTTAGAATGGTTCAAGATGAACACTTGCAAACCTATAATTACTCCTATTATAAAAGGCGAATCATTGAGTCAGGAAATGTGTCCCAAGACTCAAGATGAAAAGAATGAAATGGCTAGATTACCGTATGCCAATGTGATTGACTGCAGACTATTTTCTCTGTTATCAACGGAATAACAATACACTGAATGGGTATATAGACGCTGACTAGAGTGGTGATTTAGATAAATGTAAATCAACTCCCCATTATGTTTTCTTGCTCAACAATGGAGCAATCTCATGGTGTAGCAAGAAACAGACTTGAATAGCACTGTCCATTAATGGAAGCCGAGTTTGTGGCATGTGCGTTTGTAGTTCAAGAGGTTATTTGGTTGAGAAGATTCATGAAATATTTGGAGGTCTCAAACACTCCAGTGTGAGATGTTTTAATTAATTGTGATAATCAGGCAGTTATTGCTTACACAAAATATCCCAAATATCACGGATAGACCAAACACATTGACATGATGTTCAACTTTATTAGAGATATTGTACAAAAGAAAAAAGTAATTCTTAGTTATATTTCTACTCGTTTGATGTTAGCAGATCCTTTTACCAAACTAATTCCTAAAGATGTATACATAGGACATGTAAAAGGATTGAGTTTGCGAAGGATTTAAAACGATGTATTGAATATGTTAATGTATGTTAATGAAATGGCCAATGGTTTAACTATTTATATATGTTTTATTAATTAATTATAATAGTATGTTGGCAAGTTATGATTGTCTCTCTCGTACGACCAATCGCCTCTGACTAGGTGGGAGCGCAGAGATGAGATTACGATAGCTAATGTAATCAGAATAGATTTCGCAACGAATCTAATCTCAAACTTGTTGTAAAGCTAAATCGATGAAGATCCTATCGTTGGAGGGAGGATATTCTGGTTAAGTGTATGAGACACACTTAAACTTTGATTTACATGATGTCTAAATTAGATGAAATATGACATACGCTTTTTTGGAAGGAAGTTAAAGACATTGTGACATATATTTTAGGAAAATGACATGTGCTAAGTTGACCCCAACATGATTGAAAAAATTATCCCTATTTTCTCAAAAGTATGAGTTCTTATCTACTGATTACCCTTATGACTTTCTACTATATTCTAAGTCTTCACTTTGGTGTTGGTACTCTAGCATGTTACCCAAAGAGCTATGGTTAATAACGGCGATGCGGTACATGTCTAGGAAAGTAGCTACAGTGAGAGACTGTAGATACTTAGTGAGATGGGAAGAATGTCTTAATTTAACATATACTATTGTGATTCATTGACTAGTAAATCAAGCAGGGTCTTGATTATGAATACATAGTTTTTTTTTTTTGCAAAAGGTTGAATATGCTCTGATAAGTTCAGGGATTGAAAACATATATGCCAACTTATATTAAATGTTCAAGAGTTCTGGGGTATAGCGAGCTTGTTGAGTTTCATTGATAAACTGGTTGAGTTGTTATATATCTCTAACAAGTGTATGTCGATTAAAACTCATACCTCGTGGGCCACACGATATATTAATCTGTACGAGAATATGATTCATGAAGAAAATGAGTCAGGCAATTTTTGACTTCATATGTGAGTGAGAGATATAAATAATAATTTATTACTCCCTCCGTCCCAAAGATATTGACACAATTTTCTTTTTGGATTGTCCCACAGAAATTGACATATTTCCTTTTTAAGAATATGGGACCCACTCAAAAATAATTTATTTATTTATATGGATCCACACACTCATCACACTCACCACTAATACAACTATCCACTACACATTTAATATTATTTCTCTCACTTCACTTTACATTAAATTATTATACTCCTTAATCTCCGTGCCTAAAAAAATGTGTCAATACTTCCGGGACGGAGGGAGTATTATTTTATTTTCCACATAAGAAGTGTGGATAAGAGAGAAAGTTAATAATACCATTAATTAACTCTTGTCTCATTGGATATTTACTACTGCGTGGAGGCAGTTGCATGCATGCGTATGACATAATACGTTTGCGGAATAAGAATTCTAAACAAAACTCAAAACGCTAACGTTTTCTCTCTCGGTTCTACCCAAAATTACAACACGCAATTTCAGTTTATCATATTTCATAGATTAATAGTGTATCGTGAAAATATAATTTGCAACCTCGTGTTGTGAGATTTGATCCAGAAGATCACAATTTACTAAGCGTAAGTACTAATTGGTTCGTACAGACGATCATAAGATTCTTCCGCTGAGACATAAACTCTACGGAAAGAGGTAAGTGAGATTTCTCTCTATGCATGTTTGTGTGTCTTATGAACGTGACTTTTCCAACTAGAACTGAACCCAATTAAAATTGAAAAATGATTATAGAAAGAAAAAATAAGTGAAGAGTTTCTTTGATTCCATGGAATGTAACACTTTCTTGAAAAAAAAGGAAAAAAGAAAAAAAACAGTAAACCTTAAAACCCTCCTAAACAAAAAAGAAAAAAACATGAAACCTAAAAACCCTCAACCCTACTCTTCGTTCATTTTCTTACACGCATTCCCAACTCATAAACCCAGAACCCTCTTAGTTACTTCATTTTCACCCAGATCCATATCTTCCCATGTAAACCCAGAACAATACCCTTAGTTACTTCATTTTCTTGCACTCACACATCCAGATCCATATCTTCCCTCTTCTTGCTCGTAAATCCTACTTTTATCTACTTTATTTTCTTGCACCCACACTCTCAGATCCATATCTTCCCATCTTCTTGAGAAAATTAGATGGTTTAGATGAGTTGAGAAAAATCTTAAAGAGAAAAGGTGATTAGTCATTTTGTAGTAGGGATGACCAATTAAATAATTTATGGAACCACAGGAAGGAAGTTACTAGGGTCTAAGCGATCTCGTGTTCATCATAGTATTATAGAGATGATCATAAAGAGGAGATAATCAATAATGACAATAAAATAAATGGATAAATGAATGGAAGATGGATGGATGAGCCAAGTAGATAGAGAATGAGACTAGCAATACTTAAAGTATGAAAAATCTAGATATCATGCAACGAATCCATATGTGTCATGGGTTTAGAGTAAGGGCCAACACTAAATTCACCTAAACTCCCTCTCAAGATGAATATGATATGGAATCAAGCTCAATGGATTGGTTCTCACTCAAACAACTCCAACTAGGTACTAAGCTTGAAAGGAGAGTCCCTTCACATGATTAATCAATCTTTCGATCAAACCAATCGGATATCTTACCAAAGGGTTTTAAATTCCAAATGATTTCTCAATCTCTTTACAATTTATAATGCACATGAAGTATATGACAAAATGATTCAATTAGTTATCCTAAATATGTAATTGACTTCTCAATCTAATCACATGTTTAAAAAAACAAACCATACAAATCATCATAAACATCAAGATCTAAAGCATCAATGATAGAAAATCAATTAACCCAATCAACATAATCATTCAATTGCAAAATACCCAAAATTATCAAACACAATTCATATTGCTAATCTCACAAGGGAGATTAGCCTCTCATATTCACAAGAAAATTAACATAGATATTAAAATCCTTACAAAACATGATAAAGAATAAGGTTTCAATACAAAGTTTGGATAAAAACTCCCTTAGATGTCTCCAATGGTGATATTTTTCTTCCCCTTGCAATTCACCTCTCTTCCTTGTTTCTCTAACTACTTGGATGGTGGATTGATGGGTTAATTCAAGTGTAGATGGATGAGATGAAATGTAGATGGAATGGAGGGGAAAATGTGTGAAAAATAGTGTGAATTAGGTGTAGATTGAATCCATGAACGATTTCTGCCATATTTCCATGCCAAATGATGTATTTGTGGGCCTATAACCTTCTGGAAGATGTCTAGATCCAAAAATTAACTTTTGATCGAACACGGATCGTGTTCGGTACGCGGGTCGAGCTCGGTAGGGCGAATTTGGTACTCGGATCGAGCAGATGCAGCGCAGTCTCACCGTTTCGTGTATAACTTTTGTTAAACGACCACCTCATCTAAAAGCTCAAGCTGTTAGAGAGGAGAACCGTTTAATACTTAATCAGGTCACTTTAACACGCCCCCTCACATGCAGGCGGAGAATTTTTATCTCAAGCCTTGCAATATGGAATTTTCTCATAAATAGGTGGGGGTGAGGTTTGAACCCTAGACCTTTGTTAACCATGTGCTCTGATACCATGCTAAACGACCACCTCATCTAAAAGCTTAACCTGTTAGAGAGGAGAACCATTTAATACTTAATCAAGTCACTTTAACAACTTTCACATCCGAAATCTGATATGGGTGATTCTTACGCTCACGCGATCCTCTCTTCTTTGAATTTCTATCCATATAAAGATCTGGCAAAAAGTCCAACATTTGAAGGTGTAACAAGTCATACAAAGTAGCACAATCATGCTGAGTAAGAACAGTTTGCGCGACGTCACCATTTTAATCATAACTTTCTCATTTGAGCTATGATTAAGGTGTTTCTTATTCCAAAACATTACTCTTTTCTTTACCTTTTCAACCATGTATTACACTTCTAGTTTTGAGTTTCACAAGAGCACAGAAAAATTACACAAGTTGGACGCGCATTTTTCAGCATTTTGCTTTGACTCATTCTCCTTCGTTTCAACTTCGAATTGAGATTCGTTTTTTCCTACGTGTTCCTTTTCGCATCTAGAATATCTTTTTACCTGAAAATCATACATTTAAGCTCATTCTCACACATTTTCATAAAAACACAAAATACAACCAAATAGTACACAAATACGAATAAAATGATTCAAAAACAAATATAAAAAGACACTAAAATATAGATGAAAATATCACTCATCAAAAGATTTTTTTTAATTCCTCACCCACAAAATTGTACTCTATTTTTAAAATATTTTCCGTCCCTTTTAAAGAGGGTATTTTTTCAATTTTTAACGTCCCATTTTGATATGAAGCAAAATAGGGCTCACGGTTGACGGGGACGGGCTGGGGTCCACTTCCGTGGGCTGATCTTATTTATTTTAATTATCTTTACATTTAGGGCTTGAGCCCATTATTTATTATGTTTTTGTTTAGGTCCTTAGGGTTTTGGTTTCTTTCCTTTTTAGTATTATTGAGTAGTATAATTTAAGGAGTGGATTAGGGTTTATGTATTCTCATCAAATTATTATTGGATTAAGGAGCCAGTAGGCTATTGGGCAAATGGAGTTTTCCATTTGATTGGGCAAACGGTATTACCGTTTGATTTTTTTTCTTTTCTCTCATTTCTTAATTTTTTGTTCCTAACAATTGGTCCGACCTGCCGGATTCCGTTCCCATCGACTTGGAAACAACACGTTCCAATGGGGAGAGATTGGATAAAATCAAAGTTGGTCAGGCGAAGATGAAGAAGACGATGGATAAACTCGAGGCTAATCAAGTGGAGATGAAGAAGACAATGGCTGAAATTTGGGCTACTGTAGGTGAACTTTCGAAGGAGATTTGAAACTCTTGGGATCGCAACAATCAGCTGCAGATCTGCGTCGTGAGGATGTCGCCACTACGGAGACCGAAACGGTGACTCTACCGCCAGCGATTCACCCTCAACTGCAAATATGTTCGATGCAACTTTCGTCCTTCAATGGAACTGACCCTGTTGGACGTTCAAGGCGGCATGTGGTAGGTAATATATATGGCAGTAGGGGGCAGCAATGTGCAAGTTGGGTCAACCTGCAGTTTCTCTAAGCTGACTGCAGATCCCTCGGGGATGAATTCAGGGCTGTCCGGGACGAATATGGGGATGTCCGGGAGGTTTACTGCTCTTTCCAGATTTACTCATCTTCCACCAAGAGCCTTGGATGACTTTAGAGCGAAAGAGTTGTGCTTTAGGGGTAAGAAACCCTTTACACCTAGGCATGATTTTCCATTCAACCAATTGAGGGTGTTGTTGACTGAGGAGGACGAGGAGTTGGGACTCCAACAGTACGAATATTGCAAGGCGATGAGGAAAGAATTAATGGATGGAGATGAAGAGCTTTTTGAGAAGAGGTGGGGTTTCATGTTTACTCTATGGCGGTTACCTGACTGCAACCTTGAGGACAAGGTTGTTTCGAAGGAGGATGGATTGATATGAAGCAAAATAGGGTTCACGGTTGACGGGGGATGGCTGGGGTGGTCCACTTCCGTGGGCTGATCTTATTTATTTTAATTATCTTTACGTTTAGGGCTTGAGCCCATTATTTATTATATTTTTGTTTAGGTCCTTAGTGTTTTAGTTTCTTTCATTTTTAGTATTATTAAGTAGTATTATTTAAGGAGTAGATTAGGGTTTATGTATTCTCATCAAATTATTATTGGATTAAGGAGCCAGTAGGCTATTGGACAAACGGAGTTTTCCATTTGATTGGGCAAACGGTATTACCGTTTGATTTTCTTTCTTTTCTCTCCTTTCTTAATTTTTCGTTCCTAACAGATTTTAAGAGTTCCATTTCATTTTTTATACATATGAGACCCACACACACTCACTAGTACAATTAAAATAATTTATGATGCATACACTCCAACTAATACAACTATCCACTTCACGTTAAATAATAATATTCCTTAATTTATATGTAAAAAAACATTTTTGCCACGGTACGGATGGAGTAAACTTCTGAAATTGTCAAAAACAATGTCGTAGCTAGAAACAATGTATAGGAGTATATGAAATGTAAAAAGTAACTTATGTTAGCCAAACACACAATGAATCGTATTAACATAACTATAATTAGTCATATCGAATCCTTTAATTAATTTTTGTGTATTATTTTTTTTTTGTGATTGACACGTAAAAACGGAAATAAATCCAACCATTGCTCTTAGGTAATGTTCGGTTTCCACATCCAAATTTTAAAAATCTTCCCTATATATACATACTACATTCTCTTTCCTTAATTAATACACTCTCTCTCTTCATCTCTTCTCTCTCATTTAACTTTTTAAATAAATTAATACATTGATTTGACAGAAAGTTAAAATCTACTCTACTCAAAACTCAAAACAAATATATACTAACACTATTTATGATTTCAAATCCTACATAAACTCAAACCAAACATCTTTTAGAGTTTAAGTTTTACGATATACTTTCTCTCTTTTACGTGTAATTCATGTAATGACGTGGCACACAAAATAATTTATCATAGTAGAGTATCCGATACAATAATTAGTTATCAATGTTGAACAAATTTTAATTAATTGACCTTAAAAAATTAGATAATTTCTTAATTAAATTGAAGAAAATTGGAAGAAAATTACGTAGTCTTGATATAACACATTGCTTCAAGCCAATACGATAAAATCAACACTCTTGACTCTACTTTTTAAATGAAAAATATCAACTTGGCCTCTCTTTATTTATTAATTTATTTATTTTTTTTAAATGAGAATGTGGGTCCTAATAGGAAGATTTGAGTATTGTCTGCAGTGGCATACTTGTAGTAATGTTTGTATGATAAATGAGAATTATATTATAATTTTAAAATTGAGATAAATTGAGGAGGACCTTTGATATTATTGAATAGAGATAGCAGCGTTACTTTTTTAAGGGGGGAGAATATTGTGAGTCAAAGAAATTATAAAGTAGGGGCGACTATTATTTATTAAACATCAAAAAAATAATTTAAATAAAAAAATTTGAATTAATACTATAATTTAAATACCCTTACATTACATGAATATCTAATAATATACACATAGATATAATATAATATTAATTGTACTTCAAAATTACTAAACATACCTCATTTTTTAATTAAAATTACATTAGAACTAAAAATTAAATCCCCTCGAAAATTAAGATCAATAGTTCATTTTTGAATATGAAAAAGTTGAAATTTCCAAGTTGATATTTGATTAACTGAGTTATATAGTTATATGGAGTATATATAAAAGTCAAAGATATACTCCATACTAAGTTTTAACACTAAAGAGTAACATTTGATTCATGAGATTGAGTTAATACAATAATTTGAGATAAAAATAAAATAAAATTCACTAAAAATTAGACATGCATGCTGGTTTAGAATTGTGGGTTCCGTTTCCACATTTTCAAGAACCAAATCAAAATGGTTTCGGTTCCATTTCTGCTAGTTCCGATTTATTTTCATATTTACTTTAAATCAGTACAACAAATTAAACTAATTTATTATTGTTATTTTAATTGAAAGAACAGTAATCGGTGCGACATGAAAACAAAATTAATGTAATTATTTTAAAAAACCCAACCAAAAGAAATCAATTTGCAGTCTATATTTTAGGATTGTGAACTGAACTAATTAAAATTGAAAAATGATTTGAATAAAAAAAAAATAAGTGACTTGAAAAAAAAAAAAGAACTACTAAAAGAAAAGGACAAATAACAATTTAAACCTGAACATATTTTCTCCAAGCTCGTTATCGCACCCACACCCCCCCCCCCCCCCTCCACACACCGGGCCCCCCACTAAACCCTACTGGACAGAGATACAAATCACCTAAACTGTTTCAACTCTCCCTTTATCTTCCTCCGATCATGGCGATTCTCAGCTTTGTTGCGCCGTGAGTTATTTAAGTTTGTTTGTTTTTTATTTCTTGGTTGATTTCTCTTTGATTAACACCCCAAATCTGAAGCTGAAAAAAGAAGTATACAATGCTTTCCGAAAATTTTCAGGCATTTCCCGAAATTCCAGCATAATCTTCGAAAACTTTTAGTATGTGACATTGACGTAATTCGAATTAAAAAAAAATTGTGGATTAATGAATTAAAGGTGTTTTTTCTGGCATTTCCCGAAATTCCAGCGTAATCTTCAAAAAATTTTAGTATGTTGCCCCGTCAAATTGACGTAATTTGAGTTAAATCAAGATTTGTGGATTAATGAATTAAAGGTGTTCAATTCCAGCGTAATCTTCGAAAATTTTTAGTATGTGGCCTCGTCAAATTGACGTAATCGAGTTAAAAAAAAGATTTGTGGATTAATGAATTAAAGGTGTATTAACTATATTTATTTTATTTTATTTTTCTAAAAAGGATTTAGTCTGTATAAATTAGAATAGAGAATTACTATGATTATTGTAGATGGACTTGGCTTTTTTAGAATTTCAGTCCATTATTATCTATAATTTTTTTCTTAGAAAACTGAATGGACAATTGAGGAGAAAGCCGTGGAAAATTACAATGTTATATTTGGCCATTATTTCTAGTTCAAAAATTAAATTAAAAAATAAATAAGACATGGTCTCACATAATTAATCACTATTTCTAGTTTAAAAATTAAATAAAAAATAAATAAGACATCGTCTCACATAATTAATAACTTTATATATTCTTTTTAAATAGTTGTTATTATCAATTTTTATTAAAAATGTTAATATGATTTATAATTCATATATATAATATAGTACGTATTAATAACATTATACTTGTTTGCAATTTACCTAAGAATTTTCTCACATAGTTTCTTTTTATAACTTAGTACTTTATTAATTATTTTTGTACAGGTTCTGCTTTTATCAGTCTACCAAAATCAGGCGGCGGTGAAATCAGCAAATTTTACCATCTACCTGCATCGAAAGCTATGGGGAGTCGTATGTCGACAACGAGATACATAAGTTTATTGGTGAGAGCAAGCCATTTTTAATATATACAAAGAATTTTCTCATATAATTTCATTTCGTAAGTTATACTTTATTACCCTTCTACTAAGGAATTGTAGTTAGTAGATGATAAATTGTTGACGCGCATTAATAAACTAGAAAGTCATAAAATAGAATACTTAGTTTGTATGTAGGATATGGAATACACTAGAGTAATTTAGAGTGATATATGTCGGTGGAATACCCCACTAATTGTCTATAAATAGTGGGTGGCGTCAATATGTAAGGTAAGAAACCTACCTTTTCAATTACTTCAACTATCATCTAAACCATAACCTTTCACTACTATTACTATCAAATAAAATATCACTCTGCCTTATCATTTCTCTTATGAATCGAAAAGTGAGAACACTCTTAATCCCTCAAGAACCCATTCTCAATTATACTTATGATCACTCACGATTACACTATTCTCTCTCGTTTGAAGTAATTGAATGATAAAACTTAAATTCCCTCTCGTTTGAAGTAATTGAATGATAAAACTTAAGAACAAAAGAAGTATAGTGGTTCGGCTGTTGGAAGCCTACGTCCACTCTCTCAAAAGGAAGCAATTCTTATTGATCAACAAGATACAATGATGAGACTGAAACTTAAAACACACACACTCTAACCCTAATCTGTTGTATGCTTCTTATATACACAAGACGATCAACTGCTAATCAATGCATAGCAGCTGAAACTGTGACTAACCAACAACCTAACAACCTCTTGTTCTCTATCTATTGATCACAGCCTTCCATGTGTATTAAATTAATCCTATGGTTCAAACTAATGCCAGCTCACTGATCCTTTCTTCTTGATCATCTTGCTAGCTTAACCAATCCTTCCGTCACACGTGTATGTAACTAATACTGATCTCATGCAACATACATATGCATGCAAGAGTCTACAACCTTAACATTCTCTACCTTAGAATTTGCATTTTCTCAACAAGCTTTATACTTCCTCCACACCTGACTGTTTTGAAAGGATACAGTCATCCTTCCTTTTCTTTAATGCAAATTAAACAAGCTCTTACACAGCTTAAATTTAGCAGCTGGTAAAGCTGTAGTAAGTGCATCAGCTGGATTCTCTGTGGTATTGATCTTATTTACCACAACTAGCCCCTTTTCAACCATGTCCCTTATAAAATACAGTCTAACATTAATGTGCTTGGTTTTCTCATGATACCCTTGATGTTTTGATAAATGAAGAGCACTTTGATTGTCACAATGCACTTCAAACTTATCCTGATGAATGCCAAATTCCTTTAGTATTCCAACTAGCCAAATCCCTTCCTTGATAGCTTCTGTCAAAGCTACAAACTCTGCCTCTGTAGTTGAAAGTGCTACAACATTTTGATGTGTAGCTCTCTAGTTCACAGCTGTACCAAACATATTGAAAACATAACCAGTCAAAGACTTCCTGGTATCAAGATTTGCAGCATAATCTGCATCCACAAATCCTACAACAGCTTGATTCCAATCTGCTTTCCTCTGAAAAGTTAAACCTACTGAAGTTGTACCTTTTATGTACTTCAGAGCCCACTTAACTGATTCCCAATGTACTAACCCTGGTTTGCTCATGAACCTACTAATTAAACTCATCACATAAGCAAGATCTGGTCTGCAGCAAACCATTGAATACATGAGACTTCCAACTGCACTAGCATATAGAATTTTGTCCATTTCTGCTTTTTCCTCATCTGTTTTAGGTCCATCTGTAAAGACAGTCTTAAACCTTGTTTTACTGGTACTGAAACTGATTTACACTGATCCATATTGTATCTCTTAAGTACTTTGATCAAGTAAGACTCTTGATGTAAGCTTAAAGTTCCAGCTGACCTGTTTCTTTTTATTTGCATCCCAAGTATAACACTTGCCTCTCCCAAGATCTTTCATCTCAAACTCCCTTCTCAAAATTTCTTTTACTAAATTTATACCAGCCATATCTCTGCAAGCAATAAGAATATCATCTACATATAACAACAAATATATGTAAATGCCTTCTTCACTTCTGTTATAGACACAACTATCATGCAATCCCCTGAAACCATTGATGTTATGTATTCATCAAATCTCAAATACCACTGCCTTGGACTTTGTTTAAGACCATACAGTGACTTAACTAACTTGCATGCCTTGTTGTTTGCTCTGTCTATATCCATACCTTCTGGAATTTGCATGAAAATTTCTTCCTCAAGATTTCCATGCAAAAAAGCTGTAGTCACATCCATTTGATGCAACTCAAGATCAAACTGATTTACTAATGCAAGTAGGATTCTAATAGAGCAATGCTTCACAACTGGTGAGAATATTTCATTATAATCAACACCCTCCTTTTGTGAAAACCTCTAGCAATAAGTCTTGCTTTATATCTAATTCCTCATTTCTTGTTAGTTACTGGCTTCTTCTTATAAATCCACTTGCACCCTACTAGTTTCTGATTTGCTGGTCTGCTCACAATCAACCAAGTATTGTTCTTTTATAAAGATAATAATTCTTTTTGTATTGCCACTAGCCGCTTATCAGCTTCTTTACTCACCATAGCTTCAGAGTATGCCTTGGTTTATAAATTTCAACATCTGAAGCTATGAATAAAGCATATGACACATTATCAGCTTCAATGTATCTGACATGAGCCCTTATCTGCCTTCTTAATCTATCTTTGACCAACTGGTAACTACTCAATGTTCTCATTTCTGTAAATGTCTCACATTCTGACTGTGATGCAGGTGTTCTCTGATTTTCCATTTGTTGACTTCTATCTGTATCAGGCTCCACCTCAAGCTCAACCTGTTCTTTATCTGAAATTACACATGTTGCCTTCTCAATTAAAGACATTTTCTTCTCATTAAAACTGACATCCCTGCTAACTAGTAACTTGTTAGTCTCATAACACCATAACTTGTACCCCTTTACTCCTGGTGGATACCCAACTAATACACATTTAGCAACTCTTGGCTCTAACTTGTCATGTTTCTGATGTACATATGCTTGGCATCCTATTACTTTCAAATGATCATAACTCGGAGGCCTTCCTAACCATATCTCCTCTGGGATTTTAAACTTAAGTGCTGCAGAGGGACACATGTTGATTAAGTGAGTTGCTGTAGTAACTAGTTCACCCTAAAAATTCTTACAGAAACCTCCACTGCTTAATATACAACTTACCCTCTCAAGCAAATGTCTGATTCATCCTCTCTGCAACACCATTTTGTTGTGATGTACCTGTGCCTTTTAATACCTTTCTCTTGACAGTAACTATTGAACTCATTTGAGACAAACTCCAATCCATTGTCAGCCCTCAAACACTTCAGCTTACAACCTGTCTGATTCTCTACTTCTGTAAGCCAAATCTTGAAGGCTGAAAATGCCTAATATTTTGTTTTCAAAATCCTTACCCATAGTTTCCTTGAGTAATCATCTATAAAAGATATAAAATACATTCCTCCTCCCATTGTTATAGTCCCCCATAAATTTGAATGTATGTATTCCAATCTTGACTTAGTATTATGTTCTGCTGATGCAAATTTTGTCCTCTTCAATTTGCCAAATATGCATGCCTCACATTGATCAAGCTTAACATTTGAACTGAGATTCAATAAACATTGTCTTGCCAATTCTTGTAAACCTCTCACTGATATGTGCTAATCTTCCATGCCACAAATGTGCATCATCCTTTTCTTGAGAAGTATTAATCTATCCAGAGATGATATTCCTTCAAGAAAATACAGATCACTTCTCTTGACTCCCTTCATTACAGCTGAATCACCCTTAATAACAGTGAGTGTCCCTTTCTTTAACACACTTTCATATCCTATAGTATCCAGCATACCAAGTGAGATTAAATTTCTTCTTAAACCTGGTACATACCTGACCTTATTGAGTGATCTGATCACTCCAACAAACATCCTCAGTTTGATAGAACCAATCCCTTCTATCTCTAATGCTTGATCATTTCCTAAAAGGACTGATCCTTCATTACTAGACCTTAACTCAACAAACCAATCTTTCTTGGATGTCATATAAAAAGTGCATCCTGAATCCATTACCCACTCATCTGATATGGGACCAGATAATACTGACAGAGCTTCAATACAATCATTATTATTGTTATTCTGATTATTTGTTACTTGGTTAGCTTGATTCTTCTTGCCTCCTCTTTCTACAATCTTCTAAGCTACCATGGCCTTCCACTTATGACATTGTTTCTTGTAATGCCCTGGCTTGTTGCAGTGATAACAATTGTTATTTTCTTCATCCACTGATGTGCTCTGATTCTTGTCAAGCTTCTTCTTATCATAATTTGGTTTCTTATTGGTGTCATTCCACTTATTTTGCTTATTGACCATCAAACCTTCACCCTTCACTTGAACATCAGAATTCTTGTGAAGTTCTTTTACTTTAATGTGTCATTTTAAATAAGGTATCATTATTATTATAAAAAATGAATGTTTAAGAACTAATCTTATAAGTGTGATGAATGGATGAGATTCAATAATGTGATGAACGGATGAGATTAAAAAAAGGATTAATAATCAAAATCAAAGGTGTAAATTAAAAATTGGTTCAATTTTGACTTTTTGATAGAGATTATTTTGGTGCAGCTTCTGCGAAAGCATACAAGTGGATCTTTACCTATCAAGCACGACCTCGCGGCTATTACAACGGTGATTATTAATTTTTTACCTTTTATATATATATATATATATATATATATATATATATATATATCTATATTTTTAGCTAATAATAATGATAATCTTATACAGCTGTTTGGGAGGATGCCTGGAGACTCAACTCTCCTCTTTGGGATGATGTCTGTAGGCATAACTTTAGGGGTCCGAGCAGCCGCTATGACCCGAAGCCAGATGATGAGTTGCCAGAGTGGGTTGACTGGCGAAAGAGAGGAGCGGTTACCGCCGTGAAGGAGCAAGGAAACTGCAACGGTACCCCTACTCTCTCTCTCTCAAATTTATATTAAGTGGATTATTAAAGTTTCTATATCGGGTGTAAAATTGTTAATTGATTGATAATAACTTACTTTTCCTTTGTAGCATGTTGGGCATTTACCACCGCAGCTGCGGTGGAAGGTATTCACAAGATCACCACGGCAAATTTGGTTGAAGTGTCGGCGCAACAACTAGTCAACTGTGACAGAAAAAGCAAGGGATGTTTAGGTGGATACTTTGCCTTCGACTACATTGTTGAAAATGGAGGCATAGAAACGGAAGCAAATTATCCGTACACAGCTAAGAAGGGCAAGTGCCGTAAAAAAAAAGAGAAATGTTGTATCCATAGATGGATACGAGCATGTAAAACCGGGAAATGAAGCCGCACTTAAAAAAGCTGTGGCAAATCAGCCTATCGCGGTTTACGTGGATAGCAAAGAGTCCGGTTTTGTGAATTATAAAGGAGTGAGTAATGTTTTGACCTCTGTAATCTCCATTTACATTTCCTATAATCTAATAAATGTTTTAACTGTGGTAATCCCTCTCTAGGGAATATTTCGTGGCCGGAGAAGATTACTCAGTGGGGAACACAGACTGGATTTGGATCATGCCATGACAGTTGTTGGCTATGGCACTGAGCATTGTGATTACTGGCTTTTGAAGAATTCGATGGGCCAGAATTGGGGGGAAGATGGGTATATGAAACTTGAAAGGAATGTGCGGGCAAAGGAAGGAGCATGTGGCATTGCCGTTAGGCCCTCCTACCCAACTGTTGCCGGGCAATGAAATTCTAGATTAACTGGGCATGAGCAGGAGGAATCTGAAGTTGTTTTAGATATTTGTTCTTTAAGTCATAATTGGTGCATTGAACAGTTTTAGATTTTTGTTTTTTAAGTTATAATTGGTGCATTGAATCCTTTAGTTGAGGATTGGAACATGTTAAGTTGACTAGTTACTACATTTGCTGTTTGTCAAAATTTCATGAAGCTAGTTGTATGATTTGGCGGAATGTAGAATTGTAGTTATCATTTTGTGTGAGCTATTATGGCATTTGTATTTCTTGGAGCTTTCATAAAGTTATGTTTCTAAAGACACAAGTTCATATCGTAATCCACTATTAGTAACTAGAATTGTATAGTATGAATATAAAGCATGACCAGTTCACATTGTTATTATAAGTTCAGGATTGGTTTTTGAGCCTATAACTTCATTATCTTACATTTCTTAATCTTAGTTGTTTCTTTTAGGTTCTCATTCATGTCTGCTCGCACGTAGGCTGGGTTGCATAATATTACTTATTAATAAAAAAAAGGGAGTCTCATATAAATTTGGTTCACTTACAATTTTTTTCGTTTATAAAAATTACACTTTTTACATAAATAAATTATTACTCTACAAACTAAAAAAATATTACTCATCAAATTCTATTCAACAAAAATATAAAAAAGCACAACAAATTAAAAGTTAATAGTTATAATTTATCTCTTTATATATAGAGTGATTTTCATATATTAAAAAGTACTTAATAAATTAAGTACAAGAATATATAAGGAGTATTATTTTTTTATTGAGGTGTAAAGGATGTATTCTTTTTGTTTCTACAAGTAATTTTATTTAAGGATATATTAAAATAATTATAAGTTCTTTATTTCATAAAATTTCTTTTTGCTCCTGAAAGAAAAAAATAAAGATAATCATCTTAACCCTTTCAAGAGGATGGTTAGAATTGATGAGGAGTGAAGACTTTGGAATGGGTTAGTAAGGATGAGCACGTTCCATTAATTATAAAACAAACAAAATATCAAAATGAAGAAAATCTAAACATCAAAGGTTAAAAAATATTACTCTTCTAAGGACAAATAACCCAAATGGTCAAACCAATTGTTCCATTATATATTTACACACTTGTTTATTTATTTATTGTATTAATTAATCAATTGTTAATTTATTAAAGACACAAAAGTAAAGATTCAGCTCCCATATCACAAGTTTTAGTCTAGATGGTATTTCATTAAAATAAAAATAAAAATAAAAATAAAAATAAAAGAATTATAAAAACACGCAGAGTACACATACATTTAAATGTACTATTTGAAATTTAAAATTTTATTTAAATTGATTTGAATTAACATGTGCTTAAAAAATATTTTGACAACGGAAATTATTATATACTCCCTCCATCCCGTAATTATATTTACGTTTACTGTTCCACGTTTTTTAAGAAAAATATTCTTTTTGACTAATTTATTGACTTTAGAGGGTAAAGTAGTATTTTTAGGTAATAAAAAAGTACTCCCTCCGTCCGCCCCAAAGAGGACAATTTACTTTTGGGCACGCGGATTAAGGAATATTATTATTTAATGTGTAGTGGGTAGTTGTATTAGTGGGAGTGTGGACCCCATATTTTAGTTGTATTAGAGGGTGTGTGTGGGTCTCATGTGTGTAAAAAAGGAAATGACCCTCTTTGGAGCGGACGACCAAAATGGAAAAAAGACCTTCTTTCGAGCGGACGGAGGGAGTATAAAGTAATGATGTGTGTGTAAAAAAGGAGTAGCAAATTTGAAATTAAAGTAATTTTGAGGTTGTTGGATAAAATGTATTTGCCATTTTTAAATTGTGAACAAAATTGTGGGACGAATAAATGTAGAAACGTGAAGAAAATTGTGGGACAGAGGGAGTAATTAAAAAACACACTTTTTGTTAAAAATTATAACAATATTTGTAATTTGAGATGTGCAAGAGTGATCATGTACTGATAGACTAATTGCCCATTTAACAAAGAATCTTTAATTTAATTGAGATCGAAACTGAATATAATTTCATTTAACTGGAATCAGAAGTTGAATTGGCCACTAATACAATTAAAATATGGGCTCCTACACCTATTAATATAACTATCAAATACACATTAAATAATAATACTCCTTAATCCACATGCCCAAAAACAAATGGAAATACTCTTAAATTGGGACGGAGGGAGTATTTCTTGATTATATTTCTTAAATTGGAAGTACTCTTAAATTAGACTTATATAATCATATTTCTTAATTCATATGATATTATCATTGATGTATGATTGAGTTTGAATGTATTTCATGATTATATTTGTTATTTCGTGACAATTGAAGGGGATTGACCAATATAACATTTGATTGTTTGACCATCAATATAGGATACCTCATTATTTTTACATGACCATTGTTAAAGAGAAATATGGTAAGGAAGCCCTAATCCAATTCCTTTAGTACCTACACAGGATAGATCTTTTGCACTAGCCTATATGGAATTTTGCATGTGAATCGCCTAAAAAGCGAATAAGGGGTTATGGGTATTTAATTTCCTTAGTACCTAAAGGGAATAGGGAATTATCTTATTAATTTGGTCCTAGGAATTTTTGTTCTTTAAAATTGTTAAAGCTCACTTGTCCATGAGTGGTTTAGCATTGCTTAAGTGATCATTCCTATAAAATTCTACATGATTTGATTCACTTGTCTATTTGTCTTAATTCACATGATAAATTGGATTTTCTAAAATTATCTTGTTCTTGTCTCTTGAAACACCTGTGATTGAGTGTGACTTCTATTTATTTATTTTATTTAGTATTTATTTTCAGAGTAATTAGGTATTAATTTCCAAAATCAGAAAAAATTACTTTGTCTTAATTAATAATGGTGCAAATTATATTTTTGTGGTAATCTGTTTATCTCTAATCCCTTGGGTTCGATATTTTTACTTGGTCACACGCTGAGCTATAATTGATTCCCTACACTTGGGGACACTTACAAAAAGGTGAACAAGCAAATGGCGCCGTTGCCGGGGATTAGATTGTTTAAATAGGAGACCACTAAATTATTTGTTATCACTTTTAATTAGGAATTTTTTTTTTCTTTTATGTTTTTGTTTGGTGTGGGAAATTTTATTAGGTGTTTCTTCATCTATGGTATTCACTTTTTTACAAACTTAGTTTCTCACTTAGTTTGAACTAAGTTTGGGGGGTGGACGTGCATCCCAATGTCTTGAAGCACCGAGGTAAGTTTTCTTCACTTGTATGTGATGCTTGGAGGTTAATTTTTTTTAGAATTTTTGGAATTTATTTCGATCTTTTGAAGTTTTTTGCGACTTTCCAAGGGTCTTGTGTTTGTCTTGTTTATTTTTCATAGATTTGGTTTGGTTTTATTTTTGGTTGAAATTTTTGAGTTCTCCTATGATTTTACTGATGAATTGTGTTTGAGTGGTGATGAAAGAGAAGTGAGTTCTATGTCAGGCCTACGCCTGACCAAGTTGGATAACTCGAGGAGTGCTTGAGGTGGAGGAGAAACATCAGGTGCATTCGATTCCTTATTTTAATTATTATGGGATATTGTGTTGATTTTTGAGTAGTTGAGGTATTAAATTTTGAGTTTCTGGGTATGTTCTAAGTAAGGATTTATTTGTTAGATTTCTGCCAGAAATTCATATGCTCTTGAAATTGATGAAGGAAGTGTACTTAAGTTATATTGTGGTATGAAATTCTATGTGTACTTGTGAGATATTGCTTACCATGAAGAGTACTCTATTACTTGAAAACCCATGTGAGATTTTGAGCTTTTAGATCATGCACATAAACACATGATATTTCTTTCTGGTGAGTATCATTCTTGTGCGTGTATTCTAGAACTTGTCTTTTGTCTTATTTGAGACCGCGTGTTATGTTAGATAATAGGAGATTATTTAAGGCCATCTTTGATTTTTATGAGTCACTTTGCCAAATAATTTCCGACCAAATAATTATATATCCGTAGTTAGCCCTTTTGAGCCTAAAAGCCTTATTTCTTTGGCAAGCTACAAAGATAGCCACTTTGATATCTTATTTGAGCCTTAAATTCCTATATTTAGTGGAGAATTAAATGCTGTCAAAGTGTGTGAATTTATTTTCATGGAGTTTGGAAGGAATAAAATATTTGGAGCTGTACAAGTGATTATGAGGTGAAAAGTATGAGCTGAAAAATAAATTGCTAAGGGGTAGTGCCCGAAACTGGTACCCCAAGATGTTAGAGGTAGTGCCCGAAACTGGTACCTCGAGAAAAAAGAAAGAAAAGAAAGGAAAAAAGTATGTTGAAGCTTGAAGGAAAAGGAGAGAAAATTGAAGAGAAAAGGAGGATGATGTGCTTGAATTGAAGTGAGAAAGAAGAATGAAGATCAAGATTGGTCGCAACTTGATTGATCCGAGTTTTGAGTTACTTATCCATATGTTTACTACCTTAACCAAAGAGCCAACATTATATCCAATTAAAAGTCCTTTTTGATCCCATTATCGAATCATACTTTTAGTGGTGAAAAGTTTGAGACGTTTGGCAAACTTATGTTTACGCATGCACTTGAATTGAATATGAGCGTAAACACCATACCCTATAAGTGTACATATTTTACACTTGAGTGCGAGTGAAATACTTCTCGTGAGAATAAGTTGATGGAGCATTTGAAGTGGTAGTGATTGTCTTAACTTGTATGCTATGAATGAATTATTGCATGTAATGAAAGTTGCATGACTGGAGTTGATGACAATTGTGTGTTGAATGGCCAAGTTATAATATCCTTTGGTTTCCATTTGATTTACACACTATCTTTCTTCTTTGTTCGATTTCGTTGTTCGGGGACGAACAACATCTTAAGTTTGTGGGATTTGATTAGTGTGAAAATCTGCATATTTTAGGGTCCGATTTAGCACCGTTTTGTGGAATTTATGTTCGTATTTTAGCACTAAATGGTTAATTTTCATATATTTTAGATATTGGTGCATTTGAGGTGTTATTTCGTGTTTTTAGGTGGAAAAAGGATTAAAAATGCAAAGTTGGAATGAGTGGAGAAACCGCATAATCTACCACCACCACATCACCTAGGGTTTTAAACCCTAATCCACCATATCCGCCTTTCACCTTCTACCCTTCACCCGCCTTTCATCCATCATCCCACACACTCAATCATGGTGTTTTCTACTTGAGAAGGAGAATGGAGGAGGATTATCAAGACGAAAAGAGAAGACGAAGGATTATGCGACAATGGTTTTTCTTCTTTCTTTAATTTCTTATTGTTGATTTATAAACTCATGGGTAAGTTTTTATCTTTTACCATGGTTGTTACTTGTAACACCATGGGCTAATTTTCTCTTGATAGTTTTATGGTTTGAAAGTTTATCATGTTGATTTGAAATTTTATACATCTATGATTATAATTTTTGCAAAATATTTATTCCTTATTGAAGTTTTATTTTAGACTTATATAATCATATTTCTTAATTCTTATGATATTATCATTTATTGATGTATGATTGAGTTTGAATGTATTTCATGATTATATTTGTTATTTCGTGACAATTGAAGGGGATTGACCAATATAATCTTTGATTGTTTGACCATCAATATAGGATACCTTATTATTTTTGCATGACCATTGTTAAAGAGAAATATGGTAAGGAAGCCCTAATCCAATTCCTTTAGTACCTACACATGATAGATCTTTTGCTCTAGCCTATATGGAATTTTGCATGTGAATCGCCTAAAAAGCGAATAAGGGGTTGTGGGTATTTAATTTCCTTAGTACCTAAAGGGAATAGGGAATTATCTTATTAATTTGGTCCTAGGAATTTTTGTTCTTTAAAATTGTTAAAGCTTACTTGTCCATGAGTGGTTTAGCATTACTTAAGTGATCATTCCTATAAAATTCTGCATGATTTGATTCACTTGTCTATTTGTCTTAATTCACATGATAAATTGGATTTTTCTAAAATTATCTTGTTCTTGTCTCTTGAAACACCTTTGATTGAGTGTGGCTTCTATTTATTTATTTTATTTAGTATTTATTTTTATAGTAATTAGGTATTAATTTCTAAAATCAGAAAATGTTACTTTGTCTTAATTAATAATGGCGCAAATTATATTTATGTGGTAATCTGTTTAGCTCTAATCCCTTGGGTTCGATATTTTTACTTGGTCACACGCTGAGTTACAATTGATTCCCTACACTTGGGGACACTTACAAAAAGGTGAACAAGCAAATGGCGTCGTTGCCGGGGATTAGATTGTTTAAATAGGAGACCACTAAATTATTTGTTATCACTTTTAATTAGGAATTTTTTTTTGCTTTTCTGTTTTTGTTTGGTGTAGGAAATTTTATTAGGTGTTTCTTCATCTATGGTATTCACTTTTTTACAAACTTAGTTTCTCACTTAGTTTGAACTAAGTTTGGGGGGTGGACGTGCATCCCAATGTCTTGAAGAACCGATGTAAGTTTTCTTCACTTGTGTGTGATGCTTGGAGGTTGATTTTTTTTAGAATGTTTGGAATTTATTTCGATCTTTTAAAGTTTTTTGCGACTTTCCAAGGGTCTTGTGTTTGTCTTGTTTATTTTTCATAGATTTGGTTTGGTTTTATTTTTGGTTGAAATTTTTGAGTTCTCCTATGATTTTACTGATGAATTGTGTTTGAGTGGTGATGAAAAAGAAGTGAGTTCTATATCAGGCCTACGCCTGACCGAGTTGGATAACTCGAGGAGTGCTTGAGGTGAAGGAGAAACATCAGGTGCATTTGATTCCTTATTTTAATTATTATGGGATATTGTGTTGATTTTTGAGTAGTTGAGGTATTAAATTTTGAGTTTCTGGGTATGTTCTTAGTAAGGATTTATTTGTTAGATTTTTGCCAGAAATTCATATGCTCTTGAAATTGATGAAGGAAGTGTACTTAAGTTATATTGTGGTATGAAATTCTATGTGTACTTGTGAGATATTGCTTACCATGAAGAGTACTCTATTACTTGAAAACCCATGTGAGATTTTGAGCTTTTAGATAATGCATATAAACACATGACATTTCTTTCTGGTGAGTATCATTCTTGTGCGTGTATTCTATAACTTGTCTTTTGTCTTATTTGAGACCGCGTGTTATGTTAGATAATGGGAAATGATTTAAGGTCATCTTTGATTTTTATGAGTCACTTTGCCAAATAATTTCCGACCAAATAATTATATATCCGTAGTTAGCCCTTTTGAGCCTAAAAGCCTTTTTTTTTGGCAAGCTACGAAGATAGCCGCTTTAATATCTTATTTGAGCCTTAAATTCCTACATTTAGTGGTAAATGTTGTCAAAATGTGTGAATTTATTTTCATGGAGTTTGGAAGGAATAAAATAATTGGAGCTGTACAAGTGATTATGAGGTGAAAAGTATGAGCTGAAAAATAAATTGCTTAGGGTAGTGCCCGAAACTGGTACCCCGAGATGTTAGAGGTAGTGCCCAAAACTGGTACCTCTAGAAAAGAGAAAGAAAAGAAAGGAAAAAAGTATGTTGAAGCTTGAAGGAAAATGAGAGAAAATTGAAGAGAAAAGGAGGATGATGTGCTTGAATTGAAGTGAGTAAGAAGAATGAAGATCAAGATTGGTCGCAACTTGATTGATCCGAGTTTTGAGTCACTTATCCATATATTTCCTACCTTAACCAAAGAGCCAACATTATATCCAATTAAAATTCCTTTTTGATCCCATTATCGAATAATACTTTTAGTGGTGAAGAGTTTGAGACGTTTGGCAAACTTATGTTTACGCATGCACTTGAATTGAATATGAGCGTAAACACCATACCCTATAAGTGTACATATTTTACACTTGAGTGCGAGTGAAATACTTCCCGTGAGAATAAGTTGATGGAGCATTTGAAGTGGTAGTGATTGTCTTAACTTGTATGCTATGAATGAATTATTGCATGTAATGAAAGTTGCATGACTGGAGTTGATGACAATTGTGTGTTGAATGGCCAAGTTATCATATCCTTTGGTTTCTATTTGATTTACACACTATCTTTCTTCTTTGTTCGATTTCGTTGTTCGGGGACGAACAACATCTTAAGTTTGTGGGATTTGATTAGTGTGAAAATCTGCATATTTTAGGGTCCGATTTAGCACCGTTTTGTGGAATTTATGTTCGTATTTTAGCACTAAATGGTTAATTTTCATATATTTTAGATATTGGTGCATTTGAGGTGTTATTTCGTGTTTTTAGGTGGAAAAAGGATTAAAAATGCAAAGTTGGAATGAGTGGAGAAACCGCATAATCTACCACCACCACATCACCTAGGGTTTTAAACCCTAATCCACCATATCCGCCTTTCACCTTCTACCCTTCACCCGCCTTTCATCCATCATCCCACACACTCAATCACGGTGTTTGCTACTTGAGAAGGAGAACGGAGGAGGATTATCAAGACGGAAAGAGAAGACGAAGGATTAAGCGACAAGGGTTTTTCTTCTTTCTTTAATTTCTTATTGTTGATTTATAGACTCATGGGTAAGTTTTCATCTTTTACCATGGTTGTTACTTGTAACACCATGGGCTAGTTTCCTCTTGATAGTTTTATGGTTTGAAAGTTTATCATGTTGATTTGAGATTTTAGACATCTATGATGATAATTTTTGCAAAATATTTATTCCTTATTGAAATTTTGTTTTAGACTTATATAATCATATTTCTTAATTCTTATGATATTATCATTGATTGATGTATGATTGAGTTTGAATGTATTTCATGATTATATTTGTTATTTCGTGACAATTGAAGGGGATTGACCAATATAACCTTTGATTGTTTGACCATCAATATATGATACCTTATTATCTTTGCATGACCATTGTTAAAGAGAAATATTGTAAGGAAGCCCTAATCCAATTCCTTTAGTACCTACACAGGATAGATCTTTTGCACTAGCCTATATGGAATTTTGCATGTGAATCGCTTAAAAAGCGAATAAGGGGTTGTGGGTATTTAATTTCCTTAGTACCTAAAGGGAATAGGGAATTATCTTATTAATTTGGTCCTAGGAATTTTTGTTCTTTAAAATTGTTAAAGCTCACTTGTCCATGAGTGGTTTAGCATTGCTTAAGTGATCATTCCTATAAAATTCTGCATGATTTGATTCACTTGTCTATTTGTCTTAATTCACATGATAAATTGGATTTTTCTAAAATTATCTTGTTCTTGTCTCTTGAAACACGTGTGATTGTTTGTGGCTTTTATTTTATTTAGTATTTATTTTCAGAGTAATTAGGTATTAATTTCCAAAATCAGAAAAGGTTACTTTGTCTTAATTAATAATGGTGCAAATTATATTTATATTGTAATCTGTTTAGCTCTAATCCCTTGGGTTCGATATTTTTACTTGGTCACACGCTGAGCTACAATTGATTCCCTACACTTAGGGACACTTACAAAAAAGTGAACAAGCACTAGCCTAATGTGAAAAGTCAAATCCCTAGATTGACGGTATGACCAATCAACCCGAATGTTGTTAAGTTCATCAATTAGGGTACGATCACTAAATTGAGCTATTTACGAGTGATCCTATGAATTCGAGCTCAAAACGCATTAAAACTCCAAATATAGAATTACTAGGCTACGAAAACCGACTAGGAATCATACAACCTAGATCCTATTACACCTAGAGGGAATAATCTCTATGTGCTACTTAATCCAATTCCTATAACAATTACGGATTGTAGATTATCAAAGCATGTAATAGAATAAATTTGCACAAAAGATTCAATGAAAAACCCTTAATAATTAAATTAACATTCAATGAGAGGTTCACAAAATCCTAAACTAGAGAAGGGGATTAGCCTCACATGTTCATACTAAAAAGCAAATTAAAAACAATAAAACCAGGATGTCGGATTGTTCTTCGTCGTTCTTCACTTCTGCCTGGGTTCAGATTAACGTCGCTACCTTCTTGTCTTGGAAATCACATGTGCTCTATGTCTGATGCCTCCAAGAATAAATATATCTCTTCCTTATTTAACTTCTTGTCCCCCAAGTAATCCTACTTGATTTCTTTCCTTATTTTTCTTGATCTCCAGGATCTCTTTTTACCGTGTCTTCCCCCTCCTTGACCGTGACCTTTTTTCAG
Source organism: Pogostemon cablin (assembly GCA_023678885.1). Classification (NCBI taxonomy): domain Eukaryota; kingdom Viridiplantae; phylum Streptophyta; class Magnoliopsida; order Lamiales; family Lamiaceae; genus Pogostemon; species Pogostemon cablin. Next base: position 28,832,931 of record CM042969.1, on the reverse strand, counting down.
ATTTAGAGGAGATCTGGTCCTTCAAATATGTGGAAGATATGTTGGTTGATTTCTTTCCTTATTTGTTCCACTTAACAGTCTGTTTCCACATCAATTCATATAATTAAAGCAATTATTTCTTAAAGATAAAATAAGTCAATATTAGCACATAAATAACATATAATTAAATCAAATAGACGTGAATTTCCACCAAGAAATCATGCTAAAATATGACTTATCAAATCTCCCCACACCTAAACTTTGCTTATCCTCAAGCAAACTGAGTTCAAAGATAACAGAGAATAGAAAATCAAGGTACTCCATCTAAAAAGACAAATGAAAGTCACAACACCTCAAGAGAAAAGTAACCAATGACCATTCGGAACTAACATGAAAAATGACTCTTCACTCAAAGTTTGCAACTTTCATGGCATCAAATCTTTCAAAATTCCATGGCCTCACAAAGATTCACTCAATAACACTCAAGTATATGATTTAGGTAGCAAGATCACTAAAAATTTGAATAAGAAAAGTCATTACCATAGGCTTTCTCCCAAATTAAATCTCCACCAATTAAAAATGGATCGTGTGCAACAATCAAAAGGTCTTTATGATAGGGTTGTAATGGGGCCTTAGGACAGGGTAAGGTAAAAAATGATAAGAATGGCTATATGCACCACTTTACAACATATGATCTCTACAAATCAAAACATCCATCATCCACAAATTTTCCTTTTCTCAACAGCATTGTTCTTTCACTCATAATCTCCCCACACCTGCTCCTTTCCGAGATTCGGAACAACAGGTGTAACACTGAAAGGATCAGTGTTTGTCATGAAATTTCAGCAGCTCAATATGAACAGTTTCAGCAACTCATTTTTTCCTTTCTTCTTTTTCTTTCTTTCAAGAAGTTTTCTCTTTTTTTTTTCTTTCTTCATTTTCTTTTTTTTTTCGCTTTTTTTACATCAACTCCCCTTTATCTTCAATTCAACCAGAAAGTATTTCCACAAGATTCACACATTCCAAAGTAATGAAGGGTTCAAACAGAAGATTCAAAGAAAGAAATGGGATTCAGGGTTCATTTATGTGCTCATAATTCAAAGAAAAGGCTTAGGCTCAACGTGGCTTCCCTAGAGTTTTCATGATCAGGTGGAACATTATAAGCCAAGAGGGTTAAATCTAAGTGCTCTTATCATTTTATCACACATAACCAATCACATGATCTTGAAATGCATTCAAAAGAGCAAGTTCTAGAATGATCAATTCAACTTCAATGCACTCAAGAACAAAATTTCAATGGAGCTTATAGATGATAGCTCGTTAAGGCTCAAAAGATCACCAAAAATTGGGTAGAATTGCCATGAAATTCGAAAAAAAATATCAGCTACTACAATCACAAAAATTTTACAAAGAGTAATTTTAACAGCTCATCAACAACACTGTCATCCCCTCAATCATGCATCACCCTCATCATCTCAAAAGATTTTATTCCTCAATTTCCCAAACTCCACATCAATATAAAATTCAGAGGACAACAAGAATAAGGCATGGGGCAAGAAATTCAACACACCAATTATCATACCCCAATTATCATATAAAATCCCAATTATTACTTTTCTACCCCAATTATCATATAAAATCCCTCTCCACACCTAAACGCTTGCTTGTCCCCAAGCAAAACACAGTATAAGAAAGACCAAATATGTAATTGGGTAGAGTGCACCTGATTCAGTTTTGGATAGAGCTTTGACCCTTGCAGTTTATATTACTTCTGCTAATCACAACAGAAAATTAAGAGTGAACAATCAGACAATTTATTAAAAATAAAAATAAAACAAGAAAATTGGGTTGCCTCCCAATCAGCGCCTTTGTTTATTGTCGTTAGCTCGACTTAGGTCAGGTGTATTGTTATCAGTTGTAAACCGCATCTTCCAACTCCATTCGCTCCACCTCAATCGTCTGGAAGCCTTCATGATACTCCTTAAGTTGGTGCCCATTAACTTTGAAACTCTTTTTAGAATTCGTGTTTCTTATCTCAATTACACCATGAGGAAAAACATTAGTCACAATAAACAGACCAATCCAACGAGAACGTAACTTACCAGGAAATAATTTAAGCTTTGAGTGATAAAACTTTTTGCGCAATGCTAAATTTTTTCCTTGATATTCTTGCATCATGAAATGCCTTTGTTTTAGCTTTATAAATCACTGAATTTTTATAGGCCTCATTCCTCAACTCCTCTAACTTTTGTAATTGGAATTTCCTTTGCTCTCCGGCCTTGTCATAATCCATGTTGCACTTCTGGATTGCCCACCATGCTTTGTGTTGAAGCTCCACAAGTAAGTGACATGGCTTTCCATAGACAATTCTGTACGGGGACATACCAATCGGTGTCTTATAGGCCATTCGATAGGCCCATAATGCATCCTCCAAACGTGAGCTCCAATCCGTCCTAGATGGATTAATTGTCTGATGTGCTGTCGCTGGCACCCAAAAATAAGATTTATAAAATTTCCGAACAAATCTACTAAAATATAGTAGGATGAGTAAGGGTCGAACCCAAGGGAGTAATTGAATTTCAAATGAACTTAACTTGTTTCTAAAGTAACAATGGGGGGATAGATAGGATTCTAACAAATACTAACATGAAAATAAATAATTTTAATAACAAACATAAATTTAAATAATAGAACAAATAAAATAACAACCTAGTCCAAGGATTTGATCCCCTCCCATATCCTAATTCATAAAACTGCAAGAAATTAAACATTCCAACAATCATATAAACTCAAATCCCTAGATTGACGGTACGACCAATCAACCCGAATGTTCTTAAGATCATCAATTAGGGTACGACCACTAAATTGAACTATCTACGAGTGACCACCCTATGGATTCAAACTCGTAAACGTATTAAAACTCTAAACATAGAATTACTAGACTACGAAATCCGACTAGGTATCATACAACCTAGATCCTATTACACCTAGAGGGAATAATCTCTATTTGCTACTTAATTCAATCCTCACAACAATTACGGATCATGGATCATGAAATAGCAGTAAGCAATAAAATAATTACACTAGATGGCCAGTCTAAAATAATTATCAAACTGCTATAAAGAATATCAAATCATGTAATAGAATAAATTCATATAAAAGTTTGCTATATAAAATTCCTAACAATCAAATAAATAATTCATGGGAGGTTCACAATCCTCGGACTAGAAACGAAATTACATAATTAAAATTAAATTAGAACATAAAATCGTGTTCTTCATGGTTGAACTCCTTCAATCTGCGTTCTGCTCCTCTCCCAACGTCTCAGATCGTGTTCCCCGGATGTTTGTGATAATATATTTCCCAAAATAATAAATTAATTCCTCTAAGTAAATTCCTTGATCACCTTTCCTTTTTGAAGAGTGTCCAGATTCATTGGATCTTTTCTCCTTTTGTAAGTTTCCTTAAGCTCTTCAAATCAAATCTCTCCTTAATTTATTTGGTCAAATCTTTTAATATCCAGCAATTAAAATTATTATATTTTTGGCCTGTTTCAATAAGAAATAAAATAATTAAGGTTCAACTATGAAAAATATAAATAAGTCGTAATTACACTAAATAATTCACAACTCACGCGTAAAGAAGTGAATTTAATCCAAAATAATCGTGTAAAATTACAACTTATCAAACTACCCACACCTAAACCTTTGCTTGTCCTCAAGCAAAACAAGACCAGGACAAAGCATAGGAAAAATGACAATCATTTGCAAGTGATAGCAAAACAATAACACTTCCAAGAGAATAAATAAGGTGCATCAAATACAAATGAGTGATAAAATGCCTCACAACTTATGTAAGATAAAGAAGTTAAAAATTCATGGCCTCACAATGGTTTCACTCAATAACGCTCAAGTATATAAGTGGGTAGCAAAACACTCAAAATTAAACAAGACAAGTCATTACCATAAGCTTGCTCCCAAATCAAATCTCCACCAAGTTCAATAAGCATTGCGCAAATATCAAAAGGACTTTTAAATGGTTGTAATGGGGTTTAGGATAAGGTAGGATTAAAAGGATTAGAAAGGCTAAATTTACCACTTTGCAAATGTGTTAATCATATAAAACGTACATCAAAGCAATACATCTTGCCATTCTCATTTTTTCCACATCCACTCCTTCATTTTTTTGTGACAAATCTCTGAGTTTATCAATATATCCAACTACCCACACCTGTTTTTTTTCCCAAATTTTGAAAAAACAGGATAACACTGAAGGGTTCAGTTTCATTACAGAAAAATTCTGCTATAATTTCCAGCTTCGTTTCTTTTTTTTTTCAGCTCCAAGAATTTTTCTCTTTTTTTTTCAACCATTTCTTTTTTTGCTTTCTCCATTTTTTTTTTGCTTTTTCCATTTTTTTTCTTTCTCTCAACCATCATCTCCCCTTCCTCATCAATTCAACAACCAAAAATATTTTTTCAATAAATTTCTCAATTTGCAAATAGTAAAGGTTCAAATGGAAGAGTTCAAGAACAAAATGGAATATGGTTAAGTGATATGCTCATTCATCAACGAAAAGGCTAGGCTCAAAGTGGCTCTCCTAAAAGTTTAGAACATGATTGGGTAGGTAAAAAGAAGGCCAAAATACGGCTTGCCTAGGTGCCTTTATCATTTAATTACACATGCTCAAATGTAAGATCTCAAAATGCATTCAAGGAGCAAGTTCTAGAATGTACATATCAAGTTCAATATGCTTTCAATCAAGAAAATAGAGCTTATATAGATGATAGCTCTTCAAGGCTCAAAGCTCACAGAAATAGGGTAATTTTGCCATTAATTCTCAACAAAAAATATTCCACATTCGTCACAAAAATAGCAAGACAAATCCAATAACTCACAAGCAAAGATACATCAAATCCAACTCTCTTTTCATGCCAAAAATTTCACATACCAAAAGCACAATTTCACCATAAATTCAATACCAACTTCACATGTGCACAAATGTAAAAATATGATTTCAAATGAAATACTATATGCACATCTAATTAAAATAAAATTGCAACTTCAAATGCCACTCAATACACCAAACCTACCCACACCTAATCGTTTGCTTGCCCTCAAGCAAACCACAATAAAATTCAAAGGTAAATCAAGTGCAAGAGTGGAAAGAAGTCACCGGGTTAAGCTCCATTTTATTGACAACAAGTAGGAATTTTTCTCTTTCTCTCTAGAATCATCATCAACATTATTGTCTTACTCCTTAGCCTACAAATGGGAACACACCAAAAGAACACAAGGTTATTTATTAAGAAAAATCAAATAAAGAAAAATAAAGCTAAGTTGGGTTGCCTCCCAACAAGCGTCTTTTCTTAACGTCGTTGGCTCGACATTCACTTCCCTTTCACATAATTGGAGTAAAATGTTCAAACCAATATAATGATCTTATTGGTTTGCGAGAAGTGTTCTCTCCCTTCAAAATTATATGGTTCTTGGTCAGCCTTAACATGTCAATCTCCACGTAAAATTGTTTGATCGCCTCAAGAAAAGAATCTTTAATCTCATCAATGCGAAACACTTCAACCGTCTCATTTTCTTGAGGATCTTCAACCTTTGGCAACCTGTATGAAGATAAAAAAACTATCAGAATGGATAGGAATTGAATCGGGCAGTTTTACCTCATTTTCGTTTCCGACAGAACTGACACTGAAGGCATCAGTGTCAGTTTCCTGCACAAAATCTGCAGAATTTTCAGCATACTTATCCTCCTCAATTTCGGTTTCCATCTCAAAATTCTTATCTTGGGTGGTCTCCTCATGATATTCCACTTGGTTTACACTTTGTTGTGCCACCATACGTTCAACCTCTGTCCTTAATTTGCTACATTGGCGCTCCAATTTTCAAAGACTCAATTGGGTTCCTTGTTGAAATATTAAATTATTAATTTCCATCCGGTTCAACAAGGACTCTAATGAAGCATTCAAACTTTGTTCATCTCCATTATATACATCATCCTCATAATAGCATTCACCATCATTGAAGTATTAAGGTTCTTGCTCATAATAGCATTGCCTTTGATATTCATAAGGCTTATTGTGATAACGGTCCACATATCGAAAATCATGATGCATTCCTTGATTGTAAGTGTTGGCATATGGTTGATCATTTCAATGCCTTTGTTGATTAGCACTCCAATATTCATCTCTTTGTCTCACTGCAAATCTATCAATCAAGGATGGACAATCATGAGTGGAATGGAGTGTCGTTGCACAAACTCTACATGGCTGAATATTCTTACCATAATAACCATGATATCGATCCATTAGAACTAAGCCTGCAAGGGAAAGAAAGTAATTATTCACGAAAAATCAAAAAAATAAAAATAGGGCAGACCTGACACTGAAGGGATCAGTGTCAGTGCACGGCTGGAAAATTCAAAAATTAAAAAAAAAACACAAAAAATTCAACCAAATTTGGGATTACTCCCCGGCAACGGCGCCAAAATTTGATGTGCTGTCGCCAGCACCCAAAAATAAGATTTATAAAATTTCCGAATAAATCTACTAAAATATAGTATGATGAGTAAGGGTCGAACCCAAGGAAGTAATTGAATTTCAATTGAACTTAACGTGTTTCTAAAGTAACAATGGGGGGATAGATAGGATTCTATCAAATACTAACATGAAAATAAATAATTAAAATAACAAACATAAATTTAAATAATAGAACAAATAAAATAACAACCTAGTCCAAGGATTTGATCCCCTCCCATATCCTAATTCATAAAACTGCAAGAAATTAAACATGCCAAAAATCATATAAACTCAAATCCCTAGATTGACGGTACGACCAATTAACCCGAATGTTCTTAAGATCATCAATTAGGGTACGACCACTAAATTGAACTATCTACGAGTGACCCTATGAATTCGAACTCGTAAACGCATTAAAACTCTAAATATAGCATTTCTAGGCTACGAAATCCGGCTAGGTATCATACAACCTAAATCCTATTACACCTAGAGGGAATAATCTCTATTTGCTACTTAATTCAATCCTCACAACAATTACGGATCATGGATCATGAAATAGCAGTAAGCAATAAAATAATTACACTAGATGACCAGTCTAAAATAATTATCAAACTGCTATAAAGAATATCAAATCATGTAATAGAACAAATTTATATAAAAGTTTGCTATATAAAATTCCTAACAATCAAATAAATAATTCATGGGAGGTTCACAACCCTCGGACTAGAAATAAAATTACATAATCGAAATTAAATTGAAAATAAATTAGAACATAAAACCTTGTTCTTCATGGTTGAACTCCTTCAATCTGCGTTCTGCTCCTCTCCCAACATCTCAAATCGTGTTCCCCGGATGTTTGTGATAATATATTTCCCAAAATAATAAATTAATTCCTCTAAGTAAATTCCTTGATCACCTTTCCTTTTTGAAGAATGTCCAGATTCATTGGATCTTTTCTACTTTTGTAAGTTTCCTTAAGCTCTTCAAATCAAATCTCTTCTTAATTTATTTGGTCAAATCTTTAATATCCAGCAATTAAAATTATTATATTTTTGGCCTATTTCAATAAGAAATAAAATAATTAAGGTTCAACTATGAAAAATATAAATAAGTCGTAATTACACTAAATAATTCACAACTCACGCGTAAAGAAGTGAATTTAATCCAAAATAATCGTGTAAAATTACGACTTATCATTGTCTTCTCTAAAATCTTCTTGATCTCATGGTTGGATACTTCCGCCTGGCCACTCGTTTGAGGATGGTAGGACATAGAAGTTTTATGAAACACCGAATACTTGCGCAGAAGTGCTTCTACCGTTCCGTTGCAAAAATACGTGCCCTTGTCACTGATGATGGCACGAGAAATTCCAAACCTACAAAAGATGATAGATCGAAGGAAACCTGCAACCACTTTAGAATCATTAGTTTACTTCCACCCACTTAGACACATAATCAACAGCAAGCAATATGTAGGTGAAGCCAAACGATGAAGGAAAATGTCACACATAATCCATCCCCCACACATAAAAAATCTCACAAACGATTATAGGATTTTGGGGCATTTCATTTCGTTGAGAAATATTTCCTACACGCTGACATCTATCATAAGACTTGCAAAATTCATAAGCATCCTTAAACAGTGTCGGCCAATAAAATCCATACTCAAGCACTTTGAAAACAGTTCTCCTAAAACCAAAATGACCACCACATGCATGTCTATGACAAAAGGTGAGTAATGAATTAAATTCAAGTTCAGGAACGCACTTTCTTATCACTTGATCGGAACAACGTTTCCATAATTACGGATCATCCCACATGTAGTACTTGGCATCATTACGGAGCTTATCACATTTTATGATACTCATATGAGCTGGAAATCGATGGGAGGTCAGAAAATTTGCCAAATCAGAAAACCATAGAACAGAGACTTCTAACACTGAAGGGTTCAGTGTTAGTTGACTCGAATTTTCCAGATTTTGCAGAACGGTTAGCAACTGTTCATCCGGGAATTTTTCCAGAATTTTTTGCTCATCTTCATCTCTAATCAGACAATCAGCCGGCTTAGGTGGTCGGCCACTAGATTCTCCTATCTCTTTTAGTCTTTGATTTCCAAGTCGAACTCTTGAAGCAGCAAAATCCATCGAATCAATCGAGGTTTTGCTTCCTTTTTTGTCATGAGATAACGAAGAGCTGCATGATCAGAGAAAACAGTGACTTTAGTACCCAACAAGTAAGATCAAAATTTTTCTAGAGCAAAAACCACAGCTAGGAGTTCTTTTTCCGTAGTGGAGTAGTTGGCTTGAGTGATATCCAATGTTCTTATCCACTCGTTGCCCCAACACTGCTCCTACGGCATAGTCACTAGCATCACATATTATTTCAATAGGCAAGCTCCAATCCAGAGGCTGAATTATGGGTGGTGTGGTTAGCAACTCCTTCAACTTATCAAAAGCTTTCTTACAGGCATCATTCATCTCAAACTTCACATCTTTGCAGCAGCTCGCAAAGAGGCTTTGCTATTTTTTAAAAGTCCTTGATAAACTTCCTATAGAAACCTGCATGTCCAAGAAAAGAACGAACTTCCCACACAGATGCGGGGTAAGGCAATGCATATATAAGGTCTACCTTAGACTTATCAACTTCAATCCCATTCTTTGAAATGACATGATCTAAAATAATACCTTGTTCGATCATAAAGTGACACTTTTTCCAATTCAAAACAAGGTTTGTTTTTACACATCTTTTTAAGATCTGTTCAAGATTTCCAAGGCAACTACTAAAAGATTCTCCATAGACACTGAAATCATCCATAAAGACCTCTATTATATTACCTACAAATTCAGAGAAAATGCTTATCATACTCCTTTGAAATGTGGCAGGTGCGTTGCAAAGCCCGAAAGATAATAGACGATATGCAAAAGTCCCAAAAGGGCATGTGAAGGCTGTTTTCTCCTGATCTTCGGGAGCAATTGCAATCTAAAAATAACTAGAGAAACCGTCAAGAAAACAATAGTAAGAATAACCTGCAAGCTTTTCTAACATTTGATCAATAAAGGATAAAGGAAAATGATCTTTTCTAGTCATGTTATTGAGCTTGCGGTAGTCCATGCACACTCTCCAACCCGTTTGCAAACGAGTTGGTACCATATCACCCTTGTCATTCTCAACCACAGTCACTCCTGATTTCTTTGGCACCACTTGTGTCGGACTAACCCACTTACTATCTGAGATGGGATAAATGATCCCCACACTTAGAAGTTTCAACACCTTTTTCTTTACCACCTCCATCATGGACGGATTCAACCGGCGCTGAGTTTCTCGAGACAGCTTCGCATCATTCTCATTTTAATTACATAACCCTCTGGTTTAATTCTGTCCTTCCAATTTAGAAGGGATAAAGAAACCCTCATAAAACACTCCATGTCAGTTTTTGACAGCGGGCAGACAAGGTTATCCCTTGCCTCAAACCATAAATGTAAATAAAGTTTAACCAGGGTTCAACCTTCCCAAACCCTTAAAGTAAACGCTCCCTTAATGCTTTGAGCGGGAAAATAGGTGTCTTAATAGGTGCCTCAATTTGTGTTATTATTTATATATATATATATATATAAAGATAAAGGTAAAGATGTGATCCCATGTGAACTTTTAGGGTAAAATAACACTTGTTCCATATTTTAGAAATTTTCATCCTTTCTAAATTGATTTGTTTCATAAAAGTTTTCACCTTTTTAAAAAGGTAAAGAAAGGAAGTCATAACAACTACCCTTTTCCCATATTTCATTCAACTCATTTCAATTTTTACATTTGTTTTTTTACGGAGATTAAGTAATATACTACTCTCCCCGTCTCAAAAATACTCACACTATTTATTTTGGTTCGTTCCAAGAATACTTGCACACTTTAAAAAAGAAAACAATACACAATATCAATAACCTGGCAATACTATAATATTACAAAAATGTCACATTCTTTGTAAATACAATCTAGTCAAAATCAACTATATCATACACTTTATTATATTCAATTATCCAAAATATTCATTCTCTTTCTTACATCATTACAACAAAAAATTACTTTTCTTAAACTTTATGTCACATGCATATATTTTTGAAAAGGAGGAAGTAGTATTTTAGAATATAATAATGACACTTCCAATGTATTTTAAAAGTTTTCATCTTTTCATTTTGGTTTTTTCCATAAAAGTTTTCACCTTCTTAAAAATATAATAAAAGAAAGATAAAAAAAAGTTATAACAACTACTCTGTCCTATACTTCCCCATCTTATTTTAAAAAAATTCGGAGATTAAAGAATATAATATTTTTTATATGTAATGGGTTGAGATATACTCCATAATATTTAATTTATAGTGGGTAGTTGTATTAATGTGGTGTATGGGTCCGATGAAAATATATTAATTATTTTATGTGGATCCTATACTAAAAAATAAAATGTAAATATTGAAGTGAGACGCAAATTAAAAATATGTAAAGATTGAAATAAGATTGAGTGGGTACATTTCTTTTTTTAAAAAAAAACACATATACCCTTTTTAATAAAAATCCACCTATCTAATACGGAATATATTTTATTATTTATTCATTCAAAAAAAATATATCTTATATCGATAGCGAGTTTATGAAGTGCTAATAATGTGGTTGTGAAATGTACTCCACTAATCAAATACTCCCTCCGTCCCATGGTAAGGGTAGTTTTTGCTTTTTTGCACGTGAATTAATGAGTATTATTATTTAATGTGTAGTGGGTAGTTGTATTAGTGGGAGTATGGGCCCCATGTTTTTATTGTATTAGAGGGGATGAGTGGGTCTCATATATGTAAAAAATGAAAGAGGATCCTTTGGGTGGAACGACAAAAAAAAAAATCCTTATTGTGGGACGAAAGGAGTACGAGAGAAAAATGAGATAAGGCTTCCTCCTAGCTCGAGCTCTCTTGGAGGGAATGTTTGCTCTAAGAATAATAGTACAGAGCATAAGAATGTAGTGATGATCCTATTTGAGGCCTTATGCCTCGTATTTATAGGGGAAGATAGGCAGTAATTAATTTGGTGGGCCCTCGGATTAAAGAGGCATTGGGTCGGGGTGCGCCTCATACCGCTGGTGGTATCCTTCTTGCCTGGTGGGCGGTAATTAAGGATGGTGGGCCCATCAAATGGGAGAAGGTACGTTGGGCTGGACTTCTGTGTTGGGCTTATTAATACATCTTTTGGGCCGGATTTAGAGCTGTCAATTTAGGTTGAATTCAATGGGTCAACCCGCCTAACCCATGAAAACCCGTTAGTAACCTGCCCCAAAAATGACCCAACCCAAAATGACTCGCCCAAAAAGCGACCTGTCCCATTTAAGCTCACTACACAATGGGTCACAGTGGATCGTGGGTTAACCCGCCCCAACCCAATAATCTACCACCCATCCTACCCCTCACCCACTCAACATTGAGAGAAAAATCAGAGAATTAATAGAGATTATTATTTTAATTTTTTTGTATTTATTTTATTATAAATACAAAATTTGTTGGTACAGCGAGGCTGTGGCGCAATCCACAATTATTAGATGTTTCTTTTTCGGCATGGTCTTAATTTTCAGAGCGCAGTTAGGTCTCTTATTCTCTATCAATGCTGACGTCATCTTTGCCGTTGACCAACTTGCCCCTCTCGTGGCTTTCTCCATTCTCTTCAATAGTGTGCCAACCTGTTCTCTCAGTACGTACAAATATTATCCAATATGCAATTAAATTTTTAGTGTAGTTTTAGATATTAATGATCGTGTATTGTTGATGTACATTGCTTGTTCTATCCATATAAATCATGGTGTCTGTTTTTTCAAGAATTAAAATAATTTTTAAAAGATAATCACTTTTTACCATGCTTATTGATTTTTGTGAGGGTCCTAATATGACATTTCATGTGCATTAAAAAAAGCTTTTGATTTTGGAATTTTCATTTTGTGGGATGATGGACAAGAAAATTGTTCTGAGGAAATATTTTCTTATGCAATTATGTGTCTTGTGCATTACTACTATTTCTTTTTTCTTTTGTTATTTATTCAAAGTTAAATTGATTACTTCAAAAAGATAAAAATACTATTTTACTCTTGTTACTTATCATTTACCTTTCTATTTTATAAAATAAAATTTTCTCTGAAGAACCTATTAACGTGTATTCAAATAGGAAAGTATATACTATATAGAACTAGAAGTAATTCACAAATTTTTTTTTTTGTGTGTAAATTAATAAAGTACACTTTTTTTTAAGGTAGTTTGATATTTATTAGGTGATAAATGAATAATTAAATATGTTATTTTTTTGTTAGGTTTGTAACATTTTCTTAAAATAAAATGTATAGAAAATTATTATTTTTAACTACATTTCTATTTTTGATAATATAAAACTTTTTATGGAATAAATTAAAATAGAAAATATGAATACTTTCAAGTATATTATTATGATGTGCCAGCTTTGGGTGAGATCGTTTTAGCACTTTTGTAATTAATTATCATTTTTTTTTTAAATGTTATCACAATTTTCATTAATTTTTATTTATTACTTTTCACTTAAAATATTATCACTCTTAACCCGTATTACACAAGTTATTTTAAGAAATTATCTTACACAAGTTTTTATCTATTATTATTGAGAGATGTAGGGGTGGCGGTTGGATCGGGATGGCAATCATGGGTCGCATGGATTAACATCATTTGCTATTACATCGTAGGATTGCCTATTGGACATCTCATTACCCATTGGACATCTCATTACCCAATAATATACATATATTTAATCTAATTATTAAATATATATTAATGATTAATATTCTAATTTTAATGTTTGATTAGGGAGTTTGGGGAGGGATGATATTTGGTGGAACAGCATTGCAAACCCTCGTACTCCACCTGTCCATCCCCAATCTATCTATTTGTTTTTTACGCGTGTATTAATAAGTATTATTATTAATGTGTTATATTAATGGATGGGTGAGTCTCATATGTCTAAAATTGAAAATTGATAGATTAAGAGTGAATGATCCAAAATAATAAAATTGATAGATAAAATGAATTTTCTAGGAATTGTTTCAAGATCGTACCTAATTTCTTTTATTGAGACGATCCTTAATTAAAATTAAAACAAAATTCACTTGATTGATACATAACATACACGTACACTTACCAATCCAATTTGACAGAAAAGAAATTTCAAGATATTTCCTTGAATCATGTCATGAAGAGATTCACTCGTCCCCTTGAACTAAAGTCTTAAAGAAAATTTTGGATAACTTTTTGATTTTGCTCCCGCACTATTAAGAAGTATTATTATTTAATGTGTTGTATTAATGGATGGGCTAAAATTGAAAATTGATAGATTAAGAGTGAACGACCCAAAATAATAAAATGGATAGATTGATAGTAGACGGAGGAAGTATTGAGCATCATTACCATTAGGACTAATTGGCAAGTGGATGTAAGTCAATTCATTGATGTGAATTTCTAAAGTTGCTAATTCAAAAAAGCACAATTTTACCATTATGTTTCTCATTTTTCCTTTTTTATAGGTGTAAAAAGTGACTAATCGTGGTGAAAAGTGGTCGGTCCTGGATCTTCTGTGCCACTTTGCTGTGACATTTCTTGTGTCACTCTGTTGAATGAGTGATACGTAAGAGAGAAAAGTGAAAATTTACCCTAAGGCCCTGTTTGGATGGGGTGATTTGACAGTGGATTTGTAAATCCTCATTTGAAATCCGTGATGGCTGTTTGGATAGAAATGTAAATCAGTGGATTTGAAATCCTGTTTTCTCAAATCCGTCGATTCCAAATTTTATTTTTCCAAATCAGTTGATTCTAAATCCTAGATTTAGAAATGAAAATTTTCAGGCTTTTTTTCAAGGATTTCAAATCTGCTCCGAAACCTAGTCATTTCAAATCCCTCCCGTCTTCTTCTCCAACATAAATCTGAATCTCGCCCTCACCAATTGTTTCGTTGGTCTCTCAAATCTCGCTCTCTCCCTCCCGTCTTCTTCTCCAACACAAATGTGAATCTCGCCCTCTACAATTGTATCGCTGGTCTCTGAAATCTCGCTCTCTCTCATTGTCTCACTCTCTCTCACTCCAATCAAGTAGCAGCTGCATCTCCCGATCCCTAATTCAAGCACGCTAAGCCGCCAATAAGCTCATTTCCCCTGTCACTACTCCATGCACTATTACAGAGAACAACACTTCAGGTAAAGACCAATGCTAGTCCTATTGATATGATAGTTTCAATTTTGAGATTGATTGTTATTTTTAATGGAATATTGGATGATCAAATGTTGAAAATGAAAACCAATTGAAATGTGGAATTTGGTATTTTTTAGTCGTATTTTTAAAGGGTTTTGTGAATTTTGAATTCATGTAATATCTCCTTGAGTTTCAACAACGTATTTGTTATAAGCCATGTCAGTTTAGCATATGAGAGTTTGGTTTACATTTTGTTTCTCACTTACACAACCTCAGCTTTTGGGTTTTCATGTTTATTCTCTTCAGCTGCTAAGCATTAACCTCTGATCATGTTATTATAATATCTGCAAACTGATAAGTTTATTTCAGAGCCTGTTTCTCTTACCCTTGTGCCATGCATACAATTCCTAAGCCACTGAACAATGTTCTTCTCGTGTACAAGCCCATATGAGGCGCTCGTATTGTGCACGACCATGTTTCAACCAAGCCTTATCCATCTCCTTTAGCAGTCTCAATACGTCAATGCTTAGGTTCCCACTTTCACAAGCCACCGTCGCATAACTTGATAGCATATTCGAATATGGAAGTTTTCTAACTTGGAAAACTCATCATCCCAATCCTCATTATAATCTTTCCCTATTCAACTTTTTTTTTTTGTATTTATCTCTTCCTTCTACAAAAAAATTTAAAGCTCCAAATTCATCATCTAACTTTGAAATTCATCAGATGCATATATGCTTGGCCTCTATATGTGAATTCATCATGTTATAGATGGGGTAAAGTTCTTGTAAATTTTATCCTGCATTGATTTATGATGTTATAATCTCAGCATTCTCTGTTTTCTTTTCATTACATCAAGTTATTAAATTAATGTGCTTTCTCACACAATTATCTTTGCATCTTCATTTAATTATATGCGTTCTATAATGGAGTAATTTGCATTAAGGAGATGCTTGATGCTATTTGGAGTTATTATGATGTTATTACTATCATTATGAATTTAGTTATTTTTTAATTAAAGAAACAATTATAACTATAATTTTATTTTTTTTTAAAATTAAAGACAGTCATTAAGAGATAATATTATAACTCATGATGTCCCTGCAATGGCAGATTAAATAAGAATAAATATTTTAAAAAAACACACACATATAGAGGCACAAGTTGAAATTAATAGCTTTCACAAGAAACATGACTGATGAATCACTTCTATGTCATAAACTGCTTATTCTTCTAATACTTTCTAATCACTCCTTTTCGTTTTCTAATGAAATTCTATCATTTATGATAGAAGTCTGTTGGACAAAGAATTATTTGTGGCCGAATTCTAATACTAATAAACCTGAGTTTTTCTAGATGTCCAGTGTCATTTACATGTGTGTTGATTTTTCGATCACTGTAATCGTCTCTTCAGGTTCTTATGGAGAGGTATACCATGCGGATTGGAATGGCATAGTAAGTTGTGTTTCATTTTTTAACTGATTGATGTTCTTTATATTTGATGCATATTCCTGCTCATCTGTCTAGTCATTACCAAATAGATTTTTAACTGGCCGTGCCCATAGTCATTTCCTTTCCCCTGTTTTGTCATTCAGAATGAATGCTTTTGTAAGAGTTGTTTTTCTAATGCTTTAATGAAGAGATTTAGATTTTGTACATAAGAGAAAAATTAATGTGTCAAACCTAGACACTTTATTTTCTGCTTGGTTGATATTCTATTGGTTTCATTATTTGCTTTTTTGGAGTGGATCAAAGCACCAGCTAACCATTAACAATATTTTTTTATTAGAAAAGTAAAAATGGAATTTTGTAAAATTAATTAAACTAGCTATGATTTATTTTTTTGAAAAGAAAATAAAATGAATAAATATAAAACTGAAGGAGGTAGATATGAGAACAGTTTTAAACATACATGCATAAAATTGGTAGGAAGTGTCAACTTTGTAAAAGTAGCTAGGTGGTGTGTGTAGAGTGTGTTTTGTTGGTTATTAATTATGCTGAAAAAGATGATCAGAAGTACATGATCAGGTCTGGTCTTGTTCCATTCAAATATTGCATGTTCAAAATTGAGTCGAAAATAAACACCTCCAGACATTATGAAAACTGATACGTATCTACCCCATTAATTTCTGTTAAAAGAGTGGTGGTCTTGGTACAGTTTGCTTCTGTCAAGTTTAGTTACTAAATTTTTTAGTCTTCACCAAAGTCGAATTGAGAAAAGAAAAAATCTATTAATATATCATGATGAGTTAAAAAACTTGAACTGCATATCCATCTTGGTTTGTTGTGCAGGTTTCTTGAAAAAAAATTTTAGCAACTATTTAGACTTGCAATAAAAGAAGAATTCTAAGTAATTCATTTAAATTAAAAGAAGAATTATAAGTAATTCATTTAAATAAAAAAAAATTAGCAATTCTTTATTGAGATACATGAAGTGATGTCTATGATTCCAGGACTTACTAGTGATCAAGTTTTTAAGGTTGTTCGTAAGTTGATGAATGGTAATCCAGAAGAATTCAAGTTATTAAAAGCCTTCTCGGATGAAGAAAAAAAGAAGAAATGGGTTCATTTTATAATTAATTCTTAGTTCTTCCGTTTTAGAAGTTATAATCCATCTTAAAATTTTATGGATCTTTCATGTCTTCCTAATTTGTGTAGTTTTTATATATTTGTTGTTTTGACGGTGACATTTATATATATTTCATATGAAAATATTATAATTTTAAAATCATGATTGTGCTCCGTATATGTTATGATAAAAATGTGAATAAAAATATTTTTTAATATAATTTTTTTTATTATTAAATCTTAATGTAAATTTTAGAATTTAAATTTTTTAAGATTAATAAAATATTGCCAAACAACGGATTTGAAATCAAAGGATTTGAATCCCTTTCCAAATCCATAGTACATCCAAACAAGGACATTTAAATGAATAGATTTGAAATCTAAGTAATTCTAAATCCATTCATTTTCAAATCCCTTGGATTTCAAATACCTCAATCCAAACACAACCTAATATATTTTTCAGTATGAAAAGATATGTCAAATTTTCGGTATAAATCAATATTTATTGAAAAATCAGTACAGAATCAATATCGGTACAGTATCGGTATAAAAATAAATTTTACCAAAATTTCAATATGCCGAAAATCAGTATACCAAAAATCCAGTATCGGTATCTACATGAAAAAATCCATACCGATATTTTCGATAAAATATCGGTACAATATCGGTATTTTCGATATACCCATTTTTCCCACCCCTAATCAAATCATATGCATTTGGGCAAGACTTAGCCAAACAGACATGCTTTTAAGTTTTAAACGAACAACTAATTAATTAAACATTAAAATCTGAGTCATCCGACCCTGATTAACAAATCAGTAGGTTCTATTACACTAATATAATAATATTAATGAAAGTTGTACCGAAAGGTGCAAGTAAGGTTACTATAAGGTTACTACAGTCTACATGTAGGGTTAAATAACAGTAGAAAATTCAAATACCATAAGCAACTCATAGAATCAAACAATTCAATCGAAATTTTAAAATCTAATACGCCAACTCAAATCCAGAATTTTTAGTTAATCTAAAATGTAACATTAACATTTAAAATGCATCGAAATCGTAGGGTGAAAACGTAATATCTCAAAAGCTCAATTCATGACTAAAATATAAATATAAATTAAATTCCAAATTTATTAAGTTTTGATCGGCTCTCTCTCGCCACCACGCTCGTGCGCTACGAGCCAAGCTAACCTAAAAGTGAAAAAATAAAATTAAATAATTTTTATACATCAATAAGCTGAATGCTTAGATATTGAATCTTGACATGTTGCTTAGATATTGAATCTTGACATGTTGGTAATCGATAGCATGTAATTGGTAGGTAGGCATAATTAACACATAAGAGAAAACTTAATAAATAACGAAATGTAAATTCCCACCTTCAACCACTTGCGATAAGTATCGAACCCTAAGCCTTTGGATCCGAATTTCCTTCTAATTCCATAAGCAAAGCCTCTTGATCCAAATTTCCTATGAGATTTATAAGTACGTCACTGATACTCTTAAAAATTCTGAATCTATTAATGACTAAACTACATACTAAAACAACAAAACAAACAAAACATCATTGGATGATCTTTGACAAGAAATAAAAGGGGGCAGAATAGAGTGGAAATGGAATTTGGTATCAGTATGTGATGTGAGAAGAAAAACTGAGCATGAATTGAGCTTTGACAAACGAAGGAAACATGTTTAATCAAGGATTAGGGAGAAGAGATAAAAAAAATTAGAAAAGATGAGTAATCATTTAACTGATATAGAAACTTTAGAGAGAGGGGTTTACCGAGCTTTCCTTGGGATGCTATGAAGTCGCTGAGGTCGCCTTGGAAGTTTAGGTACTTCATGAATTTTCTCATGGCTTCTTCATCCATCAAGTAATCTTTCTCGAACTCGTCAAATCAGAGAACTGGTTCAGGCCAGTTAGGTAATTCTTGTTGAGCATGGCGATGGCGTTGTGCTCATCTACGCGCGTGACGGCCTCCTTAAAAATGTTGAAGCGTTTCTCCTTCTCCTCCAAGGAATTGTAGGTTTTGTCGTGCTCCACCATCCACGACTCGAACATGGACTTCACTTCCTCCTCCGACCGCCTAACCTCGTGGTACTACATTGTAATAACTTGTTACTAACTCAAGATATATATGTGACAAATGAAAAAACCACCATAAGTCCCTCCCTGCCCATTCTCATCCACCATTAAGCAACATAAACAAAATAAATCACAATAACATATCCACGGAAGAAAAAAGGGGCATACCAATGGATATTTGATCTTGTTCATAGCACCACGAATGCGACCAATTACATCTGAATTCAACAACAAAAACAAAGTTGGTCAGTAAAAAATGGGTAATTCCAAATAAGATTATTAATAATCACCTGTTTGCTTCTCTCGCAGAATGCTGAAGATTCCCTTCTCTCGCAGAGAGGATGCATTCTCAGAACCTCTGGAGGCAGAGTCAAATAATTAATGACTCAACACTAGCAAAGGTGTAGCTACTACTATTCTTTTCTCAGTTAAATAATGAATAAACAACTAGGCTATTCGCTACTCCCAATTTCAAGCCTATGTTAGTGCGAGTAGATTACAGGCTAAGACCAAAGGTAAGGTAATGATGCTATGTTATAAGCACTAAAACTGAGATCTGCGACCAAAATAATGAAAATCAAATCAAATCTATAACAACGACCAAAATAATGAAAATCAAATTAAATCTATAAGAAAAACACAGAATTAGTAACTGAACCAAGATACTTTTAAATAGGTCAAGAAAAGGAAACTTTAATTCCCTTAGCCCATCAACAAAATCCAAAAGAAAAATCTGAAAATACCACACATCATGAGAGGAAAACACATAAATCAACAAAATCCCAAAGAAAAATCTGAAAACACCACACATCGGGAGAGGAAAACACAAAAACACCCACCCATAGTAGCGATGTTGCGGTGCAAGAGAATTTGAGTAAAACAGAGGCAATTCCGATCTGCGACAAGAAACTCAGATGCCGATGGCCGAAATTTCAAGAACACGGGGTTTTCTTTTTCTGGATAGGGAAGAATGAAGATAAAGCCCTTTTGGAATAGAAACCACCGGGTCGTTGGGTTATTATTGGAAAACTTAACTTGTGGGAGAAGAAATATTAATGTAGAGTGGATTTCGGAATTTTATATGTTGAATACTGCCCGGCCCATTAGGGTTCATTCTCTTTATGTGGTTCGGATTCTAATACGTCTATCTATACATCTATACATATATATATATATATATATATATAATCAAACTTAAACTTCCACTTTTATTTTCAATTTCATTGTATTTAGAAATAATTCAATTTTAATCTTAACCGTCTAATTAATATTTTTGATTTCAATAATAAAATCTAATCTTGACCGTCCAATTAATATTTTTTATTTTAATAATAAAATCTAATTTAATTGTACTGATATAATGGATTTTGTTATTTAAATTTTACTTTTTTATTTAACAATATAAATTTGGTAAATATAAGAGATATTTTTTGCATACTTAACTAATTTTTAATAAATATATACTTAATTTAAATTAATATATCAATCAATATTCATATATTATAATTTAATTTATTATACATAGGACATATGATTTCAATCAATCATAAAATTTAATTATGCTAATAATGAATTTTTTATTTTTTAAATTTTATTTTTTTTATTAATTTAATTTAACAATATAAATTTGATTATTTTTTTTATCAATATATGCTTAATTTCAATTAATATAGTATCAATTTTATTTTTATTAGAATCGTCTCTATAAATATTTGCTTTCAATAACGATCATTTATTTATTAAAATCATTATATATATAAATCTTTTCATCCTAATCAAATTCTTACTTTCTCCCTATTTTTTCTCTCTCTTTCATGCTTTTTATTTTTATTCTCTTTTACAGATTCTATTTTCATATTATTTATAATCAACTCTAATTTGTTTTGTCTTTTATATTTTTATTCGATCTTATTTACAGGTTCAATCATTCTCCTAAAGGTATCATTTTTTAATTTTTTTGTTATCTTATTCTCTTCGATTTTTTTATTTTTTTAATAATTCTATAAACCCTATTTTTATAATTTAATAATGTTTCTTCTTTTTCTTCTCTTTTACAGATTCTACATTTATATTATTTATAATCTATTCTAATTTGTTTTGTCTTTTATACTTTTATCTGATCTTATATGCGGGTTCAATCATTCACCTTAAAGGTATCATTATACTTTTTAATTTTTTGTTATCTTATTTTTTTCTCTTCGATTTTTTTATTTTTTTAATAATTTTATAAACTTTATTTTTATATTTTAATTTATTTTATATTCTTTTATACTTTTATTTGATATTATTTTTAGGTTCAATCATTCTCATATTTGATCTTATTGGTAAGTCCAATCAGGTTTTTTTTTTGTCTATCTTTTTTCTCTTCAATTTTTGTGTTTGCTTTATAATAATTATATGAACCATATTTTTATATTTTAATATTTTATCTTTTGTTCTTCATATAATCTTCTTTTTGTTTTTTTTCCTCTAATGCTTCTTTTTTTTTCTCTTTTACAGATTCTACTTTCATATTATTTATAAATTAGGTTCAATCATTCTCCTTAAATTTAAAAGTTCAATCATCTATCTTTACATATATAAACGTAAACCTAAATTTTTACTTTTATTTTTAATTTTTTTCAATTTTACTCTATTTATAAATAATTTAATTTTAATATTGACCGTCCAAATAATGCTTTGATTTCAATCATAAAATTTAATTATACTAATAATAGATTTTATTATTTAAATTTTACTATTTTATTTTACAATATAAATTTGGTAAATATGAGATATATTTTTGGCATATTTGACTAATTTAAATAAGCTACATATATATATATATATATATATATATATATATATATATATATATATATATATATATATATATATATATATATATATATATATATATATATATAAACAACCTTAATTTCTATTTTTATCTTCAATTTTAATCTTGACCGTCTATTACTTTTAATCTCAATCATAGATTCTATTTATGCTAATAATAAATTATTTATTTATTTTTTAATCAATAATATAAATTTGATAAATATAAAAAATATTATTGACATATATTCTACTAATTGTCAATCAATATACTAATTTTCTTAATATCAAATCTTTCAACGCTATCTTGATAATTTTTCACCTTTTTTCCTACATCGTTGATTGCTTTCAATCACGATCGTTTATTCTTTCAAATAATTCTATATAAACATTTTCATTACCTAATCAAATTCTTACTCTTTTTTTTTCTTCTTATTTTTTTTCTCTATTTCACTTTCATACTATTTATAATCTACTTTAATTTGTTTTATCTTTTATATTTTACTTTGATTTGATCTATTATGCAGGTTCAGTCATTTTGAGGTATCATTATTTTTTTTTGTTATCTTTATTTTATCTTTTATACTTTTATTTGATTTTATTTTTATGTTCAATTATTCTCATATTTGATCTTATGTATATTTTACTTTGATTTGATCTAATGTGCATGTTCAATCATTTTGAGGTATCATTCTTCTTTTTTTATTTTATGTTATCTTTATTTTATCTTTTATACTTTTATTTGATCTTATTTTAATGTTCAATCATTCTCATATTTGATATTATGTGCAGGTTCAATCATCTCATTTTAAGTATCATTCTTCTTTTTTAGTTTTTGTTATCTTATTTTCGTTTCTCAACGATTTTTTATTTTTCTTTTTAATTCTATAAACCTTATTTATATACTTTAATTTATTTGATCTTTTATACTTTTATTTGATCTTATTTTCAGGTTCAATCATTCTATTTGAGGTATCATTCTTCTTTTATTATGGGCGTGGGTGGAATGGGGTGGCTGGGGTTTTGGGGGTGGGTTGTTGGGCAATTGGATCGTGCGGTTCAACGTGATCCGTTAGGATTAACAGGCAAACAAAATCAGCGGAAGCAATAATGTGTTTACCGTACTTCAGGGTTGATGTAGAGTCTGAATCGCTGCAGAAGAACACCTCTTGATCTTCTGCTGTATGTCCCAAGTCAACTCTGGTGTTGGGTGGTCAACAATCCCCAGAGTTCTCTCAATCTGCTTCTTTCTAACTCACGTCAAAAGAGGCGCAGAAAGTTAGGTTTCCAGAAGCTGAGATGACTATATATATTGGGCTACAGCAGGGACCAGGAGGAGAAATTGGGCTGGGCCTCAATTGAACTTAATTAACCAAGCTTAGCCCAAAGCTTTTAATTAAATCCAATAATAATAATATAGTCCACTAAAATATTATTATTGCACTACCCGTCCAATCCCAAAATTATGTTCTGAGCTCCTTCTTATTATAAGCCCGATAGTCTCCCCATGTTTAAGATATACAATGTCCATTAATTAATTAAGTTACTGACAACTCAAATTAATTAATATCTCATCCAAGAGTAGTACCACTCAACCTTTTTATCATGCCGGAAATTAATCCACTTGCAAGATTTACATGATAAACCTTATGAGCTCATCAAGGGGACATCATCAACCTATGACGGACAAGGATTCCTTCTACAATCAACAGCACACCATAGATACAGCACTACTTCCCAACTCACCGAGTTTGTTGATTTAATACTTATAAATCTCACCCATTGATGAATCAAAGAAATACATACTGCCCTACGTGTCGAGGTTATTGTATAGGGATTAAGAGCACGAACTTCCATAATAACAGAGATCAAGTTCTACTATATAGTCAGTATAAGAAGAACGACCTCAGGCGGTCCTGCTCAATACACACAAGTGCACTAATGTGATTCTATAGCCAAGACAAGCTAATACCAAACCACACTACAACCATACCGATAGAGAGTCCCCGTCTATCTCAGTTGTGAGCATCTGTTTATACTTTATAAGGAAACCGATAATATGATCTTCCGCGTGTTGTCGCACAACATATTATCTACAGTATAAAGTAATTGGACTATTGCATCATGCATATAAAATAAATTATATGATGCAATCATTTGATCAATGATTCTCATTTCAAATATTGTTATGACATTGTTCATACTAAAGCTAGACTTTTAGTATACAATCCAACATGGGTAAGGGTTAGAGCTGAGTGGTAATACTTTTATTATTTAAATATTAAAATCTAAAATTTTATTTAAACAAAATTCTTTTGAATGTGGGGGGTGGGTATGGGTAGGTTGGGTGGTAGAGTTTTCTCCACGAAAAATTATTTTTAATAAAATTTTAGATTTTAATATTTAATATAATAAAATTTTATTATTTTTATTTATCATATATAAAATTCTATTTTAAAAATAATTTTTGAATTATGAATTTAAAATCCTTTTAAGGAATTTAAAATCCACTCAAATCAATTAGATTTGAAATGACTCAATTCAAACACAACTTAAAAGTATATAATTGTAATAAATTTTAATTATTTCCGTGCAACGCACGGATGGGTAATATCTAGTATCAATTAATTAAAGGCAAAGACTAGAATAGGACCGTCTTCTTCTATAAAATGGTACAACCGGATATTTATTTAAAAATTGGATCAAATATTTGAAATTACGGATCTTTGAAAATATGGATCTTCAAACGGCGAGAGGCGACAGCTCTCGATTTCAGCAGTAGCTCGACGTATGGCAGCGGTTCTACGCGTCATTAATCCTTATCTGATGAACTGCGGCTGGCGATGGCGGTTCTCGGCCCAAATCCGGTGATGGGATTCAGATCCCATTTCGTGCATGAGAGCAGAACCCAATTTCCAACAGATCTGTTGACTTGTCTTTGAAA
This sequence comes from Pogostemon cablin, assembly GCA_023678885.1. Taxonomy (NCBI): domain Eukaryota; kingdom Viridiplantae; phylum Streptophyta; class Magnoliopsida; order Lamiales; family Lamiaceae; genus Pogostemon; species Pogostemon cablin. The sequence goes on along the minus strand of CM042969.1, from coordinate 28,807,780 downwards.
GCAGTAGTTTACGCCCTTTTTATTTGGAGGAGAGAGAAGAGTATTCTTTTCACACCCACTTTCCCTTTTTTGGAGTAGAATTACTGAATTAATTCTAATTTTGTTTTTCCAAATTAGATTCTCAATCCCACCATCAATGAGATTTCAATCTTAATGTAGTACGGTTATTTTTTATTTTTTCCCCCAAATTTATATTTTGATTTTTTGTCCTTGTATTGTATGACTATTTTATAGAGTATGTATTTAGTGTTAGTTACATTATATTCGATGCATCTAATTATTTATGCTTGAAATTGGCTAATTTGTTGTTGGGGTATAGAAATTTTAGAAGCAAGTATACCAAAGAATTCAAAAGCCACTAGCAGATACATAATGCAATTACATTCCTTATTATGTTGTATTATGATAACAATTATTTTTATTTGAGAAGAAGTGTATTGGTTTGGTGATTCCAATTCAATATTTTTATTTTGTCCTTGTATTAGGGGTGTGCACGGATATTGGATTTAACCGAAACCGAACCGAAACTGCACCGAATTAATCCCGAACCGAAAAAACTATTGACTTTTTGACTTTTTCCAAATCGAACCGAACCGATTTTTCGTTTGGTTCGGACTTGAAATTTTTCCGTTTTCCCGTACCGAACATTGGATATAACTGAACCGAACCGTACCGAACTGAACCGAACCGTACCGAAAAACCAAATTGAAATTATGCATTAAAATTATATATAATATATTTATCTTATTATTTATAGTTTATACTTTATAAGTCATGAATTAATTACTTTTAATTTATTAATTACGATTACATTATATTATAATAATTAATTATAATATAATTACAAACAATAATTTAAAATTATATCTAATTCTCTAAATATTTATTTGTTACTATATATTAAAAAATATATATTTCATAAAGTAAAATGAATTTCTAAAAAAATAGGAAATAAATAAAATAATATGTTCAAAGTTCAAATTATTATTTAAAAGAACATAATAAATAAAAGTAAATGGTATCTCTAAAGTGTAAATTCAATTGTACACTTAATAAATGGTTATCATAGTTTATATTTATTTAACGAAGATAAAATGTAAAATTTAAATGATAATCCATATTTGTGTTTAAAATATTATTAGATGGACTTTAATTGAAATAAACATTAAATTTAAAGTTAAAGGTTTAAAGAAAAATTTTAAAATTATTAAGTTTTTTTTATCTTAGACTATTATTTTTTTAGGGAACACATGAAGTCGTCTTATGTAAGACTATTTATATTTTTTAAATAATTATCAATTTTTATTAAATGAATTATTACTCATAGGTATAAAATATAACTTAATATTACTACTAGATACATATTATAAATTATATTACTACCAGGTACAAAAAGTATGTAATGTAAAGTATTAATTATCCTTTCATACATAACAAGTTGAATACATTATTTATAATTAATTAGATAGAAATTCACTCTGAATACATGGTAAGATGTATTACTTCTCTGAATATATTCAGAGTTCTGAATATTACATTATTTATAATTAATTAGGTAGAAATTCACTTTGAATACATGGTAAGATGTATTACTTCTCTAACTACATATTAAGTGTTAAAGCATTGCTGCAATTTCAATACAACTCTACTTTACGCACTCTGAACACATGCATTGAACGCATCACACATAATCTAAACGCCAAAAATTCTGAATAAAAATTTAGTTTTCTTTGCATACATATTATGATCTATAGAACATCATTATAAACAAAATATAAAAATATAAAAATTCAATGCTTAGATAAACACAAACATTAACTCCAACAATCTATAAAACCAAACAATCGACGGTCCAAATCTACGAACATGATTATTTTACACACTTTGAATACATGTTTAAATGTATTACTTCTCTGAATACATTCACAATTCTGAATATTAAATGTTAGAACATTAGTTAAATACAAATCTTTTTTACACACTCTGAACACATATGCACTGAACGAATCGCACAAAATCTAAACACTAAAGATTCTGATTACAAATGTAGTTTTCTCTGCATACATCTATAGAACAGCATTACAAGCAAAAAATTAAAAAAAATAAAATAAAATCAATGCTTATATAAACACAAGCAATAACTCATCAAACAATCTACAAAACAAAACAATCACCGTCCAAATCAACCAAATCTAAATTAACTCCGCCCAAATTGATAATCACGATCCTCAAATCAATCGGTTACTTCCTCTTCTCCAAAACGGTGATGTATAACGATTGGCTCATCCCTTCACGCCGTGACTGTCTTTGCCCTCGGTTCACCCTGCAACGGAATCCTCCCATATCGCCGGAAGTTTCCAAGAGTGGAGATTGAAATTGAACACAAGATTCTTAACCCTGTTTTTTAATGTTTGACCATATTTTATGGATGGACTAATCTTCAGCCTATTTTCTATTTTCATGGAGAAATTAATGGGTAAATTAATTTCTTAATATAATTAAACTTATAATAGGGTTAAAAGTGGTATTTGATGTGTTCAATTTGTAGTGATTAGTAATGTAATTTACATATTGTATCTAGTAGTATTATAGGTACATAAATTGTACCTATAAGTAATAGGTCCTTTATTAAATATATTTTTACTTTTCATTAAAAGTTTATCGTTCTTTATTTATAATATGAATTGTTTATGAAATAATGCAATGCATCACTCTCGTTTTTCATCAATTCGAGTATAAATTTTTATTCAAATATTATCTCTTCTTATATATCTCATGAAAGTGAAATTCTTAATGTGAATTTATTCTTAAAGTCAATTTTTATTCAAATATTAAAACTTCGAATTTGTTTGATGAATATTTTGGTTGTGTATTTATTCTTATTTGGATTTGGGAAATTTAGGTTTTTTTGGTTTAATTGATATTTTTCTAAGTATTTATGTGTGCAAAAATCAATTTATCATGAGAAATTCGATCTGATCCGCTCCGATCCGTCAAAATCCATTTTCCCGAAAATCCATTCCGAACCGAACCGAAGTTTGGTACGGATTCAATATTGGATTTTTTATTTATGGATTCAATATCGGATTTTTTTTAAAAAAATCCGTACCGAAAATTTGAAACGGATTTTTTAAAAATCCGTACCGAATCCCGATCCGCACACCCCTATCTTGTATTGTATGACTATTTTATAGAGTATGTATTTAGTGTTAGTTACATTATATTCGATGCATCTAATTATTTATGCTTGAAATTGGCTAATTTGTTGTTGGGGGTATAGAAATTTTAGAAGCAAGTATACCAAAGAATTCAAAAGCCACTAGCAGATACATAATGCAATTACATTCCTTATTATGTTGTATTATGATAACAATTATTTTTATTTGAGAAGAAGTGTATTGGTTTGGTGATTTCAATTCAATATTTTTTAGGTTACTCTATAAAAATAATTGGATTACTCTTTATAATAAAACTGAGTTACTCTTTATAATTAATTAATTAGATTAGTCTTTATAATGAATTAGATTACTCTTTATAATGTTAGACCACCCCATAAAAATAATTAGGTTATTCTTTGAAATTAATTAGGTTACTCTTTATAATAAATTAATTATTCTATAGAAAAAAATGTTAGATCACTCTATAAAAATAATTAGGTTACTCCAAAGAAAAAAAATTAGGTTACTCTTCCATTTTGATACTTTAATTTTTAAAAAATGAAGTCATGTAGTATTGTGAAAATTAATTGTATGCTTTCATATTAATTGGATTACTTTTTATTAGCAATTAGGTTACTCTTTATAAAGAATTAGATTACTCTTTGTAATTTATTAAGTTACTTTTTATAATGAATTAGATTACTTTTTGATTTGAGACTCTAATATTCTTTTTTTTTTCAAAATTAAAGGGTGCAGTAATAATAGAAAAAATATCCTTTTGAATAATGTAAATTTGAAATTTACACAATGAAAAAATTAAAGAGTACAATATATCAATATACAATAATACAACACTTAAAAAAAATGAGATGAATTCAAGATTACTCTTTATATTGATTTATTTAATTATATTCGTCAACTTCTTTTTTTAATTATTCTTTTTTAATAATTGAGTTACTCTTTATATAATAATGAATGAATTAGGTTACTATTATTTAATTTGTAAGTTGATAGACCAATTTATAGAAATAATTAGATTACTCTTTAGAATTAAGTAAGATTACTCTTTAAAATTAATCTAAGTAAAATTACTCTTTAAAATTAATTGGATAACTTTTAAGAACGAGTAAGATTAGTCTTACTTATTCAATAGTCACTTTTCATTAACAAATTAATCACCTCTACTATTATTATGCTTAAACACCATACTAACATATGACAACATTAACCATAGAATATTCAACATAATGGCCATTCAAACATGTACTTAAAATTGACGGATAACATACAATGGAAAAAAAATTTGCAATAAACCTACGAAATCAGAAGGTAGAAAGTTAAATCTCCGGAGAAAATGAAATGACATCGGTTTTGACAAGTGAATTCAACTATCTAAGGTGAATTGACTCTCTTACCGACCAATAACCTGGCATTGCTCTCTCTGTCTCTCTTTCCTACCTTCTACATGTAAATATATATAACCAACAATCTTCTCTCAATCATATCATCAAACACTTCATCTGCACTTTTAATTCACACAACTTACGCTTTCATTGCAAATGGATCACAAGGCTTGTTTTTGGCCCTTGAGACGGAGCTCCGTCTCGGCCTCCCCGACGGCCATCAGAACGACAAGAAGAGGGCGTTTTCTGATATCTCCAAAAACTAAGTGGTGGGGTGGCCTCGGGCTCTGTCGAGAGACTTGGTGGATCGATTCTGGCAAGAGGCGCCAGTCTGCGGAGGAGGATGATAAGAATAACTTCAAGAATCACATAGTGAATTGAACATCGTAGGTAGAATTATTATTTCAGAAGCGATTATTAATTCGGAAGAGAGAATTGAACATCGTGAGAAGACAGCTGGAAGAAGGGGATCCGGAAGGGGGATCCGGTTCCACCAAATTTGATAGGACCGGTCCTACCTAGTCATTCTCTTAATTAAATTATGGAAAAATTAAACATAGGTAGTGTACCCCTAATTACTATGAGATACATTAATTTAAAATAATTAAATAAAAAATAAAATATTAAAGTGAAATACCAAATATAATCCTAAATCCATAAACTTTTAAACTACTAATATTAAAGTAAAATACCACAATTTTATTTTATTTTTTTATTAAAAAAAAAAGAAATTAGGTAGGGATCTATGAATCCAGCAATGGCCTGCCAAGTTAGTGTTTCTTTGCTTCACCATGTAAGAAATGGTGAGCGGGTGTCAGGTTGAAGGCGAAAAAGAAAGAAGGGAAAAAAAAGTTAGATTTTCTTTCATGAGAAAGAGTGAGATTGATAACCTGTGACATTTTTAGCAAGGAGAGAGAGCAGTGAAGATCAATCGGGTCATACAAAATATGTGATATAGAGTAAAAGAAGAATCGGTAGAGATCTTTTGAGTTGGGTGTTTACCGTCAATGGCACTTCATTTTATCGCAAAAGGTATCGCGCGCAATTTTACTATTTATTTCTCCATATGATGCTCACCTTCACTACTTGAACTGGATTGGAGTACCTTGGGCTCTTTCATTGCTTGCTGTTAGATATGATACTTTATCATTTACCGCTTACTATTAAACTTTCCTTTTCTTAAGAAATAAAGGGCTATAGTTTTGGATATAACTTTAGTATGCCTTTTTGATGAGGTAGCAAAAGTTATTTGGTACATTTCTATCATAAAATCCAAGGTAGCAAAAGTTCAGTTTGCTGTTTTTATTATTTGCTACTTATCTATTGCATGATTATTGCTCAATAATCATCAAGACCTTCATATTTGTATAGAGATTTCTTCCAATCAAATTCCCATTTTCTAAAATGGTTCGGTTTAAAACTCCGCAATTCAATTTATAGGAGTGGATCAAACAACAATAAGTACAGTGGAGAGATGGGTAGTAAAGCAGCCAACATATTTGGCTCTTTTGTATTGTTTTTATGCACATTTTACGACTGTATTTATTAGATAATATTATTCATAGTGATGTTTGTTTTATGAATACTATAAATTCATTTTAAATGATATGAGAATGTGAAATATGCAGGCACCTCTGGAAGCTACCCGCTTCTATTAAAATAGTTATTGTGGGAACAGAGGTACTTATGGTGGCTTGGGTTCTACGTCTGTCCTATCTTCATCTCTTTTTTTACATTTAAAAGGTCATATTCTTGATGTACATTTAGCTCAACATGAATTGTTCATTCAATTGTAGGAACCTAACAGAAGTGGAGGAAGTTCTGGAGGTGGAGGCAATAATGCTCCAGAAGGGAAAAATATAGAGCATGAGCCTTTGGTCCACAAGAGTAAAGAGGTTCATGAGTAAATCAGGATTAGTGCATTGGGAATCAGTAAAATGGGTTTTGAGGTACATTAAAGGTTCAACATCAATAGGTTTAAAGTTTCAGAGAAGGTCAGATTGGAATCAAGCAATTGTGGGATATGTTGATGCAGAATATGCTGCAAATCTTGATTCAAGAAAATCATTGACAGGTTAAGTGTTTAACATGTTTGGTACATCCATTAATTGGAAAGCTACACATCAACATGTGGTAGCATTGTCTACTACAGAGGCTGAGTATGTGGCACTCACAAAAGCTGTGAAAGAAGGTATTTGGCTGACAGGAATCTTGAAGGAACTTGGGATTCAACAAGAAGTTTTTGAAGTATTTTGTGATAACCAAAGTATTCTCCATCTTTCTAAACATCAGGGGTATCATGAGAGAACAAAGCATATTGACATAAGGCTTTACTTCATAAGAGATGTGGTTGAAAAGGGAATTGTGGCAGTGAAGAAAATCAACACTGCAGAGAATCCAGCTGATGCATTGACCAAGGCTCTCCCAACTCTCAAATTTGAGTTGTGCAAGAGCATGTTCAATATGCAATAAAAGCATGAAAAGGTTGCTGTTCCTTATAAACAGCAAGGTGTGGGGTTTTGATTCTTACTTAGATTATGCAAGGTCTATAAGGTGGAGATTTGTTAGAAGGTATAGATCCTTGCATGAAGATTGAATGCATATGATCAAGTATTACATGTGGAGATAGATAAGTTGGTTGAGCCAAACACAAGATCATAAGTGAAGATTGATGTGTTGGCATGAGCATGAGCCGTTGATCGTTTTTTGTGCATGGAAGGGAAGCAGCTGTTAGTTTGTTAGAAAGGTGGTTATCAGGTTCCATCTGTCAGCCAATAGCATGCATGCTGATCACACACAAGGTAGTTCATCTTTGGTGTATAAAACGTGGTGGTATAGATTAGGGTTTTCGGTGAGTGAAGATCATCTCCTTTAGTTGTATGCAATCATCAATAAGATTCAAACCTTTAAGAGTGGACGTAGACTATTAAAGTCGAACCACTATACTTCATTTGTTGTTCTTCAATTTGTTCATAAGAGTGATAGTGTGATTATAAGTTTCAATCGAGAGAGTGAAAACGTGTGTGCTTATAGTGAGGATCAAATGTTTTCATTCACAAGAGTTCCAACAGTGAATCCAGACAACGAAAGTAACTTACAAAAAAATCCCTCATCTTTCCCTTCATCTCCATCTATCACAAATCTGCAGAATCCACTTCATCTTCCCCATCTATCGAATCCCTAATCTCTTATCTATGTTGGATTAAAAAAATTTAAGATTAGTAAGATATGAAATGAATTATTTTCAAATCCACTCAAAATTAAAAGTATAGAAATTTTAATCTCTTACAAAAGTTAAAATTTTGTTTAAAACTAGGTTTTGAATATCATTGCTGGGGTTGTTAATTCCTAATATACAATGCTAATTTAGTTGGATTATTTTTCAGTAAATTTGAGTATATTGTCATCATCCAAACACACCTTAGAATTCTGACCATTGAAAGAAGTTAAAGTTGAACCAGGCACGCATTAATAATATGAAAATATCAAGAATAGGTTCAAGATATTTTGGGTAGGGGAAAAAGACATCTTTCTTACCCATGATTCTGATATATTTAACAGTATTATCATATCTTTGAGATTATATTTTTGTCGTAAACATTTAATGATAAAAATATAATTATTTAGTACGTGGGCCAATAGTCTTTAACTTATATATTATCACATCCTATTTAAATTACAAATGGGAAATAATACATTATACCGTCTTTTCTTTAAATAAATGGAGTACATTTAATCTTTGATTTTATGTTATTAATTTAAAATAATATGAAGACTTCTAAGTTACATGCATGGTTTACAGTAAATATTCTCTGTTCTTTTATGTCTCAAGGTATACAAAGTGTGTAAGGGTATTACCATCTTATTTTAAAGTGTACTATAGTATATTTTAATTAATAAGGGCACATCATTTTGTTCTAAATGGTACATTTTTATTAATATTTTTATTTTTTTCAAAAAATAAAGGATAAACATCTTTATACTAAAAGGTATACAATTTAATACTAAAGGATATGAGCGCACGGCGTTCCCAAGTCACAAGTTTTTGCCTTCTTTGTATTTGATTATGGTAGTAGGAATTTTCTGTTGTATTGTGTAAATGATTAAATGCAAAACATTATTTACATTCACAATTTCTAATTTGAGTAATCATTCTTTCTTTGTTTCACACACAAGTGGCCTATAATATTACACAAAAGCATAATTATGATTATGTTTGGTTCACATTTGGATTAATTATACTTAATGAACCTTTAAAATTTACTAAAATTCAGATGAGTTGTTATCTAATTGTTTCACATTTTATTTATTACATTTCTATAGCGCAATTAACACATACATTAAATTATGAAACCCAAAACACTAAAGTTGCACATATACTAGCTGGTTTAGGTTTTGTGTGATAAACTAAAACTAAATTCTCTTTTTTTCTTCTTAGGTTATAGAAAATTAACATAAATATTTTGATTATCTAAGTAGTATATTTTTGTTTTAGCTTTAATATAGGATATTGTGATAAGTTTGATGGAAACAAAACAAGTCTCAATTCATTCCAATTTTGGATATCAAAGGAAAGGTTAGAAAAAGTGAACGTGTTTTTCATGTACACTCTAAATAGAGTAGGACATGATTGGTGGGTTATTAATGAACGTATGGAGGAGATGTGACTACACAATTCCCATTTCACCATAACTCGAACAATCAACGTGGCCTATTAACTACCTCACTCCATAACAAATTTTAGCTTTCAATAAAATAAATTAAGAAGTATTATTATTATTATTATTTTATATTGTATAGTGTAGAAAAATAAGAATAAATTGATAATTTAAAAAAATAAATAAATAAAATTATTAAAAATAATAAATAAAATATAAAATAAATAAATAAATAAAATTGTTTGAAAAGACCAATAGTTTGTGTATTGGTACTAAAGATAAGGTAAAATTTGTCTAGAATTGTCATACAGGATGAGTTTTCTTAAGACGAAAAGAAACTAACAACATTTTCAATAAAAAAACTGGTATATGGTTGACGAAGGTTTAACGGATAATATTGTGTGAGATTGTTTTTAAGATCTCTTAATTTATTATTATTTTTTATTAAAATATTATCACTTTTAATTTATAGTACAAATTTTTTATGAAACAACCAACTGCACCACTATCATTTTTTTCGAGTATCTTTTTATTATATTAAAATATGATTACTTTTTATTTTTTTTGTCAATGTTTAAATTAAGATAAAAACATTCCAAATTAATTATTTTATAAATAATATATGTAGAATAGATGAAAAATACATGTTGAGTCAATTCTTTTACCCACTAGCAAGTGTATTAGATTGTAGTAGCGGAAGATACTAAAAAATAAAATACCCCATCTGCCACTCAAAAGTCTTTATTTTATCATGCATCTCAAAGATACTCATTTTCTTTTTTAATAAAATAATATAATTCATTATTCACTACAAATAAATAATAATTCTTCTTAATCTAAGTGAAAAGAAACGAATGACTACTTTCGGAATAGACAGAGGGATTATCATACACAAAATATAAAAATATACGACAAAATAAAAATATATTCATATGAGCTCACTAACAATACTAATACGGGAATCCACTACATATTTACATATTATGTCTTCAATCTATTTTACATTAAATTATAGTACCCTTAATATTTGTGTTAAAAAAAATGTTATCAATATATTTATTTGAGAATAAGTAAGAAAAATAGATTTAATTTTAGGGTTATTTTATAGTGCACTAGGTACACCGATGCACATATCATTTATAAGGTAGTCTTTTTAAAAGGTAGTCATTTTTATTTTTTAAGCTTTTAATTATTTTAATTAATCAAACATAGTTATTAATTTAGTTTTGATCTTGTAGTTCATATTAATTAGGTGCATCAATACCCCCAATTGCACCCTAATTTGACTCTTAATTTTATTTCAAAACTTACCAAGAGTCACAAGAATTTACGGAAAATTGCAAACTCCATAAATTTAAAAATAATTTTTACAAAAGTACTAAAATTAAAATCGGCATAAAAGATTAAAAATATTAATTTAAAATTAAAATTGGATTCTTCATAATATCATATTGACATCCATATTCTATCCACCACGTGCTCTCTCTCCCCAACATCTACTCAAATATATATCCTTTAAAAACTCTACTTAACCCATTCTCCACACTATTCTAACACACCAAACCAATCATGGCTGCTACAACCATGTCTCTTCCTCTCCTCCTTCTGCTTCTTTTCTTCGCATCAACACTAGCTTCGGACATGTCCATCATATCCTACGACCACGATCATCACGCTCCTCAGAACCGCCGGTCCGATGATGAAGTCAACTCTCTTTACGAGTCGTGGCTGGTGACGCACGCCAGAACCTACAATGCTTTGGGGGAGAAGGAGAACCGGTTCGAGATTTTTAAGGACAACCTCCGGTACATAGATGAGCAGAACGCCATGCCGAACCGGACCTTCCGGCTCGGCCTGAACCGGTTCGCCGATCTGACCAACGAGGAGTATCGGAAAGCTCATTTGGGGTTGAAATCGGACGGCAGGAAACGGTTTTCTAAGGGTGTGAGCAGCCGGTATGATCCGAAAGTCGGCGATAGCTTGCCGGATTCCGTTGACTGGAGACAGAAAGGCGCTGTCGCTGCCGTGAAAAACCAAGGAGGCTGCGGTAAATTTTATTTTACCTCTGTCTCTACCATTTATTTTAATTGGATTATCTAAAGTTTCTATTTTCTATATCAGTGTGTTAAATGATTGTGTTATTGTGTAGCACTTTGGTTCATAAACACAGGCTGCAGAGAATTAAACTTTTGAATAATTTGATGTTGATTAAAAAAACTTGCCTTTTTTAATCAATTTTTCTAATTTTATAAGGTACTATTATGTTATTTTTAGTTAATAAATAAATATAATGGTTTGTGTGAAAAAGAAATTATAATAACTCTTGAGATTGCTATATAAATATGTTTTTTTTTTTTTAATATTTATGGAAAGGGTTTTGAGGGACAAACAGACGAAGGAAAGTGTGGTTCGACGGAGTGTAACTCACTCCTTTACTGTTATTTTTGTTGCGTATGTTATAAATGATGGATAAGATAATAAGAGTTTGAAACACTCACTACAAAAAAAATTGTTTTTTAAGGACGGAATATTCTGTTGCTTAAAGCCTTAATTCCATTATTAAATTGGCTTACTAATGGATTAGCAATGGAATCCATTGGTAAAGTGGTTGTTGGTAAAATTTTAACAACGAAAAATCAATTCCGTTGGTAAATAATTCCGTCGGTAATCCATTGCTAATAATTCCATTGGTAATTTATATAATGATTCTCTTGGTAATTCTTGGTAATTACCAACAGATTGAATTCCGTGGCTAAAATAGAGAATAAATTCGTTGAAATTCCGTTGTTAAAACAAAAATGTCATTTTTGTTGCTAATCATTGCTACTTACCAATAGATTGAATTCCGTTGCTAAATTCGATTGCTAAAAAATACTTTTTTTTGTAGTGACTTGTTAACTAAGAAAAACACCGACATATACTTCTTGATAGGACTTGTTATGCTAATTCTAGTATTCCATTCGCTGGTCTGAAAAAAAAATTCTTACTAGATTGTACTAAAGTATGTTCTTGTTTAGTTATGTTATCAATTTCACCAAGCATAGCTCTGATTTTATTTGCTTTAGACATTTCTCCTTTGGTAACTCGATGATCACAGTAGGATAGTTCAGACCAGTAGCTATTGTTTTGTACTACGATAATGTACATTAAATGGTTGTGGTTGAAGGGAGTTGTTGGGCATTCGCCACCGTAGCTGCAGTGGAGGGAATAAATCAGATAGTTACTGGAGATTTAATCTCACTGTCGGAGCAAGAACTGATGGATTGTGATACGTCGTACAATGATGGCTGTAATGGTGGTGTGATGGACTATGCGTTTCAGTTCATTATCAAGAATGGGGGCATCGACACTGAAGAAGACTATCCCTACAAGGAAAGGCAGGGGAGATGTGATCAAAGCAGGGTTAGCATCCTAAGGCCCGATAATGATTTATACAAGAGTGGAGTGTTAATTGAATGTCTTGTTTGTTGCAGAAAAATGCTAAAGTTGTATCCATCGACGGCTACGAGGATGTGACACCGTACGACGAAGGAGCCCTAAAGAAAGCAGCTGCGAATCAGCCCATTGCTGTTGCCGTTGAAGGTGGTGGGAGGAACTTCCAGTTATATGATTCAGTGAGTTATTCCTGTGCGTTTCTTGTTACATTTTATCGGGTCTTGTTGGGTTGAGTTTGACTGTTGTTATCTCCATGTAGGGTGTACTCAGTAGTGGGAAGTGTGGGGAGAAAGTGGACCATGGTGTGACTGTTGTTGGATATGGTAGTGAGAATGGATTGGACTATTGGATAGTAAAGAACTCGTGGGGTTCGAGTTGGGGCGAGAAGGGGTACCTCAGAATGCAAAGGAACGTGAAGTCTAAAGCAGGTCTTTGCGGCATTGCCAAGGAGCCCTCTTACCCAATTAAGAACGGGGCTAACCCACCTAACCCTGGCCCATCTCCTCCGTCTCCAGTGGCGCCACCGAGCGTCTGTGATGACTACTACTCTTGTCCTGAGAGCACCACTTGTTGCTGCGTTTTCGAGTTCTCCAATTACTGCTTCCAATGGGGTTGCTGTCCCCTGGAGAGTGCCTCCTGCTGTGAAGATCATGAAAGTTGCTGCCCGCACGATTATCCGATCTGCAATGTCCGAGCTGGCACATGCTCAATGGTGAGTAGTTTTATCAGCTTACCTTTAGGTTGCATTTAGATTGAGGGATTTGAGAGGATATTTATAAAACTCATTTTCAAATCCTTAGCTCATGTTTGGATCATACAACATCATATCAATTTGAACTGTGAACACTCTACGCGCATTACATTGAACTCTTAAAATAAAGTTTAAATACTAATGCAAGACTTTATCTCTTCAAAATGAACACTAATTATTTACACGATGCAACTGATTTTTATCTCAGAGTAAGAACAATCCATTCGGGGTGAAGGCGATGCAACGGATTAGTGCTACACCGATCGCAACTTATGGAAAGGATAACGGGGCGAAGAGCAGCAGCACTTGAGAGGTTTGGAATGACGAACCCTTACAGGTGAGGATGGTCAGAACGTCGGAAATTGAACTTTCCGATGAGAGACCGTTCTATCTGGTGATGGTTTCTTTTGTTATTTTTTGCCAATGCCATCTGCCGTTATGGATTTACTGTAAGGTTACACAATTGGACGCCCAATAAAAAGTTGTAAAGGTTGCTGATTTATGTATGATGCTGAATATTTCATAATTTGAATTGGAAATTGGAGACAGATATTTCTATCTATTATGTGTTTATGAAGTTTGATTATTGGATATATTGTTATGTAGATTCTATAATCTCAGAATAGTGTATACTTTGCTGTTCTCAATTAAAATGTTTTACTTTTAAATAGTAGATTTTATAATCTCACAATCTCATACTTTTGCAGTTTCCCAATCTCATGGAGTATAATTTTATGTTGATTCTATAGTCTCATGAGTGCTTTTTAGATCAAAACTCTTCCATACTCTTTTTGTCATTCAACTAGAGTGTGAATTTTATTTGTTTAGAGCATCAAACTCAAAGTGTACAGTGTACTCTCTCTTCCATTATATCATACTTACAGTACATCTAGATTTTATACTCCATCTAAGTGTTCTAAGGCACCAGATTCATATTCACTCGGTCTCGCTGTAGATTTATATATATTTGTTTTTTTTTACGGGGATTAAAAAATATAATAATTTTATAATGTATGTGGAGTATAATATTTTAATATATAATGAGTAGTTGTATTAGTGTTATATGTCTCATTTATATATTAAATAAATTTTATGTGGGTCTTATTTATTATAAACAAAAATATATTTTTTTCGTCTCGCGTTATCATTCATGTTTGATTTTTTACGTAGATTAAGATATATAATATTTTAATGTATGGTGAGGTATAATGTGGGATGGGTTGTTGTATTAGTGTTGTATGTTGGTCCTACATGGAATAATTAATTATATTGTGTGGGTCAACTTACCAAAATAATAATGCAAACAAAATAGAAAATATAAAGCTTAACTTGAAATGAAGGGTGCATGATTGGAAATATAAAGTTTAACTTGAAATGAAGGGTGTAAATTTTACGACGGAATGCTTAAAATGAAAAGTATGGAACGGGTGAAGTATATAAGTATTTTTAAATTTATGAAAAAGGATTAACAGAGATGTGTCAAATCATCTATTAGCCTTGGAACACTTGGTCACTTAGATGGAGTTCGAAATCCAGTTGCGTATGGTCTATAGATATTTTTCATTTAATTGCTTAATTTACTCCTATTCTATTCTTTTATTTATGGACTCCAATAATCTACTTTTTCATCGCAATACAAAAAAAATTATTTTTTAACAACGAAATATTCCGTTGTTAAAAATCTTAATTATATTGTTAAATTAGTTTACCAACGGATTAACAAATGAATCCGTTAGTAAAGTGGTGGTTGGTAAATTTTTAGCAACGAAAAATCAATTCCGTTGGTAAATAATTCCGTTGATAATTTATATAATTATTCCCTTGGTAATCCGTTAGTAATTACCAACGGATTGAATTCTCTTGCTAAAATAGAGAATAAATTCATTGGCATTCCGTTGCTAAAACAAAAATGTCATTTTTGTTGCTAATCCATTGTTAATTAACAACGGATTGAATTTTGTTGCTAAATTCGATTACTAAAAAATATTTTTTTTTTGTAGTGTCGGCTTTTTTCTTATATTTAGGTTCTTCAGTTAACGTAGATACAAAGTTTAAATTTTTTTTATTTATTAATAAATAAATTTTGCTTATTAGGTGGGTATTATTTTTTAAAATAATATATATAATATATTAAGAGGTGTTTTAAATTAGGATGCGATCGAAGGACTGGACCATGCATGGTGTGACCGTCATTTTTTTTTTGGTAGACTAATGTATTTTAAGTTTAAAGTGGGTGATTTAAGGCTAATTCTTGAAGATGTTAAACAAGAATTGTTGGACCTAAAATTATTAAAAAAAAAAAAAAAGGGAGCAATTTAGACTATATAATTGTTGGGCCTTTCTTTGTTGCGAATTGATACCACACAAAAATTATTATTATTATTGTTATTATTATTACTATTATTATATCAAAACCGAAATCTGAAATTCGTTAAAAAAAAATCCCGAATCGAATTGATTTACCAAATTTTAAAAACTAATAACCGAAATCAAACAAATGTATGGTAATCGAATTGAAATGCTCGCTTTCATTTGATTAGTTCATTTTTCGATATTAACTAAAAAGTGCACACCTAGCAATGTGTGTGTTTGGTAACCTAATTAATTTTGAAATTAAAATAATTGAAGTAATAATTGGATAAAGGTGTTATTATTAATTTTTTTTTTAATATGAAGCGCATGGTGAGACAAATATATGAAGAAGAGTATGAACAATTTTTTGAGGAGTAACACTTATATGAGACCAACGTCTTACTTATTTACGTTTTTTCCTTTAAATGATTGTTAGTTTTTATTAAAATACTCTCCCTCATTGTTAAGCTTATTTTTACACTTTTTGTTTTCTTCTATTCCACATATGTTTCACCGCCCAAAAAGCAAAAATCATATCACCAATAATCTAAAAATTCATTTTAATTTATAATATATAACTCCTATCTAACACATAATATATTTTTCTCTTTATCATTATCTAAAAATGCCATAATGCTCTTATGAAGTTAAAAAAATTAATAAAATAATAATTTTTCTAAACTACGTACTTATAATGTCCGCAAAATAAATTTAAGGACAGAGAGAATATATTTTTTATTAAAATTATTATTACTTTTTATTATACTACAATTTATTCATAATATATTATTATTATTATTACTATTATTATTATTATTATTATAAAAAAACTCACTAACTTACGGACTACCTCTCCTCTAATAACTACATATATTACACCCCATATGATGTAATTGTTAACACTTTGGTCTAAATTAAGGAAAAGAATGATGTAATTGCTAACACTTTGGTCTAAATTGAGGTGAAAAAAAAAAGGAATAGATCAATCTTGGATAATTATAAATTTATAATATTATATCAATTCATGTTGCTATTTTTGAAAATATTTTAAATTTTGTTTTTCAAAATATTTTCTTTATGCTTTCTCATTTTGTATAGTAAACACTTTCTTATTATATACTCTCCGTCCCACACTTATGTTTACACTTTTCGTTTTTATCCGTCCCATATTTATCTTCACCATTCAAAAAAGAAAATTTCACATTAACCAACAATCTTAAAAGTTATCTTAATTTAAAAAATATCACTCCTGACTAACACACATAGCATACTTTATAATTTATTTATTACCTAGAAATACCACAATACCCCTAAAAAGTCAATGAAGTTGGTCAAAAAAATAATTTTTCTTAAACTCCGTATCTATAATATCGGTGAACTTAACTATGAGATGAAGGGAGTATTTTTAGTATATCCTCTTATTTTATCTCTTAAGTACCGTTTCTTATTAAATTCTCTCACTCTTATATGATCATATCTTTGTTTTTAGGCACCGTTTCTTCCCAAAATAAAGAAGAATTTTTACGCGTCAGGTTATTAGTTTTATTGGTCTGAGATGGACGGTGGGAATTAATTTGGAGTGGCACAAGAGAATTAAGTCCAGAGAGAATAAAAATTTTAAGATCGGTACTCCTCACACTTTTTTCAATTTTGACCGTCCACCTATGGATGGCAACGGATAGCACTAAAAAAAATTATTTTTTATTAATGGAATATTCCATTGGTAAAATTCTTAATTCCAATGTTAAATTGGTTTACCAACAGATTAACAATGGAATCTGTTGCTAAAGTGATGGTTGGTAAATTTTTAGCAACGAAAAATCAATTCCGTCTGATTGAATTCCGTTATTAAAATAGAGAATAAATTCGTTGGCATTCTATTGTTTATAGAAAAATGTCATTTTGGTTGCTAATCCGTTGGTAACTACCAACTGATTGAATTCCTTTGATAAATTTCGTTGCTAAAAATTTTTTTTTTTTAGTGTAGGGTAGGATACACGTACTGTATTCAATTAAAAAACTACACGTATCCGTATCTGTTCCATTAAAAAATTTATTATGGTACCTGTACCCATCCCATTCCTTTTATCAATACCCGCAGGTAACCATACCTGTTTAAAATTCATTTAATTTATATATATTTATATTTTTTATTGTGTAAATAAATATAATAATAAAAATTATCTTATTATTAATGAAATATAAAATAAATATAATATAAATTCTATTATTTAAATAAATATTTCATAAATATGATTAAATGAAACTTATAACTACTCCAATTAAATATATAAAATATCTTATAATATATAAATTATAATCCCTCCGTCATCCCCAATCTATCCGTTTACTTTTGTTTGTGAATTAAGGAGTATTATTATTTAATATATAGTGGGTAGTTGTATTAGTGGATTGTGTAGGTCCTATATTTTAATTGTATTAGTGGATAGGTGGATCCCATGTGTCTAAAAGTGGAAATAGATAGATTAAGAGTGGATGGACCAAAATGGTAAAATGGATAGATTGACAGTGGACGGAGGAAGTATAATATATATTGAATTTTATAAAAATATATTTATATATAATCGGAGTATCCGCAGGTTTTGAGGCATTACCCGTACACGTCCCAAACCCTAAGGTGATATTTGGTTTGGGGTTATGATGGGTTTGAAAACCATAAATAGTCATTCTATGTTTGTTTTGAGTTTTTGGTAGGGTAGGTTTTAACTTTATGTCAAATCAATGTATTAATTTATTTTAAAATTTAAATAAGAAAGAAAGATAAAGAGTGAAAATATATTAATTGAGGAGAGAGAAAATATAGTAGGTATACACAGGGGTGGTTTTTAAAATTTGAATGTGAGTTTTGAAAATCAAAACCTGGGTTTAAAATTCGAAAACGAACGTTGCCAATGGTATTTCTTACAACTACCCGTACCCGTTTATAATTACACGTACCCTACCCATTAGGATTTAGGTAGACCGGATATCCAAAAATACCCGTCTCACTGCCATCCCTAGTCCCACTGAAAAAGTCACCTTTTCTTTTTATATATATAGGACCCACACACACCCATTAATACAATTAAAATATATGGTTCACACTGTTAGCGTTCGCATCTTATAGTCCACATGATTCATTCAGGTTTCATGTAATTCTATTGCAGCGAAAACGAATAGAATAATTTACCTTTCACCGTGGTACGTTGGAGAAGAGATCGATCAGCAGCAATTAACGACCTTCCGATCTTCTGATGTATTCTCAAGCCTAATCTTGACTTCGTGTAGGAGACGATCTTCAAGATTCACTCAATCTACAGTTCTCCCTTATTTATCACGGTATTAGGCGCGATCAGTTAGAGTTTCCGAACAGTTGAGATGACTTATATATGAGGTACAACAGTGACCAGGAGGAGAAATTAGAGTCGGACCTCTATTGGACTTAAGTATCCAAGTTTAGCCAAAAATTTATACTTAAGTCCAATAATTAATAATAATATAGTCCACTAAAATATTATTATTGCACTGCCACTCCAATCCCAAATTACGTTATGGGCTCCTTCTTATTATGAGTCTGACAGTCTCCCCATGTTTAAGATATACAATGCCCATTAATTAATTAAGTTACTGACAACTCCATTAATTAATATTTCATCCGAGAGTAGTACTACTCAACCTTGTTATCATGTCAGAATAAATCCACCTGCAGGGATTACATGATAATCCTTATGAGCTTCTCAAGGGGACATCATCAGCCTATTTAATAGAATACGGATTCCTTCTACAATCAACATCACACCATAGAGACAGCACTATTTTCCAACTCACCGAGTTTGTTGATTTAATATTTAAATCTCACCAATTGATGAATCAAAGAGATACATACTGGCTTACGTGAGGTTATTGTATAGGGATTAAGAGCACGAACATCTATAATAACTGAGATCAAGTTCTCTTATATAGTCAGCATAAGTTGAACGATTTCAAGCGGTCCCGCTCAATACACACAAAGTGCACTAATGTGATTTTATAGTCAAGACAAACTAATACCAAATCATACTACAACCATCCCGATAGATTGTCCTGTCTATCTCGATTGTGAGCATCTGTTTATATTTTATAAGGAGCAGACAATATGATCTTCCTGCGAATTGCCTATAATTTTTATAAGGAGCCGACAATTCTTAAAGTTGGTAACTATATAGTTTATAATTTTTTAAGTTAAGATCATGTTTATTTTTTATATAAAAATTAAAAAATATAATATTTTAATGTGTAGTAGTTATGTTTTAATTGTATCATGTTTATTTTTATATAAAAATTAAGAAATACAATATTTTAATGTGTAGTAGTTATGTTTTAATTGCTCTTTTATTTTTATAGACAATTTTAGTTTGAATTTATAATACATTGTAGAACTTTTATAGGTGTCAATTTTTAGGTTTGGTACCATAAACTAAATAAGAAAATATAAAGCTTATTTTAAGACATTCAAAATGACAAAATGTAAGTTTTGAGTTGCGACAAAAGTAGTATTAAAATTGGTCCCTCGTATGAAATTTCTGGCTTCGTCACTGCATGCATTAATGATGGGGTGGGTAAGCTTCGCCTGTTGTTGGAGGCGTTGGGTAGACGCCGCCGGTCGGAGGAGGTGGCGGCATGTGGACGTCACATGTTTGGTAGAATCCTTCAATTATTTGTGTATCAGTGTATGTAAATCCTGTTTTTTTTTAAAAAAAATCAATTCTAATTGAAATCATAAAATAGTTGCCGGAGGATGATTGAGTAGATGCAGGCGGATTCAGAATAAATAAATATATACATAAATAAATAGGGATAAGATATGTAATTATAAAAAAATAATTTAATATTTAAAATTATACTACAATAAATAAAATAAATCTATGAATTATAATTATACCGATGATGACGTCGAATTTTTTTCTCTAAAAAATAATATATGCCTTTTTTATCATAAATAAAACTAAGGCAAATGAGTGCACGCTATACTCACATATAGAATGTATACACTAATTAATGAATAAAAATTTATACACTTTATTTGCAAATTCTTTATTAGTATTTTAATAAAAACTGAATATAAAAAAAGTTATACATTTATTAGTATACAATAAAAAAAATGATCTCCCCATCCCATTGATTAAATGCTTCATGTTTATTACGATATTTAAGAAAAATGGTTCTTTTTTACTAACTTTATTGACTTTAGAGGGTATTGTAATTTTTTTAGATAATAAAAAAAGTATAACCTAATAGTTACCCACTTTCAAAAACTTACACACTTATGTATAAAAATGTACTCCACTAATAAATAAAAGGGTCCAAATTTTAAATAGTCACTATTCATTAAGTACAATTTTATTTGATCACCTCCATTAAAAACAATTTTTACTACTCACTATTAAGTGCACTCCCCAATTTACCCCTATAACTGTCAGTGTTGACTGCATTAAATGGGGTGGGTGGGAACACGTTTAAAATTTAAAATTTATCCCAAAAGTTAATGTCATTTTCGTCCCAAACTTCTCTCTCTTTCTCTCTTCTTTTCGTCCCAAACTCCTCTATATTTCTCTCTCCTTTTCGTCCCAAACCATAGTGTATCCCACCCATTTGCGGTCCCCCATTTCTCACTCTCTCTTCTCCATTTGCGGTCCCCCTTTCTCCATCGGCCAGAACAGGCATTTCTCGACGAGGGCGGATTCCGGTGAGAATTGTCAATGGCGCAATTTCGGCTATGTATAAAAGCAATTTTATTTCATTTAACTTTTGAGTTTGTATTAGTCGTTTTCATGTATTTGCCTAGATTTTGTGGTTTTGTTCATAATTAAATGGTGGAAAATTACTTATATAGAATGTGACTTAATTGTGTATAATATTTTGATTACATTTTGTGGTTTTGTTCATGTTTAAATGGTGAAAATTTACTTGTGTAGAATGTGACTTAATTGTATATGCATCATTTTAGAATGTAGGACCGCAATATGTGAAAAAAAACTTTTTTTTGAATATGTGAAAAAACTTTGTAGACCGAATAGAGCATCTGACATAGGTCGAATAGAACAAATATGTAGGTCGAATAGAACAACTATAGGCCGAATAGAACAAAGTGTAGTAGGAATAATGAGATAGACCTAAGCCGAATAGAACATCTAAGATAGGTCGAATAGAACAAAAATATAGGCCGAATAGAACAACTATTGGACGAATAGAGCAAATTATGGTTGGCCCTTATAATATATTACTATATATACTTGAGGTCTAGGAATTTATATATTAAGATAGTTTATTTAATGAAAGAATTAAGAAATCTCATGTTCATTTCTCGTTCATGTTCTTTACGATATTTATGAGCTTTATAAATCTACTTAATAAATACTTGAGTGAACTAAACACTAGTGTTTAGTTATATATATAGAGTTATATAATGTTAGAAGTTACATAATATTACATAGTATTATATAATATAGAGTTATATAATGTTACAAGTTACATAATATTACATAGTATTATGTAATATTGTGTAATTTGTAACATTATATAACTCTATATATATAAAAATTTATTATTGATTAAGAAATTAACTTCTCAATTAAAATTTTTTTTGCCAAAAGATATACACAATTTAACTGAAACAGTATTACATTCTATGTCAGTTTTGATCATAGTGTACCATACACCTGGGTCTTCAATAACTTTTTGTGCATATTTTTGTAGGTGCTTTAAGCTTAATCAATTTTCAGCTTGCATTAAAATTTTTTTAAAAAAATCATATAAGCTACTCTTGAAAAATAGAAAATAAAAAAATATTCTAAATAACCCAATTAAATATTTGGTCATGCCCCACTCGAATAAATGTATAAGTTGCAACTCACCTTATACTACATCCTATCCGCATTTCAAGAATTTTTGTTTACTATCTAAGAATATTCCAAGAATTTTGCTACCTAGTAAACCATCGTATTAATTCATTCTCATAATTCATTCTCAGAATATATACTATTGATGAATTTTGGAATAACATTTGTGAATCTAATATGTGTATGTAAGTTCCATGGGATCATATTCTTTCTTATTAGAACAAGATATTCGATGATGCACATTAAATCACACTAGACAAAATAACGACCAAGGATTAATTTGACATTTTTTTAAAATTAGAATATAACAGTAGTATTTTACTTTTTCTAATTTATAATAATGTTATATTTTTATTGGTTTATTGAGTTAGTTGTTGATTCATTGATTGATTAATAAGTAGGAGTATTATTTAAACTAGAGAAGGATTTTGTGGAACAATATTACCATATAGGTATGGGTAGTATCAGCCATATATGAAAATTGTTATTATTATATAAGATATTTCTATTTATCTAAAAAATGAGTTGTATTATATCATAAGTTTTACCCTTATCCATGATAATTAATATCCTTCTAAAAATGACTTAAATTATATTATATCGGCAATAGCTTATTATACATAAAAACAATGATTCCCTTGCAACAAAAATTATATTTCAAATTCAATTAATCAAATCAACAATACTTATATGAGATCATTTGATGTGTTTGTAAATAGTTATTATATTTTTTATTATAATAGTTAGGGAAAATAGATTTTTTCGTCCGCTAATTTTGCTCAATTTTGTATTTAGTCCATAAGTTTTTCATTTTTTGAAAATCGTCCATTATATTTGTAAAATTTTGAAAATCGTCCATTATATTTGAAAATTTTGAAAATGGTCCATCATGTTTACCAAGTTCAACAAAATCATCCGTTTTAATAGGTCATTAGCAGGTTTTTCTAAAAAATAAAAATAAATATGTAATATATATATATATATATATATATATATATATATATATATATATATATATATATATATACTATTTTTAAAAAAATAGCTCCCACTAAAAATTTATATTATACTCCCTCTGTCTGCCCGAAAGAGGGCATTTTGCTTTTGTGCACGTTGATTAAGAAGTATTGTTATTTAATGTGTAGTGGGTAGTTGTATTAGTGGGAGTGTGGATCTCATATGTGTAAAAAAGGAAGTGATCCTCTTTGGAACAGACGACCAAAATAAAAAACATATCTTTCGAGTGGACGAAAGAAGTATCAATATTTAGTCAAATTTGCTCCACTTTTGCCATTAGATTAATATTGTTTGTTTGGTATATGGAGTGAAAAATAAAAAATGAGATAAAATTGGTTAAATAAAAATATGATATTTATTAATTGGGGTGAAAATATTCAAATAACCTGCCATAGCATGTCAAAGTACCAAAATGTTGAATTTTATGAAGTTAATAGACTAATTTCAAAACTGTTATAAAATTAACGGACCAATTTCAAAATTGAAAAAATTAATGGACTAATTTCAAAATGAGTGAAAGTTAGCGGACGAAAAAATCTATTTTCCCTAATAGTTATCATTTTTCATTAAAAATATTATTCTTTTTTTATTATAAATTATTCATTATTAATTTTATTAATCATATATCATTCTATATTAAAATGTTATTAATTTTTTATAATGTACTTATTCTATTAAGATGTATGCTCACACAATTGCTTACTAATTTACTTAACTTTTGAAACTGATTTGATACCAGTCTGACCTTTTTAAGACGAATATGGAATAATAAAAGAACTTTTCGTGAAAACCGTGTTATTGAATATACTATCCGTTTTATATTAATTTCACATTAAACACTTTTTTTAAGAATAATATTGAGTAATATTTTTTTAATAAATAAATTATAAAATATGTTATATAAAAAAAGATAAAATGATAATTTTTGAAATTAAATTGTATTGTAAAGATAGTATTTTAGTTTATTTTTTATTTATAAAAGAGTTAAAATTGATGAAAAATGTAAAGTTAAATTATGAGTAAGAGTACATCTCAAAAAGATATAAGAAAATATTAATCCAAGCAAAATTAAAATAGATAAAATATTTGTGCCTGTGCACATGACTAAGCTAGTATTCTTGCACTCAAATTTATTTCGTATACATTAATTCCTTAGTAAATTATGTTAAAATTAGTGACTAAAACGAACAAAATTTTGTTAATAATTAAAACTAATGCAGTTTTTATAAAAATAAATAGGAGTAATTAAAAATAATAATTTTTAATTCTAAATTTATGGTACAATATAAAAAGCGGAATTGTTCTCTTATGCATTTGGATGCAAATAAAATATAACATTTGTATTAAGGATTATACACTTTAACTAATAAAGAAATTATTTTTTCATTGAAATGGTTATAATATAAAAAATCTATTAATGTTTGACTAAGAATATTAAAAATTAAATTAAAAAAAATCAAGTGTATAAGTTTTTATACTAAAGATGCTATACTATAACAATAGTAGCTAATTCCATGAGCATAAGCAGACTTTACCTAAAAAATAACGCATTTATTCAAAAACACATCTAAAATTAATGCAATTTATTATAAAAAGATTAGATGCATACATTCTCATATTTCATCTAATATTCCATATATTAAAATCTTGACACAATCAATGGTCAAAATTAAATTCTTCCCCCAAAGGTTTAACGGTAAATTGTAGGGTATAATTTTATTACTTTATGGAATACCAAATGGTGTACCCCACCATTAGGGGCCCCCACCGCCCCTGCCCTGGGGATTGGTGGAAGAGGTAAATCGCAGGATGTGCCTCAAGTGGCTTATAGGGAGGGCTCACTGTTAAACTTGTGCTTGCAAGGGGCCAAATCCATGTCAAAGGCAGGATTCGAACCCCCACCCTGCAGCAACCAAGCTCAGCTGGAAGGCCTTTCCACCCTCCCCTCTACCACTTGAGCTATGCCCTGGGGGCTACTTTATGGAATATCAATGGAACATGGAAAATGTAATAGGGATTCAAGTTGAAGATCTAAATTTATATCATTGAGTGGACGAATATCAACTCATTCAACTAATAGTTAGCCTTATGTATATTATGTTCCTTTAAGACTAATGAACATTAAACTATACTTAACATCTTGCTTGAAAAACGTGTTATTGAATATATCTCTAAGAGACATAAGAAATATTAATCAAACAAAATTAAAATAATACTGGATGAGTTAAGTCTAATGTGTATCATGTTTCTTTAAGACCAATATGCATTAAACATGTACGAACTTGATTGAAAAACGTGTTATTGAATGCATCTCTAATAGACATGAGAAAATAATAATCGAAAAATTAAATAATATTGGGATGAGTTAATTAGTCTGATATTTTGAGCTTATTACTTTGAAAATTATTTTAAAATAATAAAAAAAAAATTTTAAAAGAAATACTCTTAAATAATAAAAACAAGGATATGTCTTGCGTGAGACCATTTTATATTTTTTAAAATAGTTATCACATTCGCTATAAAATGTATCACTTTTGCTATAAAATATTATCACTTTTCATTTATACCATAAATTGTTCACGAAATAACATTATTACTTTTCATTAATTTAGTATCACTTCTCAATATAAAAGTTATCACTTTCTGACCATCTCACGTAAGCCTTTACGTGAGACGATCTCACACAAATCTTTGCCTAACAACAAATATTAAACCATAAGCACAATAATTAAAATAACATTTAATTTACATACAAATTTGTATGTCAAAAATTTTTCTAGTGCGCGCTTATCCCATGTGAAATAAACTTACGTGCACTCTCCTATTTTGAGACTTAAAATAATAATTGTAATTATACTTTTGGACATGTTATTATGAACTAAAGGGAGTAGGATATATAGTGAAGTACAATGGTAAAATAAAAATTATACAATAAAATAATTAATATTAAATTCTAAAAATATAGTAATATTTAAAATAAAATTGATATGTAATGACACTTAAAAAAATGGAAAAATTACTCAACACAATTTGTCCCTAAATTACTAGGAGATACAATGCGTTCAAAAAATTACTCTTAAATACAAAATATTAAAGTAAAATACCAAATATAACATTAATGCATTATAACTCATACACTTTTAAACCACAAACTCTAAACTCCTCACCCACCCAATGTCGCCGCCATACCACCGCCGGAGAGTAGGAGTATAATTTTTTCACTGCACACATTTTTTTTACTGCACATAACTTTTGCTGCACACACTTTTTTTTACTGCGCATAACTTTTGCTGCACACGAACTTTTATGCTGCACACAAATATTTATGTGCAGCACATTGTAAGAGTATTATTGGAATATCACTATATATTTATGTAGTTGGTAGTAATATTTTTATATGTTTGTATCTCAAAGGAGTTTTTAATGTACCTAATAGTAACTATCCAAAAAAAATTGTTTTTTATTAATGGAATTTTTAGTTAGTAAAAACCTTAATTCTATTGTTAAATTCGTTTACCATCGAATTAACGACAGAATCATTTCAGTAATTTTATGTTTGTAATATGGTGGTATTTTTTAAAATTTTAGCAACAAAATTTAATTCCGTTCATAATCGGTTGCTAATAATTTCATTAGTAATTTAAATAATGATTTTAATTGTTAATTAATTGGTAAATAACAATAAATTTTTTCTATGTTATAAACTTATTGGTATTCTGTTGCTAAAAGAAAAATAATTTTTTTATTAGCAATTAATTGATAATTAATAACGGATTGAATTTCATTAATAAATTCATTTGAGTTTTTTTTTTCCGCGATTAAATATACTGCATGAGACAAATACTTGACTTTTTCTATTGGAATTGGGTTTCGGTACTTTTAAGGTCAAATTTCTCACTTTTGATAATCATTTTTAAAAAATTTCATTATTTACTCGTGGTTTTAATGTCTTTGACTTATTAATCTGTCCCCCATGTCATAAAGAGCGATAACTTTAAATAAATTAAATTAAATTGGTTTCACCTCATAAATACTAGTGCCAAAAAAAAAATAATAAAATAAAATTCAATTCACCTTAGATTATCCCATTAGCACCCTACCATAACTCAACCTTCCAATAAAATATTCATTTCAATCTCAAAATTTTAATACTTCATTAACAATCCAATCCAACCCAAACTTTTTAATAAAATATTCATTTTTCTCTCATTTACAAATATACACTATAATTATTAATATAAAATTATATATTATTTAAAGAATTTTAAAATTATAGTATATTTAAAATTATAACAATTTTATATTTTAAAATTATTTTAGTTCCGTAATTATAGTAAAAAAATTATTTTAAAAACACACCAAAAATAATTTACGAACCAATAACATGAAATTGAAATAAAATAAATTTTTTTATAATAATTCAAAACGTGTTAATATTATAATCTATTTATTGAAAAAGAAAATATAAGAATTTTAATTATTTTTTATAAAATAAAAATAAATTATATTATTATTTATAAAGTATAAATTATATATATAATTTAATTAAAATGTAATGGGGCGTGACACATACCACATGTACATATGTTTGGTGATGGTTGTGGAGTGGGTTGCTGCATAACTCTGCAGTCCAACCGGCAGCCATATTAGTCAACATTTTCTATTTTTTTAATTTACAAAATTTTGTCGTATGTGAACGACCTGAGTTGCAGGTTATGAATGTGGGTGGTCTTATACTCTAATGTTATATATACAAACTCTTGTTCTTCTTCAATTTACAAGAGACTAACTCTAGAAACATATAGTGAAACAATATTCAAAATTTATCTTTTTTTAATAAAATTATACTCTCTCCATCCTACAATAATATTTACGTATTTTTATTTTGGGTGTCCCATAAAAATATTTATATTTCTCTTTATAGTAAATGTGACCACAAGAAACATTTAAATATTTTCATGGGCTCAAAATACTACTCCTTCCGTCCCGCTAATAGGTATTTATTTGCTTTTTACAAGTGGATTAAGGAATATAATATTTTAATGTATAATGAGGTGAGAGAAATAATATTTTAATGTGTAATGGCTAGTTGTATTAGTGTTGATTGTGGGTCACATGTGTGTCAAATCAATCCAAAAAAGAAAATTGATACTTTGTATTAGGACAGACCAAAATGGCAAAATGGATAAGTATCAAGGAGACAAAAAGAATATATAAATACAACTACCCACTATACATTAAAATATTAAATCTCCCACTTAATATATATATTAAGGTAATACCATATTATATTTCTTAAATCCCGTAGAAAAAATAAACTTAAATTTTTTAACAGTACAGAAGGAGTACGTGTCAAAGTTATATAAGAAAAATGATTTTTTATCCTGAAAGGCTCAAAGGTCACAAATGAGATCACTTATTCATCTGTTATTCCACAAATTAAATGCTTGTCACGTGTCATAATTAATGTCCAAAATTCAACATATGCCCCAAGAGTTTAATGGTCATTTATACATAATGAAACACCAATGAAACACCGAATGTTGAATGACGGAATTCAACTTAATTCAATTTATTTAAGAAATTGGAGAAATTGTGAAAAATAAGCACACAACTTGTGCGGCCTTATGATATAGATGCCACATTTTCCTCTCTCCTCCTCCAACCTTGGAGCGCTATCTATATATCTATACTCACAGAATATATCATTCCACCATCATAGATTCTTCAAATGGCACTCCGCAGGATACTCCGCCTCCTCTCCGCCACCAATCCATTTCCCATCAACACTACTCCACCACCTCCGCCGCCCCGCCACACTGAATTCATGGCGGGGCGGGCCGGCATGACCAACTACTCCTCTCCCTCCTTCCTCACACTCCCTGTCGGCAAAAAGTTGAGGGAGAAAGTCAACTCCATCGGCAGGCCCCACCCCGAGGTGTTCGGGATGGGGCCAGCGGATGCCAAGAGGGTGCTTAAGTTGGTGAAGATGGAGCAGATTAGAGAGAAGTTGAGGAATATTCCGGCGACCGCCATTCCGTACGGACAGTTTGAAAGGATCTGCGGCGACGCCTGTGGGAACACCCGAATGAGTCTGGAGTTTGCAAACCTGCTGGATCAATCTGGATACGTCATCGTTTTAGGTGGCATCGTTTTCCTGCGCCCAGATCAGGTATATATTACATTTCCAATTTTTTCTTACTGCTTCTCCACTTAAATTGTCACATTCCACATTCTATAAAAAAAATGAGTAATTATATACTCCAAAATATTAACTAAAATATTATATTATCCCAAAATTATACAGAATATTATTTTATAGAATTTTTAATCTATAATGACGGAGGAAGCTATTACAAATTTTAAGTAGTACTTTTAAGGAGTTCTAATTAAAAAATGAAAAGAGAAAGAAAGAAAAAAAAATTATCTTCACATTTTTCTTTTAATTATGTTTCACTTGCAAATTATTATGACAATCCACAATCACAAAATATATGTTAATTTTAATTTTACCATTTACTTCCAACACACATAATATATTATTTTAGAAATATTTATTATTTAAGATTTTTACAATTATCTTGGAAGTTAATAAAATTAAATGAATTAATATTTTCTTTTAATCTATTTACAAGAGCGGTGCAAGTTGCAAACTGATGTGGGGGAGGCTTATATGAGTTGATGAAATGCAAACTCACAATATATGTGAATAATTTTATTAATGAGTCAGCATCTTTTCACAACTCGAGATATTACGTAATCAGAAATCCTAAGAATTTTAAGACTAGGAGCGCACTAAGAACACTTCTAAGATAATATTCTTTTAAAATTTAAAGAATACACACATTAAATAGGGAGAATTTTTCTTTTAAGAATCAGTTTTTAACATCTTTCAATACCCTCCTTTTTTCTTTTTTTTTTTCTAATCCATTAAGCAATATTTACTACTTCGTCCATGCATCCGCTTTAAAGACTTTTTTTTTTCTATTTTGATAGTTCGTATTAAAAAGTTTCATTTTTTTTTTCACATATTGGATCCCACACATATTCAGTGGTACAATTAAAATATAAAGCTCACAATTTTACTAATACAAATACATTAAATAATAATATTTCTAACATGAAAAAACAAAGAAATCTTTTAAAGTGGAGGGAGTACATTATTTCTCTTTATAGAGTGATTTTAATATTGTTCAGCTTTAGAAAAAAATTTATTTACTTCCTGACAGGTTCCAACAATAGAAAGAAAAAAATATTTGAGTTTCTTGGTAAGAGTTTTTAAGAGTATTATAATTTATCATTTTAAAATGCATTAGTAAATATCTCAATAGAGCTTAATGATAGACTATATATCTAAGATATTTTAAAAAGAAAATAAGTCCATATATATAAAATAGATGAAGAGAGTAAGCAGTACACATTGAGAAATGGTCTCATGACTAATAAATATATATATATAAATTACCAATGGATTACCAACGAAATTATTTACCAACGGAATTGATTTTTCATTGCTAAAAATTTACCAACCATCACTTTATCAATAAAATTTTACCAACGGATTTCGTTGCTAATCCGTTGGTAAAAAACAGTTTTTTTTTTTTAGTGAAAGGAGTCATTATATAATTTAAAAATAAAATTAAATACCCATGGTAGCATAGCATGTACTACAATGGAACTAAATAGAATCGTCCACACCACAGGTGGCTAAATCAATGGAAGGACTGATTTCAGAACTAATAGAAATGCCAAACGACCCAAGAAGGAAAGAGCTGGACAATCTGGAAATCCAGAAGGCCCATATCGATGAAAAGGCCCGATCCCTTGTCCGTGGCGAGCTCTATTGTGGGCTGGGCTTCATAGTGGTGCAAACATTGGGCTTTATGAGGCTCACATTTTGGGAGTTGAGTTGGGACGTGATGGAGCCCATATGCTTCTTCGTTACATCACTGCACTTTGCATTAGCCTATGCCTTCTTCTTGAGGACATCAAACGAGCCCTCTTTTGAAGGCTACTTCCGTACGAGGTTCCAACTTAAGCAGCAAAAGCTTATGAATGCTCACAACTTCGACGTCCGGAGGTATAATCAGCTACGCGAGGTTTTATGTGCTAACCATGGGATGTCCAAAAATATGCGACATGATGGTCGTCTGCATTCTTGAATGAATGTACCAAAGTATATGTAGGTGAGGATTTTGGGTTTGTAATTATATGTACCTAGATATTGATATATATAGTTGAGGATTTTGGGTTTGTAATTATATGTAGTGGAGTATGATATGTTGTGTAATGAGTTGACTTTGAGTAGTTCTTTTATATCTTCTCTATGCCCATCAATTATATCTTATTCTTGGTACTCTATGGCAGAAATTCATATAAGCAAGTACAATTAACATGTATATGTAAAGGGTTAAACTTTTATGTGACCAAATAGATTTAACATTTTTTTTAAATGCCCTTTGGTAAAATATTAAAATGACTTGAAATATCTTTAATTCGTTTTATCTTGTAGAAGAGTGAAATGGGAATACGAAAACTTTATAAAATCGTTTCATATGATCTTTTAATATTATATTAAAATGGGAAAATAAAGTTATGTTTATATAATAAAATTATTGTGAAATCAAATGATCCATATACTTCAATCGTGTTTTTGTTGTTAAACAATAAACAGAGTGTAGTAAAAATATTATTGCCCATATATCTTTCGTGTAACGTACAATATTGTATAGCATTCGCTACACATGACGTCAAATTGATCATTAAAGCATATTGCAATGTATATAACAAATTGTAGTCAGTAGTCTTATATGCTACGTTTTTTTATCGTTAGAAACTGTTAAGTTTATTAATTAATCAAATTTAAGTTAATAAGATAATATTAAAATAAATTAAAATTTTAGACCATCTCTTTTTCAGAACCCGTCTAAAAAATTAAGAGCTTCGTACCAAAGTATATTATGTCTGATCTCATAAAACTTTGTATGCCTCTTCAGGCACAAAGATTAAGAAAAGTGATAACTTTAAGGAGTAGTATGGTATTTTTTGGTAATAAATACTCCATCCATCCGCTCGAAAGAGAGTCTTTTTTTCATTTTGATCGTCCGCTTCAAAAAGGGTTATTTTCTTTTTTACACACATGGGACCCACACACACCCACTAATACAACTAAAATATGGGGTCCATACTCCCACTAATACAACTACCCACTATACATTAAACAATAATACTCTCTTTCGGGCGGACTTACGGAGTAAATGATAAAGTATGTTAGGGGTGTTAGGTAAGTGTGGTTTTTTTTTGTAAATAAAGTGTATGAGGGAATGATGATTGTGTTTGACTTTTTGCTTTTTTAGGGATATGTAAACTTTTGTGGGACAACCCAAATATATATATATATTTGATCAAATTAATATTTTCGTAAATATATTTCGATTTTTTTTGGGTTATTAATTAGAAGAAAATTCAAAATATGCAAATTTGTCGTCCAATTTGTGGTAAACGCCAACGTAGCAGAATGATTGGTTTTGTTTTGTCTAATAAAGTAGTCCAAAAATGCAGCTTTGAATGAGTTGATTAACTTAATATTGCAAGTAGTGGGAACTTGGTGCACATTTAATTAAGTTAAGTCGGTATCTATATTTAAAAATTAAATACTATATAATAATAAATTAATAATAATAGGAAATGGATGAGACGATTAGATGTGATATAATCTCTATGATAAAAATACTTCCTTCATCTCATATTATTCTTCATTGTTAATGTAAATAAGAGTTTAAGAATAGTTGTTTTTAACTAACTTTATTGATTTTTAAGGGTAATGTAGTATTTTTAGATAATAAATAAATTATAAAGTATGTTATGTTTGTTGATTGGCCATAACTTGTAGTCGGGATGACCAATTCAAGAATTTATCGAACCACAGGGAGGAAGGTACTAGAGCTTAAGCGATCTCACATTTCTTGTAATTTTATAGAGATGAATCATCAATGGAGAGGATGTTCAAACAAGTAATAAAATCAATCAAAGCAAGCAAGCAAGCAATGATCAACAAACAAGATAGATAAATGGATGAGTGGTTTTCTAAGTTAAGTAAAAGTGAGATTAACAATAATTAAGAAGTCGAAATCCTAGGATAAATACAACAAATTCATATGAATCATGGGTACAAGACTAAGGGCCAACACTAAGTTCACTTAAACTCCCTCTCGAGACGGATAGGAAATAAATATGAATAAGCTCAATGGATTGGTTCTCACTCAAACAATTCCAAATATGTACTAAGCTTGAAATGAGAGTCCCTTCACATGATTAATCAACCTCTCGATCAAACCAATCGGATGTCCTATCAAAGGGTTCTAATCCTAAAGGACATCTCTATCTCTTTAAGATCTATAATGCACATAAGGTATATGATAAAATAATTCAATTAATTATCCTAAATATGCAATTGACTTCTCAATCTAATTACATGTTCAAAACAACAAACCACACAAATCATCATAAACATCAAGATCTAAAGCATCAATGATAGAAAATCAATTAACTCAATCAACATATGAATTTAAATACACAAATCCCAAAATTATCTAACAACTCTCATGTTGCTAATCTCACAAGGGAGATTAATCTACCATATTCAAAAGGAAATCAACATAGACATTCAAATCCTTACAAAACATGATAAACAATAAGGTTTCAATACAAAGTTTGGATGAAAACTCCCTTGGATGGCTCCAATGGTGATCTTCTTCTTCCCCTTGCAATTCTCCTCTCTTCCTTGCTTCTTTTCCTCAATTAGATGGTGATTTTGATGGTGGGATGAAGGTAGATGGAATGGATGGTGAATGGATGAAAATGATGGTGTAAAATGGAGGAAATGGTGTGTAATCTATGCGTCAAAGTGAAATCCTATTGATCCTCTTTTCAAATGTTGAACTTGAAGGTATTTATACCCCTTCCCAACTTGGGGCTCTAATTTTGCATCAACTGAGCTTTTAACACACATTTACACGTACTAGAAGGTGAAAATCCTGATTTTTGGCCCAAAAGCGTACAACACGAGTTGGCATTCCCAACTCGAGTTGCAACACGAGTCGAATTGCATTGTGTATAACTCGTGATGACCTAGCTCGACTCGTGTTGGCAACTCGTGTACTCGCCTGTTAGGTCGTGTTGCGAGACTTTGAAACTTGACTGCTTCGGAACACCACACGACTTGAATTGTAAGTCGAGTAAGGACTTGACAACTCGAGTTGACTCACTGGATGATTTTTTATGTTGCTCTGCCCCGCATGACTTGCAACTCGACTTGCCTCTAGCCCCAACATGGCTTGAGTTGACAACTAGAGCTCTCGTCTGTCAAGTCGTGTTGGCTCGAGTAGAAACTGGAATTTTTGCGGACCTCGACTCAACTCGAGTTGCAAGTTGAGTTGGGTCTTGCAAGTCGAGTTAGCTTATTTTCAGCCCGTTTCTTGCTTGTTTTAGTTTCTGCTTTATTTTCACCTGTTTTTAACATGTTTAAGCTCATTCTCACACATTTTCATAAAAACACATAACACAACCAAATAATTATACATAAAATACGGATAAAATAATACGAAAATTGATATAAAAGATACTAAAATTTAGGTAAAAATATCACTCATCACACCCCCAAACTTAAAGTATTGTGCGTTCCCGAACAAAGAAAATGATAAAACAAAGGAAGATTTTCACCTATGAAAAGACTAAACGAACATAAGTAATAACATATCAATAGCAATAAGAACCAAAAATTATGTTAAATCAGCCTACAATATTAAACTCATAACATGCAAAAATATTAATAAGTTCAAGTCAAATCGAATACAGTGTAATATAGTCCCTTTTTGGTCCAAGCCTCACGTTAGATATCAATTTCACTCAACATTCTATGAAATGGGGTAAATCAATGCTCATCAACTGATTGGCTCGACTTGCTATAAACTTGCTCGCGGACTACATTCACAAACCACCAAAGTTTCCATTAGTGATCAAAAAGGTCATTAATTAGGATGTAATAATAGGCTCTTTGGTAGGGTAAGAAAAATATGAGTAATAGTGACTAATCAAGTGTAAGTAATCGAAAAGATGATCAACTTCCTCAACTTCTCCACTTTTCTTTCTTCCTTTCTATCTTTAGTAATCACAAGCACTAATCATCAACTTTCCTTGGATTGAGCTTCTTTTAATGCATGCTTCCTTTCTTGGATTTTTAAGTACTTGAGCATATTGTTGTTGCTTTGCTTATTTTCTTGTTTCAAAGTGGCATGCACATTCTTGTTTGTGTTCTTTTCATATTTCATCTTACTTGTTTACCATTTCCTTTCTTATTTTGTTTTCTCATTAAACTTTTTCAAACCACATCTCCTCAATCACTCACACAAACGGATAAATATATAAGACTCACGTGAGTAATCAAGGCTTGTAATATGCTTATATCACAGTAAATAAGCTTTAAGGCTAAAAGTGGTTGACTAGGGATGATGTTCAAGGTAAGAAAATATATGGCAATGACTTTAAATAACAAGGATGGCCTAAGATCATCTCACTAATCTCCACCAATCGCGCTCATTCTTATAGTCCTTGAGCAAGGTCTAACTTATCAAACGCAACCGATCCACTTATGAAGAAATACCATGTATGCACGGTTGAGGCTCAAATGCTCACAAGTTTATGTTCGGACCTTAAGGAACTTATTATACCACATTCATCTCAAAATTGAACAAGTTAAGTAAAACATGTCACAATTCGAAAGAGTAGAGATTCTTAATCATAACTTGTCATCACTTATCACAATAACATTTCATCACTCATATTCAAAAACGACTCACAACATCCCAAAAATAAACCACCAAAATAATCCCTAAACAAGAATAAAATACACACAAAACATAAAAGAAAAGACTCACCAAACAAATAACAAAACAAAAACACATAACATGCAAAAATAAAAATTCCATCATAAAACAATGAAGCACACATTCTACATCATCTATGATCAAGTAAGCTCACAATCATCCATATCTTTGATTGAAAATTGAAATTCTAGATAACGAAAGTAAATCTCCTGCAAACATAACAAATGAAGCAACATGCTAATCACATCAAGCCAAATCAAAATAAATTCATGTCAAGCAACAGATGTGATAGAGTATAGAGTGAACTCCCTCAATAGGCCTTTGGTAGTAGAAGTTGTTAGCTCCGAGCCTAATTCGTGCTTCCAATATCCTTCATACATGCTCAATAACTCATCAAAACCATTAGCTCAACAATTACATTAAAAATATGGATTATCATGCACATCAACACAACCAATAGAACCAAAATCAAACCAAAACTCATGATAAAATTTTTAAAATTGACCCAATTTTACAAGAAGACCTCTCATCATCATCATATCAAGCACACTCAAGTGGTCAATCATACCACACACTCTCCCCCCAAACTTAAATCGAAATAAGTTGAGAATTAAGTTTGCAAAAAGTGGTGAGACTTACCATTGTAGTTTCCATCAATGATCTTCTTGTAGAGAAGCATACCCAACGAATTGAGTTATGTCCACCACGCACTAACCCCCCAAACTTAACTCGAGACAAGAGTCGAGAATTAAGTTTGCAACAAGTGGTGAGACACGCCTACTCGAATCCATGAAGCACTTCCCGTATCTTCAATATGTATTTTTCCATGAGCTTAATCCACCTACAAGACCAAAATACAAACAAGCATCAAAAGATAAAAAGAATGGGTTGCCTCCCATTTAGCGCTAAGTTTAACGTCTTCAAGCCGAATGGAATTTTACGCTTATTGGACCAATTGTTGGTCCATCACACTTTCCCCTCGCATCCTCACTTTGAACATTGCTTTGCCTTTTTATTGTCTACTAGCTCAACTTCACCATTCTTGCTTACAAGCATCAAATTATCATCGAAAAGTGATACTAGTGGACTTCCTCTTTCTCCTTTGTCTATTTTTCAATCAAGATCCGATGCTTTTTTCCTATCAACATTAAAAGAAGACAAGTTAGAATTTGATAATTTCATATAATCATGAAGAAATGAATTTAAATTATCAAAGAGAATAGAGTCATGATCCATAAAATCATCCGGAGGCACATTCGGAGGCTTCAAATGAGATTTGGTTCCTTTTTCTTTATTACATAAGAATGTGACACTCTTTCCTTTTGACCTCAAAGAAAGCTCTTCTCTACCAACATCAATTTTCGCTCTTCCCATAGCTAGAAATGGTCTTCCCAAAATAAGTAGAATTTGAGGGTCCGCCTTCACTTCCAACACCATGAAATCAATCGGAAAAGCTAGCCCCTTCACTTTCACCTCCACATCT
The DNA here is from genome assembly GCA_023678885.1 of Pogostemon cablin. Taxonomy (NCBI): domain Eukaryota; kingdom Viridiplantae; phylum Streptophyta; class Magnoliopsida; order Lamiales; family Lamiaceae; genus Pogostemon; species Pogostemon cablin. The sequence continues at coordinate 28,769,761 of CM042969.1, read as the reverse complement.
TCAACAATCTCTAGTGGCTTAATAACATCTCCATTCACAACCTCAAGACGGATAGTAGTAGGGTTGAGCTTTCTAATTTCAAGGTTCTTGAAAGTAGCATGAGACATCACATTGACGCTCGTCCCCAAGTCACACAATGCATCAAGAATTTCTTTCCCTTCAAAATCACATGGGATTATGAACTTACCCGGATCACCAACTTTTGTAGATCTCTCCTTATGTACCGATTTACTTGCTTCAGGTAGCTCTTCTTTCTTTTTCTCTTCATACTTTTTCTTGAGAGATTTGACATGTTCTTCAAACTCTTTTTTCTTCTCCTCCTTTAAAAACATTTGTGGATAGGAAATAAAGAATTGGGTGATCGAAATACCCCAATAGTCACGTTTGTACTCCTCTTCTTTAACCTTCTCCTCCACTTTCTTTTCCTCTTGCACCATTTTCTACTTAGGTATCCATTTAGGTCCCTTCTCTTCTCTCTTACTTGTCACTTCATTTTCTTCATCAACCTTACATTCCACCAACCCTTCTTCATCCTTTCTTTTCTCTTCCATATCAACAAACAAATATTGAACTTTCGGATTGACTTTGGTTGTGCGAAAACTTTTATTTTTGTTGAGTACTCAAAGCACTTGTAATTTGTCCAACATTATACTCTAAAGCTTTGAGTCTCTTTTCATTTGCTTCTTCGGCTTTTCTCCAAACTTTATCTTGAGCTCTTCTTGATCCCTCTTGAGCTTTGCTCGATGCAATCAATTTTTCAAGGAGTTCGTCGATCGTTGCTTTCCCCTCATTGTTCAGTGCCTTAGCCCCCCCGGATGATATCCCGGAAGATAAGCAACTGCATTATTCAAGTTGGAGTAGGAAAAGTTATCTTGTCTCATTTGTTGTGGATAAGAACTTCCACCATCTTGATTGTTAAAACCTCCTCCTTGCCTAGGTTGAAAATTACCTTGGAAATTATTTTGGTAATTCACTTGGTAACCCCTTCCTTGCATGCAGTGACGGACCCAGGATTTACGATCAGGGGGCCCAAATTTACTACAGGGAACAATTGCGTGAGATCGTTCTTACATTTTCTTAGATAGTTATCACTTTTTATATAAGACGTTAATAATTTTTATTAAAATTATTATTACCTTTTATTTATAGTACAAATTGTTCATGAAATCATACATTGAACTATTATCACTTATCTTTTTTATTAAAATGTTATCAATTTGTTATCCATTTCATAGAATTAGAGAGCAAGAGAGAGAGAAAAAATATAAAGAAATATAAAAGAGTAAGAAGAAAATAAAAAAATTTATAAATATAAATATAAGAAACATAAAATAAACTATAAAGAAAAAATAAATATAAGTAAAGGAAATAATAAACTAAAGAAAAAAAGAAAATAGCCTTGTTATTGCAAAGGATTGAACACGGGACATCCAAACTCATTGTGGAGGCGCAAGCCACTTGGCTATTAACAAAATTAGAGATTTATACTATATATATAGTAAATATTTTGGAATTCTCAGGGGGGGCCCAGTGCCCCCCCTGTCCCTACACTAGGTCCGTCCCTGCTTGCATGTATAGTACATCTTCAATCCTTGGCATAGACTTAGCCCATTGCTCTACACTCACACTATTCGGAGGAAGCACACCTTGCTCAACTTGTACCCCCTTCAATCATATTAGCTCCTTGGTTCATACCTTGATTCAAGCTCATTTGTTTCAAAACTTCCACCGCTATCATTTCAACACTTGTCACACTTGGCTTAACATTCAAACTCTTCACACTAAACTGGTGCCCTTGATCAAAATTCTCAAATCCATAGGATCCACTTACTCTCTCTGATGGCCATTGGTAAACATTTGTAGCAATCTCATCAAAAATCCTTATAGCCCTTTTCGGAGTTACTCTAAGTACAAATCCACTGGCCGAAGCATCAACAAGCACTCTTTGACCATTCATAATCCTTGATAGAAAAATCTAACTTGTTGATTTTTCGAAAATCCATGTTGTGGACACTTTCGAAGCATATCCTTAAACCTTTCTCACGCTTCATAAAAACTCTCTTGAGGCATTTGCTTGAATTGAGTGATCAAGCTCTTCATTTGAAGTGTCTTAGAAGGTGGAAAGTATTTGTTCAAAAATATTTGTGCAAGCTCATCCCAAGTGTTACGCGTACCTGGAGTAATGGTAGATAGCCATATTCAAGCACGATCCTTTAACGAGAACGAAAACAACCTCATCATTATACAATCCTCGCTTACCCCATTCATCTTCACGGTGTTGGCAATCTCAATAAATTGAGCTAGATGAGCATTAGGATCTTCATTCGGGATTTCACCAAATTGTTGGACTCTCACCATAGAATTAATTTTAAAGTTGTTGGCATTGATTGATGGACCCATCATATGTGGCATGGCCCTCGGCATGAAGAAATTCCAAATCACCTTTTGATCATTATGAATTCCATGTGGCACAGGAGGTGGTGATGGTGGCACATACGCTTGTTGAAGAGGAGCATAAGCTTATGGAAATCCTTGTTGGAGTAAAGCTTGTTGCACCATTTGTTGAAGCAAAGCTTGATTGTTCATAGCTCCGAAATTTTGATAAGCATTTTAAGGAGGGTTGGCATTGAATTGAGGTGCTTGTGCATTGTCTTGCAAGTACACGTTTTGTCCGCCTTCCCCATCATGCTCTATTTCCATATGATTGTCACCTTGAAAATTCTCCATTCGATCACTTGTTTTAGATTTGTTCTCCTTTCTTCTTCTTCGAAAAGTTTGTTCTATTTCCAAGTCAATAGGCTTGGATGGTGTCCCCCTTGACCTCGTTTGCATACACCTTCACAAAGAAGAGAAGTTAGAACAAAGGCTTTCAAAAGCAAATAACAATAAGCAAATAAAATAAAAAAATGTCTCTAGTAAAACCACTTAAAACGATCCTTCTTCAAGCTACTAGCAACCGTTGTCTCCCCGGCAACGGCGCTATTTGATTAGCTATAACTTGTAGTCGTGATGATCAATTCAAGAATTTATCGAACCACATGGAGAAAGGTACTAGTGCTTAAGCGATCTCACATTTCTTGTAATTTTATAGAGACGAATCATCAATGGAGAGGATGTTCAAATAAGTAATAAAATCAATCAAAGCAAGCAAGCAATCAATGATCAACAAACAATATAGATAAATGGATGAGTGGTTTTTCAAGTTAAGTAAAAGTGAGATTAACAACAATTAAGAAGTGGAAATCCTAGGATAAATGCATCAAATTCATATGAATCATGGGTATAAGACTAAGGGCCAATACTAAGTTTACCTAAACTCTGTCTCGAGACGGATAGGAAATGAATATCAATAAGTTCAATGAATTGGTTCTCACTCAAACAATTCCAACTAGGTACTAAACTTGAAATGAGAATCCCTTCACACGATTAATCAACCTCTCGATCAACCCAATCGGATGTCCTATCAAAGGGTTCTAAATCCTAAAGGACATCTCTATCTCTTTAAGATCTATAATGCACATGAGGTGTATGACAAAATGATTCAATTACTTATCCTAAATATTCAATTAACTTCTCAATCTAATCACATGTTTAAAACAACAAACCACACAAATCATCATAAACATCAAGATCTAAAACATCAATGATAGAAAATCAATTAACTCAATCAATATATGAATTTAAATACACAAATCCCAAAATTATCCAACAACTCTCATATTGCTAATCTCACAAGGGAGATTAGCCTACCATATTCAAAAGGAAATCAACATAGACATTCAAATCCTTACAAAACATGATAAACAATAAGGTTTCAATACAAAGTTTGGATGAAAACTCCCTTGGATTGCTCCAATGGTGATCTTCTTCTTCTCCTTGCAATTCTCCTCTCTTCATTATTTCTTTTCCTCAATTGGATGGTGATTTTGATGGTTGGATGAAGGTAGATGGAATGGATGGGGAATGGATGAAGATGATGGTGTAAAATGGAGGAAATGGTGTGTGATCTATGTGTCCAAGTGAAACCCTATTGATCCTCTTTTCAAATGTTGAACTTAAAGGTATTTATACCCCTCCCCAACTTGGGCCTCGAATTTTGCATCAGTTGAGCTTTTAACACATACTTACACGCACTGGAAGGTGAATATCCCAATTTTTGGCCCAAAAGCATGCAACACGAGTTGGCCTACTTCCCAACTCGTGTTGCAACACGAGTCGAGTTGCATTGCGTGTAACTCGTGCTGACCTAGCTCGACTCGTATTGGCAACTCGTGCACTCATCTGTTCGGTCGTGTTGCGAGGCTTTGAAACTTGACTCCCTCCGGAACGCCACACGACTCGAGTTGTAAGTTGAGTAAGGACTTGACAACTCGAGTTGGCTCACTGGATGATTTTTTATGTTGCTCTGCCCCGCACGACTTTCTACTCGACTTGCCTTTAGCCCAACATGACTCGAGTTGGCAACTTGAGCTCTCGCCTATCAAGTCGTGTTGGCTCGATCAGAAATTAAAATTTTTGCGGGCCTCAACTCGACTCGAGTTGCAAGTTGAGTTAGGTCTTGCAAGTCGAGTTAGCTTGTTTTCAGCCCGAATCTTACTCGCTTTCGTTTCTGCTTTATTTTCACCTGTTTTTAACATGTTTAAGTTCATTCTCACATATTTCCATAAAAACACATAACACAACCAAATAATACATAAAATACGGATAAAGTAATACGAAAACGGATATAAAAATACACTAAAATTTAGGTGAAAATATCACTCATCATGTGTTAGTTGAGCCGTAAAAGTGGTAAATTTATAATTAAGATGTACTTTTAGAGTTGAAATTGATATGATAATTTCTTTACCTGGTGGTAAAGTTTAATATGGAACAAACGAAAACGAAAAGTGTGAAATTTAACTTGGAATTAAGGGAGTAATGCTTAATTGATGTAAAGTGTTAATGGTGCTGCAAAGTATTTCATGAACCATTTACCGTATAAAAGAAATTTTTTTTTTAATTATAATATCTTTAATAAAAAAGTTATAATGTTGTAGTGCGTTTTTTATGAACAATTTATAATATAAATAATAAGTGACAATATTTTTAAAGAAAAATGATACTACATCTTTAATAAAAAAAATTACTTCCGTCCCACTGAAACGTATGCGTTTTGCCATTTTAGTCCGTACCAATATAAATTGTGCATTTCTCTTTTTCGAAAAAAGGATCCACATAAATAAAAATAATAAAATTTTATTATATTAGATATTAAAATCTAAAATTTTATTAAAAATATTTTTTTGGGAGGGAACTCTACCACCCAACCTACCCCCTATCCACCCCCACCCAAAAAAATATTTTTTTTATAAAATTTTAGATTTTTAATATTTGAATAATAAAAATATTACCACCCAACCCTACCCCCTACCCACCCCCCTTACCCAACACCACCCCCCACCCCAATTTTTTTTATATAAAACTTTAGATTTAAAATTTAAATAATAAAAATATTACCGCCCAATCATACCACCCTACCCATCCACCCACCCCACCCCCACTCACCAACCCCAACCCACCAAATTTTTTTTTAAAAAAAAATTTAGATTTTAATATTTATAAAAATAAAATCTAAAATTTTATTTTAATTTTTTTTTGGGTGGGGTGGGGATGTGGAGGGGGTAGATTGGGTGGGTTGAGTTGGATGGTTATAATTTTATTATTTAAATATTAAAATTAAAATTTTATAAAAAAAAAATTGGGTGGAGTTGGAGGGGGTGGGTAGGGGTAGATTGGATGGTAATATTTTTATTATTTAAATAGTCAAATCTAAAATTTTATTAAAAAAATTTTTTTGGGGTGGGGTGGGGTGGGGGTGGGAGTGGGGGTGGGGATGGTGTTGATGAGGGAGGGGTGGGTGGGGTGGGTAGGGATGAATGGTAATATTTTTTATTATTCAAATATTAAAAATCTAAAATTTTATTAAAAAAAAATTTTTTGTGGGTGGGGGTGGAGGGCCAGGGGTGGGGTGGGTAGGGGTAGGTGGATGGTAGAGTTTAAAATATAAGTATAATATATATATATATATATATATATATATATATATATATATATATATATATTGTAAGCAATTAAAATTTACGATCCAATTAAATGGCGACATGTGGATTTTATTAATTAAATATTAATTTATTTTGAAATTTAAATAAATTAATTCCTAAAGTAAATTAATAAATAATTTGGGCCCAACAAATTAAATGGAGCTTAAATTAAATGAGGCCTGACCCAAGTCAAATAAGCCCCAAATTAAAGGAGGTCTGACTGAAGTCAAACAAGCCCATACAAATTAAATCAGGCCCAAATAAAATAGGCCTGAGTACAGCCCAAACAAGTGGAGGCCCAAGCCCGCAGGATATGGCCCAAATAACTCTGGACCAATCAGAATGTAGGACATTTATGAGGGGGTCTTCACCTCTCACCTATATAAAGGGGTTTCCTCCATTCATTCCAGACACACTGAAGCATCTGAAGACAAAAGCTCTGAAGAGATCAAGAATACGAGCAGTGCTCCCTTGAATACTTCAAGCATCTTCAAGTCAAGAACGGCAAACGATTCGGGATTAAGGTGCGGAGCCCCCCAAATCAAGCGTTCTTCATATACTGAGTTCTTCGGTGTTCTTCGCGCCAAGAACAGCATACGACCCGGGATTAAGGTGCTGAGCCCTCCAGATCGAGTGTTTTCACATCAAATACGTTTAATCCAAACAAAGGCTCGACGCCTCTGGATAAACGTTACAAAGTCCTAAATTCGAGCTCGGACAAGCTTCAATTGAAGATCCGACTCCACACACGCTGTCAAAACAGTCAGCGTACACTCCAGTCAACAAAGTCAAAGTCAGCGCAGTCAACACAGTCAGCGCCGTCAATACAACCAATCAAAGTCAAAGTCCAATTTGGTTCGAGAGAGAAGAATCAGAGGATTGATAGAGATTATTTCCTAAATTATTAAGTTCAATCCATCTGGATTATCTTTGTAATTAACTTGTGTTTATTTTATTATAAATACAAAAATTTGTTGTTACAAATTTTGGCACGCCCGGTGGGACCATCTCTACCTCTCATCTCTTCTCCCTACAAAGATACAACATGACTCCTGTCAAGATCACAGTAGGAAGGACTTCTGCCTCCAAGCTCTCCGCCCCGTTGAGTGAACAAGTTGCTGTTGTTACAAGGAGTATGTCGATGAAAGCTCAGTCAGAGGTCTCCTCCGGCTCTAACTTTTCGATTGAAATGGCTTCGAGAAAACAGCTACCCATGAAAGAGGATAGTGATGAAGATTCTGCATGCTCACACCCTCGTTCATCCTCAAGCTCTTCATCGGACTCAATTGCAGCCCCGGTAATGATGGCCGGCACTACAACTATTGAGGAGCAATTAGCAAATATGATGAAAGCTATCGAAGGGCTCACGAAACATATAGAAACCCAAGACACCAAGATCTCCCAATTGATGAAAAAAGAGACATTGCGGAGACTAGCCGTGCAAACGGAAAAGGAGTTGTGGACGAGAGTGAGGTGGAAGAGTTCACAAAACGCCAAACTACTGAAAAATAGCAAACTGAAAGAGGAGTGCAACTTTCGGCTGATGGAATGCTCCAAGTGGAGCAACTCAAAGATATTATACTTAGAACAATAAAATAAAGATTTGAAGAGAATGCCAAGCCTACCGTCACTTATGTTAAGCCTTACACAAAAAGAGTGAATAACTTAAGGTTGCCACCTGGTTATCAGCCTCCTAAATTCCAGCAATTTGATGGCAAAGGAAACCCCAGACAGCATGTGGCACATTTCATTGAGACGTGCAATGATGCTGGTACTTATGAAGACTATATGGTGAGGCAATTCGTTCGCTCTCTCAAAGGAAATGCCTTTGATTGGTATATCGACTTGCAGCCTGAGTCCATCGACAGTTGGGTACAAATGGAATATGAATTTCTCAATCGTTTCTACAGCACGAGAAGAACCGTTAGCATGACTGAGCTAACTAATACTCGCCAATTGAAGGACGAGCCTGTGATTGTTTATATCAATCGATGGAGAAACTTGAGTTTAAATTGCAAAGACCGATTATCCGGAGAGTCTGCTATCGAAATGTGTATCCAAGGGATGGAGTGGAATTTACTCTACATACTCAAAGGGATTCAGCCAAAGACTTTCGAGGAGTTGGCTACGAGAGCTCATGATATGGAATTGAGCATGGCAGCCAGTGGAATCAAACACTCACCAGTGTCGGATTCTTACAAGTCCAGAGACAGACAAGAAGCCAAGAAAGGGGGCAAGCCTTATGCAAGAAACTCCAATAAAGAATCAATGGCCATAAACACTGCTACAGTCAAGATTCGAAAGAATGGAGATGACAAGAAAGATAAAGGAAAACAAGTTACCCAAGAGTGGGGGCAAAGAAGGTTGACCCTGAAGGAGATGCAAGAAAAAGAGTATCCATTTCTGAACTCTGATGTTTCTGGCATATTTGATGATTTGATGAAAGACAAACTCATCGAACTCCCCGAAATGAAACGTCTAGAGGAAGCGAGTCGAACCAATGACCCAAAATATTGCAAGTACCATAGATTGGTGGGTAATCCCATTCATGATTGCTTCATCTTCAAGGAAAAGATCATGCAGTTGGCTAAGGAGGGAAAGATTGTGTTAGAGGATGAAGCGGCCGCAAACTTCGCTTCCATAAAAGAAGTTCACAATGAAGGCTCTTGTCATGCGGTGAGTGAGGAGGGCAATGAAGATGAACGAGTTGAGAACAAGGAAAAAGCTTATTCTATGAAGGTGACCTTCACAGATGAAGACATGTTGTTGGGTTCACAGCCTCACAACCGACCTCTATTTGTAATGGTTATACGCAAGGGCTGCAAGTAAAGCGTATACTTGTTGACGGTGGCTCAGCAGTAAACATTCTGTCTTTAAGAATGTTGAAAAAGTTAGAGATACCGGTGGATGAACTCAATCATAGCCGATTGATGATCCAATGGTTCAATCATGAAGGGCAAAGGACTCTCGGCACGATTGTTCTCAATTTGATGATTGATGAGATGAGATCAACGGTGATCTTCCATGTCATAGACGCAAAAACTTCGTACAATATGCTTTTGGGGCGCCCATGGCTGCACGAGAATGGTGTGGTCCCTTCTACATTACACCAGTGTTTCAAGTATAGTGAAGGCAACAGTGTGAAAAGGGTATTCGGCGATGATAAGCCGTTTACTGAAGCTGAATCTTACTTTGCTGATGCTAAATACTTCTTCAAGAATACAAAGGAAGTGAACCGAGAAGAAGCCCCAGCACAAGATAATGGGGGCAGTAAACAAATAAAGGAGGAATGTAGCACATCATCCACCACTCTCAAGAAGAACAAAGGCAAAGAGCTTGAGGCCCTGGAAGAATTGACATTGCCTTTAACAAAAATTGATGAAGGTAAGACTTCTTCTCCACCGCTCAAAGGATTCGTACGTCCTATTGAAGGAGCAAAAACCGAGCATGGTGAAGTATTTGAAGCAGAAATATCTAAGTCATATGGCCCGCAAGCTTTCAAACTCCTCAAGAAGGCTGGGTATGAACCAAAGGAGAAACCGGTGATGAGCAAGTTGCCTCAAGAGACTGTTATCCCATCTGAACATAGGCTCAATGCCACTCAGAAACGTTGAAAAATAGTGGCCACACTGTCAAGAATGCTAAGCCAGGTTTGGGATATGTCCCTCAAAAGCCAGTCCGCATAGCAATCAGAAGAGCAAACACAAATTATATCACAGAAGGAGAAGTTTCGTCCACAGAAGACATTTTTGATGAAAGTGGAAGGAAAATCAAGAGGAGTTCTGTCTTCGAAAGGCTTGGAAGTATTTTCGAAAGGCTCGGACCATGTGAAAGGAACAAGATTGGGAAGAAAAATAATTTCAAGTCTCCTAGCTTCCCAAAACTCCGAAGTCGAATCCCTTCTCGTATGAAGAGGCAAAATATCTTGACAGTCTCATGTGGAAGAGATTTGAAGGCTAAGATGCAGACAATTGTCTTTACTAAAGAAGACAATGATGATGATAAAGAAAGTGTAACTTCCACCAACCATATCACTGCTCTTGAGGATTCTCAAGTGGAGGAAGTGGATGCCGAGGATGCCCCTCTGCAATTTGAGGAGGGTGTGAAAGCCACTGTTGATGAGTTGAAAGAAATCAACTTAGGTGACGAAAGCGACTCACGTCCTACTCACATAAGTGTCCTGCTAAGTAATGAGGAGGAAGAACAATATATCAGCCTTCTACGAGAATTTCGGAATGTCTTTGCATGGTCGCATAAAGAAATGCCAGGCTTGGATCCAAAGATCGCAGTGCATCATTTGTCCATCAAAAAGGGAACTCGGCCAATTAAGCAAATGCAGCGTCGATTTCGACCAGAGTTAATTCCATTAATTGAAGATGAAATTAATAAGCTTCTTGAAGCAGGCAAGATCAGAGAAGTCAAGTATCCTACATGGATTTCTAACATCGTGCCACTGAGAAAGAAAAATGGGCAAATCAGAGTATGTGTTGATTTTCGGGATTTGAACATGGCGTGTCCGAAAGATGACTTCCCATTGCCAATTGCTGAGCTCATGATAGATGCAACAACGGGGCATGAGGTCCTTTCGTTTATGGATGGGTCATCTGGCTATAATCAGATTGGTCTGGCTCCCGAAGACCAAGAGAAAACAGCCTTTCGTACTCCGAAAGGAATATATTGTTATAATGTGATGCCATTTGACTTAAAGAATGCTGGTGCCACTTATCAACGAGCCATGCAGAAGATATTTGATGACATGCTTCATAAGATCGTCGAATGCTACGTTGATGATATTGTGGTGAAATCAAAGAAAAAGAAAAATCATCTCCATGATTTAAGGCGAGTGTTTGAGCGTTTAAGGGAGCATCAACTCAAGATGAATCCACTCAAGTGTGCATTTGGGGTTACATCCGGAAAATTTCTTGGATTTATTGTTCGCCGTCGAGGAATCGAGATTGAGAAGGCGAAGATTGATGCAATCATGAAGATGCATGTGCCTCGGAACATCCATGAACTCAAAAGTCTGCAAGGAAAATTAGCATACTTGAGAAGATTCATATCAAACTTGGCCGATCGATGTCAACCGTTTAGTCATCTCATGAAGAAAGGCAGTATATTTGAATGGGATGAAGCTTGCAATAATGCTTTCAATAGCATTAAAGAGTACTTGATGAAGGCACCAGTGTTGTGTGCACCAATACCTGGCCGTCCGTTAATTCTCTACCTAGCTGCTCAAGAACGTTCTGTTGGAGCTTTACTCGCACAAGAGAATGATGATGGCAAAGAAACTGCCTTTTACTATTTGAGTAGAACCATGACTCCAAATGAGTTGAAATATTCACCAATTGAGAAGATCTGCTTGGCCCTTATCTTTGTGATTCAGAAGTTGAAGCATTACTTCCAAGCTCATACAGTTCGACTAGTTTCAAAAGCTAACCCACTAAAGTTCGTCATGTCAAAGCCAGTACTCTCAGATCGGCTTGACAGGTGGTATCTCAAACTTCAACAGTTTGAGATTATATATGTCCCTCAGAAGGCCGTAAAAGGACAAGTGTTGGCAGATTTTCTAGCTGATCATCCAATGCCTGCGGAATGGGAACTGTCTGATGAACTCCCTGATGAAGATGCTTTCGCTGTGGAGATAGCTTCTCCTTGGAAAATGTATTTTGATGGAGCATCTCATAGGGAAGGGGCCGGTGCTGGAGTCGTATTCGTAACATCCAGTGGCGAAGTTTTGCCATTCTCATTTTCCTTAACAGAAAACTGCTCTAACAATGTAGCCGAGTATCAAGCACTCATACTTGGTTTAGAGATGGCCGTCGATATAAAGCAATTACACCTTAAAGTGTATGGTGATTCGTTACTTGTGATAAACCAACTACTTGGGGTGTATGAAGTAAGGAAGCCTGAGTTGTTCCCATACCACAAGTACGCTCAAAAGCTGATGAGCTGGCTTGGTGATGTTGATATCGAGCATTTACCCAGAAGAGAGAATAAGCAAGCTGACGTCCTCGCCAAGCTAGCATCAAATATAGCTATGCCGGAGGCGCAAGTTCAAATTTCAGTGTGCAAAAGTTGGGTTGTACCACCAATCTTCGAGGATGACGATTATGAAGAAGTTGAAAATCATTTGGTGGAGGTCTTCGAAATTGAAGAAGATGATTGGCGTCAACCACTCGTCGATTATCTCAAGTATGATAAATTGCCAAATGAGCCACGTCAAAGGGTTGATATTCGGCGTCGGGCACCTCGATTTATTTACTTTAAAGGCACAATGTATAGAAGATCATTTGATGGAATTTTCTTGAGATGCCTAAGTAAAGAAGAGTCTGTTCAAGCAATGGAGGAAGCTCATTCCGGAATTTACGGTGCTCATCAGTCTGGGCCAAAACTACACTTCAGAGTCAAAAGAATGGGCTATTATTGGCCAACAATGGTGAAAGATTGCATGGAGTATGCACAAAAATGTCAGGCTTGCCAATTTCATGGGAACTTGATCAATCAACCTCCGGAGCCTTTGCACCCGACAGTTGCTTCATGGCCTTTTGATGCTTGGGGATTAGATGTGGTGGGGCCTCTCACAAAATCTTCTGGTTGTCATCTCTACATCCTTGCTGCCACCGATTACTTTTCCAAATGGGCTGAAGCTGTGCCTTTGAGGGAAGTAAAGAAGGAAAATGTTACTGATTTCATTCGGATCAACATCATTTACAGATATGGTGTTCCCCGCTATATCATCACCGATAATGGAAAGCCATTCAGCAACAGCTGGATCGATAAGTTGTGTGAAAAGTTCGACTTCAAACAAAGAAAGTCATCAATGTATAATGCAGCTGCCAATGATCTAGCTGAAGCATTCAACAAAACCCTATGTAGTCTGTTGAAGAAGGTGGTCTCCAAGTCTAAAAGAGATTGGCATGAAAGAATAAATGAAGCTTTATGGGCGTACCGCACCACCTATAGAACTCCTACTCAGGCTACTCCGTATTCTTTGGTTTATGGTGTTGAAGCTGTGGTACCTCTCGAGAAACAAATTCCTTCTTTAAGGATGGCCATACAAGAAGGCTTAACCGAAGAAGAAAATGCAAAGTTGCGCCTTCAAGAGTTAGAAGCTCTAGATGAAAAGAGGTTAGAGGCACAACAAAGACTTGAGTGTTATCAATCTCGCTTATCCAGAACATTCAACAAAAAGGTGAAGATACGTTCTTTTCAAGTTGGCGACTTGGTGCTTGCCGTGAGAAGACCTATTGTGGTCACACATCGTGTTGGAAATAAGTTTCTCCAAAAATGGGATGGCCCTCATGTTGTAAAGGAAGTATACACAAATGGCGCCTACAAGTTGATATCAGAAGATGGCGTAAACATTGGCCCCATAAATGGGAAATTCTTGAAACGCTATTACGCGTAAAACAACTACAAGATATTACGCTCCTTGATATGAGCTAAAACTGTCCACATGATACTCCTTGATATGAGTTTAAACTATCTGACACAAATAATGCAAGGCTCCTTGACACGAGTATAAACTGTCTACAAGTTCAAATTCAAAACTCATTGACATGAGTATAAGTTGTCAGCAAATTCAAACACAATGCTCCGTGACGCATGAGCCTAAACTGCATGTAACTCCTGGTCTGCACGAGTATAAACTGTGTACGACAAATTCCTGGTCCACACGAGTATAAACTGTGTACGACAAACTCCTGGTCCACACGAGTATAAACTGTGTACGACAAACTCCTGGTCCACACGAGTATAAAATGTGTACGACAAACTCCTGGTCCACACGAGTATAAACTGTGCACGACACACTCCTGGCCCGCATGAGTATAAACTTTGCACGACACCCCCATTCAAATCACACCATGTCCCTTTGAACTACGTTATGACTTGATTCTCTTTAAAGAGATACGTAGGCAGCTTAGAATCCAACTAAGTTCAGTCATTACATAAGTTTTCTTGTGTAAAATCATGTGGCAGTTGAAGAAGTTATTGAATTACAGTGGTGAAGTAATGAAGTTACATTCCAACGATGAGCCACCGAAGTTCGCAATTGCTTCATATTACTCCCCTTGTAATAATCTTATTAACAACAGCCATGCATCGTCAAGCAATCACCAAAATGGAAAAGAAGCAGAAATGCCACCTTAAAGGAAGAGAGACGAGGCTGATGTTGCTCTGTCGATTCCATCTCAAGGAAAGAGTGGCGATGTTGATGTTGCTCCGTCGGTTACATCTCAAGGAAGAGTGGCGAGGTTGAAGTTGCTCTGTCGATTCCATCTCAAGGAAGAGTGGCGATATTAATATTGCTTTGTCAAATCCATCTCAAGGAAGAGTGGTGATGTTGATGTTGTTACATGGTGAGGCCAATGTTGCACTGTCGATTCCATCTAAAAGTAAAAAAAAGAAGAGTGTCAATGATGGTATTGTTTCACGTTGATAGAAGTTCTGCAAAAAAAATTGAAGGGGTTGAAATTAATTTTAATTTATGGATTTAATTAATTAAAAGACCCGAAATAAACTCATAGGGTCAATTAATTATTAAATTCAAGATTATAAATTAAACATACATATGAAGGTGGTTAGAATGATGATGATGAATGATTAAATTAATTTATATTTAAGTGGAATAGACTTATAATATGAATTAATTTAATAATAAAGAAAGCCCAAATTGGTTGATGTTTGGGGCAATTTGGGCCACTGGAGTGAATAATTAATAAATCCAACAAATTTGAAGCCCGTTTGATTAATAAATCCAACAAAGTTTGAAGCCCAAAGCAAAATTAGTTGGGCCATGTGGGAGTCAAAATTGACTTAAAAAGTCAAAATTGGGGGGTTGGCTATGAGATTAATCTCCAGCAAGAATTGCTTTACTGCCCATCCGCCCCGATCGCCGCGCTTCTGCTACCAGCCACCATCACTACTGCTGAAATCGAGTGACGTGCACTGTCGAAGTCCATTCACGATGCTGCCACAGATCGTTCTCCTTTGCCTAATCTCGAAAACCGCCGCCAGAGGCATGAACATGAGGCCACATGCATCACAATCACCACCACCGGTCTCCGCCGAGGCCACTCTCTCGCCGAAAATCCTCACCGCCGCCCGGTTCGCTGTAAACACCACACCAGCCGGATCTGCTTCCGACTAGTATCCACTGGTCTCCGCTGCTTCTGGGAGCGAACGTCACCGCTGCACAAGATTGCCGCCACCGAATCCTCTCGCCGCTTCGGATCCACCGTGCACCTCTAGTTGTCGACCTCCAGCTGCTAGAAGCACCTGCAACCACTATCTGCCGAGGCACCCGCACACATCCTCGCTGGATCCGCCGCCACAAGCAAGCCCAGTTGGCCGCCAGTCCCGCCATCGATCGCCTGCTGCCGGATCCATCGCTCGACCATCGATCATCGAGGAAGCCCCTTCACCAGATGCACACGATCGCCCCCACCGCTGGAGTTGTCGACAGCCGCTGCTGAAAGAATCGCCGGGAGAGGCCGCGTTGAAGGACAAACCGAGGGATAAACATCCGAGCCTGCACTGCCGCTCGAAGAGAGATGCCTACCCCCTCAAGTTCTGTAATTCGAAGGAGAATTCTCCGAAGTCACTTTATTCTTTGAGGGATAATTCGAGGGACCAAACGTTAAGGGACGAGGCAACAGTCGCTGCCTATCTTTACCTTCATGGAACTGCTCATCGTCAACCACCAAGCAATTACTAGTTTTGTCGCAAGCGCCAAACAATCCAGAGCCAGTCGATCATGTGCCGTCAGCGCCGCTAGTGCCCATCAGCCGTCGGGAACCGATTGCCGCGCCATCGCACGCACTTTCGCCACCGGAATCAGGCCCCAACCATCGATACTCACGACCCTCGCTGTTGTTTGAGCCACTGCGATTGATGCCCCGGAATTGTGAAAACACCAAGAACTTTGCCTGAAAACTCAAGAGCAGCCACAATCAAGCTGTGGCAACACCAAGAATTGATCTGCCGAGGGACATTTACACACACACAACTTGGTAACTGAAGAGCAGCCACATTCGCACACAACTGTTGCCAAGGGATAGTGGTTAATTCCGTTGAGGAACAACCAAGAGACATGCGGTAACTTCGTAAAGGGACAACCGAGGGACAGCCCTTAACTCCGTAAAGGGACAATCGAGGGACGGTGGTTATTTCATAAAGGAGCAACTGATAAGGGACAAAACTCAGTATGCTATTCTTTCGAAATAATAACCAGGTTGACAGAAAAAAAAATAATACAAAAAATAAAAAATAAAAAAATTGAAGAAAAGAAAAGCAGAGCTGTAAATGTCTTACAGTCGTTGGTGAAAAAAATCAAAGACCTTGGGCATTCTTATATAGTGAAGAGGCTGCAGCAAATTATGAAAATAATTTGCATGAGTGAAATCTCTCAGGATCTCAAGAGATTTCTTTTATTTTGAGCAAAGATATGAAAATTATCTTGATGAGCAAGAATTAAATCTGCTCCTCTTTTCTGTCTCCCGTATCTTGTAATTAAGCAGGGAAGGAGGTTGATTTGGGCCTAGGAAGATGAATTGGGCTCAAGAAAATAAATGAGGCCACTTGAGAAATAAAAGGTTGGGCCAAGAAAAAAACTATTACTTGGATAAAGTAATTTTTCAATTACAAAAGCCCAAATTATAAATGCTGAAAATAAAAGGAACTTTTGCGATTCCTTCACAACAAGACATGGCGTCCGTGAAACAAATCGCAAGGGGGCATTTGTAAGCAATTAAAATTTACGGTCCAATTAAATGGCGACATGTGGATTTTATTAATTAAATATTAATTTATTTTGAAATTTAAATAAATTAATTCCTAAAGTAAATTAATAAATAATTTGGGCCCAACAAATTAAATGGAGCTTAAATTAAATGAGGCCTGACCCAAGTCAAATAAGCCCCAAATTAAAGGAGGTCTGACTGAAGTCAAATAAGCCCATACAAATTAAATCAGGCCCAAATAAAATAGGCCTGATTACAGCCCAAACAAGTGGAGGCCCAAGCCCGCAGGATATGGCCCAAATAACTCTGGACCAATCAGAATGCAGGACATTTATGAGGGGGTCTTCACCTCTCACCTATATAAAGGGGTCTCCTCCATTCATTCCAGACACACTGAAGCATCTGAAGACAAAAGCTCTGAAGAGATCAAGAATACGAGCAGTGCTCCCTTGAATACTTCAAGCATCTTCAAGTCAAGAACGGCAAACGATTCGGGATTAAGGTGCGGAGCCCCCCAAATCAAGCGTTCTTCATATACTGAGTTCTTCGGTGTTCTTCGCACCAAGAACAACATACGACCCGGGATTAAGGTGCTGAGCCCCCCAGATCGAGTGTTTTCACATCAAATACGTTTAATCCAAACAAAGGCTCGACGCCTCTGAATAAACGTTACAAAGTCCTAAATTTGAGCTCGGACAAGCTTCAATTGAAGATCCGACTCCACACACACTGTCAAAACAGTCAGCGTACACTCCAGTCAACAAAGTCAAAGTCAGCGCAATCAACACAGTCAGCGCCGTCAATGCAACCAATCAAAGTCAAAGTCCAAGTTGGTTCGAGAGAGAAGAATCAGAGGATTGATAGAGATTATTTCCTAAATTATTAAGTTCAATCCATCTGGATTATCTTTGTAATTAACTTGTGTTTATTTTATTATAAATACAAAAATTTGTTGTTACATATATATATATATATATATATATATATATATATATATATATATATATATATATATTAATTTATTAATATTTTATACTATTTTTATATATTAATATAATCAATTACACATCAATGGAAGGTTTGAAATGACACGATTTGAGTAAGGATTTGAAACTCATTCAAAAACAACTAAAAAAATTTAAAATCAAATTCATGATTTGAAATTCATTGATTTAAAATATTAAATTTATAAATCCGTTGATTTCAAATAGCATCCAAACATGATGGATGAATTTTAGGGAGATTTATCCAAACACAGCCTAATTGTACTATAGAAACAAAAAGTCTTCTTTGCAACTGTAATTCACATGCAATGAACAAGTTGGCAATATAACAATTTCCCTTTGAATTTTTCAATGCGCGTCTCACTAGTCACTTAGTTGACCTCATCATAATTTGGAATTTACGCATTAATATGATTATTTATTCACCTTTTCCAAAAAAAAATAAAAAAATTATTTATTCTATCTTATAAAAATAATATATTAAAAAGATTATGTAAATTTTATCAGTCATACGCATAAACGTCATGTTTTTATATGAAAATTTTATTTTCATTTAGTAATACTTTAATTTTATGAGATTTTTAAAGAATAATATTTGCATACATATATTAATAATTATCATGACACGGTGTAATTAACCCTAAGTCAGCTCTGAAAGTCAACTTAATTAGTAGAGTCAACTAAATTAATAGAGTATGCTTATATAAAGTAATATACACACACAAGAGTGATGATTTCAGAATATTGACTGATCTTATCTCATCTCATCTAACGCCATGGTGGGAGCTCCAGTTTCTTACTCCGGCAACCAGCCTCAGCCGCCGCCAGCCGGTACCACCGGAAAACCTTATTTATGATTTATTTTATATATAAAGTGTTGGATCCATCCTAATAATCATGCTTAATTAATTCTAATTGTGATTAATTAATTTTTATAGGTTCTAATCCGGCAATGAATCCACAGCCTCAGATGGGTCAGGTGTATACTTCGCCCGGTGCACCTCTCTCCACGCTCTTACCGTACAACGGCGGACCGTCTTCTCCTTTTCCGACAGCCACCGCTCCACCACCGACCGGTTTTCCGCCGTCATCTGCACCACCGCCGACCGGCTTTAACACAAACCAATATCTCTTCCCTCCCAATCCAGCAACTCCTTTCCCGCAAACTTCCGCCCCTTACCCCAATCCGGCATCCGCCGTGCAGCCACCTCCGTTTCCGCCGTGTTCGACCGCCCCTCCGCCGCCGTATTCGACTCCCAATACTTATAATAATCCGGGTCAGCCACAGTATAACGCCGGTGGTTACCAGGCGCCGAACGCTTATGCTCAGCCACCACCGGCAAATCCGGCGGGTGGTTATCAGCCGAATTATTCGCAACCTCCACCAGCCTATACGCCAGGTAATTAATTAAAACTCCCATAATTTATTTTTTTTAAATCCATTTTCTTTAAATGAAGATGTTAATCCATGTTTAATATATTGATTAAGCTAATGACGGTGATCTGATTGTGATCGGTACAGGTGCTGCTGGATACGGCGGCCATCCGGCCACCCAAGCGCCACCTTATGGAGCTTACTCAGCACCTCCTCCGACCAATCCAGCCACCCAAGCACCACCTTATGGAGCTTATTCGGCACCTCCTCCGACCAACCCCGCCGCCACCTATCCTCCCACCGGCCCCGCCGCCGCCTATCCTCCCGCGGGCGGAGTCTACCCAACGCCTTCACCTACCACCGGAGTTTATCCACCACCCCACTATTAATGCATTATGATGTTGATGCTTTTGGACTTATTTTCCTAATTTCAAACTTGTTTTCAGATTCAAAATATTTGTAGAGATTTGTTATGCTTCAATTATATATGGATTCTTTTTGAGCTTTCCATCGTAAACATCTTCACATTCCAACTTCTCTTCTAATCTTGTATTGCAGTTTTTAAATGAATTGATAACAAAACATACTAAATCATCGCCACATCTTCTAAGGATTTAATGATCAGTATAATTTTTTTATAATTTTTTTTATGTTATAAAAAATCAATATGGAAATTCAACTTTGACAATTCTTTTTTTTTTTTTTAAAGCTCTCATGGTATATTAGGTTTCGTTGAATTTTGAAGTTTCTCTGATAGATCCCTCCGTACCAAATGCCAATCAACTGTAAATAATTTTTAAGTAAAAATCTATGAAATATAGGGATTATATGTATTATTTATTGATGTTAATTTTGAAATTAAAGTATATAATGAGATTATTGTGTTGAGTAAATTTATCATTTTGAATTATTCAAATGTATTGGGACGGATGTAAATAAAAAGTGCAATTCTTGTTTAAGACGGTCTCACACAAGTTTTTGCCACAAGTTTTTGCCAAATAAAAATTGTCTGCATCGCTCTCGACGGAACTATCAATTTTGTCATTTTAAGTCTAAACTCTATAGGTATCATTTTTCTATTTTTGTTAATGAAAAAAGTATAATATGTTATTTGTGTTAGTTATTGATGACAATTTTGAAAGTAAAATATATGGTGATATTATTAGAGCATCTACAACTGTGCGTTAAAGCACTATTTTAACGCTAAATCAATTGTCCAACAATGCACTAATACATTGCGTTAATTTAGATAATAATCCACGGTGTTGCGCCACATGTAGCGCATAAAATTTATGCACTATCCTTCATGCTATCTCTTTTTTTTATTACATATATTTATCCACTATCTTAGAATATTATAAAATTAATATGAATCTAATTATTTTAATTTTATATTAATGGTAATTATTATTATTATTTTAGTTTGTTTAAATTTTTATATTACATAGTACATATTTATTTTAATTTATTTTATTTATACTAGTTTATTTATCTAAATTATACTTCCTCCGTACCACCACAAGGGTGGCAAAACTTTTTAGCACGTGCGTAGATTAAGGGATATAATATTTAATGTGTAGATGAGGAGAGAGAAATAATATTTTAATGTAAAGTTGATAGGTGTATTAGTGCATGGATCCCATGGAGATAGTATATTAATTGTTTTGTGTGCGTCTCTTTTAGGAAATGCACCTCTTGTGTTGGGACAGATGAAAATGGCAAAATGCACTCCTTGTGGTGGGACGGAGGGAGTAATTTATAATAAATATATTACATTTATTAAATTAATATAATAAATACATAAATTAGTAAATTTATTAAATTTTTAATTTAATTTAATTAAAAATATATAATTTATTAAATTAAAATATTATATGAATATTAATTTAAAATTAGTATAAAATAGAATATTCTTGAAATATTCTGTATAGTGCAAACTGCTCGAGTTATATTGTAATTCTGCGCTAAAAATATGTAAAATATGCGCTAGAATAGAGCAATCTGCTGGAGATGGCCTTATATTGAGTAATTTTGCTATTTTACATTGTTCACAATGTATATACTCACTCTAATCATCCTTAATGCATCAATTTTACTATTTTGGGTTGTACATTCTTATTGTATCGATCCATTTCTCTTATTAGATAAATGAGAGCCACACATATCATAATACAATTAAAATATGTAACTCACACCCCGACTAATACAATTATTCACTACACATAAAATAATAATACTCTTTAATTCATGTGCAAAAAATAAATGGATACATTGACAATGAACAAAGGAAGTATTAGACAGCCGAAAATAAAAAATGTCCGCATTGCTCTGATACGGATGGAGTCACTTTTAGGGTATAATGACACTTTGTATTTTAAAATTTTTCATCTTTTCCATTTTGGTCTGTTTCATAAAAGTTTTCCCCTTCTTAAAAATAAAAAAGTCATAATAACTGCTCTCTTTCATACTCTCTCCGTCTCATTTCAATTTTTAAGATTAAGGAATATAGTATTTTAATTAATGTATAATGAGTTGTATATAAAATTTTAATATACAGTAGATAGATGTATTAATGTTGTGTGTGAGTGATATATTTAATTATTTTGTGTGGAGCTCATCTACCAAATAAGGAAATATACATATTGAATTGAGACGTCAAAATAAAAAATATGTAAAAATTAATATGACACTGAGGTAGTACATTCTATTTACACTTTAAAAAAAAACTTTAGCTACCTAACACTTGACCTACTTTAATATTTATTTATTCTAAAAAAAATTATAATACCCAGAAAGTTAAAATTTTCTTAATCTATGTGCCTTGTAAAACGTTAAAACAATTTTTTTTAAAAAAAAGAAGGGAATATTATTTTGTAATAAATTAGTAAATAATAAAGTATAGTATTAAATGTGTTAGGTATGAATATGACTCTTTCGTAAATAAAGTGTCTGGGGTTTGCCGTGGGTGATTGTTTTAACCTTTTATATATTTTGTAGGACAAACCAAAATAATAATTAAGATGAAAATTAAAGAGAGATGAAGGAAGTATTATTTCTCTTATAAAAATATAAAAATATATATCATATATTATAATTTGAGTAGGAATAATATTATAATTAAAGTGTATTTTTTTTTTTGATAACCCGGTGTCATTTACTAGTGTTTATATTTTGAATTTGGATGCACCGTGCACTCATTTGCCTTAATTTTATGATAATAAAGCCATAAATTATTTTTTAGAGATAAAATTCGACGTTATGCTCAGTATACTTATAATTCATAAATTTATTTTATTTATTGTAGTATATAATTTTAAATATTAAATTATTTTTTATAATTACATATCTTACCCCAATTTATTTATTTATTTTTTAATCCACCCTGCATCTATTCAATGGTAAATATCACAATTGGTCTTGTAAATATGACCGATTTCAACTTTAGTCCTTTATCATTTGCAATTCTCAATTTTGGTCTTTTTTTGTTCAATTTTAGTCCTTTTAGTCCAAATTTAGCCATTTGCTCAAATTTGGTCATGTTTTTTTGTCCAAAATTGGTCCTAAATGTATAAAATTTGGACAAAAAATGGACTAAAAAGGACCAAAATTGGACAAAATGATCAAAATCGAGAATTGTAGGAAAAAAATTGACTAAAGTTGGAATCGGTCATACTTACTGATATTTACCCATCATCCTCTGGCGACTATTTTATGATTTCAATTAGAATTGATTTTTTAAAAAACAGGATTTACACACACATAATTGCAGGATTCTACCGAACATGTGACGACCAAATGCCGCCACCTCCTCCGACCGGCGGCGTCTACCCAACGCCTCCAACAACCGGCGAAGCTTACCCACCCCATCATTAATGTATATCTAAAAATACTTTCTCATTCTAAATCTGAGAGTCAAATCTCAAAATTGATGGTTTTGGAGCTCTTTCTTTCTTTTCATTCATCCTTGTTTTAACTTATGTGTGGATACATTTGTTCTCTGATTTTTTTTAAATTTATTTATTCATTTTTTCCAGCTTTCTATCATTTCATTTTCCTCACTTAGTTAAAGAAATTATTAGAATATATGGTATCATATGTTAGATATATGTGGTCGTCATCATTATCGGAACTCCGATGTCGAGGTCGGAGCTTGGGCAGAAGGTAGGTACTCAGATTCCAATCTGTTATTCACGAAGAATAATATGACACGCTCCACCCCGTAAGATATCACGAATTGGGTTGATAAGGGAAGCTAATGGGCCAAGTTTTGTTAAAACAAAACTGGCCCAATACTTTGAGAATTTGAAGGCCATCAATTTGGGCCAACATGCCCAATGGGCCTAACAAATCTCCACCTTGGCCCAAATCATCCACCGTCGTGTTCATCTATGTAGGAATTCATCATCGCACATTTTTTCGGACACTTACAAAACAAAAAACACAAAGTTAAATGCAATAACCAGAAATTTTGACAAACACAACGTAAGACAAAAGAATTGACACAAAGTTAAGAGTATCACGAAGATACACATATCTTAAGTACCAGCAAAGATAACAGACACACAGTCTAAAAGTATAATCACCAAGATCAGAACTCATAGTTCCCACGACACACAAACAATTCACATAGAAACAAATAAACTAAGCACAAAACTAACAAGAGATCACAAAGATCATGAATACACAATTCATAACATTTATCACGAAAAATGGAATACAAAATTCACAAGACACATAGTCTAATCACAAAGAAACACAAGCTAGCTATCACATTACGTGACATAGACACTCCACAAAGAAGCACACACAGTAATTAATAATCAAACATTATACAAACATTTGAACACACACAACATGTTCTACCTCACTAAAAGAAACAAATGAACATGTAGACTAGGCACAAAAGCATAAAGATAACATATATGCAAATACTCTACCTCACTAGGAGCAGCCTAAAACCTAGCAAGTTTAACACATAAACAAGCACAAAACATAGAAAACAAATTTCAATAATTTTCACACAAAGAAAACACATAGTTTTAAAGTGAAATCACACAATAAGAAAACACATTTCAACAAGTTTTCACACAAAGAAAACACAAATTCACAAAGAAAAAGAATTAAAATTTACTCACTATAATTCACATTTATTGTAAACTATACTAGAGTTTAAGAATAAATAACTTTTTTTTACTTATATTTGAGAATAATTTATTTATTTTATTAAATAAGCTAAAATCTCGAGGACACTGTGTCCCCAAATCTCACATTTTATGAAAGTTATACTCTTTATCAGTATTAAATGGATATATTCTTTAGTATAAAAATGTGTGCCTTTTATTTCATCTAAAAAAAAAATTTTTTTAAAAAAATGTACATCCTTATTAATTAAAGTGTATATCTTTTAGTATAATAATGTGTACCTTTATTAATGTAAGTATATACCCTTTCACAACTCACATGAGGTCTAACTCTATTATATAAATTGTGAAATATTTCATATGTATTATAATTTTTTTTTTGAATGTGATGATAATAGTAGGAAAAATGATGAATTTGTTTATGCATAGAATAGATTTTGAAAATTTGTCTATTATTGTAAATTATTTACTTGAATAATTAAATTTAGGATTATTTTTGGTGCACTCTGTGCATCTAATGGTTTATAGTGTAAAAGTTAGAGTATAGTAAATAGTTAGTGTATTTATTTTTGATTATTTTATTTTATTTGGTGGTTAGAATTAAATAAGAATTTGATCTAACGTTTTAAAACATGCAGGTACACTAAATTAAATAAGAATTTAATTTAACTTTTTAAAATATACAGGTGCACTGATTCATCGGGTGCCCTATAGTTTAATTATATTTTTAAATTTGATAAATTATACTTCTTCGGTCCATTCATAAGGTATTCATTTACTTTTTGTACGTGAATTAAGAAGTATTATTATTTTATATAAAGTGGGTAGTTGTATTAATAATGAGTGGTTTGTATGTGTGAGACACTTTTACTAAAAAGAGAAAATAGATACCTTAAGAGTAGACGGGTGGAGTATAAAAAACATGAATTGGAAATTAAAATTAAAAAAAAATTATTATTTATTAAATTAAATTTATTTCGAATATTTTATCATCGTGGTTGGCGGTTTATCCAAATTATAATTATATTTTTAATTTATAAATGAGGATGGTTTAGGTGAAGGGAAAATATTAAAATGAGTCATTTCAAATTTGTTAAATTCTCAATTTTGATCCTTTATTATTTGATTTTAGTCCTTTCTGTTCATAGTTAGTCATTTTTTCAAATTCAATCCTATAAATTTGGATCAAAATGGACAAATTAATCCTATCCGTCCCCTTCAAATAGTGTATTTTTTTTTATTTTGGACGTCCCACAAAAAAAAGTTCCCTTTAATTTTTACACACATGGTATCCAATATCCACAAACACCTACTAATACAATTAAAATATGGGGGCCACACTCCCACTAATATAACTACCCACTACAAACTCACTCCGTCCCCGCACAAGAGGTGCGTTTCTTTTTTGCACGTAGATTAAGAGATATAATATTTAATGGGTAGTTGAGGTGAGAGAAATAATATTTTAATGTATAGTGTGTGGATTTATTAGTGTGGTGTGTGGGTCCCATTGAGATATATTAATTGTTTTGTGTGGGTCTCATTTACTAAAAAAGAAAATACACCTCTTGTGTTGGGACGAACGAAAATGACAAAATGCACCCTTTGTTGTGGGACGGAGAAAGTATTAAATAATAATACTTCTTAATCCACGTGCAAAAAATTAAAGACTCTCTTTCTATGGGACGGAGGAGTATATTTTAAAGGGATAAATTTGAAAATTTTCTAACATAAAGGATAAATTTGCACAAAATTATAGGACTGAATTTTTGGAAAAAGAAAAAAAAAGAGTACTATATTTGGGCAAAAAGATGAAAATTAAACCTATCAAAATTGAGAATTTAACAAACATAAAAATTGTTGCCAATAGGATCAATCTTGATATTTTCCAAACAACCCATCACGAAGCGGTAGAGAAACTCCTTTTTTTTTTTAATAAAAAAATATAATAGCCCTAATTTCAGAATTCTAAAAATTTGCAGTGTTTATCTCTCTCAATCGCATCTCGAAACTCACTCACCTGTTTCCCATCAATTATACACCACAACAAGCAATCACGAAGCTGTAGAATTTCCTTTCTTAGAAGGCACAAACGACAGCCACGCTCGACTTGGTTCTCCTATATCTTTACATCTGTTCAGGTTTTCCTTTTTCCTCTAGTCTTGAAATTTTCTGTAATTGAATGGCTGGATTGTATTGTTTGTTGATTGCTGTTTTACACTGAAAATTGGGTTCTTGTTTATTTTAATTTCTGTCAGCAATAAGGGAAGTTTCCCCATTTTAGTGGTTGTTTCTCTCGAGTTGACTGCCTAAAATCTTGTGAAGACATAGCACCAATAGCATCTTGTGGAATATAAATGTTAACAAATGCATTTTCTTGCTGCGTTATGCCTCTAATTAATATTCAAGCTGGTAAATTCCCATACACCTTATATAGGCTCTTAAGGTACCATGTGTTCATCATCATACCTTCAAAATTTAAGATGATCATACTGACATAGATATGCAATAGTATCATATAAGCTCTTGATCTATATTCAAATGAAAATCTGTCAGTTATCACACTTTCACTAAGAATTCTTGATCAAGAAATCAACTGATTGCACCACCTATTATTCTAAAATATTAATACAGAAAATTAAATAATCTTCACCTGGTAAACACCTCAACTTTGAGGTGTCCCTACACCCTAATGACCTCTGATTATTGCTCCAATGGATTTCATTGATTTTTATTCTATTGTAATTTGATAGACTAGATGCATGGTGTGTTTTGAGGAATATTTGAAGAATAATTTGATAATTGATGTGCTGGTGAACTGTTTGCTAGAAATACAAAAGTTTACTATGTTGATATTATTTGCGTTTAACCTGCTTCTGTGATTTTTTAAAAAAAATTGGAATTTACCAAGATCATTACCATTCTTTGGTTTGTTCACCCGAGATGGTCTCACGCAAGTGTGCCCCAATTATGTCCACATGATCTGTGTTATTATCTTATTTACGAGTTATTATGGATTATTATGTGATATTATGTGTTTTCTATATTTGTTTGGTTAGGTAAATATGTACCATGTAGCATGTACTTATATATATATATATATATATATATATATATACATATATATATATATATATATATATATATATATATTTTGTAATAAAACTGATCAGGTGTATAAGAGGGAGGAGAAATGGTGGAGCTTAAGTTTTTTGGAATGGATTTTAGCTGCGCGCTGAACTCACTAAGCAGTGGTGAATTCCCAGAAAAAGATTGTTTGCTTCCCTTAATATCAAAGATATTGGGTTACTGTATCGTCGCGGCCTCCACAACTGTTAAACTCCCACAGGTGATTGTTTTTTTTTACTTATTTTAGTGTCTGAGTATCATCTTTGTTTTTAAATCAAATTTTCATTTGCGTGTTCACTGTGTTGAATTTTTATTTTTATTCTATTTGAATTTGAAATATGCATCCATGGTGTTTTTTGGGAGTATTTGAAGAATAATTTGATGATGTCGTGCTGGTAAACCACTTGTTAGAAATACAATGTTTCAAGCGTTGAGATTATTTATGGTTATCCTTGCTTCTGGGTTTTTTTTATGAGAAGATCGGAAGTTGACCAAGAATCATTACTACTCTTCCGTTTATCCACACGAGAATAATTGCTAAGTGCACAGAAATTTTTGGGTATTCCGAATTGTGCTAGAGTTTCCTCAAATATGCTCAATAATTCAATTATTTTTGCTCATGGTGAAGTCTTTCTAGTTTGGAATGCTGTGATCTATTGATGAATTAATTATGGAGAATTTTGAACTTTTGGTTAATCTTCAAGTTATATTTCTGCACATCCACAGCTGGGATATGTGCATATACTGATGGTTTGGATTTGCCTTTAAGTGATTTGTTTGGTAAATAACCGAATAAAAGGTAATGTTAAGTCTTGTATGTATTTTGGATACGAGCCTTAATGTTGAGTGGTTAAACACCTAGAAAATCTACAGAAGAGAATGAATAACACTCTTGAAAACTAATTTTCATCAATTCTTCGTGCCTAAACAAGCCAGAGTCGATCTAGGAACTCTTAAGTTGTATATCCTGGTAAAGTTAATTAAATGCAATGATGACGTTTTCTAGATAAGAAAAATCATGCTTCATTCACCCTCCAATGTTGTATGAGGGTGTCTTTTCTCAAATTTGCTAACTAAAGAGTTAGCTTCCCCCCCCCCCCCCCCCCTCTCTTAGAGTGTCTTTCTATTCGCTTCTATTGCTTTAATACATTTAATATGTTATCAAGCTACTGAATAACAATAAAAATACCAGGGAAAATTCAAGCATGTTTCTACACTTTTCAATCATATTTGAGTCTTAAATTAAATGTAGTCAAACAGGTATATATGACACCAATAGGACTTTGAAAATTAGAATTTTAGTTATTCCATGCTATGTCATATATGTTGTAAGAATATACAAGATGTACTGTTTTCTGAAACTCTTGCAAATAATCTGTAGTTTAAAGGGATTCCTCAGCAAATTCTCTTGACCCATATGCATGGTTATAGGTTCTTGTATTTTCGAAACAAAACTCATTATTAAAGATTCCTTTTTGTGAATGACTAGTTATTTTCAAATTTAATTTTTCTAAAGACCTCTCTAATTAAATAACTCAACAGTGATCTGTGTATCATAATGGTGTTAAAGCATTAAGCGTGAGAAGATGTATGCAAATTTAGGACTAAAATAATTAGATATTTTTAACTCCCAAACCGATTAGCCTAGTCTGGACTGCAGATAGGAGACCTGACTTTTCCTTCAAACTTTTGAGCATTTTAAATGGCAAATGCAGATTTGATCCTGTCCCTTGTTTTTCTTGCTCAGGATGAATCTCTTGTCTGTTTTAGCTTCTTACCTTTTTAATTTGTAGTATTTCTTAAAAGTTGTGTTTCCCTGCCTGAAGAAGTAGGAGGGATGAAAAACATTTTTAAGGGAAAGGTCACCCATACATAAATATTTATCCTATCGTGTCCAGACTAAGAATTGTAGGTTTTATGCTACCTAATTACCGGGGTACAGTTATTGTTTCATTTCAGCAGTTGATCGCAATTACCAATGCCGCTAAATAATTTTTTTGGTTCTCTTTTCAGATTATGAAAATCTTGAAGCATAGTAGTGTCCGAGGGCTAAGTGTCATTGCTTTTGAACTTGAGGTTGTTGGCTATACAATTGCTTTGGCTTATTGTCTTCACAAAGGACTTCCCTTTTCAGCATATGGGGAGTTGGTGTTCTTATTAATTCAGGGTATGTACTCTATATCTTCTTTGTTCATCTCTCGTTAGTGATGAAAAAGGCAGCAAAAGAAAGAAGATTAATGATAGCCTGTGGGAATAAGGGCTTTATAGTGCAAAGGTCTGATTTCATCCCTTCGAAAATGGTGGAGGGGGAATGGAAAAAAGGTTTTTGTTATTTGTTAGCTGAAGAAATTTCTGGATATTAGTGGACATTTTATGAAATCACAGATCATGTTTAAAATTTAAATTCTATCTATTGCGTCATAAAACAATCATTTGGTGAACTAATAGTTTGATATGGCTGCTTCTAGCTATGTGTCGTTGAAGGTCTCTTTGTGAAGAAAGAGATTTTTTTGGGAATAGAATGTGATTGAAATTTAATTTGAACTAAAATGAAAATGAATTGGTGCTTCTAGAATTCAGTATAGAATTTATCTCGAATCATTTTATGGTTATACTTACTGAATTCTCTGGAGGTGAATAGTTGCTTAAATATTAACTATTAGTATTAGATAACATAAAACAAGATTAAATATCAAACAAAATACTGAAATGGAGCTTGATCAATAAAATAACACTCTAGTGTTCTCGGTATAATAATGAGTATTACTTTGATTGTAGAGGGAAATGACTTTCATACCCCTCAATTTCGGGAACTTTGGCTCAGTAGTGATTCCCATGGATTGGGGAATCAAACTGCTATTTCGAAACTCTCCAAATTAACTTTTATTAATTCTCATTCCCATTCCCTTTCTCTTTCTCTAAACCAAATGGCAAACACCCTCTCTTTCTGCTAAATTGCATTGACTGATTAATCCAAAAATTATTTTTTCTAACATGTATTCCTCTTGTTTTGCAGCCATAGTTCTTGTAGCAATCATTTACTACTTTTCTCAACCGATGGGAACTAAGACATGGATCAGAGCATTAGCGTATCCTTTGCACACTCCCTTCATCAACATTTCACTTACAAATTATGTATACAACAGAATGCCATCTGATATATGCCTCACATGTTTCTGGATTCTTGTAGTCTATTAGTTGTTGATGAAAATGAACTCTACATTTCCTTAATGATTTACTACAGATACTGTGCATTAGCTCCAACAGTGTTGGGTGGTCAAATTGACCCTCTTCTTTTTGAAGCTCTTTATGTGAGTTCACGTGGCCGCAGATAGTATTTTATGCTTTCAATTTATGCCTTTTTTATGTCGCTTGATCTCCTCATTTGCATTTTCATTATATTTTTTCAGTTAACTTCTTTCATTCATCAGCATTGTTTTTTGTTCAGTCATCACATTTAACACTGGTAATTGATGTTTCATCTTAAATGAATCCAACAGGCTTCTCAACATGCAATTTTTTTCTGTGCACGGGTTCCTCAAATTTGGGCAAATTTCAAGGTAAGAATTTAATTCATTTGATCCATTCTTTCATAAATATTGAGGGGACCCCATAAATAGAATATAAGGATGTTTGTGCTACAGATACTTTGAACTTGTTATAAACATGTTGATGTTAGAATCAGTATATATGTTATAACATTGCAAGAATTTTCTATAGCGATTTGATAACATGCAAGAGACCCCCTTGTGTTCTGGTATCCTGTAAATATCCCACTGTTTTTAAAAAAACACGAAAACCACCCTTATTTTTTGGAAATCGTGCACAAAACTCCCTTGATATTTAAAAGATGCTCCAAACCCATGTAATTTTTTTATTGAATTCTGCACAAAATATTTGAATTTTAAGTTTGATAGTTATATTGTACTCATTTTATCATCTTTGTAAAAGTATAGCTAGTTCGATGTCCTTTTTCCATTTTGGCAAAATCTTGGTTCAGAATTTCAGGGAATAGATAGAGATAGAGAAATAGAGAAGTTTTATGTATTAATTTAGGGGCATTGTAAATCATTTACAACCAAGAAAATAGGTAAATATAAAAATCTGATGGAAGAGTGGACTGTGGGGATTGTGCAGAATTTCAGGGAAAAAAGTTTCTTACATTTTAAAATACCTGGGGTTTTTATGCAAATCTCTAAACACCAAGTGGTTAAGTAAATATTTGTATTTCTGGTCTTGTGCTGGTCAAAAGAGGTTTCAGATTAGGTGTCAATCAGTTAACAAGTGTAATTGTTTGAGCAGAACAAAAGTACTGGAGAGCTAAGCTTTTTGACCTCTTTAATGAACTGTGCTGGTTCCATGGGTAAGTTAATATTGTATCCTCTTGTGTTGGATTAACAAATTTAATGAAGTTGCATATTATCTTATCTGTAACTTTTGTTGTTTGGCAGTGAGAGTGTTTACTAGCATGCAGGAAAAGGCACCAACAAGCGGTATCTTCTTTACTTAATCCTTAATGGCACATCTTCTTTTAGCTTGTTGAGAAAGTACTATGTTGGACCTCTAGTCAAATCATATCCAAAATCCATTGGCTTACATTTTTAGACATTGTCAAAAATTGAAAATATCTGCTATATATTGAACTTAGGGATACCGAAAATAGTCTTTGAATACAGTACAAATATTGTGTGTAAGGTGGCCATGAGCTACCTATCTTGATTTTAGTCTTGCTCCAATGAAAACAGATTGAATTTTTCACTATCAAATTGGCTTATTCTTTATAAACAACCTCAATTTATCTATTTAGACACATGTTTGTGTGTGTTTATTGATATTTGACTCAGTACTCTGCATCTTGTATTATATCTGGGTTCTTTTTCTGCGGTTAACTACTTCTCTATCTTATTATCAGTGGTTTTGGGCTCTTTGATTGGCATTATCACAAACGGTACAATATTAAGCCAGATAATCGCTTATGGAAGTACGCCTGCTGTAAAAGAAAAGAAAACTGATTAGAGAAGGGAGATCATGAGACTCCTAAAATCTGCAGCACCACTTCAGATTAAGAGAACCATCTAACGGTGAGGTAGCACGTCGTGATTTGTGGACGAAGAGTCTCTGTGCTTACAATGATTGTAATGTCTTTATTCCAAGATTATCATCCGATACATTTTCATTGTTCTACATGTAGTTAAAAGTTCTAGAGGTCATAACTACAGGGCTTAAATTAGGTGTATTCATACTGGAGTAATTTGTAATTTTAATTTTATTTTTTTTAACTTAGTGGGAAACAAGAGTAATTTTTTTTTTTTTAAGATTAAGATTTTACATAAACTTGTAATTTTAATTGCAGATAGGAAGATTAAACTAAGTGGGTATTTGTAGGGAATTTTGCTCCATTAATATGGAGACCCATCAACTTGGACGCCCTTAAGAGGGATATAGGCATAGTTACGTGAAACTGTTACATAACATCATTTTATATTTTTTAATTAGTTATATTTTTATTTATATTATAAATTAATAAATTATTTATTAAATAATATACGATATTATTATTATTTTTATCAATTGAATATTATTTTTTATTAAAATATTATTGCATTTTATTCATTTACAAAATTCACATTTGATTTACACTTGTATAGGAGGCCGGATGCTCTCCTTAACAGCTTAGGGTAAAATTAGTAAAAGAAAGGGAGTAAAAAGTAAATTGAAGAGTGGAGTTGTCGACGTGCCTAATTTAATCACAGTCGATCGATGTTACTTCACCGCTTCACAATGGCTGCTCCGCTCCTCCTCAGAACTCTTCCTCTCCTCCGCCATCGCCTCCGCTTCGCCCACAGTAATCACCATTTCTTTCTAACCTATGGATCCACATCCCCTCGCCCCTTCTGTAACGCCTCCGTGGAGCCAACCGGCGCTGAAAATGATAACTCGCCCTCTCTTTCTCACAACTCTTCCTCACTAACCACTCAACAGCCGCCGCATTATCAAAGATGGGACGACGCCACTTTCCGGAAATGGAAAGACCAAGAATCTAAAATCCTTGAAGATATTGAGCCTATTATTTGCCTCACCAAAGAAATACTGCACTCAGAGAGGTACCCCTTTCCCTCAATCCCTTCTCTCTGAACTTAGTTTAAAATAGTTTACTCATGATGGGATACTTGATTCCGAAGTGGAGCTATTTAACATGCTTTTGGATGAAGTTATTTAAATATTGTTGGGACTCTTCGAATTATCAGTTTCTAATTGCACAAATAATGTGCAATTTAATGAGTATGCTGCTTTTTTCTTTGCCCTGCATAAAGTAGCTGTTCATTGATAGAGTGATAATTTCTGCTTTTGATAAAATGTTTTCAGTGGCAAAATTATGAAATATTGTCACATTGGGGAGATTGGTGTAACACGGTGATCAATCCTTTCTAAGAGGTTGGATTACAAAAGAATAGGAAATTATTACCCTCTAAAATTGGAAATATAATCTATTATGCTATCTAATTGGTTAGCATGTATACTTTTACTTGAATATATTTAGCCACAAAGAGCAAAAGTTATGAGAGAATCTCTGAGCTGGTAAGATTTTGGGACTGTGATGTGCTTAGATTTCTTAGTTACAGAACTCTTTAACATCTGTTCAATATGAACCCTTTTAAATTGTTGACTTGTGAAAAGAGTTTATAGAGCCACAGTGATGATAAAAAATCATCTAGATGGTTAGTAGATTATTTATTAGAGTGAATTCAGCAATTGGGATTATAGGGAGATGTTATTGTTACTGAACTGGTAGCTCTTGCAAATAATTTCTACATGATCTTTTCTGTGTGGGAAACATTGGAAATATTAAAAGTGAAGACAGCAGCATACAAACTCAACTCTTTCCTTTTTATGAATAAAGTTTTATTAAATAATTTAAAATAACTGACCAGCCCGAATAACAATGATTCATTGGTTTTAAAGGAGTGGTTTTGGGTTTCTAGTCCCCCAGTTTACAGATATAATTGAAGTGGCAACATGATGGATTCTGGTTAACTCTGTCCAACAAGGTTCTGGTTTATTGACCAAGTTTGCTCTGTGCCATTAGATTTTGTTCATTATTGTTATAAGCCATTAGTTGCACTGTTTTTATAATTGAGATGGTGTTTGCATAATGTCATAGTATATAAGTATTTCCAGTTTGATAGGAATTCCAGTTTAATATTTGTTTCTCAGAAACAGCAGAAAAATCTATTAATGATCTAACTGGCCTTATATTTTGATAGTATACCGAGAACCTAATGAAATTATTATGATGACGATACATTCCCAATGATGCCCTAGAGAAATTTCCTGGATACATTCGCATATAACCCACCTCCTACCTTCTGATTGAGAAAGATGCGTAGAATAATACAATGTTTTCTAGCTTCAGGGTTAAACCTATTTGTATTTTTGTGTGTACTAACATGTCTCCCTTATGATGTTGCCATCTCAAAGAAACTCATAGAAACCACTGTCATGCATACACTGCACTTTTTTTTTTCTTTTTTTCCATTTATTATGTCCACTAATTATAGGTATCTTTATTCTTTTTTTTTGGCGGGAGTAAGTGAAGGATTTTCTGCTTTCTTAGTTGTATGATGATTGATGACAGTCTTAACTAGTTAACTTAGCATGTTTTTCCTGCCAGATATATGGATGGAGAACGTCTTACTCTGGAAGATGAGAAAGCTGTGGTAGATAATCTTCTTATGCATCATCCTCATTCTGAAGATAAGATTGGCTGTGGACTTGATTCAATTATGGTTAGTTTTATTTATTTTGTAGAATGACAAATTTCACCATTAACTTACAATTTCCGTTTGGTTGTTTATCAACATCATTAAAGTATATGCTTCTTTATACTGTTCAATCTATTGGCATTTGATTAATAACATGCAAAAAATTGTACCTTTCTGCTGCCTAATTATTTTAAAAATCCTTCCTCAAGCAAACTTTATCATTAGCCACACTCATAATGACCTGTTTAAAACTTTCACATTTGGAAGATTTATTTAATTCTCTAAGGGCTAAAATCGATTTGTGTTAGCTTATTCTCCTTTTGTTAGATTAACTTGACGAACAATTCACTTGCTGGGAACTGTTGTATTTCTATCTGTGTTTTCATGTCTCAACTTACTGGTAAATATGGCAGTGTGTTAGATAGTCAGCTGAAATCCACTGTCACCACGAAACAGTATGATCAATCTTTGTTCCCATACAATTAATTCTTAGCTCTGAATGTCGTCATTATAGTAAACAAGAAAGCAAGTTGATAATTTAGCCATGTCAATGCCATCTACTTTGATGATCTATTTGATAAGGTCTGTTTACTTTTCCTCCATGTCGTGGCAATGCCATGTGATTTGGAGAGATCTCATGTGATAGGTTTGTTTTCTTTTCCTCCACATCTCATATAATAGTTTATACATAAGGCAAATGGCTGATTGTCTTTTACTTTTGAGGGCAGTATCCTTTAGATGAACTTATTTCGTGGAGTGAATGCAGGTTTTTTTTTTCTGTAGTTGCAATTCATTGAAATGGAATAATCTAGGTACTTTGACATAAAGACTCATTAACTGAACTAACATGGTTATATCAATAATCATGGAGTTTAGAAGGTGCTTGTTAAGTAATCAAAGTTTCTATTTAACATCATCAACTTATGTTGCTTTCTATGAAGGTTGATCGGCATCCCCAATTCAGACGGTCAAGGTGCCTCTTTGTTGTTAGAACTGATGGTGGATGGATTGACTTCTCCTACCAAAAGTGTCTTCGAGCTTACATCCGAGATAAGTACCCTTCTTACGCAGAAAGATTCATTAAAGCGCATTTTAAGCGTGCCAGTAGTTGAATTTTTCTTAAAGCTGGTTTTATTTGATCTTTGATATGGAAGTGACAATGCTACTCCACCATTACTAGAGGCTTCTTGTTCTGGTTTGAGTTATGGCATTCGCTACAGGCAACTAATATTTGCAACTAAGCTTATTTTTGTGCTTGTTGATAGAAATCGATGTTTAGTGAACTTTTACGGGCAACATTTTGTTGTAGACTCATGTTTTTCAATGTAGCGGATACCGTAAGCTAGTCAATCGACTATACTGTGCGTAGGGAAAAACGATTGGTCATTGGTGTACTTATTTTCCCAAGGGTTGGCCATCAACATAAAATATACCACTGTTTTGTTCATTTCATGTTTATTATTATAATTATTTATGTATATCTTTCTTTCTGAAAACTTGTTGATTCCATGTGTGAGATGAAGATAGTTATGAACTTATGAGGCGTTTTTATATTTATAAGTTCAGGAAATTGTTTGTGGTTTTTATGAGTATTTTTTAGCATTGAATGATTTACAGTTCTTAACATACTCATTGATGATTGTTTGATTGGAGGCTTTGATTAATTGATTTAAATTAATTGCAAAAATTTGTAAGCACCAATTGTGAGGATTATTATCCCTTCTAACTAGGGGTGTGCGGATCGGGAATCGGTACGGATTTTAAAAAAATCCATACCGAAATTCGAATCGGTTTTTTTTAAAAAAATAATCCGATATTGAATCCGTACCGAAATTCGGTTCGGTTTGGAACGGATTTTCGGGAAAATGAATTTTGACGGTGCGGAGCGAATCGAAGATAATATTGTATTTTTTTATTAAAAGGTAATAATAATTTAAAAATAAGAAAATACTTCTGTAATACTGCTTCACAATTCACATTAAGAGTTTCATGAGACATATAAGAAGAGATAGTATTTGAATAAAAAGTTATACTCGAATTGATGAAAAGTGAGAGCGGTGTATTGCATTATTTCATAAACAATTCATATTATAAATAAAAAATGATAAACTTTTAATGAAAAGTGATAATATATTTAATAAAAATTGTTAATTACTTAAAAAATGTAAAATAGTCTTACATAAAACGACATTATGTGTTGCCCTAAATAATAATAGTACTAAGATATAGAAAATTAATAATTTTAGATTTTTTTTAACCTTTAACTTTAAATTTAAGGTGTATTTCAATTAAAGTCTATCTAATACTAATATTTTATACATAAATATGGATTATCATTTATTTTTTCATTTTATCTTCATTAAATAAATATAAAATATAATAATTATTTATTACGATTGAATTTAGACTTTGTAGATATCATTTACTTTATCATTATATTCTCTGAAATAATACTTTGAACATATTATTTTATTTATTTCTTATTTTTTTAGAATTTTATTTTACTTTATGAAATATATATTTTCTAATATATACTAATAAATAAATATTTAGAGCATTAGATATATTTTTAAATTATTATTTGGTAATATATTATAAATAATTTTAATTTATTAATTATGATTACATTATAATTAGTAGAGTAAAATTAATTAATTCTTGACATATAAAGTATAAATTATAAATAATAAGATAAATATATTATATATAATTTTAAATAAATATATTATTTATAATTTTAATGCATAATTTAAATTTGGTTTTTCAGTACGGTACGGTTCGGTCCGGTTATATCCAATATTCGGTACGGAAAAGTGGGGAATATCCAAGTCCGTACCAAACGAAAAATCGGTTCGGTTCGGAAAAGTCAAAAAGTCAACGGTTTTTTTCGGTTCGGAATTAATTCGGTGCGGTTTCGGTATGGTTTTGGTTAAATTCAATATCCGTGCACACCCCTACTTCTAACTAATCTTACAGGACCCTCCGTCTCTTTTAACATATAGTGGGTAGTTGTATTAGTATTGTGTGTGGGTCTCATGGATATATAGTAGTAATTATTTTGTGTGGGTTCCATCTACCAAAAATGTACTCCCTCCCGCCAGTCCAGAGGTATTCATTTTACCATTTTGGGTGGTTAATCAAAAGATATCTATTTTCCTTTTTAGTAAAATGGCCCCACACATGGCCTCTAATACAGCTACCAACTACATAGAAATAATAATACTCCCGCCGTCCCAGTTAAAGAGGGTCTTTTTTCCATTTTGATCGTCCCACCCAAAGGGTTTCCTTTCCATTTTTACACACATGGGACCCACACACCCTCTCTAATACAATTAAAATATGGGGCCCACATTCCCACTAATACAACTACCCACTACACATTAAATAATAATACTCCTTAATCTACGTGTAAAAAAGCAAAAGATCCTCTTTTGATGGGACGGAGGGAGTACTTCTTAATCCATGTGCAAAAAGCAAATAGATACCTTAGTATTGGTCGAAGGGAGTAATCATTATTATAGGATATTCAATTTGAAAATATGTACTCCCTCCATTCCACAAATGTTTGCACCTCTCTTCCGGCACGGATATTAAGAAAAAAGTGAAAACTTTTAGGGGCATTATGGTATTTTTTGTAATAAATAAATGATAAAGTATGTTAGATGTGTTAGGTATGAGTGGTTTTTTGTAAATAAAGTATACGGGGGAAGGGTGATTATGCTTAAATTTTTGCTTTTGTAGGAAGGTGCAAATTTTTGTGGAATAACCAAAATGAAAAGTGTGTTATAGAAAATGGGACAGAGTGAGCAATCATTATTGTGCAGTGAAGGGAGTACTATATTAGCCTTGCAAATGAGGGAATATATTTTATGCTTACGGTTTATTGCTTTTGTAATCTTAAAGGTCTTATTGTCAATTCATTTAAAATTATACTAGATGTGAGTATTAGAATTTTATTCCTGTGGTTTCTGACTTGTTATTCATTATTAGCTCTTTAGAGTACTATTTTCTTAGAGTTTTTATTGACATTTTATTAAAAATTAAAATTAATTAAATGTGATGCCCACGTGTTACTTTGAAGTAATTACTCCCATTTATAACAAAATGTTGGTGGATATGATATTCACTCAAATTTGAATGTATTAAAAAATCTCAAGGCAAACATGTATTCCACACATAGGAGTATATGAATGGAAGTAGGATTATGATTTATTAGGGAAAATAGTTCCACTCATAAATCATCTGAATGTATTCTCCCAGAGCCTATCTCTGATGGACACGTGTGTGCATTTGAGATGTGCCATCTCTGAGAATATGAATTGAAGATAGGTGAAGAGATTTTTGGCACTGGAGATTACTCATTGGGGAGAAAAAAGAAGTGAAATGTGATGGTGGTCAAAAGGTGTGTTGTGGGAAGTTGAAGCAAAAGGCAAAAGGAGTGATTGTGACCATACACAATCTTGTACCTCAAGACTTTTTCACCCCCTCCCACATCACATCACAATGAGACAACTTCATATTTCCCCTTTCTGACCACCACCTCCACCGTCTACCTGCGGTGGCTCCACCACTTCCCTTGATTAACGAAATTCCACTCACCACCCTTCCGAACTACTATACACATGTCTGTTTTCCACACTCATCTCTCTATTAGGCTGTATTCTATCGGTTTTTTCAGCCACATGATCTGACTTTGCTATCTACAGTAGTTGATAGAATGGGGTATTCTCCTAGAGATTCTGATGCTCTCCCATTATTTCACTCTATTTCCTCCCGCCGGCCATTTCCTCTCCCTGTAATAGTGAGAGTGGAAATGACCGATGAGGGGAAATAGAGCAAAGTTACGGGAGAAAATCTGTATCCATTCTTCTAGACACCACCACCAGGGGATGATGTGGTTAACTTTAAACAAGTTTGAGACATTTAGAATAACAATATTTTTATATAGGTATCCTTAAATTGGTTTGTACCTTACTCATTATTGTGTCTAGTTCTATCTACTAAGTAACATATATATTGGGAGAGGAAGTACATGCTCCTTCGGTCCGGGTACTCCTTCCGTCCCCACCTAAACGAAGAAGGTTTCTTTTTTATGGGGATTATATTATTTTAATGATAATTGAGGTGAGAGTGGATAATTGTATTAGTGTTGTTTGTGGGTCCAATAAAGATATATTAATTGTTTTGTGTGAATTTCATTTACTTTAAAGGGAAATTTAAATCTTATGATGAGACGTCCAAAATGAAAATACGTAAACGTTACAGTGGGATGGAGGTAGTATTCATTTGTTTTTTTAAGAAGTATAATATTTAACGTGTAGTTGATGAGTTTTGAACATTACTCTTATCATTTTGCCCCCACTTTTAAATTAGAGTCATGACATATTGTGTAATTTTAAGTCAGTTGGGATTTTGTTATGGAGTATATGATATTTACCGGAAAAAAAAATGAAATGAATCTTTTGTAGTGGACAGATGAAGATGACAAAATTAATACTAATAATGATACCATATTATAGTTGTAAAAATATGACAATTTGAACTCCACTTTTGGAGCTTGGGTTGAAATGATTAAGGATAATTAAGTGCATGGATTAGAGGGCATCATTGCACAACATTACATTTCTTCTACTTTTTGACTTGTATGCATTACTTGTAAAATTGGATATGAGCCAGTCGGCAGTCTATGAATGGTTGACATGTTAGGACGGATGTCACATTGGATAAACAAATTAAATGTATTTATTCACGCTAAACTCACATGTGGATTCTATATCAAAACACACACTCTGTGTGTGTGTATATATGGAGTATGCATTTTATGGCTTGCAACATGTGGGGTTTTGAATGTTACTTTGGTGAGTGCTCAAAATAGAAAGATGGTGGCTTTAAGCAAGAGTAGTGAGATATGATTACTCTTGAGCAGAAAAAGATCAGACGGGCAGTTGGGGAAAATCCTTACCATGCCTTCCACCTTTGTCATTTTTTTTAAATATTATTAAATTACCATCTTCTCAAACAAGTACAGTAATAATGGAATAGGAAAAAGAATTTCAACTCTTGCAATTTGTGACGAATAATGAATGAATTTAGTGGTTTGAACGTCAATCGACTTCGTTTGTCATGTAATTGTAGCAGCTACTTGTACTTCCGTCACAAACAGTGCTCTGATAATGATTTTAGAAACTCGAATTTGAGTACTCAAAACTAACATCATTAATCGATCCATCCATACCTATTATTAACCTAATTACCTAATTAAGCACAACTTTTACGGTTTTATCTCTCCGTCCATTCGATAGGTATACATTTGTTTTTTGCTCGTAGATTAAGCAGGATTATTATTTTATATGTAGTATGTAGTTTTATTAGTGAGGCGTATAGGTCTCATATATTAATTGTATTAGTGATGTGTAGGTTACATATATCTAAAAAGAAAAATGTATGCTTTTGAATTTTGATGCGGACGCCTAAAATAACAAAATGTATACCTTGCCGAGGTCGGAGAGAGTATTTGCAAAAAATTGCGCACAAAGTTATACAAATTATACTTCCGTGTATTCAATCAATATTATTATTTCAATCATATACTACAGTTTAACTTATCATTTATCGATCCTTTGGTACTCCCTCCGTCCCTCCGATAAGTGTCCATTTTGCCATTTTGATCCGTCTCAATACAAAGTGTCCATTTCCTTTTTGGGTTGATGTGACACAACACAATAATATTATTATACTCAACCACTTACACATGGGCCCACACTCAACATTAATACAACTACCCACTACACATTAAAATATTATCTCTCACCTCATTATAATTTAAAATATTACACTCCTTAATCAACGTGCCCAAAAGCAAACGGTCAGGGTACGGAGGGAGTATTATTTATTGAACTAGTAATACCTGGTCTATGCGTTGCACGGTCATGCGTTTCGTAACAGATGTTTATATGTCTTATATTAGTTGAATTGGAATTTTTTTAGACAGCTATGATTGCCAATATCAATCTGCAAAAGTCAAAATTATTAACTTCTTAAGTGTTATAGTTGAAATTGTACAAATACATATTTGGAGCCATTTTCGAAAGAAACATGAGCAGCAAATTTCTCTTGCAATGGCAATGGCCAATCCAGGAGGGAATTACTAATCTTTTTATTTTTCTTTGTAGGACTTACAAATTTTGGTCCTCGCCTATTTCCCAGCCATTTGCTCTCGCACACGCATTGACCTCAACATTTTACACATGATTTTCAAATTTGGTCATAGTTTATTAATTAATGGCTAACGTTGATTTAATGAAATGGATAGTCTACTCTCAAATATATTTCACAATATATGAGTATACCTCTTTCTCAATGTCAATCATCAATGGCTCAGACATGGCACGATTTTGTCTTCTTCTTGAAACACCTGTATCACCAAAAAATAACCATATCAGTCCAACTCATTTACACATTACACTTGAAGATTAGGTTGTAAAAAATAAACATATCTTTTTCCGAACACTAAAATGATGGAAAGCTTTGCATATTGACTATCAGTGTAGCTGATAAATTAATTCAAGATAGTTGACAATTTGTAGATGGATTCTCATTAAATGAAACTCTACTGTAATAATTTTTTTCAAAAGAGTCAAAAGAGTACCAAATATATTCGATTAAATCAATAACATGAACTTGTCAAGTCAATCTTAAAGCACTTATCGTCTAAGATTGAGAAAAAAATTATTTCGATATCAATCAATAAGACTAAAAATAAAAAGCATACACTGCAAGGAGTAGTTAGGAGAGGATAATGAGTAGTGTACCTGCAAGAAAGAAAGAGTGGTGGAGTAGAAAGATCAAAGAAGCCAAGACCAATGATTATGATTATTAATGCTTCAACAATTTTAAGCTAAGAATGATTCATCTAAGTTCACATTTATTCCCACTAACAACAACAATAGCTTAGTTTCCATTCTCTTTTAAGCAATTAATCAAACAGCATGCATGTATTATCAAATCATAAGAATATGATACATATTTGCAATTCAATTCATTCTCATTTTCCAAGAAAGCATTACCAACGTAATTCTTCCCACAATTTAATCACTTATTCCAAACTAAAAGCATAAGCAAAGCATTAAAATTTAAAAATGATGCACGACATAAATTAAATTTGTAGCTGACTGTCAAATGTATAATTATTGAAACAACAATTTATTCTGCCAAAACCAATCTACAATTGAATTGAAGAGGAGTGAAGAGTTTCATACCTTGTTTGCTTCGAATGTAAACTTTCAAGCTCCATTATTTATAAAGATAATTCGCATGGATGCTTGAAGAATTCATAAGAAATGAGAATGGATTAAATGAACTGAATGAAGAACATAGACCACAATTATAACTTCATTAAACAGTTAGTTGAGCAAATAAAGAAAACATTATTTGTTAGTTATTACCAGTTATTGAGGAAGTGCTTAACCGGAGAATGAATAAGAAGCCAACATTTCTAAATTTCATAACGTTCATATATAAGAAAATTTCATAAATTTCTAAAAACTTCCTTAAAGACAACATTCCTACATGAGCTACTCTCAACATCTTTCTTATCACAAAGCATAATCTTCA
Organism: Pogostemon cablin; assembly: GCA_023678885.1. Taxonomy (NCBI): domain Eukaryota; kingdom Viridiplantae; phylum Streptophyta; class Magnoliopsida; order Lamiales; family Lamiaceae; genus Pogostemon; species Pogostemon cablin. Next base: position 28,725,911 of record CM042969.1, on the reverse strand, counting down.
AACCTTTACGATTTGTCACTCTAGACACAGCAACATACAACTGACCGTGACCAAAGATTGGTCTTTTAAGGTAGATTTCAATATTGTCCAATGATTGCCCCTGACTTTTATTTATTGTCATGGCATAAGACACTATCAATGGAAATTGTCTCTGTTGGAATATAAATGGAATTCTGGTGTCAGATGGTGTCAACGTTAATTTTGGAATTAGAACACGTTATCCCGCACTGTTACCTGTAAGAACTTTTGCTTGAAGGACTCTATCTCCAGCATTAGTAATCACCATCCTTGTACCATTGCATATTCCCCTAGCATGATCTAAATTTCTTAGAAGCATCACGGGTGTTCCAATCTTCAATACTAATCATGATTGGGTAATCCAGAACACTTAATTGAATTGAGGAATTTCAGTGTGTACATCTGCTAAAATATCCACGTTTGAGTCTGATTTTGGTGTAGAGTCAGAACTTAGATAAGTCTTGGATTCCATACCATTCAAAGAAATCATGTACTCGTTTATTGAATCAACAGATTCTAGAGTAGGAGCAAGTACGGCACGCTGCTGGAGATAATTCGGATCGTCCACCGATGTCAAAAAGTTTGGATATATTGCTCAATGATTTCTCTTACTAGATCATCATTGAGATTTAGTAGAAAGTCTTCTGGTATGTGAACCTGTGTACCATTATCACAAATAGATCCCAAAGTTCCATCACCTATACCCGAAATCCATTCAGTAAATCCCTTAATTCATCAGCATCTGCAGAATTTCTCATAGACAGTAGGCGCATGTTCTTAGTGAGTTTGAGAACTTTGCATTCATCCCATAAGTAGGAAGAATTTATTGTTGCTCTAACAATGTCCTGGCGTTTTCCTTTGGGAATTACTGGGAGAACCTGTCTGAAATCTCCACCCAACACAACAGTCTTTCCACCAAACGGTTTATTCGAATTGTCTTCATCCTGTAGTTGCATGATATCCCTCAAAGTCTTATCCAGTGACTCAATGCAGCATCTATTAACCATAGGTGCTTCATTCCATATTATCAGCTTGCAGATTAAAAGGAGATGAGCAAGATCACTACCCTGTTTTATGTTGCACGTGGAGTCCTCAGATGCTGAAAGGGGTATACAAAAACGTGAATGAGCTGTTCGTACCCCTGGTAAAAGCAAGGATGCGATTCCACTTGAAGCAACATTCAAAACTATGTCTCCTTTTGATCTAACAGCTGCTGATATAACTTTCCATAGAAAAGTCTTTCCAGTGCCACCATATCCATAAACGAAAAAAAATACCACCAGATTTAGAGGCAAGATTATTCATCACACTGTCATATACATGCTCCTGATCTGTATTCAATTTTCCCAACATCTCCTCAGCCTGTTTTCTCTGATCGATTTTATTGTACATCAATTCATTGGATATCAGCCTGTTATGATTCTGGACAATTATTTCTTCATCCGGTACTGGCAGTGGCGGATGTACCAAGGTGGTAGGGGGGGCACTGGGCCCCCCTGAACTTCTAAAAATTACTAGTATAGATATATAAATTTTCTTGAAATACCTTTGTGTCCAGGTGGTGAAGTGAGGATATTTTAGTTTTAAAGGTCCCATGTTCAATTCATGCAACACTGTTATTTTTTTCCCCTCTTCTATTCCTTTTGTTTATTTATTTTCCCTCTAAATAACATATTTATTTAATAATTTTAATTCTAAATAACATATTTATTTAATAATTTTAATGACTTTAGTTTCAAAATTGTTACTCTTACATAATACAATTAAAAATACTAAAACATCTTTAGAAAATGTTAGTAAAAGTTGGTAAATAAAATAATTCTTTTTAAAATTTGTAGAACAAAAAACACGAACTATTGTATGAGAAAAGTTGGGCCCCCCTCGACGGAAATCCTGCGTCCGCCACTGGGTACTGGCATCCCTTCAAAGTCCTTGAGGCTCTTGTTGAAACTTTTCAATGCATTATCAATCTCACACAAACACGCATTCTCTATTTCTTGTGGAGTCATCACTAAATCTAGAATATAAAGATTAAGAGAAAGACACATATGTAATTTATAATTGCAAAGACTAATTTATCATGAATAAATTAAAAGAGTTGAAGATGGATGACATTGTCGCTTATCATGAATGAAAATGAGGTGTCATTATCGATGTCATATTTGAGTATTTGGTTAGAATGCATTTACTTGAAGAAACTATGAATAAAAATTTAAATCCAAAAATTAAAGTTTTAATATATTACTGTATATTACCTTTGAATCTCATTCTCTTTCTTTGCTTATGTAAAATATCATCAGACAGGTCTTTCCCGCATGCTTCCCAAACATCTTCAGGTCTGCTCATTGTTCCTGAAAGCAAAAGATTAACAAACATGTTTCACAGTAATGGCGATGTTGCCCAAGAAGCAGCTTCGTGAATTGCATATATGTATTCCTTGTCATCTTCGAGCAGTCCGCGTGCATTGCAAGCTTCCTAAATATTTTATGATCTTTTCCTCCATACTTCAGAAAATCAGCATAACATGTTGGACCTCGGACAACATTAAGTAAAATTCTTAGATAATAAGCATCTCCAGCACCTGGAGGAACGTAGCAGATTCTACCAACTGCAAGACCTCGACTACGCTTTGTCCAAATTCTCAAATCTTTTTTCCAAACAAAGTGTTGTGGGAATTCAGCATATGTCAATTCCCTGGCCTCTGGATATTTGATATTTGCCTCAAACCATCCCAAGAACATGCTCTCTCTAACTAAAGGTTTAGACATAACTGAATCCAGCGATTCTGAATCATCAAATATGACAGATTGCTCGTTTTCCAGATGAAAAGTAAGTCTCTCAACAGGTGGATACCTATACTAGATCTCGAATCTGAATGTCTTCCAGGCGGCCTCACACGGAGAAATGTAACGGCAGTCGTAATACATATCTATTTCATCCACTGTTTCTACAATGTTTCCTTCAGAAGATCTTGTAAAAGTGGTTGAAATTCTGTCAAACCTTTGTTCACGTACTTGAAGAGATACTTAATCGATCTTGACTAATTGCACCACTCCACATTTATGTGTGCTCCAAATTTCAATAATAACTCTCGGTTGTGCGGAATAACGTACTAATTTTCCAAGAATACACCGCTTTTGCAAACAGTTCTACCATCTTCTCTTCTCCTGTATATTAGATATCCATCGGAATCAATGGTTGTGGATTTGCAATATTTCTTTGGAAAGTACTTGGTGCAGACTTCATTCTCTGACATACAAGGTGCAGACTTGTTTACTACTCCACAGGGTCCATGCATCATGAAGTCCCTTACAGCAGCAAAATATTCAGGATCTGCTTCTTCATCTGGTAATTCAGCAGATATAATTTTTTCAATCTCATCCCCTGTTGGGTCGTTCCTCCTATTTTTTAAAAAAATAAGAATGTGGGCGTGTGGAAGGCCTCTTTTTTTTTTAAATTTAATTGTATAAACTACTGTGAAAAAAAGAATCTGTTAATATATATTCTATAAAGACTGAAAATCTGTTATATATAATAAACTGTGAGAAGGTATAGTGTGATTATTAGAACAAATAAATAGACAATTTAATACATTATATCAATTTCTAAATATAATAATTTTTCCAAATAAAATTATATATATCTCGGTGATTTTTCAATCATACCATAAAAAACTAACAATTACTAACGTGATGTAAGGAGATTTATATATGTAAAAAGGTTTAATAATATTTTAGCAGATAATAAGGATACATATTTAATAATTAAATTTTAGCAGGAATATTCAAATTATATTTAACACATGGATTAAAGAGTTTATCATTATGCGAACCTGAAGTAGAAGATATCTGGAAAAAATATGTTAGCACATATTCTACAAAGACTGAAAATTTGTTAAACAACCTCCAAAAGTTGATGAAGTGTTAACAAAAATCAATCAATGTATTAATGTTTAAAAAGAATTGAACAATACCTGCATTCACAGTGCCAAAGACTTTCTTTACTCTTAGTTCATTGATAAGCGCATCCAACTTAATCTTGAATACTCTGGCTATAATATCTGGACGATCTTCGGCTTTTAAATCTTTAAATTGAACAAATCTTTCGATTTCCGGCCATTTTGGATTGCACGTAAATGTAATGAAGAGGTTTGGGTACCCGGTCCACCTACATATGGTCATAGCATCTTAGTAATTCTGTACCATATATCTTGGACTACTTGTGAAGGATGATGGGAGAATAACTCTTTTTCCCTGTGTCCTGGAGTCGTATTCTCCCTGCAATACAGCATCTTGAAGACCCTTGTACATGTGGCTTCTTAATTTTTTTGGTTCAATCTTATGAACTTCATTCTTCCAGCTTCTATCATTGTGTACCCGTCCACAATGAACTGTTGCAACAGCCTTTTTGACTTCAAGATTGTAGAGAATCATGTAAACGGAATGCAAAGAATTCTCTCATACTGACCCTTTTTGTTTTGGTTGAAACACCCTCAACGTAACCATTTAATAAAACATCCTCCCGGTATCCATCCTCACCATAAGAAAATAATAAAGGGTATTGAAGAGCTAAGTAAGCTGCATTCAACTCATTAATTCTCTGCAGATAGCCCTTTTTCGTTTCAACAATTATATCCCTGTCGCCATATTTTGTTCAAAATCACCAACAAATAGAGCTGCCACTTCGGATACAGTAGGAGTGTTGTATGTTCTTCCATAAGATCCTCTTCTACCTTTAATCACCAGCCTGACATCATCGTTTCCGTCGTTCAATTTTTGTCTCACCATCCGAAAGTTCTTAGCAAACACATTATGAGTATTCAACATGGTTCTCAAATTTGCTACAATTTCTCCATGGATAGCATTTATCTTTTGTTCCATTCTGAAGTATAGAATTCACATGAAATATTTTTAGATTAAGAACGTAGATAAATATAAATATAATTAATAAATTGTATATATTTAAAAGAAAAATGGAATAGAATAATTTACTTTTATGTAAAGAAATAGTACAAAGATACGAAAGTGTAAATGAATGAATACTAACCCAACAGACTTCATTCGATTGATGACTTCATTCTCTACATTGTAAATATAGAGCTGGGAGAACTTTGCAGGTTTCCTATCTGGTGGTAATAGACTACCCAATAAATGATAATTCTGACTATTGATTCTAAACACAGGTGGCGATTTCCCATCATTATATGTATTATCTATTTTTCCACCCATAGATGTAAATGAGAACATTGAGTTAAACTTCATTATGTTATTCTTGTAAAGCTCTGATCTCGAAGTTGTGCCAGACAGAAGTTCGAATAAGGTATTCGGTGATTCACGCATATATGGAAGTTTAACCTTACCATGCATGCAACAGAGAGAAAATTTTGGACGTCTAACCTTAGGATAGGACTTTAATCTCTCATCATACCAAAATTTGGAACCACAATATTCACATTCATATGAAGCGTCTCCCATATCTCTATACATTGAAGCTATCACATGTAGAAAGAAAATTTTTAATTCAATAAAAAAAATAGAAATGAAACAATTTGAAGTATGAATTTAAATTTTTTCTTACACATTTTGTGTCCACTCTCGTCAGCATCATCAGGTTGGTTGTCATTCTATATGGATGCTTCATTTAGATTTTGATCAGGAGTATTGTACTCCTCAAACAAATTAACACCACCATGAACAGGTATATCCACTAAATATTCCTCACTCAACAGATGTTGTACGCTTGAAGTCTCTCCAGATTGATTGTTAGCAAATTGTTCCGGATGATTATATGAAGTATTAGACATTTCGTTATGATCCAAAATTTCTTTGGTGTTTTGTTTATCTGTTAAAAAAATATATTAGAACAAAATTTTATCATTCAACAGCAGTATTCGATAAAATAAAAAGAAAACATATTTTGTGTAAAACATTGTATTTTCCTAACCAACACTCGGTGATGTTGTTATAGGAACTTCATGCAAAAAAACTTCCGACAATAAATTTTTTGGAACTTGATGAAGAAATATCATCATTAAATGCTACAAAACAAAAATCAAAAATAAAATAAAAATGTAAGTTAGATAATAATGTAACCATAACTGAGAAGACAAATAAGTTTAAATCTAACCTCTTATGTTAGAACAATCTAGTATACGTTTGTTTCTTATTATTGTAGATTGATGGATTTTCTCCATAATGTATGCAAGAAGATGGGAATGTTTCTATGAATTTATATGAGGCTGTTTTTCAGAATTCAGTTGAGAAAAGTTATAACATTGAAAAAGACGTTTTGTATCATATGATTAAGAAAAGTTGGAAATGTAATGTAGTGATTGAAGGAAATTATGACTTAATTATTGGTTTTTGTTATCATCATAGTCTCAATTAGATGATCTAATGATGACTGAAGTATAAATGACAAAATAATTATGGTTATTCAAATCATACCATATTTTATACGTAATTATATATAAAAGTTAAAATGAACTGATCTTACCTTAAACATGATAATAATTTATTGCTAAATTCTTTAATGATCGATTATTTTTTACACAATTAAGTTATAATAATTAAATGATCATTTAAAAGAATAATAAAAAATGATTGATAAATTATTTAATGATTGATTAATTCAATAAGTGGTTGATAAATTCTTTAATGATTGATTAATTTTTGCACAATTACGTTTTAATAATTAGATGACCATTTAAGAGAATAATCACTAAGTAAATCAGAGTTTTTATATTTTCTAAGTTCGAGCAATGGATGTAATTATATGATTTTAAAGGAAGTCATATTAAATTGTAACATAAAAAAGATGGTAAGATGTTTTCAGGATTTTTACTCAATAAGAAAACATATTTTTTTTAATAATTATATTCTCTAAAAAATTATTTAATCTAAGGTCATTCTTGGTGCACTTTATTTATCACCAATTTATTTTTAAGTTAAATGAGCAGTGAGTTATTTTTCTTTAAATTAAGATATGATTACTTATTTTATTTTATTTAATGGTGAAGATTTCTTTAAATTAAGATATGATTACTAATTTTATTTTATTTAATGGTGAAGATTGAATTAAAATGAAACTAACAATTAATATTGTTCTAGTGACAAAATTAATATTGAAAAACATGGATTATGATTAAGATTATTCTTTACCTTAAACTTCTGACCTATAATATTAATAAAAAATAATAATTATAATTAGCAAACATGAATGAAGAGTTATAAATTATTGTAAACAAAAATTAATCAAAAAAACTGGGAAAATAATTGTCATTGATGAATAAAACCAAACAAATGTATTCGATAACCCAAAATCAAGAAATAAGTCTTCTTAAACTTCCAAATAGATATTTATTTATAAATTTATTCTAAACAATAATCTGTAACAAATTATTCTTTATAATAATTTTTTGATTCATTCTTTTTCCAACTTTATCTTCTTAAGTGCAGGTTTCTTTGATGTGACACTTGCAGCATGATCTTCGTCAAACAAATTTCTTTTTGTGGAGAACTCTTCAACGACCTCACAGTCTGGTAATGATCGTTCAATTTTCAGTGGGGATTCAGCATTATCATTTGTTGAATCAGCCTTAAAAAATAAAAGTTTGATTATTGAATGAAGATGAAATCTTATCATTAATAATTTAGAGCTGGAAGTTTAAAGCTTTGAAAAATATATATATGAAATTCATGAACTCATTATCAGACTGCATAGGACGTTTATAGATATTCTAAAAGTAACCTACATATATATGTTAAAAAAGAAACTAAATAATGTTTGCGATATTCTTTTATAGATTGCTAATGATTAATCTAAGTATGGTTTTTTTTATAAGTAAGATTAATAATTAGAACCAAGAAGTTTTGTCTTAAATAAAGAATGTAATTTATTAATGTTGTATACTGTGGTTTAATGATAGTAAACATACCTTTGAAATCTTGGCGCTATCTTCTAGAATTGTTCTATCCAATATATCAGACGTCTACAAAAAAATATTAGATGAATTTTTTTAATTAAATATGGCGTTGGTAAACGTTAAAAAAGAATGCTATATTAGATAAAGAAATGTAAAGCATATTTTATACCTCACTCGGTTTTATATTTGCAGAATATTTTGAAATGATTTCCTCTTCGATACAGATTTTAAGAACATTCAACTGAACTTTGGAATTTGAATTTTGAGATGTTCTTGGGCTTAAGAAATCTGGATACTTCATAGAGACTTTAAACATCATTTCTTTACCAAGCAATTCTTTAAATTCTTCATGATTTGATGGATCTGTCTCCTAAAATTGAAAAGAGTATGTAAATATATGATGTAAATATTAATTTGATAAAACGTACTAATTCATTAAACATTCAAAAAAATTAAACAACAAAAAAAAATACTTACATCATAATCCTTATCACACATTTCTGTAGCAGTCTTTTTGAAAAGATCTTTGCATACTGAGTCCCAAAGAGTAAAAAACTCATGATCGGTTCTATCTTTAATCACGATCTTCAATCTATATCTTTAACACAAAAAATATGCTGGCTTGACGACGAAAACATGCTGGCTTGGGTCGTAATAGAAAGTAGCATGCTTCACAGAGTAATATGAATAATACCTTACGAAACCATGTCAACCATAACCAAATTCTGATATCTCATTTCCATGTTTGATGAGAACATAGATTACTTTGGATTGAAAAGAAGTAAGCTTGCACTTCTCAATACGACTTTTGCGAAGATGTTCACCAACAACATTAGGCAGACTCTCTTTTTCGCAGACTCAGTTTTGGATATCTCAGTTGTGAAACTTTGAGCATTCTGTGTACCATGACACACATCACCGATACCTGCGACAACTGATAATCAGGAAAACATCAATTAAAAAACTATTACGTCTGTCTTTATTTTTGAAGACAAAGAAAAACTATATTTTTTCTCAACAACAAAGAGAACATAAGGCCTGGGAAACATGGATCTAAGTTATTAAATAAAATATAATTAAAGTGTTGGGTATTAGGGTAGTTGAAAATATATAAAACTGTAGTGTCTTACTTAAACTAATTGCCACATGATGGCTACAATGTTTTAATGATAATGTATACAAAGCACAACAAAGAGAACATAAGGCCTGGGAAACATGGATAAGGTTGATATGAGGCAACCAAGAATTATACAACTATTACATCTGTCTTTATTTATGAAGATAAAAAAAGGCTATATTTTTTCTCAACAACAAAGATCACATAAGGCCTGGGAAATATGGATCTAAGTTATTAAATAAAGTATAATTAAAGGCTTGGGAAACATGGATGTATGTTTGATAGACAGTATCCTGGAACTACTATGTTTCAATAATTAATCATTTATGATAATGTATACAAAGCACAGCAAAGAGATTAATGGAGACATGGGTATATTTTTATAAATGAAAGGCAGACGAAGAAGTGGTTCATAAGGTGAGTATTTAAGATGATTAATGGAGAAGTTTGAAGCAGATGCTGAAGTGCTGAATGGGGCAAGTATATATTATATAAGATGCTTAATCAAGATTTTGAATTGTTCTAAAAGCTGCAATAGTTATAAGCTATTTTGAATTTGAAAGATGAGATGCACCTTTGATGTCACATTTTACATACTTTCCGTATGAATAAAGGGATGATAAAGCCATGCAATCTGTAAAAGTAAAAAAAAATAACACAGGAGGAATACATGTATACATATATTTTTGTATACATATTATACATTCATTTAATTTGAACTTGAAGAATGAGAAGCAAACTGTTGTTCTAAAAGCAGCAATAGTTATAAGCTGTTTTGAATTTGAAAGACAAAACACCTTTGATGTCAGATTTTACACATTTTCCGTGTGAATGAAAGTACGATGAAGCCATGCAATCTGCAAAAGTTAAAAAAATAAAAAACATCAGGAATACATGTATACATATATTCTTGTATACATATTATACATTCATTTGTTTTGAACTTGAAGAATGAGATTTTTCACGGGTAGCCAAATAAAAGGGGGTATTGTCACCACCTTCATTGTGACACTTTCCATGTGAATAAAGGGACGATGAAACCATGAGATCTGCAAAAGTTTTTTAAAAAAAATAAACACACAGCGGAAAGCAACTCAAAGACACACATAAACAGCTCAAGGACACATATACTTTCCGTGTATACATATATATTAAAATATAATTCAAGGACACACACACAACTCAAAGACACACGCACCTTTGATTACAGAACTTACGTAAGAAGATAAAGAGCATGATGTTATGAACTTGAATTCATTGATTTCTGCAACAATTAGGATAGAGAACTACATAAACAACCATTTAAAGAAGGCAAACAAATTACAACACAAAAAGATGCACCTTTGATGTCATCATTTTCCCCAAACTCGCATCCATTGATATCTGTATCAATTATGAAAGAACTACATGTAATTAAAGAATTGGAAAAATATTTAAACAGTGAGTATTGTATCCACCTTTCTTGTGACAAATTCCGAGTGAATGACGGGACAATGCAGCCATGAATTTTCATCCACCAATAGCTGCAACAGTTAAGAAGAACATCATAATTAAAGTCACACCGGGTAAATACTGTGAAGAACATCATAACATATAAATAAAAAGTTATCACCATCACTACTGCGAAGGGACAATGCAGCCATGAAATCTGCAAAAGTTATACAAAAAATAAAACGTCACATTTGACTGCATGTAATAAATCACAGGGGAATGAAATATCAAAATGGGAGTGGCCTAGTAAGAAATACAAAACTGTAGAATAGAAACCAAAAAAAGATTAGTCATGACATCTGCAACAGTTAAAGTTACATCACACTTGACTGTTAGGATAGATCTCTAATCTTGACAACATGAAATACAGAATTGGACAAATTTAATATATAGAATATTAGAATAGAACTCTAAATTAACAGAAAATTAGAAAAGAAAAAATAGATCTCAAATCTTGATACCGTATTAGATACTGTATGACACAAAAAGAAAAACAAATATGAAATACAGAATTGGAAAAATTTAATATATAGAATATTAGAATAGAACTCTAAATTAACAGAAAATTAGAAAAGGAAAAATAGATCTCAAATCTTGATACTGTATTAGATACTGTATGACACAAAAAGGAAAACAACCGTATCAAATCTTGACTAAAACAACAAATATATATTTCAAAAAGTAAAAACAAATATCAGCATGACAGCATAACACAAAAGTAAATAGATCTCAAATCTTGACTACCGTAGAAAGTAAAAAATACAAAAATTGAGAAATAAAAAGTAAAAATACCGTATCAAGAATGGGGGAATGAAATGTCAAAACGGAAGTGGCCAGAAGAACGTCTATTTGAGAATCTGTTGAAGCAAGCGGAGCATCGGCGAAAGCACGCGGCGAAAATGTGAGAGGGGAAGAACACGGGAGATGTGAGATCGGGAGATGTAAGAAAATGTGAGATTAGGTTTAGAAAGAATTTTGTTGAAATATTGTAAAAGTGGCATACTATTATGTACTAATTATTTTGTTAAAATTACTAATTAACCCCAAATTGAAAGGGGGGTGAAAAATTATAAAATTTACACACTATTTTGTTAAAATTACTAATTAACCCCAAATTGAAAAGGGGGAAACATTGGTCAAAATTGAGTAAAATTTTTGTTGACTCTTTTTACTATTATATATGTATAGATTATCATTTTAAGAGTTTTTTTATTGTTAGTTTTTTAAAATTAAATTGATAAAAGATAATTTATGAATCATAAGAGTAAAATGATGCTCCCTCCTCCGTTAAGAGTAATATTGGAACGATGGAGCATTATTTTACTTTTATGATTTGCTAGATTATTATTTACATTTTGAGATTTACTATCACATTATGAATTTAGAAAATTTATTGCCATCACTAAATAATAATTATAATAATAATAATAATAAATTTTACCAATAAAATATTCGATTGGTAAAAATTCTAATTTCATTGTTAAATTTGTTTATCAACAGATTGACAATTAAATTTGTTGGTAAAGTGGTGGTTGATAAATTTTGAGGAGCGAAAATTCAATTTTATTTGTAAATAATTATTTTAGAAATTCGTTACTAATAATTTCATTGGAAATTTATATAATAATTGTGTTGGTAATTTATTGGTAAATAACAATATTATTTCTATTTATAAAAACATAATAAATCTATTGGCATAATGTTGTTATAAAAAATATATAATTTTATTAGCAATCCATGACTATCCATTTGTAATTACACTGCTAAATTATTTTTTTAAGTGAATTTAATTAAAATGAAATGTATTAATGAATAGAAGATAATCTTTATAATTTATACGCATTAGTATTACACATTTTACTCTCTCTCTCTTTCTTTTCTTAATTCGATTACTAAGCTAATTATACAGAAAAATCAGGAGGGGAAATCGTTCACACCACAAGAAATAATTACTATTGCAATAAAAAGGATAGAGGACTATTGACAGCTTGATAACAAAATAAAATTGGGAAAATTGGCAACTACTTATTCAAAACGTTTCTTAAAATTAGTAATGCATTTAAGATTGGTATGATAATTAATGAGCTGTCAATTGTAAAGATAGGCAATAATAGTGAATAATGCAAACAAATTATAAATGTATGCAATCTACAAGTTGCTCATAACTAAAAATGGGTCCCACTAACAAGAAATAAATTATTAACAACATGAAATACATTATCTCCATTAGAAATTTTCAGCTATATGCTAGATATAAGTCACGTGATTTAAATGTTATGTGGAGGTATATCACATTATTTGGAAATTAAGTCATTTTATTAATCTAATTTTGAGTAGAATAAGAAAATTAGACTTAGAATCAGGTGAATTTAACAAATAATGTTAATCTATTATTTGTTTTGGGAATTTAAATATGATAGAATTTAATTTTATATTAATTTAATGTGTAAGAATAAAGGGTAATGTATGTAAAATGGTAGGATAATTGTATGTAAGAAATATGTAAAATTTAGAGTACTTATATTTTTAGATGCCCATGCGTCTTTAGAATTTAGTATTATGGGTAAAGTTACATTAGTTTGTTCTAAAGGGTATACACTTTAATTAATATTAATAAAGATACACCATTTTATTATAAAGGGTATACACTATTCATTAATATTTTTTATTTTTCTTCAAAAAATAAAGAGTACACATCTTTATACTAAAGGGTATTAATTTAACACAAAATTCTAAAGGCGCATGGAGTGTGCCCGTGCGCCCGAGTGCACACAAGTTTTTTCCTTATTTTTAACGTTAATGCGGGATCAAGAATGTATATTCTTAAAATGTACTCTCTCCATCCACTAAGGTCATCTCCAGCGGCACACAAAAATAGTGCAAAATGTTAAAATGGTGCTGAAAATCCTCTCCAGCAGCACGGCAAATCATCACTGCATTTTTGTGTCATTCCCTTTTCCACACTAAATTGCTGTCATTATGCGATGAGTTTTATATATATATATATATATATATATATATATATATATATATATATATATATATTAATTTTATATTTAATTCTGTTATAGTTTATTAAGTTTCTTTTTAGCTTTTTTTTTAGACTTACTTTTAGGTACAATAGAGAATCTATTATTTCTTAAAAGGATAAATGAGATTTAAATATAAAATTAAAATTACATTACATAGTATATATAGTTAAAATTACATTACACAATTCTAATTATGTGAAAAAAATTAAATAAGGATTAAATGAATTTTTTATTTTTTAGTGTAAAAAAATAGTGTAAACTGCTGGAGATGAATTACTGTTTCCACACCATTTTTGTGTTGAATGTGCTGTAAAATGGTGTAAACGGTTGGAGATGGCCTAAAAAGGTATATATTTTTCTATTTTGGGTGCCCGCGCCAAAAGTATACATTTTTTTACACATATAGGACCCACACACCCTATTAATAAAACTACATTTTACACATTAAATAATAATATTCTTTAATACACGTGAAAAAAAAATATACTTTAAGGTAGGAGGGAGGGAGTAAATATAAATCTTTGAAATGGATGGAGTGACAATATAATATTAATAGGACATTATGTTTGTTCGGAATTTATGTGGTTAGAAATCCTGTTCAAAGTACAATTATTATATTTAAAATTTTAAAAGATTAATTGATACTTTTAGCGGGGGAGAAATCCGAGAGCAACAACAGTCAACAATAATGGTCTACTTTAATCTTTTTCGTCAATTCATTCATCTAATTAAATACTCCCTCTATTCCGGGCAAATAAGTGCATTTGCTTTGTGCACGTGAATTAAGAAATATTATTATTTTATGTAAAGTGGGTAGGTGTATTAGAGAGATATGATGGGTAGCGGTGAGCCATTGATGTGCCATTTTTAATAAAAGAGAAAAATGGTACAATTTGGATGGGACCCCAATACAGTAAAATGGTGCTATTTGGACGGGAGGGAGGTAGTAGTACTCTTTCCGTCCATGTCTATTAGAGTGTAACCTGATTAAGTATTAAACGGTTCAACTCTCTACAAGCTTAAGCTTTTAGATGAGGTGGTCGTTTAACATGGTATCAGAGCCCATGGTTAACAAAGGTCCAGGGTTCAAACCTCACCGTCACCCATTTATGAGAAAATTGCACATGCTAGGCTTGAGGCAAAATATCCCCGCCTGCATGTGAGGGGGGGTATTAGAGTGTAACCTGATTAAGTATTAAACGGTTCAACTCTCTACAAGCTTAAGCTTTTAGATGAGGTGGTCATTTAACAATGTCCAATCTATCCATTTGCTTTATGCGCGTGGATTAAGGAGTATTATTATTTAATGTGTAGGCAAAATATCCCCGCCTGCATGTGAGGGGGCGTATTAGAGTGTAACCTGATTAAGTATTAAACGGTTCAACTCTCTACAAGCTTAAGCTTTTAGATGAGGTGGTCATTTAACAATGTCCAATCTATCCATTTGCTTTATGCGCGTGGATTAAGGAGTATTATTATTTAATGTGTAGTGAGTAATTGTATTAGTGGGGTGTAGGTCCATATTTTAATTGTATTAGTGGGTGGGTGGGTCCCATGTGTCTAAAAGTAGAAATGGATAGATTAAGAGTGGATGACCCAAAATTGTAAAATTGATAGATTGACAGTGGACGGAGGGAGTAATTATTTTTATATGTGTATTGGATAGTTGTGTTAAAGAAAAGTGGTGGACCATGTGTGGGGTGCTTTTACTAAAAAGTGAAATAGATATATTTGAACTAACCGTTCAAAATGGTAAAATGAATACTCCCTCCGTCCGCCTTTAAAGGTGTCATTTGTTTTTTGCACATGGATTAAGGAGTATTATTATTTAATGTGTATTGGGTAGTTATATTAGTGAAGGTGTGGGTCCCATTTTTTAGTTGTATTAGTGGGTGTGTGTGGGTCTCATATGTATAAAAATGAGACCCTTGGGGACGGACGTCCAAAATAAAAAAATAATACCCTTGAAAGCGGACGGAGGGAGTACATTTGAACTAGTCGGAGGAAGTATTACTCTTCCGTCCAAATAAATTGAAATATTTTCTCTTTTGGGTGGCTCAGAAATTGACACATTTTCGTTTTTAAGCAATTGAGACTCACACAAAACAATAAATATATTCAAATTGACTCATTAATAATATTAATACAACTACTCATTACACATTAAAATATTATATATTAAACCCAATTTACCATGCAAAAAAATGTTAATATCTTTGAGACAGAGAGAGTACATAAAATATGTTTAAAAAAATATTTTTAATATAAAACTCCAAAGTATTTTCATCAATTCAAGACCTAAAAAATGGGTAAGCTATCAATTTAGGGTCTGAATTATTTTCTCTATTAATTCGGGGTGAATTATAAAAAATTATCAATGCGGGGTCTGAATTTGTCACATATTATCTCATATTTTATCAATTTAGGGTCTATATTCAGCCCCAAAATTGATAATTTTGTATATTACATTTATGTATCGAATTGATAGAAAAAATAATTCAGGCCTCAAATTAATATATTACCCATTTTTCGGGCCTTAAATCGAAAAAATTTCCAAATTTATCATTCATCTAAGCACGAATAAACAATGGGAGAGAACAAATCAATAGTTGAACCAGAAAGAGGCCACTGCATGCATGCTATGCTGCCATAATTATCCCATTTGTTGTATTCATGTTCTATGTAAATAGTTTCATATTAGTTTACACACAGTGGCGGACGCAGGATTTGTGTCGAGGGGGCCCAAAAAACAATGCGAAGTATAATGTATAAATTGATATTCTATCTACTCGGGTTAATGTTTGTACACCCAATCTATATTATTGATACATGTTTTAAAATCAAAAATATTTTAGTAATATAGCGTTTAATACGTCCAGAAGTAAGTGAAGAGAGTAAAACAATGGGAAGAAGTAAAAATAATGAAAAGAAGAGTGTAAATGAATGGAAAGAAGTACAAATATTGAAATAATCTTGGAAAGAATAAGCAGAAGTAAATAGTAAGAGTGTAAAAGAATGGGAAGAAGGAAAAATAGTGAAATAATATTAAAAAGAATGGGCAAAAGTAAAAAATAGTGAAAAGGACAATGAAATGGATTCGAACTTGAACCTCTCAACCTCCATAAAAAAAAAAAATTACACTAGACTACCATATATTATTAAAAAATTATTACATATATAGTAAAAAAATTCAAAATTTCAGGGGGCCCAGTGCCCCTAAGCACCACATACGTCCGCCCCTGTTACACATATACTATATAAAGAGTTTAATGGAGCACTTTATTAAAAATTAATTTTATTTACTTTTAAAAGATAACAAATAGAGCAAAGTATAATCGTGTGATATGTGAGAATGTAAATTTAAATTTAAAACGTATCTCGATGTTGTTGTATTTCTATACCGGGGATGTTTCAAGACCTTTCAAGTTATTGTATGACAGAGAAAAAATGAAAATTATGAAGACAATCTTTGGATCAAGGTATTATTTTACTCCTTCGATCACACATTATATTGTACTGACAATGTAAATTCAAAATTTAAGAAAATGTTTTTTATTTATTAATTTTATTAGAATAATATATTATTTTTAGATAATAAATAAAATATGTTATATAAGAATTATATTTTTAAAATTAAAATAACTTTTAAAATTATGAAATTAATGTAACATTCCATTTATTAGATGATATCATGATACTATACTATTTATTTATTTTGAGACTGATAAAAACAAAATGTATGAAATTTAACTTGTACTACAGAATTACAAATACTCCCTCTATCTCACTGAAAGATTCAATTTTATTATATTGAATATCTCACTTAAAGGTCCTCATTTTCCACTTTCAATACAAGTGTCTCACATGTGGCTCTCCCGTCACCACTCACTATTAATACAACTACTTACTACATACACTATAAGAAAACTGTCAAATTCCAACGAAAAGCAAATCCGTTAAAAAGTTTAGAGTTCCAACGAATTTTCCAATGAAACTTTAAACCGTTGAAAAATTTCAGTGCTAATTTCAATAGCCTGATAAATTATTGGAAATTTCCAATGAAAATTCTTATAAAACCTAAAACTGTTGCAAAGTTCCAACGAAAATTTTCATATAAATTTAAATCGTTGAAAATTTCCAATGCTAATTCCAATAGCTTGATAAACCATTGGAAATTTTCAATAGAAATTTCAATTAAACTTAAGCAGTTGAAAAATTCCGATAAAAAAATTTTATCAAAAAAAGAGACTTTAATAAATTTAAATGTCAATTTATAACATAAATTATATACTCCCTCCGTCCCCCAAAGTATTTCATACTTTCCTTTTTCATCCGTCCCACAAAGTATTTCACACTTTACTTTTACTAAAAATGGTAAAAGACACACTATAACAATACCTATTTTTTGCACACATCCCAACATAATACTCACTTTTTCACACATTTCAATAACTTTACACACCTTTACATTAAATTAATTAAAATACGTATTCTCTTTCTTACTTTATACACAAAAAAAATAATTTTTTCTTAAACTCCGTGCACAACAATACGTGAAGTACTTCGGGGGATGGAGGGAGTATTAGTTAAGTTGGTAAATGATAAAATGATATACTCAAGAGGTCAATGGTTCAAATCCGAGTAAGTGTATTTTTTTTATCGTTTGAGTTTATTTCAACGGTAATTCTAAAAGAAAATTCCGTTGAAAATTTATTTAAATCACTTTTAGATAAAAAAAAATTCTAACAAAAAAAATATCGTTGGATTTTAAAAACCGTTAAAAATATTGTTGGAAAATAACATTCCAACGACCATTTTTCCAACAGAAAAAATTCGTTGGAATATCTGTTGGAATCATGAATTCCAACAATATTTTTGCATATTCCAACTACATAAAAAATAATAATACTCCTAATTTATGTGCAAAAAACAAATGAGAATGTTCACATTTTCCCCTTTTAGTAGAATGGTTATATGTATGGCCCACCACTCATTTTTAATACAATTATTCACTACACATAAAATATTTAATCTATATGTAAAAAGCAAATGAGAACCTTTGCTAGGAGATGGAAGGTGTAGATAGGGAGCAATTAAGAAATCTTTTATTGGGAAATAGAATTAGAATTAGATGGGACTCTATTTCCCTAGTTTCTACTAGCTTATTGGTACCAATCCCTGCCCCTATTCCAATCCAAGCATCATTTTAACTTTTCTATTCATACATCAATCAAAGTGCCCTCTTTAACTACTCCAACATTTTTATTTATTTATATATATATATATATATTTTTTTTTTATGTACCAATTTTTAAGGATGATCGTAGTAAGGAAGCTAACTAGAGAGGTGAATTATCACAAGATCAACATTCGCGTGGACTGTTTTTACTTTTTTTTTAATATGGAGTAATTATATTTTTTTAATCAATGATAGTATTCCCTCCGTCCACATGAAAAGTCTTTATTTACTTTACGTGCGTGAATAAATTAATATTATTATTTTATGTGTAGTATTTAGTTGTATTAACAGTGAGTGGTGTATCATATGTGGAACATTTTACTAAAAAGAGGAATTGATACATTTGAAATAAACACCCAAAATAGTAAAATGAAGACGTTTGGGATGTATGGAGGGAATTTTACTTTTCATTAAAAATATTACGTATTATTGCTTTTTATTTATACTACGAATTATTTATAAAATAATTTATTGCACCATTTTTATTACTTCTAATACATCTTATGAAAATATTATCGCATGAATGGTTGCCTCGTAAAAAATCATACTCTCTCCGTCTCATCCAAATAGGATCTTTTTTCCATTTTGTGTCTCTCACTTAAAAAGTCTCATTTTCTTTTTTACACATATGTGACCCACACACATCCACTAATACAACTAAAATATGGGACTCATACTCCCATTAACATAACTACCACTTACATATTAAATAATAATACTCCTTAATTTACGTATAAAAAAAAACCTCTTTGACAGGGACGAATGGAGTATTTTCTTAGATACAAATGCAAGAAGTAGGGAGATTGAGAACACATTACAACAAAAGAACACATTAATTCGACTAAAACATGAATTAAAATAGCAAACTAATGCAATACTCCCTCTTTCCTATTCAAAAAGTCCATATTTTTTTTATTTTTGGTGTCCCACTAAAAGAATCTCCTTTTATTTTTTACATACATGAGACCCACACACATCCACTAATACAATTAAAATATGGGGCCCACATTCTCACTAATACAATACTCACTGCACATTAAATAATAATACTCCTTAATCCACTTGCAAAAAGCAAAAACAACCATTTGAACGGGACGGATGAAGTATAATCTAACAAAGAGCGAACACTATTTGGCTATAAGTGAAACAACCTATCCGCATAATTAGGCAAAGAATTATGTAATTGTCACACGTAAGTCTCAGTCGAATAAAAAGTGATATATTATTATCACTTTCGCTATAAAATGTATCACTTTTGCTATAAAATATTATCAATTTATATTTACACTATAAATTGTTCATGAAATAGTTCACTATATTATTATTACTTTTTATTGATTGAGTATCACTTTTAAATGTATCACTTTTGCTGTAAAATATTACTCAATTTATATTTATACTATAAATTGTTCATTAAATAGTTCACTAAATTATTATTACTTTTTATCGATTGAGTATCACTTTTCCTTAATGATGTTATCACTTTTGAACCGTTTCACGTAAACTCTTACGTGAGACGGTCTCACACAAGGCCTACCCGCATAATTAATGGCGCACGTGTTATATAAGATCTTACGTGTATTTTGGATTTATTTATGAAAAAAAAAAGTAACGAAATAACCGAATTAATTAACTCGTACATTGTACATAATTAATTAATATTCTCTGTCTCATCCTAATAGTTATGATTTCTTTGGTCTTATCTTGTTGTTAGGTTTTTTTTAATATATATGTATACTTTTTAGATGAATCACTTTTCATTTTGAGCTATCCAATAAATATTTGTGTTCATTTAAAAATGCAAAAAATCAGACAAAATCACCATTTTTCATACATTTTATTTAAATAAAAAAAACCATTCACACTTAACCCACTTAACTTTATCATTTACTCCATTCATCCAATGATTATTGTTACACTTACTAAAAAGGGCGTCCCACAATTAATGTTACATTTCTATTTTTGGATGATGTGACTCACACAAAACTATTAAATATCTTCATGGGGCCCACAATACTCCACTAATACAACTACATACTTTACATTATAATATTATTTCTCTCACCTCGCAGCACATTAAAATACAATACTCTTTAATCTTCGTGCAAACAGTAAACGTAACAACAAAGATGAGACGGAGAGAATATTTATTATGAAAAAATTACAATTATACTTTTAAAAGTTATAACTTTTTTTTAATATATGTACTGAAATGGAGGCGCAGAATTAAATAGGATGGAGGGAGTATTTATTTACATTTGTGTTATTTGTCACAAAACATTAAAAAAAAAAGTATGAATCGAGTTTTAATAAAATGATAACGTAAAGTATTCAAGAAATTTATAAAGTTTGAATCGGGTCGTTGGAATACCACTTGAATTCATACTCAAATTTTAGAAGTGTCATATGACATTCATCTTATGGTTAGAACATTGAATAAAATATTAAATGAAACAAGGGATTTGAATTCGTTAAATTTTTAATTGAAACTTTAAAACACTCAAATATGAGTTTTATTGGAAATTTTAAATTCGAATCTAATTTACATTCAACCAATTATTTCCCTCTCAAACTTGCAGGAATAGATTTTTTTTTATATATACTTCTTTTATCACACTTAAATATGAAATGAGAGTTGGTGGTATCTTGTAAATTGGGTTTACATTATAAACTCTTGTAATGAAATACATTCCCTTCGTTCCATAAATAAATTCACATTTTTTAATTTTGTCTGTCTCATAAACAAGTTCACACTCCCAAATAATGAAATACACACAAATCAATTACCGCACAACGCACTTTAATTTCAAAATTGTCACCCCTTTATGATTCAAATAACTAAGTTTATAATTTATTTATTATTTAAAAATATCAAACTACCATTAAAAATAAAATAAAAAGCAATTTTTTCTTAAATTTCGTATCAACAATAATCCTAAACTTTTTTTTGGGACAGAAATAACAGCATAAGAAAGCAGGCGGCCTCTTCTATTTACCACCCACAACCATTTAATGCACACTTCATTCTCTTGGATAATCATAATACTGCTCCTCTCCCCTATTGCGGAATTTTAAAGATAGTATTTTGATTTTGTAAGCTTTTGGTGATATATCAATGAAAACGAAAATGTGAAGGATGTTTTAGTATTTTTAAATAAATAAATTTTAAAATAATATTATGATTGTGAAAAATGAGGGTAAAATTTAAAATTAAAGTAAAGATCATTAGATAAAATATTAGTGTTTCTTTTTTTTTTTAAGGTGCAAAGGATTATTTGATAATGAAGAAATTGTGTTCTATATAAGATGGATGATGTATTTCTTTATCCTTTTTATTTTTATTTGTTCTTTTATTATTTATATTTTTAAAATAATAATGCTATACATACAATATTAACAGCCACTACCGCAGAACTAAAAAATGTTATGTACACTTGTTCGCCAAACTCAATAATTTTACTAATTTTTCATTTTAATTACTCAAAATATATTTAATTTATTTTAAATTATACTATTACTTCCATAATGTATACTCCTACTTTCTAAATCTCAGCGAATTCTTACTTGTAAATGAATATAATCTCTTCATTCGTTCGAAAGAAAGTATATTTTTCCATTTTGATCGTCTGCTCTGAGGAGGTTATTTCTTTTTTTTACACACATGAGACCCACACACACTAATACAACTAAAATATGAGATTCACATTCCCATTAATACAACTACCCACTGTGCATTAAATAATAATACTCCCTCCGTCTGAATTCAAGGGTGCCATTTGATTTTGGACACGGAGATTAAGGAGTATTGTTATTTAATGTGTAGTAGGTAGTGTAATTAGTGGAGGTGTGAGTCCCATTTTTTAGTTGTATTAGTGGGTGTGTGTGGATAAAAAATGAAATGAAACCTTAGGGGCGAACGCCCAAAATGAAAAAATAATACCTTTGAAAGCGGACGGAGGGAGTACGCCTTAATCAACGTGCACAAAAGTAAAATATCATCTTTCGCACAGACGAAGAGAGTACAAAATTGGAAAATTACTACTTAAAAAACACTATATTACTCTTATAAAATTAAATAATAAAATAAAGGGCAATTTTTGGCATATCATGGGTTAGCCATGACCCTCTCACATGGGATGCGCACAGCACATCCCGTGTGAAAGGATCACCCAATAACCCGTGATCAGCCAAGTATGGCTATAAAATGAAATAAAATAATTAAAATTTCTCTTAAATATCTATCCATTACATCATATCTTCTACCTATCAACATTAAAAGTTAAAATTACCCAAAAATTAAATTATATATATATACTCCCTCCGTCCCAGGCTAAAAGGGTCATTTTACCATTTTGGTCGTCTCACCCAAAGAGTCATATTTTCTTTTTTGGACACATGGGACCCATCCACACCCACTAATATAATTAAAATATGGGCGCCCACACCCACTAATACAACTACCCACTACACATTAAATAATAATACTCCTTAATCCACGTGCCCAAAAGCAAATGAGACTCTTAGATTGGGCGGAGGGAGTATATATATATATATATATATATATATATATACTCCTCCCGTCCCAGGCTAAGAGGGTCATTTTACCATTTTGGTTGTCCCACCTAAAGAGTCTCATTTCCTTTTTTGGATACATGGGACCCACCCAAACCACTAATACAATAAAAGCATAGGACCCCACACATACTAATAAAACTACCCACTACACATTAAATAAGTAATACTCTTTAATTTACGTACCCAAAAGCAAATGTGACTCTTAGCCTGGGATGGATGGAATATATATATATATATATATATATATATATATATATATATATATATATATATATATTTTGTGAAATTAATTCCTGAAGATTCTCCAACGTGTAGTCCTCATCTTCTTTGTTGTCAGTCCTCTTTCTCAGTCTGACTCTGCACTTCTCTCTTCACTGCTACAACTTAAGCATTTCCATTAATATCTTATCCCAATTACTCTGCAATTACTTCCATCAATAATTACCAATATTGGTAATAATTGTTACATCATTTTTTGAGTAAAATTTTTTTACCCTAATTATCTAAACTATTAACTCTAAAGTACATCATGCTCCTCACCCATTTTTGATGTAAATGATAGTATACGTTTTGGTGCAAATTCATTACCACCCAGAAGACCCAATTTCTTTTAATGTAAATCAGGTTCTGTTTTGGTGAAAATTCATTACCATATTCCTGCTCATTTTGCAATTGACACAATTCATTTTGAAACAATTATTATGTACTCTATTTTAGGATTAACTATTATTATTATCATGCGCTTATGTTGTGCATATTAAGACTAAGTAAATTATGTCGATTTAACGAGGCTCTCTATAAACCACTTGAGACACATCTTACGATTTACCTCCTCCATCAATAATACATTGTAGCCAAATCTTGCGATTTGCCAGTGAGCCCTCTTTTAAACTATTTGAGACACATCTTGCGATTTACCTCATATCTTTTGAATTTTGATTTACCTTCTCCACAAATACTTGTAGGAGTCATCCTTATAAGTCATTTGAAGCACATCTTGCGATTTACCTCCTATTTTGCGATCTATCTTCTCCACCAATACCTTGTAGGCACGTCTTGTGATTTCCTGTGTGCACATTTTGCAATTTACCTCCTCTACTAATCCCAGAACACGGATGGTGGGGGCTTTCAATATATGGATAGTATGATTTACTATTTTATCTGTTTTAGGTTCTTTAACATTAGCGTGATTTCTTTTCTAGCCTTCAATATCGGTTCTAGGACGACCTGCAGATGGCGAGCATAAGACATGAGAGCAAAGACACTATAAATTTTAAAATGGAGTAATAAAAAATGAATTTATCATTTGAAGATATACTCCGTACAATTTAGAGTTTAATTACACTAAACTAACATGAAAAAAAAAAAATAAACCGGCAACTATGTAGATTCACAGCAATATATCAAAATTATCCTTAATTTAAAATGATTAAACTGCGAGCATGAACAACGTACTGTGTGTAAAATAGATTTTGCATAAAATTAAAAAGTGAAAAATAATATGAAGCAATAGAATATGAAAAGAAAAATAAAAAATACAACAATACAATGTGTAAAAAAATGTGAAAACCATTTTTAACAAGTATAGAGGTAATTATGGTATATTATATTATAATTATAAAAATAATAATAATAATTTATGATTTTATCCTAGAGTAATAATGAAATATATGATGAAATTCCATAAAAATTCGATAATAATGCGTTGTAATGCGACATGTTAATAATTACTCATATTAATTGCGGAGCAGTATTTAACAAGGATGCTGTTAATTATTATTATCGACTATTTTTCTGGGTTTGGTGTAATAAGTCATTATTTTCTTAATGATTATATGCATTACCTCTAATTATCAGTTAGATTTCTCATCATTTTCTCTCTCATCTTTAATAGAGATACTTAAAAAAAATTCGTCATTACTATTTATTATAGAAATATTACAATTATTATTTTTTACAAAAATTGTTAGCCGATGACAGCTTTGATTTTACCGTGGAAATCACTGCATGGAATAGATTTAATCATCTCTTTAAAATTCAAAAAACTTCTAAAATTTAAAGAAGCATTTTTAATTCTACCATCATGATTTGAATTATTAATTTATTAATACTATAAGTTTAACATTTCAAAATAGGCATAAAATAAAATGAAATCACCATCTCAAAGTATAGCTTACGTAATGGATCTAGCTCCGTGTGTGCTTAATCCAATTTTGTATCTTTAATATTAAATGTTATATATTTTAATATAAAATTTTTTATTTTTTGAAATGGAAAAATAAAAATTTTTTAAATCAAATATTTATATCTTCGTATTTTTGCCAAGCTTTTCAATACCTTTATTAATTAAAATACATACACTTAAAACAAAATATTATACTATTGTATACCTTCGGAGTTCAGATGCAAAGAACCTAACTCTTCATAGAATGTGTTTTCATATGGATAAAAATTAATAAAATATTTAATAATTTAATAATAAGAAGTGGAACATGATCAAAATAAAGTGATAATTATCCAATGAATTACTTATGAATAATTAGTAACATAAATAAATACTACTTCATTAGTCTCAAAAATACTTGTACACTTTTTATTTTGATCTGTTCAAAGAATACTTGCATTCCCTAAAAATATAAACAAATAGTATACAATATCAATAACATTACAATACTACAATATTATAAAAAATTTCACCTTCTTTTTACATACAATTTAGTCAAAGTCAACTACTATATCATACACTTTATTCTATTTTAGTATTACCCAAAATACTAATTCTCTTTCTTAGATCATTACTATAAAAAGTTAATTTTCTTAAAGACGGGGAGAATATTGAATAACAGTCTATATGAAAAGACATCTTTAAAAAAAAAGTAAAAACTAATACGGACCAACAAATACTTTATCCTTCCTACAATATAATTCACATTTACTATTCCACGTAATCTAAGAAAAAATATTACTTCCTCTATTTCTTCAAAAAACGTGTATTTTTCCATTTATATTCATCCTAATAAACGGGTTCATTTTCTTTTGTTAAATAAAACCCACCCAAAGTAATTACTCATATTTTCATAAGAACCACATATAATACTAATATAAATTTTTACTATATATATTAAAATATTATATTTATTTCTTTATCTATACATTAAATATTATATTATTTTAATATACGTGAAAAAACAAATGCTCCACTTTTAAATAAATAGAAATAAGATGTAAAATAATGTCAATATGAAAATTTTATAGAATAAAATGAATATAAAACAATGTTGAGATGATATCTCAATTCTTAAGGTTAATGATAATGTAGAATGGCCATTTTTTCTAAAGGCTGTTGCGAACGAGTTGACTTATATATACTCCCCCAATTATATATAAACAATAAATTAAAGATATTATTAAAATTATTACACAAAAAAACAATAATAGATCTTTGTCTGAATCTTATAAATTGACATTTTAATTTCATGATATCATCTCTGCAATCTCATTGGCTGGTGCATCACCTGTTAATACACCAAATGTACACACATTTTCACACACTCTCTCTAAGCCCATAAGGCTAAAGCAAATAAAACCTCCATAAAAATACAATCTTTACCACCACCACACCCCCCCCCCCCCAACCCCCCCTCTCTGTCAATGGCTAAGACCAAAAGCACGTCTCTCTACACCCCTCTTTCTTTATTTGAGTAGAATGAATGCACGCCTTCTTCTCAAAAGAAGACACATGGTTTCTCATCAAGAAAACTCCCCACTCTTGTTAGATGCTGCTCTGTTTTGTGAGGAGAATTGTGAAGATGAGGGGGACAGCTTTCTGGGCCTGTTCGGACAGAATCTGTCGTGGGATGATGAGGAGTTGAGCTCTCTACTGCAGAAAGAGCAGGAAACCCAACTGCAGAGTGGGGTGGAGGAGAACCCATGTGTGTATGAGTGTAGAGAAGAAGCAGTGGAGTGGATTCTCAGAGTGGTTGGGTACTATTCCTTCTCTGCCCTCACTGCGGTTCTTGCAGTTAACTACTTGGATCGGTTTCTCTACGGTTTCGGGTCACCTCACTGTAGAGAGAAGCCATGGATGACTCAGCTAGCTGCTGTGACTTGCCTTTCTTTAGCTGCTAAAGTTGATGAAACTCAAGTACCTCTGCTTTTAGACCTCCAAGTATGTTGTCCTGTTTTTCTCTCCTCCATGATCTTTCTCTCTCTTGTGGGGTTGATCCATAATTGTGTGTGTGTACAGGTGGAGGAATCCAAGTATGTGTTTGAGGCAAAGACCATTCAAAGAATGGAGATTTTGATTCTGTCTACATTGGAGTGGAAGATGAATCCAGTGACCCCACTTGCATTTCTTGATTACATTGCATTCAAGACCCATCTCTCTAGAGAATTTCTTACAAGATGTGAAAGCCTCATTCTTTCTGTAATTTCTGGTATACATTCATTATCTTAATGTCTTAATTACCTTCTCTCTCTTACTTTCAACAAGATTAATCTTTCTTTTCTCTCTCTAGACAGTAGATTCATGGGCTATCTTCCTTCTGCATTAGCCACTTCCACTATGATTTATGTCATAACAAGTGTAAACCCCTGCATTGGATTTGAGTATCAAGATCAGCTAGTGGCCATTCTTGGAATCAACAAGGTACATTGTTTGTTCATCACTCAATCTCTCTCTCCTCTTTCTCTCTCTTGAGCTCAACATGACAACAGTGGGGTTGTGATTAAACAGGAGAAGGTGCATGATTGCTGTGGACTTCTTCAAGAAGTGGCTAACTACAAGTACTCAATGAACAAAAGGAAGTATGGAAGTTTGCCAAGTAGTCCAAAAGGGGTGTTTGATGCATCATTCAGCTCTGACAGCTCTAATGATTCATGGGAATCTTCTTCATCACCACATCCCCTGTCCAAGAAAATCAAGTCCCACACTCCAAACACCATCCAATTGTCTCAGTCATGATTCTCTATCCTCTCTCTATATAAATATTGAATAACATTTGTATTGAGGTGAAGTTAAATGCCAACCATCTTTGCATGTCCATCCAAACTGCCCATTCATAGTAAGATAGTATGTATGAGTATTATCTCTATCATAAATGGATGGAGGAGGGGTGGGAGTTGGGGTGGGGATCTTGTAGGATCTTGTAAGAAGCAAAGATGGTTGGCATTTTGTCTGGATGGATGCCAAAAACTTGAACATAGATTTGCAGAGTATTATATTAATTTCTGTATTTTTCTTTGATATCTATATAATTCATGTGTATAAATTTACTACTCCTTCACATTTTAATATTTTTTACACTTTTCATTTTTAGTGATATCAATTATTTTTGGAAATATTATTATAGTAAGTGTTTCTACACGTTGATTAAATAATAATTATTGTTTAATGTGTAGTGAGTAGTTGAGTGAGTGTATTGTCCCATATTTTAATTATATTAATAAGTGTGTGTGACTCTCATGTGTGTAAGAAAAGAAAGGAGACTTTTTGAATATGATACCCAAAATGGATAAAAGAGACCCATTGAATGGAACAGAGAGAATACTTCCTATGTCTCGCTCCAATGTTTATGGAATTATATACTCCCTCCGTCCCGGGTATTTTTACCCGTTTGTACGGGCACGGAGATTAAAACGTTTTATTTTTTTAATATATAATGTAAGAGAAAGTAGGGATAAATTAGTAATTTAAAAAGAAAAGGTGAATAAAGTTATTGAGAATGATGAATAAAGTGTAAAAAAGTAATTAAAATTATTGAGATTGTAAAAAGTAGGTAATAAAATATTATGTATTTTTGCCAAAAATAGAATGAGTAAAAATACGTGGGACACCCCAAAATGGAAAGTGGGTAAAAATACGTGGGACGGAGGGAGTACTTTTTTTTCTTTTTTTTTTTCTAACTTTAATTTAAATTGGTAAATTGTGCAATGTTATGCTAAAACTTCTAAGGATATTAATTTTTAGAAATAGAGTCTTACATTTACCAATAAAAAAAATGTAATCTCCAAGTAGAATGCCCAAAATTATAGTAGTAAACTTTATGGTGTGATTGATGGAGTATTTTATATTTTATTCATTAATAATAACAAATTTATTTAATATTTTTTTTACACTTTATTTATCATTTTTAATAATTTTATATATTTTTCTCTTTAAATTATTAATTTACCCATATTTTTTCTTGCATTAGATCTCTCTTCGGTTTGCATACTTTTCAATTTGGAGCATATTATAAAAGTTTATATTTAAACGGTAAAAATAATCACATTTCCTCATACATTTTGTTAAAAAAAAACCCAACGCTACCTAACACACAATAACATACTTTATTAATTACTCCCTCTATTCTCTTTAAATGTTCCATTTTTTTTCATTATTGTCGTTCTAATTAAAGATCTCGTTTTCTTTTTTATACACATGTCCCCTCACACATCCAATAATACAATTAAAATACATGGCCAACATACTTACTAATAAAATATCCACTACATATTAAATAATACTCCCTCCGTCCCCAAAGTATTTCACACTTTCTTTTTTCATCCGTCCCACAAAGTATTTCACACTTTATTTTTACTAAAAATGGTAAAAAATACAATGTAACAATACCTACTTTTTACACACATCCCAACATAATACTCACTTTTTCACTCATTCCAATAACTTTACACATCCTTTTCATTAAATTAATTAAAATACTTCTTCTCTTTCTTACTTTATACATAAAATAACAATTTTTTCTTAAACTCCGCGCACAACAATACGTGAAGTACTTAGGGGGACGAAGGGAGTACTCACCTTTTTAAAGGGAATGAATGAAGTATTTATTATGAAAAATACCATAATACCCCTAAAACTGATAATTTTTCTTATTATTCGTGCCAAAGAAAGGGCGTAAATTAGAGAAAAAAGGAAAGATTATATTTAAAAAACATTTTTCCCAATATAAATGAGCATAACTATCTGGATGGGAATTTATATATATATATATATATATATATATATATATATATATATATATTAATTCAAAAAATATTACTCCACGTCTGAGGGAGGCATTAATTTGTGTTTTTGTCTTTGCGTTGAGATTTCAGAGTTGGAGTTTCTTTAGACAGATAAAGAGTCTTGTGTAAAAAAAAAATATCAAAGGACTTGGCCTAGAATTTGTTTGCATGTGAGAGAAGAAATTAATGTGGCACATAGTATGCTGTGTTAGCTATTTTCTTACTCCCTCCGTCCCACGTATTTTTACCCACTTTCCATTTTGGGGTGTCCCACGTATTTTTACTCATTCCATTTTTGGAAAAAATACATAATATTTTATTACATACTTTTTACAATCCCAACAACTTTAATTACTTTTTTACACTTTATTCATCATTCCCAACAACTTTATTCACTTTTTCTTTTCAAATTACTAATTTATCCCTACTTTCTCTTACATTATATATTAAAAAAATAAAACGTCTTAATCTCCGTGCCCGTACAAACGGGTAAAAATACCCGGGACGGAGGGAGTAATATTTTCTTGAGGAGCAGCAAAAATCAATTTTGTAATTTTAGTCCATACTATATCCGATTATTTTTTATGAAATATGAGACACACAATTAATTATAGATAAATAATAATATTTCAAAATATATAAATGGATACATTACAGATAAAAGAGGGAGTAGTAGTATTAACACATTAGCAATAGAGTATTAATATACTCCATTGACCTTATTGTATAAAAACATTGGGGTTAGAGAGTATTATCATAATAAACCTAAAATATTAACGCATTAACCACAAAATATTTACACATTGATTATATAGTAGTATTAATGTATATTAATCTTAAAGTAATAGTGCATTGACCTTATAGTATGTGATTAGAAATTTTTGTGGAAAAAAAAACTTCATATTGACTTTTATTCAACATAAGAAACAACAAAATTTTTCTTTCATAATTCAATGTAAGGTTTTCCGTGAAAACTAGCATTACTTTTTATATATATATATATATATATATTCTGTTGGTGCATCAATAAAAATTAGTTAAAATAAATAAATAAATTGATGAATCGAATTACAAGATTTATAAACTAATTGTATAATAATCTGCAGAAGTTAAAAAGATGTGATGTATTAAAATTAATCCAAAAACATTAACCCTAAAATAAAATGAATTGAATGCATATATATACATGCATGATAAATATGAACTGTATATTATATATATACACGCAAGGTAAATGAATAATGATTTACAACACTTGTGTGCAACATTTAATAATGTAATTACTATGCGACAAAATAAATATGAATATTATTAATAACAGCTAGATTTATAAGATGGTACTAAATTCTTTCATCATTCGGTAAATGTAAATGAGCAACAGCAGTTCCGACTAGGCCCATTCGTGTTCATTAACGCTACAAAAATAATGAACTTAATTATTGTACTTTCCTATAATATATTATACAGTATTGTTTTAATTTTTAATTTATTTTTTAAATTATAATTATTGTCGGTTGTTTATTTCATTAATTCATAATCGGGAAAATGTCACATTTGGTTCCATAAGAATTCCTTCAAATCAATTTTAGTCCGTAGGAATTCACTGGTCTCATAGCTAGCGGTTTTGGTCCCATAAAAATTTTATAACTATAATTTTTCGAAAATTTTCATTCCAAATTAACTTATATTATTATAAACTACTAGATTTATATTATTTTATGTCTTTCAACACAGACATAGTCCATTACGACAATTCCCCTCTATTTTCTCTCTCAATAAATATTGTATTAGTTTTCTTTGGGGATTATTTTTGCAAATTATGGAATCAAATCTACAAGTTGCTATTTTGATCTTGCTAACGGTTCAAAATATTTCGTTAGCTATTAACAGATTTTGATAAAAAATTCATATGGACTAAATCTGCCAATATTTAGACCTTTTTGGTATTAAGCAATTCTTACGAGACCAAAAGTGTAATTTTCCAATTCATAATCATAATAATCGTTATTATTATTTGAAAAAAAATATTATGTCATTGGAGCTTTGTTGATAATTAATAGAGTGTTTTTGTTTCTTATGAGAAATAAATTAGAAAAGTACTTCTCCAGTTCTCCATCCAAATAAACTTTCCACTCTTTCTTTTGTTCATTTCATTTGTAATAAAATACTTCTCTTCATTGTATAATTAATTATAAAATCATATATATATATAATTGAATATATAATAGTGTGCAACCTTACACACATATTAATAAATAAAGCATGTGTATAATTACATATATAGTCATGAAAAAAAATTATGTAAGGTTGCACGCTATTATATATACGATGAGATAATAATAATCTGTTATTTGGAAGATTAATAATTTGTCATTTTAATTTTTTATCAGATTCTACCGTAAACATGCAGCATAGCAATTACATACAATTATTTAAATCATATAAGTAAATATTACCTCCATACCCCTAGCAAGATATAATAAAATATTCACTTCATTTTTTGAGTAATTTTGTGTGAGGCTGTTTTATGATCGATTTTTTAATTATTTATCATTTTTATTAAAAATTTATTATTTTTCTTAAAAAATATTGCACTTTATATTTATATTATAAATTATTCATAAAATAGTTTACTACACCATTATTACTTTTATTAAAAATATTATCATTTTCACACTTTTCATTAATTATGTATCACTTTAGTTAAAAATATTATTACTTCATATCTACTGACGATCTAATGTAAAACTTAGTTATCATTCGTTACATCCAATTATTTAAATCATGAAATGGTATACTATATATATATATATATATATAAATGTTACCTTTATCCCCTTAATAAATTATAGAGGCTTACTTAAGTGACCCGTGGTTATCGGTAATCCCCTCACATGGAGTGTCCACACTCCCAAAAATGCACACCCCCTATGTAGGCATGCACCCCGGTTTGGAATCGCCAGTTTCGATTCCGAACCGGCGATTCCGGTTCCAAGATAGGGGGAACCGGAACTGAACCGGGGGTACGAAGGTTTCGGTTCCGGAACCGACGGTTCCAGTTCCGGTTCGGAACCGCCGATTCTGATTTTATTTTATTTATTTTTTTTTAAATTTTAAGCGTAAAAAATAAAAAAAATTAAAAAACCGACGGTTCGAACCGGAACCGCCGGTTTTTTTCCCAAATATGAGGAACCGGAACCGAGCATTCCTTAGCCGGTTCCGATTTTTTTTGGCCGGTTCCAGAACCGGCGGTTCCGGTTTCGGTTAAAATCGACGGTTCCCCGATTCGAACCGCCGGTTCCGGTTTTTTTGTGCATGTCTACCCCTATATGAGGGGGTCACCAAAGAATGGTCCTAAATTATAATAAAATATTCACTTTGTAATTTTGACTGCATGTAGTATAATTTTATAACTTCTTGATAAATGGGGTAAAAAAAAAGAAGTGCAACTTAATTTTTCATCTCAAAATATTATGATTAGTACTATTTCAATTGATCGATTATCATTTTCATTGAACGTGTCACACAATTTTTTGCTGGATATAATATTTTTCCAAATATAATTGTGGATTTTTTCTCTAAAATTAGCCTGATCAATTCAGTTGTATAAATTTAAGATCTATACAATCTGTGTACTTCACTAAACTTAATATGCTCTTAAAAAAAAGAAAGAAAAGAAAGTTATAAAATTTACCCAGTACTTACATATATGTCCTCGAAAAGTAATTAAAAAAAAAAATCCTAAGCAGCTTATATCGTGGATCGATTAAATCATTAATTTCAACTTTTGACTAAAGTAGCGTAAATGGCGGGCCAAGAAATGTCTATCTGCACACACAAAATATATAGTAGTATACAGTATACTTATATAATTAGAAAATACTTTTGTTTTAAAGATATAATAAAGTGATAATTTTTATAATAAAAAATAATAGTATTCAATTAATAATGCTATTTCATAAATATTTTATATAAGTATAATTGAAAAACGATAACATTTTTATAACAAAAATAATAGAGTAATTAATTACAAAAATATAAAATAATCTCATCATGAAATGATTTCACTGATCTATATACGTAGTTAATCCACCGCATCCAAAGAGCCCTTTATTTTAAGAGGCTGCTCAAACATTACGGATTCAATCATCGATTATACTCACCTTATGACCAGTTGAGACGCTGCAATACTGACCCATATTTATTGGAAAAAGTGAGTGTATTTCCGCTGAATTTGACTGTTGTAGATAGCTCAATCTGGCTTGCATGAATTTAATTATTAAAAAGAAATGTGACACTTTTTTGGTGTTATTACATTGTTTTCTTCCATTATGTTTATCTTTATGCTGGCAAACTTAGATTATGCAAATTATTGATCATCACCTTTTATTTATTGCTTATTGGGTATATTGCCTCAATAAATCCCTTTCTATATATATATATATATATATGTATATATATATAATACTTAGTAATTTCATGTAGAGTCGATCAGAAAATGTCATCTTTTATTAAGATAAATTATTGTTCCCTCTCCCCGCGAATTAATATATGCACACTAGTCACTAGGAGATTATTTGTTCATTTATTTTTGATTAATTATTATCTTATATTATGACTAAAATTTAAATATTTTTTAATGAGTAATAATTTACTTATGATCAAGAAAGACATCTCTTGATTAAATTTTCGGTAAAATCTTAACATGAAGTCAATACAAACATTTCCATTTTTATTAAAAATGTTTTGACCGTCTCTATTTTATTGGATGTGTGTTAAATTAGGCAAATAGATTACGGATATTTCTATACGAATAAAAAATATAATACAGTATTATAATAAAAAGTGATATTTAAATTGATAAAAAGTTTAGAGAAATATTTCATAAACAATCCGTAATATAAATAAAAAATAATAATATCTTTAATAAAAAATAATAATAATCTTAAAACGGATTCCATACATCCCTTAATAATGAAGAAAAATATAATGTTATATATTTTTTTTAATGGTGAGACTTATTTTGTATACCGCAATCTTTAATAATCTAGCTAATTAATTTAGTCATTATGCGTATATTTGAATTTATAAATGAATAAAGTAAATATGCATTATATGAAAATGATTGAGAGGGATGGCAGAAAGACAAGAAATTAATAAGGATTAAAAAAAAAATTATGCACATGAGGTGCACTGATATATTACAACTATGGTGCAATTTGTGCGTACTATTAAAAAAAAATTAATAACATTTTTTAATAATATATTAGTTACTATTTCTTACTATAATATTCTCTCATAAGTATAATTTTAATCTTTCAGAACTTTCTATTTAATTTTTACAATTTTCTTTTTAGTTGATGTAATATATCAAAAAAAAAATTAATATGAGAGTTACAACAATATTAATACAATTATCATTTATATATTAAAATATTATATTTTTCAACTCACTATACATTAAAATATTATTTATTAATATCGATAAAAAAAAGAAATACTATAAAAATTGAAATGAGGTTAAGGGAATATATCATTACATGTAATGCGTGGTGTGAGTGAAGTACTTATACGTTAATACCCATCTATATATAAATTGATTATAATCGGGAAAAGGGGAAGGAATTAAGTTTGGTAGAATTAATTAAGTGATAAAGATATATTAAGATGTGATTAAAAGAGGAATTAGATACCCTAAGATTCAGATGGAAAAATAGAATAAAAAATAGAAAAAGGTAAAAGGTGTGGAATGTAGAAGAAAATGGGGAGACAGTATCTTTTGATTTAGGCCTTTGATGTTTTTGTTGGTTGGTCCTTTTTATTTGTTAGAAGAACACAAGGTAGTGTTAATTTTCAACCCATTATAAAAGAAATAAAGACAACTAATGTGTCACATTTAATTATATTTAATATAGGAGTTGGTTCCAGTTAATAAATAAATCTTCTATTCTTTTTATATTAATTATTTAGGTCATCATATAAACCATATTTTAATGCATGACTTTTATATTTTATCACATGATTATCTCTAAATTATCAAACTCTATAATAGGTGACAGGATTGAATCACAATTTTTATGAAAATTGAAATACTTTCACTTTTTGCGAACATAAATTGCTTCATATAGTTAGTTAATATGCATTCAAGTGAATTATATAATCAATTATCCTAAAAAAGAGTAATTGAAATGCATGGGAGAAATAAATTAAAGGGTCAATTACTTATAGGTACAATTTATCTATTTATATTACTAGCAGGTACAATATCCAAATTAAAATGCTATCCACCACAAATTGAACCCACCAAATACCCATTTTAACCCTATTATGAGTTTAATTGTATTAAAAATTAATTAACCATTAATCTCTCCATAAAAATAGAAAATTGGTTGGGATTAGTCAATCCGATTAAAAAAGTCGCACATGGAGTCCCATTTGGTATATCCAGAATACCATTCTGCATACCCAATTTGAATATCCATTTTACATATATATTCTTCGTATCCATTTTCCTAATATGTTCACATTTTCCTAATATGTGCACGCATACTCACTGAACTCAATCTGAATACCTAATCTACATATCTGCGTATACAATCTAAATAACCAATCTGTATATTATTATGCTCTATGCGTTTTACCAACTGAACTCAATCTGCATACACAATCTGAATACTCAATATGAATACTCAATCTGCATATTCATTCTGCACACCCAGAAATTGCATACCAAAAAATTTGACAAAATACATGATTCAATATAAAGATAATGATGGTGGTCAGCGAAGGCCGAAGATGATGATGATGATAGACAGAGAGGGGTTGAGGGAGTGATTACCCATTTAACGGAATGAAATACTTATACGTATATGATTTAAGATTATATTTTATATTATATAGGGATATATTGGATATCTTAAACTAATATATTGTATCTATTTGTAATATTTTCACCTTATCGTATCTACTAGTAATATTAATATATATTTTGTACTAGGTAGTAATAAATCCTAAATTAAAATTGACTGCAAATAAATTATTAATTGATCATTTCAACATTGAAATCTGACATTTAGCTGAACCAAATTAATTGCAGTATCAAGGAATTTAGTCCCCAAAATTCATTACTTGTGGACCAGATTTTTGAAATACTTCACTTACATCCCACCTAATATTGTTCTTGTTCAGTTGAATTGGTCATACAAATATTTTACTACCACTTCATATTAAAAAAATATACTAATGCTTTTCTTTTGGGCTTTAAGTAAATAAAAGTAATGCATGCATCAAAGTCTATATATATATTTTTTTCCCTACACGATAGAAAATTGAAAATTCTTCAAGAACTCAAAAACTACAAAGGGAATCATTGGGGTTGTAAAGCAGACACATTACAACATTTGAGTTAATACAATCATTAAAACTAAGGGTGATTCAACCAGGGTTGATAGGTTTAAAAAAGGGTGCAGTGGTAATTTTTTTATTTTTTATTTTTTAAGGTAAAGACTTGGGCAAGACTACGTTAAGAAATGACTTCCGTGAGATGACTTACCTAGTTCACTACTCGTTTCGTTTAACAGCACTAAGTAAGGCCGTGTTAAGAAATTACTTCCGTGAAATAGATAAAAAGTGTTAACATTTTAATAATAAGTGATACTCAATTGATGAAAAGTAGTAATGCGTAGTGAACTGTTTCACGAACAATTTATTTATAATCAAAATAAAAAGTGATGATATTTTTAAAGAAAAGCAATAACATTCTTAATAAAAAATGATAACTATTTAAGAAAATATAAAGTAGACTCATATAAGACTGCTCCCTTTATTTAATGGTGGAGATTAAATTAAAACTTAATTTAACGGTAAAAATCATCGTCCAGGTGCACCCTAGTTTGACTGTAAAATTAAATTTAAATTACACGATATGAATAGTGTATCTCATATACTATATTATTTCCACATTATGTGTGTGTATGGAATCATAATCTTAAAAATAACATATTGTTAATTGGTTCATTTTAGTAGAATTCTATAAACATGTTTAAATGATTTTTGAAGATACTCGTATATTTCACAAAAACATAAACTAAACTTAAGTTTATGACATCGACTTATAATTTATTAAATAGAAAATGATTGATTTAATGTCGACATTTTAAACTCATTCTAGGCAAGCCCCTTCGATTTTGTTGATGCTGATTTAGGTGAGGAATGAGGATTTGAAATTTTGAATCTTAATAGTTTAAGGTGAAAGCTCGTTTTGGTTGAGAATTTGAATGTTCCTCTATCCTTCCTTGCGAGGTGGGGTTAGATGAGACGATGCGAAACCATGGCTGAAATGGTATCTTTTTCTTATTGTTTAATATTTGTATTGGGATTATTGTGTGTTCATTCTTGCGATTTCATTATATTTGGATTTGATTTTAACATGATTTGCAATTTGTCTGAATTGGGTATTCTAATGATTCTTGTTTTTGTACTTTGTTTAGTGAAAATGTCAATCTTTTAATTTAGTGATCACCCATGAACATGTGTTTGGTGTAGCAGTTGCAAACAAGTCCAAAAAAACTCCCTCTTTTAAACTAGGACTATGATTCGGTTAAATGAAGACATTAATTCATTGAAAAAATAAAAATAATAAAAAATAATTCATGATATGTGCAGCCATTTTCACAATAACTCCATCTCACTTCTCTTCTCCTCTCCTTTGGAGATATAATATGCATTCCCATCTAACCCATCATCACTTGCTCTTTTCTAAATTATTTTCTTGATTGGATTTATCATGTCATTCTCAACAAGTATGTATTGTGTGCAACTATAACACAGTGAAGCCTCTTTGATTATGAATAGAAAAAATAAATACAATTTACCCAAGAACAAATCCTAAATTTAGAGGTAAAATAGACCATGAACGAAAATATAACATGAGGTGTGATTATAATTATGAATTTGCACTGAACCTAAAGATGAAGATTATGGCTTTAGGGGTAAAATAGCACATGTTACACAAGGTTCAACCATAAAATGGAAAATTTATGCTTAGGAAAATGGACTAATAATTGATCAATCTGGGAGATTTAATTTCCAAGAAGTATTCTATTTACTACCTCAACTGGCAATGCATATGCTGGATCTATAGCTTTAAGCCCTGGATATTCAACAAGTGAAAGACCTGAATTCACCAAACAAGAAAACATTGAAACCTGATGTTAATGCTGTTTGGTATAATATTATTATAATAATAATAATTGTGTAGATAGCAAATTGGAACATATGTCTGCCATTGGTGCTTTATTATTGGTTAATCTTACCAGCAATGCCAAAATAGGTGTGGAAGACATCAACAGCATCATCTGGCCTATCTGAAATCCCTCCTTTCTCCTTATCCTAAATCATTAAACGACGAAGCAACGTAAATCTCTATAATATACAGTAACGCATCATACCAGGAATAAGATGAAATTCAGTTTCGGGTCCAAACTATAACCTGACAATCCAAGATGAAGCTAACAAGCTTTTCCTTGTTGATCCAGTGGACTCTATCTATCATGATTAAGCTAGATAGAACCCACCATGAGTAGCACACCTGGAGTTGGAAATGGTGACGAATGAGAATCGTGTTATGGGACATATTTCTTTAGTTTTTGCAGGAACTAATTTATAAACAAGGATCATTCACCCACATCAGGAAGCTTCTCAGGACGCCCATTTAAACCTCCAGATTTTACTTGTCGTTCACATAGCCACCATCCAAGGAGGTCCTTGTCAATATGATGTAGAGATCCAGTAATTGCAAGAGCTCCCACACAACAGAAAACTGCAGTAACATGGCATAAAATAACTGAATCATACACAAGTTTACGGTTGATATTTGTTCATGCTCATAGACAAACATTTTATTTATGTTTAGCCAAGGTAGACACATACTAACAAATAAAAAACTACCTCTGCTAGGTTTATGACATCTCACATCTATAAATATTTATTTTCAATTTTAATCTGTTATTTTGTGAGTCCATTCGTTTAAGACATTAGTTACACATTTCTCGCATAACTGAACCACAACACATGGATAAAACTTATATTCATTCAAGTCAACTATATGATTAACTGTTAATTAGAAGCGAACCTACAAGCACACAACACATGAAAGAGGAAAACATACTTTGCCCTGCATGAGATTCTGCTCCCGGCGTGCATCCAAATCCACCATCTAAATTCTTGCAACTAACAATGTACTTAACAGCTTTATCCACGTTTATTTTATCCAAGCGACGTAGTAATGCAAGGGAGCATATCGCAATATAAGAAAACCTAAAAAGAGAGGAGTTTAGTGATTATGTTTTCACAAAACACAATTTCTATGCGGAAAATTAATAAGATAGTTATGTACTATCAATCAATTTAAAGGCAGAAAACATACTGAAACATAGGGCGTCAAGGATAAGAAAGTGTACCTAGAATCTATTTCACCCCAAATGTCACCAGAAAAAGATCCGTCTTCATTTTGTAAGCTTGCAATATCTAGCTATTAGGTTAAGTCTATTAACATACCAAATCCTCTGTAATGCTAAACCACATTAAGAAACGGACAAACTTCAAAACACGAAAAACTGCATGGTGAGAAGCTATGGGAAGAGTCATAGCATATAAATCCAGGTTTTGATGAATAGTACCACCTCCATTGGAAACTACAATAGTATTTCAACTCATAGATGTCTCGAAAAATAATTATAGAAGGATACAACTTGCAACCTTCTCAACATCAAGAACATCTATTTTATCAAATAGTGCTAGAACCTGAATCGCACTGAGTGTGAATAATAAGTGGGGATCATGCCCTATATTACCACCAAAACCACCTGCATAAACAAAGGTTCGCAAGGGAGTTTTTTTTAATCTCAGAATCACATTACTCAAAATCAGAAAGTTGACTGAAAACAATAAGTATTAAATTAAAGGAGTAACTATAGTCTAAGTTTATCAACCAGAACAAAGTGGAATGGAAGTAAATTCAATACTCTTGAATAGCATAAATTCCAGCCAGAAAACAAACCAGATTCATGTTGACACTCCATGATCCATGAAACAACCTCAACTTGGTCAACTGCATCAATCTTTCCTAAAATATCGAGAGTCGTCAATCCCCAGTAAGCCCCATTTAGCCTTAAGTGCTCCATCACCACAGATTCAAAATCATCCTTTCTCTGGTACAATAGAGTGCTGATTATGAAGAAAATAATAAAAAATGGTAACATAATGTAAACAAGTACTGAAAGCTTGAACATCTTGTGAATTACTAGAAAACAAGAGTCTACCTAAAATTTTTTTTTTTTCCCTAAAACAACCGAATATTAAGATAATGATGCTCTGACATCAGCCAAGCTTTAACGGAAGGCTGAGAATTAATGTACTCTCTGTCTGCTAGAGTAAACAAACACTCTTAAGATTAGGTATAAATATTTGAAACACCCGTGGTGTCACATAAGTTCTTTGAGGGTGAGATAAACACCCTATGGTTACTAAAGACTCATTTAAAACAACATTTTCAATGAGCATAGCATTTTGAATCAAAATTAGGAGACAAGTTGATAAAATAATATAATGTTCATAATCAGTATGTCAAGAGTGGACATGTAAGACGCTAAACCAAGTTGTGTAGATGGGCCTCTCAATATAACGATATTTTCATTCTTACTACTAACACATTATAATATTTATAACTCATAACTTTGCCATCAAATTCAATTGCTAGCTGCAAAAAGATGGAATTAAAAAAAAAAAAAATCATTCTAAAACCATACAAGCGCGGAAACAATTGATAAATTCTAGAAGTTAGGGGGAAAAACCATGCAAACTCTATATGGACTAGATTTTAATTAAAGTTTAGAAAGTCAAAGCACATAGAAAAAGAACTGACCACATCATTGTAAAGAAACAACAGGACGATGATGATATAACTCATTGCTATCATGCTTATCCTGATTATTTGTTTGATATACAAAAGCAACAGAACTTGAAATAAGCCATGATCAACAAGAGCCAAGAGGAATACCTTTTCAATTGATAAGATGTACTTCACATGCTTTTCAACCTTGA
Source organism: Pogostemon cablin (assembly GCA_023678885.1). Lineage (NCBI taxonomy): Eukaryota > Viridiplantae > Streptophyta > Magnoliopsida > Lamiales > Lamiaceae > Pogostemon > Pogostemon cablin. Next base: position 28,683,405 of record CM042969.1, on the reverse strand, counting down.
GCTCCCCCATTCTGTCCAAGAATCCTTGGTTAGAACTCTATACAATCTATTAACAGTAAAGAGTGAGACATAACTTTTTTCTAATCTCTATGCAACTACCAAGCCGCTGCAGGAGATGAGCTACTAGAACAAGGAATGACTAATTCATTGACAGTAATGGAAAAAGCAGCATAATCAAAAGAAAACAAACGTAACCCTAAAATTTAATTCACATTCGAATTTTAACTAACAGAAACAATGGTCTTTAGTTAGAACAAAAGCAATCCAATACAGTCGCACAAAATAATAGAAGCACTTATTCAACGGATGTAGAAAACCAAGAAAGAATCCACCCAGACAAATGCAGAAATGGCAAGAGATGAGTGAAGTGTTCGAGGGATCATTAACTAGTTGCGCTGATAAATACCAACAGATTCGATTGAATATTGTCCCAATTTAGATTTATGAGAACAATCAATCAATTAAAAAAAAAACGCTACGCAGGATTGCCTAAATTACCTGATTAGATTTTTGTAAGCTGACAGCAAGACGTGATCTACTAACGACGACGAGCGAAAGAGGCCACTCAAAGAAAGAGCGATTACACGCTGCAAAATTTCGATAAAACACAATAAATTAAATCAAAATTAGCAATTCAATTCGATTTTGTTTTTTATAATAACACTAGATAGGGCACCTCACTCCGTGAAGTGTTAACCCGTATTTTTGCGAATTTTGATGCAAATTTAATGTATATAGTTGCAATATCTTAATAAAAATTATTGTTTACATTAGTATAGCTACACAAACTATCTCACATGAATTACATAAAAAGCTCAGAAGCAGTATCATATGACTCCTGAAATACAGGCTTATTTGGGACAACCATGATATCCATTGGGTTTAGACAAAGAACTCCGCAAGGTAGAATGAAACACTATTTTTTGTGAATTTAGACCACTGCCAGGAAAATGGAAAATAATTCAGTTATACATAAAGAACAAGGAGAAAGATTGACTGTGAATTCACTTATATTGGAGGGTTATATATATGCATTCATAACTGAAATTCATATAAGTCTGAGAATTTGCCAGGAAAACAGGAACCCCATCAACAAAACCTGAATAAAACAACTGAAAGCCCTCACTGCTGAATAAGTTATTAATGTTAGTGCAGAAAAGTATTAGAAATGTGTAAGCATATTATCAGATAGGCTGTACTAACCTTCAGAGATCATGTCCTAAAAAATAATTTCTCAGGAAAGTAGAAACATGTTTTCTTAATGTGTCGTAAGCTTGTTCGTATAACACCTGTCTTAGAGAACACTAAAATGGTAGAAACTAATACAATTTCTGTGGAACAGGGAGTTATGCAGCTTAAGTATCAAAAAATGAATGTGATATCCTAAATAAATGGTAGGTGTTACAATGGCTAATACACTTATGCATGCAGTTAGAAAGCTTTTACCACCAATATGCATGACTTATGGCAGTTAATGGTGCAGAGGAATAAATTTGATTATTCGCATCTTTGATTTCATTATGAGTAATTTACATCTTCCGTTATTCGTTGAGCCACCAATACAAACTTCAACTTGACATGCTTAAGCATAGTAATTTACATCTTCCGTTTTTTATGCTGTCATATAATTGATTCCAGTATACTCTGGTTTACCAATATTAGAATTTGTAAAGGTCATAAATTTTGCATTCCTAATGAAATCTACCGCTAATTGATAACATTCTATACCAATATTAAACTTGTAAAGGGAACAAACTTTGCACTCCTAATAAAATCTACTGCTAACTGATGACATTCATCCATACCTCGCAAATTCAAATGCGACCAAAAAAAGATGATGAGCTCGTGCAGTCAAAAAGTAGTCTAAGTTGTGCTATTTATTTGTTTTTTCAGTTTATCGAAAATGTATTACTCATGTTTCCAAAAAAAAAAAGGTAATTAGATGCTTAAACATTATTATCTAACCAGAGCTTTTTCTATCTTGCTCAACCATTTTCAGTTGGTGATATGATTAAAGTATGACTTTGACAGTTTTTGAGAAAATTGGAGGTCTTTTCTGCTGTTTGAAACTCTGGTTATAACTTATATACATTTAACTATCTAGCAGGGATGTTCTTAGACCAATGTATAGATGTTTGAGAAATCATTAGCGGCTGCAATTAATAATTTACATAGGTAAGAAACTTTGTTTTATATGTAAGCAAATTGAGACAAGTAAAGAACTGAAATATATCTAACACACTGGTGGGCGGAGGTTTGTGAGATATGTGATAATTATGACACATGTTATTAACTTTAAATTGTTCTCTCCGGATAATTATACTTAATTTTGTCTGAGTATTCCATAAGTGTGATACTTCTATTTGTTTTCTATTTCATGTATCAATTAATATGTCAGATTCTTAATCTAAATTCTACAATCAGCCTTCTCTAATAGTTGCACTAAATATATTATCAAGAGAACCAATTATGCGTTGTACTACACATTTTCACATCTTCTAATCATCATATCTTTGAAATTTCATTTATTTCCATACTTTTGGATGCCAACATACCCTCATTAATAAACACAATTTTACCATTAAGATCCTCCGAAAGTATGATTACAAAGACAGAGCTCAATAATATGTAATGGTGGATGCTTGCTGCTTGAAAAAAAAAAACACATACATATCACATAGTAATAAATATGTGTAGCAGTTATATAATTTACTTTGAAACAATTCGTCAAACACATTAAAAGCAAACACATAACATCACACAGATAAATCCGTATATATAACTACCTAGTGGGACGTGGTGAGGGAATGGAATATACCTTAGTGTTTTTGCCTTCTACTTGAAAGTAGAGGAGGAAGGGGAAATGCCCAATTAAGATTGTTAGAAGAAAATTGGGAAATTGAAATGCTCAATAGGGATTCTTATAAGTAAATTGGAAACTTGACAGACAGAACAAGATTAAGGCAGAAGACTAAAAAGCAAAGAACCCAGATGAGGTGAAGAGAAGTGAAGGTGGAGGGAGAGGCAAGAGCGTGTTTCTTAGGTGGGAATCGGGATGAGAGTAACGAGGGATGAAGAGTTGACGCATGTAATCTCTTGCAACCGGCTTCCGTACCTAAACTGACCACACTTGGATTGAAATCTCTTTATATATAACTAGATTATTAATTTTTTATACCCAGCCCTAATAAATAACCAGCTATTGCATAAATGTGATGATTAATCAGAATGTAGCAGCAAATCACAGGTTATATAATTGGTTTACCTAGAATCAAGTATGACTAACAGACTAAGTCAATTCCCACATAATACTCTTTGTGTAACATCTAAATGGCAACAAGAAGAATTGATACAAACTTACCGCTATCAAGAATCAGAACTTGGAGCTTTTCTTGGCAGCTGTAGTATGCATTACCTTTTAGAATGAGTGAACTCCTGTAAAAAGAAATGGCAAATTATTTTCCAAAAGTAGAAGTGTTTACTTTTTCCCTTGCAACTAAGAGAAATTTCACAGCAAGACATGTCCATAGGTTGCTGTAGTAGTTTTGGTATTACATGCTCTCCCTTTAAATCAAGAAATGCTCATGCTTTAGTACTACTATGAAAGCAGTATCCCAAACATTAAAGCCCATCTACTCTAATTTTTTACTCCAGATTACATGTGATCTTTCAGGAGTGCAGAAATACTGATCAATCAAAGTAAACACACAAACATTTAGATCCGTAATCGTTCTTTAAATTATGCGTCAGTTCCAAAAGAACACAAAATTCGCTGGCAGTAAGCTTAATGGAAGTATATAAATCGGAAGAGAACACCGTACCTCGTTGAATTTGTGCCGGCAACGGCATGATTAACTGCAGAAATGATGGAAAGTCCAATTGTAGAGTTAGGGCAGAATTATTCGTTGAATTTGTGCGAGAATTGGGGGAAGCATGTTGAATGTCTGTTAAAAAACTAAATAAAAAAATTGAATGTCCAATTCTTGTGCAAAAGTAAACCCATCAATAAGCCCATACTAATGGCCCAACATTATCTGGATCCAAAGCTCAACATTCTGTTCCAAATGTAATATGGCTTCTATTCTTGGGCCCATATGAATGAGCCCAACTTTTAGGTAGCTTTAATTGAAAGAATTAAATTTCTACTATTTGAACAAGACAAAGACTCCATTGTTTTCTTCTTGCTGGGCCGGTGACATAGTGAAATTTGAGAAGAAGGCCTCTATTACACCACACAAAGAATAAATAAATAAAAATTCCAGGAATTTTGACTATAAGATGCAAACTTATTAAATCCAGAGCCCCGTATGATTCAAGAATTAGTTGAGATTTTTTAATTTATTTGAATATTGAAGAAGTTTATCTTGTCTTTATTCAATATTTGAATATTGAGTACAATTTGAAATATCTTCCCATCAATTGAAGCCTAACTTAGTCGAGTCAAGTTAAGTCGAGCTGAACTTTGATAAGATTGAGTATTGATTGTTAAGTAGGTAATAAGCTTGAGCTTAAGTTCGTTTAAAATTTTAAAAAATTGTTCGAGCTTGGCTCAAGCTTGATTACTAAAGCTCGATTTCGTTCGAAAATGTATTCGCGAACATGTTTGTAAACAAATTCGTGAATATGTTTGAGAACATGTTCGTAAATAACAAACGATCGTCGTGTTCGTAAACACCTATGTAACTTCAATAGTAAACAAATAAACTAGATTTCTAAAAATACAAAATAGTATTATCTAAGTACTAATAGTTATATTCGTATTATAAAGAATAATAATAAATTATATACTCCATCCGTCCCACATTTATATTCACACTTTCCGTTTTCATCCGTTTTACATTTATCTTCACACCCCAAAAAAGGAAACTTCACACTAACCAACAACCTCAAAAGTTACCTTAATTTCAAAAATGTCACTCTCACCTAACACACACAACATACTTTACAATTTATTTATTACTTAAAAATACCACAATACCCTTCAAAAGTCAATAAAGTTGGTCAAAAATTAACTTTTCTTAAACTCCTGGTCTACAGTAACTACGAAAATAAATATGGGACGGAGGGAGTATATATTAACGAGCTTGTTTATGAGCTTTTAATAAGTGTTTTGGTGTGAATCCCTAATTTTAGTGATGCTTAGTGGTTGCTTAGTTAGGGTAGTAGGAAGGGATAATGAGAATAAATGTTGATTCTCTTTGATGCTTGGTTAATTTAGTAGGAATCAAAATTTATTAATCACTCCCATTAATTCAATAATTACTTCTTACTCTTCTTAATGATATACATTGTCGAGGAATTCAATAATTACTTCTCACCATTCTTAAAGGTATACATTACATTATCATACCAATTGAGGAATTCGAACCAAGCTGTCCTCTATTTATAGCTGTCCTTTCTATACTAAAGATTATAGTTTACGTTAGGTGTATCTGTTAAGGTGTCTTTAGTGACATTAGTTGTATCTGTTAAGGTGTCTTTGGTGGCCATTCTTGAAATGATGATACAAAATGGTTGTAAGTTGGGACATAGTTAAGCATATTAATTCATGACACATGATTCCAATTATATTATTCTTATAAATTTTTAATTACAGAACAAAGGACTCATACATATAATTCAGATCATTTATTACAAAATCACTTGGCCTTCTCATCGCCCTTGTTCCCAGAACCAGCTTCTTTGGCAGATTGTAGTTTCTCCGCCACTTTCCCGGCGGCTTCCGCCACAACACCGCCACCTCCGCCGTCATGGATCACATGAGTGACCTCCACTTTCTCTTTATCCGGCTTCGTATCACGGCCCGCGGGCTTTCTGTAATCCACCGTGTCTACATTAATCTCCACCGCACCTTCATCGTTAATTCTTTCCGTACCCTAAAAATTAAGGATTATTTTTACTAAATAATAATAATAATAATAATAATACCTTAGAAGAAACACCTTAGGAGGTGTGAATCTAATTAAAAGAAACACCTTAGAAGATCATACCTTTGATATATCCATTGTAGGAGAATGAGAAATGTGGAAATATGAACACTAATTGCAATAAATATATACACAGAAATGGCAAAATTTTGTAGTAACACGTAATTGAAAATATGTTGATGAGTCATGCATGTGTCCATTATAAAATTAGTATATTAAATTGACAAGAAGATAAGGCATGCTTGTCTTTATTAAATTAAAAGTATACGTGTTAAAATTGTGTGTAAAGTATAGGTGTGATGATAAGAAACAGTTTTTTTTTTTGGGTGATGTGTAGGTTTCGTCGTTGTGGACCAGACCTAAATATTTTTGTAGTAAACGTATAAATATATTAATTTTAGTTAATAAGAGGACTTGATTTTAATTTGAAATTTAAAGAAATTTAACAAAAAAAATTGTTCGAGAAATTCCATCTTCAATTCTTCATTTGTTGAAAAATATAGAAAGCAAAGAGTACATCATATGTACTTTGCTAAACACTAGAGAAATTTTGGAGGTGTATTAATTAACAAGATGAAAAATATTCGAGGAAAGCATTGACCAGCATATTGCCCACAGCAATTTCTGATTCAGTGGTAAGATGAATTTCATATCGCCTATTTTACCGATTAGCCCCCAAGCATCAACAGTTTTTACATTTGGTACCTTACTCCCAACTGAGCTTTTCTTATTTCACTATAGCGAGTTCCCCATTGCAGTGCTACCTGTATGACCGGTAAATCGGGTAATTGTAGATCGGACCGAACGTCCGAGACAAACTTTTCGAATCGGACCGCATAAGTTATGGCGCTCCAATGAGCTGAATCGGCTTCACCTTGATACCATAAGAGAGCCCGAATAACTCCACCATCGACCAATGAGGCCTTGGCCCGATCGATAATTTGTGTGTAGTTTTCCATTGGTCCAAACACGTCGCTCCAACGGCATAATAGACCAATCCGATCACTCCGTAGTCAGGATTCTTTTCCAAGATCCTATGAGCAAAAGGCATCCCGGGCCCCACCCCGGTTGTTTTGTTCAAATCAATGTCCCAATGTAGGGGATCTCTAGCTGGGATGGGAAGTAGCGCTAAACCTCAGGATATTTGGATTGGGTTGGCATTCGGGAGCGAAGAAGCCCGTTACAAGGTCTCCTCGTCCTGCCATGGAGTTAAATATTTGTTTGGTTCCGTAATTTTTTTTCTTTTTAATTTTAGTCCCAAAAAAGATATTTGTTTATAATTAGTCCCATAACTTTTATTTTTCTTTAATTTTGGTCCAATTTTGCCGAATTTGCCACCTGTTTCCGAAATTGGCAAGTGATGCTGACACGACGAGTCCAACAAGTCAAATATTGATGAAGCTTACGAAGAAGAAGAAGGATAACACCAAAAATTGCAAAATGTTTATGTATGGGGTGACTATAAAAGTTTTTGCAATCCTTGGTGTTGTCTTCATTCTTCTTCTTAAGTTTCATCAATCTTTGGTTGGTTGAGAAATAATTGGACTAGCCACGTCAGCATCGCTCGTCGGTTTCCGGCAACAAGTGGCAAATCCGATAAAAATTGGACCAAAATTAAAGAAAAATTAAAGTTATGAACTAATTATAAACAAATATTTTTTTTGGGACTAAAATTAAAAAGAAAAAAAGTTACGGGACCAAACAAATATTTAACTCTCTTGCCATGTTACTTTGTCCCGCGAGTATGAATATATTCTTCCCTTGTGTGGGAGGAGTGCGGGCGCTCGCCGAGACGGCGAGCCCCCAAAATCATGACTACGACAAGGGAAGTCATTTGTACGGCCGGGACAAAGGAAGATTAGGGTGTTGATGTAAGAATGGGAGAAGAGAAGCTACATGTAAAATTAATAAATCTCTTTATTTTATTTCAAACGATGTTTCATCATCTTGTGATCTCGGATTACCATATCCTGCCACTTGGAATAACTGTACACGTGGTGCATTTATGGAAGATGATGAATTATTGTTTGGTATAGAAGAATCAAATTTTTAGTTTCTAAATGTAGGGAGGGAAATTCTCACACTAAATTTCTATCTCACAATTAATCTTACATCCAACTGCCAATTCACGATGATTCCTCTTAGCTTTTCGTTGCAAAATTAATGAGAAATGGATAAATAATGTATAAGTGATTAAGCGTAATATTAGGGCATCTCTTTCTTAGGTTTATTTTTTTGCAATGAATTTTCTCATTTGTAACTATTTCCCTCTTATTTGTAGTACGAAGGTTAGTTGGTTTGAATTTCAAAATAATATTATACCTATATATCATTTTTTTTTTCAATTATCATCAAAATATAAATGGCAAAGTGAGACCGTTTTAGGTAAGAACTTATGTGTGAGACAAATAAAAATTGATAACTCATATAATAAAAATTGATACTCAAGTAATGAAAAGTGATAACATTTTATAGCGAAAGTGATAACATATTACAATAAAAGTAATAAGTAATTTAAAAAATATTTTATGGTCTCACTTAAGACAACTCACAAAGGACCTACCCAATATAAATATAAAGTCATCCACCGGGCAAATATTTGTTTCAACTTCACTCAAAACATAAATAGATTAAGCCAATGTTAATTACATTGCGCATTGCATGAGTTTAGGAGATTTCAAGTCTTCCTCTAATTGATTTTTCATTCATATCACTTCATCATTGTTGTGGTCATACTTCTTGTTACAAATTTTCTATTCTTTGATTTGTTCTAATTGTATGCTACGTACTCGTGATTCTTTATACCAGTTCAGTAATCAAACCATCATCCGTCTATGTTAAATAACAAATTCGGATACATTAATTAGTTCTAGAATCTTCTTTGGGTTTGATATTAAACTTGATTACCCAAGTTTACTATGATAATGTTCATTTGTTCTTTTCATGTGTATAAAATATAACAATAATCTCATACAAATAAATGATATCCATTTTTTTAAAAATAAAAATAAAACCTCCCGCGAATTAAAGAACTTAGGGTTGATTGTAAGGGTATAGATTATTTTATCATACGTGTCAATCATTCAACAGTTTGTAACAGGAGATGTAACACCAAAATGTAACAGGAGATCCGAACAAAAGACGAGGAGAATAAGAAATTAGTGGAAATGCATATTTCATCTTTATTAAAGAATTGAAAGCAATTACATGCATATGTACAATGCTCAACTCTGTGAAATAATTAAGATGAAAAGAATTGGAGGAAAGTGTCGGCCATCATTGTGCCCACCTTGATTTGTGATTCTGTGTTACAATGAGTGTCATCAGGTATAGGATTACCAACTAGCCCCCTGGCATCAACGGTTTCCAAATTTGTGGAGTTAACCGCAAACTGTGCTTTTCTTATATCACTGTCCGGGACACCCTGTGGTATTTTCAGTGCTACCTGAATGACGGGTAAATTTGGTAATTGTAAATCGGAGCGAACATCGGAGACCCACTTTTCAAATTTGGCGGTGTATTGCGAGGCGTCTATAGGGTTATCATCGTTCTCACCTTGGTACCACAAGAGACCCCGGATGGTTCCGCCTTCAGCCAATGAGGCTTGAGCACGTTCGGTCATGTTTTTGTAAAGTATTAGGCCTTTTCCCCAATTGTCTAGACTCCTCTGTCCGATGGCACAAGGGACCAACCCAATCACTCCAAACTTGGGATTCTTCTCCAAGATCCTATTGGCAAACGGCATTCCGGGCCCCACTCCGGCATATTTTTTTTCAAAGCAGTCGATGTCGAAATGCAAAGGGTCTCTAGCTTCCTCCCATTTGCGTTCGGCATTGAACCTCAGGATATTTGGGTGGGGTTGGCGTGCGGGAGAATCAGCGAATTCCTCGAGTTTTCCTCGTCCAGCCATGTTGCTTTGTCCCGCAAGTATGAATATACTTTTCCCTTGTGGGGAAGGTTGAGAGCGGCCGCTAACCGAAGCGGCCAGCCCCAAAAGAATGAAGCAAATAAAGGAATTCATTCTTACTATTGGAACAAAGATACAAGGTAAGAGAGGGAAGGGTCTTAGAAGAAGAATGCGAAGATGGCAATTATATTCCTCTCTATTTATAATCCATGTCATGTAAGATTAGTTCTATATGCCTAGAATAGATATGTGGTTTGTGTTGTGGTATGTATTTGATGAACCACTCCTTCCATCTAAACAATCGGAGATACATCCGTTTCCCACCGGCTCGGATACTTTATGTCATTTTGGTACATCATTTCCTGTTTCAAATCGTTCCATGGACGAAACGTAGCAGAGAGAAAACTATACCCTAATCCTTAAACTCTAGTGGCAATGGTTGAATTTAATTTCCCTCTTACGTATCAATCACTTAATAGGTGATACAAGAAATAATGCACGAAAATGACGCAGAAGATTATGACAAAGTCTTTCCTTCTTTCTGGACGCACGAATTGAACACTTCGGTATTGAAGTATATATATATATATATATATATATATATATATATATATATATATATATATATATATATATATATATATATTGTCTAAGGACATATACCTTAAAATTTTTGAGAAAAAAATAATTAATAAAAAATTTACACCCTTCATACTCACCAATCCAGCCAATCTTTATTATGTGTTTAATTTTTAAATTTTTTTTTGAAAGCAAGTATTTTTATTTATTTTTTTAATTTCAAATTTAACACTTTTAATCACTTTAGGAGAGAATTTCATGCAAAAACCTAATTTTTTGTTGAGTGTAACTTGGGTGGGACTGTGTCATACTTTTTCCTAATTAATCTAATTAATTATTATGTGATCTCCTTTTTAATTAATGTTATTTTTATTTTAATTTTATTATAGTATTTAAAAGATCATTATACCCTAAACCCTAAATTCTAAGAGGGAAATATACCCTAAACCAAAAATGTAGAATTACTATTGTTATGGGTATTATATCTCCCATGTCTAATGGGCCAGAAGCCCAACAAGCTAATGTGCTACGAGAAAGAGACCCAACTACAAGGAGGTCCAAAGAAGCGGAGAATGACAAATCAAGACGCATCAGCAGCCCAAACAGGAAAGCCCAGACCCAAAAGACACACCTCGGAGAAGAACCAAGAAGATAGGGCCAGGAAAGGGGAGAAATAGCAGAAAGCCCACTAAAAGGATAGAGAGCCGAGATCCTTCGACAGAACACCCCGGCTCCGAAGCCGAGGAAGACGTCCAAGAGCTCGGACGAATAGCAAAACCTCAGAAGCCGACCCTTCCGATGACTGAGAGGAATATCAAAACTGTTGGGCAAAGTACAGACACAACTGTGGGAACGGCTAGTGGCGACAGGCTAGAGGACAAGAATAATAGTAAGAAGGAATGTATTGGACAACACTCTCACACTAGAGAACAACACACAACAGACACATCTCTCTTCATCCTCCAATAGGAAGCAAGCAAAGGACAAAGAAAGACCTGCTACGCTCTGGGAGACACCTGGTGGCACTCTGCACCGGCTGCTGAAAGTCGCCAATATACCAACAGCCTTCATTTATGGTTGCTTGTCTTCGTCCAGGTGGCACCGCGGAATTGTACAATCGTTAAGGTTTTGTTGGTAGTATAAATAGCTTCTTTCACAAGAGAGAAGCAGGTTACGTTCATTCTCACTTTAGATATTACACTTGCGATTGGGAGGGTTTATGAGTGTTGTTCTAAAGGAGAGTAATAAAAATCGGTTAAGGCTTTTTGGTTGGATCTCCCATCTCTCGCATACTTTCTTATTATTATGTTTGTTGTGCTCGTTCTTAGTGTAGTTTGTCGTTAATATGTCCATCGTTAATCTTGTTTACAACTAGCTAAGAACACACATCAACAACTATTATATCCTAAACCCTATACTTTAGGTGTGAAAAATACCGTAACCACAATTATAAAAATACTATTATACCCTAAATCCTAAATATTAGGGGTGAAATATACCCTAAACTATGTGGGTGAAATTACAATTATACCCTAATTCTAAACCCTAGGAGTGAATATATCCTAAACCCTTTATACCCTAAACCACAATTGTAAAATTACAATTAAACCTTTAGAATTCACCCTAAATTCTAATTAAATAATAAATGGGAGTTTTATTAATCCAAGGCCTGAAAATAGGTAAACTATCAATTCGGGATTTGAATTATTTTTTCTATCAATTTGAGGCCTGAAATATGTATAACTATCAATTCGGGATTTGAATTATTTTTTCTATCAATTTGAGGCCTGAAATATGTATAACTATCAATTCGGGGCCTGAATTTAGGTCCTAAATTGATAAAATAAGATATAATATTTGATAAATTTAGGTTTTGAATTGATAATTTTACATATTTCAGGCCCTGAATTGATTGAAAAAAAATCAGACTCCAAATTAATAGTTTATCCATTTTTCACTTGAATTGATAAAATTCTTAGAAGTAAAATATGTCGTAAACAACTAGAATACTCTAAACCAAAAGGTGATTTAAAATTATATCCCTAAAACTAAATTAAAAAAATACATTAAAAAAATGAATAACAAATAGTATTAAAATGAAGTGGTTGGCCGATTCCACCAAATCAAATTTGTAAGCGTAATTCAATTCAATTCGTGGGTAATTATCAATGAATTATAAAATAAATTACATTTATCTTTTACCAAAGAAATGTCAATGGATTTATATTATTTTTCTCAATGGAATAATTTTCATTATAAATTACCAACAAAAATATTTATCATTAATGTAACTGAATTTGTTTTGGTAAAATATTATTAATCTATCTCTATACCAATAAAAAAATATCAAAAACCCGCTGATAATTCAATTTAATATTGAAATTAAAACTTTTATAAGTATTAAAAATACTTTTCTTATCGTTATTTTTTATTACATCTAAGGACATAAGTATTAATGTACATTAATTTATCCCTCATTGCATGCCTTGTAAACAAGCTAGCACAATTGTTCTAGTTTCTCAGGGCTTAATTTAGCGCAATTTTGAATCTTTAATTAATTTCTTCATTTACTGTTAAATGTAGATTAAATTTGTTGTGACTTATTTTATATCTCTTCAAATAAAAAAAACAATTTGGATTTGAAAGATGAGGAATAAGAAAATTGTGGAAATGCATATTTCATCTTTATTAAATTAGAATTGAAAGCAACTACATGCATATGTACAATGCCCAAGTGTGTGAAATTAAGATGAAAAGAATTGGAGGAAAGTGTCGGCCATCATTGTGCCCACCTTGATTTGTGATTCTGTGTTGCAATGAATTTGATCAGGTGGAGGGTTACTACCTAGCCCCCTGCCATCAACTGTTTTCAAATTTGTGGAGTTAACCGCAAACTGTGAATATCTTATTTCAACCTCCGGGGCATCCTGTGGTATTTTCAGTGCTACCTGAATGACGGGTAAATTAGGTAATTGTAGATCGGAGCGAACATCGGAGATCCACTTTTCGAATCTGACGGCGTATGTCGAGGCGTACTTATGCCCGGCATCGGCCTCACCTTGGTACCACAAGAGAGCCCGGATGGTTCCGCCTTCGGCCAATGAGGCTTGAGCACGTTCGGTCATGTTTTTGTACAATATTAGACCTTTTCCCCATTCCTCCAGACTCTTTTGTCCGATGGCACAAGGGACCAACCCAATCACTCCAAAGTTGGGATTCTTCTCCAAGATCCTATTGGCAAACGGCATTCCGGGCCCCACACCGGCATATTTTTTATCAAGGCAGTCGATGTCGAAATGCAAAGGGTCTCTAGCTTCCTCCCATTTGCGTCCGGCATTGAACCTCAGGATATTTGGGTGGGGTTGGCGCGCGGGAGAATTAGCGAATTCCTCGAGGTGTCCTCGTCCGGCCATGTTACTTTGTCCCGCAAGTATGAATATACTTTTCCCTTGTGGGGAAGGTTGAGAGCGGCCGCTAACCGAAGCGGCCAGCCCCAAAAGAATGAAGCAAATAAAGGAATTCATTCTTACTATTGGAACAAAGATACAAGGTAAGAGAGGAAAGGGTCTTAGAAAAAGAATGCGAAGATAGCAATTACATTCCTCTCTATTTATAATCCATGTCATGTAAGATTAATTCTACATACCTACAATAGATATGTGGTTTGTGTTGTGGTATGAATTTGAAGAACCACTCCTCCCATCTAAACAATCGGAGATACATCCGTTTCCCACAATTTTATTTATGACAAAGTCTTGCGTGCATCAAGTGCACAAGATTTCACCATATGCACATATATTGTTGGGATTTTTTTTTTTAAATTATCTCATTATTTTTTTTTGAATTATTGTCTCAAGACAAAGTCTCTTGTGAGACCGTTTGTGAGACGTATTAAAGTATGCTTATTATATAAATACAATATGTTTTCTAAATTATGATGGATGATGAGTTAAAGTATGATTTTAGAGTGTTATAATATGATTCATTATTGACACAATTTAACTATAAATAAACATACTTTACCTATATAGTAGACCTGTCTCACAAAAAATCCGTTTCAAGAGAGCAATGATCTGAGAACCGAACCGGACGGTTCAACTGGTCGAACCGGGAACCGACTGGGAAACCGGTCCGGAAAGGCCTATAAAACCGTTTGGGGCATCAAACCGAAAAAAATCGGGTAGAACCGGTTCGGACCGGAAAAACCGAATGAACCGGTTGACCCAGAAACCGCCGATTCTTTTTTTTTTTAAATTTCTGATTTTTTTTAAGAGTTTGCAGGTTCTCACGTTTATGCTATGATAACTAGAATAATAGAATCATAGAAATATAGAAGTATAGAATCTTGGTGCTATTTTAAAATATATTTAACCTTTTCAAAAATATTTGATGATTTTTTTATTATTTAATTTATTTATTTAAATTTAAATATGTGTTTATTTATATAATTATATGTAGATTTAAGTATATTAATGTAAAATTATATATAAAATAATAAATATAATTAAAAATATATGTAATTTTTATTTTTTCGATTAAACCGCCCGGTCCGACCATTCCGACCAATCCGACCTTGAACCGTTAGGGTCACCGATTTGGTCTCCGATCCGATTTTCTAATCACTGCACGAGAGAGTATCTATTGTACCAATATGGCGTATCATGAAAACCTAAAATAAAAACTCTTTAAGTTCTTCTTGTGACATACAAATAGCTTTACCAAAAAAAAAAAAAACTAACTAATCAAGCCAGCCATAATGGGCTTTGGATTATTTGTGCCAGTTTAAATAGGATATTAAAAGGAGAACTAACTGTAATGAGCTTCGGTCGGGCTTGCTAGCTATAAGATAAAAAATATTTAAAAAATTAAAATTAAAATATGTTATAAATAACTAAATGGCTAATTATCCGGTGCACTAATTTTCAGAAACATATACACTTATGTGAATAAAAACATAGTATATATTATGGATATTATATCCCCCATACCAAATGGGTCGGAAGCCCAACCACTAATGTACTGCAGGGAAGAAGCCCAACCAAGAAGAGATCCAAGAACAAGAACAAACAGTAAAACCGCGGGATGATGACAGCCCAAGAAGAAGACCCAGGCCCAAAAGATACATTTCGGAGGAGAATCAGGAAAGAGGCCCAAAAGACGAGCACATCATCAAAGGGCCAAGGAGCCCAAGAAGATAAGGTCAGGAATGGGCCAAAGAGTATGAAGCCCACTAAAAGGATAGAGGGCCGAGACCCCTCGATAGGAACACTTCAACTCCGAAAGCCGAGGGAGACATCCAGGAGCTCGGACGAACAGCATAGCCTCAAAAACCGACCCATCTGACGACTGGAAGGATTATCGGAGCTGCTGGACAAAGTACAGACATGACTGTAAGAACGACTAGTGGCGGCAGGCTAAAGGACAAGAATAACGGTAAGAAGGGATGTCTTGGGCAGCACTCTCAATTAGAAGACAACACACGACAGGTACATCCCTCCCTATTCACCAATGGGAAGCAAGCAAAGGACAAAAGAAGACCTGTTGTGCTCTGCTAGACGCCAAGGGGACTCCCTGCACCAACCCCAAAAGTCGTCGGTGTACCGGCCAGGCCCTTGGTGGCTGCTTGTCTTCGTCCAGGTAGCACTAGGAGATTGAACGATCATTAGGGTTTTGCTAGTAGTATAAATAGCTTCTCTCACAAGAGAGAAGCATGTTACTCATTCTCACATTAGACATTACACTTGTGACTAAGTTTGATGAGTGTTGTTCTTGAGAAGAATAATAAAATCGGTTAAGGCTTTTGGTTGGATTTCCCATCTCTCATATATTTACTTAGTCATTGTGTTTGATAGTGCTCATTCTTAGCTCAGTTACAAGGTAAGAGAGGGAAGGGTCTTAGAAGAAGAATGCGAAGATAGCAATTACATTCCTCTCTATTTATAATCCATGTCTTGTAAGATTAATTTTATATACCTAGAATAGATATGTGGTATGTATTTGAAGAACCACTCCTCCCATCTAAACAATCGGAGATACATCAGTTTCCCACCGGTTGTCATTTTGGTACATCATTTCCTATGCCAAACAGTTGGATGGACTACACGTAAGAGAGATGAAACTATAACCTAATCCTTAAACCCTAGGGGCAATGATTGGATTTAATTCCCCTCTTACGTGTCAATCACTTAACGCGTGGAACAAGAGATGATACACGAAAATGACGCACAAGATCCGGTGTGGTTTCCCACAATTTTATTTATGACAAAGTCTTTCCTTCATTCCGGACGCATGAATTGAACACTTCAGTATTGAAGTATATATATATTTTTTTCTAAGAACATATACCTTAAAATTTTTGAGAAAAAAATAATTAATAAAAAATTTACACCCTTCATACTTAACAATCCAGCCAATCTTTATTATGTGTTTAATTTTTTTATTTTTTATTTTTTTAAAGCAAGTATTTTTTTTTAAATTTCAAATTTAACACTTTTAATCACTTTAGGAGAGAATTTCATGCAAAAACCTAATTTTTAGTTGAGTGTAATTTGGCTGGAACCTGGATCCATACCTTTTTCTAATTAATCTAATTAATTATTATGTGATCTCCTCTTTAATTAATGTTATTTTTATTTTAATTTTATTATAGTATTTAAAAGACCATTATACCCTAAACCCTAAATTCTAAGAGTGAAATATACCCTAAACCAAAAGTATAGAATTACTATTGTTATGAATATTATATCCCCCATGCCTAATGGGCCGGAAGCCCAACAAGCTAATGTGCTACGAGAAAGAGGCCCAACTACAAGGAGGTCCAAAGAAGAGGAGAATGACAAATCAAGGCGCATCAGCAGCCCAAACAGGAAGGCCCAGGCCCAAAAGACACATCTTGAAAAAGAACCAAAAAGATAGGGCCAAGAAAGGGGAGAAAGAGCAGAAAACCCACTAAAAGGATAGAGAGCCGAGATTCCTCTGCAGAACACCCCAGCTCCGAAGCTGAGGAAGACGTCCAAGAGCTCGGACGAACAGCAAAGCCTCGGAAGCCGACTCTTTCGAAGATTGAGAGGAATACCAGAATTGCTGGACAAAGTACATACACAACTGTAGGAACGGCTAGTGGAGACAGGCTAGAGGACAAGAATAATGGTAAGAAGGAATTAATGTCTTGGACAACACTCTCACACTAGAGGACAAAACACAACAGACACGTCTCTCTTCATCCTCCAATAGGAAGCAAGCAAAGGACAGAGAAAGACCTGCTGCGCTCTGGAAGACACTTGGTGGCACTCTGCACTGGCTGCTGAAAGTCGTCGATGTACCAACAGCCTTCATTTATGGTTGCTTGTCTTCGTCCAGGTGGCACCGCGGGATTGGACAATCGTTAGGGTTTTGTTGGTTCTTAGGTCTCGACTTCGTTAAGGTTTTGTTGGTAGTATAAATAGCTTCTCTCACAAGAGAAAAACAGGTTGCTCATTCTCAATTTAGACATTACACTTGTAATTGGGAGGGTTTATGAGTGTTGTTCTAAATGAGAGTAATAAAAATCGATTAAGGCTTTTTGGTTGGATCTCCCATCTCTCGCATACTTTCTTATTATTGTGTTTGTTTTGCTCGTTCTTAGTGTAGTTTATCATTAATATGCCCATCGTTAATCTGGTTTACAACTAGCTAAGAACACACATCAACAACTATTATATCCTAAATCCTATACTTTAGGAGTGAAATATACCGTAAAGCACAATTATAAAAATACTATTATACCCTAAATCCTAAATATTAGGGGTGAAATATACCCTAAACTACGTGGGTGAAATTACAATTATACCCTAATTTTAAACCCTAGGAGTGAATATATCCTAAACCATATGAATGAAATTGTACCCTAAATCACAATTGTAAAATTACAATTAAACCTTTAGAATTCACCTTAAATTCTAAATAAATAATAAATTGGAGTTTTATCAATCCAAGGCCTGAAAATAGGTAAACTATCAATTTGGGATCTGAATTATTTTTTTCTATTAATTCGAGGCCTGAAATATGTATAACTATCAATTCGGGGCCTGAATTTAGGTCCTAAATTGATAAAATAAGAGATAATATTTGATAAATGTAGGCCTTGAATTGATAGTTTTATATATTTCAGGCCCCGAATTGATAGAAAAAAATAATCAGGCCCCTAATTGATAGTTTACCAATTTTTCACTTGAATTGATAAAATTCTTAGGACTAAAATATGTCGTAAACAACTAGAATACTCTAAACCAAAAGGTGATTTATAATTGTACTCCTAAAACTAAATTAAAAAAATACATAAAAATTTTTTTTAAAAAATGAATAACAAATAGTATTAAAATGAAGTGGTTGGCGGATTCCACCAAATCAAATTTGTAAGCGAAATTCAATTTGTTGATAATTATTAAAAGATTATAAAAAAAATTACATTTATCTTTTACCAACGAAATGTCAATGGATTTATATTATTTTTCCCAATGGAATAATTTTCATTATAAATTACCAACAAAAATATTTATCATTAATGTAACTGAATTTTTTTTTGGTAAAAATTTTATTAATCATCGCTTTACCAATAAATAAATAATTTGGATTTAGAAGATGAGGAATAAGAAGTTTGTGGAAATGCATATTTCATGTTTATTAAAGAATTGAAAGCAATTACATGCATATGTACAATGCCCAAGTGTGTGAAATTAAGATGAAAAGAATTGGAGGAAAGTGTCGGCCATCATTGTGCCCACCTTGATTTGTGATTCTGTGTTACAATGAATTTGATCAGGTGGAGGATTACTAGTTAGCCCCCTGCCATCAACTGTTTTCACATTGGTGGAGTTAACCGCAAACTGTGCTCTTCTTATTTCAACCTCCGGGACATCCTGTGGTATTTTCAGTGCTACCTGAATGACCGGTAAATTTGGTAATTGTAGATCGGCTCGAACATCGGAGATCCATTTTTCAAATTTGGCGGTGTATTGCGAGGCGGATTTATCGTCGGCATCGGCCTCACCTTGGTACCACAAGAGAGCCCGGATGGTTCCGCCTTCAGCCAATGAGGCTTGAGCACGTTCGGTCATGTTCTTGTAAAGTATTAGGCCTTTTCCCCATTGGTCTAGACTCATCTGTCCGATGGCACAAGGGACCAACCCAATCACTCCAAACTTGGGATTCTTCTCCAAGATCCTATTGGCAAATGGCATTCCGGGCCCCACACCGGCATATTTTTTATCAAGGCAGTCGATGTCGAAATGCAAAGGGTCTCTAGCTTCCTCCCATTTGCGTCCGGCATTGAACCTCAGGATATTGGGGTGGGGTTGGCGCGCGGGAGAATTAGCGAATTCCTCGAGGTGTCCTCGTCCGGCCATGTTACTTTGTCCCGCAAGTATGAATATACTTTTCCCTTGTGGGGAAGGTTGAGAGCGGCCGCTAACCGAAGCGGCCAGCCCCAAAAGAATGAAGCAAATAAAGGAATTCATTCTTACTATTGGAACAAAGATACAAGGTAAGAGAGGAAAGGGTCTTAGAAAAAGAATGCGAAGATAGCAATTACATTCCTCTCTATTTATAATCCATGTCATGTAAGATTAATTCTACATACCTACAATAGATATGTGGTTTGTATTTGAAGAACCACTCCTCCCATCTAAACAATCGGAGATACATCCGTTTCCCACAATTTTATTTATGACAAAGTCTTGCGTGCATCAAGTGCACATATATTGTTGGGATTTTTTTTTTAAATTATCTCTTTATTTTTTTTTTTTGAATTATTGTCTCAAGACAAAGTCTCTTGTGAGACCGTTTGTGAGACGTATTAAAGTATGCTTATTATATAAATACAATATATTTTCTAAATTATGATGGATGATGAGTTAAAGTATGATTTTAGAGTGTTATAATATAATTCATTATTGACACACTTTAACTACAAATAAACATACTTTACCTATATAGTCGACCCGTCTTACAAAAAATCCGTCTCACGAGAGCAATGATCTGAGAACCGGATTGGCCGGTTCAACTGGTCGAATGGGGAACCGGCTTGGAAACCGGTCCGGAAAGGCATATAAAACCGTTTGGGGCATTAAACCGAAAAAAATCGAGTAGAACCGGTTCGGACCGGGAAAATCGAATGAACTGGTTGACCCAGAAACCGCCGGTTCTTTTTTTTTTAATTTTCTGATTTTTTTAAAGAGTTTACAGGTTCTCATGTTTATGCTATGATCGTTCATGCTATGATAACTAGAATAATAGAATCATAGAAATATAGAAGTATAGAATCTTGGTGCTATTTTAAAATATATTTAACATTTTTAAAAATATTTAATGATTTTTTTATTACTTAATTTATTTATTTAAATTTAAATATGTGTTTATTTATATAATTATATGTAGATTTAAGTATATTAATGTAAAATTATATATAAAATAATAAATATAATTAAAAATATATAATTTTTATTTTTCGGTTAAACCGCCCGGTCCGACCGATCCGATGCAGATCTTGGTTGGGCTTCTTCCCTGCAGTACATTAGTGGTTGAGCTTTCGACCCATTTGGCATGGGGGATATAATACCCATAACGTATACTATGTTTTTATTCACACAAGTGTATATGTTTCTGAAAATGGGTGCACCGAATAATTAGCCATTTAGTTATTTATAACATATTTTAATTTTAATTTTTTAAATATTTTTTATCTTATAGCTAGCAAGCCCGACCGAAGCTCATTACAGTTAGTTCTCCTTTTAATTTCCTATTTAAACGGGCATAAATAATCCAAAGCCCGTTATGGCTGGCTTGATTAGTTAGTTTTTTTTTGGTAAAGCTATTTGTATGTCACAAGAAGAACTTAAAGAGTTTTTATTTTAGGTTTTCATGACCTTTTGCCCTTTATACTTTTCATGTTTTAAATTACATCAAATATATTTAACGGGGAAATGGTCAGTTAAACCCCTCAAGTTATTCCATGAGATCAGTTAAGCCCCTAATTTATTTTTTATTCATTCAAATCCTTCTCTTATTTCAACTAGATCAAATAAACCCCTCTCCTTCTAAATATTAAACTTATGAGCATTTCTATTAGAAAATAAGATAACGCCGCTAAATCTCATCTCACCCATTTTATCTCCATCCAAACCCTATCCTGATAACCACTAACTCTCATGTTTTCACTCATTTTATCTCCATCCCAACCTTAGTATCTATCGCAGCAAGCATTCATCAGCGTATTTACAGATGCTGAACCCAACTGGAGCTGCAACCATTCATCATGCACACCAGCGATCCATATCAGCTTTCCGGCGATAACTTCATCTGGATGCTCCGGTGACTGCCTCCATTATTTCTGAATGCTCTCCAATGCGCCGGATCCATCATCAAGGGCCTCCATCTTTGTCTTTCTTCTTTGACTGCCTCGTCGGCGGCTTCGCGCTCGCCACCTTAGCCGACTCCACTTGGGGTCGGAAGAAGGCGCTGGTTTTCTCCAATTTGGTTATGTCTCTCGCGGGCGTGTTGACAACGTTCTCGACTAATATATAGATGTACACTCTACTCCGATTCGTTTCGTTGGTGGGTTCGGTAGTGCTACAATCGGGACTTCTGCTCTTGTTTTGGGGATTGAGTTGGTCGGAAAGAAGTGGAGGGAGAATATGGGAATTGTAGGTTCATGTGATTTACACTTGGGTTTCTCGATCTCTTCCACCAATTGCTTTCTCTCTCCAGCGTTCTTCATGGAGATTGATATATCTATAGACTAGAGTTTCGTCGGTTGAGTACTCGATTTCACTGTTCTTGCTGATTCGATAATCTCTGAGATGGCTGTTCATCGAAGGGCAGAAGGAAAAATTAATTTGCAGAAACCAGGATCAGTTTGGGCCTTGGGCAAAAACCATGATCAAATGCAAATATGGAACAGTTTGCTTGTACAATATTTAAAGTAGAATTCCCGATTTTTTTGATAAGTCTGATATTTAAACTATAAACTCAAAGGCAAATGAATCAGAGGGGAATCTTGAGAGGTGGGATGAGTGAAAAATGAAAGATAACGGCCGTTAGCTTGTTTCCTAACAACAATGCCCTTATGTTCCATATTTAGAAGGAAAGGGGTCTATTGGACCCCATTAAAATAGTAGTAAGGTTTGGATGAATAAAAAATAAATTGAGGAGCTTATTTGATCCTATGGAATAAATTAAGGGGTTTATATAGATATGCACCCCGGTTCGGAACCGCCGGTTCTGGTTCCGAACCGGCGGTTTTGGTTCCAACGGAGGGGGAACCGGAACCGAACCGGGGTATAGGGGGTTCAGTTCGTGAACCAGCGGTTCCGATTCCGGTTCGGAACCGCCGGTTTTTCGGTTTTTTTTTTGTATTTTTTTGTTTCTTTATGTTATATTTATACATCATACAATGTGTTATTTATCAGTTATTATGTGTAATTTATTTATTAAATAAATGAAACATGTGTAATTGAAAATGGAAATATTGAATTTGAATTAATGTAATAATAATATCATTAAAATTGAAAACATGATGTATCATGTATGCACTATGCAATATTTCAAAGTTGATATTAAATTCATAATAATCAAACAATATTAATTAATGTGATCACATAAAAAATTTAATTATTAAAGTCTAAACCATTACAATTTACAAATGTAGAAGTGTAGAGAACACTACAAGTTTACTTCCATGTCAACTACTCTATTGTTACACTTCAAAAATTTAAAAAATACAAACTTTATAAGATAAAATACAACAACATAATAGAGGAAAAAAAAGTAAAAAAAAAGGACTTGAGCTTAAATTTAGGGTTAAACTTGAAAATTCAAGTTCAACTTAAATTTAAGTTGCCTACGTATCCTTAAAGGAATCAAAGCCCACGTAGTTCTCTTAACTTACCTCAACTTACCTCTTTGGCTCCGTGGAGGTGAATGGTGATGACTTTTTTTGTTTACTCTACCAATCTAACTCGCTTCCATATTCCGTAATTTCATCATCCGATCGGTCTTCTTCAATTTGATTTTGAATCCGTCTTTCCGCCTTTGACCAATCATCAAGCAAACACAAATTTTCTAAATTTGTCACACTTAAATTGGATCGTGTCGGATCCAAAGTGAGATTACCAAGACTAAATGCTTGTTCGACGGCAACCGTAGAGGCGGGAGATGCAAAAATCTCTTTTACAATCAATGATAAAATAGGGAATGACTTTGTTCTCCTTGACCACCACTTCAAAATATCAACACTAGTTCCGCTTGTTTCAAACTCAAAAGTGTTAGTAAAATAAGAATCAAGTTCTTGAAAAGGATTAGATATCACCCGTGTACGTTTTTGAGATCTAGCATCATAAAAACTATAAAATTTTTGAAGAGCATCATATTTCCTAGAATTATCAACACTATCACTACTATCATCATCACTAGATTGATCATCATTTGTACCATTTTGTTCTTTATACTCCTTAAAATGTTCCTTTAGTAGATTATAAGTACTTGCAACTATGTCTTTAGGATTAGCAGCTTGTTGTCTAGTAGGAGAATCACAATTAGCATACAATGAATCATAGTAAAGCGTTAACAATTCTTCTAAACCATCTGTTCTAATACGTGAGTCTAACAATTTAGCAACTAAACACAAGTCCGGGATTTGAAAAAAATATTTTAACCACTTAGATTTCATGGAAAGAATAGCATTTGACAACAACGGGTGTGCTTCATTAGCACTAAAAACCATAGCAATTTTAACACAATTATCAACAACTAAATTTGAAGTAGGATAATAAACACCGGATAGTTCTTCCGTAGCATCATTAAAAATTTGCAAAATATCACATAGAGTATAACATGTGTCCCATTGATTAGCAAACAAGATTTACCACCCGCATCTTGTGAGTAAAAAGCACAAATATGATCTTTATAATCAAAAGAGTCATGCAACATTTTATACGTTGAATTCCAACGAGTGGAAACATCTAAAGAAAATTTTTTTGGGTGAATGTTCACAGATTGACAATATATTTTCCACCTTTTAGTAACGGAAGGGTTTCTCATTATATACCATATAGCACTTTTAATAGGTTGAATGTGTGTTTTCAAAGCATTTATACCGTCTTGAACACATAAATTCAATATATGACAAATACATCTAACATGAAAAAATCTACCACCAATTGAGGGTTTGCAAATATCAATAAGACTTTCTAAACTAGCCGTATTAGCACTAGCATTATCAAATGAGATTGTAAAAATCTTTGTAACTAAACCATATTCTTGCAAAATAGTACTAATTTTGTGAGCAATATTAACGGCGGTATGAGGAACATCAAATGATCTATAAGCAATTAATCTTTTTTGCAAATTCCATGAACTATCAATCCAATGACAAGTAATACCCATATAATCCACTTTTTGCCAAAAATTGCTCCAAATATCCGAACATATAGACACTTTATGAGGTAATTGTTGCAAAATTTGTTTTAAAATCAAACCATACTCTTTAACAACTTTAGCAACACCAAGTTTACATTTATTACGATGCAAAGGTGGGGCTTGAGGATTTAAAGTGAGATTTACCCAATCTTGAAAAAAAATATTTTCGGCAAAGTTAAATGGCAAATGTTTGGTGCACATAAGTTTAAGGTATAATCTCAAATAATTAGGTTCATCAAATTTAAAAAGAGTGTTACCCGACGCCGATGAACCTTCTCCTCCGGAAGAGGCCGTGAACCCTCGTCCTATTTGTGTTTGACCGGTTGAGATGCCAATCTTGTCCGGATGCTTCGAGTTGATGTGCTTGATGAACGTTCCATATCCTCCGCCATGCTTGAATTTATACTTAGTGCCACAATAGTTGCAAATAACTTTGAATTCATTCGAATTCTCAATCGCCTCCTTCTTGAAATGAATGAAAAATATATTGGAACGTAACACTTGTTGGGAACTTCGAGTCGATCCTCCGCCTCCGCTAGAGCCTCCGGCTCCATCTCCGGTACCCGTACCCGTACCACCCGAGGTTGGTTGACTTCCACTCGCCCTTTGTTATGATTGACCTTGAGTATTATCGTTGTCGTCGTCGGAGGGGAAATCATCTCCAAGTATCTCCCTAACATTCAAGTTGAACAAATGAGGGGAGATTTCTTCATCCGAAGGAATATTTTCAAGTTCAATATCTTCTAGAGTTGGTGGAAGTTGGCGTGGTCCGCGTGGAGGTGGTGGAGGACAATTTAAGGTGTTGGGTATGGATTTTCCTCTAGATGAAGAAGGTGAGGCACCGGGTCCGGATGAAGAAGAACCTCTTCTAGACATTTTTTTTAGATTGAAAAAAAGATGAATATATAAGATTTATGAACTAAAACTAAGAGACTAGAAGTAGAAGTATACTAATTAGTAGTATATGTGTGGGAAAGAATAGAAAATTATAATGAGAGAATTGAAATGAAAGTGATAATAAGAGAATTGAAATAAAAGACTATAATTTTTTTTTAGTTTGATATATATGAACTAAAAAAAGAAAGTTGAGACTTGAGAGTTGAGATGAGATGAGATTGAGAACTTGAGTAGTTGAGTAGAAATGTAGAATCAATCAAGAATGTGGAATAGATTCAAATTGAGTATAGAAGAATAAGTAGTGTAGAGAAGAGAGTGCAGTAGTAGTAGAAGAAGTAGTAGATTGAATGTGAATGTTGTGTGCCAAAATTGATCACACTTGGAGGGTATTTATAGAGGATTGGAAATGATCTCATCCATCCATTTCAAATTTTAAACACAAAAAAATCTCAACCCTTGAATTTAAAAAAAAAATCGGCCGGAACCGCCGGTTCACCGGAACCGCCGGTTTGAACCGGAACCGCCGATTCCGCCGTCCATCTCAACCGTTGATCTTCAACGGTCACACGATCTCGGCCGCACGTTTGAATTTTCAAAATTCAAAAAAGCCCGCCCTTCCCGCCCGAACCGCCGGTTCACCGCCCCAACGGTCACTTTTTTGGGCCGTCGGATCTCCAACGGACAGTCGATCTTGGCCGTTCAAAAAAAATAATAAAAAAAATAATAAAAAATAGAGGAACCGCCGGTTTTAACCGTGAACCGGCGAACCGGCAGTTCCGATTTGTGCTCGGCTGGAACCGGAACCGAACCGTGTTCTACCGGTTTCGGTTTCTTTTTTTACGGTTCCGAAACCGCCGGTTCCGGTTTCGATTAAAACCGCCGGTTCTCCGGTTGGAACTGGCGGTTCCGGTTAATCGGTTCATGTCTAGGTTTATATGAACTTTTACCCTATATTTAACTAACAATAGGGTACCCAACAACCCCAGGTCATATCCACATGGCATATCATAATTGGATTTTGAGAAAACGCTGTCCACGCCAGCTATTACTTTATTAAAAAAAGAAAAAGTTTTATGTCACGTTTTCATAGACTCCATTGACTTGTCTGAATGAGTTGAGATAAGAAAGGGGAAGTCATAGTTTCTTCTTATGCTTAGAATTCCTCTCACCCTTCATTCCACAAGTTTAATTTCTTGCCTATTGATTTGGGGTGTAATATTATCTCTCGTTTGGTTGATATTCTTAGCTCACTTCGCCCTCGATATCATCCAAAATATCTCTCCAAACAGTCCCTTAAAACCGGATAGCATATTCATCCTCGCGGGCCAAAGCAACATTTCGGGCCGAGGTGGAATCGTGAACGGCACGTGGGACGGAATCGTGCCGTCGGATTGCGAATCCAATCCGTCGATTCTCCGATTGAATGCCGGGCTTAAGTGGGAGCGGGCCAGGGAGCCCCTCCACCGGGATATTGACGTGGGCAAAACGTGCGGGATAGGGCCCGGGATGCCGTTTTCGAACTCCGTATTGAGGCGGGATTCCGGGATTGGAGTGATTGGATTGGTCCCCTGCGCCATCGGAGGAACCAACGTAAGCGAGTGGCGGCGCGGCGGCCGCCTGTACGGTCAGCTTTTATCCCGAGCCCGCGCCGCCGCGCGCGGCGGCGGGCTTATTCGGGCCATCGTTTGGTATCAAGGCGAAACCGATACGATTGATCTGGAGAATGCGATGATGTATAAGAGGAGATTGAAGGAGTTCTTCATAGATGTTCGATCCGATCTGAACTCACCTCTGGTACCCGTGATTCAGGTATGATCTTCAGGGCCGGCCCGAACACTCATGAGTCGAGAAATGATGTGTTGTTTTGTAGGTGGCGTTGGCATCGGGCGAAGGGCCTTATGTAGATATAATCAGGAAAGCCCAAATGGAAATCGGGCTTCCAAACGTGAGAATTGCGGATGCAAAGGGATTGGAGCTTCAGCCCGATGAATTGCATCTAACGAGGGAAGCCCAAGTTCGGCTCGGCCCGAAGCTCGCAGATGCCTTTCTATCTCATTTTCCAGTTCAGAGAAGTGATGCTGCAAAAAGGTCAAATAAGTCTTTGTTGGGATTCTTTTTCAGTTGGTTAAGGTAGAGATATTTATGTACTCTTATATTTTTATTTTTTACATATTATTGAGTATAGTATAGAATTAAAAAATGAAAATTTGAAGTTGTAAAAATATGGATGCTGTGGAAGATATTTAATTAATTCGAAGATCTTGGTTCAACCTCCCATATATGTATATGATGCAATCAATATATTAAGAAAGAGTTGATATGCTGTAATGAAAACTTGTTAATTTTGTATATCTAATTAGTACTGAAAACTTGATAATTTTGTATCTAATTAGAAGTCGTTACGATAGGTTTATTCCTTCTTCTATATAGAGAGGGGTGGTTGGGAGATTGAGTGCTTTGATATTAAGCATCATCAACAACTTGTGAGACATGACAATAGCAAAAAAGTTGGGCAGTCATTTTCTTGAATTCAACTAAAAAAAATATCATTTGCATATTTCTATCATTTAGATAAATAAATATATACACGAGCACGTGGCATGTGCTATAATCAATAAAATACAAACCTTCTTATAAAGTCAGATTACGTGAATCCAGGACTTTTCTTATTCTAAACTATGTGATCTCTTCCAATTCTATATATCGTATATATTATTAGAAGTTTAAATTAAAAAGGAACCACATGATTTATACTGTATACCCGATTCACAGGAGATTAACTCTCAATAAAAATATACTATAAAAGATAAATATGAATTTATACACTTTGAAAGCGAATTTTTAGCAAATTTTATTTTGTTAATTTTTTTAATAAAAGATTGAATATAAAGATGTTATATATTTATTAAGAAATATATTACATTATTAAATAAAAACAAATACAAATAAAGGTGTACGTATTCACCAAAATACATAGGATATTAACCAATGATATGTTGGCCCAGTGGTTGAGGGGTCAACATTGAGGTGCCCCTGATTGAAAGGTCAGGGGTTCAAGCCCCCCGGAGCGCAATGGTGGAACAATTAATATTGAGGGCTACAAGCGGCAGTGTGGGAGGCTGAAACTCAGTGGGAACCTGCGGCTCGGTGGGAACCTGCGGCTGAGCTAGGGGAAGGGGGAGGCTGAAACTCGGTGGGAACCTGCGGCTGAGCTAGGGGAAGGGCCAGCATGGAGCAATCACTTGGGGATTACTTAAAGACAGTGGCGGATCCAGAAAATCGCGGTGGGGTGGGCTAAGTTTATTGAAGAAAATAAAAAATATTAATAATAATTAAAAATAATATATATATATATATATATATATATATATATATATATAAATAAAATTTAAGAAGATATATTTATTTTTTAGCTTCATTTCGGTGGGCTTAAAATATTTTTGGATTGGACTAAACTTAAAAATACAAAGAAGAAAGAAGATATATTTATTTTTTAGCTTTATTTGGGTGGGCTGAAAATATTTTTGGGGTGGGCTAAACTTAAAAATACAAATTATTTATAAATTATTTACATATGATATAATGGGCTTTTGGGGGACAGCCCTGGGCTTGAGCCCGGGGCTGCCCCCACATAGATCCGCCACTGCTTAAAGATATTTAGGAACCTGTGATCCATTGTGTGGTTACGCGCAGTAGTTAAAGATATTAGGAACCTGTGATCCATTGTGTGGGGATCGACTCCTTGTGCGCAGTAGTTAAAGATATTAGGAACCTGTGATCCATTGTGTGGTTACCGCGATTTACTTGGGGATCGACTCCTTGTGCGCAGTAGTTAAAGATATTAGGAACCTGTGATCCATTGTGTGGTTACCGCGATTTACTTGGGGATCGACTCCTTGTGCGCAGTAGTTAAAGATATTAGGAACCTGTGATCCATCGTGTGGTTACCGCGATTTACTTGGAGGCAGTTCTGAGGGGCCGGGACTGTTTCCTCGAGGACTAGTCGGGCTTCTGAGGGGCCGGGACTGTTTCCTCGAGGACTAGTCGGGCGTAAGCCCGGAACCTCGGTATCAAAAAAAAAAAAAAAACATAGAATATTAATTCAAATCTAATTTACAAGTGATACAAACCCACAATTTTTGTTTTGGGATATTAATAAAGTGTTATTCTGGGCACTTGATGCATCGGTAATCCCAGGGTCTATAAAATGGAGTAAAATTTAGTGTTTAGTGTGTAGGATGTTAATGAAGGGTTATTCTGATACACCCTAGGGTGTATAGATAAAATATAGGGTATAATGAATAGAGATTAAATTTATTTTTATTTTATTTAAGGATGAAATTAAATAAAAATTTAAATTGATTTAGATTATCCAATGAAACATTGTCCATAGCCGTTATTTCACTAATTAATTATTTGTGCTTTTTTATCAACTGAAGAGGACAACATATTCTATACACTCTGAAAGTTCATATTAATATTGTAATATAGTATTTACATTTAATTTATAGAATGATTATATATATAAAATTATAGCCAACTCATTTAAAATTAAATCGGTCATCTGAATGTGCGGGTGATCAATGCTATAAAATATCAACTTATCAAAGAATGAGATATGTTACAACTTTTAATTATTGGCAAAACTTAAGCCTTATGTGAGAAGAGATGGACAAAAGGCGATATATCATCTCTTTTACTATAAAATATTAGACAAATGTTAAGGTACAATAATTTTTAAAATGCAATTGGATCAAAATTAACCCATAACCCAATACTTATACTAATATTAGTCAATTAAGTCATTTGCTCAAATTTACTGCCCGTTCACCCTTGTGCATCTAACTTCTCTCTCAACCTTCTCATATTCTCTCACCTCTCTCGCTGTGTTTCCCCTTTCTATCTCAACACGCTATCCATATGGCTGTGCCACTCCTGTTTTAATTTTGTTAAATTTTTCCAATTTTTGGGCTTCGCTTTTACTTTTACCCGATAGAAATACAATCATATTCTCTTCTCCAGTGATTGAGTTTTTTTTTAATATGATCATGTTCTATTTTTTTTAGTGATTGATTTTTTTTATTAAATTTTGTGTTTCTCCATTGATTGAATTTTTGTGATTGTTTTTGTATTATTGAGAGTGCGATAGAGCACAATTAAGGTGGCGGCGATACGGCGGCGACATGATACATATGGAGTAGAATTGGAAGAGGAGACAAAAAACGGTTGAAGTAGATCTAGATTTGAAGAGAAGGTGGAGACAACTATTCAAGTAGAAGTGGAAGCTGTGGCGGAGGGAGTTGCAGATGTAGCGGAAGAACACCGTGGTGGAAGAAAACAGAGAGGAGGTGAAGGTCCAGTATGGAATAAAGGGGAATTAAATCTTACTGTATTAATTTTAATTGCTCGTATAAATTAATTGTAATTGTATAGTGTATATATTTTTTCAAGTAAATGTATTAAAATTTTATTTTATATTTCAAGTACTCCTAGGATATATCAAGATTTATAATTTATGTCAATATTTTTATCAAAATATTTTTTCATTTTCACATTTAAATTTTAGTATAAGAAATTGTGTTTATTAAAAATATATTTATTAGTGAATTGAAAATAATTCAATTGACATTAAAATGTATCTTTAAAACCTAGTTTCAAATATTAAACGTACAAGTGAAGTTGTAATTCATTAACATTAATATATTTGTATATAGATATTAAGTGTATATTTTATAATATATAAGTGTATGATTTGTAACACGGTTAATGTATATATCTAAGCGTTATATATACTAAGTGTATATTTTATAATATATAAGTATATGATTTATAACGTGTTGATGCATATATCTAAGCGTATATATTTTTAATAGGTAAATGTATTGTATTTCACTTATAATACACTTTTAATGATATATATTTTTAATAGGTAAATGTATTGTATTTCACTTATAATACACTTTTAATGGTAAGTGTATGATTTATAATTCGTTGATGTATATAATTTTCTTAATAAACGTATTATAAGTGTAAAACATACTATATACTTAGTTAAACTAATACAAAATCATTTATTTTAATAAATAAGTGTATGAGTTGTTATCATTAACCTATACTCCATATTTTTGTTAAAAAATATTTCTTTAATAGATATTGATTTATATTTTATATTAATATATTTACATATTTTCTACTTTTACATTTGATATAAATAATACATTTATAAATACAACTATATACATTAGTTAATTAAAATTTATACAATATACATTATTGCATCGCAGGCAACCAGCGAACGTGAACAGCAATTCCTCCACGCTATCTCATTCCTCCACCCTCAATTCCCACATCCACATCCACGTCAATCGACACTCCTCCCCAGCCCTAATTTCCAATTTCATGCCCATATCAATCGTCATCGAGGCGGAGTGAGAGGTTGAGATCTGAGGGCACGAAGGTGGCGTGCAAGTTGAGATCTGAGAGGGAGGCTCCACCCTCAATTCCCACATCCACATCCACATCCACGTCAATCGACACTCCTCCCCAGCCCTAATTTCCAATTTCATGCCCATATCAATCGTCATCGAGGCGGAGTGAGAGGTTGAGATCTGAGGGCACGAAGGTGGCGTGCAAGTTGAGATCTGAGAGGGAGGGGACAGAGGCGCCGTGGAGGATGAGATCTGAGAGGGACGGAGGCAGCGTGCAGATAGAAGGACGAAGGCAGCGTAACGATAAAGCAAACAGAAGGAGACGAAGGCGGTGCAGATCGGTGGGGACAGAGGCGGCTGGCGTGGAGGTAGAGCATAGAGGAGGCGGCAGGCTAGAGAGAATTGAGAGAGAGAAGAGAGGGAGGCGTCCTAACGCAAAGCGAAGCAGAATGACCCATTTGTAATACTTTGGGTTATAGTATATCTTACCCGTTTTTAAATATGGGTAATGTTTTTAAGGTTCACTTATTGCACAATAGAACAACTCAAAATATTATCACTTTCGCTATAAAATGATAAAATGTGATGATATTATTATTACTTTTGCTGTAAAATATTATCACTTACACTATAAAATATTATTATATTTTTATATTATAAATTATTCATAAAATAATTCACTGAATTCATTTATTTTCATTAATGATATTATAACTTTTTATCAGTCTAATTTAATGGATTCACACAATACTTACCCTTAATTATTTTGTAAATTTTTGTTAAGTAAAGAATGTATATTTATATATACATAAAGTCAACTTCTTTTTCTCGCTCAAAATTTGGGTCAAAATCTCTTCAATTTCTCAATTCTTCTCAATTTTTCTTCAATTTCTCAACATTCATTTTATTCTTATTTCCTTAAATAAATACATTTAGGTATTTTATTATCACATTTTTTAACCCTAATAATTTTATGTCCAAAATAATTAAAATTAAAGATATTATTTTTGTATGCATATATTTTTTTTATCAATTAACATGTTGAAATTTGTTTCAATTTGAGTTAATTATTGGAAAATTTTGGGTTGTATTTGAAAATAAGGTTAAGTAATTAAGACATTATTTGAAATTGTTTATAACATATGATTATGTAATAAAATATAAATATTAATAAAAATTTAAAATTGTTGGTTTTTTATAATTACATTAATTTATTATACATGAAAAACGAATAATGGTCGTATAACGTCGATTCAACAAAAGACTATTTAATTCATTACACATAAAGAACTAAACTAAATATACATACCATCACAATATAAAATCTCATAAATATGTATTCCCTTCGTCCCATTCTAATAGTAATAATTGCTTTTTGCACGGTGATAAGAAATTTAGTATTTTAATGTGTATTGAGGTGAGATAAATAATACTCCATTTTAATGTATAGTGGATGATTGTATTAATGTGGCGGATGAGTTCCATTAAGATATTTTAATTACTTAATTGTGTGGGTCTCATACAAAAAAAATAAAAAAAATATAACCGTTAAAATAAAACACCCAATTTAAAAATATGTACTTCGTAATTATTAGGATGGGACGGAGGGAATACGTAATTATATGTGTTTATGTGTCCACGATATATATATATATATATCACTACAAAAAAAGTATTTTTTAGCAACGGAATTTACCAACGAAATTCAATCCGTTGGTAATTACCAATGGATTATCACCGAAATGACATTTTTCTATTAATAATGGAATGCCAAATGGATTTATTCTCTATTTTAGCAACAGAATTCAATCCGTTGGTAATTACCAATAGATTACCAAGTGAATCCTTATATAAATTAACAACGGAATTTTTAGCAACGGATTATAGTGTATTATTGTAAAAAATCTGTATTTATATAATTTTATTTTTCAGCTGAAGGGTTAAAATGCTTCTTTTTAATTAAAGCGTCACCTTTACTTCTTTCCCACGTTATGATCTATTTAGATAACAAGATAGGAAATTATCCATTGCATTGCATGCACATGTATATTCATTAGAATTTTACAATTTTAATATATGAAAAAATTACACTTTGAGTTTTAAATAGATGTGAATTCAAATTTAAGATAATTCTTTAAAGGGAGAGACTAGGGTGGAACGGGATCCCAAATCACAACCATATAATATCACGCGGGTTGCTGGCTGGGTTTCTGAAAGATCCCAAATCACCTTCCCTGTTTCTACGGTATTCCATCTGCAAATCAACGCCTTGAATTCACAACGGAATTTCAACATCCAGAATTGGTCTACGTCATTCTGATACTATTCCCAATAATTGCTCCACTGCCCATTCTGCGGCTGAATAGAGGTCGCGGTCACTGAGGTGTGAGGTGGCGGATGGCGGCGCGGAGATGAAATTGAAATTGGGGTGGTTGGAGGGACGCCGTCGCAGTTGGGGGCGGAGGAGTACGATTGATGGCAAAAGCCTATTTTGATTGTAAGGAGTATAGGACGGCTGCCCATGTGCTCCGGGACCAGATTAGCAAGAAAGTCTTTTTATTTGGCCGGAGAAAAGCGAAAGAAGAGGAGATGACTGATGTATATAATTTATTATAAAGACTAATTTAATTAATAAAAAAAGTAATCTTGTTGATAAAAAAGAATAAAAAGTAAACACATTAACATAAGGGATAATTTAAAAGTTTGTTCATAGTAACTTAATTGATTATAAAAAGTAACCTAATTGATATAAGAGATCAACCCAATTAATTATAAACAGTAACCTTAACATAATTATATAAAAGAGTAATCTAAAAAATTAGATTTCGTGTTTCTCAAAATTTGATAAATTAATTAGTAATCACATACTAATAGGTTATCATTTCAATTTCGAGGTCTCAACTCCATCAACTATTGACTCTATATAAGAAGTCATTCCTGTATTTCATTATCGCCTACTACATCAGTTTAATTGGAATCCCACCATATGATTTTCTTTCAGACAATGTCTACCAGGCCAGGCACCACCAATTAACAAATCAAACACCAAACCACACACACATACACATATTGTTGATTGGCATTGTCTCCATCCCACCAAAATATCACCACTTAATCACAACCTTGCCGCCACAAAATCATATAATTTCTAAACCAAGACATTAAGAGAGAGAGGGAGAGTAGGAATAATTTGATTCCAATTTAAAGCAATTTAATTAGGAGTGTAAAAATAATCCTAACATAGTGATGCTATAATACATGAGCCATTAAGTCAAAGCACATATCATCATATCAATAGAATATGTGGTGATACACCATCAGATCAAAGCCCACTTCTTCTGTTGCTCATTTATTTGAATTTCATCCCTAAGAGATGAATTCCCAGGTAAAATGCTCAAAATAATATTTTCTCCAAATTCCTTTTTTCTTAAACCCTGTCTCTTACTCCACCCTTTGCGACATCGGATTCTCCATGGCCACCATCGCCACCAGGTGACCCACTCCTTGAACACGGCCTCCACCGACACCATCACGTACCCCAACTCGATTTCAAATTTTGTTTGAGTTCGATTTGTGATTTCAGATTTATCTTCTATTGATAGACAGAGAGAGTGACCTCCGCCGCCATCTTCGCGTCGCCACCCCTTTCCCTTAGTATTCCGACTCCACCGTTCCACGCCACCAGTAAAGATGAGCAGTGGCGGAACTATGTGGGTTCAAGGGGGTACAAATGTACCCCAAAAAAAAAAATTTTTTTTTACTACTACTTATATAAAAAATATATATATTTTTGCACCCCCACTAAATCAAAATATCACCCCTTAGTCCCTACTTAATACACAATAACCCAAAGCTTATTGAGGAAGCTATCTTCCTCCCCCCTTTTCATTCCACACGTGCACTGTACTACCACTCTCCCCTCATCAATCATCTACTCATTCCCCTGCATTTTCCAAAACCCTTCTTCATTTATTCAATTTCTCCTTTAAAATTCCACCCCAATAAATTAATCTCCACATCATTCTCTTCCAAATTAATAATTTGGTGATATCCTTCCATTTCTAGGTAATTTTATTTACTTATATTTTGAAGTATTATATATAATTATTATTTGAATCAAATTTTAATTGTGATGATAAATTGATAATGCATTTGTACATTAAATTTGAATTTGATAGTTAATAAATTAAGAAATGGCAATACAAATGATATGGCTAACAACTCATGTAGTTAAGCATCTCCATTAATTATGTACTACTATGCTTATGCTACATGTAACAAAAAGGAGAAAAGTGATGGAGAGGAGGTATGATGCAAATGATATTTATTTAGTTTATT
This sequence comes from Pogostemon cablin, assembly GCA_023678885.1. Lineage (NCBI taxonomy): Eukaryota > Viridiplantae > Streptophyta > Magnoliopsida > Lamiales > Lamiaceae > Pogostemon > Pogostemon cablin. The sequence continues at coordinate 28,646,878 of CM042969.1, read as the reverse complement.
TTTCACTCTAATTAAAAGAAAATGCACTCAAATTAATTAATGGAGAGATTCACACTTAGATATAGAATTATCAAATTCAAAATCCCACCCAATAATTAATCTCCACATTACTCTCTTCCAAAATAATAATTTAATGATACTTCTCCATTTGTAAGCAATTTTATTTAATTAAATTATGTAGTATTATATATTATTATTTGAGTTAAATATTAATTGTGGTGATAAATTGATAGTGCATTTGTACATTAAAGTTGTGTTTGATAGTTAATAAATTAAGAAATTCATTATATTTCACAATAAAATAACATATGTTAAAGTTAATTAATAATAATTGTGTTATTCATTATAATATTGTGAGATTTTGGCTTTCTTTTCTTTTCTTTATTTTTCTTTTTCTTTTTTAATTTATTGTAAAATTGAAATTAAGAATAATAATAATTAATTATTCTAATTATCTTTATTTTAATAGGAAATGACGAATGACAAACCTAAATCAAAGAAATTCAAGATGATGGGAAAACAACCCGATCTTCGACAATTCATGTTTGCAAAAATGAAATGTCAAGGAGCACCATATTCGAAGCCAATTGATGATGAAATTCCTCCAAGTAATGATGAGTTTTCTTCAAATGATCCAATACTTCATTCACCCCATATCCAAGAAAATATGAAAGAGGACTTGTGTAGTTCAAGTGCTACTAATGTACCATCCGAGGGAGAAAAATTGTTATATGATGTAGAACTTCTTCCTCATGATCCCGGAAAAAGAATGGATATAATGGATTATCCCTCAAATCAACGAAATGCTGTGAGAAGAGCATACATTCTTAAAGGGCCTTGTCAACCAAAAACTCACGACTTTCCTCAAAAGGAACTTGAAGGTATGCGCCGATTTAGTTCTAAATGGTTTAAAATATTTGATTGGTTTGAGTACAGTATTGAGAAAGATGCCGCTTTTTGTTTTGTTTGTTACTTATTCAAGAATGATGTCAAAATTAATGTTGGGGGGGATGCCTTTGTAAATAGAGAATTTAAGGCATGGAATAAACCGGATAGATTTGAAAAACATGTTGGTGGGGTTAAAAGTTCTCATAATCTTGCTTATGAGAAATATGAGAATTTAAGAGACTCAAAAAAAAAATCTATTGTACATGTGTTTGATAATGCAAGTAATGTGCTTCGAGGAGAGTATCAAACTCGTTTGAAAGCTTCACTTTCTTGTTTAAGGTTTCTTTTGCGCCAAGGGTTGGCCTGTCGGGTTCATAATAAACATGAGAAATCAAATAATAGGGGGAATTTTCTTGAGCTTTTGAAATGGTTGGGAGAACACAATAAGGATGTTAAAAATGTTACATTTGAAAATGCTCCGGGTAATTGTCAAATGACATCTCCCAAAATTCAAAAGGATATTATCAATTGTTGTGCTAAGGAGACAACTAAGTTCATTATTAAAGAGCTTAGTGATGACTATTTTGGTATTTTGGCCGATGAGTCAAGTGATGTGTCTCAAAAAGTACAATTAGCTCTTTGCTTGCGTTATGTTGATGGTAAATCGGGAAGTGTAATGGAGCGATTTCTTGGACTTGTACATGTAGGTGATACTACTTCTTTGTCACTTAAAAGTGCAATTATGTCTTTACTTGTTGAACATTCATTGAGTCCATCTAAAATTCGAGGGCAAGGGTATGATGGAGCTAGTAACATGAAAGGTGAGATGAATGGTCTTAAAACTTTGATTATGAAAGATTCTCCGTCTGCTTACTATGTTCATTGTTTTGCCCATCAACTTCAATTAACACTTGTTGCCATTGCGAAGAATAACAATGATTGTGGTTGGCTTTTTGAAACACTTACAAACTTGTTGAATGTGGTTGGAGTTTCTTGTAAGCGAAGAGAAATGATTAGAGATTGTCAAATTAAAAAGGTTGTTGAAGCCTTAGAAATCGGAGAGCTTGAAAGTGGATCGGGTTTGAATCAAGAACTTGGTTTAAAGAGACCGGGAGATACTCGTTGGGGATCTCATTATAAAACTCTTTTAAATGTTATCCTTTTATTTCCTACCATTATCCAAGTACTTGAGATTATTGGGAAAACTGCTTCAAGTTCGGAAGATAGGATTAAAGCTCAATCTATATCTTACTCATTGGAGTCATTTGATTTTGTTTTTATGGTACACTTGATGTTGACTGTGTTTGGATACACTAATGATTTGTGTCTTGCTTTGCAAAGAAAAGATCAAGATATTGTCAATGCTATGTCTCTTATTTCATTGACCAAAGAATTATTGCAAAAAGCAAGAGATAATGGATGGGAAACTCTCATGAGTAAGGTCACTCTATTTTGCACCAAGAATGATATTCTTGTTCCTAATATGGATGATTGTTATGTTCCACGAGGAAGATCACAACGTTTTGTTAAGCAAGAAACAAACAATCACCATTTTCGAGTTGAGATTTTGATAGCAGTGATTGATTTACAACTTAGAGAGCTCAATGAGAGGTTTGATGAGGTTAATACGGAGTTGCTTATGTGTATGGCTTCTTTAAGTCCTAAAGATGGATTCTCTTCTTTTGACAAGGAAAAAGTTCTTAAGCTTGCCACGTTTTATCCTTCCGAGTTTGCTAGTATTGATTTGATGGCACTTGATTGTCAACTTGATGTATTCATTGAAGATATGCGAAGAGATATTAGATTTCGGGATTTGCATGATCTTGGTGCTATTTCAATGCTACTTGTCAAGACAAAGAAGCATGTGACTTATCCTTCAATTTATTTGATAATCAAGTTGATGTTGATTCTCCCCGTTGCTACCACAAGCGTAGAAAGAGTATTTTCTGGAATGACTTATGTTAAAAATAGATTGCGTAATAGTATGGGTGATCAATTATTAGATGATTGTATAGTTACTTTTATTGAAAAAGATGTATTTTTGCAAATTTCTCATGATGACATACTAGATCGTTTTCAAAAAATGAAGACTCGACGAAGTCACTTGTAAATTGTATCACTTATTTAACTATGTATTTTTATTTACTTTATTTTACATTTATTTATGATTTAAATTTTAAATATATATTATTAATTAATTATATTGCACCCCAATATTATTTTTCTGGGTCCGCCACTGAAGATGAGAGAGAGAGGTGAGAAGTGAGAACCTAGCGTATCGGCGTATGTATGAGGCCAAGAAGGAGAGAAAATCTGATTGGATTTTTACCCAAAATACCCACAATTGAAAAATACCATATGGGGGTAAAATAAGGATCCGGTTCCACATATTAAAAAAATATATTATTAAGAAGATTCATTACTATTTCATGTAATTAAAATTAAAAATAAAAAATCTGATTAATGGAGTCATAAGAGGCAATTAATTCGTTTAGATATAATTGATGATTTAAATAACAGTACAAATTCATAATTCGAAACATAAAAACATTGAGAAAAACCAGGTTTTCTGTGAACCACTAAGAAAGACTTTCTTCTTCTTTTCTCTCGCAATAATTTATTTTTTTATTTTTCCGATTCGTGGTTGAATCGGTTGAATCAATCAATCCGATTTTAAAAATATCAAATTTTCTCTTGTAATTCATACTCCTATATTTTTATATGTAATGGTTAGATATTATTATTTAGGTACCATTTTATGAGACAATTCTATACTTTTTAAAATAGCTATCACTTTCGTTATAAGAAATTATGACTTTGACTATTAAATGTTATTAATACTTTTCATTTATACTATAAATTGTTCATTAAATAGTTTATCATTTTTTATTAATTGAGTATCACTTTTCATTATAAAAGTTATTACTTATTGTCTTTCCACGTAAGCTCTTACATGAGACGGTCTTACACAATTCTTTGTCTATTATTTAATGTATAATAAATAGATATATTAGATTGATATAGTAAGTTATGTGTGGGGTTCATTAAAAAGACAAAATAAATACTTTTGGATTCGCCGTCTAAAATAATAAAATTGATAGACCGGTCGAAGGGAGTAAACTTTTACAAATATAGTTCATACTCTTTTATTTTGTGCTTATAAAATAAAATTATTTTATCAATCCTTAAAAAAAATTCCCTCGATTGCAATTTGCAAGACTAATTTAATTAAATATGATGGTTTATATTCTCTTTTTTTTAACATATTACAATGTTTGGAGTTTGATTCATTTTATTCCCTGCAACTATGAGAAACTTTGATTAATTTTTGCCAAAAAAAGACAAATAATTCAATTTTGTTTCATAACTAACGATTTTTTTTTCAATTTTGTCCAATTTTCGCCGAGAAGCCTCACGTGCAGTGCACGTGAGGCTTCAATTTGGGACTTTCCAGCAAAATTGGTCAAAATTAAAAAAATACGTTAGTTATGAAATAAAATTGAACCATATATCTTTTTTGAGGCAAAAATCGAAGTTTCTCTTAGTTATAGGGCATAAAATGAATCTAACTCAATTTTTGTAGATTCTTGTATTTTTATGTTTCTAAATATTTATGTAATGTGAAAACATGTTACCCATATATATTTCAATTTTTCATTGCTATTTTGACTATTATAATGACATAAAAATACTATTCTTTTTAGGTTACTTATGGATTTCGTAGAAGAATCCTTAAGCCTTTACAATTATAAAGATTTTCATATTTCTAAGCATTTATATAATATGAAAACATTCTACTCACCTACATTTTCATGTTTTATTACTATTTTGACCATTATAATGACATAAAAAGACATAAAAATATTTTTTTATGTCATTATAATGGCGTAAGGATTTTTCTATGAAATCCAAAAACTACCTAAAAAAATATTTTTATGTTGATGCACATTTTTTACGCACTCCAATTAAATCCCCAAGTGTGAATGATGTCAATTGTAGCTGCAAGCAACCAAGTTAAATTATCGAATCCAAAAGGACAACTAATTATTTATTTTCTAAAATCACTAAATTAATCAGAACAAGTAACCGATATCCAGAAGTTGTGAATTATTATCTAAATATTGAAAATTAAATAACTAATAAAATAAAAATCACAAAAGAAAGATTTAAGATTAATTCAAGAGAAGATCAACAGTTCTAAGATAATCTGGTATACACTAATTAATTTGAATCCCTAGACCTTCAATTATTCATTCATGCAGACTTTATGAAAATACACCACATAACCCTGTCTTCCCACCGGATATGATCCGATTCAAAGCTAACAGTATAACCTGGTTTTAATCCTAAGGTGCGTGAATATTACCAAACCCCCTTCCTAGATACTAATCAACGCAAACAACAATACCTCCGGATGACAAGTTTGACTAACAAGATATTTTCTGAAAGTACTACAAGGCTTTATTCACTTCCTACTTGAATGTCTAATTGCATTGTTCCACTAAACAGTTCAAGTATCTGATTTACCAGTTCTTAGAATGAACGTGTTTATAGCGGAACTACCTTAATCCCTAAAAGATAGACAATACAGTTCATGAACGCACAAAAGCTAATATAATAAATCAACCATCACGGGTAATGTCATGAATTTAATATGAAGACGTTACGAAGCATAATAGCAAAGTCTCAAGACAAATCAAATAAACCAAAATAATAATCAGCATGAATTCACAAATTCAATCTAGTTCATCAAATCAATTATGTATATCCTTCAAACCTTAAAACTTTAAACAAAATTAGCTCATGGGGTTACAAGCAACTCCTATGGCTATCAAATTCATACTAGAAGTCTTGACAAACGAAAATAAAAGAAAGGAATAGAAAAATCCTAGTGTCGGTGTTATTCTGCTTTCCTTCTCTGTCTCTCCGATTGACTGATCTCCCTCTTGAATAGCCCTTGAATCTCCTTCGGTGTGGATGAATGATGGAATGGATATGGATCATGGTAGATGATGGACGGGGGGTGATCCCCTTGTGGAGAGTGGTGTCTCTTATGAATAATGATGTGAAATATATATAGGTGTGAGAAGGGAATGAGATAAAGAAATTAATTGTGCTCCAAGAAATAGGAAATATGGGCTAATTTTTGAAAATTTTCAGAAATTCTCGTCGGCAGTTGTGCGACCCCACGATTTTGAGCATAACTTCCTCATAAAAACTCCGATTTGAGTTATTCTTGCACCAAAACGATCCTCTCTTTCATGCCTTTCCAATCATGTATCATATGATCAATTTGGGGGAGATTCTTAGCTGACACAGGCTCACACATGACCCAGGTCAGCACAGGTTGCAAGTCACTTGGTCAATACGTGATGTAATCAATTCAGCTTTATTGGGTTTAGAAAATATCTATTCCTTACATATATCATCAGCACTGCTTTGCCTTGTGGTCTCAAATTCTAATTGGGGATTTCTTTAATCCATCCGATAGAAAGCTCCATACTACAATTACGTTTTCTGATACCCTTATTCTTGGGGTTCCCATCTAAATTCGGTGCTGCCTATACAGGGGCCGACTGACCACCTCAGTTAGGGAAACGAGTGCGATTTACCCCCTCGAAATTTCTCAACGCCGTCTCCAGTCGCGCAACCTGCTATCGATGGCGGCCCTGGCGAGTTGGTATGCTTCATCAATTGATGCCGCCAACTATGCCCATCTACACTCAGATGGTTCGAAAGGGGAATCCCACCTTCAGCAGGTGCCCTTCGTCGGCCATCGGTCATGTGCCTTCTTTTACCGACCTCAACCAGACCGTCGATGGTGGCCAAGTAGTTAAAGATTTTCTTGCAAAGATACGAGATAAAACGGATGCGGAAGTCTTTCATATTAATTGAGCCAACAATAATATTTCTATTGTTGTGGATAAAAAAGTATTATAGAAAATGGGTGAGCATCTGCTCCTCTTTACTCATAATTTGACTCCTGTTTGATAGAGGCTAAAAGTGCTGGGCTACCCATGAAAGTTGGGCTAAAAATAATTAATAAGCCCAAGATTAATTATTAAAGGATATGGCCCAAATTATATTTTAATTGATGGCCCACATGAATAACCCATGAGTGGGTAATTTGATTTGGAATTCACATTGCAGCGTGAATTAGAAGGAGAAGCATAAGGAAGTTTATACAGAATAGAAAGAGAGAGAAACAGGGAAAGAAGAGAGAGCGTAGGGTTTGGAGAAGCCATCAACTTTGGGTGTCCGTTTCTTCACCGTTTCACTTCAAATTTGAAGGGGGAATTCGTGGCGACGTTCTCTACACATTGATCGGAGTGGATTTGGTAGAAACATCTCTAAGGGGTGCAAATGAGGATCAGGTGATTCGTATTCTCTTTGTACTATTATATTCTCTCTTCTCACATTGTTGTCTTGTATTTCAAGAGGGATTCTCTTGAGGCTGTTCTGGTGATTCTGTGGTATTCCTCTATTTGTAATAGGGAGTTGTATTCCTCTACTTGTGATAGAGAGAGTATTCCCCTACTTGTGATAGGGAGTTGTATTCCTCTACTTGTGATAGGGAGTTGTATTCATCTACTTGTGATAGAGAGTTTGAACTGTGTACTTTATTGTGCATTAGTGGATTGTTTCCTGGATGAGAGATCCCGTGGTTTTTACCCTCAGGTTGAAGGGGTTTTCCGCATTAAAAATACTGGTTTTGATTCAGCGTATATTTTTTCTGCATATTTATTTGATTTGTGGTTTCTACGATATTTGAGTGGAAGGATTTGTGATTTGATATTATTTGAGATTTATTGTGTTTCCGCTGTACTGGATATATCATTGCCAATTGTCTGTCCTGGTTGGATAGGATCCCCCCTTCCACAACAGTGGTACCAGAGCTTTGGTTAGGCAGAAACCATGGAGGGTAGTGGTTTCATGATTAAGTTGAATGCTGAGAATTATTCTTTATGGAAACCTATGATGAAGGATTTACTTTACTGCAAAGATTTTTATGATCCTATTAGAGGGAAAAATAAAGATGGTAAAGATGCTAAGCCGAAGGACATGTATGATACCGCATGGGAGAAGCTTGGTAGGAAAATAATTGGTACAATCAGGCAGTGGGTAGATATCAGTGTATTTCATCATGTGGCTACAGATACCAACCCAAAGGAATTATGGACAAAATTGCAGGAATTGTATGAGAGAAAGAACGCACAGAACAAAGCTTTTATTATCAGAAAATTAGTGAACTTGAAGTATAGAGATGGGAGTTCTGTGGCAGAGCACTTGAATGTATTTCAGGATTTGATGAATCAACTTTCTACTATGAAAATTACATTTGATGATGAAGTGCAAGCTTTATTTTTTATTGAGTTCTCTACCTGATAGCTGGGAGACTATGGTGGTGACACTCAGTAATGCAGCTCCGAATGGAAAGTTGACATTGAACATGGTTAAAGAAAGTATGTTTAATGAAGAGACTAGAAGAAAAGAAGTAGGGGTTGGATCTTTGCAGGCACTTATCACGGAAAACAGAGGTAGAAGCAAGAGCAGAGGACATAATGGGTAAATCAAAAGACAAAGATTGCAGGTCTAAGTCCAAGGAGAAATTCAAGTGTTATCATTGTGGTGGACCCAATCACATTAAAAAAATTGCAGGATCTGGAAAGAGAAGAAAGAGGAGAATCAGAAGAAATCAGACCGTAGTTTGTGTGAGTGATGAGTGTTGTCATGTGTAGGATCCCGATATTTAATGGATTGTTGATTTGGGTGCTTCTCATCATTGTGCTCCGAAGAAAGAGTTGTTCACAAGCTACAGAGCTGGAGACTTTGGGAACTTGTTCATAGGAAACAAGAGTGTTGCTTCGGTAGTTGGTATTGGTGACATGGTTGTTGAGACAGAATTGGGGTATAAATTGACATTGAAGAATATGAGGCATATCCCACAGTTGCGCTACAACTTGATTGTTGTTAATGTACTTGATAAAAAGGGGTTCTTTGCTTGTTGGCAGAGGGAAGCTTTATTGTACACTCTACAGGACAAAACTTAAGATTGCTCGGGACCAGTTACTAGCAGCTGTTTATGATTCTTTCCCGAATTTGTGGCACAATAGACTTGGGCACATGAGTGAGAAAGGATTGCAAATCCTAGCCAAGGAGTCTCTGATCCCCACTACACAAGGTAAGTCACTTAATCCATGTGATTATTGTGTATTTGGTAAACAAACTAGAATTTCTTTTCTTTTAAATTTTAAACGAAAGAATGATGTTTTGGAACTAATACATTCTGATGTTTATGGTCCTCTTAAGGTAGAGTCCCTAGGTGGAAATAAATATTTCCTCACATTTATTGATGATGCTTCACGGAAAGTTTGGGTTTATTTCTTGAAGAACAAGAGTGAAGTATTTTAGTGTTTTCAGAATTTCCACACCATGATTGAAAGACAGACAAGAAAGTTACTAAAGTGTCTGAGAACTGATAATGTGGAGAGTACACTTCCAGAGAGTTAAAAGAATATTGTGTTCGACATGGTATGAGACATGAGAGAACAGAACCCGGTACTCCATAGCATAATGGTATAGCAAAAAGGATGAACAGAACCATTATGGATAAAGTTAGGTGTATGTTGAGTTTGGCTAAACTACTAAAGACCTTCAGGGGTGAAGCCGTGTTGACTGCTTGCTACTTGATTAACATATCTCTGTCAGTTTCTTAGGAAGGTGATATTCTAGAAAGGGTGTGGAGTGGGAAGAACGTCTCTTATTCCCACTTGAAGGTGTTCGGGTGCAAGACATTCATACATGTACCGAAGGAGCAGAGAAGCAAGCTGGATAACAAATCTACACTTTGTATATTTGTTGGTTACGGAGATGAGAAGTTTAGATACTGGTTATGGGATCCAGAGAGGAGGACACTAGTCAGAAGTAGAGATGTTATCTTCCATGAGAATGAGACAATGGAAGATGCGAAGAAGGGGAAGAGAACTACACAGATGCCTACAGGTGCAGTTGATCTATCACCAGATGTGATTCCTACCATTGATGCGAGAGATGGTGGAGAAAATGGTAAGAATGAAAATGAAAATAAAACTGAAGCTGAAGATGGTGACCAGAATGCATTTTAATCCTGATCCAGTTGAACCATATACAGATAACGTGGAAAAAGAGATGCAAGATGTACCTCAATAACCTTCAGGAGAATAGAGCGGAAGACCTGTGAGAAGCCGGAGACCAAATTCATTATATCTGAGTTCAGAGTGGGCATTGATCACTGATGATGGTGAGCCGGAGACTTTCCAAGAGGTGCAGTCTATGAAAGACAAGAATTAGTGGTTTGAGTCTATGCAAGAAGAGATGAGTTCTTTGCATAAGAATGAGACGTATAATTTGGTCAAGCTACCGAAAGGCAAGAGAGTTCTGAGGAACAAATGGGTTTTCAAGCTAAAGAAAAATGGAGACAATATAGTGAGACACAAGACAAGATTGGTAGTCAAGGGATTTACTCAGAAGAAGGAGGGTAGACTTTGATGAGATTTTTTCACCTGTGGTAAAGATGACTTCCATTCGTATTGTCTTGGGATTGGCAGCTATCTTGGACCTTGAGATTGAACAACTTGATGTTCGAACAGCGTTCTTGGAGAATTGGATGAGCAGATTTACATGAACCAGCCGGAAGGATTTGAGGTTAAAGGGCATGAGCACTTGGTTTGCAAGTTGAGAAAAAGTTTGTATGGCTTGAAGAAAGCTTCAAGACAATGGTATAAAAGGTTTGATTCTTTTATGGCTAGCCAAAGTTATAAAAGAACGGAGGCAGATCATTGTGCTTATGTCAAACATTTCCCGAATGGTAATTTTATTATTTTGCTGCTTTATGTTGATGAAATGTTGATTGTGGGAAAGAATATTGTAATGATTAGCAGGTTGAAGGAGGAGCTCTTTAAATCCTTTGACATGAAGGATTTAGGCTCAGTGATCATTGTCTTTTTTACCTAGATTTTAGTGTTATTATTTGTGTATTTTCGGATATTTTTATCCGTATGTGCGTTAATTTTGGTGGAGTTATTGTTATTTTGAGGAATGTGGTATGAATTTATAAAATTGTGTAAATGGGCTTTAATATGTGCAAAACAGGTCCAGGAACGGACGAAAATGGAGTCGGGAGCGAAAAAGAAACGGGAGAACAGGACAAGTTAGTACACGGGCCGTGTGCGGAACACGGCCCTGTACCCAACAGCCGTGTAGTGTCATCAGAACTTGCTGCTCGCCCATGAGGATGGCCGTGCGTTGTTGCACGACCCGTGTACGGAGCACGGCCCTATAAGAAGAAGCTATGCATTGTCGTCAGAAAATGCTACATGGCCATGACCAAGGCCGTGCAGCACAGCTCGAGCCATGTCCGGAAGCACGCACAACACGTCGAAGTAGGTGTGCCCTATACGGGCCGTGCGCTGCAGCACGGGCCGTGTAGGTGCAAAATTCTGTGTAATTTTCAGAATGTTCCGGAAGTTTCTAGAAGATCCATAAGTGATATAAAACCATGACTTGTGCGAAATTGAGAGGGGGGAATTCATGAGAGATCAGATTAGAGCAGTTACACACGCACCAAAACACCACATTTCCTCACATAGTAGATCCATCTTCCATCTCTACCATCTAGATCCATCAAATCACCATTTTGATCTATATTTTCAATCCATAAAACCTTCATTCCATCCATCCTACCACCATTTGAGAAGATTGGAGCATCAATTGTTGAAGAAGTTGATCAATTGAAGAAGAGGAAGGCTTTTCCTATGCAAAGGAAGCAAATCTACTTTCCAATTGTTAATTTTCTTCTTATTATGGCTCAAATGGAGCAAATCTTGATTTGTATTGAATTAATTACCATTTTTAGTGGCTATTTTTATAGTAGGGCTAGTCATATGAGTGGTTGAGGGGAAGAGTTAGATATGTAAAACTTGAGTAGTGATTTGAATTGATTTGTGGATTTTCTTCTTTGATATATCAATCATATTTCATTTCAATGTATGTGTAATTAAATTCTCTATTCATTATATTAGGATGACCATTCCAATGTTATGAGTGAAGTTTTAATTGAATCATATATTGAGTTGTGCATGCATGTTAGTATAAGGGGAGGTAAGCCATACCCTCCTTAGGCTTAGAACATTCATAGAGGGACACTTAAGTAATTGAGTGAAAAGAACCTAACTTATGATCATAGTACCTTAAGGGAATTGAGATTAAGACCAATCTTAGGAGACTTAGGCTTGTAAAAGAGTTGAGAACCTAGTTGCCTTGGCCATAGGGACTAGGGGTAAATTTGTGATTGCTTTTAATCCACGAGTTAATAAGAATTACTATGAATGGCTCTGCATATCTAGCTCAAGTTTCAACTATATGTATGATTAGCCGTGCTCTCTTTTCAAGTATATTCTACATCCATTCCATTAGTCATTTTCTCGTTATTTGATCATTTACTTAGCTAGTTTACATTCTAGTTACTTGGGTAGAATCTTAAGCATTAGTTTTAATACCAAACCTTCAAACATATTATCTTTACAAAGTATAAATCGATGAACAATTTGGATACTAGCCAATGTTTGCTTTCCCTTGGGACGACAATCTTATAAATTTTGTACTTGGTTACGCGTATACAACAACGATAGTGTACACTTGCTCTTGACATTTTAATAAAAATGCGACTAAGTTCATGGCGCCGCTTGCTGGGAAAATGTTAAACATTTGGCTGTAACGAGTTTGAAGTTAATTAGTTTTGATAAGGATTTCTTTTATTTGTTATTTGTTTACTTGTCTTGGTTGTTTTGGGAGCTAACTTGGAATTTCTTGTAGGTGCATGCGAACTCGTTCGAGGTCTCAATCCATTGAACCTTTGAACTTGGAATTGGAAGCTACCTTGAGAAGGCAAAGAAGAGGAGTGTTAGAACCTATGGAGGAAAATATGGAAGAAGTAAGGGATAATGCAAACATGGTTGATGAAGGAGGACACAATAATCCGGAGTTTGTGCCAAAAGTTTATGCTCAACAAATGTCCTTGCAAAATCAACAAATGCAAGCTATTATTCAAAACTTGTTGGCACAACAAGAAGCAAGGAATAATCCTCCAGTGGTGCAAAACCAACCCCGTGGAAATGGACATAATGGAGGTGGAATAAACATTCGAGATCATTTCCAACCTCAGTTTGGAAATTATGCGATGGGACCGCCATTAAATGTTAATAATTTTGAGATCAAGACGAGATTGATCAACATGGTACAAGCTAATCAATTTGGTGGTGGTGCTATGGAGGATCCGAATGCTCACTTAGCCCAATTTACGGAGTTAGACAATACGATAAAGATAAATGGGGTAAGTAAGAATGTGATCAAAATGAAGCTTTTCTCATTTTCATTGAGAGATAAGGCTAAAGCTTGGTATCATACTATACCACCGGGATCCTACACCACATGGAGAGAGTTGGCACAAAGATTCTTGAGCAAGTATTTTCCACCATCGAATATGTTGTATCTTAAAGGGAAAAATTTTCAATTCAAGTAATTGTCAGTTGAGACATTTAGTGAGGCATGGGACCGTTTCAAAGAGATGCTAAGGAAGTGTCCACAACATGGATTCCCCGAGGAGCAACAAATAGAATTTTTCTATGCCGATTTACATGAAAGTGAAAGGATACTTATTGATGCTTCGGCGGGAGGTTCTATTTTGGGACAAATTCCGGAAAGAGCGATTGCCATATGTGAGGAAGTAGCTTTGAATACGGGTCAATGGCCAATGGATCGTGCACCGGGAATGTATGAAAGGGAAATAATTGCTAAGATGAAAGAAGTGTGCTTGCAACAAGTGAAAAAGGTGGAAATGCCTAAGGAATATGTGACCGATAGGGCAATCACGGAGATATTAAAAAGGATGAATGCTAGCATGCAAATGTCTCCAAATTCTACGCCGATGATGAATCAACAAATACTTGCAAATTCTCAACAAGGCATGACTATGCCAAATTTGGGTCCATCTTCTCAAAGTTGTCAAATGCCTACCTCTATGCCTCAACAAGGTATGTCCTCTAATTTTGGAATGCAAGATGCATGGTGTTCACCGGATATGACGCTTGAGGAAGTTGCTTTCATGCAAGGAAAGAACTTCCAAGAAAATTATGGTGGAAATTTTGAAAGTCATGGATGAGGATATCCACAAAAGCAAGGAGGATGGGGCCAAGGAAACTTTCAAGGGAATTTTAATCAACCTCGTAGGTATGAGAACTTGTCTTATAGAAATCAAGGAAATGCACTTACTCTACCACCGGGCATTAATACGGGGGAGAAAGCTCCAAATGGTAAAGGAAAGGCTACAAATGAAGATCAATTTACAAAAATTTTTGAATTTATGAAGCAAGAAAAAGAGGTGAATGATAAGAGGTTTGATTTCATAAAACAAGAAAAAGAGTTGAATGAGAATCGATTCAAGGCTTTGGAGACACAAATGAGTCAAATGGCAACCGAGCAAGGTGAAATGCATCGATAAGGTAAGTTTTCCTCCACTACCGTTACTAATCCTAAGGAGCAATGTTTGTATGTTACCGTGTGCAACATGGAAAGTAAGGTGGAGAAAGGGTTGGTGAAAACAACAAACATCTGTTCAAAGGTTGAAGAAGTAGTTTGTGATGAAATCGTGTCAAAAGTGGAAGAGGAAGTTGCCATTGATAAAGATTTGCCTTTTGATGATGAGAAGATAATTGGTGAATTCTTGTCTTTGTTGGATGATGAAAGTAATTGTGATGAAGAGGTGATGTTGTATAAATTGTTAAATTGTTAAATAATAAAAGTAGCGTTCATTTAATTTATGAATTTTCAATGAATTTGTAAGTTAATTAATTATAGAGTTATATAACATCACAAACTCATTTTATATATGGTTAAAATTTGCGTGCACTCCGGGCACCGTGTCCCAAAATTTCATATTTTTCGGAAGGTATACCATCTAGTATAAGAATATATACTTTTATTTCCTGAAAAAAAATTATCAAACTTTCCTACTTTCATATTTCAGCTGATCTTTTCATTGAAAAAAATATACATTTATTAATTAAAATGTATATTTTTTAGAACAAAATATTGTACCATTACACACCTTACGCACCCGGAGATACAAGAGACCAGCTGTTTATATATAACCTTATTAATTACTATATTAAATTGTCTAAGTAATTCCTTTAATTTAATAATCTAAAAATTAGATTAATTTAGTGTATATATAATTTTTATTATATATAAGTTAAATTATATATGTTTTTTTTAAAGAGTTGTCTTTTGCCTTTAATATTTATATAAAGGAAATATTTCATTATACTTATCTTATTTGAATAAATAAATATTTAATATATTTTATATTTATGATCCTTCATTTATATTTTACTTATTTTATTATTTATCATTTTACTTACATAAAAAAATTATGTACTAAAGAATAATTTTAAAAAATATAAACTCGATTTACACCATACTGACTCTTTTTAATTATATATATAAGTGACTTAAATCATTCAAGTTTATCGTTTCCAATAATATAACTTGTTACATTGTCTCAAATATAGACTCTCTTAATGTTTTAGATATATAAGTGAATAGTATGAATTATTATAGACTAAATCTTGTGTGTTCCGAGGACACTGTGCCCTCAAATTCTGCATTTTTTGAAAGTTACACTCTTTAGTATTAAATAGTGTACCATTTTAATATAAGAACATGTGAACCCACCCTTTATTTCTTGAAAAAAATAATTTTTAAATCAAACATTTATTCTATTCATATTTCAACCGATCTTTTCAATGAAAAAATTATACTCTTATTAATTAAAGTGTATATCCTTTAAAACAAAATGTATACTCATACACACCTTGTGCATCTGGGGGACACAACACAAGAGACCAACTCATTATTATATGGTCCTGAATAAAAACATTCTTCAAGTTTCAGTAAATTAAATAAATATAGACTTTTTTTTTCGAATTCTAAAAGTAAACACAAATTTTACTAGAAATTTTTTAAAAGTATATTTTTAATATAAATATTTATTTAGTATTTTATTTTTATTAATTTAATATTTTTATTTAGTGGACTATTATATAAATATATTAATACTTTTAATATGTTTTCAATCCGCATATTATACATGATTTAATACTTAGCATAATACTATACGGTATATATACTAGTATTAAACCCTCTTATTTTTTATATTAAATAATTTGTGTTATATAACAATTCAACATTTATTAGTTTAACATTAATTAGAGAGATTTTTTTATTTTATTTTATAGCTAGACTATTTCTTTTATAAAGGTAAAATATACAACAAATTACAAATTATAACTTGCTTTTGATAATGTGACATGTAACTGAATTATGTAAAAGGTTTATATATATATTCTAATTTTTTTTAAAGAATCTTGTATTTTTTTAAAATCTTATAATATAATATAATTGAAAACTATTTATTATTCTCCATGTCTCTTTAAAAAATATGAAACTACATAGGGGCAATTTTGTCTCTTTGTTGTATATTTATGTATGTATTTGATAGTATTTCATTTTTTTCATTGTACTTAAGTGTAATTATGATCAAATTATTGTTTGTTGAAAATAAATATCAAATATATCATAATTGAATTAAAATAATTCTTATAAATTTTTTGAAAAAATCTTATTTGATTTGATACTAATTAATTTATTTATATAGAAAGATTTATTTATTAATTGCAATTAATGATACTAAAGAAAATAAAACAGAAAAAAAAGAGAGAAAGATATTATATATTATTTTAAAAAGGAAAATATTTAATAAGGAAAATAATTAGAAGTAAATACGGAAAATATAGAAAAATAAATTCAAAATCCAAAAAAATTATAAAATTACATGTCATTTTAGAGCGTTCAGGAGAAGACACGTTGCGTAAAAGGACTCCACTATACATACTATATATATATATATATATATATATATATATATATATATACTTAATATATCTATATTTATATAATATAAAACTAATTATTTTATTGTATTAAAAGATTTAATAATTAATGATACTCAAATAAATAAATAAAATATTGAAAATTTAATCATTATTAAAAATATGAAATACATTATTTAAAAAAAGAAAATATTAAATAAGAAAATAATTTAAAAAATTAAAAAATTTGAGAAAATATTTAATAACAATTAAAAATATTAATGAATAAAGCTCTTTAAAAATATTTAATTGAGTTATTAATGAATAATCCATTTTAAATTAAGATTTCAAATTTTAAAATAATTAAGTAAAAGAAAATTTAAAATGGAATTATTTTTATTTTTTATTTTTTAACTTTGACAATTTCGATGATTGTATGGGCTGAGATTTATCATATCAAGTCATTTGGGGTTGCGTGTCTAGCCCAACTGCCATTATACAATCGCAACTTCCCATGTCCAATAAATTGGAGTAACAATCGGCGGAACTTCCAAATCTTATCGTGGACAATCGACAGTTCAATTGAGTTAGTAATCCAACAAAGATAATTCAGCACAGTATCGAGGCACAGAGAAGCCGCCGCCATTGTTGGCATCGGACTGAGTTTACGTCTTTCGCCAAAATTTTGCCGAAAAGTTGGTTGAATGAGAGCTCGATAATTCTGAGCTTCGGAGTATTATAACATACTTCAATTTGGAGTCTACTTGAGATTCAATTAAATATGAGCCTGATTACCGCCATTGAAGAAACACTGAAGATCCCCTTTGGTATACTCCTGCCAACCCATTACCCTTCAAATTATTGAACTGATTTATCCTCATGAATCTTATCAAATCCCATTAATCCACCCTTATCACCATGGTGCAGCAAGAGTGACGAATTAACCCTACATACATAGGGTGCGGAGATGAATAATATTGAATTGGCCCTGCAGACTTAAGGTGCAGAGATGTATAATATGCCAATGTTTACCTTGGTGTGGAGATGGATAATATAGTAGTATGATAGTGATTCTTGGACTTCACTGCAGTGTGGAGATGGATGTGGGGTGTGAAGAGTAATCATCAGCGACAGCTCATTCATGGATGTCAGCTTTATAGAAAAACTCACCCTCTTCCTCCTGCTTTGCAGAGAAACCTGTTCAATAGGTAGCCTTGAAATAATTTATTATTTATTTTTGATCTAACGGCTTGAATCCAATCAAGATTGATCCAACGGTCAAAATTCACATGGGTCATGTGTGAGCCTTGGTCAGCTAAGTAAGGCCCTCAATTTGGATTTCTACACAAATACAGAAAAATTATGCAATGTGGACATGTGTTTTTCAGCATTCCTTTACACTTTCAATCTTCATTCCAACTTTGAACTTTTGATCATGTTTTACCTTTCAAAGCTCAACAAAACACCTAAATAGCATCTTAATTATGCAAGATATGAAAATCATGTCATTCTACACAAAATCATGGCCACATTCTATCAAAAACGGTGTAATGTGAGACCTAAAATACGTGAAATTCCACTTTCAATATATGTCATTATAATGACCAAAATAGTAATTAAAATGTAGGTGGGTAGAATGTTTTCACATTATATAAATGCTTAGAAATATGGAAATACGAAAATCTATATAATTGTAAAGGTTTAAGGATTTTTCTACGAAATCCCAAAAAAATCTAATAATAGGGAGTAGTATTTTTATGTCATTATTATAA
Organism: Pogostemon cablin; assembly: GCA_023678885.1. Lineage (NCBI taxonomy): Eukaryota > Viridiplantae > Streptophyta > Magnoliopsida > Lamiales > Lamiaceae > Pogostemon > Pogostemon cablin. The sequence continues at coordinate 28,628,253 of CM042969.1, read as the reverse complement.
TGATCAAAATAGCAAGGAAATATTGAAATATATATGGGTAGCATATTTTCACGTTATATAAATGCTTAAAAATATTAAAATACAATAATCTACAAAAATTGAGTTAGATTCATTTAATGCACTGTAACTAAGAGAAACTTCAATTTTTGCCCCAAAAAAAATAAATGGTTCAATTTTGTTCCATAACTAATGAATTTTTCCAATTTTGACCAATTTCGCTGGAAATCCCCAAATTGAAGCCTCACGTGCACTGCATGTGGGTCTTTCCGGCGAAATTCGTGTTTTTCGATTAAAATTGGGGAAAATTGAAAAAAAATTAGTTATGGGAGGGGACGTGTTAGAGTGATTGTAATAAGTATTAAACGACTCTTATCTCTATAAACTTAAAGTTTTAAATGAAGTGGTCATTTAACAGTTTTCCTTGTAAATTATCTTTTAAAGGTTCGTATAAAGGTTGACGATTAACAGATACAACCATTGAGCGATTTTTCTTGTAAATTATATTTTAATGGTTCGTATAAATGTTGATGATTAACAGATGTGATTCAGTCATCCATGACGAATAAATCTGATTCTCATATTTATTATTGTATATATGGATGGCAAAAGCTCATGCACCCCCGGGGACACGCCGTGTCCCCATGGGAACACAATCATTCCCCCTTCATATTCTATTTAAACATATGTATTGTTGGGGGTTTAAATTGCAAAGGAGCACAGAAATTGCAAATGAGCACGGTGTCCCCGAGGACACAACAACCTCACCCTATATGGATACATGATACTATGTGATTTACTTGAAATGAAGAACCATATCTTATTATAAAAAAATACTATTTAATTAATGTGAAAAAAGTAAACAGATAAGAGACAATAAAACGGGGAGAGATTATTAAATTAGCTTCTTTTTTTTAGCGGTGGACATCATCTTCTCTTAAGTCCACAAGATCATTCATAAATCACCTCATATACCAACGATGGCTGTTCAAATTGAGAAACTCTCGACGAGTTTTTTGTGAAACGGTTGTGAGACGGGTCGATCCATTATTAAAGTATGTTGTTTATACATGTAAAGTATATTTATTTGTAGTTAAATTATGTTAATAATGAATTATATTATAACACCCTAAAATCATACTTTAATTCATCATTTATCATAATTTAGAAAGCATACTTTATCAACCATTAAACATACTTTATCGATATAATAGGCCTACTTTAACACGTCTCACAAACCGTGTCACATATATAATATCTTATAAGAGAGTTTCTCACCTATTCGCATAAGGTTTGAGGTTTGTTCTGAAACCTCTAAAACAAACAAGGTCCCGGATTCGGCAAGAATCTCATTTTTTGGTAGTACGAAGGGGGAATTGGCCCAGATCAAAGACTTGCCCGGGAAGACCTTTTTAACTAAAAGAAGGGCGCTTTAGGCGCGCAACACTAAGTAATCCAAGCCAACCCACATTACTGACTAACGGCGGGCTGTCTACTCTTCAGTTGAGAGAGAGGGCAGGATGGTTCTTCAAAGCAGATAGAGAAAAGAAAGAATCAATGGACTTTAGATCTCTTCATTATAATATAAAATCATCCCATACCCCGGGAAACCAAAAAAGAGAATACTTAATTACCTAAATGACGAAATCCTACATTGCCTTGAAAAATCTTTTGATCCAGATTTGCGTTTCTCTTAGTTATGTTCTAACATAACATATAACTGCTTCCAATCGAAATGGCTATCCAAATTTAGTTATATTATTACATAATATAAAACTGCTTCAAATCCAATCCAAATGGCTATCCAAACTTAGTTATATTATTACATAACATAAAACTGATTCAAATCCAAATGGATATTAATTAAAGAAGGATCTCAACAACTGCAAATTTCATGTAAGAATTACGATGTTTTGCACAAAGGCCCAATCCACAATATAGATTGAGCCCAATTCAATTCGTATGCCTATTATAACCGTTGGCCCACTTGAAAAGTACAGGTTATATATATATATATATATATATATATATATATATATATATATATATATATATATATATATATATATATATATATATATTTCTAATTATTGTCTTCTTCTTTTTTTTTCCCTTCACGGACTTGTTAAACAAGTTAGAATAAGTTTCCTTGTATGTAGTGGATAGTAGTTAGCCTCTATTGACAGTTGAGTCATTATAATTTATCTTTTCACCAATTTGTCGGGTCGGGTTGTGAAAGCACTTGGGGTGAAAGATTCCACCTTTGAATCAGGTTAGAATCAGATTCCTTATATCATTTATTTTTGGATATCGGGAGTAAATAAATATGACAATTAAGTCAAAAATACATTAAGTAAATTAAAAAATACTCCCTCCGTCCCATAACAAGATATACGTTTCACTATTCCTGACATCCGCTTAAAAGGCATCAATTTCCTCTATTTAATAAAGAAAGTACACAATATGACTCACCACTTCCTTCTAATACAATTACCCACCTTATCTATAATAATAATATTTCTTAATTTACGTTTAAAAAGCAAATAAAGACCTTAGAACCGTTCACGTGCAAACAGCAAATGTATAGCTTGTTATGGGACGGAGGGAGTATATATATCTTCCACTAAAATATACATTTTGTCATTTTTATTTGTCACATGTAAAACATATATTTCCTCTTTTTAGTACTCCCTCTGTCCCATTTTCATCTTCGTATTTACTGTACACACACAAATTAAGAAAAGTTACATTTTGAATTACTTTTAGGGGGAGTTTGGTATTTTTGGATAATAAATAAATGATAAAGTATGTTATGTGTGTTAAAAAAGTGGTGGCAATTTTAAAATTAAAGTGTGTTAGAGAGATATTAGTTATGTACTTTTTCCTTTTATGGAAGTATGAAGTTGAAATTGAGACGGATCAAAACGGAAAGTGTGAAGTTGAAGTTGGGAAGGAGGGAGTAGATAAGAACCACATGCACAAAACAACTAATAATCTTTAATGGTCCTATACAAAAACACCTAAAACTTATAGAACACTCATTAAAATATTATTTAATATACGTGAAAAAACAAAAGTATCTTATCGGTTGGGATATAAAGATACAAAAATTTCTAAGAAATAATGAGATCGAGATACCCATTTATTAAATCAGAATCAATCACTATCAGTGCAAATGTCTTTATTTTATCATTTTGGGCGTTCAATTCATTACTAATTTCCTCCTTTTAGTAAAGGACCACATATATGATATTATTTACTATTAATACAATTACCCGCTACATATAAAATAATAATATTGCAAAAGAAAAATTCGAACATTTGCACGGGCCCGTAGGAGTATATAAATATTTGTTGCATTATGATGCATATATATTTTGTATTTTTGGGTGTCTCGCCAAAAAGTATTTCTTCGGTCCAAATTTCAAGTTCACTCTACTTTGAATCGCGAAAAGACTTGCAAGAAATTTGCTTTAAAAATAGAAAATTTATTATATTATTTTAGTTGTATATTTTACGGTATATTGAAACTAACACTTGAAAGATATTTCCCACACACATTTTTTCCTTTGTTTTTGCTCGTAAATTAAACAAAATGATATTTTAAGTTTTAAAAAATAGTTGATAGCTAGATTTTTGTTGTCACCTTTTATTTTTATTTTTTTAGCTTTTAAACATATATATTTGTGTGGGATGAAGGTAGCACAAAGTAAAAAACCATTTTTATTGAAAACCACAAATCTAAACAGATAAGATAACTAATTACAATAGTTGACTTGGATAATATTAAACACAAGAAATAATGGTTTGTAGCAGAGGGTACAATTTTATGGGCCAAAGAAACATAAATGCAAACTTAAATAAATGAAATAATTAAGCACCCCTCTGCCCATAAGTCAAGATCTTCTACCCAGAAACTTCTCAGAAGTTTTAAGCTATGGATTTTTGTGTCTGATTCTTCTTATTACAACCCCACATTATCAATTAAGGTTTGCTTTTTATTGGACAAATTTCTGCACACCAATGCTACATTTCTTTCAACATTAGTAAATTATCACTATTATTTATTTAGTGTACGACTTTGCAATGTACTACTAGTTAGTTGGTTGGTTACAATCATTTATTGCTTTTGGTCTTCTATTTTCTACCTATTTATTTACTTAAATGTACCTCTATGTTTTCTCTAGCACCCAACTAATATTATAGTTTGCAAGTTTATAGTTGAGATATTATGTTATGCTCATCCATTCCTTGTTTTCTAATTAGTTGATTTCAGATCGGATCTCCGCACCATTTTCGTGTATTATTTCTTGTAACATTAATTTGTTATATGATTAATACTTAAAAAAGTAAGAAAATTCAACTATTGCTCTAAAATTTATGTTTTTTTTAGGTATAGTTTCATATGTGTCATTAATGCAACAATATGACACAGAAAATTTTACATCAAATGGCATAAAAAATTATGACCAAACTGATATTATTTTCAGAAAATTATTACTCAGTCTCTATATTAATTAAAATATTAATTATTGTACATAGCTAACAACTCTTGTGAGAACATATTTTTATAGGGTTTTTTAGTTGATAAAAAACGAGTGGACTTTAGATTAATGTCAGTAAATTAATTTCTAGTTTGTCTGATTGTTGCATATACAACTAGACAACTAGAGTTTATTACTCCTATCTCTGTAATAACATTGATTAAGAGTTCTCCTTCTAACTTCTATCATGGGTTGGGTTCAAGAATCAAGACTGGTCCTATGATTTTTATTTAAGGGATATCGTGCAAAAGAAGAAGAAAACAAAAGCATTTACAAAATTTTGGATTGAAAATACTCTCATAAAATAAGATTAATAAAATCATAATATGAAATAATTACTCATATAATATAAATACATGATAACACGAGGCAATAATAAAATAAGTTACATTATATAGAAAAAATCGAATGATACATAGCAAAGTAATTTAAATTATGTAGAAAAAATCGTTAAACCGCATCGTGCACGGCCTTATTCAATGTTATAAATTTCAATTGTGTCACACTTAACATACATAATATATTTTACACTTTATTTATTATTTAAAAATACTAAAATATCTCCACAAAGTTAATAAAATGATCAAAAATGCAAATTTTCTTCAACATTAGAACAGTAAAACGTTTCGTCTGTGAAATGGGAGAGCATTATTTATATACTCCTATTTTGATGGTGAATATTAAAATAGAACAGACTTCTTAAGATAATTTATACAGTACAATTTATGTTACTTATATGATGTCTCTGTACATATAAATCAATTAATTAACAAAGGCTTTGCGTAATATATATATATATATATATATATATATATATATATATATATATATATATATATATATATATATATATATATATATATATATATATATATATATATAACTTTTTCAAATGAAATGCTACTCTTATCACTAATAATAAAGTATAATATAATACTCCATCTCAAAATAATATGAATAATTCTTCTTCCAAAATTCTACAACTCAAAAATAATAATATTACTCAATAGGAGTACATTTATAATTTTATAATATATTTTAATTTTAAAATTATCATCAATAACTAGCACATAACATACTTTACATTTATTTATTATTTTTTTAAAAAAGTACATTACCCTTAAAAAATCAATAATAAAAATGGGTTAATTGCAAAAAAAAAAACCACGAACTTTACTCCTATTAAAAATTAATCCCCACTTTTGAGAAATTGCAAAAAAAATCACTACCTTTAAGTATTGTTGCAAAACGCACCCAATTTATGATTAAAAGTTGGATTTTTTTGGATTTTTTTTTCAACAATATTTAAAGGTAGTGATTTTTTTTTTTTTGCAATTTTTCAAAAGTAAGAATTAATTTGTAATATAAGTAAAGTTCGTTGTTTTTTTTGTCACTAACCCATCAAAAATTGATTTCCTCAATACACGTAAAAAAAAAAAAACAGGAGTATCATAGCTAGACAAATTATTCTAAGCATAACCATCTACAATACCTTTTGCTCTTTTCTTATACTGTAGTTTATTATTATGATTTATGACCTATTTTGTCTCTAACATTTCATATTTATTATTAGAATTTAGTATTATTGTAAGACTATGAGGCTGTTTTTTATTTAGATTTAATAGTCTAAATTTCGATTTAATATATATTCCCTATATAAATTTAGGATCTTATTCATCCTTATTCCACTCTTATTATACACTTTTTCTTCTCCATTAATATTCTTCCTTCATTTCTCTATCCATTTTTATCTTTTTTCTCACCTTAATAAACATTAATTTAATTGATATAAATTTAAAATCTATCTTACCAAAATTCAAAATAAACATCGAATAACATTGTTCTTTAATTTATTAAATCAATTTAAACTTAAATTAAACATCCCTTAATTATAATTAGTCCTAAAAATTGGTAGAGGCCACAAAAGTTCCAAAACATTAGCTACATGGGATACTCCCTTTGTCATATTTTATTAAAAGAAAAAATACATAATTTCTCATCCGTTTTTGAAAATGTATGCCATGAGATAGTCGGATGCAAAATTTGCACTTCCATTTACAATTTTGAATGCATTTTTTTTTTCTTCAATACTAGTATTTTTTTTTTAATGAAGATAGACAAAATGAGTTTAACAATATTTATTGAGAATCTAATCTAATGTTAAAGCTATCTATTTAATTATGAATTATGTAAAATGGACTGAAATTTTAGCTCATCAAAATTAATTAGTGTGGGACCCCTACAAAGGTGTCTGAGCTATAGTTGCTCCCAACAATGAGAGCAAATTCAAAATGACAATAAATATTTTCCGCGTCATTCGAAGTTGTCCTAAGTTGTTACTAAATCTATTACAATATTAAAATAATTAAATAAATTAAATATATATTTCGAAAATTTGAAAACATTTATCTGTCATTTAATTTATGCCTATATAAATAATAAATGGAAGAATGTCATGTAATAAAGGTTAACCTTTTATTTTATGTTTTAATATGCATGGGCCTAAGTTTTTCAAGCCCGGCCCGCAACTTATAGATATATTTTATTTTATTTTCTTTTTAAAAATGGTGGGATGTCATAATAATAATAATAATAATAATAATAATAATAATAATAATAATAATAATAAAGTCAACTATTTAATGAAAGTAATTTAATTTTTATAGTGCATATTTATTTTTATGTATCGATATCCATTTCGTAAACCAAATAATTTTTAAAGGGTCAAAATCAATTTATTAGTCGGGACCCTCATTTCGTTTTGCAATGAATCTGTATGGACTGACTCTAAAATTATAGATTTTACATCTTGGATTTTGCACCTAAGACTTAAGGAGTGGTCCACTAGAGGGAACTAGTATCCACAATTTCAAACCAGTGTTTTGTGTTATGTATGAACTGTCATACAATTGTTGATAGCTAGGGGTGTAAGTGTACAGAGCGTTTGCTGAACAGCTCATGGTTCGATAATCGAACAGACCTTAAGCATTGCATAGCTCTTTTGCTAAAAGCTTGTGAACATTCTTGTTAATGTTCATTTAGTATGTTCGTGAAGAAGCTTGCTAAGAGCTCGATTATTATTTTATATGTTCGTGAAGAAGTGTTCATGAGTATATTCTTAAACGCGTTTGTGAATAAGTTCGCGAAACTTAAACGAGTCTTAACAAACCATCTCTGTTCGAGCTCGAAAACGGTGATTCACTTCATGACAAGCTCGTACTCGAGATTGATTATTTGTTTAACAAACGAGACTCAAATAGGCCAAAGCTCGGAGTTACACACCTATTGATCGCATTTCACGGCTTTGAACCTGAGACCTTAGGGAGTCACCGTCCATTCGCGAGGACACATGATCACAGATCTTTGCACATATAGAATAGTCTCACAGTTGTTGATTGCACCTTACTACTTTTGAAATCGAGACCTAAGCCTCATAGTTGGTCAACTCATGTGTTGAACTATCTCCACAGTTGTTGTCATATCTCACTAATTTTGAATCCGAGTCCTTAGCTCCATAGTTGTTGCATATCATGTATTTTGAATCTGAGAGTTTAGAGAACTCTATCCTATGGCTCCCAACAAGTATCCCGAAGCATATATTTGTATCCATCTCAAATCCTAATGAGATTTTTCGAACCACAAATAGTTGTTTCAAATCCTTTTTAGAACCACCTTTACTCTTCCTAATATATATCGCATTGTCATCCTTAATCATAAGAGCAGATTAAACTATTTCATGTGTGATGATTTGTAAGATAAATAAAAAGTAATAGTATTTCAAGAAAAATATAAAACAGTATCACACCAAACTCTCTTAATGGAAACATTTTTTTCTTAATTAACTTTTATAAAATAAATAAATAAAATAATTATAGTTTTACCGGGTCAAGCACATTAATTATATGGGGCATGCAGGGTGGAAAATGTCAAGAAAAATAATTACAATTGGAATATAGTGGAAAAAATTCAACAAGATAAGACTTAAGAGATAACCCCGTTTACTGAAACAGCTTAAAAGCAGTTAACTGTTTATATAAGATAAACACGACCCGTCTCAGTCAACGTTTACATGCAAATGGGTCAACCCTTACCCGCCATACCAATCAACATCCACCTTCCATTATTTGTATCACCATTGTTGACCACTTTTTTATTCATTTTTTCTATTATATTTTATGATGCCCTCTCCAGCAAATCACTATTCTAGAAGCTTCACCTGAATATTTACTGTTTATTTATTTTATTATTTTAGACTGTTAATTCATTTTTTTAATTGCCAGATTTTTTTTCATGAACAGTATATTGTTGATGGCCAGCCTATTTGTAATGGTGGAAATTTGTATGGTCGTCAACAGATATAATCAAGTGTATTTTATGCTACCAGCTGTTCATCAGTATTCATTAATTATTTTTAAATCTCACATAAATCTCAAACACATAACACAGGCTAGGTATGTATTTATTTTGGTTGAATATAGAGTGAATTTTGAATTTTATAGCAAATCAATGGTATCAATGGATTTGAATGTTATGTTACACGTGTTTGGGGAAGAAAATCACATCCCTAGGATTTAAGCTTTCCTTTTAGGGTATATGTTTATGATATCATACGTATCAATCATCCAACGGTGCGCTACAGGAAATGTAACACCAAAATTTAATAGGAGAATCGAACCTGTAAAAAGGAATTTGGATGTTCTGTTACACTTTGTATTACGTCTCATATTACATGTGTTTGATGAGCAACACGTGTATGGTGATGTGTGCAAAAGACTATTAATTAATGTGGAGAATAAATGAGAGAATAGAGAAAATGAAGAAAAATTTGAATTGAGGATATAAGATACCCTTTCTGTGCATTATGTTTGCTTTTTGCATGTAGCCCCCAGGGCATAGCTCAAGTGGTAGAGAGGAGGGTGGAAAGGTCTTCCAACTGAGTTTGGTTGCTGCAGGGTGGGGGTTCGAATCCTGTCTTTGGCATGGATTTGGCCCCTTGCAAGCACAAGTTAAACAGTGAGCCCTCTCTATAAGCTACTTGAGGCACATCCTGCGATTTACCTCCTCCACCAATCCCCAGGGCAGGGGCGGTGGGGGCCCCTAATGGTGGGGTACACCATTTGCTTTTTGCATGTAGATTAAGTGATGTAATATTTTAATAGATAATAGGTTGAGAGAAATAATATTTAATGTATAATGGATAGTTGTATTAGCATGGTGTATGAGTCACATGTAAAATAATTAATTGTATTGTACACTTAGACAAAAAAGGAAATATAAATCTTAATTTAAAACAAATCAAAATGAAAAATAATCAGGTGGGCCTGCCACTGGGTTCCTCACTAAAGTGAGAGACCCAGGTTATAAGGAGGCTTGGAGAAAGAGGAAGTAAGGGTGTTTGATGACTAACTACTAACAACTAACATTTAACATAAACATGATTTATAAATACAAAACAATTTAATGTAGTTTTACAGTAAAAACTAAAGTGTGTTATGTGTTAATTGGAAATGATATTTTTATTAAATTAAAATTTATTTTGACGTTTTAAGATTAATGTGATGTTTTTATTAGATAGTACAAGTTTTTAAAGTGGGTGGACCAAAATAAAAAGTGTAAAGATACAGAAAATTATTATGCTACATGAAACTTAGTAGTATAACTTAAGAAATCTTAAAGTTAGATCACTTCATGAATGAATTTCTTTGAATCTGTATTAGCTAGTTTTATGAGGCATGGTAATATATACTCTCTCTCCAAGAGTTATTGAAATATTAAATTAATTTTGTAATAGGTAAATTTAAAATATTAGAAAAAATATAACTTTTCTAAATTTAGTAAGGAGAAATATTGTAGCAAAAGGCTATAAATTCCTAAAATCGAAATAACATCAAAATTGAGATGATTCTAGAAATTGTAATAAAAAATTATAAGATTAAATAATTAAGGTAACTAGAATTTTCTACGAATTAGATCACCCTTATGTAGCTATATATATTATAACATTTACATGCAATTCATAGAATGGAATGTATTTTGAATCAAAATTCGTTCTTCCATCTATACTAATAAATATATATATATATATATATATATATATATATATATATATATATATATATATATATATATATATATATATATATATATATATTAGTATAATAATAATAGCCTATTCATATTTTACCCCCTTCAAATCCACATAATATTTTTACCCTTCAGATAACCCTTCACATTCATGTACCATCCCAAGCTTGCAATTTATATTGTCTACCTCTAATTTTCAATATTTAAGGTTATATTTGGTAAACCCCTTATTAGTTTGAAAAAATAAGTCATAAATGTAATTAGTTTATAATCTCTCTGATTTTTATCGATTTTTTAAGATGGATTAAATATATTATAAAAATACTATAAATCAAACCTACTCAAAATATAATATATAGACATTTTTGTATAAGAGTGTACTTACACATGAATTAACATGATAAGAGTGTATTACACATAAACCAACATGAGATAATAATGCGTTGGATAAATTTATTTTAATATAAATAAATAAGATAATTAACAGCAACAACACAGATATATGTATGACCATAAAACTTTCTTCCACCAATCAGCTGTGAGGGGGAAATATAGATCATATGCCAGTGAGGACCAGCAAGGAGAAGTTAATATGCTAGGTGGTTTTTCCATGTTTTCTCTATGTTTTCTTAAGTATAATTCACAGTATAATTATTATTATTTTTTAGATTGGTTTTTTTAGCTGGTGCATATAGAGTATAACATTATGTTTTAAATGGTATATATTTTAATTAGTAAAGATATAATTTTTTATTGAAAAGATCGACTGAAATATAGATAGTTTAAAAGTTTGATAAGTTATTTTCTTTAAAGAATCAAAAGTACATGTTCTTACACTAAAAGGTACAACTTTTAAAAATGTAGGATTTGGGAGCACAGTGTTCGAACACACAAGTTTTAGCCTATTCTTTATAAATTTGAGTATTATCCACATTTTGTTAAAAATATTATTACTTCTTATTCATCTTGCGAAAAACCTTGTATTAAGATATCAAATACAGTATGTTACACTTTGTTAAAATATTATTAATTCTTATTGATCTTGCAAAAATCTTTTAGTAATATAGTGTTATGTTACACTACTACTAATATGTTATACTGAAAACTTCATCAAAAAATATGTTACACTATATATATTACTAAATGTGTGAAGACTAATTTTTATAGTATAATTTTTTTATTTAAAAGAATAATTATTTATTTTTAATTAATTTTTCACGTATTAAACAATAATATGTAAAACATGGTTCACAGTTCACTTGTAATTTGAAAACCGGTGAAGTGTTTGTTCGTAGAAAATGCATCGTTATGCAGCCCATTATAATAATTCGATTTGATATACCACTTTGATCCATCCATCTAACCCGTTTTATTCCTGTGGGTCGGGTCAGAGTAATCACTCACTTCTACATAAATGGAAACGTGTGGGACTTTTGTTTGCTTCAGACAATATACCAAACGTAATCCTTTTTAAAATCTTTATTTATATTCAATCAAAGTGCAACTTGATACCGGCGCTAGTTGTAATCCACTCGAGTGAGTATTAATTAAAGGGTGGATTGATTAATTAGTGTATAAATTAATCATATATTTGGTGGGAGAAAAGATTGGATTAGCAAACGGATTAAAATTAGAATTTAGAACCAACGGCGAATTATTCCTTTGCTTTCGGCCGTTTGTTCAATCACTATTAATTAATTATATTTTTATTTATTATTTAACTTGTCAAATCTTGGTGGGCCCTTTATACGTCTCAATAATTTACCAAATCCTATATTAAATTATACATCATGAGATTCACGATCTTCACATTATATTTTGTAGTGTATTTTGACGGTGTAGAAAAAATAATTTTTTTATAAAATTTAAATATATGGGTATTTTTTTTTAAAAAAATTGTGTTTATATTTGTCTTTTTATCCTTCGACGTTCACGAATCATGATAACCATATATAAATAAACATAATAATAATTATAATTTTTTTGTGATAATTATTGAATAGTAGGACACAATCAAGGTCAATATAGCACACATGTTTTTGTCCCAATTAACCTACAACCTAGAATATATATGGTTATAAAAATGCCTTGAAATATCTAGATAAATTCGTTATATCTAAAAATATCATGGAATAATGTATATAGAAACAAAGAATCATGAGATGATTAGAAAATTTCACGTGTGGACAAAGTTTTCTATACACCGAATTGCTTAAAATGTAATACATTTACTAGTGAAATTAATTTTTTTCTTGAATAAAATTAATACCCTTAATTTTTATAATTTAAATGTTAGTTCTCTCCACATCGAATCGTTCAAAATCATTTCAAAAGCTGTTTCAGATAGAGACAGTTAATTAACCATTCCTAATTTTTGTTTCTAATCAAAGCTTTTATTGGTAGGGGTGCTCTTGTGTATTATAACAATTTATTTTCATTTTTTAAAAAAAATAATATTCTTGTTAAATTAAAAAAAAATACTCTTATTTTTCAAAATTAAATGCAACACCTTAATACCTTAATTAGTGCACTCAAATGTAGTATAAATCAACTCTCAAGTATTTATTATACTTATGACCATCCCATGTGAAATATGTGAACACATATACATAGAGTACATGTACGGTTTAAAGGTGTCGTTTTTATTTTAAAAAAAAAATTTATAATTTTCATGTTAAAAATGTAGTATGCAATATATTTTGCTAGACAAACAATTGTACAAGACTGTGGCATCTAAAGATTTTCAGAAAATAGATAATAAGTGATAATATTTTAATAAAGAAATAATAATAAAATTAATAATAAGTGTTAAAATGATATAGAAAAAATTTTATAAACAATTCATATTAATATTATGAATAAAAAATATAATACCCGTATTATTTTATATAAAATGATAATTATTTAAAAAAAAAAACGTAAAACGATGTTAACTTGAGATTAGCCCTTTTGCAAGATGATTTGTGTTAATTCATTATATCATGATAATCTCTTCTTCGACAAAATATTCACATATTTCATCAAAGTCTCAAAGTACAACACTGAGCAATCAAATTAACACCACAATTATAAACGGAATTTTCTTAAAATAAAATAATAATTAAAAATCTATTGATCACACGCTTTCAAGAAATAAAAGATTTAGGTATCCATTAATTGTCATTAAATTTTGTAGTCTCCAAATAAAATTACATTCCATAATTAATGATCTGGTAACAATCATATCACCCAAATAGACCATACACAATTTCAATGGTCCCAAATTATCCAAAAGTCGATGGGCATTAGATTTTCTTGGAATTTCTAGATTAATGATTAGTTAATTGTAATTAGATATTAATGATGAAGATTACTGTAGGGGTGATGACTTTTAATGTTTGTTCTGTTAAAGAAAGCAAGTGTTGTGTAAGAAAAAACAAACTTGTTGGTTAAGATTAGTCCTCTTGTTTAAATCTTATCCCCTAAATAATATTAATATTAGTAGTAAAGAGATGTTGACAATTAGTTTACTTTACAAGGTTAGGTTTAGTTGGAAATCTCCACTTTCAAACTTTGTGGTGCACCTTTTACCATTTGCCAACCTTATACGTAATTATGTGTCACAAATTAAAATATCTATCTTGACATTTTAATCAATTAGGTGTATCTATTCATTTCTATGTTGTGTTTTTCTAGTGCTCATATGCTTTTTCTAACTGCATTTTGAATGGTTATTAATTGGGTTTCATTTTGATCATAAGTTCATGTGATAGAGCGAGTTTTGCAGAAGTTCCGTAAAACAGTTTCACAAAAGTTTTTGTCTTAATAGGTGAGTTTGATGTGAATCGGATTCACACGTAAACCTTATTTTTACAAAATTACTTTTCAGTATATAAAAACTACTCTTTGAAAAGTAATATTTTTTATATAAAAAAGAGTAACAGTTCATGTATTTAAAAAATAATTTTTTATATATTTAATCGATAAATCAGGAGTGTCTCTTTTTTCATATAAAAATAAAAAATAACTCATCATGATTGAAAAGAAGGTTCACTTATTAGTGTGGTTTACATAGTGTTTGCTATATTAGGAAGATAATTGTATTGACGTTGTTCTATTTTTAGAGCTGTATAAATAAATAATGAAAGGGTCGTCATTAAATGTAAATAATTAACAAACGATCCAAACGATAAAATTTAACTAATTAATAGATCGTGGGTTGTAAATCTGGCATTAATTAGACATATGTACATCATTCACTTATTTAATTAATGGATGACAAAATCGACAATTAAAAATTAAAATATAAATTGCCGTTTTCTACACAGTATTTGGACTCGCTTTAAAAAAAAAAAAAAAAAATTCTATGTCCAAATAGAGTGTGAACTGAAATGCATGTCACTTTCTAGTATTTATATATTATTATATATATATATATATATATATATATATATATATATATATATATATATATATATATTAATCATACATATATATATTTTATTTTATTTTATCATGTCACTTTCTAGTATTCAGTAAGCCATAAAAACCCCATCATTTAGTAACAACTGTCATCATAATTAAATCAATTAATCATTATGGTACATCATGGGAAAACATAGGCCAAATTTATGTAAATATAGTATTCAACCCTATTAAAGGAGGATTCCATGCCAATTGATGTAAATAGAAGTTGAAAAGGCCATACTCTAATTATTCCTATTATTTTATTTTACTGTATAGGTTTATCTTAATTTTTAAGAAGAAAACTCTTTCAAGAGAAACTTCTTATAACTAGTAAATTTTATTTTGGACTATAAACAATTAATGATAATAATCATCTTGGATTAGACATTAATTTTTCAATGAAATATATGTAGGAAATAAATCCTAAAACCTTAAACCCTATTATGATTAACGAGATCAAAACTATAATGCGAAAGCGTACATGATCCAATGAGTCCTCTAGGCGGAACACGAACTCGAAATTAGTGGTTTTATGATCTTCCTCAACTAAACCTCCTTATTCCTTATGGGGACCGTAGTAATCCCTCCCGATGGGGAGGAGGGAAGACCATGTTCGGCTTAGTATATTGGGGACCATAACAAAGAGCCTTTATATACTATACAACTGGGTCACCCATAATAACCCAATCATGTAGTATTGAGTATCTACTCAATTGGCCCATATCATTATTATTATAGCTCATGGACTTTTAACCTCAATAGAATCACTTAATTAAGTCCATATAATAATTGAATAGCTAATATGATTGCATAATAATATAATACCCACAATTAGACTTTATTGAAAATTAAAAATTTCCAACAATCTCCCACTTGGGCTATATATTTCTCAAAGCAATTATATCAAGAGTCCTTAGTTGCGCAACTTTATGCTATTCCTCTTCAGGCTATACTTAACAATCTGGTCTATCTCATATACTAATATGGAATTACCGCGGTATTCACCACATTATAAATCGTGATTAAACCCTGACAATCACCATATCAGTACACTCAATGACATAGAACAAATATGGTGAGTAGCATAGAAATTACATGTAATGTGATCAAAAATCATGTCTATTTCCAACTGGTTCAGCTTAAATCTTTAGTGAGATCAATACATAATGTAAAATATTATAAAATAAAAAATTACTTAAGTGAATTCACAATGAATTCAAAGCCATCAACTTTATTCTATAGAAAACTGAATTATCCAAATCAAAGTGCTTTAAAAAATTTTAATGAGCAATAAATATAGACTCCCACTGAACTAATGTATTCTAAAATCATATAATACCCACATGAGTAGCTAGCTCATAAAATTAAAGGGCGTTGAATACATGATTGGCGGATCCGTATTTAAAGTCTATCATAATATGCTCTACCAAAATTTATCCATAAGAACACTTTCTTTAACAACCAAGAATTCTATGTCAATATGTTTGACTTATAAGTACTCTTGTCGTTAATACTTTACTGCGAACTAACTGTCACAATCAACTTTATGTGACAAAGTTTCGCAACCTTTATTTCATGATTGAATGCCCTTTAGAGTGTTACTATTTCCGTTGTCATGGTTAATGAGTTACAAGTGTTTGTTTGGCACTTCATCATAATATAACTCTCCCGACCAACAGAAAATGTAGCCTAAAATGGATCTTATATTGTATTGGCATCCAACAAACTCAGAATCAAAATTCTTTATGATCTCCTACAAATCTGATTCCTAATGTGCAAGCATGTTATCCTTAGTTCTCTGTAAATACTTCATAAAGATCCATACTAGAATTACTTAAATGTCTACTACTATACCAACAACAAAAGCCAAATTAGGTCTTGTACAGACCTCATCATACAACAACTTCCAACAATAAAAACATATAGAATATTTCGATATTTCTTAAATCTTTAGATTAACTTTATGACACTTAATTGAGCCTGCACTTGTCTCCTTTAGTTTAACTTAAATATTCTCCCACTGAATCACATAATCATCTACATTTGTATCAAAACTAAATGAGATAAAAAACTGCATGATGATGATTGTGATTCCTTTACGGGAAAATTTTTTTGAATGCATAGATAGATTTTATTTTAGTTCTTAAATTGTTTCATCAATGTTACCATCATGAAACTTTATCTTTATATCCATCAAATGTGATTCAAGACCAAAATGTGCTACCAATGTCACGATTATCTTAAAAGATCATTTCTCAGTAACCGGATAGAAAGTCCTTTAAAACAATGTCTTCTTTTCCTTTTGAGTATAATCCTTTACCAAGATGCGGAAATTATCATCTTGTATTGATTAAACTCATAACTTATAGCATTAACCCACTTTAGACTATATAGACCTTGCATGGCTTGATGAACATTGTTTGAATGTTCTACCATTAATTCCATTGTGTCCTCATTATTTAGGAGAAAACTATGTAATCATCCGAATTGTGTTTCTCCCAACTTCAGTGATTTCTTTAATGACATTAATTATTGATGTTGTTGATTTTATTATGCCTTAAATATTATTGACATTGTCCTATCGATATTCTAAATTTGGACATTCTTAAAGCATAAGTAGGGATCTAATAGACTCCTCTTCAAAGACAATGTCTCTAATATTATTCTTCCCCCCAAATCAACATCCTCACAGAATTCCGTATTAACCGTCTCAAATATGAACCAATTAATTTGGATCACAAAATCTTATTCATAATCTATAAAGTAGCTTGTATTTATTTGAGTCCAATTTTCTTTAGTAGATCCCAATGATTTAGCCTTAGTTAGACATCACCATATGTGAAACTTAAAGAGTTCTCACAACTCCTTTGGTTGGAATTTTATTGAAATCATAAGCTGCAATCTTTAGTATTTCTCCAATTAGTAACCATATATTGTGGAGTACTATTTTTGTCTTTTAACTACACCACAACACCATTCACATTTAGCAACTTTAATATGGCATATTATAAGACAATTCCACAAGCCTTTAATAGAAACAAAAGGTTATTCTTTAATTTCATCTTTAGCAGCTTTTTTAATGAGTTTTCTTGAATTGTCCTTATACTTCATTAAAACTAGAAACCTAATAGTTTCATCTTTATTGTTGAAGTTCTCATCATGTATGATTTGTTGTTGATATAAGTTAAACTTAATTAACTGACTTCTTAATTGTACAGAGAATTATTCCAAAATGATTATCATGCTTGCACTAAACTTTATAATCTTTCAAAATTTAAATAATTTAGAATCATCTTGAGGAATCGAGCACAACATTAGCATCAAGTCCAATGACAACAATACTAACTTGTAAGTGACACCCTCCACATAGTAGTCAAATACTGACAATAAAACTGTCAAGCAATAGTCTTCCTTTGGGCCGACTTATTACTCACATGTCAAACCAAATAACTATCACGTATTCACCACCACAGGTGCTTATGTATTTCGGGCCAGATATTAATCTACCTTTGGGCCGATCAATACCTGCATGAAGATACACTCGCAACATTATTAATTGGGGACCCATCACAAGACACCTTGTGCAACATTGACCTCGTCTATGGACAAAAATTAACTGCAGGGGTAATCTTGGTGTAATAATCAAGTACTGATAATAAGTTCTGTCAAACAAAAGTCTATCTATGGACCGACAAATATTAACATGAACAATTTAAATAATTATCACATACTTATTATCACATGTGTGTTATTATTCTGTCAAACTGTGCCTACCAATGGGCCGAACACAGAACACATAAATAATTCCACACTCATCTATGTAATTTCAATAAAGTCGCACTCCACACACAGAGGCTGCTATGGCAACATGATGCTTTGATTGACTAGATTGAAAAATTACTAGACCAATTAAACAAATATTTAAAATAAATATTTATGTTTAATTGAACGACATTAAAAATATCTCCCCAAATTTAATTTAATTAAATTTCACAATCTAAATAGGAATTTAGGATGATTCACACAAATTTAAAAATAATAAAAGATTTCTTAAGTTAATTAGGATTTAGATACCTAATCAAAAATTTACTGAAGGTAACTGTAATTCTTAACATGTCTTGAGTTTTTTTAAACAATAATAAGTGTACCATAACATACGTTATTCACCAAAATTACATGAACACAATAATCATCATAATGAGTACTTAATTATCATGGTGATAGCGTACTGCAATTTTCAAAAATTAAAACAAAAGGCATTACAACACATGCTGTCATGCACACTTCATACGAATCATGATACAATTTCAACATCATATCGAAAATTAAATTAATAATACACGTTACTAAAAAAATTATATATGGGCTTGGTATGCATTCTCAATTAATTTTAAAAGCCCAAAAAATAACTGTTAACAAAGTGATACATGATTCTGGTCACAAACTTATTACTCAGATATATTTTTGAATTGCTTACAGTACAATTTAAATGCCACAAACAAAGATACTATCTTCCATATATATCAATTTGATGATTAAATCGTACAATATTTACTCTCAATGATTTGATATGATTCCACATGTGTCCATCAATTACTCACATTGGCAATCAATTAATATTTGTATCTTAATATGTACTGCCATTTTCACCAATTGCCATATGTAATTTATCATCACAGTTCGAATTTTCATATGTGATTTATCAATACAATTCAAAATTTCCATACGATGACCACAAATATTAAATTGAGCACATATAATCACTATAAATTAATTAAGTAATATAATTAATATATTAATATATGATTAATATCTCGATTAAATTTACAATTAAAAAACTTTTCCACAAATGGTAGGCCTTATTTCATATATGGGATAAAAAAGCAAAGTCAAGACTTACATTTGCCATGACTAATTACCAGAGTTGTAATATGGATTAGATTTTAATAATTTGTTATTCAATAACAACAAATTAACAAAACTCGATTTGTGTGCATTAACACAATAAATATGAATCATTTCAACCATTCATTTCCAAAATTACACAAATACCATAATTATTTTAGATACTCAAAAATATCATTCCATGCCCATAAAACTTATATTTGATGCAGTTCTTTAGTTGTATTACTCAATTGATACATACACATACAACAATCCTTTAAAAGGAGTTCACGTGCACAAATTACTTGAGTAGTAATTTAGTCCCCACCAATTTTCATGATTAAAATAATTCAAATATCTTTAGCATTAACAATCAGTACCTCAAATTGTAATAAACAAAAATATGATATCAATACTGAAGGCCACAACAAGCAATTAATGTTAATTATAATTCATGTTCCACTTCGCTGATCCAAATCAACACAAACTTTAGACTTATTAAAAAAATGTTAAAATGAACATGAATCATATTCGCATAATTTTCATAAATAAATCTGGCTCACCCATCGCACCCAAAAGGTATTCACAAATTCATAGTTAACTAGAACTAATTAAAATCAGTGAACCATCACGCGAGAAATTTAATATCCAGAATTAAAATGTGATTTCACAAAAAAATATTCAAATAAAATTATTTGAATCTAATCACAACACTTTCAAATTTCAGAAAATCATAAATAGGGTGGCTCTGATACCACTTGTAGGAAATAAATCCTAAAACCTTAAAATCCTATTACGATTAACGAGATCAAAACTATAATGCGGAAGCGTACTTGATCCCATGAGTCCTTTAGGCGGAACACGAGATCAAAACTATAATGCGGAAGCTTACCTGATCCAATGAGTCCTCTAGGCGGAACACGAACTCGGGATTAGTGGTTTTATGACCTTCCTCAACTAAGCCTCCTTATTCCTTATGGGGACCGTAGTAATCCCTCCAGATGGGGAAGAGGGAAGACCATGTTCGGCTTAGTATATTGGGGAGCATAACCAAGGAGCATTTATATACTATACAACTGGGTCACCCATAATCACCCAGTCATGTAGTATTGGGTATCTACTCAATTGGCCCATATCATTATTATTATAGCACATAGACTTTTAACCTCAATAGAATCACTTAATTAAGTCCATATAATAATTGAATAGCTAATATAATTGCATAATAATATATTACCCACAATTAGACTTTATTGGAAATTAAAAATTTCCAACAATATATTCATCTTCGGAATGATATTTTGAATATTTTTATGATCACATAATATTATTCAACGAAACATAATCTTAATGTATGTTTACTTTTAAAAAAAATAAAAAAATAAAAAATAATTAAATCCCAAAAGTTGGTCTGGTTTAGTGGTTAGGGTTTGGATTACTTAAAGGGAGAAACTCTATTTTTTTTAAGAGTGCATAGTTTTATTTTTGAAATGAGGATCCATTAAGAAGCGTTGGGTTATGATCTTTCTCATTATTAGATATATTGAATTTATATAGAGTATAATGCTTTGATTTAAAATTTAAATAAATCACTTATAAACAGTGGGTGAGTAATTATATATGACCTTCTCCAATAAAATATATGATCTACAAAATATATATCAATGCAATGGAAAAAAATTACTATTATTAATATTATATGCAATCACCTTAAAATTTTTAAAATTTTATATGACTAATTAATTGCGTTTTGTTCCGCTCAATGCAAATACATGAACTTGATCATAATATGCGAATAATCAATTGTATAACAAAGTATAAGAATGAGAGAATCAACTTCTCACACTCATATATATAATTGTTTATATTAATATTTTATTTATAAATTTGGAATGTGAATATTGTTATATTGGCATGATTAATTATTTATACGATTCTCCTCTCTAATTGAGTCAAAAATTAATCTCAACTGCATGTGAATATGTGTGTTAAAATGACTTGTTAAATATTAAGAATATGTTAAAGTGACTTGATTGATTAAGTATTAAACAATTCTCCATTCTAATCGAAATTTAATTCTTTTCTCTTCATCTACACATATAGGGTGGTTATTTAATAAATGTATGAATTTGAATTAATCCACCCAATTACAGAAGGATTTTAATTTTTCTTCGTGAAAGTTAAAAGTGTGTATATTATAAGTTGAGGTATCTTCAAATAAATTAGATGGGGGAGTAACTAATAAATAATTATTAATTATTCTTATATAACCTTATCGCAAAACCGAATTTGATCGTCTTTAGCATCAACTAAAAAGGAAAATAGTTGTAATAATTGATTATAGTAATAAAATAAAAATGAATTTTTAATAAATAAATAAATAAAAAGGGTAGAGAAAACGAAAGATGAGGTTGAGTATTGGGAGTGGTGAAAAGGAGTATGCGTTATAGCTGGCAAACATAATTGAGCGAATTTTCAAAGCTGCGGTTAGGCCCGTTAGAGCAACAAACGGACAAATCACCTCCTGTGGGCCCCTCCTCTAACAACCTCTGACGTGGCCGGATATGGGTCATCATTCAGCTGCGACCTTGTCGGAACTTCACTCATCAATCTCAGTCTACGTGGCGCATGGGCCCCACTCAACACATTAACGTTTTTGTCCCCACGCGCCACGTCACCCCTATTGGTTTTAACGTGCGGTTAAGCCTTTACGTACACCAATAATTCAGCTTGGGGGGTGGGGGGGGTGGGGTTGGGTAGGGGTGGCTGTTAAATGATTGGACTCGCACTTGTCTTAGTAGCTCACTGATTCAAACGCATGCACGCTTTTTCAAAACCACGCTTTTTATTCTTTATTTTTTTATTTTTTTTTTCTTTTAAAAAATATTTATAGCAAAAGGCGCTTTAACGTTGCAGGTTAATGGGTAAAAGATTCATTCACTTCTCACTTTTTTTTTATCTTTTGATTTTTAGTGTTTGACATTATTATTGGGAAAAAAAAACCACATTTAATCAAAATTTTAAGTTAGAAATCATTGTCAACCATCAAATAATTTATGTAAAATATATATACTACCTCTGTTCCGTCCAAAGAGATGCATTTGTTTTTTGCACGTAGATTATGGAGTATTATTATTTTATTTATGTAAAGTGGGTAGGTGTATTAAGAGATGTGATGGGTAGTGGTGGGCAATTGATGGACCCTTTTTACTAAAAGAGAAAAATATTGCAATTTGGATGGGACGCTCAATATAGTAAAATAATGTTATTTGGGTGAGACGGATGGAGTACTTATTTGTGCATTTTTGGACTAAAATACCCCCACCATGTCGGGATTCCAACACCGATTTCGACATCCAATGAAATACCCTCACCTTGTTGGAATGCTATGTCGGAGTTCCGACACCAATCCGACAACCGATAATGTCGGAATAGGTGTCGGAATCCCGACATAGCATTCCGACATGGTGAAGGTAATTTGGTCCAAAAATGAACAATTGGGTATGGATGTTATATAAGTTATTTGTTGGTTAGCAAAAATTTTTGTCTTTCCATTTTGAATATTTTTTACAATTCTCACTATTATTATTATTGGACTGTTAATTAAATTTAAATAATTATTTCAAAATTAATTTAATGTATTCAAAGCTTCATAAACCATCCAACATTCCATGTCGGGTTAAATTTCAAAATTTTTAATTTTTGTCAATTTTACATGTTCACCATCAAAAAAATAAAATCTTATATAACAATTATCTGTCCTAAAATTTCATCTTAATTATAAATTTATCATTCTAACCTAACACACATAAATATTTTATAATTTATTTATTACCTAAAAGTATTATATTATTCTTAAAAAATCAATAAAATTAATTTTATTTTAAACTCATATCAACCGTAACGAAAAAGAATAAATTGGAATGGAGGGAATATTTTTTTAAGAGATCCTTATAATATGTTTTTGATAATTTTTCTTTTATATTGGAGTAGTATATATATTACAAGATTTCCTTCAAGAAAAAATTAAAAAAAATTGTTGAGTCATCTTGATAGTTACATTACACACTTTTTATGTTTCACTCATTCAAATGTATCAAACTATTTTATGACATATCATTTTACTTGAAAATATCTCATCGAGTTTCCTTTTACAACTCACAATGGAACTTATGAAGAAAACATCAACACTTCAAATAATTTTCAAAGTGACAAAATTTATGGATTTGTCGAAAATAATAATAATAATAATAATATATGCTTCTTTTAATTCATGAATTATACAAAATCTATGCTCCTCCCATTAACATTTTCACTCTCTATTTTTACCTCTATTATGAATAAATCTTTTGTGTATCGTGTTGCACCATGCAAATTAATATATAATTAAAAAAAATATTTTTAAATTGGAAATTTACAAACTAATTGTGACATTTTCTATGTATAATTAGAAATTATAATTTTCACCAAAAAAAGTATAATGATATAAATTAAACTTTGACTATAGAATGAATTGCGAATGTATGATATGTATCGGGTGTAACAACCAATTATATATGTTAATTTTTATGTGGCATTCAAACAAATTATATAAATTAGATGACGTAGGATGATACCCTCTCTATGTAATGGTCCAAATTTTTAATAACTTGATGTAGTTAAGTGGAGCATAATGTTTTTTGTGTGCCCCAAGAAAGCAACACAAACAATTAAATATTTAATCAAGTATAAAAATTATTTTAATTATTAGATCAAAATAATATAGATGATGAAGCATCTCCCACGAACTTGCGCTTATGGAATTGTTACATAATAAAATCTAAGTTCAATTATTAAATTAGATAATCTTCCTTAGGTGAATCTAAATTAATATACGTATAAATGACAATATCTTAAGTACATGAGTATATGAATACAGTATTATATTTTATTTATGAGATTTTTAGTACTTTATATTGTCTAGTTTTAGGGTTTATTGCATTTTTTCTTTATGAGTTTTATCGTCTGTTCATTCTACTTTGATAGCACAAGAACGTGATATTACTATTTTATATGTGGTTTATGATTTATTGAACTATTTTTCAAATGGTTGGATCAACTGGTTCAACCCAAAACTGAGAGCAAAAATAGTCCGAAACATTTAAAAACCCGTTTTTAGGTTGAGCAGGGTTGAACTTGAAAAACTAGAAAATTTGGTCGAACCAAATTTTAAAAATTTAAAAATTTATTTATTTATTATGCTTTTTTCTAAAAAATTTATTTTATTTTTATAATATTTCAATTTTATTTTTATTTATTTTATAACATAATATTTAAATTTTGAATTAAATTATATAAAATGGTATTGAGAAAGTATATTATGAAACTATATTATTATTTAAATTGAATTTTCTCTTTATAAAATAATTTTAATATAATATAATTTTTTTAAATAAATGATAATTTATAAAATATAATTAAAAATGAGTAGAATATAATAATCCGATTAACTCGATCCCATTAGTTGAACCTCGAATTGTTGCGTCTCCATTGATTCAATCTCCAATTAGATTATTAAAACGCTGATTTATTACATTCCCTCTCTCGTATTATTAA
Organism: Pogostemon cablin; assembly: GCA_023678885.1. Taxonomy (NCBI): domain Eukaryota; kingdom Viridiplantae; phylum Streptophyta; class Magnoliopsida; order Lamiales; family Lamiaceae; genus Pogostemon; species Pogostemon cablin. Next base: position 28,602,703 of record CM042969.1, on the reverse strand, counting down.
AAATATCAACTCAACCCGAGTGTACGAACTTATATTTTGTACGTCCAAATATTAATGAAACTAAATCTATATCAATACTATATTATACCGCATTAGTGTATAGAGACAAAGCAGATTTAATTAATAATTTCCTACAAATTAAATAAATAAAAATGAAGGTTGGAGGAAGCATCCTCTATCTTTCCGCAGCATGTGAATCATTAAGTAAATTAATATTTTTGAGCCCAAAAATCCAAAAAAAGAATCTTTTAATTAAGGATAAAATTGTTTCTTTCGATATAATGAACTGAATTATTCCTTGCTTTGTAGTTGCTCAAAAGAATAGATCGGTTACTAAAAATCCAAGGGTTGATTTAATATTAAAAAATAGACATATACATTATTTAAAATAATAAATGGAATCAAGAGTTGTTGCTTTAGGAGTTCTAAAAGACATTGTTGCCTAAAGCTATAGCTAAGTTTGTGAGGACAAAAGGCAGAAAGAGCTTTACTTGTTAGGTACAGATTACCGTAAATCCGTATAATTAATTACTAGTAGTAGCTAAGAATATTGTTTTAGATATTTTTAATTATTACTCCTTTATTTTCTTTTTTACAATACACTTCCTCCCCTCCGTCTTGTATTCAAATTTAGTGAGAATATCAATTTTGGTCCCTAGGATATTTCAAATCCAATTACAGTCTTCAGGTTTAGTATTTTTTAAAAATGGTCCTTCGGTATCCGATTTTAGTCATTTTCATCTACTTTTGGTCCTTAAAGTTACCGGAAAAATGGGCCAAAAGTGGACTAAAATGACTAAATTCGAATACTGGAAGACCACTTTTGAGAAATTACCAAACCTGAGAACTGAAATTGGATTTGTTCTATCCTAAAGGACTAAAATTGATATTTTCCCTTAAAATTTATGTTTGTGTTTGTTTTTGTGTTTTAAGAGTTGATATCCTATGCATTTGGGTGCACGCGTGCACCTATATATATAGGTATAACTATTTACTACTACTTGTATATGTTTCTTAATAATTGTATAGTTTTATTAAATTTATTTTTCATTAAAAAAACTAACAGAAAATTTACTAATAAAGTGTATAAATTTTTATGGCAAAGACTTGTGTGAGACCGTCTCACGTAAGGGCTTACGTGAGACGGTCATAAAGTAATAACTTTTGTAAAGGAAAGTGATAATAAATTAATGGAAAATGATAATGCTATTTCATGAACAACTTACCGTATAAATGAAAAGTGATAACATTCTAAAAAGTGAAAAATGATCTCACGTGAGACAGTCTCACGTAAGACCTACCCAATTTTTATTTATTAGTGTATAAAATTTATTTTTATTCATAAATATATAACTTTCTAAACGTGAGTGCACGGTGCACTCAGGTGCATAGGATAATTTGCCATATTTTAATGGACAATAAATTGAGAGATATAATATTTAATATGTAGTTGATAACTATATTAGTATTTTGGGTGAATTCCATATAGAATAATTAATTATTTTGTTTAGATTCCACTCGAACAAAAAGAAAAATTTAAACCTAAAACAAAATGAAAATGTAAGCTTCGGGACGTTCTAGGATTGAAAATAAAAATGTATGAAAGTGTCATAGACTGCATTACGTAACAACGAGGAAAAAAGAGAAAAATTCCATATAATTTATTTATTTATTTATTTTTTATGTGGAACCGTTGCGCCACATTCCTTATGATATTTGAAATGATTTTTGAAATAATTATCAATATTAGAAATATAAAGTAAAATGCATGGTCGATATCTTCAGAGATTAATTACCTCAAATTTTGTTGAAGAAAATATACTCTCTCCTATATATATATATATATATATATATATATATATATATATATATATATATATATATATATATATATATATATATATATATATATATATATATATATAATGCATTGAAAAATACTAATAATGTTTAGGGGAGACCTTTACATAGTGGGAGAGGAACGAGCATAATAAGAATGAAAGAATATTGATTGTCATTCTTCATAATTCATAAAAAAATAATGAGAATTTGAAATTTTCAATCACTTTCTTTAATTCAGTGTATACACTCCGCTTCAATCAACTTTATTGTAATTAATTACCACTCTCATAATTTGAATAAGCGGCTCCTTAAATGTGCATGGTTGTAAGAATATTATGTGTGAGCTCCAAAGAGATTAATTATATTATGTGGGTTTAATCTATTAAAAAATATATGTATATACTCCCTAAAATGATAAAATATATAACATAGAAATATTAAAAAATATATGTATATACTCCCTAAAATGATAAAATATATAACATAGAAATAGGATAGATGGACTATAATATAGTTTGAAAATTAATCAAACAAGAATTTTAATTAATTATATTGAGACCATTCACATAATTCATAGTAGTAATATTTTGTATGATTTGGATCTCAAATCTTAAAAGCTTAATAAAGAAGGCATGGATTTAAGGAAATTTGGTCACATCATGTGACTAAAGTTTAAAGCTCCCAAAACTATTGCGGCTGCATGTCTATAATTTAACCATTACTTTTTTTTTTCTAATGTTATTATTTTTAAAAATAATTGCTCTCTTCATCCCTAATAGTATATATTTGTTTTTTATGGGAATTAAGAAATATAATATTTTAATGTATAATGAGATGAGAGAAAAAATATTTTAATGTGTGGTGAATAATTTATTAATGTAATATTGTGGGTCTCATGAAAATATTTAAATAATTTGTATGGGTCCCATTTACTATAAAGGAAAATATAAACTTTTCTATGAAACGTTTAAAATGGAAATGCATAAACGTTTCTACGGAACAGAGAGAGTAGATAATTAAGTAATTTTTTATTGCATTGGTGTATTTGGTTTAATATAAAGGAATTTTATTTATTCTTATGGGAGTTTGTCTGTTTAGTCTATCTTTATAAATGTAGTACTATGTATGTTTGGACCGAATATATTGTTACATTTTTCTTTTTACATATTCCCTAGGCTCGTTAAAACATTTATGTTTGTTTTTTACATGTGAATTAAGGAATATAGTATTTTAATACTTCCTCCGGTCACTTCAAATGTAATTGTTTGCTTTTTACGTGTAGATTAAGGAGTATTATCATTATATGTGCAGTGAGTAATTGTAATATAGGGAAATTGTGGGCCATTAGATATACTTTTTACTAAAAAGAGAATATAAATACCTTAGGAATGGACGCCTGGTAAAATGGATACATTTGAATTGGTAGGAGATAATATAGAATGTATATTAAGGTGAGGGATATAATATTTTAATTTATAATGAATATTTATATTAGTATAATATTGTGGGTCTCATAAAATATTTAAATGTTTTATGTGAGTATTATTTACAATAAAGGAAAATGTAAACCTTTTTATAGAATATCCAAAATAAAAATACGTAAATGTTAGTATTTTAGAACTGAAGGAGTATCTTATTATAAATCATTAAATGAATAAAATATATCATAAATTAGATTTTCCTCCGACCTACGTATTACTCCTCCAATGCGTATCATAATAAGTATAGCATGAAAATGTATAAAAATGCCCTACATTCTAATGTTTATATATGTAAATATTAATGGCAAAAACTCATGTGCATCCGTGAGTATCTTATTGTAAATCATTAAATGAATAAAATATATCATAAATTAGATTTTCCTCCGACTTACGTATTACTCCTTCAATGCGTATCACAATAAATATAGCATGAAAATGTATTAAAAATGCCCTACATTCTAATGTTTATATATGTAAATATTAATGGCAAAAATTCTGTGTATCTAGGCGCACGGACCACATTTCGCGTACCTTTAGAATTTTGTGTTAAATTGTATACCCTTTAGTATATAGATGTGTACCCTTTATTTTCTAAAGAAAATTATTGTGTGTATCTGGGCGCATGAACAACACTCCGTGCTTCTTTAGAATTCTGTGTTAAATTGTATACCCTTTAGTATAAAAATGTGTACCCTTTATTTTCTAAAGAAAAAAATATATTAATGAAAAGTGTACACCCTTTAGAACAAAATGATGTACCTTTTATTAATTAAAGTATATACCTTTTAGACCAAAATAATGTATCCTTACCTATAATACTAAATTTCTAAAACCGCACCCAATCCTCACTCAATATTAATACGTACCACATATTTTATTTGGTTTCATTTAATATACGTAAGCAAAATATATATAGAGAGATAAGCGCAACATTTGCGTGAAAAGCGAAATTATTTACATTTTTATTACTTATTTATCACTTTTTATTAAAAATATAATATCTTTTATTAAAAATTAATATAATAATATTTTATTTATATTATAAATTTTTTATGAAATATTTCACTAATCATCATAACTTTTCATTAATTTGTTATTTTTTATTTTCCTCCTCCACTGTCAATCTATTCATTTTACCAATCTATCCACTTTTCATCATAGTATTAAAATATTATTAATAAAGTATAATTGTTCTATCTATAGCATATATTTTTTGTCCTTTTTTAAATTTATTTTCTATGCTTTATAATCTATTATATCTTTATGTTTATACATGAGTTATCTAATAATTTAATATTAAGGATATAATTATAAATAGTTCTAAAAAAGGGAGTACATGAAGATTCCACGTGAAACTGATTTTATTCGCTCCCTCCAAATAAAAATAAAATAAAAAAGAAACATCACTTATGTGAGATTGATGTAAGACAATACTCATTTTTAATTTATCAAACAAAATAACTTGTTTTTACTTTAGACCGATTGAAATTTATAACTTCGTAACCTGATGATATCTCCCAAATATTATAATTGAACTTTCCAAACAACACTTCAATAGGGAGTTAGAGGGGTTCAAAAAAAAAAAACTTTAAGAGAAGAGTTGATATTAGGTTCATGCGGGTGGTGCATCATGTATAACTTTTTATTATATTTTGTATACATATTATTCTATTTTGTATATATATTTCTTAATAATTGTATACTTTTTTCACACTCAATTTTTCATTAAAAAAACTAGCATTCATATGTGTATAACTTTTTATTTAATAGTGTATACATATTTTTTAATAGTTGTATAATTTTTTACACTCAATTTTTCATTAAAAAACTAACAAACAAATTGTATACATTTTTATTTATAATTATATATGTTTTTGTTCATAATTATATATGTTTATAAAAGTGGATGCACCGTATCATGGAGTGCACTCATGTGCACAATAGTATTAGCCTTAAGAGAATGAGAGAAGAGAGAAAAAGGAAGATTCATTTTTACATGTTAGTAATATGTTTCACAGAAAGTATCGCTTACCATAAATACAGAGATTATTATTATTATTTAGGGAAAATTTTGTTTTTATATAAATTTTACAGTTAAAAATTAATATCGATACTTTTGTTTAAAAATTATTAATTCTATAAAATATATATTTTTAGATACTATTATTTTTCAACATTAATCATAAACTCTAATAAACCCTAAACCCCAAATTCCCCATCCACCCATCTGCCGCCGCCGGCCACCCTCTGTCGGCGACCAGTGACTGGCGACCGCCGCCACCCTACTACAAAAAGTGATTAAATGATAAAAAATATAATTAAGTTATATGGTTGGTAGTATTAATTTATCTCTCTTAATGTTGGGTATTTTTAGCTATTACCACTATTTTTTACTCCATCCGTACGCCCGAAATGTCCACATTTTGCCATGTTGGGCGTCCGCACCTAAGGTCCACATTTTTTTTAAACACATGGGACCCATACACATCACTAATACAATAAATTTATGGGATCCATACAACTCACTAATACAACTATCAACTACACCTTAAATAATAATACTCCTTAATCCACGTGCAAAAAATAAATGTCCACCTTTGGGGCGGACGGATGGAGTATCATCTTTATTAACTTTGATGATAATGTATCTTTTTAAAAATAAATAAATCATAAAATAAATTATGTGTGTTAAGTGTATTAAGTGATGATAATATTTTTAGAATACAATATATTTGAATGGTTAATTATTTTGAAACTTTTATTTTCTCTTTATTTAGGACAAAGATTATGGGTGTTCACGATGCGATTTCGCAGTTATTTCGATAAATTTTAAATTATTTTGTCATAAGCAGTGCGTTTTGATGACTAATTTTAAATTGCGATTTTTGAGTGAAATTTATCATACGATTCAGGCATTTTTTCGTTGGTTTGGCAGTTATAACAATATTATATAACAATAAAATGCAGTAAAATTTATCATACGATTTTAGTCGATTTCTCGTTGGTTTGACGATTTAAAATATAACATATATAATATAATACTCCATTTGTTTCAAGAATACTTGCACATTTTCTATTTTGATCCGTCCCAAAAATATTTACACATCCTAAAAATGAAAACAATACACAATATCAATAAACTTACAATAATACTTCCTCCGTCCCACAATACGCTTCACGTTTAATGTTCCACGTTGTTTAAGAAAAGTTGTACTTTTTGATCAACTTTATTGACTTTAGAGGGTATATTGTAGTATTTTTAGGTAATAAAAAAATATAAAGTAATGGTATGTGTGTGAAAAATGAGTGGTAAAAATTTAAAATTAAAATAAATTTTGAGTTTGTTGGATAAAGTAATTTTTCCTTTTTTGGGATATGAAAGGTATTGTGGGACAAACAAATGAGAAAAGTGTGAAGGGTTTTGTCACTTTGTGGGACAGAGGGGGTATAATATTACAAAAAATATCATATTTTTTTACACACAATCTAGTCAAAGTCAACTATATTATACACTTATTCTATTTAATTATTCAAAATACTCATTCTCTTTCTTATATTATTATAATAAAATTACTTTTCTTAAATTGTGTGTCATTAATTACATGTATATATTTTTGAAATGGAGGAAGTAATAAAATAGGTGTGGGTATGTAAATAAATAAAAAAGTACATGGTTAATTTAAAGGGTCCTTGACCCTTAAAAAAAATAAATATTACTCCTTCCGTCCCATAGAAATTGACACACTTTCCTTTTTGGTTCTTTTTGGTTTGTCCCACTAAAGTTGACACATTTTTTTTAATACATGGGACCCACACAAAAATAATTAATCTATTCTCATGGGTCTCACATATCACCTCTAATACAACTACCCACTACACATTAAATATTATTTCTCTCACATCACTTTACTCCACTTTACATTAAATTATTATACTCCTTAATTTCCGTGCCAAAAAAAAATTATACCAACTTATTCAGAACGGAGAGAGTATATACTGTGAGAGTCATCAAATAAAATAAGAAGATTCTGAGTGTATTATAAAATCTTTCAAACTCAATAAACAACTCAAATGTTACTCTCTCCTTTACTTTCATCTTTCGCTATTAATACTCTTTATGTATAAAATAATATACTCTTTTAATTTTTACTGAAAAAATAAATTACCACATTTGACATGGACTAATAGAGTAAATAAATTAGAAAAATAGAGAATCACACGTGTGGAGCAGTGGAAGTCACGTGATAATTGGGATGGGAATACACGTGCGGGAATTGGGGAAAGGACAGAATTAGGTGGGGGATGGGGCAGGTAGCACGTGACAAATGTATGGTATGTCAGAAATAAATAAATAAAAATTAAAATAAAAAAGAAAGAAAAAGTGAGGCAAGGCAACAGCTGTAAACGAGTAGTACCCGCTGCGGCAGAGTCATCATCATGCATGCACAATTTCGTTTGTTTCATATTTAAACTCTCAACAACCTTTTCTTCCCAACCCCTGACCCGCCTTCTCGCTTAATTATATGTCATTTTAGTTTTTTATTTTGGTCGTCCAATTGAATAGTCTTATTTTTTTTTTACAAACATGGGACCTATACACCCTTTCTAATACAGTTAAAATATGAGACTTACACTCCCACTAATATAATTACCCACTACACATTAAATAATAATACTCGTTAATTTATGTGAAAAAAGCAAATGACCCTCTTACGCTGGGACGGAGGGAGTAACTATTTATACACATTTTGAGGTGTTTCAAAGTATGTTTTACTAATAGTAATAATACATAATATTTTTACCCACTTTTTATACTTTATTTATTCATCAATTCAAACAACTTATTTACTTTATTATATTTTATTCATCTATTTCAAAATTTTTATTTATTTTTCTATTTTTAAGTTATCAACTTACCCTTAGTTTTTCTAATAGTCATCCTGTTCCCTTAAAAAATAACCAATTTATTTTTTGCACGTAAATTAAGGATTAAAAAATACTTCTTCCGTCCCAAATTCAACTTCACGTTTACTGTAGATACGGAGTTTAAGAAAAATCACTTTTTGACTTACTTTTGAGGGTAATATGGTATTTTTGGGTAATAAATAAATGATAAAGTATCACTACAAAAAAAATTATTTTTTAGCAACCGAATTTACCAACGGAATTCAATCCGTTGGTAATTATTAATGGATTAGCAACAAAAATGACATTTTTTGTTTTAGCAACGGAATGCCAACGGATTTATTTTATACTCCCCCCGTCCTGCTCAAACGTCACCGATTGCTTTTTGTGCTTAGATTAAGGAGTATTATTATTTTATGTCTAGTGAGTAGTTGTATTAGTAGTGAGTGGTGGGCCACATATGGTATCTTTTTACTAAAAGTGGGAAATGAGGATATTTGGATGAGACGCCCAATATAGTAAAATGATGATCTTTCGGTGGGACGGATGGAGTATTTTAGCAACGACATACAAGCCATTGGTAATTACCAACGGATTACCAAGAGAATCATTATGTAAATTACCAACGAAATTATTAGCATGGGATTACCAACGGAATTGATTTTTCGTTGCTAAAAATTTATCAACCACCACTTTATCAATGGAACTTTACCAACGGATTGCGTTGCTAATCCGTTGGTAAGGCAATTTAAAAATGGAATTAAGCCTTTTATCAACGGAATATTAAAAAACAGTTTTTTATAGTGTATGTTATATGTGTTAAAAAGGTGATGACAATTTTGAAATTAAAGTATGTTAGAGGGATATTAGTTAGAAATTTTTTCCTTTTATGGAAGTGTGAAGTTGAATTTGGGACGGACTAAAAAAGAAAATATGAAGTTGAAGTTGAGACGGAGGGAGTAATATTTTTTTATTTTATTTTGTGCCCTTACAAACGAGTGAGGAAGAATTATTCGAGCGACACCGTGTCCGTGTCTCCTAATTATCAGATTGATTAACTCTTGATCCAATTAACAATTAAGTATATTTAAAATAAATTTTAAAAAAACTAGAAAAAGAAGGAAAGACATTGTTTGGTTGGTATTAAATATCCATCAATTATAATTGCGGCATATTGTTAATTAATTGCTCATCCCGTTTCGCCATTAAAGTTAGGTTTATTGTTCGCACAAATATTAAGAAATATAATACTTATTTTACGTTTACTGTTTGCATAAAAAGATTAAGAAAGTATAATATTTTAATGTATAAAGAATTGATAAATATAATATTTAAATGTATATTGAATAGTTGTATTAGTATTGTGTGTGAATCCATTAAAATATATTAATTTTTTTTTGTGAGGATCACATCTATATAAAAAAGAAATATAACTCTTTTGATGAAACACTATAATTAATAAAATGTAACTCCTGTGGTGGAACTAATTTAACAATTTTTATTTTTAAAAATTTTAAAATAAATTATTTTATTATTATTTAAAGATATGTATTTTTATTTATAAAATATAAATTTTTATAATTCGATATTATTTTTTATTTATTAATTTTCTTTGATCAAACAGTCACTCTCAATAAAAGCAATGCATAATTAATTTTTGAATAACCTAATCAAATTATTAATTGATACTCCATAAAATAGCCAATAGAAACAAGACTCCTTTTAAAAAAAAATTAATTAAAAAGATATACTTATTTATTTGGATCAATGGTTAATCTGTTTCACAAATATTTTTTTTAACAGATAATAAATTATATTATTAAAAATAAGCAGGTACCAGAAGTACCAAAATTACATATAATGACAAAGTAGAGAAATTTAAAATCCGCTCAACCTTTCACAACTATTTTAGGATCTTTCATCCAACCAGTAAAAAAAAAGAATTTATCAGTGTATCCTTAGTTGAAATCCAACTCCAATATCTCCTCTTAATCTCATCTACTATTTTTCCATTTCCACAACACCCACACAATACTAACCCACAAGCCAATAGCAATACTCTTCCCTTTTTTCCATTGAAAATTTCAGAATGATGAAGGAAATGTCCTTTGATTCCATTGTGACTAACCCAAGATAACTTCAACAACGAATAACAATCAACCCACACTTCATGAACCAAATTACAATTAATAAATATGTGAGAAGATGATTCTTCGAACTTACCACAAACTGGACATATCACCACATCCAAAGAGATAATTATTCTCCTATGGAACAAGTTTGATTTTGTTGGCAAATGATCCCACAAGAGCCTCCAAGCCATGGTAGAAGCTTTATTTGGTGCAAAATAATTCTACACATCACACAACTCTTTCTTCAATGGCATTTAGTTGTGAGAAGTATCATTTAGGGACACCAAAGCCTCATAAGCATTTCTTATTTTGTAACAGCCTTTTTTATCCATTTTCCACCATCAAGTATCTTGTTTACTTCCTTTGAGAGGGAACCTGTTAATACAAGAAAGAAAATCGTCAAAAATACTTTTTTTTCTCTCAAACATCTCTCTCCTTCATCTCCACTTCTCCACACCCCCTCATTCCATTCTTCTAAAGAGTTCACGAAGCATTCTTTATTAAGACTGAGATGGTAAAGCCTTGGGAAATGAGATTTAAGAGAGGAACGGCCTGCCCACATCTCACTCCAGAACTTAGTATTGCTTCAATTTCCAACCCTAAGCTCCATGTTATCCCAAATCCACTTCCCTTTTTGGCCCTTCCCATTTGCAACCACATACTTCTGTTGGATTGTATACTAAAAGTCTAGGTTTAGTATGAACAATGTTATAACAATTAATTTGAAATGAGAATCATATGATCAAATGATTGCATCTTATAATTTATTTATATGTTCGATGCAATAGTCCACTTACTTTATACTGTAGATAATATGTTGTGCGATAACACGCGGAAGATCATATTATCGGTTTCCTTATAAAGTATAAACAGATGCTCACAACCGAGATAGACGGGGACTCTCTATCGGGATGGTTGTAGTGTGGTTTGGTATTAGCTTGTCTTGGCTATAGAATCACTCTAGTGCACTTATGTGTATTGAGCAGGACCACATGAGATCGTTCAACTTATACTGACTTATAGAAGAACTTGATCTCTGTTATTATGGATGTTCGTGCTCTTAATCCCTATACAATAACCTCGACACGTAGGGCAGTATATATTTCTTTGATTCATCAATGGGTGAGATTTAGATGCAATTAAATCAATAAACTCGGTGAGTTGGAAAATAGTGCTGTATCTATGGTGTGCTGTTGATTGTAGAAGGAATCCGTGTCCGTCATAGGTTGATGATGTCCCCTTGAGGAGCTCATAAGGATTATCATGTAAACCCTGCAGGTGGAATTTATTCCGGCATGATAATGAGGTTGAGTGGTACTACTCTTGGATGAGATATTAATTAATTGAGTTGTCAGTAACTTATATTAATTAATGGACATTGTATATCTTAAACATGGGGAGACTAACGGGCTCATAATAAGAAGGAGCCCAAAACGTAATTTTGGGATTGGTACGGTAGTGCAGTAATAATATTTTAGTGGAATATATTATTATTATTGGACTTAAGTATAAGCTTTGGGCTAAGCTTGGATACTTAAGCCCAATGGAGGCCCAACCCAATTTCTCCTCCTGGTCCTTGCTGTAGCCCATGTATATAAGTCACCTCAGCTTATCTGGAACCCTAATCTAATTCATTATTCACGTGTGATGAGGGTTGAATAGCAGATTGAGGAGATCTCGTAGATCGTCGCCCACACGACTTCGAGATCGACTTGGGACATACAGCAGAAGACCGGAAGGTCGTTTGCTGCTGCAGTTCGTCATGTTACAAAATTCATATAAAATCGTACAGTACTCCGATTTTGATGTATTATATACTGACGGAAAGCTGTCGAAGAGAGGATCGTCAGAGCATAAAGACCACTCAATTCCGACATTAGAAGAGGAACTTATGGCTATTCTTGTGGGACTGCGCAGTCTGCCAGCGAGAATTCAACCTCTACATCAACCCTTGGTGAAAGGTAATGCGTTTCATGTTTACTTGCTTCCGCTGCTTGTTAGAAATACATGGAACCCTAACGGGTCACGTTAACCAAACGATCGAAAGCCAACAATTGGTATCAGAGCTTCGGTTTCGTGGTGAAGCGTGACACGTTAGGCTAGGGTTTATGTGATTAATTTTTCGGAATTAGGATCACATGTTTAGGGTTTTGGTTTTATTGCGCAAACCATGAATATCCCTATATGATATATACCCTGTATCATATCTATTCGTCCATGGTTGTGTGTGAGAGGATTCGACGAAAACTGTTCGTCAATTTCACATGCAAGGAAGAAATAGAGGGCAAAAAATATAATCACGTTTTTGAGAGAAAATCCAGTGCAGTGATATTGCAGAGGCAATAACCGGAGTTTCAACGGTCGGATTGAGCTGTAATTTGGTCAGCACGTTCAGACCTTGTGGATGTACATTCTGAACGGTGGAGATCGAATTTGGAGCTTTTTTTTGCTGGGATTACGCTGAAAACAGAAGCAGATATTTGGCCGATTCTGTTTTGCGCAGTCGAGGGAAAAGAGCCGTTTCTCTCAAACTAACCGTTGGATCGACCTGTAATTTGGACAGCATGTTCAAAACTTACAGTTATAGATTCTGGACGGTGGAGATTGGATTCTGAGATTTTTGCAGTTTCGAACTACGAACGAGAGTTGGTGTAGTTTGGTGTTGCGCGTTGGGCTGAACTTGATTCCATGCAAGTAGGCCCTTGGACGAGCGACAGTCCGGGCGAGGGGCGCTCGTCAAGGCACTTGGAGCGCTCCCTGACACGATTGATGGTGGGATATGACGATGGACGTCTTGGGGCACAAGCAATCCTGCTTGTTGCGTAAGACATCGATTCCACAGTAGGAGTGTCGGACAAGACATTAAAATTTAGAGGCGTTTTTATTCCTAATATATATAACTGTCATAATTGATTTAATTGTCTATTATTGTTATATATATATGGATGCCTGATCTCTATGATTTATTGTCTTATATAGAAGCATGCTAGATTGCATATTATATTTGGTATATTATATGCATGTATTGCTAGAGTGTTGGATAAGACATCCAATTTTAGGAAAACTAATTCCTAATATATAACTGCCATAATAGATTGTATATTATTGTTATATATGGATGTCGAATTAATTCCTAATATATGACTGCTATAATTGATTTAATAATCTATTATTGTCATATATGGATGTCGAATTAATTCCTAATATATAACTGCTATAATTAATTGTCTATTATTGTTATATATGGATGTTGAATTAATTCCTAATATATAACTGACATAATTAATTTAATTATCTATTATTGTTGTATATGGTTGCTCGTCGATATCGATGATTTCGATAATCTAGACGATATCGACGATCGATATCGATAGTTTTGGAATGTTGATAATCTTGATGTTTTTCGAATATTTGATAATCTAGTCGATATCGATGATTTTGATAATCTGGACGACATCGACGGTCGATATCGATGGTTTCGAAAATTGGACAATCTGGAAATTTTAAAATTTTGATAGTTTGGAAGTCTTTGCTGATATTCGTGCCTGATGGCGAACAATCGAATTCGCTGATATATAACTGTTAATGATTGATTTAATTATTGATTATTGTTATATATGTATGCATGACTCTTTGGGATTTACTGCCTTATGTACCGTGATAGGAGCATGCTAGGATTGCGTATATTATTCTGAATATTATATGCATGTAAAAACCCTCGGTTTTAAATAACTAAGTGGGAGAGGGGATTGGTAATTAATTCCCGCAGCCTCCATTATTGGTTTGTAAGTGATGTGAGTAAACTTGCGTGTTGGCAATAGGCCTTCCTCCCTAACGGATGAGTTTATTCACGGATCACTGGTACAGACTTCATTACATAATTATTGTTTGTAATGTGGCACATGAACTTGCGTGTTGGCAATAGGCCTTCCTCCCTAACGGATGAGTTTCTGTGGGGCTCACTGGTACAAACTTATAATTGATGATTGTAGGAAGCTATCCGAGCGCGTGTGTACTTCTCCAACTGTAAGGCACACAAGCTCGCGCAGTGGACTTGGGATCAAATAATGGTGTACACTTAGGTGTAAATAATTAGTATCCTCCCCAACGGAGTCACTGCTATTATTTGCATGGCTAAAGAGTAACCGACTATTAATTATTTTGTCATAAAGTTAGGTTGACAAATGAAATTAATTGGTAAAACCTTCTCTTGTAAATGTTTGGGTTTGTAAACGTCCACACTAACGTGGCTTGCAGACTCACGGTGCTTGAGATGTCGGTGAATTTTATTTTTATATTGTTTTGAGGGAATCAATATAAAAGGATAAAATTCGAAGATTTGATCGGTATATTTATTTATGATTTTCTGTAATTTCAAATGGTTTTATCTCGCTTAATGTTAACTAAAAGAAATTATATTTACTGGTCCAAAATTAGATGATTAGAAAAGAATCTTGGTTTTGATTTTACTGCTTAAGAAAATAAAAATGCGTTCTTCCTTAAGGATGTTCATGATGCCTATTAAAATCTCTAGTGGAGAGGTGAGAGGTTCATAGAAATATGATGGTCTCATGTAACTCTTTGGATACTTGAGTAAGTTAAAAGGCGGTATGAATGAATTGGATACATGGAATAGAAGTTGAAGGGGAAACCTAAGTCAATTTTATTCTCCATAATTGCCTAGATGTTTTGAGTAAGTTTCTCCTGAATTACAAGAGGTTGTATATGGTGGGAAACTTCTGACAAAACATGTGGTAAAGAAAATCCAATTTAAAAAATGGAGTGAACAAGGATAGAATCTTACTTGCTAGTAATTGAAGCATGATTAGTGATGGCACCTACTGATACATTGTGTAGATACCGGAATCACTAAATGTTTATTACTAAGTGAGGATAAGATTATTTTATACATGGATAATACTACGAGAGTAGTGGCTGTTGCAGTGGGAGTTGTTTATTTATCTTACGATATGAATAAATGTTTGATTTTATGAAATTGTCTTTACGTACGTTTTCATAGAAAGAATTTGATTTCGGTTTCTATGCATTAATAGATGGATACTCCATTTCATTTAAATGACATGGTCATTATAATGAAGGATAGAGTTGTAATCTGTTATGGTACGTTGGTGAACAATTTGTATACTCTGAAATCATGTTTATCCCCTGGATGTGACAAATAGTAATTAATAATGAGTCTTCTAATCTAGTAAGAGAAAGGTACCTTCAGAAATGAATTTCCCACCTTAATGGTGTGACGAATAGAAGGAATATCACTCTTATGGTAGTGATTAGATAAATGATGAATTATTTGGAATTACTAAATTCATTTTATGGATATGCCCTAGGAACAGTAATTCGTAAGAATGTTTTTCTGTTTGTGGGATATCCTAGAAAAATGAAGGATGATTTATTTAGTCCACAAGATCGAAGAGTGATTGTTAACATAAACACTAGATTTTTGGAAAAATGACTATGTAATAAATCAAATACCCATGTATAAGTTGTTCTAAAAGAAGTGAGAGGAAAACACAAAGTATTAGTACCAAGTGTACAAGAGGATATACCACAAGGTAGACTGCAACGCTTGTCACGTCTGATACACAATTGCATGTAGTGCCCTGTCGTAGTGGGAGGGTTGTTCGACAACCCGTAAGATATATATTTTGGGAGAGTCGTGAGACTTGGTCCCTAGTAAATATGGAATGGACCCACGGATACGACGAAGCACTACAAGATAAAAATGCAGAATCTTAGCTAATTGCAATGAATGTTGAATTAGAATCGATGGATTCTGAATTAAATCTGGGTGCTAGTAGAGCCGCTAAATGACGTAAAAGCCATTGGAAGCGGGCATACAAGAATAAAAGAGGATCATAGCATAAGGTGAAAACCTTGGAAGCAAGCTTGTTGCGAAAAGGTATACTCAGAAAGAAAGGGTTCGATTATGAGAAAACCTGTTCGCCGGTAGCTGTGCCTATATTGATCCGGATTCTTTTATATGTTGCTACTCATATGGAATATGATGGATAGCAAATAGATGTCAAGACAACCTTCCTAATTGGAAGTCTTGAGGAAAACATCTATGTGAAGCAACCAGAGTGATTTATTGCAAAGGGCTAAGAGCATTGTGATAGGAAGCTTAAAAGTGTCCATCGATGGACTAAAGCAAGCTTCAAGATCATGAAACATCCGTTTTGATGAGGAAATCCAAAGATATGGATTTATTCAATGCGCGGATGTGTCTTGTGTATTGAAAAGAGTGATGGAAACGTGGTGGTATTACTTGTACTATACATAGATATTATCTTGCTCATTGGAGACAATGAAAGAGTATTATCGGGCGTATGGGGTATGGTTAATAAAGCGGTATAAGATCAAGGACTTAAGAAGAGCAAAAATATTCTTTTGATCACGGTAATACGGATCACAAGAAAGAATGTTATGCTTATCTCAAGCTTCATGAAATGATACAATCCTTACTCGTTTTAGCATGTGACTTTATCTAAGGAAATGTGTCTTGAGACACAAAAGGAAGATAAAGGAGATGAAAGCAGTTCCTTATGCTTCGGCAAATGAGGAAGCCTAATCTAAGGAATGCTATACATGAGTATGGATATCTGTTTTGCTAAATGCATGAACAGTGGGTATCAACGTAACCCGGAACAAGAATGATGAACTGTGGTAAGACATATATGAAGTGCCTGAGAAGGACTGGAAATTATATGTAAGCTTACTGGGCAGATTCACTGCTTCTTGTGGATTACGTAGATTCAGATTTTTTAGTCAGATTGGACGGCAGTAAATCCACCTCAAGGTTATGTGTTTAATTTTATGAAGTTGAGTCATAATGTGGAGGAGTGTTATATAGAAATATATTTCAGACTTCGGACTCCATATGGAAAGATGATAAATTGGAGCCTATGAGGCACCAATGTATCTGTATGACTCTAGAAACTTCATGATGGACTTTGTAGTGTTTCTAAGTTTGCCCAAGGATATCAAAATTTATATTGATGATATTGGTGCAGTTGCAAACTTGAAGGAATCACAAGTCCATAAGGCAATTAAACACATGGAGCGCGAGTAC
Organism: Pogostemon cablin; assembly: GCA_023678885.1. Classification (NCBI taxonomy): domain Eukaryota; kingdom Viridiplantae; phylum Streptophyta; class Magnoliopsida; order Lamiales; family Lamiaceae; genus Pogostemon; species Pogostemon cablin. The sequence goes on along the minus strand of CM042969.1, from coordinate 28,585,253 downwards.
CACCTGTTACGAGAAATCGTATGATGAGGGGAAGGTTGTTGTCACCTAGATTGCATCGGATGATAACCTAGTAAATCCATTAACAATGACCTTAAGGCGAGAGCTTTTAATGGTCGTGTAGTGGGAGTGGGAATCAGATGTATGGCGGAAGACATAACAACATAGTCTTTTAGTATAAGTGGGAGATTGTTGGATTGTATACTAAAAGTCTAGGTTTAGTATGAACAATGTTATAACAATTAATTTGAAATGAGAATCATATGATCAAATGATTGCATCTTATAATTTATTTATATGTTCGATGCAATAGTCCACTTACTTTATACTGTAGATAATATGTTGTGCGACAACACGCGGAAGATCATATTATCGGTTTCCTTATAAAGTATAAACAGATGCTCACAACCGAGATAGACGGGGACTCTCTATCGGGATGGTTGTAGTGTGGTTTGGTATTAGCTTGTCTTGACTATAGAATCACTCTAGTGCACTTATGTGTATTGAGCAGGACCACATGAGATCGTTCAACTTATACTGACTTATAGAAGAACTTGATCTCTGTTATTATGGATGTTCGTGCTCTTAATCCCAATACAATAACCTCGACACGTAGGGCAGTATATATTTCTTTGATTCATCAATGGGTGAGATTTAGATGCAATTAAATCAATAAACTCGGTGAGTTGGGAAATAATGCTGTATCTATGGTGTGCTGTTGATTGTAGAAGGAATCCGTATCCGTCATAGGTTGATGATGTCCCCTTGAGGAGCTCATAAGGATTATCATGTAAACCCTGCAGGTGGAATTTATTCCGGCATGATAATGAGGTTGAGTGGTACTACTCTTGGATGAGATATTAATTAATTGAGTTGTCAGTAACTTATATTAATTAATGGACATTGTATATCTTAAACATGGGGAGACTAACGGGCTCATAATAAGAAGGAGCCCAAAACGTAATTTTGGGATTGGTACGGTAGTGCAGTAATAATATTTTAGTGGAATATATTATTATTATTGGACTTAAGTATAAGCTTTGGGCTAAGCTTGGATACTTAAGCCCAATGGAGGCCCAACCCAATTTCTCCTCCTGGTCCCTGCTGTAGCCCATGTATATAAGTCACCTCAACTTATCTGGAACCCTAATCTAATTCATTATTCACGTGTGATGAGGGTTGAACAGCAGATTGAGGAGATCTCGTAGATCGTCGCCCACACGACGTCGAGATCGACTTGGGACATACAGCAGAAGACCGGAAGGTCGTTTGTTGCTGCAGTTCGTCATGTTACAAAATTCATATAAAATCGTACAGTACTCCGATTTTGATGTATTATATACTGACGGAAAGCCGTCGAAGAGAGGATCGTCTGAGCGTAAAGACCACTCAATTCTGACATCAGAAGAGGAACTTATGGCTATTCTCGTGGGACTGCGCAGTCTGCCAGCGATAATTCAACCTTTACATCAACCCTTGGTGAAAGGTAATGCGTTTCATGTTTACTTGCTTCCGCTGCTTGTTAGAAATACATGGAACCCTAACGGGTCACGTTAACTAAACGATCGAAAGCCAACAACTTCCACCAATTTGACCAAGTCTGTTGTCTCACACCCCTAATTGTTCCCCCTCTCCAATCACCAAACCTCCATTTAGAGAAGAAATAACTCTAACACAAAGAACATCCTTTTGAGTTAAGAACCTCCACAACCACTTCCCCATGAGTGCCATATAAAAAAATTGTAGATTTTTTACACCAAGCCCTCCTTCAGATTTGGGCTTACATATTGTATCCCATCTTATCCATGCAATTTTTTTGTGAATTTTCAGATCCACCCCATAAGAAATTGCACATTATAGATTTCAAAGTTCTATGGATAGTGCTAGAAATGAGGTAGAAGGAAAAGTGATATACGGGTAGTGATTATAGAACCGATTTTAAAAGGGTAATTCTTTCTCCAATGGACATTTTTTCCCTTTCCATGAACTCAACTTTCTCTTGAATTTCTGAACCAGATGCAGCCAACTTTCTTTCTTCTTATAATTTAATCCCAACTTGATGCCAAGATAAGAGAACGACATTGACCCAATAGCACAACCAAAATTAGATGTCATTTTCTCTACCCTTTGCCTTTCCACGTTTGTAGCCATAAGACTGCATTTTTCATAATTCACCTTGAGCCTAGATAGTATTTCAAAAATTTTTAGGACCCGTTTAATCACCGGTTCATTGTTCGAGCTTGCTGTACCAATAAAGATAGTGTCATCGTCATCACTGCCTAATTTAGCAGCCTCAAACAGACCCACATCCATTGTTTCACGACTTAAGATTACATTTAGAAGTGTTAAATGAGCCGAGAAAGCTCGTGCATCCTATACTCGAGCTCTGCTCGTTAAGGTAAGAGTTTATATACGAGCTCAGCTCGACTCGAAAAATACTCGAGCGAGCTCGAGCTCGGCTCGTTAAGCAAAAAGAGTGAGTTTTCGAGCCATATCGAGCCGAGCCGAGTCGAGTCGAGTCGAGTCTAATATTAAGTAATATATTTTTTATTATATATAAAATATTTATTTTATTACATATTATTATAATTAAATAATAATAATTAATATTACTAATATTATTAATTATTATTTTCGAGCCTTAACGAGTTGAGTGGAGCCAAACTCGGCTCGTTAACGAAACGAGTATATTTACGAGCTCGAACTCGAGCTCGAATAGAAACGAGTCGAGCCGAGTTTGAGCTTTTTCGAGCCGAGCCGAGCTGAGCCTTCGAGCTGCTCGTTTGTCATAACAGCTCTAATTACAGTGTTACCCACAAGTCTTTTTTATGTGTCAATCTCTCATCGTACTAAAAAATATCCTGTATACTCAAGTAGAGAAAAATATCACAATTGGTCTTATAAATATAACTGATGCCAATTTTAATTTTTTTTTATTTGTAATTCTCAATTTTAGTTTTTTTTCAATTTTAATCATTTTTATCTAAATTTAGTCAATTTTTTAAATTTAATCCTTTTTTTCTCACAATTAATCTTTTAACATATTAATTATATTACGCTATAACTTGTGTGTTAGAATCGATTATAAATGAATTACCATTCTTAATTTTATTCCTAATCTTCGGACTAGCATGTTTAATGAATTAAAATCGATGTTCCATTTGAATTAACCATTAATTCATCTCACCTCATAATATTACTAATTCAAAGAATTTTAAGAAATCAACTCTTTAACAAACATGTGCGTAAATTGGGTTTATGGTGTAAATTCTTTGGTCTCTCATTTTAATTCTATATACTCTATGTATTTATACGATGTTTAAATTAAGGTGGACCACAAGGTTTATAAGGATTTAATATGTAAACCCAGTTTATAAGAGACTAACTCCCTATCCAAATGGTAGCTTTTATTTTTTGCATGTGAATTAAGGAATATTATTATTTAATGTATAGTGAATAGTTGTGCTTAATGGGGGTGTACGCCCTATATTTTAATTGTATTAGTGTGTGAGAGTCCTATGTATGTAAAAACTAAAAAAGGAAAGATGACTCTTTGGGTATGACGTAGTAGAGTATAAATTTTTTTATAAATAATATTCTTTTACTTTACACCACATTTCTATATATAATTACAAAAATTATAAATAAATTAATATTTTTCTTCTTTACATGTAATATTAATTTAAAACTTTGGTATTAGATTATTTAATATAAAATAGGACATTAAGTTTTTTTTTTAAAAAAATCATACGTTTTTATATTATCAGTAAAATTTTTATATTAAATTAAATTCTTTAAAATTTTAATAAAAATTTGAATAATTAATTTAATTTAATTTAATTTTGAAAATTTTTGAGGATTACTTTATTAAAAATATTTGATCATACTTCACTAAAATATCTACCCTAGTGAGTTCAAAAAAATATATATATCCTAGTCGGTTAACTACTAAGCCGACATTTTGCGAAATAAATAAATGTTTTTATATATGAAGTCTCTATCTTGATTTAAATGGAAGGAAATTACGAATTTATATTAAAATGATTTAAATGTCAAAATTATCCGAATAATGCAAGTTGCATAGTGACTTGAATTTTATTAGTAAATGGTTGACTACTACATTGGGAGCTATGAAATTCTGTTAAAATTGTAGGGTACACGACCTTGACAATTCACTATTCACACTTTAATTCTACATACTCCCTCCGTCCCGGGAAGTATTTCGCGTATTGGTGTGCGCGGAGTTTAAGAAAATTTTGTATTTTTATGTATAAAGTAAGAAAGAGAATATATATTTTAGTTGATTTAATGAAAAAGGTGTGTAAAGTTATTGAGAGATGTGGAAAAAGTGTGTAAAGTTTTTGGGAGATGTGAAAAAGTAAGTATTATATTGGGATATGTGTAAAAAGTGAGTATTAGTATAATGTATTTTTTACCAAATTTAGTAAAAGTAAAGTGTGAAATACTTTGAGGGACGGATGAAAAAGGAAAGTGTGAAATACTTTGAGGGACGGAGGGAGTATGACTTATTTTCTTATTTTATCGGTTTATGACTCATTTTACTACACTGATTTATGGAATTTTATTTATCGGTTTATGACTTATTTTACTACACTGATTTATGGAATTTTATTTTCGGCCACGTCATATGTGTCACTATAAATTATTTATACTCTAACCTAAACTCTTAGGTGAGACGAAAAAAAAAAAAATGATATCATTCTCACTTTCTATATAAATTGTTATCACCTTTGTATAAAATATTGTCATTTTTTATTTTTACTATAAATTATTCGTGAAATAGTTCACTGCACCATTATCACTTTTCTCAATTGAATATCAATTTTCATTAATAATGTTATTACTTTTTATCCGTCTCACGTAAGGGCTTACGTGAGATGACGGTTTCACACAAGACTTGTCCCTTTATTAAAAATGTTATTATAAATTATTTATGAAATAGTTTACTGCACTATTATCACTTTTCATTAATTAAGTACTATCACTTTTCCATTGAAATGTTATAACTTTTAATTCGGTTTATGAAAGTCATTTTGTGAGACAATCTCATACAAGTCTTTGGCTTTTATTTTTATGCGTCTCTCCATTTCATGAAAATTATTACATTTTACTAAATTGAGTGTCGCACAATTATTGTTACATTTTCAATTTTTTTTAGATGTGACCCACACAAAATAATGAAGTAATATATTTTCATGGGCCCACATACAATACTAATACACTTATCTAATACATATTAAAATAGGAATTTTTTCGTTATAGGATCCGAAAGATGCATCAACTATCATTAGTGACCCAAAAAATTCAATCAGTTAAAGACCTGAATGATTCTAAACTATAAATCAAAACCCTAATTTTCCATCTTTTCTAAAGCTCTTAATAAGCACTCTCATCCTCTCTTACATGCACTTAAATTTCCACATCACCTTCAAAATATGTCGTAACATTTAATCACAATTCTCTTTTTTCGACAGAGATAAACTCATCTCTTCTCATAGTAATTGTCTCTACGAATCAATCAATCTCTACGAATCAATCAATGGTCCAATGGTAATGTTCAACCTTTTTCCACTTAAGTCAAATTCAACATAATAATTATAAAAATAATAATTATTTACTTAAAAAAAATTATAATCAAATTCAATCGGGTATATTTATATATTATTGAGTTTGGTAAGAGTATAAATATTCATAATGATTGATTTAAATAGAGCAATTTACAGAGTTAAAATGTTATTTTATTATTTAGCCAAAAACGAGTAGTAGTATTTTAATTTGGCATTATAAATAATTAATTGTTCATACTCATTCGTTCTTGTTAATTTAGGGGGCAGTGAAAGGTTTATTTTGAGTGCATTAAGGAAGACCTTACTTTCATTTAGTAAAATATTAGATATGAAATATATATCATATCAATGATTAATATTTCATGTTAGATTCTGTCTCGCCTGCTAAATTTTATGTCTGTATTAAATATACAAACCACGTATTAATAAATATTGTACTCCCTCTAAACGTATACTTTCGTAATTTTAATTTTACACAATTATACATTTTCTCTATCAATCAATAAGTGAAACACCTAAAGCAACTACTTATTCCTAAATGGGCCAAAGCAAACCATTAAAATTTACCCAATACTATTAAATTGATCTTTTAATCTATGAAAAAAAAAAAGGTATAACTATACGCGGGATGGGTGAGTATAACTCAATATCCGTCCCGTAATAAATTGTACGTGTTTGGTTCACTAAAATTAAGAAGTGTGTTAATAAAGCTTGTAAATGTGATAAGCAATGAATGAGCATTAGAATTCCCTTAATTCCATATTAGTTTCATGGGATATTGTAACACACTTCCCCTCAAGATTTTATTTCACCGGGCCCTTGCTTTTTACTAATGGGCTTAGATGAAAATTAAGCCCGCATAAGTTCAATTAGTATATAAATTCTCTAATTTTTATCAAATTTTTAAGGGTCAATGAGTATTATTAACTCAATATGAACCAAACACTACCTTAGTATAGATAGACATGGAGTTTTTAGAAAAGTCTTTTTTTTTTTTTAAAAAAAATTAATTTTATTAGCTTTTTAATATGTAATATAGTATTTTTAGATAATAAATAAATTATAAAATACATATGTTATTTATGTTAAATGAGAGTGTTAATTATTTTTCTTCTTTAAATCAAATAACAATCTGTTATTAATAAGAGATGCTAACAACAATGTATGATAATAGATGTGTGGGTATTTCTTCAGCAAAGAAATTGTGAAATGCAAATTGAGCAGCAAAAAAGTTCATCAAGCGACGAACCCATCAAAATGAAATATCTTCAAAGGATGACGCAAGGACCAAAATATCCTCCATTAGTTTCCTAAAGTACGACAAATTTGCTTTTGCATGGTGGCACTCTATGAGTTATTCAATTAGGTACTATGAATCCACTAAATTTTGGGACCCTCACTGGTTCAATTATCCGACCGGATCAATATCCCTAATGTCATATCTCAAGTGCTCTAAGAGTAAAGAGGTCATGACATAACTCTCTCCACACTATATGCATAATCTCTACAATTAAATGATTCAATCAATTTTTAAAATATATAATTGGAATGATCATTAATCAAACAAATAAATCATAGAAATTAAGATATGAAAAATTGAGCTAGGAATAGTCAAGTCCATTCAAAATATGAATTAAATGGTATAAAATCAAAATCAACCAACACTAATCATATATTTTAATCTCACAAGGAGATAATTAGCCTTACACAATTTCAAATATCACAAAATGAATTATTTTATAAGATTTCATGAAAGAACCAAAGAAAATTACAAAATAAGAATATGCTTCCATTGAATTTCTTTACTTGAAACTCTTTTTCCTCTTACAATCTTCAAATCTCCGATTCTTCCTTAACCGAGTGGATAATGGAAGAATTTAAGAAAATTTATGGAAGATCATGGTAGAAATGGGTAGAGAAATTGACTGGGAATAAATAAATGTGTAAATATGGGATGTAAAATTGTGTTTGTTCAGATTGGGGAATGAAAAACTGCATTTCAAATGAATGTAGGAAGTTATTTGAGCATTTTGCTTGAGATTTTGCGCTCAAATCCGAGAATCCACAAATATTTCTGACATAATACTTCGACTGAGTTTTTCTGCGTTTATCAAGTTTTTTTCCTCAATTCCAAGGATCTGCAAAAGTTTTTGTCACAAGACTTGGACCGACTTTTTCTATATTTTTATTTTTCTCTAATTTGGCTCGTTCTTTCTCGTTTCAACTCTGAATCGAGCATCATTTTTTTTCACAATTTTCTTTTCACCTCTAGAACCAATTTTTATCTGAAAATAACACAAATTCCATGAAAATATCAATTCTCTAAATATTTCCAAATATCAAATATTATAGGACACTTAACAATAAAAATCAAACATATTTATATTAAACAATACTATAAATGAACCCTAAATAAACACAATTTCTACATCATCGAATGTGTATCAATATATTTGCTTTGAAAAATAAGTATATCGCAAGCATACCAAATACACCAAAGAGCATATTAAATCGATATTTTTTAAATTACCTCGCTGTTTTATGTCATTCATCCACTCAATAACAACTCGAGAAGGGTCAAATTCTAAGAAGTCGAGATGGATTAGAGATATCAGCTTAAAGTTTCTGACCACTTGAGATCCTCGAAACACATGTTCCTCAATTTTAATACTCTTGTGAATCTTAAGCAAGAACTTGGTGAAACACTCAAGAACTCACACACTTGGATGATTGATCACTCACGTTTCACTTTCGAATTGATTGATGAACGAAAAATAAAATGAAAGATATCAACACAAAGATGTATAGTGGTTCGGCGTAAGCCTACATCCACTTTGAAGAAAAGATCACTCACTAAGATGATTACAATACACTTAAGGAAGATGATGATGAACTTATGCACATAAACCCTAATGTGCTTTCTCTTAACTTGTAAATTGATATGATGCTTTCTTAATGGATTCAACTGGTTGTTCATAGTGCTTATATGCACACCAGCAACCCAACTGCTATGCTGCAGGTTGGCATTTCACGTGGGAGCTTTAGTTAGCTCAACTAACTAACAAACTCAACTAACTAACAACCTAACCAACTTGATTCCTTCCTTGATGCATGGATGAGATGCATTCAATCGTACGGCTTCTTGTTCATGCTTCAATTCCTGCAGCTCCCTTCAGTTGATTCTCACCAACACCTCAATCAACCAATCATCATCCTCCACCTATTTTGGTTGTATAAGATCATACACACACACAATGAATGCATGCATGTCTATAATACAACAATACTCCACCTTAGACTGCATCATCACAAGCTTATAATCTCCTCTACCTTACTGCTATTTAAGGTTGCAGCCATCTTTCCTTTCTTACTTAGTTTAGATGAACCAACTTCTTACACAGTTCATACTTCTGAACTGGTAAAGCTTTTGTGAACATGTCAGCCGGATTATCAGCAGTTTTGATCTTCTTGACACTAACTACTTCCTTGTCTATCATATCCTTTATGAAATATAACCTCACATCAATGTGTTTGGTCCTCTCATGATACCCTTGATGTTTGGAGAGATGTACTGCACTCTGATTGTCACAATACACCTCAACTGAATCTTGCTCAACCCCAAACTCACTCAATATACATGTCAGCCATACACCCTCTTTGATTGCTTCAGTGAGTGCAACAAATTTTTCCTCTGTAGTTGATAAAGCCACTATATATTGATGTGTTGCCTTCCAGCTTACTGCAGTACCAAATAAGTTGAATACATAACCAGTAAGTGACTTTCTTGTATCAAGATTTGCTGCATAATCAGCATCAACATATCCAACTACTGCCTTATCCTATGTTGTCTTTTTCTGAAACTTCAAACCTATTGTGATGGTACCTTTTACATACCTGAGAGCCCACTTCACTGAATTCCAATGTAGCAAACCTGGATTGCTCATAAATCTACTAATCATGCTCATCACATAAGCTAAATCTGGCCTGCAACATACCATTGCATACATCAAACTGCCAACAGCACTAGCATAAGATATGTTGCTCATCTCAATTTTCTCTTGATCTGTCTGAGGAGCTTGGAGTAGTGACAGACTCACTCCTTGCTTTGCTGGTGTTGTTACTGTTTTACTGAGATTCATATTGTATCTCTTCAATACTTTGTCCAAGTATGATTCTTGGAACAACTTCAACTCTCCAGCTGGCCTGTTTCTCTCAATCTGCATACCAAGGATCATCTTTGCTTCTCCTAGATCCTTCATATCAAACTCCTGCTTAAGTATTTCTTTTACTTCATCTATACCAACTTGATCCTTACAAGCTATAAGGATATCATCTACATACAAGAGTAAATATGTATAACACCCTTCCTTGAACCTAACATAGATACAACTGTCATGTAAGCTCCTGCTGAATCCATTTGATGTAATGTAATCATCAAACTTCAAATACCACTGTCTTGGACTCTGCTTCAGACCATACAAAGACTTCAATAGTAAGCAAGCCTTATTCTCAGCACCTTCAACACTTACACCATCAAGAATCTTCATGTAAATATCTTCTTCTAGATTTCCATGCAAGAATGTTGTAGTAACATCCATCTGATGTAACTCAAGATCAAACTGAGTTACAAATGCCAATAAAATTCTGATAGAACAATGTTTAACAACAGGTGAAATATCTCATTATAATCAACACCTTCTTTCTATGAAAAACCCCTTGCTACAAGCCTTGCCTTGTACCTAACACCTCCTTCTTTGCTTGTAACAGACTTCTTCTTATAAATCCATTTACAACTTACTAACTTCTTATTCTTTGGTCTGTCAACAATCTGTCAAGTCTTATTCTTATGTAATGATAGCAGCTCTTCTTCCATAGCAACTATCCACTTGTTATTCTCATTTCCTGATATAGCTTCATCATATGTTCTTGACTCATATGTTTCTATATCAGATGCAACATACAATGCATATGACACTATATCAGCTTCAATGTATCTTACTGCGGCTTTGATCTGTCTCCTTAACCTATCCCTGACAAGTTGATAGGAACTTAAATCATACCTTGAGCTAGATGAGCTAGATGAGCTATCTTCCTTATTCTGATCAGCATTGTTATTTTTTTCGTTACATTGCTGTACTTCCTTCCTTGCTTGCTCCACCTGAGGCTCATCAAAGTCTGTAGTGATAGATACTACATAATTTCTTTCAACCAATGGCATCTTCTTTTTACTGAATGTGACATCTCTGCTAACAATAAACTTGTTAGCTTCATAACACCACAGGTCGTATCCTTTCACTTCTTTGGGGTATCCAACCATTACACATTTTACTGCTCTTGGTTCCAACTTATCTTGCTTCACATGAGAGTAAGCTTGGCATCCTATAACTCTCAAATGACTATAATTGGGAGTCTTTGCAGACCACACTTCTTCATGTGGTTTGTATTTTAAAGCTGCTGATGGACATAGATTGATCAGATAGGCTGCTGTAGTCACAAGTTCACTCCAAAATCCTTTTGTAAATCCTCCACTACTCAGCATACATCTTACTCTTTCTAACAATGTCTGATTCATCCTTTCTGCAAGAACTTGGTGAAACACTCAAGAACTCACACACTTGGATGATTGATCACTCACGTTTCATTCTCGAATTGATTGATGAATGAAAAATAAAATGAAAGAGATCAATACAAAGATGTATAGTGGTTCGGCGTAAGCCTACATCCACTTTGAAGAAAAGATCACTCACTAAGATGATTACAATACACTTAAGGAAGATGATGATGAACTTATGGACATAAACCCTAATATGCTTTCCCTTAACTTGTAAACTGATATGCTGCTTTCTTAATGGATTCAACTGGATGTTCATAGTGCTTATATGCACATCAGCAACCCAACTGCTATGCTGCAGGTTGGCATTTCACGTGGGAGCTTTAGTTAGCTCAACTAACTAACAAACTCAACTAACTAACAACCTAACCAACTTGATTCCTTCCTTGATGCATGGATGAGATGCATTCAATCGTACGACTTCTTGTTCATGCTTCAATTCCATCAGCTCCCTTCAGTTGATTCTCACCAACACCTCAATCAACCAATCATCATCCTCCACCTGTTTTGGTTGTATAAGATTATACATACACACAATGAATGCATGCATGTCTATAATACAACAAATACTAACTTTACATTTTTGAAAAAATGAATCAACATCAACATGGTGACCTATTAAGTTGATAATTAAAAGGTAAAATGCCTTTATATTAACGCAACAAAAATACTTTACCAAGATGAGAGAATCCCGTCAAGAGCTTGATTTTACCGAGTAGATACTGTACTTTGAGTGTTTCAGTGAAAGGAAATCTGGCCTCACCGAGTGGCAAGGTGGGATGCACCAATCTGTTTGGCTTCACCGACAAATAAGTATTGGTGAGAGTGTTAATTTTAAAATTAAAACAAGCTTTATATTTTGATATTATAAGATTGATATGATGTTTTTATATTTGGATGGTGAGGTTTATTGTGGGACCAACAAAAACGAAAAATGTGAAGTTTATCTAAGGATGAAAAGAGTAATAGTTATCTTTTCCCCGTGGAATTTAATTTCCAAATACTCCTAATTGAAAGACTCCCTTTTCTACTTTGTTAATTTTTTTTATGGAAATACACACACAAACAATACATTTATATGGAATACGATAATTATAGAGATGACCACAATGGATTTTATGCAAAAGTTTTAGAATTTTACGCAGATATGAGAAAGTCAGATTGTGGCGAAAGGAGTGACATTGGATTCTGTTAATTAGAAATTATAAAATAGTGTTTCAGTCTGTAATCATTTCAAGTTCACATCACATAACGAAAAAAAAAGATGTTGAAATGTTCGATTGGTATACATATTTAGCGTGAGAGGCTGTTCAGTCGCAACAATCAAACACCTGTTTCAAATGAGTTTTGTTTAAGAATATGTTTGTTTTACGATGAGAGAAAAATGATTTCTTTAATTAAGAGGGTAATATGATGGCATATTTAGTAAAATGTGTATATATTTTTAATTTTGATGAGATACATTTAATAATTGTAGTATATTTAGTAAAAAAATTGAAATTATGAATAGCCGCGACTTATTTAAATGAATGGATTGTTCCTTCTATGTTCAAATAACTTTGGACTATGCACATCATGATTTAATTATATTTTGATGTAAAATTAAATTTTGAACTTTATTAAAGTTATTAGTGATTATGTAATGTTTTATAATGGCGATTTAAATGACTTTATACTCTATAGTATATATTTTATAGAATCATATGTAATAAATTTAAATAAATATCAGGTGATTCCCATTTTATGAATTGACATCAATTTAATCTGATCGGTTGAATCTAATAAATCAATAATTTAACCTCGACCATCTGTACACCCTAAAGGTTATTGATAAAATTTAAGTTGTATTGAGCATTTATATATTTATTTTTAAAAAAAATCAATTAGCTATAGAAATTATTAAATATTTAATTCAACTGTTTTATATAACTTATGCGCACCAATTTCCAAAAAGCATCCTATATTATAATACTCTTTTTTGGCTTTTTATCCCATAATAATTAGGTATTTTTTTAATCATTTAAAAAAAATATTTTTAATTTAGTTTTGTAATTCTCAATATGGGCTGAATTTGACTCTAAAATCATCGGAAAGTCCTAAATTAAAGGGTTACATGCGTCGCAAGTGCAAAATTCCAGTGACAAATTCAATTTTAGGGTCAAAATCAATGTCGGGAGTTACGAGATTAAATTTAAAATGATACTCCTCTTTTTTTCTTTTTTTTGGGACAAAATAAAATACTTTATTGCAATGAGACCAAAGGTGAATTTAACTATTTTCTAAAGTATTATTGTTGTATTAAAGTATGATTTTAATTTGTTATAATATAATTTATTACTGGACAAAGACTTGTGTGAGATCGTCTCAAGTAAGCCCTTACGTGAGAAGGATAAAAAGTGATAAGATTATTATCACTTTCGCTATAAAATAATATCACTTTCGCTATAAAATGTTATTATTTTTTATTTGAACTATAAATTGTTCCTCAAATAATTCACTGCACCATTATCACTTTTTATCGATTGAGTATCACTTTTGTTAATGAGGTTATCACTTTTTATCCGTATCACGTAAGAGCTTACGTGAGACGGTCTCACACAAGATCATTTTTCACTTTTTAAAATAATTATCACTTTCGCTATAAAATGTTATCACTTTTTATTTATACCATAAATTGTTCATGAAATAACATTATCACTTTTCATTAATTTATTATCACTTTCCTTTTATAAAGTTATCATTTTCTGCCATCTCACTTTAAAAAAACGTATACAAATATAAACAAAAACATATACAATTATGAACAAAAATGTATACAATTTAATTGTTAGTTTTTTAATGAAAAATTGAGTGTAAAATAGTACTCCCTCCGTCCGCCCCAAAGGTGGACATTTGCTTTTTGCACGTGGATTAAGGAGTATTATTATTTAATGTGTAGTTGATAGTTGTGTTAGTGGGGTGTATGAGTCCCATAAATTTATTGTATTAGTGATGTGTATGGGTCCCATGTGTTTAAAAAGGAAAATGTGGACCTTTGATGCGGGCGCCCAAAATGGCAAAATGTCCACCTTTCGGGCGGACGGAGGGAGTATACAATTATTAAAAAATATGTATACACTATTGAATAAAAAGTTATACACATATGAATGCTAGTTTTTTTAATGAAAAACTTAGCGTGAAAAAAATATACAATTATTACGAAACACGTATAAAAAATAAAATAACTTGTATACAAAATAGAATAAAAAGTTATACACATATGGGTATACCCTTGCACCCGGGTGCACCTAATATCAACTTTTTAATAATTAATACTCCCTCTGTCCCAGGTTAAGATGACAATTTTACCATTTTGGTCGTCCCACCCAAAGAGTCCAATTCCCTTTTTTGGACACATGGGACCCACCCACACCCACTAATACATTTAAAACATGTGGCCCCCACACCTACTAATACAACTACCCACTACACATTAAATAATAATACACCTTAATCCACGTGCTCAAAAATAAATGAGACTCTTAAACTGGGACGGAGGGAGTATATCAGTTTCTCATATATCGTTCACATATGCGGAAATGAAATTTTAGTTGAATCAAATTAAAAAGGTTTCTAAAAATTTCCACCTTAACACGAAATCGAAAATACATTGTTTCTAAATAGTTTTAGAATTTAATGTACGTTGAATGTTGCGCAAGTAATAACATTAAAAAATCTGTAATCATGATTAAGCCAAACAAACAATATTTAAATTCATTTTAAACAACGAATTTATTGGCCAAATTAACGTAAGAGGCCAAATAAAAACCGATGAGAATGAGATTGCATTGCAGTTAGATAGAAAATAAAAAATTAAGGGGTGATTCAAAATTGCATGACTGACACGTGGACGTGAATCCAACGGCCGTTGGGAAATGTCAGGGTCTACAGCTGGCACTGCCGTTCACCCCGTTTGATGGTGTGGTGTTTTGTCGCCTAGTGCCTGCCCTTTCTCTCTCTAAAATCCCTCTTTCTCTCTCTCCTAAAAATATCGCTAATGCTGGCCAGCCTGGCTGAGTCAAACCCTATTTTCCCAACCGTAACACCTCTCCCTTCTATTAACTTCCAAAAACGGTCGGTGATTTGAATTTCTTTTCTTTTTTTATTAATTATTTAATTTAATTTAATTAATTAATAAATCCTTTCATATTTTGGAAAAGAATAGAACAACATTATTATAAAATTGTAAATAATGTAAAAACTTTATGCACGTATTTTCCGTAATGTTAAATAATTGAATAATTTTATGGAGCAATGAATAATAGAAGACAATTTCTCACAATGGGTTGAATTATTATTAAAATTTAATTGTATGTCATTAAAAGTTAAAATATGATTAATAATAATATATTAAAATAGAATTTTAAAATATTATAAGTATGATTTAATAATTAATACATCAACCATACTACTATAAACCATATTTTAACTACTTAATAGCATATTTTACTTTTATAACACTCATACTTTAATAATAATTTGATCCGTCTCACATAAACATTTTTTTTTGTCTTAAATATAACTTTACAATATTTAAAAATAATTTAATATTTATTCTAAGATGATTCTTGTGTCTACAGTTCACATAATTTATCAAAATTAATGTCTATTTAATCTCACACTAATCGCAGCATTATTCTTCTCAATTTCCATTCCCAAACAATCTAATTTAGCAGACTAATTTGTGAGACTAAGTCGTGATATGAATTCCCATTACCGAATTCAAATTTAATTATAGATATAGTTCCGATTTTAATTATAAATCCTTTAAAATATACGAGATATTAGGTGGTTATGTATTTAAAAGGAAATACAGGATGGAAATAGTGGTTAATTCCATACAAATAATTAGTACTCCCTCCGTCCCATAGTTATGTTCACCGTTACTGTAGATACGAAGTTTAAGAAAAGTTGCTTTTTGACCAACTTTATTGACTTTTTAGGGGTATTGTGGTATTTTTAGGTAATAAATAAATTATAAAGTAAGTTATGTGTGTTAGGTGGAAGTGATATTTTTGAAATTAAGATAACTTTTTAGGTTGTTGGTTAATGTGAACTTTCATTTTTTGGGTGGTGAACTTAAGTATGGGACGGACGAGAACGGAAAGTGTGAACATAAGTATGGGACGGAGGGAGTAATAATTATGAAAGACCCCTATTAATAAATAAATACTCCGTATTAAATAAAATTAGGCATTTAATAAGAACTAAAAATAGAATAAATATGGGTATTTTGCTAAAAAATACCCGAGATTTAAGAAATCTGATTTCCAAAGGTGTCCCGTTTAATTCCCCATTGGAGGACGCGTGTTCGGTGCCAGCTGGACATTAGTAACTGCTCTTTTAACCGGTTACCCTCACCGGTTTAGTCGGTCATCCCTATCCTCTTCCACCCCCCTGTATAAATACCCCTTCTCCTTTCATCTCTCACTTCTCATCTGTAAGGCGAGGCTCCGCCTCTCCAACTAGTTAACCTATACATACAACCAACCCTGTATCTATCTATATATATCTCATCTCGAGAGAAATTGAAGTTTAATTTGAAAGGAAGGGGAATATCTCTTCTCGTTCTCGTTTCGAGTTCTAGGGTTTCTAATTAATGGCGGCGACGTTGCAGAGAAGTGACGCCGATCGGATAAAGGGCCCGTGGAGCCCGGAGGAGGATGAGTTGTTGCAGAGGTTGGTGGAGAGGCACGGCCCGAGGAACTGGTCGTTGATTAGCAAATCGATTCCGGGTCGCTCCGGCAAATCGTGCCGGCTGCGGTGGTGCAACCAGCTCTCGCCGCAGGTGGAGCATCGGGCTTTTACGCCCGAGGAAGACGAGACGATTGTTCGGGCCCATGCTAAGTTTGGCAACAAGTGGGCCACGATAGCCCGGCTGCTCTCTGGTCGGACCGATAACGCGATCAAGAACCACTGGAACTCTACTCTGAAGCGCAAGTGTGTTTCCATGTCGGAAGAGTTTAACAACTTCGATCCGGAAGCTCAGCCGCCGTTGAAGCGATCGGCAAGCGTCGGGCCGGGTACGAATGTTTCTGCTTCCGCCTTTTGTTTTAATCCGGGTAGCCCCACCGGGTCTGACGTGAGCGATTCGAGCCATTCGGGTCATCACGTGTTTAGACCGGTGGCTAGAGCCGGCGGGATCTCCCCGCCCGATCCACAACCCGACCCAATCACCTCTCTCAGTCTCAGCCTTTCTCTTCCCGGGTTCGATTTGAACCCGAACCCAGTTACAGAACCGATCACTCCAGAACCGGAACCCACCCTAAAACCCGCACCGGTACTGTCCAAGCACAACCCAATCCAATTGATCCCATCGCACCCACCTCCACCGCCGCCGCCGCCGCCTCCCCTTCAAATTCAACATCTCCCGTCGCCGTCTCAACGGACGGCGGACAATACGGCGGCGGAGAAACAGTTTTTCAGCCCTGAATTTCTGGCGATGATGCAGGAGACGGTGAGGAAGGAGGTGTGGAATTACATGGCGGGGATTGAGCAAAATGGGTTCTCTGTAAAGAGCGATTCCATAAGAAATGCTGTTGTGAAGCGGATGGGCATTAGCAAGATTGATTGAGAAAGAAAGAAAACTGTGGAAATTTGAATGGATGTGGGAGAGGAAAATCTTTTGGTTGGGCAAAATCCTTTTTTCCAGATTAGTAAATCTTTGGTTAGATAGAGAAATAATTTAGAGATGGTGTACAGTGAGAGAGGAAGAAATATGGAGGAAGGAAGAGGTGAAGATGAATTTTGCATCTGATCAAACTGCAAAGTTTAATGTTAATCTAATGCTTTTATTATCAACCTCTTGCTCTAACTAATTAACAACCCCACTACTCAATATCAAATTTTCTTTATTGGCTTTGCATTCAAGATTTTAATTTAATTCAGGATTAAATTGAATTGCTCCAATGAATTTCTTCCGTTAAGATTTTTTTGGGGTTTAAATTTTCGATTAATCTGCGTTTTGGGTAAATTAACTGGGTTTTCAGTTAAAATTTCCATTTGATTGTTTGATGAATTGGGTAACTTTGCAGTGCTGTGCACGGTTAGATTTTAAATTAGGTTTTGGTTTTGAAAATTCAGGTTTTGGTTTTTCAAAACCTAAGTTCAAATTTTAAAAATCTCTCTTATATATCTACCACATTTTTTTTCTTCAATTTATCTCTCCTCTCTAATTTAACTTTTTAAATAAATTGATACATTGATTTGACATAAAGTTAAAATCTACCTTACTCAAAACAAACTTAGAACACACTATTCATGGTTATCAAATCCCGCGTAATCCCAAACCAAATATCACCTTAAGGTTTTTAAGTTATTATTAACTTATTATTATTATTATATTTTACTTTATTTTATTTTTTGAAAATACTTATTATGTTTAATCAAATGTTACATTCAAAAAATGTTGTAATTTAATGGCCCTATTAATTCAGTGCACCGTGCATCCTGTAGTACTCTGCATCGAACTTCAAGCGCACCCCATATCACTTCATTGAATATTTGAATACCAATCATTGATTCAATTTAAATTTAAATGATTCATAAGTATGTAAACTCACTTTTTTTTTTAAATTGAGTTTATATTTATTTAGTTTTAGATTTCTATGTCAAAAACTAAACGCTTCAAAACATCTACTCAAAATAACAATTTGGGGATGTACATTCAAAATATCAACACAAAGGAACATATGTCTTCACGTAATTAGTTTATATTATTTTTGGAGGGTTTGAATAGATTGAATTAATGAGTCTAATTGCACTTATACAAACTTAATTTTCATCTAAGCCCATTAATAAAAATTAAGGGTATTATAAATAAAATCATGATGAATACAATCATAAGAGAAGTTAGTTACACTACCATAAAACTAATATAAAATCAAGGGAATTTCAATATTCATTTCTAGTTTATCTTAACTTGGTTCGTACCAAACTCACTCTAACTTGAATTAAATGAAGTTTATCTTAATTTGATTCGTACCAAACTCACTCCAACTCAAGTTAAATGAGATTTTAAGGTGCATTAGATCCTATAATAAGTTTCAAATAAAGTTTTTTTAATCTCAAGTCTGAAAAATTGGTAAATTAATCAATTCGGACCATAAATTATTATTTTTATAGGATTTTTATATTAAAATGTAATTTTAAAAAATAAAATTTATATGTAAACTCGATTTACACTAGGAGTCACTCAAGGGAGATTTGCATTCATTTTCAAAAGTATGTTTATATTTCAATATTAAATTGATATTCAAATAAACCAGAGTAACTCCTCGTAGATTTGCATTTATTTTTAAATATAAGTTTATAATATTAAATTGATATCCAAATAATCATGTATTGTTTTAAATTTAAATTCCATATTAACTGTATTTTGCGCTGCAATTATTTACTATTTCAGTGTATATTTGCTCTCAAATTTTAATAATTCGCTCTCTCTATGTATATACTATTGTTACTATATTTTATTTTATATTTATTTTATAATTTTCAAATATAAGTTTATATATCAATATTAAATTGATATCGAAATAATCATGTATTGTTTAAAATTTAAATTCCATATTTACTGTGCTTTGCGCTGCAATAAATTAGAAAGAAAACCATCAAAAATTGTATTAAGTAATGAATTAGTCTCATGACGTGGAATAAAAAATTTAAAGATAAAAAAGAACAGAAGGAAAACAAAGTGTTAAGTGTTACAGAACAATTGAATTCAAAGTGGGTAGAAAATTGCTGCTCCTGCGGAAAATTGCTGCTCTTGGGAAAAGGGAGGAACTCCTATGCTGTGGGATAAGAAATGTCAAAAACGGGTTGGTGGAGCAACGATGTACAGACAGGTGGAGACTTTCAAATTAGGGGGCGAATGTTTGGGAAATATTCAACTGCGAGCAAATGACGAAGAAACCATCCAGAATTTGATTCTAAAGGGCTGTACGTGTACAGACAGGTGGAGGCTCTCTAATTAGGGGCGAATGCTGTGGGAAATGTTTAACTGCGAGCAAAGGGACAAAGAAACCACACGGAGATTCTGAAGGATGGTGTTGGTAGCGTTGGGAAGGAATTAAGATTAAGCAATTGATGACACATGGCAATAGGTAAGTGTGTAACCGGTAAGCTCCCAGCACGCTTGTAAATTAGAGCAACTTGATTAAGTATTAAACAATTTTATCTCTCTATCAGCTTATGCTTTTAGATGAGGTGGTCATTTAACATGGTATCAGAGCTCATGGTTAACAAAGGTTCAGTGTTCGAACCTCACCGCCACCCATTTATAAAGAAATTCCACATGCAAGGCTTGAGACAAACATTCTCCGCCTGCATGTGAGGGGCGTGTTAGAGCAACTTATTAAGTATTAAACGATTTTATCTCTCTAAAAGCATATGCTTGAGACAAACATTCCCCGCCTGCATGTGAGGGGCGTGTTAGAGCAACTTATTAAGTATTAAACGATTTTATCTCTCTATCAGCTTATGCTTTTAGATGAGGTGGTCATTTAACAGTAAGTGTATGTGGATTACTACCGAGTAGGAAGTGGCTATTATTTCCGTTAATAAACGATTTTATCTCTCTATCAGCTTATGCTTTTAGATGAGGTGGTCATTTAACAGTAAGTGTATGTGGATTACTACCGAGTAGAAAGTGGCTATTATTTCCGTTAAGCTGATGAGGTGGTCATTTAACAGTAAGTGTATGTGGATTACTACCGAGTAGAAAGTGGCTATTATTTCCGTTAAGCTGTGTGTAACCGGTAAGCTCCCAGCACGCTTGTAAGTGTATGTGGATTACTTGCACCGAGTAGAAAGTGACTATTTACATGTAAATTTAGATGAGAAGATTTACATGAAGATTCCTGAAGGTGTTAGTCTACAAGGAGCAGACTCAAAGGCTTGTTTATTACTTAAGTCATTATATGGTCTGAAGCAAAGCCCAAGACAATGGTATCTCAGGTTTGATGAGTACATTACTTCTAGTGGTTTTGTAAGAAGTATGTATGATAGCTGTGTGTACATAAGATGTGATAAAGGAAGCTATACTTATCTACTACTCTATGTAGATGATATACTAATAACTTGCAGAGATATGATATGTATCAATTCAGTAAAGGATACTTTAAGGAAGGAGTTTGACATGAAAGATCTTGATGAGACAAGGATGATACTTGGAATGCAGATAGAAAGGAACAGGTCAGCTGGATTGTTGAGGTTGTTTCAAGAGTCATACTTGGATAAAGTGCTTAAGAGATATAATATGAATCTTTGTAAGAGTGCATCAGTACCAGTTAAGCAAGGTTTGAATCTGTCATCTCTTCAAGGGCCTCAAACAGATAAAGAAAGTTTTGAAATGAGTAAAATACCTTATGCAAGTGCAGTAGGCAGTCTGATGTATGCAATGGTGTGCTGTAGACCAGACTTAGCTTATGTAATGAGTGTGATCAGTAGGTTTGTGAGTGATCCTGGTCTAGTTCATTGGAATGCAGTAAAGTGGGCATTAAGGTATGTTAGAGGAACTATGTCAGCTGGATTGAAGTTCCAGAAGCAAGATGTTTTGGATAAGGCTGTTATTGGTCATGTGGATGCAGATTATGCAGCTAACATTGATACAAGAAAGTCCATGACAGGTTATGTGTTCAACTTATTTGGCACAGCAATAAGTTGGAAGGCTACACATCAACACATTGTAGCACTTTCAACTACAGAGGCAGAATTTGTTGCTCTCACAGAAGCAATCAAGGAGGGTGTTTGGTTAGTTGGTATTTTGGGAGAGTTTGGTGTTCAGCAAGACACTATTTAAGTGTTTTGTGATAACCAAAGTGATGTACATCTCTCAAAGCATCAAGGATATCATGAAAGGACTAAACACATTGATGTGAGACTCTATTTCATAAGAGATATAATAGAGGAGAAACTAGTTGCTGTAAAAAAGAATAAGACAGCTGAGAATCCTACTGATATGTTTACCAAGGCTCTACCTATTCAAAAGTTTGAATTGTGTAAGAGTCTTATTGGTATTTCCTAGAGATGAAGGAAGAAAGGTGGGCTGCAGCCTGTAATTACAGCAAGGTGGAGAAGTGTTACTTGTGATGATGCATGGTCTAAGGTGGAGATTTGTTAAGTATAGATCATGCATGCACAAGCTTGCATGGTGGTTTTGATAGGGTTCGACCAAGGTTCGACCAGAAGGTAAGGTCGAACCATGAGTGACGGGATCGAACCGTTGAGAATCCAAAAACATGGCAGGGTTCGATCTAGGTTCGACCAGTAGGTTTGGTCGAACCATAAGTGTCGTGGTCGAATCAAATGTTAAACTGAAACAAACTGTTCAATTGTTGCGGTTCGATCAGGGGTTAGACCTGGCATCAAGTCGAACCAATATGCTGCATGTCAGTTTGGATCAGCGTGAAGGATTAACAGATAGATTGATGACATGGCAAGATTCTTGAGTTGTTGTTAGGTCAGTTACAACCGCATGCAACTAGCTAAACACGTGGGAAGCCTGCTGGTAGTTATGCATGTATAGTAACTATAAAAGGGAGCAGCAAACTTGCATCGATCATTGTCTTCAACACATCATCTTCACACATCAGTTTTTCAAGCATTAAGAATTAGGGTTTTTATAAGTGTGCTTATAAGTTTTGTATTCATCATCATCATAGTGAATTCTTCTCCTTTAGAAAGTGGATGTAGATCAACATGATCGAACCACTATAATTCTTGTCTTTCTTCTTTCTTCCTTTCAATTTTGGTTTGATTCAATATACAATTAGATATTAGGTTAGAGTGTGAGCAATTCAAGTTGATTAAGCTTGCTGCATTCATAAGAATTGGCGTCGTTTGTGGGAAGCCAAAACCGGAAGAAGGGCAGGCCAATGAAGAAGATGGATATTGAAGATCAAGATGGTGTTTCCATGAAGGTTGAAAGCGGGTTTCAGAGGATGAAATCTGATCCGAGGCGATTACGATGAAGAAGAGAACGGTGAGATGCAAGTAAGGAGACGATTCTTGCAGATCAGTGAGAGCAATTCAGAGTCTCTTTGGACTACGGTTCAGAGGGAGAGAGAAGGAACGTCAAAAGTGGGTCAATGTAACCAAGCCGATGGGGTTCTCGAATCTGCAAGAAAAAGAGTTCATGGTTTCAGCAGAGTATTAGGTCTGCGGAGAGTCGATGGTGGTTGGAGGTAGCAGAACACAGCGGTAGATTCAGAATAAGGATGCGATGTTTGCGGGTTATTGTCTACAGTAGACGAGAAGTGGAGGAGATCAAGAAAGCGGTGGAGGTGAATCCAAGAAAGGGAATATCAGTCGGGATTCTTTATTCTAATTGGTGGCGATCTCTCGATTGTGGGCGTCGGAGGGCCATCAACGTATACTGTTCGTTGCGGTTTCAGTCGGGATCGAAAATAGATCCATAGGCTCGCAGTGGTTGCGATTTTCGATAGCAGCGAGAAGTGTTCCGCCGTAGTTCAGAGGTGAGAGAATTGGCACAAGATGACGGAACTGGGTGGTGTTGAAACTTGAAGGTATGTTTCAGCAAGATAACTAGTCGACGAAACAACTGGGCATTAATCGGAAGTGGACAGAGAGGTAACTCCGTCAGGCAGACAAGTGTTCGACATCGGCGGTGTTCGAAATTCCGATGACCGGTGTCAGGAGGTCTAAGAGTGGAAGCAAGGTGGTGGCTCGGCATGGCTAGAGTAAACCACAACAGTTCAAAGGAACTGGGAATCAGCGCGACTCGTCGACGGATGAAAAGTGTACAGAACTGTTCGAAGTTGGATGGCAGCAACAGCTTCTCTCCGGCGGCGGATGATGAAGCTGGCAGCTGGGTTCACAATTTGGATTGATGGGACATTCAGGCAAGAAGAGGGTCAATCCAATTGTGATTAAGAATTGCTTACATCAAATTAAAGGGAAGGAAAAATTGTTCATAAGTGAAGGACAATTTTTAAAGAAGGGCAGAGGATCATCTGTGAAGAGTTATAAGTGGCTTGAGGGTTCAGTACAGGTTCGAAGAACCGGATCGGTATAAGGTCGTGCCAGCATCATTTAAACGTAATGCAGCAATGGCATGGAACTCCCAGGAAGGTGGAGTCAAAACATGGGTTTCTCATGGGTGAAATCATACTTACAACATCTTGATTTTCACAAGATAAGGTCAGCTCAACACAAGTTTGTAAAGAAATGATTTTCCGGAAGCGAATGGTGTTTGGAGGGAAGTAGCGATATAACGGGGTAGCTAGGAGATGTGGTGACTTGGACTCGTTGGCATTTAAGAGCAGCGCGGTAACAACGAGCAAGTAGGAGGAAGCATCGGGTAATCCTAGTGAGTTAGAATCGACTTCAAAGTAATGGCACTTTCATTAGGAAAATGGTTCGAACTCGTTGTGGCTTGACGGTATGTCAACGTTGTTACGTTGCAAGTGTTGCTCAAAGGTTGAGCAATGGTAAGAGGTGTTGCTCAAGGTGGAGCAATGATTAGCCATAGTTTAGTGGAGAATGACCAATTCAAGAAATTATCGAACCCAAGGGAGGTAGGCACTAGTGCTTAAGCGATCTCACGTTTCTTATAATTTTATATAGACTAATCATCAAAGGGAGGTTGATCAAACAAGAAATTAAATCAATCAATGCAAGTGAACAAGCAATGATCAAACAAACAAGATGGATGGATGAAAAGTGGTTTACCAAATTGATTAAAAGTGAGATTAACAACAATCAAGAAGTGGCAATTCTAGGGATTATGTATCAAATTCATATGTATCATGGATTGAAGATTAAGGGCCAACATTAAAATCACCTAAACTCCCTCTCGAGATGGATAGGATATGAATATCAAATAGCTCAATGGATTGGTTCTCACTTAAACAATTCCAACTAGGTACTAAGCTTAAATGAGAGTCCCTTCACACAATTAATCAATCTCTCGATCAAACCAATCACATGTCCTACCAAAGGGTTCTAAACTATGAAGGACTTCTCAATCTCTTCACAATCTATAATGCACATGAAGTGTTTGATGAAATGATTCACTTAATTATCCTAAGCATATAATTGATTTCTCAATCTAATCACATATCTAGAACAACTAAACACACAAATCATCAATACAATTCAAGCAATTAATAATCAATGGTAGAAAATCATAGATCCAATCAACATATGAATTTGAATACACAAATCCCCAAAATTATTCAATAACTCTCATGTTGCTAATCTCACAAGGGAGATTAGCCTACCATATTAAGAAGGAAATGAACATAGACATTAAGATCCTTACAAAACATGATGAAACTATGAGGTTTAATACAAGAAATGAATGGAAACTCCCTTGATGTCACTTCAATAGTGATTTCCTTCCTTCCCTTGTTATCTTCCTCTCTTCCTTGCTTCTTTTCTTTAATTGGATGATGATTTTGATGGTTGGATGATGGTAGATCCAAAGGATGGTGAATGGATGAAGATGATGGTGTAAAATGGAGAGAATTGTGTGTGATGTGTGTGTGGAAGGGTGAAATTTTTGGATCTTCTCATCAATTGTTGAATAAATGGGTATTTATACCCCTTGGGAAGCTTCTAGAAGTTTCTAGAAAGTTCAGCAGTTTTGACACCTACACGGCTCATGTGCTGTAACACGGCCCGAGTCTTGTTTAGGGCTTCTGGTCAATGGCGAGCTCTGGACAGCGCACGGCTCGTGCGCAGCACACGGCCACAGGGGTGGCCGTGTTGTGTTTTCTGACATTGTCGCACGACCCTCTCTTACAGGGTCGTGCTTGATGCACGGCCCTTGTTTCTGCACACGGTCCGTGTCCAGTACTCGGCCACAGGGATGGCCGAGTTGGTGCTTCTGGTGTCCGCACATGGTCACGTCTTACAGGGCCGTGTTCTGTACACGGCCCGTGTAGGTGCACGCCCTGTTTTACTTCTTCCGTTTTTGCCCGTTCTCCCTCGTTTCAACTCTGAATTTAGATCCGCTTTTTCCTATATCTTCCTTATCATAGGTTTAAGCTCATTTGCACACATTTCAATAAAAACACAAAACACAACCAAATAACATATAAAATATGGATAAAATCATACGAAAAGACACATAAAAAGATACTAAAATCTAGGTGAAAATATCACTCATCAAGCAATGTTTAAAAGTTGCTACTCAAGGTGGAGTAGTGTAATGGAGAAGAGGGTTGATATGTGTTGCATTAAGTTTAAGGTGGAGATTGTGATGATATAAACCTTAATGCATCACATTGAAGTGTAGTTAGAAGTGTATGATAGTGTCTGAGCTTGAATATCAGTGCATGTGTGTGTGTCATCAGATGCAATAAGTTCATCATAAGTTTGGAAGACAACAAATCATACACTAGATGCATGCATGGTAGGGTTCGACCTGAAGAAGGGGGTTCGACCTGTCCATCAGGTCAAACCAGCGACGAAATATGTACATGGGGTATGGTTCGACCTAGGACCAAAGAGTTCGACATGTGGAACAGGTTGAACCACATACGTCGTGATCGAACCGCAGAAGATTGAGATGGTTCGAGATTGGTTTAACATGATTGAACAGGTCGAACCAAAGGCGACGTGGTCGAACCGTGACAGATTAACGTGGATTCAACCTAGGTTCGACATGCTGTGAAGGTCGAACCAAAGGCAGCTTGGTCGAACCAGTGCCTGGGTGAGTAGGGTAGTTTCAGCTGATATTTTGGATGGCTAAACGGATGAGTTAGGAGCGGTTGAGTATATGGCTGAAAAGCTTGACATATAAGCTATTAGTTAGGATCAGTTTTACTCAGGTTGGTAACCGTTTGATACTCTAACTGAAGGCTCAAAGTCGGTTCAGCAAGTTGGTCCTGTAACTTACTGTTTCAGCTAAGTTGTATATATAAAGATGTATTCACAGCTTTATTCATGTGTAATCACCTCCACAATCATGAAGCAATAAGATACTCTCTCCATAGTGGATGTAGGCTCGTTAGTGAGCCGAACCACTCTAAAAAAACCCTCGTGTTCTCGTTTTATTTCTTCATCCATAGTTTAGGTTTGAATCTTGCTTGTTTAAGTTTCTTCCTTCAACTTCTACCTGCCAAGTTTCACGACAATTTCCGTTAAGCTGCTTTATAAATATGATAGATATATATATAAATAAAAATCACAATGCTATATTTTAAGTTGTGTAAAAATTTGCATGACCCCGGATACCGTGCTCCCCAAATCCTGTGTTTTACAAACATTCATATTTTTCATATTTTATTTTGTCAATTTTTTTAATAAAAAAATTATATTCTTATTAATTAAAGTGTATATATTTTAGAACAAAATAAAATATTCTAACACACATTGTGCATCCGAAACTATAAGAGACCAACTCTTTTAGTTGTATGTATTCATCTAAAATCCAAGAAAATGAATGTGATATGTAAGAACTATAATGTTAATACATATTTCTGGTGCTACTATTTACACCCCAAAATACTAAACATACCTCATATACTAAATATACCCAATAAATACTAAAAAAAATAAAACATTTACTAAACACGCCTTATTTTTACCATTTTACCCTTTTCATCATCAACATAAAATATGCTTTTTCTTTACCAAAATATTTAAGTGAAACCTAATACTACTCCTAAAAAGTTGTCTGTATGACATTAAAAAAAATGTTGATTGAAGCTCATATCAAGTTGGTTTTTTTTTATCAAACCTTAGATGTTTTAGATTTTTTTTTAAATTTATTCTGAAATCAAATTATTTAAAGTGTGAAGTAGAATTAAATTTATTCTGAAATCAAATTATTTAAAGTATGAAGTAGAATACGTTTTTATTTTGTTCCTTAGTTAGATAATGAGAACCTATTTCATATTTGGTGTGGATTTATTTTTTTTATTTATTCTTTGATTATTGTTATTATTTTTTCAAATTTGGCATAAGAGATAGTCGAAGTGTGGAATTGATAATCTGTACAATAATTTTGATATGTTTTAAACGAAAGGGATTTAGTTTATGGATGATTGAATATAAGTATAGATTCAATTATAAGACTTCTGTAAGAAAGAAAAGGAAATGGGCTTTCTCTCCCACAGTTTGAAGCAATTTCATTCCAACCAATGGTACGTATGTTCGTCTGAGCGAACACTGATATATAAATATTAATTATATTATACATATTTAAGAATACATGATTAATGATTATAATAAGGGTGTATAAGTCTTATTATAGTAAGATATTTTAATTTAAAATTTTAATAAGGTATGTTTAATATTTTCGGGGGTGTGAATAGTCGTACACTTTTTAAATACTTGTGCTATTTGTAGTCATGATATAATTATTTTAGCATTTTTTTTCAATTCAAGATCTGAAAAATAGGTAAATTATCAATTTGGGGCCTGAATTTTTTTTCCGATCAATTCAGACCTAAATTATATTAAACTATCAATTCGAGCCCTGAATTGATAAAATAGAAGACAATATGTGACAAATTCAGGCACCTGATTGATAGAAAACATAATTTAGATCCCGAATTGATAATTTATCCATTTTTACTCTAGACCGTGCTTATATTACACAGATTGTAAGACGTATTAAAATATGATTGTTATATAGCTAAATATGTTTATTAGTAATTAAAAAATATTTTTCTTAAATATGATTAATTGTTAATTAAAATATAATTTTAGAGTATTATAGTATGATTCACTATCGACATACTTTAATTAATTACTAATAAAAATAATTTCTCTATATAATAAACATAGTTTTATAATGGATCAACATATCTCATATATATCCATTGATATAATTTCCTTTAATCCTATCTCCTCTATGAATCAAAGTACTATAGAAATTCAATAATTTTTTATTACTATTATTTTTAATTTTCTAAACTTAGAATTCCCGATTTATTACCGATCTATACCGAACATCAACAGCAGGTTAAATATAGATTAATTGATTAGGTCGAAAAATTAAGGAAAAAAAATTGAAAAATTTCCTGGTTACTGGGCCTACTATATAGGGGAAAATTAAAATTGGTCGCGGCCCAGTAAAGAAAATAGTAAAAATTAATGGCATATGGATATGAATCCAACCAATTTATTGACGTGAAGATTATATTAAAACACATATTAAAATATTATATATTTTTATTTAATTATAAACCATGAACGTAACAATATTAACGGATGTAGGGAATATGCTGTTAGTATTGAAGTTATTATGAAAGGCATGAAGAGTAAGAGGACATGAGTAATGATAAATCTTAAAATAACAAAGATTAAAATGAATCCAAAAGTTTCTATTTCACTATGTATAGTACTCTCCGTCCTATAATGATTTGCACATTTTAATTTGCATGTAATTTATAGAAAATGACTTTGTGTAATGATGTTGGAGAAAGTAAGTTTTTTTTTTTTAAATTTAGTTTAATAAAATGTATGATAATTGATTTTTATTAAAATATATATAAAAAGAAAAAAAATATACATATATTGTAATATTGGCCTATTGCAATAATATTATATGAGTATTAATATTGTGTGTTGTTTTTATTTTGGAGACGCATACAAGTGTTTTTAAAATAGGCTTAAAACAAAAATGTGCAAGTTTTTTTTTATGCACGAATAATATTTTCCCAGTCTCATTGAAACGTGAATACTTGCTTTAAGCACAAATATAATATTCTTATGAGTAGTGAGATGAGTGAAATATTATTTTAATGTAAAATAAGTAGCTATATTAGTGTTAAGTATGAATCCACAAAAATATATTAATTATTTTATATGAATGCATATTTGTCTTTATCCAAAAATTGAAGAAGCCATACAAGAGTTTTCCAGGCCTACTCGTTTTGGTACATAATCAGGCTAAGGAATTCTACGACACCCCTTGCGGTTAAGGTAACGACTTCGAGCATGGCCAGCTCCCATAATGTGACGGGCGGTGTGTACAGGGCCCAAGAATGAATTCACAGCCGTATGACTGACCTGCGATTACTAGCAATTCCGGCTAATCCCATCTAAAAAAAGAAAATGCACCTATTTTATTGAGATAGATTAAAGGGACCAAATTTATAGTAGGCACTATTCACTAAGTACAATTTTTAATAGCCACCTCTCTTATATATAATTTTTTCTAGCCACTATTTGGTGGACTCCCCAAATTACCCCCATAACTGTCAGATAAAAGATGAAAATAATGGGGCCATGATCATGTCAGTTTTGACTGCAGTAAATGGGGTGGGTGTACCGTATTTAAAATTTTTAAATTTTAAAATTTGAATGGGGAATGTGGGGCATCATTAAATGGGGATTGGTGGGGCATCATTAACGTTATTTTGTCTCTTATTTTCGTCCAAACTTCTCTCTCTTTCTCTCTCATCTTCGTCCAACATCCTCTCTCTTCTTCTCTCCTTTTCGTCCCAAAGCACAGTCTCATCTTCGTCCAACATCCACCCATTTGCAGTTCCCCTTTCTCAGTCTGTCTTCTCCATTTGCGGTTCCCATTATCCATCGACCGAAACAGGTGGAAATGACAAATTTTTGGGTATGTATAAAAGCAGTTTTATTTGCATTTGTAAAATGTGAGTTTTTTGTTTATAATGTTTCCTACATTTTGTGGTTTTATTTCATTTAATTTTTTAGTTTGTAGTAGTCTTTTTCCAATATTTGCCTACATTTTGTGGTTTTATTCATTGTGCAAATTTATGTGTAAAATGTGAGTTAATTGTGTATAATATTTTCTACATTTTGTGGTTTGGAAAAGTAATGTGTAGTATGTGACTTAATTGTGTATACATCATTTTAGAATGTAGGACCGCAGTGGGAGTGTTTATTTTTTTTTGAATATGTGGAAAAGATTGTAGGCCGAATAGAGCATTTGTGGTAGGCCGAATAGAACAACAGTGTAGGCCGAATAGAACATGTGTAGGCCGAATAGAACAAAGTGTAGGAATAATATGATAACACTGACCTTGGCCGAATAGAGCATCTGTGATAGGCCGAATAGAACAAGTGTAGGCCGAATAGAACAATTCTAGGCCGCATAGAAAAAATAATTGACGTAGGCCGAATAGAACAAAAGTTATGGGCCGAATAGAACAAATTCTAGGCCGAATAGAAGGAACTGTAGGCCGAGTAGAACAAATGATTCAGTGTGATAATATTTGTTCAGTTGATGCAATTACTTTATTGTTATTTGATTTTTTTAATTATGATTTTTTTAATTAAGTAAGCTGGTTGAATTGATGCAGAGTAAATAGATATGATGTGTGTTACAAATTATTTAGCAAAAAATGTTATTTGTGCAGGGTGAATGGAAGCGTCCAACTATGCAGGGGCAGAACTATAGTATACATAATTACTGCAAACCGGGGGTTGTTATGGGAATAATCCGTACAAAGTTAACAGAGATTGGGGTAATGCCGAACAGATATTCATGAGTTCATGTTTTGGTCATTATTGGGATCTTCACGACGATTGGAACGCGCACGATAATATCCACGGTCTCATGACACGGGAGATTATACGTAGCGGGGGTAATTTAATTGCTAGTATTTCCAGGTTGGGAACGAGTGCCTTAGATTTAGTAGGGTAGAGTTCATGCGTATTATGGGACTCTGCTTCTGGGACTGAGTGGGGTTTGATCCGAACATGTCGTATAATATCCTGGCTGGTGGGGTTTACGATACGTATTATGGGCAGGGCACAAGACCATTAGTAAGTGAGATTGCCTACGCTTTTCAAGGTACAACATTTGTTGATCTTAGCCCCGAGAACGCGGTTAAGATTGCTAAGGTGTTGTTAGTCTACTATTTTCTCCTTGGATCGGACGTTACCAAGGTAAGTGTAGATAATTGGGTTTGGGTGCTAGTGGAGGACGATCGTAGATGGGATTTATTCCCTTGGGGCCAGGTCAGTTACATGACTCTACTGCACTTCATGGACAACATTTTGACTGAACTTCCTCAGGAGCAATCCCCAACAAGTACAGATACCACTTTTACGGGTGCACATTTGCTCCTGGTCCGCGTTATAGTAGATCACTTAAACTTATAGTATATTAGCAGTTTTAGCAACAGTAATAATCTAACAATAGTAGTTTACTTGTGACAGGTTTGGGCGTATGAGCATATACATGCCCTTGCTGCACCATATGGCAATGTCCCATACAAAAGGACGAATAAACGGCCACTTTGCTTGCGATGGATTTTTCGTACGGTAAAGAGGGTTGATAGGCAGCTGTTTTCTCGGGTATGAAATCTAAATTATTATGAATCTTAATATTATGAATCATTAAATAATCAATGTTATTGTATCTAAATGTTTTGCTTTTTTGAAACAGAATATTGAAGTGGTGGATTTTCCGGGGGAGCTCGCCCATGAGAACACGAAGGATTATTGGATTGGCGTAGAGGATGATCCTTTGGATGGTTTAATCATGAGGCTGTACACCAAGGCATTTTCTAACCCCAAACGAAAGGTAGTCCGACAGCCTACATTCTCATATTTGGACCAGCAGACCTCGGGGGAGGCCTACAATCCCTAGAATCAGCAGTGCTATACCCGTGTGCCTGATGAGGATCTGTGGCAAGTGCGTAAAATGAAAACCTTAAACGGTCTTCTTCATCAACGGAGATACAGGTGTGCGTATCGAGATTTGCCAACTCCAACTGATATGTGTACGCATGGAGCATATGAAATGAGTTGTTTTGATCCCCGTACGTGTGTCCAACAGCCAGGTATTTTGCCTTTAACGCCACATTGTAGCTAATGTCGAACCCGAAATCCTTCAAAATCTCTGCTCTCATCCCCTGGGATCGGAGCCCAGTAATCTTATCAAATTGCCTAGCAGCAAAATATGGATCGATTACTTTGGATAACATCTGTGTAGGAGTGGGCCTGTCTAGATCATTTAAACAACCGTGATATTGAACGAATTTAACCACTCCCCACAGCCCATAGCTCATTCTTGCGTGCATCGCAAATCGACAACCTGTTTTACCCTTTAGCTTATATTCCACTTTATATCTGGTCGAGCTAGATCTTTCAACAATGGTCTCCACTCCGTTCCGCAAGTTATACATTCCTACAGCTATCTGCAACTTCTCTTTCGTATCAAATACACTTTTCTCGTGAAGAACATCAGACGCATCAAAGTCAGGGACAATCATGTGATCTTATCTGTCAGCTTCATCCAGAATGCCTATGAACGTATCAGGTGCATCAGTTTCAGGTAGAAATTTACTTTAGTTCTTTTCTAAATAAACATAGTATTCATACCTAGAATCAACCAAGGATGGGTGGTGGGCCGTATACTATGAAAATCTTGTGGCTGCATTTCAGGACGGGACAAGTCGCGACTAATCGATTTAAGAAAGCTAAGGCCGCCTCTCTGACGTATGTAATCAGAAATTTCTTCATACAATTGGATTCTTCTCTCCTCAGCACCATCATAACTTTCGCTAGAAGACTGATTACAATCCTGATGTATATCATTTTCTTCTTCGACAGTCCTATTTCCGGGCTCAACATCATCATTATAAGCATGTACATCATCCTCATCCTCACCTGCGTTGTCATCAGCTTCAGCATCTAGAGATTCTCTAAAACCAAACCGCTGCATCTCTGAGGCCGGACTGTACTCCACATTCAAATCAAAATCAGGCCTAGCACTAGATTGTGCCCTCATACATGGATCATTGCTTGGACCAGCACTTCCGTCATTATAACCCAACCCTAAAACCAAACTATGCCCTGAACCTTGTGCAGAATGTTGAACGAATGCATTGCCAGCGACAGGAAGGAGTGTCACGTACACCATTCCTACATCAACACAGTTGAAAATTTCTGCCACACGTTCATCATTCTTTATCTTATATTTAGACATACGACCATTGTACTCGACCAGAAAATGAACTTCATAACCCCAATAATCCAAATCAGCTTGTACTATGTTATGAATTTCTAATAGCAAACTAGTATAATACATATTGTCATCCCGCAAGTATAACCATCGAACATGTCCACCTTTGTATAGTAACCCATCCAAATATCCACCTCAACTCATCCCAGCTGTTTTACAGCTCATCTGCATATTTTTTCAAGAAAATGTAGATGACGAAAACATTAAAACATTAAAAAATTAGTTGCAACTATTCTATTTGGCCAATATTGTACTCTATTCGGCCAACAAATTATTATATTCGGCCTACCTTGAGATGTCTTCAAAAATCTCAATATGTTTTTTTTTCTATTCGGCCTACATTTCTCTTATTCGGCCTATAATGTTGTTCTATTCGGCCTACCAATATTGTTCTATTCGGCCTACATGTTTTTTTTAAAAATAAAAATTAAATGTGGAAAATTTAGTTATTCTATTCGGCCTACGTTTCTTGTATTCGGCCCATAAGATTGTTCTATTCGGCCTACAATACTTGTTCTATTCAGCCTACTTATATTTTTTTCAAAAAATGATAAAATTTCATGTGGATATATTTTTTCTCTAATTCGGCCGTCGCCTCTTCTATTTGGCCAATAAAGTTTATCTATTCGGCCTACTTATTTTTTAAAAAATAGGAAATAATTTTTTGCCTATTCGGCCAACATTTCTGATATTCGGCCTAAAAAGTTATTCTATTCGGCCTACTTGTTTCTTATTTAAAAATATGAAAAAATTTAATATGGAAACATTTTATACTCCACTTATTCTATTCGGCATACTATTTTTTCTATTATAAAATGTTGAATAAATAAAATATACTCATGAGACATGTAAAAATGATCAAATTAATGCATTCATAGCTGTTAAAACAAGTTTAAAAACATACATTGTATACTGCTCCCCAAATTCTCACACCTCTAAAAAACTAGAAAAAATAGTTGCTCCCCGAATGCTGAAACCTCGAAAAAAACTTGAAAAATGAAATGAATATATGTGTATGATGCAGCACAATGGTTGAACCACTATTATATATATACCTCATTTTTTGTAAGCATATGAGGAAGCACATGCCTACATAGTTGTACTTTGACACTTTTTTCAAGAATAGAGATGAATTGGATTCCTCTACTGTACTTTTGATACTTTTGGTCAAAAAAGTGAGGAATCTGATTCCTCAAACATGTGAACAGTGGGTCCCTCTCAAATGTATTTTGACCAATCTCATTCAAAGTAGCTAGAATAAATTGTATATAACATATGTTGTCACTTAAAATTACTTTTAAGTAATAGTGGCTATTTTTTTTTTTTGCCATTTTCACTAGATTAAATTTGCAAAACGCGGACGTTTAGTTGGGACGAAATTCTATATTCTCATGATGAACCAAATGCAAAGAATATTTTGAGAAATAACAACCAATAAGAGTGGGCAATAAATTAACACGTGGGGAAATTATATAGAGTGAGGGCACATGGGCCATATCCATATGTGGAATGGAATTTATAATTAATTAACAATGGAAAATAAGTGGAGCACGTGGTCCAACTTTGACTCTCAACCCAACTGTTACCAAGAAATTAACAACATTAGTGGCAATATTGAATTTTTAAATATTTGCTTGTTAGATCTTCTTTGTACTTATAATTCTTAACTCAATTATATATACATGATCAGTTTTTCTTTGATAACTGAGTATAATTATAAGAACATCACATGTTGAGAGTTCATTATAATGTTTTTATTTTCAATGTTAATTAATTAAAACATTATGGTTGTATTATTTTGTAGTACTAATTTAATTTTCAATATTATTTGTATAAAGTATTTAATTTAATGCAATTGTGCCACTATGTTCTTATTTTTACTCTACTAGATCAAATAGATCACCTATTCCATTTTTTTTCATCACCTATTTCATTTTTTTTCATCTCTTATTTCATTTGTTAGATACTTACCATGTTATAAATAAAATCTAAATTTTCATTAAGTGTGGAAGAATTTAATGATTATAATTAGAATACAGTTAATTTAATAAAAAAAATTATGAAACACAAAGTAAAATACCACTGTGAAATAGAAAATCGGGCATCAACATGGTTCATCCTTCATGCACTCCCATTTTGTCAATGCTAATTATTCTTCAAGAAGATCACATCCTGGATATTTTGAGATTTAAGGAGATAGTAATATACACATACATAACTTAATATCTATAAATGTGAATTTTATTTTACAAAATAATTTCAGCCTTTATCTTTTTATTACATAACTTTCAATCAAAGAATAATAATAATAAATGAAACATCACAATTAAAATTTTAATTAAAAGAACACTCTATATGAAAAATGAGAGGCAAAACTAGTGTCCATCTCCAGGGCTTGGACCAGATTTCTTGATTCCCTCAAGACTAAAAGCACCTCCATGACCTGCCTTCACCCCCTCCACATACAAATCTTCTAGAACCTTCTCTATCTCCGATTCAATGGACCTCGTCTCACCACGATTAGGGTTCAACACACGCGCTTCGTTGGGAAAACTCAAGCAACTCAGAATCGTAACAAGAAGAAAGAACAACGCAGCGAGTTTTACAGCCTTCACCATTGCTCAGATCACTCAACCTTGGAAATGAACTATTGAATTTCTCTTTCTTGCACTTATGATCAGAAGATGGTATTAATTGTGAGTATGTGTATACAGAAGCTGAGAAAAAGCACATGAATTTATAGAGTGCATGCATGCATGTAATAAAACTAAAAGGTGGTGTGAAATGGAGAATTTATAATGTAATTAAATTTCATGATTTTGAATTCTGGAAAAAGGGGCCATAAATTAATGTTGTGCATGTGCAGTGGAATTGGAAGCACAAAGTTTTGATCATAGTTGGTTCAAGGATTGTAGCTTTAGTTTCTCTTTTAGACAAGGAAAAGTCATGTTTCCTTAATATGTGTGTTCTTCATCAGTGTCTGCTAATTAGAATACTTTTTAAGACTAAAAGTCCAAGTTTTCTTCTCAACATAATGAATCTCAACCTTAATCTTAGCAATATTCATATGTACTTCTGTACATGAGTATGTCAAATGAGATTTAAAACAAATAAAATGAATAAATAACAAGACATCCAAATTTGAAAGATCACAACTCATGCTAATGATATGATCAGATTAATTAGCATGTGAACTAATAGATTAGACAGCCTAATTCGTTTACGAGGAATTTGGAAATCTGGGTTAGAAAATCTGGAATTTTGAAAACCAAATTATAATATATTACTACTTGTTTTAGGTTTTTAACTAAGGTGGAATTTTAACTTTATATATGTCAAATCAATGTGTAAGAAGAGATAGTGATGTGTAATAGTTGAACCTATAAAAATAAATAGTAGGCGGGTGTGATTTATAAAATCAAAATTTTCAAAATCCAAACCGAAACAGTTAGAGTTTCTGATGTGGACAAATATATTTATTATAATATATTAATCTTATATTCCAACGTGACTTAACGGTTATTACAACATGGAGAATGTGAGTTACTGACGTTCTCTAGCAAACTATCTAAAAGAGAGAATACTTCTATATATTTTACTGAGATATTATTATTAGGAGATCGGAAGATAATCTCTTCTCTATTTTTATATTCTCATACTGACTTGAGCGTTG
This sequence comes from Pogostemon cablin, assembly GCA_023678885.1. NCBI lineage: Eukaryota > Viridiplantae > Streptophyta > Magnoliopsida > Lamiales > Lamiaceae > Pogostemon > Pogostemon cablin. The sequence continues at coordinate 28,547,424 of CM042969.1, read as the reverse complement.
GAGGGTCCACGACCGGAGATCTCTCCGGCGTACTTTTGCAAGTTATCCTTATATGCATACGAGAAGCCTTAAAGAATGACGTGTGGTTCATATGCTGCACAAGAAGTCACAAAGAACAATGCTTGGAGGAGATTATAGAATTTAGATTAATTTTATATTCTCCAAATACTTTATGTTATTATTATATTTATTTATTTATTATTTGATGTATCTTCATCAGTTTCAAAACCAAAATTTGAACTTTAAAACTTAAAAATGTAAATCTCATGATACGACACACAAAATAAAAATGTGTAAACGTTATGATGAGTTGAATAACATAATGCACCATGCATGTTAAATTATCACCTCATTTAAAAACTTAAACATATATAAAAAGAATATCATTTAATACTTAATTAAATTACCATGTAGACTCACGAGTTTAATTATTTCCCTTGAGATGTTAAACAATCCATTAAGTATACCTTATAGTATAACTACATAATAAAATCAGTAATTTATACTAGTTTTATCTACTATTATAATTATTTTTTATTTATCTAGGTAGAAATTTTCTTTTTATGAACGTGGGTAAAAAATTTCCCTTTAAAGTATAGAACTTTTAGACTCTTGAATACATATATTTAAATCGAAAAGTTTTGAAGGGGATGGGAGAAACATCAAAGGCGAATTTATGACTAAAAATTTAAGGGTATGACACGTAAATATTTAATTATTATTTCATATATTCAGATTTGTACAATTAAAAAAAAGAAAAGATTTGTATGAGATCATCTCACATAAGCCCTTACGTGAGACGACCTAGAAATGATAATTTTTATAAAAAAGTGATAATAAATTAATAAAAAGTGACAGTAGTATTTCATGAACAATTTATAATATAAATAAAAAGTAATAACATTTTATATTATATATATATATATATATATATATATATTACTAATTTTAAATTTTAAAATCTTAATAAATAATAATTTTTATAATATATAACATAACACCAGCGTAGCTGCTCCCCTTTCATATTCTCATTTCTCATTTTTGAATTAGGGCACCACCGTTATACTTCTGTTCTTTGGTCCTTTCACACTGTTGATTTCTTGCTTTTTCATTTGGATTAAATATTAATCTCTATTATGAACTTTATTTTTATGTTTTATGTTAGATTTATGTATTTATATTTTATTTTGATGTTTTTGTATTGATTATGAGAGAAAAAAACTGATATGGGGAACGAGTGGGTCGGTTCGGGTGGGCTTGGTCAGGTTCAAGTTACTGGGGGTATCCGTATTATGCCCGTTTAATATATCCGTTCATTATTTCTTACGGGTATTCGTATACCCGCGGGTTATCCATGTACTTGACGGGTATACATGTATCCTACCTGATGCTGAAATTTAGGGTAATATGGTAGGATAAGAATAGGGTAATTGAGGGGGCGTTTGGTATATGGGAAGAAATTGGAATGAGAATTACAGTAATAGTGGTGGAGAATGGTAATGGATTTGTCTTTTATTCTTATATTGTTTTGTTAATAATGAGGAATGAGTATCATAGTTATTGATGTTGTTTGGTATGATTAAAATTTTTTAGAAATGGATTTATATTTTCATTATTAATTTTTTATTTTATCATATTTTGTTATTATAATCATAAAATTATTATTTTAACAATTTTTAATTTTTAATAAAATTTTATATAATTAATATAATATTAATAAATAAGGATATGATTTTTATGGGTGGAATGAAAGTCATAGGTTCCAAATTACGGAGAAATGGGGGATTCCTCAAAAGTATGGAATGAAAGTTACTATTCACCTATCAAACCCTTCAACCAAACACTTTTTTAATTCCATTTCCTACTTCCAAACCCCCCAACCAAACATGTCCTGAGTAGCGGATAGTAGGTGGATTTGCTCTATCCATATCCTATCCTGCCCGTTTAGACTCCTACTTATTAGCTATTTAGAATATTAAACTTAAGAGAAAATATCCATGATAGCAGTGTTCCATATTATTTTTTTAAGACTAGTTATAATAATATTCTTAAAATTAATTTTAAATTGGAGAGGAATTAATCTATTAAAAGCAATTTCTAAAACTATTTCCTAGGGTTTGTTAAATAGGATTTTTATTTATTTTTTTTAAGTTCGTTAAAATGGGATTTGGAAGTCTCTCCTTTCGTTTACTCCTGCACCCACGGTCCGAATGGGCCACCAAATGTGCTCAACAATTGAATTAACATATTGTTGAAATTTGGACTCAGATGGGCCCAGAAAGAGAAAATGGGTCAACCTTCTTTTAGATTATGGGCCCTACTATTGTTGCTAATTCAAACATGGGCTGAAATATATTTTGAGCTGCGACTTAATTTTAAAGCAGCGGATCATCGGATTATAGCAAAATATTATGTGCACCAATTCGTGCACTTTTCAAAACATATATACACTTATATTAATAAGAATATATATCTATGAATATAATTTTATAGTTTGTGTTAGTTTTTTAATTAATGATAGTTGAATATGAAAAAAAAAATATTTATTAAAAAAATATATACTCCTATATTAGTGAATAAAATTAGTACAGATCGAGTTCACAAAAATTAGTGTATGGAATATACAAAATATCAACTCTAAAAAGAATATCAACTCCATAATATATAGACATGATTTGTTTTCATGAATAATTGCCAGTTGACCAATGATATATAGTTTAGAAATCAATATATGATTTCAGTATTTTATACAAATTCTAAATTTTATTTTACTCTATAATTAATTATCAGTTATGTACTTGGTCATTGGTAGAATGTATTTCCATTTCATAATATTATGTTATTTTATATCTAAATAATTTGGAGATTCTAGGATTAAAATTACACAACTTATCATGAAATGCACCTCAATGTTGATCTAAAGTCATGAGTTTTTATTTTACAATGTACTGGAATTTAATAATGGTTATATATTTTAATTCCCATGAATTACAATCAAAGAATAATAAATAAAATTATATAATTAAAATAAAAACTGATTTTAAAAATAAGAGAAGCAACACTAGTGTCCATCTCCAGGGCTTGGACCAGATTTCTTGATTCTCTCAATAGTAAAAGCACCTCCATGACCTGCATTCACTCCCTCCACATACAAATCTTCTAGAACCTTCTCTATCTCCGCTTCAATGGACTTTGTCTCACAACGATTAGGGCTCAGCACACGAGCTTCGTTGGGAAAACTCAAGCAACTCAGAATCGTAACAAGAAGCAAGAACAACACAACGGGTTTTACAGCCTTCATCATTGCTCTTATCACTCAACCTTGGATTAAAATAACTATTGAATTTCTCTTAAAATCTTGATTGTGATGATCAGAAGATGAGAGAAAGCACATGAATTTATAGAGTGAGTGCATGCATGTAATAGAACTAAAAGGTGGTGTGAAATGGAAATTAATAATGGGATTAATTTCATAATTTTGAATGTTTGGAAAAAGGGGTCATAAATTAATGATCTGGTGGCGTGGAATTTGAAATTGAACCACTAATCAAAGTTTTCAGTTGGTTCCTGGATTGTGTGTTTTTCTTTAGGACAAGGAAAAGTCTTAATACCTTAATTATTTTATTTTATTTATTTTTTGGTTTTTTTACTGTCTGCTTGGAAAACTTGAAAGAATAAAAGTCCAAGTTTTCTTGGACCAACAAAATGAATTTCAACTTTTCTTAATTCATCATTCAGTATTTATTATTATATTTATTTATTTATTATTTGATGTATCTTCATCAGTTTCAAAACCAAAATTTGAACTTTAAAACTTAAATTATAGTAAAAGTGACAGTAGTATTTCATGAACAATTTATAATATAAATAAAAAGTAATAACATTTTATATTATAGATATATATATATATATATATATATATATATATATATATATATATATATATATATATATATATATATATATATATATATATATATATATATATATATATTACTAATTTTAAATTTTAAAATCTTAAAAAATAATAATTTTTATAATATATAACATAACACCAGCGTAGCTGCTTCCCATCTCATATTCTCATTTCTCATTTTTGAATTAGGGCACCACCGTTATACTTCTGTTCTTTGGTCCTTCCACACTATGTTGATTTCTTGCTTTTCTATTTGGATTAAATATTAATCTCTATTATGGACTTTATTTTTATGTTTTATGTTAGATTTATGTATTTATATTTTATTTTGATGTTTTTATATTGATTATGAGGGAAAAAACTAATATGGGGAACGAGCGGGTCGATTCGGGTGTGGTTGGACATGTTCAAGTTACTGCGGGTATCCATATTATACCCGTTTAATATATCCGTCCATTATTTCTTACGGGTATTCGTATACCCGCGAGTTATCCATATACTTGACGGATATACATGTATCCTACCCGATGCTGAAATTTAGGGTAATATAGTTAGGGGTGGGCGGTATGACATACCGAAGATTTTTGGTCATACCATATACCGTACCAAAATTTTCGGTATATAAAAAATCATACCGTTACCTTACCTAAACTTTCGGTATACCTTAGTTCGGTATACCAATATTTCGGTGTAAGAAAATAGTATACCTTCTACTTACCAATATTTCGATATGCCATACCATACCTAAAATATCGGTATATACCATCCTATTAGATAGTTTGTTATGCCGTTATACATCTAAAATTCAATAAATCTAATAAAAACATGTACTAGAAAAGTGAAAGATAGCTATAAAACAAACTCTAATAAATAACAAATTCAAAATTATACGACAATCTACAAACGACCAAATTAAATAAGAGTAAGTCTCATGAAAACTGGGTTTACAGGTAAGCCTTATTACTCTCTAATATATAAAAAATTACTCTTTGAAGAGTAATAATTTTTACACTATAGAGTAATAATTCGTATCTCTAAAAAGTAATTTTTTATGTACTTAAAGTAATCGATACATCGTGATTTAAAAGAATTTGAAGAGTAATTTTTTAATTTAAAAAGTAACAATTTATGTGCTAAAGAGTAATTTTTTATGTACTAAACAGTAATCGAGTTTACATAATTAATATATCTAAACCCGTTTTACACAAGTGTTTGTCATTAAATAAATAGTACCTAAGAGATCTACACAAAAATATATGGAACTTATATTAAAATCAACACTTTTAAATTTTCATATAAGATAATACATAATTAAAAAAGAAGTACTAATATCATGAAATTAGTCAATGAACTTTATCAATAATTTATAATTATGAAGAAATATATCGTAGGATTTTAGATTTAATCTTTAATAAAATAGTGTATATATATAATTTAATTAAACATTATAATACATAAATAATAATTATAATTGTATGTATCATCTAATATGGTAATATCGTATCATATTACTCAAAAATTGAATATTTTACGGTATTTCGGCATATACCAAAATACCGCGGTATTGATCATTTATATACCTTTATCGTACCAAAATTTTCAATACGGTATCATACCTTACCAAAAATTTCGGCATACCTAAAATTTTGGTAAAATCGGTATTTTTCGTTATGGTAAGGGCGGTATACCGAAATTTCGGTATTTTTCCCCAGCCCTAAATATAGTAGGATAAAAATAGGGTAATTGAGTAGCGGATAGCATGTGGATTTGCTCTATCCATATCCTACCCTACCCGTTTAGATTCCTACTTATTAGCTATTTAGAATATTAAACTTAGAGGAAATATCCATGATAGCAGTGTTCCATATTATTCTTTTAAGACTAATTATAATAATATTCTTAAAATTAATTTTAAATTGGAGAGGAATTAATCTATTAAAAGCAATTTCTAAAACTATTTCCTAGGGTTTGTTAAATGGGATTTTTTTTTTTAAAGTTCGTTAAATGGGATTCGGAAGAAAATGTTGGAAGTCTCTCCTTTCGTTTACTCCTGCACCCACGGTCCGAATGGGCCACCAAATGGGCTCAACAATTGAATTAACATATTGTTTAAATTTGGACTCAGATGGGCCCAGAAATGTATCAGTAGAGAAAATGGGTCAACCTTCTTTTAGATTATGGGCCCTACTATTGTTGCTAATTCAAACATGGGCTGAAATATATTTTGAGCTGCGACTTAATTTTAAAGCAGTGGATCATCGGATTATAGCAAAATATTATGTGCACCAATTCGTGAACGTATATACACTTATATTAATAAGAATATATATAATTATGAATATAATTTTATAGTTTGTTAGTTAAACTTTATCAAATTTCTGTTAGTTTTTTAATTAATGATAGTTGAATATGAAAAAATAATTTATTTATTAAAAAAATATATACTCCTATATTAGTGAATAAAATTAGTACAGATCGAGTTCACAAAAATTAGTGTACGGAATATACAAAATATCAACTCTAAAAAGAATATCAACTCCATAATATATAGACATGATTTGTTATCATGAATAATTGCTAGTTGAAGACTATGAAAGAATATCACATGTTGAGTGTCATAATCTATAATATAATTTCTTTTCCTATTTTGAATGATATATAGTTTAGAAATCAATATATGATTTCAGTATTTTATACAAATTCTAAATTTTACTCTATAATTAATTATCAGTTATGTACTTGGTCATTGGTAGAATGTATTTCCATTTCATAATATTATGTTATTTTATATCTAAATAATTTGGAGATTCTAGGATTAAAATTACACAACTTATCATGAAATGCACCTCAATGTTTATCTATAGTCATGAGTTTTATTTTACAATGCAGTACTGGAATTTAATAAGGGTTATATATTTTAATTCCCATGAGTTACAATCAAAGAATAATAAATAAAATTATATAATTAAAATAAAAACTGATTTTAAAAATAAGAGAAGCAACACTAGTGTCCATCTCCAGGGCTTGGACCAGATTTCTTGATTCCCTGAATAGTAAAAGCACCTCCATGACCTGCCTTCACTCCCTCCACATACAAATCTTCTAGAACCTTCTCTATCTCCGCTTCAATGGACTTTGTCTCACGACGATTAGGGCTCAGCACACGAGCTTCGTTGGGAAAACTCAAGCAACTCAGAATCGTAACAAGAAGCAAGAACAACACAACGGGTTTTACAGCCTTCATCATTGCTCTTATCACTCAACCTTGGATTAAAATAACTATTGAATTTCTCTTAAAATCTTGATTGTGATGATCAGAAGATGAGAGAAAGCACATGAATTTATAGAGTGAGTGCATGCATGTAATAGAACTAAAAGGAGGTGTGAAATGGAAATTAATAATGGGATTAATTTCATAATTTTGAATGTTTGGAAAAAGGGGTCGTAAATTAATGATCTGGTGGCGTGGAATTTGAAATTGAACCACTAATCAAAGTTTTCAGTTGGTTCCTGGATTGTGTGTTTTTCTTTAGGACAAGGAAAAGTCTTAATACCTTAATTATTTTATTTTATTTATTTTTTGGTTTTTTTACTGTCTGCTTGGAAAACTTGAAAGAATAAAAGTCCAAGTTTTCTTGGACCAACAAAATGAATTTCTACTTTTCTTAATTCATCATTCAGTATTCATAATATACTTATGCACCATGGGTAGATTTTGAGGACCATGAATTGATTTTTAGATATTATTTCATTTTCTATGTAAGAAATTTTATATTTAGATTTTGATTTCCGTTTTCTTTTGAAATCATGAATTGTTTGTAATTGTATATTACACCAAATCTCTCTCTCGCGCCATTTTCGTGTTAAATGATATTCCTTCTATCCCATTTGAAGGTTTACATTTATTTTTTTCATAAGAATTAAGTAATATAATATTTTAATGTGTAGTGGGGTGATAGATTTAATATTTTAATATATAATGGGTAGTTGTATTAGTATTGTTTGTGGGCCTCATAATAATATATTAATTATTTTGTGTGGATCTCATTTACTATAAAGAGAAATGTAAATCTCATGATACAACACACAAAATAAAAATGTGTAAACGTTATGATGAGATGGATAACATAATGCACCATGCATGTTAAATTATCATCTCATTTAAAAACTTAAACATATATAAAAAGAATATCATTTAATACTTAATTAAATTAACATGTAGACTCACGAGTTTAATTATTTCCCTTGAGATGTTAAACAATCCATTAAGTATACCTTATAGTATAACTACATAAAAGAATCAGTAATTTATACTAGTTTTATCTACTATTATAATTATTTTTTATTTATCTAGGTAGAAATTTTCTTTTTATGAACGAGGGTAAAAAGTTTCCCTTTAAAGTATAGAACTTTTAGACTCTTGAATACATATATTTAAATCGAAAAGTTTTGAAGGGGATGCGTGAAACATCAGAGGCGAATTTATGACTAAAAATTTAAGGGTATGACACGTAAATATTTAATTATTATTTCAGATTTGTACAATTAAAAAAAAGGAAAAGATTTGTGTGAGACCGTCTCACATAAGTCCTTACGTGAGACGATCTAGAAGTGATAATTTTTATAAAAAAAAAGTGATGATAAATTAATAAAAAGTGACAGTGCTATTTCATGAACAATTTATAATATAAATAAAAAATAATAACATTTTATAGCGAAAGTGATGATATTTTATAGCGAAAGTAATAACTATTTCAAAAGGTGAAAAATAGTCTCACGTGAGACGGTCTCACGCAAGATCTACCCATTAAGAAATTGATCATAAAAATATTAATATTATCGAATTTTTATTTTTAGAAAACGGTTTTAGGAATTATCTTCATAAACTTGTAAAAATAATAGTGATTTGATTACAAAATTTAATCAACACTTCAATAATTTGGGGTTCAAATTATGCTTTTATCTAATATATACTGTATACTCCTCCATCCCGTTGATTATTGTTACGCACAAAGATAATCACTTTACGGAGAGAGTAATAAATTTTGATTTTGAGTATGTTGGAGTGGAGCTATACTCCCTTTGTACGTATCATTTTTATTTTTTTTCATGTAAATTATAAGCAGTTCTCCATAATAATTTAATTATAGTGAGGCAGTGAATATTATAATATTTTAATATATAGTGATAATTGCATTAGTATTGTATTTGGTTTTTATGTGTAGTGGATTGAATATAGTAATGGATATTTTTTATCTCGTCTCGATGTTTATTGAAAAAAATAAATATTTTATATTGAGGCTAACGAAATTACAAAAAATTACCTTTTAAAAAAACATAGAGAGTATATATATGTACTGTTAATCTAATTTTCCGATGAGTTGGTGGATCGGGTTGATAGGGGCAGCAGTAGCATCCTCACGTATGGGGCTTGGGATGGTAGACCCGATCCCCTCTGCCCCTGTTGGGTTAATTACAGGATCGTAGAATTGGAAAAGCAAATATTTTATTAAGAACTCACACAATATTTTACAATTATACTTACACACTCAGAAGACATATTATTGCCACACTTAATACAAACTATGCATAATTTCAATTTATAATAATAGATAGAACATTCTAGTGATAAGGTTTCACTAATCCTTTCTTATCTAATTAATCTGCCAGATAATTAACTACCGTTTCTTATAATTATCTAAATTAATTCATCTGCATGTTTTCAACGTCATACTACTGCAACCACCTTTCTTCATCTTTCTGCATTGTCCAAAATATTCTAGAAAGAACGGTGATGATCTTCAACACTCCCCCTCAACACCGACATTCTTCTCCGGATCACGTTCATCTGTCTTCGGATCGAAGTTTGCCATAATCTCCATACGTTGCTAAAATTCTGCAAGACCACTTGAACTCCTCGAACTTTTTCTTCAACATGATATTTCTCATCCAAACTATCAAGACGCTTTTTCACTTTATGCATCCATTTCCGTTTCTTCTTCTTCTTCCTTGGCTTCCTCATAGACTTCCAGCTGAATTTTTGTCTTCGTGGCTGACTGGATTTTTGCACCTGTGAGTTATGAGACCACACCGCTTTCACTACTGAGCAACTCTGATTTAATCTTTCTTTCTTAAAATTCTGCGTCAACACATCTTCAACAGAATCAACTTTAACTTTTTCATTTTGTTTTTCTTCGTCCATTGTGAGAACTTGTTGAAGCTGATCAATCTGCTCCTCCATCTTCTCTTGCAAGTTAGCTGATGAGTGTAGAAATCTCGTGAATTTAGGGTCCATTTATAGCATGGTTCCATACAATTATGCTTGGTTTGAGTATTTAAGTGCCCTAAATTGTTCGATATTTGTAAATATTTGGAGAATTTTTACTTTGGTGAAATTTATGTGATTTTCAGGTATAAATAGATTCTAGAAGTGAAGAGGAAGATGTAGAAAAAGCGGATCTCAATTCAGAGTTAAAACGAGGGAGAACGACCCAAAACAGTAAAGCAACGCGAAACTGTCACAAAAATTTGACCTTGCACAAAAATTCAGTCAAATTTTTGTGAATTTTTAGGAAAAATAGGGGCGAAATATAGCATCAGAGACTGAGCACACTGACATAAAAATTTAATGTACTTCATGAAAATTCGATCGAATTTTTATGCAGTTTTGCATAAAAATTCGATGTCACTCACAAAAATTCGATTGAATTTTTTTGCACTTTGCGACCTGTCCAGAAAATTAATTTTAATTCCCATTTTGCCAATTTTTTCCCAAGTTTGATTGAGAGAGAATTGGGGTAGACCCAAAATCGCCCACACACACTCAATCACCATTTTCACACACACTATCATCCCCAATCCATTTTCTACCCAATTTTCACTCAATTTCTCTTCATTTTCCATGGATCTACACATCTTCCATCTATCCATCATATATCTATGGAGGATTGAGACTTGAAGAGTGGGATTTGCAACTTGAAGGGAAGATTCAACCCAAATTCGAATAGAGAAGAAATTTACCTTTAATTTTGTATTTTCTTTGATTTGTTTGCAACAATAGATATTTGTAAGCATTGTAATGATGTTTTCATGATGTTTATTGTTGGCTAGACCTCTTGTGAGGCTAGCCACATGATGAATTAGGGATCTATGGATTTATTGAATTTTTAATGGTTTAATTAATGTGATTTTAGAATTTCTTACATGATCTATGATTTAATTGATTTGTATTATGATGTGTGTGGTTGAATTCTCTATTTATGGTATTAGGATAACCATTCCAATATTGTGATTAGGGTTTTGATTGAATCATTTTATAATATGGATTTTGTATGTTAGTATGTGAAGTATGTGGTAACATCTTTTATATACTTAGAACATTCATGTTGGAACACTTGATTGATTTATCATATTTGTTGATTAATTGAGTGAGAAGAACCAAATTTATGATCATAGTACCTTCTAAAAGAATTGAGACTAAAAATCAATCCTAAGAGCTTTAAACTTGTCATGAGTTGAGAACTTAATCACCTTGGTCATAGGAATTAGGGGAATATATGTGATTGCTTCTATTCCATTATCATTGATGTTTACCATTTGAATCTAACATATCTATATTGTGTCATTGATCTTGATTGTGGTTAGCTTTGCTCCTCTTTAGATTGTTACTTCATCCATCTCACATTCATCCACCCATCCATCTTCCATGTCCATCGTATCATTCTATCTTTAATTGCTTTCTTAGTTGCTAGTTTTAGTGTAATTCAAGCCCCCCTCTTTTATTGATTAGTCCTACTAGAGTAAAACATTTCTCAATACGGCTATCTACTTTCGCCCTTGGGTTCGATATTTCTAAATTTTGCACTTGGTCACTACGGTCTACTATGCGATAGAGTACGCTTGCTCTAATCAATTAATACCAAAATTGAAACCAAATTCATTAGTCTCTTCCTTGCAATCTGCCTCATCTACAGAATCTTCTTCATACTTGTCTACGCGAGGCAGCTCCTTCTCTTCGTCTTCAAGATCGCTCATCCAGTCTTTTTCAAACTCACTCGAATCTTGGACGACAACGATAGTCGCTTCTTCTATCCAATCTTCTTCACAGTCAGTCATCCAATCTTCTTCACAATCAATCAATTCTGGGACAACTTATTCCAATGTTATCGCATCTTTCTCATCACCACAAGATTCCTCAAAGTCCCACTCTTCATCACTTTTATCTTCTATACTTAACACGATCATATTATTTTCAACTGTTTCATTTTTCAAACAACTTCTTCTTTCATGAGATAGACCCTTCAACTCATCATTCTTATCATTCTTACGTGCTCCCCCTCATTGGAAACACCACGGCTGACTCTCTTAGTCGCCCTCTTTCTTCTTGGAGAATAACGCTTCAAGAGTGTCCCAAGCCTTCTTTGGAGTACTTGCATCTTGTACATACTCCAACAACTCTTTGCTAATAGTCATCTTGAGTGTGAACATTGCCTTTCCCGCCTTGATCTTCCACTTCTTCAAGGCACAGGCTTCCTCCGGCTGTTTGACATCGTCTCCTCCAACTACCTCCCACAAATCGTGACCTTGCAGATATGATTCCATGCAGGTCTTCCACGTTGTGTAATTCTGATTATTGAGCCTCTTCATACAACCTACCACTTGTAGGTCAGCCATCGTGCATGACGCTTCCATTCAATAATCCTTCGACAATCGAGCCACTTCACTTTTTACGTACCTTGTACGCTACTCGCTCTTTCCCAACGACGTGGCTCTGATAACACTTGTTGGGTTAATTACAGGATCGTAGAGTTGGAAAAGTAAATATTTTATTAAGAACTCACACAATATTTTACAATTATACTTACACTCAGAAGACATATTATTTCTCTCACTAAGAACACACACTGATCATATTGCCACACTTAATACAAACTATGCATAATTCCTATTTATAATAATAGACAGAACATTCTAGTGATGCGGTTTCACTAATCCTTTCTTATCTAATTAATCTGCCGAATAATTAACCATCGTTTCTTATAATTATTTAAACTAATCCTGTTTCGACCGATTTAATCCAAACGTCCATTAGGATTTGAGTTATATTTAGTATTATAAATACTAAATAGTAATTCGTTCGTTCTATTTCACGTATTTTTGTATGTGTAATTTAAGAAAATTTATTTTTTCATGTGTAAAGTAAGAAAAAGTAAAAATATTTTAAATATTTTAAAAAATGGTATAAAAATTAATGTTGTGATGTATTAAAAAGTGGACTAAACATCATTAAGATATACTCCCTCCGTCTCCTAACTTTCCTTTGTAAAATATAAATGAGAGGTACAAACATAAATGGGATAGAGGGAGTAATTTTTATCATGTTTAAAAAAAAAGTATGAAATATTTTGCGGGATAAATAAAAAATTTAGGGTGAAATAATTTTTGGAGGGAGTAATCCTCTAAATTGTATTCTCATATGCAATAAACAACTTCATGTAATGTTTATTGTTATTTTTGTGTATGTGTGCCTTTTATGTTAACAATTATGTACTCCATGAGTTATTGCTTCATGTTACCATGCACTTATTGTTGATGTGTGTTCTTGACTAGTTAATTTATAATTAAGAAACAGAGATTATTCTGTAACTGAGCCAAGAATGATCACAATCGAACATAACAACATGTAACTATGAGAAAGATGGGGGAATTTCACCAAAAAGCCTTAACCGATCTTTCATTACTCCCCCTTAGAACAACCTCATAAACCTTTCCTTTTACAAGTGTAATGTCTAAAGTGAGAAATGAATGACCTGTTTCTCTCTCGTGAGAGAAGCTATTTATACTACCAACAAAAATCCTAACGATTGTCTAATCCAGTCGTGCCACCTAGATGAAGACAAGTTGTCATCAATGGAGACTGTTGGCCGCTGGTGCAGAGGGCTACCTGATGTTTTGCAGAGTGCAGCAGGTCTTTTCCTGTCCTTTGCTTGCCTCCCATTAGTGGAACAAAGAGAGACGTGCCTATTGTTCTTGTCCGCTAGTGTGAGAGTGCTGTTCAAGACATCCTTTCTTACCGTTATTCTTGTCTTCTTGCCTGTCACCACTAGTTGTTCCTTCAGTCGTGTCTGTACTTTCTCCAGCCGCTCTGATGATCCTCTCTGTCTCGGGTGGGTCGATTCCCGAGGTTTTGGTATTCGTCCGAGCTCCTAGACATCCCCCTCGATTTTGGAGCAGGGGTGTTCTGCCGAGGGGTCTCGGTCCTCTGTCCTTTCCGTGGGCTTTCTGCTCTTTTCTCTTTTCCTGGCCTCATCTTCTTAGGCTTCCTTAGCCTTTGATGATGGGCTTATCTTTTGGACCTCTTCTTGGTTCTTCTTTAAGGTGTATCTTTTGGGCCTGGTCCTTCCTGTTTGGGTCTTTGTCAGCCCTTGATTTGTCATTCTCTTCCTTCTTGGACCTCTTTATAGCTGGGCTCCTTTCTCTTAGTGCACTAGCTTGTTGGGCTTCCGGCCCATTGGGCATGGAGGATATAATACCCATAACACTTATATAGGAGTATAGAATTTTTTTCCATTTATATATATATATATATATATATATATATATATATATATATATATATATATATATATATATTAGAGTGACCTGATTAAGTATTAAACGTCCCCTCTCTATCAGCTTAAATTTTTAGATGAGGTGGTCATTTAACATGGTATCAGAGCCCATGCTTAATAAAGGTTCGGGGTTCGAATCTCACTGCCACCATTTATGAAAAATTCCACATCCAAGGCTTGATTCCCCTCTCTATCACATCTTAAGCTTAATATATATATATATATATATATATATATATATATATATATATATATATCGTTAAAACAAAAATTGATACACCAAAGGAGACAGAAATATACTGGAGGTTCAAAAAATCGGCACAACAAATTAAATCAAAATTAAACACTACTGTGATTGTATGTTGTGGGAAAGGTAGAAAATTGATACACCAAAGGAGACAGAAATATACTGGAGGTTCAAAAAATCGACACAACAAATTAAATCAAAGTTAAACACTACTGTGATTGTATGTTGTGGGAAAGGAAGAAGATTTTCTAGTGTTCATCTCTCCAAATTAATATTCCAATTAATTCCACAATAAACACTTCTATGAGCTTAATATTTTTTTATGATATAACAAATAATCTGTTTCACAAGAGACTTTGGCAATTAAAAAAGTCCACATATTTATATTTTATTCTTTAAATTTACACATTTTTATTTAAGCTCTTTGAAATAATAATTTGAACCTAATTTATTTTTCTTTGTTTAGTTAGTTCAAGTTGGAGAGAAATTTATATGAATAAAACCAGGATTGTACTGTAAATAAATAATTGTTTTTATTTATAAATGTATCCTAATATTGAGTACAAGATATATATTTAAATTGCAAATCAACTCAGGAACACCATTAACAAAAAAAATCAGTCTATATTTATTTCACATGAGTTTCAATGAAAGAATAAGGCCATCTCCAGCCGTTTGCACCATTTTACAGCACATTCAGTACAAAAATGGTGTGAAAACAGTAATTCATCTCCAGCAGTTTGCACTATTTTTTCCATTAAAAATAAAAATTCATTAAATCTTTATTTAATTTTTTCAATATAATTAAAATTATTATACATTTAATTTTGATATTTATCTTTAATTTAAATAAAATTAATATATCTTAAATATTTAAAAAAATATTCATTAATTAATAAAATTTTATTTTTATGTTTAACTCTCATATTTATTTTAATTTCTTTTTTTAAATACTATATTTATAAGTAATATTACCTCATACCAATAAAATATTAATATATAATTATTTCATTAAAAAAATATAAAAAATAGGATATTAAATAGAACACATTAATATATTTGTAAGTAATATTTATCTTATGCAATAAATTAAAGTAGGATATTAAGAAAAAGAAAAAAAAAGAAGTCAACTTTGCAGCGGCATCATCACCGCATTTTGGTGTGAGAATGGCACCCAACACAAAAATGCCGCACGAATGCCGCAACTGCTGGAGTCCAATTTTTACCGCATTTTAGCTTTTTACTGCATTTTGGCGCTCTACTGGAGTTGGCCTAATATAATTGTGAGAACTTAAAAAAAAAAAAAATAATAATAATAATGAGAAAAATAAACTAGTGTCCATCTCCAGGGCTAGGACCAGATTTCTTGATTCCTCCAAGAGTGAATGCATGTCCATCACCTCCATGGCTAGGCCCCCCTGTCTTCACCCCCTCCACGTACAAACCTTCTAGAACCTTCTCTATCTCCGCTTCAGTCGACCGATTAGGGTTCAGCACACGCGCTTCGTTCGGACAACACAAGCAACTCAGAATCGTAACAAGAAGCAAGAACAACGCAACGGGTTTCACCATTGTCAATATTAATGGATTAAATTCTCTCTCTCTTAGTTGATGTGAGAAGATGATGTTAATTTGTGACTTGTGATTATTGAGAAAGTAGTATATGTGTATTTATAGAGTGCATGCATTGAGAGTAAGTAAAAGGTGGTGTGAAATGAAATTTGGACTAGTTTTGAATTTCTAGAAAATTAAAGTTTAATTAGGTTGTCATAAATTAGTTCTGAAATTGTTTTGTACCACTCTCTTTTAGACAAGGAAAACTTACCTTAATTCCTGTACTCTTCACTGTCTGCTTATAAATTAAGCTTTCTACAATACAAGTCCAAGTTTTCTTCCCAACTTAATAAAATTCTAACTTAATTTTCTCAATTCATCAGCCAATATTATTCATATCTAATTGTGTAAAGGTTCACATTTTTATGTGACAAAATGATGCGTATATTATCTAATACTTTATACATTATTATTGTTAGGATGAGTGATACGCAAAATAAATTTTAAAAAAATATTAAATTCTAAAAGAAAAGTCATTTCATTAATTGTCCTTTCACTTTGTATCCCAATTCTTGATGCCATTATCAGACTTTTAGTTTCCAAAAGATTCAAAAAGGCTTCTTTCGGCAACCTCGTTCTCATAACTATTTAGCTAATTGTATTGCATAGTATACAAAATATAATGTAGTCATTAAACATTTTTGGGTTGATATACTCAATTTCATCTGTCAATTGGTTGATTTCCAGTTATCTTAATTAAAAATCTTACTTATGTTTTAAAAAAAAAAGAACGCTAAAATTTTGCATGCGTGGCCCCCTGAAATATGATAAGATTTATGACTCATCTTTGCATAATAAAAAAAAAGAGTTTTTTTTTTTCAAATAAGGAAAGAGAGATATAAGATTATCAATTTAAGATCTAACATTTAAAAATTACTCCTTCCATCCCAGGCTAAGAGAGTTATTTTACCATTTTGGTCGTCTCACCCAAAGTGTCCTATTTCCTTTTTTGGACACATGGGACCCACCCACACCCACTAATATAATTAAAACATGGGGCCCCCACACCCACTAATACAACTACTCACTACACATTAAATAATAATATTATTTAATCCACGTGCCCAAAAGCAAATGAGATTCTTAACCTGGGACGGGGAGTATGTAATATAGCTATATAATTTTTTCGTTAATTAACATATTATTTAAATGATAATAAATTATAAAAATATTATCTTAAATATATGAAACTTTGTTGTAGTTATTATTAAATTATATTTTAGTGATTTTATGATTTTAAGAACCTAAATTGGTAGTCTTATATCTTTCAGATTCTAAATTAATAAAAAAAACTTTTACATCTCTAATTGATAATTAATCTATTTTTGGTATAATATTGAAAATTTTCTAGTTTAAAGTAAGATTAAGAAGAATGTGGAAAGTTAGGGCATGGATTCCTACTCTGAATGCTACTTAAAAAGTTAAAACTTTTGAGGTTTTATCAATTGAAAGAGGAATGTTGGGTTGGGGTCAAAGTCAATATATTCCTAGCGACTTTCCTCATCTTACTTTTCTTTTCTAATTTCACGTAATAGCCTACGTATTTTATTATAATAATAATAATAATAAATTATTATAATAATAATAAAAAAGGTTAAATTTTAAATTTCTATGTAATAGGTATTCATAAAGTAATAACTGAATTTGAAGTTATAAGATGTAAAAAACAAAACTTTAAAATTTCTAATCATAAAACTTGACAAATGACTACCTCGCATAATTATGACAAAAATTTTCAATAAATTCACGCGACACATTCGTTTATTTAAATTTGTGAGATTGTATCACGTGAAATTATTATACACTTTTTAAATTAATTATTCCCTTCGTCACATGTATTTTTACCTACTTTTCATTTTGGGATGTCTCACGTATTTTTATTCACTCCATTAATGGTAAAAATACATAATATTTTATTACCTACTTTTTACAATCCCAACAACTTTACTTACTTTTTTTACACTTTATATATCATTCCCAACAAATTTATTTACTTTTTCTTTTAAATTACTAATTTATCCCTATTTTTTTCTTACATTATATATTAAAAAATAACATGTCTTAATCTCCGTGCCCGTACATATGGGTAAAAATACCCGGGACGGAGGGAGTATTATTTTTGTTATAAAATATTATCATTTTCTGTATAAAATGTTATCACTTTTCATTTATATTATAAATTGTTCATGAAGTGTCATTATCAATTTTCATTAATTAAGTATAACTTTTCACTATAAAAATTACTCCATCCGTCCCACAATACGTTTCACGTTTACTGTTCCACGTTCTTTAAGAAAAGTTGCTGCACTTTTTGTCAAACTTTATTGACTTTGGAGGGTATTGTAGTATTTTTGGGTAATAAAAAGTATAAAGCAATGATATGTGTGTGAAAAATGAGTGACAAATTTGAAATTAAAATAACTTTTGTGGTTGTTGGATAAAGTGATTTTTTTTAAGATGTGAAGAGTATTGTGCAACAAACAAATGAGAAAAATGTGAAGAATTTTGTGGGACTGAGGGAGTATCACCTTTTATCCATTTCATATAAATCATTACGTGAGACATTCTCATACAAATTTTTGCTTTAAATTTTGGATTTCTAAACTCATGCCGCATTTTAAAAATCACCAATTATACATTTATAAACTTATTAATTCTCATTTTTAAAATATTCAATCTCCTCCATTGTTTAATTTATACATGTATCTCCACATTTCCTACACATTGAAATTTTCAAACACCAACCGAACCCAAAACAATCATACCCGAATTGGTAATATTAGCTACTCTCTCCCACCCAATGTTACTATAATATTGAATTTAATAAAAGTTATTTTTACCAATAATTCTAGAGTCACACTGATGTGCACCGGGTACACCGATTCACCTAAAAAGTTTAAATCATTTAATTAAGATAGGATTATTCTCCATCATTGGATCATTTCAAAAAATTTAATTGAAAATTAAAATCTGGTAACCTATTTATTTTCTTTTATTCACAAATTATCGTAATATATCTCAATTATTGTTACCGAAGATTTGGGATACTGTAACTATAGTTGCGGTTGAATTCACTGATCTCCATTGCTATGGCAACAGCAAGCTTAGTCATCTCTACTAAGTCGCATTCTCTTAGTCGAACATGAATGACAAGTTTATCTGAACTGATTATGTGAGTATTCTCTCAGTCGGACATGAATGACAAGTTTATATGAAGTGATTATGTGTATGTTTTCGGGTGATCATACAATTTATTTCCTTTAATTGTCAGCAACGTTGAGCTTGGAACTGCATATTTATTTCAATAGCTTTGGTTGGGAAAATACTTAATTACTCCTTAAAGCAAAAGGGAATATTTAGTTTCTCTTATTGTTTTTTTTTCCTGTTATGTGATGTTGAATTTGGTAGAGATGACTCGAGGGTATTTTCAATAATTGATGATCACCACGACACCACCTAAAGCAAACGAGGTTTTTCATTATCTTTTCTATGTTTTCTCTGTTCTTCTTTTTGAGAAATTTATTCCCACTCAGAGAAAATTGGTTTTTTTTTTTCTTGTGCGTATAAATCAATTTTATTGTTCATAGTTTAGCAATTTAATTTCGAGATTGTTAAGTCTTCGGGGACATGAGTTGCACACTTTATGATCGGAATTTTCGAAGTCAAGAATATTAAGGCACATCTTCATTTGGGTAATTTCGAAAGACATCATCAGTCTCTCTAATAAGTATAAATCTGAAGGGTGAGAAATATGTAAGGCTATGGATTTCTTTGGAGAAAATATTAATTTTGGTCCTGTATCTTTTACCAAATCCAATTTTAGTCCTGTAACTTTTAATATTTTCAATTTTCGTCCTTTTAGTTTCAATTTTGATTCTGTAACTTTTAAAATTTCAATATTTAGTCCTATAAGTTTCAAATTTAGTCCTATATCTTTTTGAATTATCAAAATTAGTCCTACTATAAATTATATTATATTTCAAAAGATACTGGATTAACTTTGATAATTCAAAAAGATATAGGACTAAATTTGCAACTTATAGGACTAAAATTGAAAATTTAAAAGTTACAGGACTAAAATTGGATTTGATAAAAGATACGGGACCAAAATTGATATTTTCTCGATTTTTTTGCATCATCTCAAAGTCCTTGCTCCTAATTTCCATCTCTGTTTATTTTGTAATCCACTTGTGCTCATATTTGATGATTGCAGTTTTAAGGAGTGTTTTAGCCCTGACTCTTACTCAAGTCGTGAGTTACTTTCTTTAAAAAATCGAACTTGAGTTGATTGTTGGAGGAATAAGACAGGGATTCAGCAGGGGTTATGAGAGGATTAAAAGCTTGAGAAGATGTGGTTTAATGATGGAAAATTTTACAGCATAAGGCAGGAATTTAAATACACGTATTTCATGAGATTTGAGAAAATTAAAATAGTTTTTTTTAATTAAAAATAATATATATCGATAACCTGTTAAAAATGTGATTTTTCCTTAGGTGCATCAGTGTACTTGGTGCACTACAGAATAACCCATAATTTTATTTACTTTTTTGAAGTGTAATGTATAATCTTTTTAGATAATAAATATTACTCTCTCCATTCCATAATTATTATCATCGTTACTATTATTGTAGAGATAAAGTTTAAGAAAAGTTATTTTTTAATTAATTGACTTTTTATGGGTAATGTGACATTTTAAGTAATAAATAAATTATAAAGTATATTAAGTGTGTTAGGTGGGCCATGAGTGCAGTTTTTTTTAAATTAAAATAATTTTTAGGGTTGTTGGTGAATATGAAATTTTCTTTTTTAGGTGGTGATACTTATTATTGGACGGATGAAAACAAAAAACAAGACACTTATTATGGAACGAAAGGAGTATAAAATATACTATGTGATTGAGGTGAAAGTAATAAATTTGTAATTAAAATGAAGAATTTTTAAAATTAGGATTTTTGATATAATATTCAAGAGGTGCAGCTTAGCGAATGAAAACAGAAATATGA
Organism: Pogostemon cablin; assembly: GCA_023678885.1. Taxonomy (NCBI): domain Eukaryota; kingdom Viridiplantae; phylum Streptophyta; class Magnoliopsida; order Lamiales; family Lamiaceae; genus Pogostemon; species Pogostemon cablin. The sequence goes on along the minus strand of CM042969.1, from coordinate 28,526,033 downwards.
ATTATAAAGTGTGACGGGAGAGTTTTTAGTACTACTAACTCAATAATAATAGCTTACAATTTTAAATATGTAAAAAATAAAAAAATCTGTGTGATTTTATTATAGATTTAGAATTATGTAGTAATTCATTATTTATTTTATTTGAATTTTAAAAAATCAAATTACTTGCACTAAAATTAAAATGACCCAATTTAAATCTTATTGACGCTACTTATCGAAATGACTATAACCAACAAATCCTAATTTTTTTTTAAGATCTACTTAAAACCAAAACAAACATCTTATATCCCACCTTACATCGCTTAAAATATTTAACTAACATATATTTTAACTAAGTAAGATTATAATTTTATATAAAAATATATTGTTCATCGATGATATGATATTGAGCGAAAAATTCCATTAAAAGAAGGAGAAAAAAAAATAAAAAATGTCACCTTAGAGTACATTAATTTTTTTTTTTTTATGTATATAAAGTATAAATTTGTATTGGTAATCTCCTTAGAACAGCGAATAACAAAATATGAACAAATAATTAGAAGGAAGATTTACATCTAATCTAATTTAGATAAACCATCATTAATTAGTTTTATGCATTAAACAAGCCAAATATTTTACAACATATTTTACAACAGTTGAATTGCAGTTCATTAAAAATGAAAAAAGAACTCAAGAGAATTGCATGAATGAAATTAATTAAATTCGAAAATTCATCATTTGCTTCGCTTATTGAAACTCATCTTCTCAAAGTACCTAATTGAGAGCAACGAAAGCGAAAGATTCACCTCATCCTTTCCCCACCGCGCCTTAGTATTCGCTGGCGGCGGCGGCGGCGGCGGCGACGGAGGAAGTGAATGCCACGTGGAAACCGAAGGCGGCGCTGAGGACGACGGCTTCAGTAGCGGCCATAGGTGGCTCGAGAAGAGGCGACGGAATCCACCGAGCCTCGTGACAACGGCGCGTAGTTGCATCGGGCTGCTGTGGTACTGCCTCGTGCAGATCAGCTCCCAGATCCGCTCGTCGTGCGCCGTGCGCCTCCACTGCCGGCTAACGCACGCCGCCTTGGCTAGAGTGCGCCCGTCGTCGACCCGCCGCAGCACCTCGTACAGCAGATTCTCGTCCATTAGAACGGCTTCTGCTGCTTTCGACATTTCTTCTGTATCTTGTTGTTTGATCTTCTTGTTGGCGTCGGTTTCGGAGACGGTGGAGTGGGCGTCGCCGGCAGCGAGAGGGCGTTTCATCGGCGGATGAGGATTTGGGGATCTGAGGTTTAGTTAATTGGGGGAAAATTGATGAGCAGAAGGTTGTGAATTGGTTTTTCGATAAGGTCAAGATAGGAAATGAGTGCTGGAGGACCTTTTGTGTTAGTGGTGAAATGACGCCCTTAACCCTTTACAATTAACTCCTCAACCTTTCAATCCAATCAGCCTTACTAATTTAAAATTAATAAATTTGATTTTTGTTTAATTAAATATATAGATGTTGCATGGGGGATTATATCTTTTTTTTTTTTTTTTTGGGATAGATGAGGTGTGAGATGGTCCTATATAATTACTTATATGAGACGGATAGAAAGTGATAATATTATCATTATTTTCGGTATAAAATGTTATCACTTTTTATTTAAATTATAAATTATTCATGAAATAATTCACTGCATCATTATCACTTTTTATCGATTGAGTTTTATTTTTCATATTATTACTTTTTGTTTAAAAATAATAAATTTGATTTTTGTTTAATTTGTCTTAAATAGTATATAGATGTTGCATGGGGATTATTTTTTTAGGGGTAGATACAATTGAAAATGATAATATTATTATCATTTTTACTATAAAATGTTATCACTTTTTATTTATACAATAAATTCTTTATAAAATAGTTTACTGCATCATTATCACTTTTCATATTATTACTTAAACGATCTCACATACGTCTTAATTTTTTTAGTTATGCCGTTAAATACACCTCATATTCAAATTCCTAATCATAATTAAATGGTAAATATTTTAAGAAAATATTTTTATAAATTATTTCATGATGAATAATTAGTATAATAAAAATTGATAATATTTTTAATAAAAATTAATATAATTAATTAAGAAAATATTACATTCGTCCGTCGACAAGGCAATATATATTTGTTTTTTACGTGAATTAAGAAGTATTATTATTTAATGTGTAGTATGTAGTATTATTAATGAAATGTGTGTGCCTCATATATTAATTATATTAGTGATGTGTGAGGGTCTCATGTTTCTAAAATGGAAATGTGACCTTTTGGTGCGGGTCTGGATCTCCTGTGTCACTTTGGTGTGACATCTCTTGTGACACTCCGTTGGATGAGTGACACGTAAGAGAGAAAATAGAAACTATACCCTAAGTCAACCAGTCAACTCTTGGGGCAAGGAATTGAATTTCTCCACCTCCGTGTCATTCCATAAGCAGGTGTTACAGACCAATGTGTCACAGAACATCCCGTGCCCTTTGGTGCAAATGCCCAAAATGACAAAAAATATACCTTGCCAGCGGACGAAGGGAGTATAAAATAGTAGACAATCTCACGTAAGTGTTGCTCTAATTAGAATAGGTGAAGACTTTTGTGAGACAGTCTTACATAAGAACTTACATGAGACGGATAAAAAGTGATAATTTTTATAATGAAAAGTAATAATATTATTTCATGAAAAGTAATAATATTTTATAACGAAAGTGATAAATATTTTAAAAGGTTAATTATACTGTGCACCCTAAGATAGGGTGTACCCACTTTCAAAAACGTATACAAATATAAACAAAAACATATATAATTATGAACAAAAATGTATACAGTTTAATTGTTAGTTTTTTTTAATGAAAAATTGAGTGAAAAAAAATACTCCATCCGTCTCATCCTAATGGTTACATATTTTTATTTTGGGCGTCCCATCCTAATGGTTACATTTCCATTTTTAGCATATGGGGCCCACACAAATTAATTACTTCTCTCTTCATGGGCCCACATATCCCACTAATACACCTACCTACTTTATATTAAATTATTATTTCTCTCACCTCAATACACATTAAAATACTATATTCATTAATCCACGTGCAAAAAGCAAACGTAACTATAAGGACGGGACGGAGGGAGTATACAATTATTTAAAAAATATGTATATACACTATTGAATAAAAAGTTATACACATATGAATGCTAGTTTTTTTAATGAAAAATTTAGTGTGAAAAAAATATACAATTATTAAGAAACACGTATACAAAATAGAATAACATGTAGTATACAAAATAAAATAAAAAATTATACACATATGTGTACACCTTTATAGATGCACCTAATATCAACAAGAAGGGGCGGTGCCGGGGTGCCGCCGCATAGAACCCCACTCCGGCGAAGACCCCATATCTTTTTTATTATATATTAATATATGTGTTTATAAATATATATTCAATAGTAAAAAACAGAACTAAAATAGTAAGCAGATCATTTGGCATTGCCTTATAAAATTAGAATCCATTTATTTAATCAATAACTCACTCACACAGTTCACACACTATATTTTGAACTTATTTTATTAAAATCAATCTTTTTTTATTAAAATTAATTTTTTCCACATTAAATTATTTAAAAATATTTCCAAAACTAAGTATATATAACAAGATAACATGTATACTGATATTTCCCATACACACAAGATATTCATGGTATATATAACATTTTGAAATTAAAATAACTTTTGAGGTTATTAATTGATGTGATACTTATTTATCGGTTCAGTAGACATGTATCACTCATTTAACGCGTCTAACAAGAAATGTAACACCAAGTGTAACAGAACATCTAAGATCCTTATTATTTGGGTGATAAGAATAAATGTGGAACAAACTAAAATATTAAGTGTAAAAATAAATATATGAAACGAAGGGAATAATTTTTTATATAAATAAAGGCCTAAAAATATTATCGCACATGCCCGCCCTGATATCAACTCATTTTAAAATACGTGAGACGGTCCACAAGAAATATCCATTAGAATAAGGACAATTTCTTATGAGACACATGTATGTAAAATAAATAAATAATTAAATTATTTAAGGTAAAATTTTATGAGATGGATATCACTTTTTTCTTCATTAAATATAAGAAGACATCACTTTAAATAATTCAAATAGTAATAATAGTTTCAAAACAAAACCATTATACCCTAAAATCAGACAAAGAACATGATCGTTGAAACAAAACCACATGGATCAGAGCTGAGACAACAATCATGCCAAGACACAAAATAAACTTGTGTAGTTGCAACTTACAATCACACTTCAATCACCAGATTACCACTAAAATTAAAGAAATGCATCAAGAATTTAGAATAGCACAAAATAATACTCCAAGAAAATGTAAAAAACACCACATTTTTCCACTTAGATTACAACACTGCAACATTCATCCTTATTTTCTTGTTCATCCAATTCCACAGCGGCAAATTCATCCCTCACCCTCACACTCCCTCCGCCACCATTCCGGCCCTTATACCTCCGCGCCACCCATCCATACACCACGAAATTGACGGCGTTAACTGCCGTCAATATCCAGTAAAAATAATCGAGCCTACTCGAGTCGAGATCATCCCTCAACCACCCATCCTCATCTCCACCCGTTGCTCTCTCAACAATCTTAACAATGGCCGTGCTCATCCAACTCCCTAACCCGATCTCACTCAAGAACAACGCGCTGCTTATGCTCCTCGTCCCCTCCGTCGCCTCGTCGTAGAAGAACTCGAGCTGCCCGACGTAAGTAAAAACCTCAGCCATTCCCAGCAGAAAACACTGAGGGAATAGCCAAAAAACACTCAAACGCCCTGGATAGTACTCCCTCCGTTTCTTCTCCACCAATGCAGCTGAACTCATGGCGAATATGGACACAAAGAGGCCGACTCCCATCCGCTGCAACGAGGTGATGCCACGCGGATGGCCGGTCTTGCCTCGGATGTAAGGTACCATTAGTCTTTCGTAAATAGGGACTAGGATCAGCGCGTTTATGGCGCTGAAAACGGGGGTCGAACCGGTTGGAATCTTGAACCGGGGGCCTAGCTTTCGGTCCATGATCATTGCTTGGCCTATGAAGAAAGTGGAGAGCTGTGAGAAGGAGATTGAGAGAGCTATGGTGGACACCCAAACGGGTAGGATCCTAATGAAACACTTGAATTCTTCCACTTGTGTTACACTGCAGATTCTCCATCTGTTATCTTTCTTGCAATCTGGAACAGTTATTACAGCTGCTTTGTCCAAGAATCTGATCACAATTCACAACACAATCCATGTGTTAGCTATTATTGCAGAATGTGGACAAAAAAACAGTCATGTAATGAGGTTTTAATGAAACACAAACCTATATTGGTTAGTATGACTCAATTTTTTAGGTCTATGAATGTTTGATTCCTTACTTCCAACTTCATAAAGATCAGCTTCATTTGGCACTCCAACACCCTTCAAGTGATTGTTCACCGAGACGACAATCACTTGAACGAATCGAGTGAAAACACTCCCCGTCGGCTTCTGATACCGATACTTCATGAAGCCGGCGGCCAAGATTAGGATCGACACAATCATTAGCCCTGCGGGCACTCCAAATCCCCAACTCCACCCGAACTCGACTTGCACATACACTAAAAGAGTGATGCCTAAAAGGGCTCCCATGTTAATAGCAAAGAAAAACCAGTTAAAAAATGCATATTTCTTCTGAGCCTCCTTCTCATCAGCTTCATCAAACTGATCTGCACCGAACGAGGAAACGCACGGCTTGATCCCGCCAGTCCCCAGTGCTATAAGTGCCAGAGCGCAGTAAAGGAAGGCCGTCTGTGAAGTGGTGGCCGGAATGCACGGTCTCTTGGCACAATGAGGAGGTCTTAAGCTATCTATGGATGCTGAAAGTGCCAACAACACCATCCCCTGATTAAAAAAAGGAGCAACCGTTCAATTTTGGGACAAAAACGAAGTTCCCACTACACGAAGATGATCTTACTAGCTCACCGCTGCGTAGATGCAAGAGAAGACGATGATGGTCCGAAAACGGCCCAAGTAGGCATCAGCAAGGAAGGCTCCAAGCAGTGTAAGAACATAGGCAGCTCCAATCCAATCAGTAACATGAGTAGCTGCTTTTGGAAATGGCTGATGCATCTCCCTCACTAGATATGACACCATGTTTACAGCTATTGCAAAGAATGCCAACCTCTCTGCCACCTCATTCACTGTTGTAATAATATCATACATAAATGGATACATATATAGTCAATTCTTGAATCTTGATCACAAAATTTAATATTTAGAAAACATTATTAATGAAGAACCTATGATGAAAGGGGAGGCTTTCCATCCACCAGTTGTTTTCTTATCTGCAATCCTCCCTTTATAATCCACACATCCATTGGAAACCAACGTCGAATCCACTTCGTCCTATCGAAAAGTATAACCATGAGTTGAGTCAGAAAGAAAACAAGATCATAAATGGAACATCATATGCAAATATGATGAGAGCTAGTAGTACACCTTCATGTTACGCTTGTTCGACACCGAAATCTTGCCCACGGATCGCTCTGTTTCCATTCCTCAGAAGCTTCCCTGTAGATGTCTATGTATATATAGACATGTGATGTTTGATTTGGTCTTTTTACAAGTCAAAATTCTTGGATTTTAGTAACTTAGTTTATTGATTCTCATTTGACTAGCATTCTTGAATCATAGGCGGCAACATTTTTGATATTTTAATGTTTTAATCCTTGAATCTGCCGTCCCTGCATTCAGAAACATTCATGCATGCATGAAAGGCAATGAGTTGTATAATTTAAGGTTGTAATAACAGATTTATAAAATAAGATTTAGATAATCATTTCTAGGTATGTATGAAATTCTATAGCTAGTTAAATATTAAATCATTACTTCTACAAGTTCAGTTTTATAATTGAGATTCTTACTTGCCAGATTCATGATACATAATTAAAGATTAAAAAACCAACATTTGGATACCAAAATATTACTATATCTTGATCAACTTTATCAGAACAACATAATTGTTCAATTAGGAGTATATGAAACCACAAATCAAATGCAAATTGCTTGAAATTAATACTATATACTATATTTATAAAATGTTACTTATTTCATTAGTTTTAAATGATCATGAAACAAGGGTTATTTTCCAATAAAAGCCTAATAAAAAAACTTGATCATACTCTCCCTTGGTTTGCAAATAGATTCCAAGGGCTTAACCTTAGGTATACTAAACCCAGTGCCTTCTGTCATGTCCACCAAATCATCACCAACTCTCTTCCACTCGAAAGCCTGAATCATCGTCCCCAGCACCAACCCGAGAACCTTCGTTCCAACTCCCCCGCCCGGGCATTTACGCCTACCAGCGCCAAACGGCATCATGAATCCCCCTTCCACCCCATTGGCATGCCTCTCAGGGATGAAATTTGTAGGCTCATCCCAAATTCTTGGATCCCTATGAATGGCCCATAAATTCACTAGCAACATTGTTCCCTTTGATATATCATAACCACATACTTTGCTGTCATCTGAGGCCTCATGAGGTATCAGAAACGGCACCGGTGGATACAGACGTAGGGTCTCGGTTATTACGCTCTGTAGGTAAGTCAACTTGGGCAAGTCCTGCTCCTCCAAGAGACGATCCGATGGAACGTTTGCATCTATCTCGTCTTTTATCTTGTTCATGCTCTCAGGATGGTTAAGCAGTAGAGACATCGCCCACTCCATGCTTATTGACATCGTGTCCGTGCCAGCAATCAGCAACACCTGTCCACACAACACACATTCCTTAGCTCACTACACACATAGAACCCAAAGTTAAGTTTCTTATAAATAAAAAACACACTGGTGATGCTACGCATCACCAGTGTGCAGTCTGGCAGACACTTCTGTCGTGTCTGCCAGACTGTCATATCAGCAATAAGACAACACAAGAAACGTCATAAACAGAACAATTGTAGTCATTACAAGTATGATTCCTTTGATGAGCTCGCCTGTGTAATACTCGGGCTCGTTCTCTTGAAGAGACAACAAGTGTGCTATCATAGTGTTCCCAGAGCACCCCTGTTTGGCCAAATCGCGACGTTCGTTCACTAGATCCTGCATGAACTTATCGAGCTTCTCCATCAAACCCGCAAATCGTTTTTCAAGTCCCTGGAAATCAAACCATTGTAAGAAAGGCAAGAGATCACCTAAATTAGTATTCCCACTATACTCGAGCATCTCCCTCATTATAAACCTCACTCTCCTAGCTTCCTCTGCATCTTCCACATTCTCTCCATAATATCTCTTCCCAGCTATACTCATCGACAGCACATTAAAAGCAAGCTCCACGAACTTCGACTTCAAATCCACCCTCGTAGACCCACCCTCAAGCTCCGCATTGCAACAAAGCTCCTTCATCACAAGCATGAGCTCACTTCTCCTCGTGCTCGTGAACATGGCGATCCGAGAAGGCGAGAAGATCTCGAGGGTGGCAAGACGACAGATTGCGCCAAAGTTCGCCGTAGGGGGCTATGCTCAAGGTAGTGTAGTTGTAGCTAAAATGCTTGGTGGAGAGGGTGGAAGGGCGGTTGGCGAAAACGACATCGTTCTTGGTGAAGCATTCTTCGACAGCGGAGGGAGAGGTGAGCAGCAGGACTCTACGGACGCCAAGTTGAAGCGACAAAACATCGCCGTACTTGGCAGAGAGAGCTTGCAGAGTTTGATTCATTGGTTCTTTGATCAGATGAAGATGGCCTATCAATGGAAGTGAAGGGGGGCTTGGAGGATGATTCTTTCTTTGTTTTTTCATCACAAAATGGGCTAATATGAGTAGGGAAACTAATGGGAGTATAGTGGAAAACAGAGTGATTTCCATTTCTGCAACAATTTGAGCTCTGCAAATTGTATATAGTATTATTTATGTATATATAGTTCTGTTGAAAGAGTGGAACAAATTAAAGTCTTGAATCAAAAGGGGCAATATTATAACATTATTTAGGGCCCTACAAACAGAACCCAACCATGCATGCACTTCTTTAATTTCCTACAATATTTTAAATTCCATATTTCTTACAATTAGTTACTTCAGTGGAGCAAGTGGTGATCTAAAATTAGACATTTGGAAAGTTTATGGTCTGAATCTGCACATGATGAACTGCTTTTTCTTGTTAAAATTGGTTTTAATCTTTAGGGCTTAGAATATAATAAGTACTTGTATGTTTTTAGACACGTTTGACATGTGCAAAACTGCAGAACTGTCAACATTGCAGCAAAATGATGTCTCTAATCCTGTTTTATTGGGCACTAACATGCAAAAAATTACATGTAGTTAGGGACTGATGCAACAATTTGATTTAAATAATAAATAGTATATAGTATCATTATTTGAGTTTCAAATCCGTGTGTGCAATCATGAAAAAGTGGAATATCGAAAACAAACAAATTCTTACACCGATCAAATCTACACATGGGAACCACCATACCCATAATTTGAAGATTGATTGGACCTATTTCCATTGTGGATCAAAATAATTGAAGTTTCAGAAGTATTGATTATATATACTTTGGTGGAAGGCTTTTATTACCATTACTACAGTCTTATCACACACACAGTACTCTAAGCACGTAGTGGAAAATGTGTTCTGATTTTTGTGTCTTTCTAGTGTATTATCTCGTGTGACACCTTGTTGGATGAGTGATCTACGAAAATTAGTCGGTGAAGCTCAAATACTTGGTGTTGAAAGGAACACGATGCAAGATTTCGGAATCTCCAAATAGTCGTTGTTTGATTGGTGGGATTGCAAAAATTTTGTCCTTTGAACAAGTGATGGTGGTTATTGTAAGAAAGCACTCAATTTCTTTACACATTTCTTATAGCATATATATTTACTTTAAAGATTTGTGGTTGGGTCATGTTCCCTTACCTAATGCATGCATTCTCCATTTCATTAGATTATTATATTTACATTGTCTTCATCATATTCACTCATGTCTTAACAGCATTTGCTCGGAAATGTTTAGCAAGAAAAATGGACCTAATTAACATCTTCAATTATATTATTTTCAGAAAAGAATGAAAGAAAAAACTAGTGTAACAAGTATATAAATGATGAATAATCACCCGAAAGATATCACACCGTTGTGTTACAGGAAATCTATACTGGATGAACGTGGCCGATACAACGCCTCTAGTGGGATGGCTTTCGATAAAGTAAGGCCAGCAACTTCTTCCAAATCCACCAAACTATGGCCTACTCTTTCCCAATCAAAGCACTGCAAGAAAGTACCTAATGTCAATCCCATCAACCTCATGCCCATACCCGAACCCGGGCACGCCCTTCTTCCCATTCCAAATGGGACGAAGCGAAACCCATCATATCCGGCTTCATAATCCTTAAACCTCTCCGGCTTAAACAATTCAGGATCTTCCCATAGATTAGGGTCCCTGTGAATGGCCCAAGCATTGACCAGCAATGTTGTACCTCTAGGAACATCGAAGCCCCTGACGTTGCAATCTTTAGATGAGTAATGTGGGACGAGTAGTGGTCCAACAGGGTACATTCTTAGTGTTTCATTGATTATGCAGCGTAGATACGGTAATCTTGGAAGGTCTGAATCCTCGAGCAATTTCCCTGGCACGATGTTTTCATCTATTCAGTAGGAGTGACATTGCCCATTCCATGGTGAGAGCTACAGTATGTGTACCAGCAGTAAACATTGGCTGCACCCAATATAGTAGAACAGAGAGTTAGATTCATCACTAAATACATATAAACCAGTGGCCTTTTCGAAGCCACATTTGAAGCATTTTATGGCATGCTCTGCTTCATTCTGTATATAATTACAATGATAACATTGGCATTCATTCTCTATTTCATTTTGTATTTATCATGTGTAAAATGACGTAATGAGAAATTAAACATTGTGTTTCTAAAACAAGATAACACAAAAACAAAGTAAAAGTCTCACCAAAATGAGTCCCTTGAGAATCTCATCTGTATAATACTCTGGTTCAGCTTGTTGCACCAACAACAATTCTTGAACACATGTCTTTTTCGCCTCAGTCGAAGAACACTGGATCTCCCTGCGACCTTCCTCGATCAATCCCTGCAAGAAATTATCCCTTTTCTTATGCAAATTTTCAGTCTTCCTCTGAATCCCCATAAAATCCATCCACTTCAAAAATGGAAAATAATCACAAACATCCAAAATCTTGCTAGGTCCAAACATCTCATCCATCATATCTCCACGTTTTCCAGCAACAATCACCATAGCCACATTATAAACCAATTCGAAAAACACACTTTTCAGATTCACTCTCTTCCAACCCTTATGATCAGAGCCAACAAGCAATCTTTGCACCAAGAAACGAGTTTCTTCACATCGAGAGGCAGATGATTGCTGAAGAGCAGCAAAGGAAAACAATTTGGCTGTGGTTATACGACGGAGATTTCTCCAATGATCACCGTATGGAGAGAACCCAATGGTGCTGTAATTGTATCCAAGAATTCGGGTGGCAAAGGATTCAGGCCGGTTAGCAAAGACAATATCATTCTTGGAGAAGCATTCTTCAGCTGCAGAGGGAGAGGACACGATGAGGATAGGTAGAGAGCCAAAGTAAAGATACATCACGTGGCCGTAATTCTTGGAGAGCCCGAGGAGAGCACAGTGGGGCGCGGCGGTGAGGAGGTGGAGGTGGCCGCATAGTGGTAAAGAAGGCGGCCGTGGAGGCAGATTCCTGCGTTCACCTGAGATCAAATGCCTCAAGATAAAAAAGATGGAAACAATGAGCACCAGTAAGCACAAGATCAAGGTCTCCATTTTCAATCAAGTAGATTTTCAAATCCTAGATGAGAAATAGAACTAAATTTATAGTAAACTGATGTAAGTTAACATGTCATAAACGTGATATTGCTGATAACTAGTATAAATCTGGAAAATCCAATGTCAGTTTTTTATAATACACGAAATCTTTGCACGAGATGCTCTGCAGATAAAATCGGTATTTCTACTTTGAACACGTTTGTACATATGGATATGATGATTGAATAGGAATTTCAACGACTTCCAAGCCAAATTGGGATTCTTATGCAGTTCAATTATATCCTAATTAAAAGCTCTGATTCAAAAATGGCGTCTTGAATCATGATATTAACTGTCACCACTCACCATCAAGATCTTTAACTTAGAAAGAGAGCAATATCGTAGTCCCATTTCACATTGGCATTTCGTCGAACAGATGAAGTACATGCCGTACACGTCTAATGCATGCTACTGAATTAAAGAAGAAGGGAGATGATCCGTTGTAGATATGCCGTATGCGTATTTTAGAGCCAATCAGATATCCCCAAGCATCAATGGTTAATGGAGCAAGAAAAGAAAATTACATGGGGTTAACCAGCGATTTGCCCTTTAGTGTAACATTTGAATTTAAATACTTTTTCCAAAATTTGAAAATATAATAATGTTTAAACAATAGAATAGTGGATTATTTTGAGATGCATGGGGAATTTATAGAGTAAAATTTAGGGTATATTAGGTAGTTATTGAATTTATTTTTAATTATTTTATTTATTAAGTAATGGGGATTAAATAAAAATATAATATAACGATTTAAATTATTTTGGTTCACTATAGTTTAACTCTAAAATAATACTTCATTCGTTTCAAGAGATAATTCAGACATTTGTTGAATTTAGTAGATTTAAATATGAATATCAGAAATTGATCAAATTCAATTCCGAAAACAATCTCATAATCGCACCAATGCAAGTATGTGCCACCGTTTTGGCTCCTCTAATGTATTATTGCTCTTGAGGGTGGACAGAGCTTTGTTTAAGTTTATATTATTCATCATCACTTCTACATCTTCTACGTGTAAGTTCGAGTGAATCTCAATAGATTGTGGGACGAATATCATCAAATTAATTGGACAATTCAGTAAAATAACCAAAATTTTCAATCAGCAAACCTTAAATAAATTATACATATAAAGCTTACCGACACAATTTCTACACTCATGACTCAATAATTAAACTTGAATATGCATTAGTATTCACAATTTTATCTAATACAATCAATTAATCATGAATCCCCAACCAGAAAGCTCCCACACACGCGCATTCATCAACATACAGGCACGCATATGGAAGAAGAGTAAGAGAATTAAGCACTATAGCAACAACGGAACTTTCTCGGATTCTTGAAAGAGAGAAACTAGTGCGAGGATTAAAAAAAAACCCTAACCAAGATTGAGGGACTATGAACACACCAGGAATTGATCACACGCACTTGAAGGTAGAATCTCACGCATTTGGAGAATCGCCAGCACTCCGGATTGATCTCCCGCACCAAATCGCCCGTACTCCCAGCGCTGCGCTGTGGAAGAGAAACACACACTCGTAGGTGGAGAATGTGTTTTGAATTTTTTTAAAAATTTATCTATGACCCGTTTTCTTATGAGTAGATCCGGGCATATATAATTAGATCCGTGTGTCCGGACACACAAGAGCCTCACTCTAATTTGATTCTGTTAAAAAGAAAAATTAAATTGATGTTGAAGCATTTTTAGCTTCAAGATGAGTCATGTGGATGTCATGAGCATCGAAATATATTTTAAACGGTTAAGATAATTTCGAAATATAAGCATTTCAAGATGAGTTAATGAACTTCAAGTGGAAAGTAAATTCAATCAAAATTGCAAATGTTATATAAGTGTAGAAGATTTGGGATATTAATTAATGAGGTGTATTTAATAAAATATGGTAGTTTTAAAAATATTTTAATCATATATGATTGGTGCATGAATTATTAACTAAATAAGTAGAGTCGCCACTAGTATTGGTGTCTCTATTGTTGTCACAGAAAATAATTTAACAAACGCCACCGTAAGTGGCGCCTCTTGCCTTCTTCAATCCCATATAATTTAACATGTAGTTGCATATACTCAGCAATTAATTAATGTGATAATATGCCCTCATCAGCAACATACTAAGTTCACTTACAAATTATTAAATTATTACTTTAATTATTATAAAAATTTTGATTAATTTGAAATTAATAAAACACAATTATTACTCAATTAATACTTACAAACCAAATTAAATTTTATATTTTCTGTTTTCGTCCATCCCACATTAAATTTTATCACTTAAAAAAATCATGTTAATACTTAATCTCAAAAATACATCTTAATTATAAATTATTGTTCTTGCCTAACACACATAACATACTCCCTCCGTTCCGTCATAATATTTACGTTTGCTTTTTGTACGGGGATAAGAAATATATATTATTTTAATGTGTATTGAGGTGAGATGAATAACATTTTAATGTATAGTGAGTAGTTGTAGGTGGGTCCCATTGAGATATTTTAATTGTTTTGTGTGAGTCAGGGAAATTTAACAATTAGAATAAGACGTCAAAATTGAAAATATGTAACTATTAGGATGAAACGGAGGGAGTATTTTATAATTCATTTATCGATTAAAAATATTGTGTTAAGAAAAAAATTTTTTACCAACTTTATTGAATTTTAGAGGTTAACACAGTATTTTTAAGTAATAAATAAATTATACTCCGTATATTAGGTGTGTTAGGCGAGAGAGTAATTTATAATTAAGATGTAATTTTGAGGTTAAGTATTACTATTTTAGGGTATTTTTGGGGTATATCTGGTGCACCGATGCATCCTCAAGGTTTATAGCTTTAATGTACTCCCTCCGTCTCATCCTAATGGTTACATATTTTCATTTTGGGCGTCCCATCCTAATGGTTACATTTCCCTTTTTAGCATATGAGACCCACACAAATTAATTACTTCTCTCTTCATGGGCCCACACATCCCACTAATATACCTACCTACTTTACATTAAATTATTATTTCTCTCACCTTAATACACATTAAAATATTATATTCATTAATTCCCGTGCAAAAAACAAACGTAACAATAAGGACGGGATGGGGGGAGTAGGGTAGAATATAAATTACTTAATTTATAAAGTTAGTTACTAATTTAAATCTAAAGGTGAAGATTAAATAACATAAAATTTAACGGTTTAGATCTTACAGGTGCACCCTAGTAAAATTCTGAAATTTAATGTAGGACGAATAAAAATGGAAAGTATAAAATTTAATATGATTTGAAAATAATAATTGAGTAATGACTTTGTTTTATTAATTTCAAATTAATTAAATTTATTATAATAATTAAAGTAATAATTTAATTTTTGAAAAATTGTAGTAAGTGATATTAGTACATTGCTAATGAGAGCATATTATCACATTAATTGCTGAGTATATGTTCGTGCATATTAATTGGGTTGAAGGCAAGAGGCACTTATGGTGGCGTTTCTTTAAAGTCGCCACTCGCCAAGCGCAATGATGATGTTTTCTATGGCATCAATAGAAGCGCCAGTACTAGTGCAAATCATGTAATAATCATATTTGATTAAAATACTTTTAAAACTACTACTCCCTCCGTCCCAAAATTGATTGCACACTTTCCACATTTATCCGTCCCAAAATAGATTGCACCTTTCCAAAAAAGGAAAAATCACATCAATACCCACCCCTAAAAGTTCATCTTAATTACAACTTTACCACACTCACCTAACACACATAACTTACTTTATAATTTATTTATTACCTAAAAATACCACAATACCCCTAAAAAGTCAACATTTCTTAAACTCCGTATCTACAGTAACAGTGCAATCAATTTTGGGACGGAGGGAGTATGTTTTAATAAATACTCCAATTAATGAGTTTCAAAATAGAATTCAGGCTAAATAGTCTAGGTGTAAGAGCTTCGACATGTGATAAGTGAAATTTGAGAAGACTATATTTCATCTCATAGTGTTGAAGTTTCAAAATATTATTATACTCATGAGTTTCGAAATGAGACGATGAGCTTCAGCATTAAATAATGAGTTTTGAAATTGTGATAGATCCTATTTATATGGGCTCAACACACTCTACTCGACATAAGGTAGAATGGGTCTAAAGGCTCGTTAGGGCCCAAACCTAGGCCCTACATCACGACCTACACCAAGGATCGACATCCCTCGGGTAGATCGGTCAATACCGAGCTACTATTGATGAGATGTGCCTGAGCATGAAGTCAAGAACCCTTAACCTTGAAGGGGACCATTCAACTTGCATAGATTATCCTCACCTTCTCACATAGTCCTCATCTAATATAACCATGGTTTAGCAAGTATTAATGACGATATCACGTGTATTTAATGCACTAAGATCAGACTAAATTGTCCTTATATTACATCTCATATAAATAGCATTAACATGCTTGGAAAAAAAAGAACTCTCGTGCATTTACTCATAAATCCCGAACTTCTCTTGTAAACTAGATTTACATCATAAATTTTTGTATATCATCAGTAGGGATGTTAAACAAGCTAAACCTGAACCTATAGGACCAGATCTATAGGGCTACGGGTTAAACAGGCCACGGGTTAAGCGGGCCATGTTAAACGGACCGTCATTTATGCGAACCTAACCTTAACCCTAGCAGGCTTCGGGCTAAACGGGCCACTAACGGATCGCTGAATAAAAAAATATTACTTTAATCTGAAACATAATTAAACATTAAAAATGCATCAAATGTTGTTCTAACATTAATAATGAACTATAAATTTATAAGTTTATACGTAAAAAATAAAAAAGAATTTTAGGATTCCAAATGCGTTAATATTATTTGTGAATTAAGATAGTTTATTTTCAATATTACTTTTTAAAATGTCTCACATACTTTATTCTTAAATTATTTTATTTTAAAATGACAAACAAACAAAAAATGTATTAAATTAAAGGGTATTAAATTACTATTAGGTATAATTATCAATAGAAATTATTTGTTAACATAAAAAATATTATTAATTTTAATAATTGAAGTATATTATTAATTAATTTTTTATTATAAAAAAAATTAATCGGGCTAATTAGGCCAGCCCTATTAACTTACGGGCTAGCCCTATAGGACCTCGGGCTAATCGGTCCGGGCCAAAAAGGACCTGATTTAAATGGGTCACTACTTATACAAACCTAAACCTATATTTTTCCGGGTTAAATGGACCGGACCTACGGTCCCGGACCGTATTAACATCTCTAATCATCAGGGCCGATTCTAAAAATTTTAGTCCCTGAGTCGGAATTTGAATTTGGACCTTACTTTTAATTCTTTATAAATTTTATTTCAAATTTTGTATCTCTATAATTTATTCTTAATATTATCATAATATGTTATTAGAAATTATTGATTGATTATGGGAAAATTAAATTTAATGAAAATCGTAAAAAATAAATCATTAAGATAAAAAAGTTTTAATGGGATTGAGAATCCAACATGAAATTCCTTGAGATACTATCTCCTTCATCAACGTTTAAGCATCACATCTTCTAATAAAAATTGTAGATTATATATAAATAAGATATAATAAAATTGTTGGCCCCCAAAATTTATCAAATTTTTTGGGCTTGAGTCGATCGACTCGTTGGACTCATATAAGGACCGACCCTGTATATTATGTGATCTCTTTTAATTTAAACACCCTATAAGGGTATATATGATTGGAAGATGAACCATTGGGTTTTACATCATGAACCCGGTTTAGGTGTTTTATGTTAGACATTTTATAACAATCATGTTAATTACTATCCTCAAACAAAAATCGACCGTCTACATGAATGAAAAGATTACAGTCAAATATCTTTGTTTGGGTGTGGATAGCAATAGAAGAGTGGCATGATTGTGGGCAGAAACTAGGGATGGCAACGGGTAGGGTACTCGCTTATTTTGAGGTACCTGTACCCGTATCCGATTAAAAAACAACTACCCGTATCCGTATTCGTTCCATTTAAAAAATTTATTATGGTACCCGTACCCGTCCCATTACCGTTTAGCAATACCCGCGGGTACCCATACCCATTTAATATTCATTTATTTTATATATATTTATATTTTTTTATTGTCTAAATAATTATAATAATAAAAATCACATTATTATTAATTAAATATAAAATAAATATAATATAAATTCTATTATTTTAAATAAATATTTAATAAATATAATTAAATAAAACTTATAACTATTAATTAAATATATAAACCATCTTATAATATATAAATTATATAATATATATTAAATTTTATATAAAAAAATATATAATCGGGGTACCCGCGGATTTTGAGGCATTACCCGTACCCGTCCCAAACCTTAACGGGTATTTCTTACAACTACCCGTATCCGTCCCAAACCCGTTTACAACTACCCGTACCCTACCCATTAGGATTCAGGTAGATCGGGTACCCGGAAATACCCGTCCCATTGTCATCCCTAACAGAAACTCGTGAGTTTGTGTGTGAAAATGAGGAAGCAGCACTGATTTTCATTTTTCAACAAGCCAATGGAATCTCACAAGGAATCTGAGAGAGAGAGAGAGGGGGGTGGGGTAGGGGTTGGAGGGGGGGGGGTGTTGGCAGTCAACAAAACCCAAAAAAAAAAGGGTGTTTTCAGGTTGTCGAGAGGCAAATGATATATGCACCAAAAGCTGGTTACCAAACACGGCCTTCTTATACTAATCAATTCTTAATTAACATTAAACATGCCTCTTTATCATGCCTCCTAATTAATTACCCTATAAACTATTTCTGACCGTGCCAAACACCATCATTTGCACTTGCTTTATATCTCCTCCTTCGGACTTCACTAATTACAATTTTTAATTTAAATTTAGTTTTACATATTACAACCGATTTTAAAGGATTTACTATTTGATTGTGTGTCTGTAAGTGATATTTTTCATATCAATGTTGGAAATTAATCCATTAAACCTTAACCCTATTATGATTAACGAGATTTAAACTGTAAAGCGGAAGCGTACCTGATCCAATGAGTCTCTAGGCGGAACACGAACTCAGGATCAGTGGTTATATGGCCTTCCTCAACTAAGCCCTCCTAATTCCTTTATGGGACCGTAGTAATCCCTCCCGATGGGGAGAAGATAAGACAATGTGCGGCTTAGTATATTGGGGACCATAACCTGGGAGCCTTTATATACTACTTGACTAGACCACCCATAATCACCTAATCATGTAGTATTGGGTATCTACTCAATAAGCCCATATCATTTATTATTATAGCCCATGGACCTTTAACCTTAATTGGATCACTTAATTAAGTCCATAATATAATTGAATAGCTAATATAATTGTATAATAATATATTGCCCACAATTAGATTATAATGGAAATTAATAATTTCCAACAATCTCCCACTTGGGCTATATATTTTCCCAAAGTAATTATATCAAGAGTCCTTAGTTGCGCAACTTTATGCTATTCCTCTTTAGGCTATACTTAATAATCTGGTTCATCTCATATACTAATATGGAACTACCGCGGCATTCACCACATTATAAATCGTGGTTAAACCCCGACAATTACCATATCAATACACTCAATGACATAGATCAAATATGGTGAGTAGCATGGAAATTACATGAAAAATATGATCAACATCATGTCTATTTCCAACTGGTCCTACTTTAATCCTTAGTGAGATCAATTCATAATGTAAAATATTACAAAATGAAAAATTAACTTAAGTGAATTCATAATGAATTCAAATCCATCAACTCAATTATGCAGAAAATCGAATTATCTAAAATCAAAGTGTTTTAAAACTTTAAAGAGCAATAAATATAGACTCCCACTGAACCAATGTATTCTAAAATCATATAACACTCACATGAGTAGCTAGCTCATAAAATTACAGGGCGTTGAATACATGATTGGCGGATCCGTATTTAGAGTCTATCATAGTAAGCTCTACCAAAATTTATCCATAAGAACACTTTCTTTAACAACCAAGAATTCTATGTCAATATGCTTGACTTATAAGAACTCTTATTGCTAATATTTTACTGCGAACTAACTGTCACAATCAACTTTATGTGACTAAACTTCGCAACTTTTATTTCATGTTTGAATGCCCCTTAGTGTGCTACTGATTCTGTTGTCATGGTTAATGAGCTAAAGTGTTTGCTTAATACTTTTACTTGTATAGCTCACCAGACCAACATAAGATGTAGCCTGAAGTGGATCTTATATCGTATTTGCATCCAACAAACTCATAATCAGACTACTTTATGATCTCCTACTAATCTGATTATCTCTAATGTTAAAGCATGTTATCCTTAGTTCTCTGTAAAGATCCATACTAGAGTTACTTAAATGTCTACTTAATACACCAACAACAGAAGCCAAATTAAGTCTTGTAGAGATCTCATCATACAATAACTTCCAACAATCAAAACATATAGAATGTTTATACATTTCTTAAATCTTTAATTTAACTTTAGGGCACCTTATTGAGACTCCACTTGTCTCCCTTAGTTTAAACATTCTCCCACTGAATCACATAATTATCTACATTTGTCTCAAAACCAAATGAGACAATTAATTCATGATGATACTAGTGATTCCTTTACGGAAAAGCTTTCTTGAATGCATAGATGGATTTCCTTTTGGTTCTTAAACTTATAATATCGTATCATGTTGCCATCAAGGAACTTTATCTTTACATCCATCTAAATGATTTAAGATTAAAATGTACTAATAATATCACGATTATCTCAAAACAATGCCTTCCTTCCCTTTAGAGTATAATCCTTTATCAAGATGCAAACATAATAATCTTGTATTGATTTATACTCATAACTTATGGCATTAACCCACTTTCGAGTATTTGGACCTTGCATGGTTTGATGAACATTGTTTGAATGTTCTACCATTAATTCCATAGTGTTCTCTTTATTTAGGAGAAAACTACATAATTATCCGAATTGATTTTCTCCCAACTCTAGTGGTTTTCTTAGTGACATTAATTCTTGAAGTTGTTGATTTTATTATACCTTAAATATTATTGACATTGTCCCATTGATATTCTGAATTTACATAATTTCTAAAAGTTTAAGTAGGGACCGTATTGACTCCCCCTCAAAGACAATGTCTCTAATATTATTCTTCCCCCAAATTAACATCCTCACAGAATACCGTATTACCCGTCTCAAATATGATCCGATTAATTGGATCATAAACTTTTATTTTTATTCATAACCAATAAAGTAGCTTACATTTATTTGAGTCCAATTTTCTTTAGTAGATCCCAATGATCTAGCTTTAGTTGGACATCACCATATGTGAAACTCAAAGAGTTCTCACAACTACTTTGGTTAAAAATTTATTTAGACCATAACTTGCAATCTTATGTATTTCTCACATTAGTGACCATATGTTGTGGAGTTCAATTATGTCTTTTAACTGCACCATGCATACTGAATAATTTAATGCAGTGTATTATAAGACAATTCCACAGGCCTTTAGGAGAAAACAAAAGGTTATACTTTAGTTGTCTTTAGCAGCTTTCTTAATGTGATTTCTTGTATTGCCCTTATACTTTATTGAGATTAAGTTTGACTTATTAGTCACATCCTTATTGTGGAAGTTCACTCATCAAGTATGATTTTGTTGTTGATATATGGAAAACTTAATTAGCAAACTTCTTAATTATACAGAGAATTAATGCAAAATAATTTTTCATGCTCGCATTAAACTTTATAATCTTTCAAAATTTAACTAAATTAGAATCATCTTGAAGATTCAAGCACAATATTAGTATCAAGTCTTTGGACAAAAAATACTAATTTAAATGATGCTCTCATGCAGTAGTCAAATACTGACAATAAAACTGTCAAGCAATAGCCTTCCTGTGGGCCGACTTATTACTCACATGTCAAAATAAATAATTGTCACTATTTACCACCTCAGGTACTTGTGTATTTCTGCCAAATATTAATCTACATGTGGGCCGATCAATACCCGCATGAAGATACACTCATACAATATTATTAATTGGGGACCCATCACAAGACACCTTGTGCAACATTAACCTCGTCTGTGGACAAAAATTAACTGCAGGGGTAATCTTGGTGTAATAATCAAGTATTGACAATAAGTTCTGTCAAACAAGAGTCTATCTGTGGACCAACTAATGTTCACATGAACAATCCAAATAATTATCACATACTTATTATCACATGTATGTTATTATTCTGTCAAACTGTGCCTACCTGTGGGCCGAACACAGAACACATGAATAATTATACACCCATCTATGTAATTTCAATAAAGTCGCACTTCACAAACAGAGGCTACTGTGGCAACATGAGGCTTTGATTGATTAGATTGAAAAATTACTAGACCAATTAAACAAATATTTTAAAAAAATATTACGTTTAATTGAACGACATTAAAAAATAATGTATCCCCAATTTTATTAATTTAATTCAATAAATTAAATGGAAACTTTAGATGATTCATACCATAATGAAAAATTTCTTAATTTAATTATTCCATATCCTAATTTAGAAAAAAATTAAATGAGGCAAATATTTTCTCATAAATTATTGGAATATAATATCAACTTGCCTCAAAAAAATTTGATAATTAACTTACCCAAATAAACAAAATCCTTCCCATAATTGATTTTAGCACAATACCAATTGTACGTTTCCATTTGCATATGTACATAAGAATTGCTAATTGCCATAAAACCATTTACTGATACAAAATTTTAATTCCATAAATATCAATAATAATAATTGAAATTGTTACTAATGATGACACCAGCATTATTTAATTGAAATTGTTACTAGTGATGACACCAGCATTATTTAAGGGTCGAAATCTTTATTAAAAAGGTGCACAACTAATAATTAGCCAAAAATTACTAATCTCAATTATCATGACCAAAATCATTAACCAAATAGATAAAATGAGATCAGACATATTTTCACGCAATAACAATTGTGATAAAAAAAAGACCATTTATAACCAATCTGAAGTTTGCACATATGTATTGAATTATACTTGGCAGATCACATGCCATTAATTATTAAAATGACATAATCATTCAAATTCTTAAACGGTGAGCATAGATAATTGAAATACAATACATAGTACCATTTCTAAGTAATTGTTTGCCACCGATTTTCTGAAAATATTACGAATAGCACATGAAATTCACTGAAGTTTAACACCAGAATTCCAAAACTATACATCCAACCTTATATGCGATTAAACTAAATTAAATAATTAATCACAACACAATATTAAATAAATAATCAAACATATATGATTAAAAATTTAATTTCATTAGATCTCAGAAAATCATACATAGGGTGGCTCTGATACCACTTGTTGGAAATTAATCCATTAAACCTTAACCCTATTATGATTAACGAGATTTAAACTGTAAAGCGGAAGCGTACCTGATCCAATGAGTCTCTAGGCGAAACACGAACTCAGGATCAGTGGTTATATGGCCTTCCTCAACTAAGCCCTCCTAATTCCTTTATGGGGACCGTAGTAATCCCTCCCGATGGGGAGAAGGGAAGACAATGTGCGGCTTAGTATATTGGGGACCATAACCTGGGAGCCTTTATATACTACTTGACTAGACCACCCATAATCACCTAATCATGTAGTATTGGGTATCTACTCAATAAGCCCATATCATTTATTATTATAGCCCATGGACCTTTAACCTTAATTGGATCACTTAATTAAATCCATAATATAATTGAATAGCTAATATAATTGTATAATAATATATTGCCCACAATTAGATTATAATGAAAATTAATAATTTCCAACAATCAATGGAATGAGTCGACCACCACCATGCAACTACAAACTTAATTGGAAGAATTTTACACCATCTCCTCGAACACTTAAATATGTCCAACAAGCAATGAAGATCTATTATATACTGTATAGTATAACGATATTAGTTAAATTTCGTGTTTTTTTTTTCTATTTGTGAATTTTTTTAGAATTTATAAGAATGACCTAAAGGCATTATATGGGTACTTTTTGCTTATATTATTATTTAATTTATAGTATATCATTTATTAGCTTAGATGTATACGTGGATCAATTTTATTTATTTTTTTCAAATATTGAAAATCGATACATTTAGAGTATAAGTTTAAAATAATAAAAGGAACATTTGAATTTAGACATAGTAAATTCAAAAGATGGAAAAGAAGTTAGTAGAGCTGAAGAGAGGTGTAAGGTGGTGACAATTGAATGCACTTATTGGTCTCATCAATCTTCACAAAATTTCAAAAATTAAGGCAAGGATGATGTAACAAAAAGTCTTCTAAAGGGAAAGGGAAAAGGTGAGGAATGGAAGACACAAAAAGACAACAATTGGTGTGGAGGCATGGAGCCACACAATTACAACGCACAAGCATGCATTATTAATTCTTCTTCTCTTAAAATCTATACAATTAATTAATTATATATTCTTCTCTAATTTTGCTTTAGTTAATTAACTTTAGCGCTATCAAAATTGTTGAAGACCTTTTAATTAAAATTAAATTAACTAGCTAATAAGACGTAAGAGAACTCTGGTAGTAGTATATCGCACTACTATCGAGAGATGTATCATTGATGAATTTGTGAGATAATTGAATTTCGGGGGAAAGAATAAATAACAATATTTCTTATTATAACTAATAATATAACTACCCATGTTACAATTAAATAACAATATTTTTTAATATACGTGTAAAGAACAAGCTAAGTTAGCTATACCATTCGAATTGGATAGAGATAGTAGTAGGGATGTAAGCGAGTCAAATCGTTCGCGAGCTATTCGAGTCTCGGTTCGATAAAATGTTCGTTCGAACTCGTTCGTTAACCTTAACAAATCAAACCAAACTTGAATTTTGAGTTCGAATAATCTATCAAACCAAACTCAATTACTCAAACCTATGGATGTTCGACTCGAAAGCTCGCGAACATATTCGTTTATGAGCTCATTAATGGCTCGCAAACGCGTTCGTAAATTTTATAATTATTCTTTAGTATTATATATTATTATTTATTTATTATATTCAATAAATAAACATTTTGTATTAAACCATACAAATATGATAATAACTTAAGTAATTATTTAAATATTTAAATATTTTTTATTGTTTATTATTATATTTTGTTAGTTTATTTATTTAATATTATGAATAACATTAAATATTTATAAACGAAACATTCTTTTAATATCCAAGTACAAAATTATTTAAATATTTATGAAAAAATATCCATGAACAAGTTACTTTATGTGTTCGTGAACACGTTCGTGAGCCTTAACAAATAGTTTGAGTTCGAGCTCGAGTTCGATATTTTTTTTCTTTTCGAGTTCGAGTTCGAGCTCGAATTCGATAATTCCTTAATAAACGATCCTCAAACCCAATAGTGTTCTGTTCGACTCAGTTCGATTAGATAGTAGTAAGTAAATGAGGTTGTATTTTCATATGTAATTCCAAGAAAATGTTGTCATTTGCACGATGAATTGTTATTTTTTAAATAACAAGTTATAACGCTCCAGAAAATCATAATACAACAGTTAATCTCTATGTAGATGAATAATGATTTACTCCTCCATCCCATAAAAGTTTGCATGCCTCTTCCGACACAGAGATTAAGAAAATTGATAACTTTTAGGGGTATTAAGGTATTTTTGGTAATAAATAAATGATAAAGTATGTTAGGCGTGTTAGTTAAATATAAATTTTTTTGTAAATAAAGTGTATAGATAAAGATAATTGTGTTTGACATTTTATTTTTTTAAAAAATATGCAAACTTTTATGAGAGAATTTAAAAAGAAAAGTGCGTCACGGAGGGAGTATATATCATGGAGTAGAAGAGTAACAATATATAATCCATATATAAGAGTAAAATTCTTGATACAATTACTACAAAACTCTTATAGTAAAACCATCCTTACAATCATTTACCTAATAGCACTATATATCCAACATTTTTCAGAAAATAGACATAAAATCCACAAGGATCCATATATAACCATATACAACAAGATTCCATGAATCGAACCTTAACCTCCCAAAAAAACACCTTCCGCTGCTCGAAATCATGGGGAAAAAAAATTAAAGAAAAAAAAAAGACGTTCACCGATTATGAAGAGGATCGGATTCATTAGGAACTCGTCTTTTACTAGAGAAGAAATCAGCAAAAGCGTGCTTCACTCTCTCTCCTTGGTCGCGCTTCTGTTGAACGACTCTTCTACTGTAAACAACCATTAACGTGTTGTCTCCACCTGAAACTAACAACGTTAGCAGAAACAAGAGCAGAGGTTTGTGAAGAAGGGCCATGGAAATGGTGTTTTGTTTTAATTCAACACAAAAGGGAGTCTCCTTTTGTATGGAAGTATTATGCATATAAGGGAACTAAGATATATCAGATCTTCAGGCCCCGTGGGCCCGCCTTTTACCTATTCTTTTATTATTTTATCTGGATGACTTTTTTATTTTCCTTTTTTTATTTTTCTTTGAATTATTGATTAATAAGTACTTCATCTGTCTGCTTTTAAGGTATATATTTTATTATTTTTGGCGTTCGATTCTAAGGTATACATTTCTCCTATTTAATAAAAAAGTACATAATATGTCACACCATTTCTCTCTAATACAACTACTCACTTTACATATAATAATACTATTTAATTCACATGAAAAAGCAAACGGATGGGAAAAGAGAGTGGAGTATTAATTAAGATCATTTATCATTCGAGTTACCATTCCATATTTGTTGTTGAAATGACGGACTATGGAATATATTTGGAGTGTCGTAAAGTTTTGTTTTGACTGCTGCAAATTTAATTTGCCTCTGTATATATGCTTAATTAATATCATGAGTCTTATCCTTCCTTGTAATTATACATATTTGCATGATTGTAAAATTAATCTATTCATGATAAATAGCAGGTAAATACTAGTGTGCAATAGTTTTTTTTAGGTGTAACACATATTCATATTCATTTGACCCATCATATATAAGTAATTTTGACACATATTTCATTCTCTTCCTTTTCTCAACTGCTCCAACCCCTAATTTTATCTATCTCCTTACTTTCTTCACTCTATTGCTTCTTCATGCTCTAATATTCAAATATTTTTAGAATTAATTTAAAAATTTTTATTCAATTCAAATTGATATTAATTGATTTTAGAATGACAGTATTAATGTATATGATTGTATTTATAATTGTATTAATTTTTTTTAAATAGTGTATAAAACTAAAATTATTAAAAAATAAAAAAAAACGTAATATATTTATTAAGAAAAACGTGTACACTATTGAATTATATTTCCTCCGTCCGCTTCTAAGTATCCATTTTACTATTTTTGGCATCCGCTTCAAAGGTATCAATTTCCCATATTTAGTAAAAAAATACACAAAATTGTCCACCACTTCCCTCTAATACAACTACCCACTTTAAATATAATAATAATACTCCTTAATCCACGTGAAAAAAACAAATGTATACCTTAGAACTGGACAGAGGGAGTATATAAAAAAAATACAATAGATAGCGAAAATTTTAAGCACTGAGGGCTGAAGCTTAGTAAACAAATTCATTAGGAATACTTTTTCAACGTTAATTTCATGACAGCAAACGTTTTCTGCTGATTATTTTTTCTCTCATCTCCATCACTTTAACACATATAAATTAATTAATAATAAGTAATACAGTATTATAAAAAAAAGTAACACAATTTAACATTACATTAGTGCTTAACAATGAGATTGGAAAATGACCTCTTCCAGTTTCCTTCTCAACAGCGATTTGCCCTGGGTTTGCCAGAAACAACCACTACACGACATAGGATCTACCACCTCTTCGTTGCCCTGCTCACCTCCAGTCCCCCGTCATTTGTTGCTGCCGTATCACGTTATCAACGCTCCATTGGAGGACAAATCGATACCACAGTCGCTCATCAAATATGTTCAAAACACCACCGGAGCTGCTTTTCCCGCAAATCTAATTCACCGACAGTCGTTGCCAATGCCGACACTAGTCGCCATCCCTATCGCCTCAACCGTCGAAAATTATTAAGAGAGAGATCGGCCCCCAAAAATCATTAAGAGAGAGAGCAGATTAAAATCATTAAGAGAGAGAGAGCAGATTGGGAGAAAAGAGAGAGAGAAGGGAGAGGGGACGCAGATTAGGGGAGAAGAGATGAGTGTATGAGAGTAAGAAGAAATTATCTTAATTGGATTTTTTTGCTTTTTATGTCTGATTCGTTTTCAAATACGAGTTATGTTTTAAGGTGCACTTGTTGCATAGTAAATCTACTCTAATAAATATTACTCTTTGCATTTTAATTTTCACACTTTAAATTTTGATATTATCTCAAATTCACACTCCTTAAAAGAAAATTGCACTTAATGGCAATACTTGCATGAGACTATATTTAAGTTTAATTTTATAAATAATTATTTGTTTTCATCAAAGATATTATAATCACTTTTTATTAAAAATATATTTTTTTAATTATACAATTTATTCATGAAATAATTCATTGTATTAATATCATTTCTTGTTAATTTTAGTATCACTTTTTATCTATCTAACATAAATTTTTATACGAAACTGTTTCACACAAGTATTTGTCTTAATGCACTATTTCATAACTTTATTTTATTAATAAAAATATGAAATTACTTATAAAAAAAGTTAAAATATGATTTTTATTAATACCCATACAAATATTAAATTTGTACTTGAAATTGATGCCGAATACATTGTTTAGATCTATACATCCTATAAAATAATATATTTATGTAACGAAAATTGCATTTTTTTTTACCTAGCTGCAAAATATATGTCATTAATATTTTATTCAAAATGTAACATCATATGAATTAATTAATTCACATTTAAGAAAAATATAAAGAGGGTAGTGGTTTAAATTGACAAACTCTCTTGTGAGATTTTAGACATGTGAGACGGTTTGTAAGACGTGTTAAAATATGTTTATTATATAGATAAAGTATATTTAATGATTGTTAAAGTATGTTTTCTAAAGTATAATAAATGATGAATTAAAGTATGATTTTAGGGTGTTATAATATGATTCATTATTGACATACTTTAACTACAAATAAGCATACTTTACATACTAACAAGAATACTTTAATAATGAATCGACCCGTTTCACAACCGTCTCACTAAAAACCCGTCTCACAAGAGAGTGTGTCGTTTAAATTAGTTTATAAAGAGTATTAAAGCTGATCCATAGTTTTAAAAAATAAACTAAATATTCAATGCATGATCGAGATTAAAGATCAAAACCATGCATACATGTTGATCAGTAGGCATGTGTAGCTACATAATTAACGTCAATTATTTCCATCAATTAGAAGAATCCACAAATTTTAAATAGAGATATTAAATAAATTGTAAAGTATATTATAGAGATTATTACTGATAAATACGTGTTTGTATAATTTAATTATTAATAAATACATTCTCATATAATTATTGATAGATATATAAGGTCTAATTTATTTTCCAACATTACCCTGTATACTCTTCAATCGTATACTCTTAAATCACACTTTAAGGAGAGATTTCAGAAGCTATCCCTATTTTTAATTTCTCACTTCGAATTGCACGCTAATGTACAATAAAGTAAAAGTTTAATGGATTTCTTATTTTGGGAAAAAATTATTGACGTGTTCTTTTCTCTGGCCGGATTGCACACTAATGTACATCAATGTTCACTCTTCAATCGCGATTTAATATCTTTTATTTCTCTCTCCGAATTGCACTATAATGTACAATAAAGTAAAATTTTAATGGATTTCTTATTTTGGGGGAATTTAATGGCTTGTTCTTTCCTTTGGCCAGATTGCACACTGGTATACATCAGCGTGTACTCTTCAATGATTATTTTAATAGTTTATTCTTTGTTTCTCTGTCACGAATTTATTCTTTCACAAGGATGCACATCGATGTATATTAGTACCATTACTTAATCGGGCTTTTTTTATTCTCTCTTAACGATGCACATTGATATTCAGATGGACATGGGTACTATGGGTAAAGCAAAATAAAATTTTGTATTTACGAGTAATTTTTCAAAGCGAATGTATCATTTAGTAATATTTACAAACGTTTTGTACCTATTATTTGCTTACCCATTATTATATGTGTAAAGTTGGCGTGACAAAAATATTGTGAATTTATTAAGTACTTCATTTTGTGAAAATATATAAGACACAATGATTACATAAATAGGGTGTGAATTTGTTTATGAATTTTGAATATTATGTATTGTTGTATTGACCAAGAGCTACAAATTAGATTTTCCATATCCCGGCGTAAGTCACTTTTGTTTTTTTACACGTAAATTAAGGAGTATTATTATTTAATGTGTAGTGGGTAGTTGTATTAGTGAGAATATGGACCACATATTCCAATAGTATTAGAGGAGGTGTGAGTCCTATGTGTGTAAAAAAAGAAAGGAGACCCTTTAAGTTGGACGACCAAAATGAAAAAAAGACTCTCTTTGAATGGAATGGAGAAAGTAAACATTATATATGTGATCACACAACTTGTGTGGCTATCAACGCTCTTGTGATTTTAAACCATGCACAATTGCTAGAGCATATATAGAAAAACGACATCAGTAATTAATAATATATACTCATTTGAGTTGGTTTCCTGTGTCTCTGGGGACACACGGCAAGAATTTAAAACACCGTGTGTCCCCGGAGACACAGGAGACCAACTCGAAGGAGTATATATTATCAATTACTAATGTCATTTTTCTATATATGCTCTAGCAATTCTTGTGTTCCTATAGGAGCACGGTGATTAAATTCTTGTGTTCCCATAGGGGCACCGTGTGTCCCCAGAGAAATAGAAGACCAACTCGAAGGAGTATATATTATCAATTACTAATGTCGTTTTTCTATATATGCTCTAGTAATTCTTGTGTTCCCATGGGGGCACGGTGTGTCCCCAGGGGCACACAAGTTTTTGCCTATTTCCTACGTCTCATAATATTTTTCACATTTACTGTTCCGCGTTGTTTAAGAAATTTTGCACTTTTTGACCAACTTTATTGACTTTTGAGGGTATAGTGATATTTTTAGCTAATAAAAAAATATAAAGTAATTAGATGTGTGTGAAAAATGAGTGACAAATTTGAAATTAAAGTAACTTTTGAGGTGGTTAGATAAAGCGATGTTTTCTTTTTTAGGGTGTGAAAGGTTTTGTGGGACAAACAAATGAGGAAAGTGTAAAAGGTTTTATGGGACGGAATGAGTATTATATATAGGGAATTAGGGATACTCACTTGTAAGACGGATCGACCCATTATTAAAGTATAGTTTTTATATAGGCAAAGTATGTTTATTGGTAGTTAAAATATATTTGTAGTGAATCATATTATAATTGAAAATATACTTTAACTCATTATTCATCATACTTAAAAAAATATATTTTAAATACGAATTAACATACTTTACTTATATAACAAATATACTTTAACGGGTCGACCCATCTCACATAATTACTGTTTTACAAGAGACTTTGTCATTAATATTACTTTAACGGGTTGACCCGTCTCATATAATTACTGTTTCACAAGAAAGTTTGTCATTAATATTTTAGACCGAATGCTTATGTAGATGAGTTTAAATCAATTTAGATATTCTGCCATAATATCATATCATTAAATGGGTGATATGTATTAGTATTACTCCATCCGAATGCATGTATATGTTGATTTGGATTCATTTCCGGGTGAGAGGGTCCAAATCTCCATTGTTTAAGTGAAACAGTGAGGGAATTAGACCATTTCGTACGAGAGAAGATCCAATTCCATGTGTGTATATATACCATTGTAGACAAGACATACTCTCTATCAATTCTTCCTAACTTATGTTATATAAGTAATACTCCCCTTCGTCCCATAAAAAAAATGAGATAATTTACTTTTTGATAATACAAGGTAAATGTGATCTTTTCTCTTGTAAGAAGGGAGTATGATGCGAACCAAAATATAATGGAAATTCCAATAAAATTGCGTTTTATCCATTGAATAATTTAAGTACAGGGGGCCTGCAAACAAGGTACACATGACACGATGGAGTGTTCAGCTTTAGCTTTATTGCATTTTTGTAATATTCTTTGTGCTTCACGAGAACTTTAATTTCTATCTTTCTCCAATTTTATAACCTTTTCATCTCCCTTTCATTCCCCAAAAAATGGTCACTCTCCATATTTAGGTTATCATGCAAAAGTGTTGTTGGATTCTAGTGCTTTAACTTTTCCTGCCACTGTAAAAAAATAGTTACCTTGATGGCGTAATGCCAATATCATTCTATATAAAATCATAGACGAGGTAATAATTTTGATTTACAGTTACTATAGTATACTTCTTGACAGCGTTTGCAAGAAGTCCATTCTTAGAAATTAATAGAATGCTTCAAATTTTATGAGACTCATCGCATTTCTATGTGCCAAAATATATACTCATATCTATTTCCTTAATATATTCATTTGTTTTCTCCACGTAGATAAAGAATTACTCCATTTGTTCCATTCAAATGGTTGTTTTTACTTTTTTTACGTGAATTAAGGAGTATTATTATTTAATGTGTAGTGAGTAATTGTATTAGTGGGAGTGTGGCCCCATATCTTAATTTTATTAGTGGGTATGTGTGGGTCCCACGTGTGTAAAAAGTGAAATGAGACTCTTTGTGTAGGATGCCCAAAATGAAAAAAATGAACAATTGAGATGGGACGTAGGGAGTATAGTAGGAGTATAATTTAATGTGTAGTGGATTAAAGAATATAATATTTTTATGTTTAATAAATAGTTGTATTAGTGTTGTATATGAACTATATATACAGTGTGTTGAGTATAATAATTATTTTTTGTGAGTCTCATCTACCAAAAAAACGAAATTGATTTTTTGTAATGGGACAGACCAAAACGGGAAAATAGATAAATATCAAGGAAATGGAAGGAGTACTACTCTCTTCGTCCAAGATAAGGTATACATTTTGCTATTTTTATTGTCTCAACTCTCAAGGTATACAATATATATTTACCTTTTTGACAAATAAGGCTTACACAAAATAATTAGTGACATAGGACCTACATACAATATTAATACAAATAATTACTACAGATTAGAATATTAATATTTCTTTATTTACTACGCATTAAAAATTAAAATATTATATCTTTTAATTTATGTACATAAAGCAAACATATACCTTAACTAGAAATGTATAATATGGAGTATCTTCTATATGTAGAAAGAGTATATACTTGCAAAATAAAATTCTATTTAAATTAATTAAATTTTATTATAAAATAAAAAAGTAGTCCTTAATCTTAAATACTTCTATTTCATTTTTCTTCGATTCTTTTTCCCTCGTGGATGTGTCACAGTTGTTAGTTATGTTTTAAGACAATGCCCACAATCCAGTAACTAAGCCCAATGGATATCTCACTCATGTAAATGGATGAATTGTTTTATGAGATTGTAATTTATTTATTTATTTTTAAGAGATACCATTATATTTTTTAACATTATTATAAAACTAAGTAGAAAAACCCGCATAACTCGTGGAAATGTTGAAAAAATTATATTTATTGTAAATATATAAAAATATTTTTTTTTTAAATAAATATCAAATACTAATTGGGAGAAAAGTTTTTTAATACAAATTTTATAAGACAAAAGTTTGTGTGTGTCCGGGCGCACGGAGCACATTTCGTGTGCCTTTAGAATTTTGTATTAAATTGTATATCCTTTAGTATAAAAATGTGTACCCTTTATTTTCTGAAGAAAAATACAAAAATATTAATGAAAAGTGTGGATGCACGAAAGCACACACCGTGTGTCTTTAGAATTTTGTGTTAAATTGTATGCCCTTAGTATAAAGATGTGTACCATTTATTTCCTGAAGAAAAATAAAAAATATTAATGAAAAGTGTATATCCTTTAGAACAAAATGGTGTACCCATTATTAATTAAAGTGTATACCCTTTAAAACAAAATAATGTGCCCTTATTCATAATACTAAATTCTAAAGTCACACGGCCACTCATTTTTAAATCCAAAATTAATACCTACACTTTTGTTTTGAAATTATCAATTCTATCAAATGTACACTTTTGGACACTATTACCCTCCAACATTAACTCTAAACCCTAATATACCCCAAATTCTTAAACCCTAAACCACGAACCCTAAACCCCCCACCCACCCACTGCCGCCGCCGGACACTACTACGCCGGCGACCGACTGTCGCCGCCGGAAAGTACGTCGGAGCTGCAGTCGTCGCCGGACCGCGCACCGCGTCTTCGCCGGAGATGGGTATGTTGGGTAGGGGTGCACCACCCTTTGGTAAAATTGATAAACTACAATAAGGGGCAATAGAGTCCAAAAAGTGTCAATTATTTAATAAACATAATTAAGTTATATGATCGTCAGTATTAATTTTTCACTCTTCATTTTGGATAATTTTATATATTGGCACATACTTATTTTGCAGTGGGAAAATATCAATTTTGGTCCTCTAGGATAAACCAAATCCAACTTTAGTCCTCAAGATTGGTAAATTATCAAAAGTGGTCCCCCGATGTCCGATTTTAGTCATTTTTGTCCACTTATGGTCCTATAGGATAGACCAAATAAGGACAAAAAGTGGGCAAAAAGAAGCAAAAGTGGACAAAAATGATTAAAATCGAACACCAGATGACCACTTTTGAAAAATTATCAAACCTGAGAACTAAAGTTGAATTTGACCTAATTAAAGGACCAAAATTGATATTATCCCTTTTTCAGTTGTTATAGAAAAACATCTATACATAAAATAAAATGTTTAGAAACAAAAAAACATCAATCTAACACATCATCAAAGAAACTTCTAAAGACGACTTGTAAAAATAAAAAAAAAAACTCAATTAATATATTAAAGATATAATAATATGAAAAAAATATTAAAATTTAGAGCTTATGTGACACCATTTTACTATTTTTAAAAAAATTAATCATCACTTTTCTCATTATTAAAGATGGTATATTTTTCGAAAAAAAATGTTAATTTTTTAAAGTCTTGGATATAATTATTCTTACACTACCCTCCCACGATTATGTTTGCAATCTATACACAATTTTCGTGCGACACTTATCATGGCTATACTATCAATTTACGCCTACAACTTCATATAATTTTTGCAATCTATATGCCTACACTTATCATTGTTTTTTTTGATATATATATATATATATATATATGGACCCACACAAAATAATTAAAATATCTTCATGAGATCCACCTATAACACTACTACAATCAGCCATTATTATACATTAAAAATATTATTTCTCTCAACTCAATACATATTAAAATACTTTATTCCTTAATCCGTGTAAAAAACAAATGTAGCTATTAGGGCATGGCGGAGGAATTACACAATATTTTCAATACAATAATATACACAACTATATATGCACGCTACTGTATGTTAATTAAATTTATAATAAACATACAATGAAGAGTTATTAAAAAATAATATAAAATGATGACATTAAAAAAATAATATACATGTTAGGATGATATTTTCTCAAAATCAGAATCGTGAATTTTTTCGCCGTTTCTATTACAGGGGTATCATCCTTTGGTAATAAAGCCGTTAATGAACACACTTAGCAAAATAAGAAAGCGAGGATATTTCAGTCCTTTCACAGACCGAAGGTAATTAATTCTAAAGACCGTAGGCGATAAAAACCGCCGTCCGAACCCGCAAGTTTCTCTCCCTTTACTTTTTCCCCTGAGCAGCGGCGGCACCGCTCCCCGCACCGGCGGAGATTTATTCATGCAGAACCAAAGGAATACTCAACAATGATCTCGATTACCTCGGCGGAGTTGAATTACCTCATCTTCCGTTATCTCAACGAATCTGGTAACTCTCGCTCTCTGTATTTACTTATCGGTTGTTGCCCGAATTTGTGCCTCCATTCTTGGTCTTTTGTTCGAATTAGGAACTTAATTTTTCTGTAAGGAATTAATTTGTGGCACCAACTGGGTTGATGTTGGGGAATTTGTTTTGCTTTTGCTGGAATGCTCCCGCTCCCGTTTAGCGCCGTAATTGGCTCTTTTATGTGAATTCAACCTTAGTTATTTGGATAATAAGCAGTTCAGGATGGAAGAGAAACTGAGGGTTAGGGCTTTTTAATGGTGGAGTTAATTTGATATTAGGCTGAGTTGGTGCTTGTAGTATTCTCTTGACCGTATCGATAAGTGGCAGAACCCGTGCTTGTTACTAGTATAGAGCAGAATTTTCTCTTGGGTTGTGTGGATTCTCTTCTTAATTGAAAAATTCTTGAAAGCTGCAGTGGTGAAAATCTTGTGCGTGGAAGGAAATAAGTCATTTTGACCTCTCTATTGAAAAAAGAGTCCATTGATACTAATATATCAATTGATTTAGATCCCTCCTTAGGTTTGATAAATTCTTACTATGGAACGGAAGTTAAAGGTGTTAGTTCTACTGAACATGGTTCAATATTTGGTTCAAAATTTGCATGTCAGTTGAACAAAGATTTTTGTGGTGTTGAAGGTTGATTGAATTGCTAGAGGCAGTGAGTATCTCCTAACTCTGGGCAGCAAGTTTCTGGCTCAAAGCTTGTTTCTTTGGGAGTCACAACTTAAAGTGACCATATAGTTGTTTGTTGTATAGATATTACTTGTAGATTATGCAGTTTGTGATACATGCCATTGCAGAATTGCACTAAAGTTTTCACGTGTATTTCACTAGTTGTTCATTGTCAAGTTCTTGGTTTATTTCTGTTTAGTTCTCTCACCAACCTCTCAGTGTAAATTCACTTGTTCTAAAAGAGTGGCTATAGTTTTCTCTTGAAAGTGCAATAATTTTTTAGGGTTGTAAAAATTGTTATTTAGATTGACATGGATCTCTATGAGTGTCTTCATTAAATGTTCTTTTACATATATAAGCTATGGCATATTTGGGGAATATGAAAAGAAGTAATGTAGTATGGCGTTATTGCATGTATGTAATACTCTCTGTGTAGTAATTTCTTGGTATTGTTAGGTGTGGTTTAAGTGGTGTTCTAGTTAAGCAATATTCCTGTGTTTTGGTTAATGGTGATGATGTGAATGCCTTAGATAATCTTTGTTAAAATATATTTGCACCATTAACGTTTTATTCGGAATAAATTCTTTTCAGGATTCACACATTCCGCATTTGCTTTAGGATTTGAGGCAGGGATCAATAAAAGTACCATTGATGGCAACCTTGTTCCACCTGGGGCTTTAGTTACATTTATTCAGAAAGGAATCCAATATCTTGAATTAGAGGCAAACTTGAGTAATGTGAGAATGCCACGTTGTTGGTTTTCTTTTTCTTTTTTTATAAATTCAGAGTTCTTTGTTTTGTTTGCTATTGAATTCTGTACTGATGCATAATCTGTATCTCCAGGATGATTTGGATGTGGATGATGATTTTCAGTTTCTGAATCCTCTAGATCTGATTACTAAAGACGTCGATGAACTTCAAAAGATCATAAAAGAAAAAAAGGAAAGTATGCAGAAGGATAAATCTAAGGGAAAGGAGAAGGAAAGTGTTGAAAATGGCCGGGAACATGACCGCAGACTTGCAATGGAAAAGGAGAAGGAACTTGCTCGAGAAAAGGAAAAGGAACTGGCACGAGAAAAGGAGAATGAAAGACAACAGAGAGAAAAAGATAAAGAAAGAGACAGAGAGAGAATGGAAAAAGAAAAAGGCAAAGAAAAGGAAAAGCCATCTGAGGATGTCACTGGCGTAAATCACACTGGAGATGAGAGTAATGGTAGAATTGAGGAGAATGGAAATGATGGAGGTTAGATGTATTTCAGCTTTTCTAATATGTCTGCACTTGCATGCGACAATTGTGTTGCTTAATCTTGTTGAAGTAATTGGATCTTTGGTGATGTGCATGTTCTTGATATTGTTTGTGATGTTTTATGCTATATAACTTATTCTATTCACTTGTTGATGTTACGATAGGGCCAGAACCAATGGATGTTTGCACCACTTTACTTTCCTTGCCCTGTGAATTCCCAAATAGTGATGTAACTGTTTTGCAAGGTCACACCTCTGAGGTTTGGTCATATTTTTACATTTCTTTATCTTTATGCCCAATTTTAAGAGGAATTGAATTGTGTGTATATTTATAAATTGTGAAGGATACCTTACTGATGCATCTATTTTTTTTAATTTTTACAGGTTTTTGCATGTGCATGGAACCCTACTGGTTCACTTCTTGCTTCTGGGTAAGCATAAACTAGATAAACTACTTATTTCTAGAATGATTATCCTGTCTTGATTTTATTTTCCCCATTTTTATTCACATTGTTTCCTTAGTTCCCCTTGTGATGCTTACTTGGTAATGTTCAGAAATTTACAACTTGTTTTCCTTTATCTGAGTTTAGTAAACAATATGTTATTGTATGAATAGGGTTGGTGCTGGTCCTCTTAATGATGGATGCCTGCATAGCTGTGCATAGACTAATCATTTAGATTTTTTTTCTGACATATAAGCTGTAACTTTTTGAAGTAATTAGTAATAACCCATGCTATATATTTTTCATTAATTCTATTTGCTGTCAAAAAATTTGATCAATGGATGGCTGGGATAGACAGTGCATAATCTTTTGTAAAACAACCTAAGTATTGGATAATTTTAATTCTTATCTGGCATGACTAAAGATTGTTAAAAGCATATGTGACAGACAATGTTCTGATGCAGGAATATTATGTGTCTGCATCTTGCATTATTTCTTTTTATCTTATATGTTTGCATCTTGTGTGTATTATTTCTTTTTCTTGCACTGTCTTGCTCCGTGTATTTAACATAACTGTTCTCTCATTCCTAGCGTGTCAGCTCAAATCATATGAACATTATTTGGATCTGTTTAATAGGTCTGGAGATTCGACTGCTAGAATCTGGACCATTGATGGAACATCTAGCTCCACTACAGAAAATGGTCCTCCCAATGTTGTACTTAGGCATTTCAAGGTTCGAACAAATGAGAAAAGCAAGGATGTGACGACACTTGATTGGAATGTGAGTGCTATTTTTTACCTTTTGCGGAATCTATTATTTCTTATACTTGAGAATGACCTGTCGTCAGTCTTTTATGTATTTTATTTTATTCCTTGAAAGATTTGAAATATTAATCATTTTTCTTTTCTTTTAACATGGCTTATGTAGGTTGATGGCACACTGCTTGCTACTGGTTCTTATGATGGACAAGCAAGAATATGGAGTAGAGATGGTTAGCTTTTTTTCTTAATGTGATTGTTATAACTTGTCCCTCTTCAAAGCTTGAATGTTATGATAGTTTTGAATTTGATGAATAGAACTTGGTTACTTCAGCATTAGATGAGCAGGATTTGGCAATCAGTAAATATGTTAATGATATTTGAGCATGGAATTTATGTATTTGCTGCATATTTTATTGTCTCAGTTTATATTATAACCTCAAGTAATGTTCAACTTATTTTTGACCTGTTGCATTAGCTTGTTGCATATGTAAGAGAAAGCTGCTTCATTGTCATTGTATAATGTCAATTTAGTGAAGAGGTGTTGTATAATATACTAGGTTAGATATCTTTTAAATTATAATTTTAGTTAATATTCAAATATTTTGTGCAAGTTGATGTAACTTGAAATTTTGATAATTAATACTGAACATGGCGTTCAAGATGAAAACCGGAAGTTTACTACAGTAATGCAGCTTATAAAGTTAAATTTTGTCAAAATTACCTGCTGTTCTTGGATGTGTACTGCTGCATATTCTTTCATTTGGGGAACAACACTGTGATTTGAACTGTTTGGATTAGTTTCCACCTGCTGCTACTGCTATTGTGAAGTTTAGTCCTCAGTGGAGAGCCATATGCATCTCACACGTTGAACTTAGTAGTGCTTATGCATTGTGTTGAACTTCTACGGTCTACCCACTAATTTGAAAAGTTAATATGCAGAAGTCATGCATGTGGAATCAATAACCATTTGCTTAATATATAGTATATTTTCCTCTTTTTTGTCACATAGCATCAACAGTGCATAGAGTTAGGGTATTGAAATTGATTCCTTATTCATTTGTCTGTATGCTACGCCAACTGTCGTGATGTTTTTATTGACCACTTATAAAAATGACAGAAAAATGAAGCACAATTGGAGTAGTTACAAATTTGTTATGGTGAAAGAAAAGTACGCTTCTCATTTGTTAAATTAGATTGAAGATTTTCTCATAAATTGAAAGTGTTTGAGAATGCAATGGTTGATCTTGTCTGTGTGCTTGCTAGTTATTTTTTGGTGATTAGTTTTAAAATATCTTGGCTGTGTGAATGTATCCTATCCTATATGACATGAGAAGCACGATCAAAAGTTAGGGAGCCAATTGCTGCAGCATTGCAATGTGGTTTACACTAATTATGATTGTATTAGGGTCTATGCCATTTCATATGTCTAACACCTATACATGCTCTCTTTTTATCTAGGTGAGTTGATTAGTACATTAAATAAACATAAAGGACCAATTTTCTCTTTGAAGTGGAACAAGAAAGGGGATTATCTTCTTAGTGGAAGTGTTGATAAAACTGCTATAGTGTGGGATGTTAAGACAGGTGAATGGAGACAACAATTTGAATTTCACTCAGGTACTTTTATATCCTTTCAGCCATCTACTTAATCGAGCTTGTTCGTATCAATGCTTCATCAATTAAAGCGACAAAATTTGATTTTTTTACCTGTATGATTGTTTACTGGTTTTTTGGTTTCAGCTCCTGCCCTTGATGTTGATTGGCGAAACAATGTTTCTTTTGCTACATGCTCGACAGATAGCATGATATATGTCTGTAAAGTTGGAGAGAACCGACCAATAAAAACTTTCTCAGGGCATCAGGTTTATGTCAATTATTATGTTTTGCCTCACTAATGTCTTGTATTCTGTTATGGTATTCTTTAGCACTTTAAAATAGCTAGAGTTATGAGATTGACACAATGTAATATTTTGTGTATGTGGAGTTTGCAATCTGGTTCTGGATGGTCCTTCTATGAATTGGTGAAGTCTGTAGCTTAGGCAGCACCCTTATATCTCCCTTGATAAATGTGTGAATGGGTTGAAAATGAAAGTTAGATTAAAATAAATGAACCCTTATCTTTTTGGTTGAAAATCTTAAAAGAGTAGATGTGTATAAAGTGAATTAACTTCATTAAAAGTCATTAAAGCTAAATGCTCTTTAGACAACCCCCCCTCTCACATAATCATGAGCTCCTTTTCCTCATTGCCCATCAGCTTCACCGCCGGTGTTAGCTTTCTTGCACTTCGAGAACATCTTACTCACTGAGCTCACTTCCGCTGATAATGACACATATCCTGTGATCCACTCATTAGTATTTGTTGGCTGTAGGTGTTCCAGTTTGTAATATGCTGTATAGTTTTCCTCGTGTTAGTGATTGATCAATTAATGAAAATAATAGTAGGCCTCTGGCGCCGTTGAGGTTGCATATCTTGATGCCCACTGCATTATTTTTTTTCTCACAGCTTAGTATGGAGAACCCGGTGATCCGTGAGATGGTGACATGGATGATATCAGTATTACTTGGTGGCAACTAATAAGCCAGTGGTGACTTGTTGTTTTACATATATATATATTGGTTTCTTATCTGAAAAAATAACGATTTGTCACCCATGTACGCCCCTAATTCATTAGGGTAACTGGTTATCCATTTAAGTCAATAAGTGGCTGATACTAGTTGGATCTCTCAAAATCATTTGCAGTGGAATGACAGATCAGTGAAACTTTATTTCTTTAGTTGAGCTAAGGAACTTATGTATGAAAACATTGCCCCTGACTGAAATATGTAAATCCTTGGTGCTTGGTTTATAATGCCTATTCTGCTTCTAAAATTTCAATTGTAGTGACATTGAAATGCTTCTACAGGGTGAAGTTAATGCTATCAAGTGGGATCCCACAGGCTCTCTTTTGGCCTCATGCTCTGATGATTCTACTGCTAAGGTCAGAAGAAATTCTTTGCATTGAGTTTTTTATTTTTAGTCAGCATTATAACTGATGATGTTACTAGTGTAACCTGATGATGTTTGTTATGTGTATTGCACCTAGTAGTGTATTGGTCCTTACTGTAGCTTATACCCTTTTGGTCTTCTTTGGAAAGTGATGCTTTAGCACAACATTGTGTTGAACATGATTCTAGCATATGATTAAGCACTTGACATCATCTTATTATTAAGTTAAATTCTAGTACATGATTTGTTATGTTCTGTTGATTGTGATGCAGATATGGACTATAAAACAGGACAACTTCTTACTTGATTTAAGGGAACATTCCAGAGTATGGCATTGTCTTTTCTTTTTATCATTAAGCTTATGGATGAGTGATGCTCACACATGCGTCAAATTTCAGGAAATATACACCGTTAGATGGAGTCCGACTGGACCTGGGACTAACAACCCTAATCAGCAGCTGGTGCTAGCAAGGTGATTAAACTGTAACATGATTAATGGATTATGTCCGGTGACTCTGGTCTTAGTTTCGAATTTCGTACATAAGTGGATTGCTATGCTAGCTTCTTTCTAATCACAAGTCTTAAAAAAGAAAATCTTAAGATGACACCTCCTAAGGGACAAGGGTTTTTAACAACACAACTGACGCTGCTACAACAAAGTAGCATTTTATTATTTTGTACGCGAATCTCATGTAAGCTTCCTCTCCTACAGTGCTTCCTTTGACTCAACCATAAAGCTATGGGATGTAGATGCTGGGCATCTTCTGCATAGCTTAAATGGCCACAGGTATTCGACCTGCACTATCTTCTCCAATTTGGCCCATATTCTATAGTCGATGCTTTGTCTCCTTACATTCCTCGTGTTCGACAGGGACCCTGTATATTCGGTTGCATTCAGCCCAAACGGCGAGTATCTTGCTAGTGGATCACTAGACAAATGCATGCACGTATGGTCAGTGAAGGAAGCCAAGATAGTGAAAACATTCACCGGAAATGGTGGGATCTTCGAAGTTTGCTGGAACAAGGAAGGCGATAAAATTGCTGCTTGTTTCGCAAACAATGTGGTATGCGTTTTGGACTTCCGAATGTAAAGATTAGAGAATTCTTTTGTG
This sequence comes from Pogostemon cablin, assembly GCA_023678885.1. Lineage (NCBI taxonomy): Eukaryota > Viridiplantae > Streptophyta > Magnoliopsida > Lamiales > Lamiaceae > Pogostemon > Pogostemon cablin. The sequence continues at coordinate 28,482,879 of CM042969.1, read as the reverse complement.
CATTCATGGCCCTTAATCTAGTTTTAGCAGCATCAATTAGGTTTGAAGATGATGACATAGTGTAGTGTAGGGCTCTATCTGTTGTGAATGTCAGCCTGAAGCATATATACAATACAATGTTCTACTGTTTTAGTTTTATGTAAACTATCTCTTCTTTTGGTGTCCTTATCATTTTTTATTATAAATTTTTCTTTAACAATATGAAATTATATGGTGTCTGCATTTTGGAATTTCATTAACTTCCACTTGAAAAGGTTTTAAAGTTGATTCGGTTTTTCCATAAAGAATAGTTACAAAATTAGTGTAAATATAGTTTAGTATTTCATTGATTTAGTCCCAAACTATCGTGTATAATCATGCCAACATGGATTTTCTTAATTATGGAAAAGAAAATTATATTTTAAAAATTGATGTTATACTTTATTTTTGAATGTTTTAATTTAAAATTAGGTTTGAAACTTGAAAGTCTAAATATAATCTAGTTCGAGTTTTCAAAATCAAAATCTTAAAAATTGTCCCTACAAAATTCATTAAAATATATAAAAAAAATTAACACTAAATTCAAAAAATAAAAATTAAATTATAAAAAAAATACTTCCTCCAATAAAATGGGTAGGTCTTGCGTAAGACCGTCTAACTAAGAGCATTTTACATTTTTAAAATAATTATCACTTTCGCTATAAAATATTATAACTTTTCATTTATATTATAAATTATTCATGAAATAATATTATCACATTTTATTAATTTAATATCACTTTTCAGTATTAAAGTTATCACTTTCTGACCGTCTCACGTAAGCCCTTACGTGAGATGGTCTCACACAAGTCTTTGCCCAATAAAATATAAACAAAAAATTAACACTAAATTCCAAAAATAAAATTATATTAATACTGAAGTTTTCACCTTTTGAAAAAATATAAAAATGTCATAAAACAACCCTAGACTTTATTTTGAAAAAAACACTTATCTACATTTTTAGTGAGTCCTCTCTATAAACCACTTGAAACATATCATGCGATTTACCTCCTCTATCAATCCACTCTATAAACCATTTGAAACATATCATGCGATTTATCTCCTCTATCAATCTCCAAGGCAAGGGTGGTGAGGGTCACCATTAATGGTGGGGTACACCAGCATTTCTTTATGATTTAAAATTAATGTAGATTTTATTTTCGGGTTTCAAGAGTTATTAAAATTCTCTTTTAATTTGTGAATGTTAGTGGGCTTTTGCTAATTTTGGGCCGTAGGCCACACTTAAAATAAAGTGTCAGTGTCATCAACTGAGAACAAGTATATTGTATTCGTAGGCTTTAGTTATGAAGATATCTGACAGAAAATTTGTTTGCAGTTTTATTTAATTTTTCTGCATTTTAAGTAGAAAGTAGAAAGAAACTTGAAATTTGTTTGCAGTGTTATTCAAGAAATTGATCTATCCAAAGGATCCAACCACCAACCTACTTCTATCAGTGTATGTGTATCCAAATATTTCAACTAAAAGCAACAAAAGTAGTTTATCCCAGATGAGTATCATATATACACCATCGTAGATTTGATGTCTCACTCATCTTTGTTGCCTTTGAAAAATGAGTCAGGAATCTTAGATTGCCAGTCTAACTTGGACACGGATTTGAACTGTTGCACGAATAACAATTTTCAAGTTTAATGAACTATGTATGAAGAAGAGAAGAGAAGAGAAGAGAAGAGAAGCAAACATGGATGAAGTATGAACCTTGCGAGCCTCGTATTTCTCCCTTATAACAAGTAAAGCACCTCCTCGTCTACCCTTTTGCAATTCATGCAGAATGCCAACACACTCTTTCAAATCGGCTGCTTTGTGTCCTGAATATTGTTGTAGAGCTGAATTCTGCTAGAGAGTGAGGCATTTAGTTAGGAACATCAGATTAGAAGAGTTCTAAACACGACTAATAGTCACGTAATGCGTACCCAAGGATGTTCATTGGGTTGTAGTGTGAATCTTGAAAGAAAAATAGCCGAAGCAGCTACCAAGGATGGCAAGAATTTCACACACTCGTAATCTAGCAAACTTAACTCTGCTAAGTAGCAACCTAAGAACTCCAACTGCATTTCATAATCATAACCCTGTAGAAATACAATATAATGCACACATCAGAATCACTCCATTTTCTTGAATTTAGGACTACATGAGTAGTTACACGGCATGAAACTCACCGTATTCTTAACTTCTAGGGCTTTCCTGGTGTATCGTCTGCAATCCCAACAAAAAACCAGGAGCCCTTTTAGCAAAACAAGCCAAGAATAAGACTGAAAAGAACAGAGTGTAATGCTGACTGTTTTGACCTGAGAAACGTCTTGGCCGTAGGATTTCCCATTTCGAAATTAAGAGATTTGAGCACATCAGCCTCCATCTTCACTACATCCTCTTCAGTATACGTGTTATCCGTCATGTAACAAAGGTTTTCGACATGAAGAGGCTCTATCTCCTCGTATTTCCTGCAATTCACAACCAACACAAAATAAATCAGTCCCAACATTCACCGAACAAATAGATTTGATGCTAATGATACGGTTCTTACGAGGCAATGAGCATCGATGAAACGCCAAGAAGCTGAAGTCTTTTCCTGTCAATGACTTTTGTTGATAAGAATCTGTCAATGTGTGATACTGTAAGAAACAGCGTATCCGATTGAAGCTTGTACTCCTCCGCAACTTCGACTAACCAATCTACCAAGATCCCTCTCATGTTTGAAATCACATCTGTCTGAACTTTCTCTAAGTAATCTGGCAATGGCCTTCTCTTGGCCTCCATCTGGACCATAAATTCAGATTATTATGACTTCACACCAAAATTCACATCCAGTAAATAATTTTAAACTTTAATTAGCTAAAGAATATAGAACTAATTTGAAGCTATATTCAAAATTTACCCACGAATCCCATATCCACTTAGAACTGAACCGATTCTTCACAACTCTACGATGGCATTATTAACATCTCAGAAAACTCAGAAAACAATACATGAAAACTAAAACCCATTTTTCAATCTAAACTATTCACATCAAACAAATCAACAAAATTAGACAACCAATGTACAAACCCCACAAAATATAATTGTATGAATCAAGAAAAGAAGCGATTCTTCACATTTCTAAATCAGCATTATTAACACCTCAAAAAACAATACATGAAAACTAAAACCCATTTTTCAATCTAATCACATCAAACAAATCAATAAAATTAGAGAACCAATGAACAAACCCCACAAAATATAATTGTATGAATCAAGAAAAGAAGGCAATTCAAATGAAACCCACCTCCATAGAACGAAGATAGTTATATATATCAGTTGCATAAGCTCCACACATCTGTGGGTTATTGCTTTTTGCTTCCACATCGATCTCAGAAACCTTTTCCTTCTTCTTATCCTCCAATTCCTTCCTACAGTCTTCCCCTTCCTTCGCGTTTAACTTGCGCTTCTTGCCTTTCTTCCTACCACTAAAAATCAATGAGGACGATACATTCTGAATTTCACCCAACACCACTCTCTTCCTCTTGATGTTCCGAAGCGTAGCCTGTTCCACAGCTCGCTTCGCCGCCAATCGGGTGATTCTCTTACAGTTCTCTAGGGTCGACATTTGTCTGAGTGTGACAAATGAAGAGCCCAACAAAAGAAGGCGGAGGAAGAAGAGGGGGAAGATGGGATGAGAGAGGGGATTGGTTGCAGAAAGATTGTTGTATATAAGCCGGAAAGGATGAGAAAAATGGTGAATACCGCCATGGTTGGAGAGTTCAAAAAATTGAGAGGAGGGAAAATGATGGGAAATATTGAAACAGAATAGGGTTTTTCGTTGAATTTGATTTTGGTTTTGCTTTGAGATTTGGGAGAGCGCTCGATTAATTAAGGAGCGAAAAGTTTGAAATTAGACTATTTTGGGATTCCAGTGCAGCCTAACTGCCTAATCATTTTTGTAATAATAATAATAATAATAATAATAATAATAATAATAATAATAATAATAATAATAATAATAATGATGATGGGGATTTGAAATTTAATTTTATCACCCAAGAAAAACAAATAAACTTTTGAATTGCAATTTAACTGGATTTATAAGAGGTAAACAAATACTCCATGTACGGCAAATACTTGTGTGAACCTAATGTTTTCAATTACTCCCTCCGTCCGGGTATTTTCACTCATTTGTACGGGCACAGAGATTAAGACATATTATTTTTTTAATATATAATGTAAGAAAAAGTAGGAATAAATTAGTAATTTTAAAAGAAAAATAAATAAAGTTATTGGGAATAATGAATAAAGTGTAAAAAAGTATAAAGTTGTTGGGATTGTAAAAAGTAGATAATAAAATATTATGTATTCTTACTAAAAATGGAATGAGTAAAAATACGTGGGACAACCCGAAATAAAAAGTGGGTAAAAATACGTGGGACGGGGGAGTATTATTATTTTTTATACATGAAAAATAATTTTTAAAGACATAAATTATTATTCTTCTAAACAAGAAAATTAAATTTCAAATTATTGTAAATCCTAATTTATCTAATACTTTCTAGTATATGAAAAGTTATTTTTTAAAAAGATAAATTATTACTCTTCTGATAAAAAATATTACTCTTTAAAAAATAATTTTTTATATACTAAAAAGTAATTTTGAAAAATAAGATTCTCCAGACTTACACCAAACTCATTCTATCTAATAAATAAAAAATAAGTACTCCAATTGGTTCAGTTAACACATTGAAAAAAAATTCAAAACTGAAAATCGAATAATAACAAATCGAAAATTTTAAAATTTAACCAAACTTATTAATCAAAAACTCATTTAAATCAATTTTCTGGAATAGAATTTGGGCTTTGAGTGTGCAGCTTTATAAGTCATTTGAATGGGCCCAAAATATCACTATAGCTAAAAATTTATGGTGGCCCAAGTTCTTAAATATGGACTATAAGTACATAATGATTAAATAATAATGAGATGTTACAAAATCACTAGGGTAGAGCTAGTTGGATCTATGGTTAGTTTTTAGTGGAAAAAAAAAACTCAAAACATTTCCCTTAAAGTTTATATTTCATAAGTATAAATTTCATGCATATCATCTATCTAATAGTTTAAAATAAGAAATATAACACTAAAATATAATCAAGCGGATAGATCGGATGGACCAACGTGAAACACAAGTCTTAGCTCGAGGAAGTTGAGGCCCAGCTAAAGCTTAGTAAATTAAACAAATCTAATCTAACAACTCATCAAGCAATCACAAAATCAACTCATAAAAAATCAACATTATATATCATTCAAAAGTAAGTCTAATTTATCGAAAATACTCAGATAATCAATCCAAGACTCAAATAGCAATGAAATTAAGCACCCAAGATCAATAGAAACTGTTAGAAGTAGGAGGCTAAAACATGATCTTAATCTTCATGCAACGGTTGTATCAAGTTGGCCAGGTGGTGTATAAACAATATATACGTATTCCTTGGAGTTTATACGTTAGAATTGTACGTACAAGTAGCTGCAAGGGTACACACTCAGCAAGAGGGTTAGCTTGGAGGTTAAGGATCAGTTGTGGTGGTTTAGTGAGTTGGTTGAAGGGCATTTGGGGGAGTTAGTTTGTTAAGTAGGTTGTTAGGGAGGTGCTGATGTATCAAAGCTTCATTGGACAGCTTGAGGCATCAGTCGTGCAGCTGAAACAAATTCAAATCACCCACCTACATAAGGAATCAACCTGCTTCATTCATTATCTTCTTCTGCTTGATCGAGTGAGTGATCCATGAGTGATCAAGTGAGTTAGTTAATCTTCTTCATCAAGTGCAAACATCTATCAATGAAAGAGTGCTCGATTTTTTTTGAAAGTGGACGTAGATCATCATGATCGAACTACTATAATCTTTTGAGTGTTGTTCCTTCATTTACAATTTTTGATTCAATTGCTTTTCATATTCAAATCGGCAAATGTGAGTTGAGTGTGTTATCTTGTTCATTGAGTGATTAACAGTAGGAATCCAAGTGTGTTTTTCTACTTGTTTCACAACAATTGGTGCCGTCTGTGGGAATCGAACGAAGCTGAATCCAAGAAGATAAACACCACCCTATTTGATGTTGAGAAGCTCTCTGAGAAAATAGATTTCAGTCTCTGAAAACTCAAGATGAAGGCGATCTTGATGTTGGCAATTGGATCTTGTGGTTCAAACGTGATCCGTTTAGGATTTCAGGCAAACAATCAGCGGAAGCGATTTAAACAAGTTTACCGTACTTCTGGGTTGGTGTAGAGGATGAACTGCAGAGAACTACCTCTGATCTTCTACCGTATGTCCCAAAGTCAACTCTGGTGTTGGGTGGTCAACAATCCCCAGAGTTCTCTCATTCTGCTCTCTGTTTCTACCGTATGTCAAAAGAGGCACACCCTTAGGTTTTACAGGAACTGAGATGACTTATATACTTGGGCTACAGCAGGGACCAGGAGGAGAAATTGGGCTGGGCCTCAATTGAATTTAATTAACCAAGCTTAGCCCAAAGCTTTTAATTAAATCCAATAATAATAATATAGTCCACTAAAATATTATTATTGCACTACCCGTCCAATCCCAAATTATGTTCTGGGCTCCTTCTTATTATGAGCCCGATAGTCTCCCCATGTTTAAGATATTCAATGTCCATTAATTAATTAAGTTACTGACAACTCTAATTAATTAATATCTCGTCCGAGAGTAGTACCACTCAACCTTTTTATCATGCCGGAAATTAATCCACTTGCAAGATTTACATGATAAACCTTATGAGCTCCTCAAGGGGACATCATCAACCTATGACGGACATGGATTCCTTCTACAATCAACAGCACACCATAGATACAGCACAACTTCCCAACTCACCGAGTTTGTTGATTTAATACTTATAAATCTCACCCATTGATGAATCAAAGAAATACATACTGCCCTACGTGTCGAGGTTATTGTATAGGGATTAAGAGCACGAACTTCCATAATAACAGAGATCAAGTTCTTCTATAAGTCAGTATAAGTCGAACGATCTCAGGCGGTCCTGCTCAATACACACAAGTGCACTAATGTGATTCTATAGCCAAGACAAGCTAATACCAAACCACACTACAACCATACCGATAGAGAGTCCCCGTCTATCTCAGTTGTGAGCATCTGTTTATACTTTATAAGGAAACCGATAATATGATCTTTCGCGTGTTGTCGCACAACATATTATCTACAGTATAAAGTAAATGGACTATTGCATCATGCATATAAAATAAATTATAAGATGCAATCATTTGATCATATGATTCTCATTTCAAATATTGTTATAACATTGTTCATACTAAAGCTAGACAGTATACAATCCAACAATCTCCCACTTATACTAAAAGACTATGCTGTCATGTCTTCTGCCATACATCTGATTCCTACTCCCACTACACGACCATTAAAAGCTCTCGCCTTAAGGTCCTTGTAAATGGTTTACTAGGTCATCATCCGATGCAATCTAGGCGACAACAACCTTCTCCTCATCATACGATTTCTCGTAACAGGTGGTACTCGCGCTCCATGTGTTTAATTGCCTTATGGACTTGTGATTTCTTCAAGTTTGCAACTGCACCAATATCATCAATGTAAATTGTGATTACATTGGGCAAACTTAGAAACACTTTAAAGTCCATCATGAAGTCTCTAGAGTCATATAGATACTTTGGCTACCTCATAGGCTCCAATTCATCATCTTTCCATGATGGAGTCCGGAGTCTGAAATATATTTCTATATAACACTCCTCCACATTATGACTCTACTTCCTAAAATTAAACACATAACCTTTGAGGAGAATTTACTGCCGTCCAATCTGACTAAAAATCTGAATCTACGTAATCCACAAGAAGCAGTGAATCTGTCCAGTAAGTCCACATATAATTTCCAGTCCTTCTCAGGCACTTTATAAATGTCTTACCACAGTTCATCATTCTTGTTCCGGGTTACGTTGATACCCACTGTTCTTGCATTTAGCAAAACAGATGTCCAACATCGTTCATAGCATTCCTTAGATTAAGCTTCCTTATTCGCCGAAGCATAAGGAACCGCTTTCATCCTCTTTATCTTCTTCTTGTGTCTCAAGACACAATTACTAAGATAAATTTACATGTTAAATGAGTATGGACTGTATCATTTTATGAAACTTGAGATAAGCATAACATCCTTTCTTGTGATCCGTATTACCGTGATCAAAATAATGTATTTTGTCTTTCTTAAGTCCTTCATCTCTACCGCTTTATTAACCGTACCCATACGCCCGATAATACTCTTTCATTGTCTCCAATGAGCAAGATACTATCTACGTATAGTATAAAAAATACCACCACGTTTCTGTCACTCTTTACAACACAGAAGACTCATCCGCTCATTGATTTAAATCCATGCCACTGGATTACCTAATCAAAACAGATGATTCACAATCTTAAAGCTTGCTTTAGTCCATCGCTGGACACTTTTAAGCTTACTATCAAAATGCTATTAGTACTTTGCAATGAATTACTCTGGTCGCTCTACATAGATGTTTTCCTCAAGACTTCCAATCAGGAAAGCTGTCTTGACATCTATTTGCTGTTCCTCATAGCAGCAATAAATAAAAGAATCCGGATCAATTTAAGCATAGCTACCAGCGAATATGTTCCCTCATAATCGAACCATTTCTTTCTGAGTACATCTTTTCGCAACAAGCTTTGCTTCCAAGATTTTCACCTATCCGTATGATCCTCTTTTATTTCCTTTGACCACTTTTAATGGCTTTTACACCATTTTAGTGATCCTTCAAGCTCCAGACTTAATTTAGAATCCGTAGATTCTATTTCAACATACATTGCAACTTACTAAGATTCCGCATTTTAATCTTGTAGTGATACGTCGTATTCGTGGGATAATACCATGTTCACTAGGGATCAAGTCTCACGACTCTCCCAAAACATATATTTATGGGTTGTCATACAACCCTCCCACTACGACAAGGCACTACATGTAATTGTGTATCAGTCGTGACATGCGTTGCAGTTTACCTTGTGGTATATCCTCTTGTACACTTGGTACTTATACTTAGTGTTTTCCTCTCACTTCCTTTAGAACAAATTATACATGGGTTTGTGATTTATTACATAGTCCTTTTCCAAAAATCTGGTGTTTGTGTTAACAGTCACCCTTCGATCTTTTGGACTAAATAAATCAACCTTCATTTTTCCAGGATGTCCCACAAACAGACAAATGTTTTACGAATTACTGTTTCTAGGGCATATCCATAAAACGAATTTTAATTATTCCAAATAATTCATCATCTATCTAATCATTACCATAAGAGGCTTATTCCTTCTTTCCATCACACCATTCAGCTGAGGCATGCCCGATGTAGTCAACTTGAGATTTAATCTCAACTTCTGATTATTAGTTCCTAACTATCCTAAGAGGTCTTCATCATCACGATTGAATCGTAATGATATGATATATTTTCCATGACGCTCACTGTACCAGCCTTACAATTCTTGAATTAATCCAAGAACTTAGACATGCAGTGCATCAAATAAATATATCGGTTCCCAGAATAATCTTTGAATATTCATAACCATCTCTCGTCTGGATATTGTTAGGTTCGCTTGAATCAGAATGAACTAATTCCAACATATATATCTTTGGCTCTACACCCCACAGCCTTGAAAGGCAGTTAATCATTTTTACTTCCAAGCAAGACTCGCAAGTCCGATAGTTTCCACTTCTGATAAACCTTGCGGTCTATCGGCCATCAACTTTTGAATCCTACTCAAGTAAAATGAACTAATCTTAGACGCCAAATGTATGTTTAGTTCATCTTTGAAGGTCCCTTTCTCTTACTAATATTAGAAGATGCATTATTAAATTACTGTTTATTGCATCTGTGGGATGTGCATGATTCAAGAGTTTACTTATTATCCACCAACGTACTTTAACAGATTAAAGCCTCATTCCTCATTACTATGACCATGTCATTTAAATGAAATGAAGTATCCATCCATTAATGCATAGAAACCGAAATCAAATTCTTTCTATGAAACGTACGTAAAGATAATTTCTCATAATCAATTGTTTATTCTTATCATGAGATAAATAAACAACTCCCACTGCAATAGCCACTACCTTTGTAGTTTTACCCATGTTATTAACAATCTTATCCTTACTCAGTGATAAACATTTAGTGATTCCAATATCTACATACTTCGTATCAGTAGATGCCATCACTAATCATGTTTAAACCATTAGTAAATGAGATGTTAAATTTGTTCACATCATGATGAAAATTGGCTTTCTTTTGCCCCATGTTTTGTTTAGAAGTTTCCCACCATATACAACCTTTTGTATTTCAGGTAGAACTTGCACAAAGCATCCAGGCAAATTGTGAAGAATATATTGATTTAGGTTTCCCTTTCAATTTCTATTCCAAGCTTTTCCAATTCATTCATCAATTCAACCATGATCTTCTGCCTTTTAACTTACTCAAGTATTCGAAGAGTTATATGAGACCATCATATTTCTATGAACCTCTCATCTCTTCATTAGAGACTTTAATAGGCATCATGAGACGTCCTTTGTGAGAATACACATGTATTTTCATAAGCAGAAATTTTCAAAACCAAGATTCTTTTCTAATCATCTAATTTGGACAAGTAAATATAATGTCTTTTAGTTAACAATTAGTGAAATAAAACCATTCGAAATTCAGAGAATCACAAATAAATTTTTCCGATCAAATCTTCGAATTTTATCCTTTTATATTATTTCCCTCAAAACAATATAAAAATAAAATTCACCGACATCTCAAGCACCGTGAGTCTGCAAGCCACGTTAGGGTGGACGTTTACAAACCCGAACATTTACAAGAGAAGGTTTTACCCATTAATTTCATTTGTCAACCTAACTTTATGACAAAATAATTAATAGTCGGTTCCTCTTTAGCCATGCAAATAATAGCAGTGACTCCGTTGGGGAGGATACTAATTATTTACACCTAAGTGTACACCATTATTTGATCCCAAGTCCGCTGCCCAAGCTTATGTGCCTTACTGTTAGAGAAGTACACACGCGCTCAAATAACTTTCTACAACCATCAATTATATAAGTTTGTACTAGTGAAACGCATATAAGCTCATCCGTTAGGGAGGAAGGCACTATAGCCAACGCGCAAGCCCATATGCAACACATTACAAACAATAATTATTTAAAGAAGTTTGTACCAGTGATCCGTGAATAAACTCATCCGTTAGGGAGGAAGGCTCTAATGCCAACGCGCAAGTTTACTCACATCACTTACAAACCAATAATGGAGGCCGTGGGAATTTATTACCAATCCCCTCTCCCACTTAGTTATTTAACACCGACGGTTTTAACATGCATATAATATTCAGAAATAAAATATACAACCTAGACATGCTTCTATTAACAGCAATTTAAATAAATAAATCACATAGAACATGCCTTTCACATATACAACAATAATTGATAATTAAATCAATTAATCAGCTGTATAACATTAATTAATTGTATAATGTGTTGGATCATATAAATGGGCTTAAGACCTACAAATAAGCACAAAATGAGCAGCAGACAAAATTAATTAATCAAGCTCATTATCTATGGCCCATAATCTTAGCCCAAAACCAAATTAAATCCACCAAGCCCACTAGCACAAAATTAGTCCATTAATAAAATTAACTAATCATGCTTGGCCCATTACCCACAATTAATTAAATTCAGCAATAATAAATGGCCCAGCTGCCCATAACCATTTAATTAAAATTGGGCCCAAAAACTCATCCCAAAACCAAATTAAATTAAAGGCCAAGCTGAGACAGCCCATTTACCCTATTGCATTCCTTTAATCACATTGGGCCCATGAATCCTCAATAAAAATTACAGCAATTAAAAATTGGGCCCAATAATTAAATAAGACATGATCCCAATCAGCAAACAAAACAAGGCCCAACACAAGCCCTCAAGGCCTGAAGCCCTAGGAAGAGCCGCCGCCACGATCTCTTCTCCGGCACAACCAGTCGCCGCCGTGCCGCTGTCCCCGGCGACGCCGCCAACAGGCCACCGGTATCTCGCCGTTAGACCACCGCCGACAGCTCCTAGCCGTTGTCTCCTTCCATACGAAGCATCGCCGCCAGCAATCGACGGCTGAAAACAACACCGCTGCGGCAACGACCAGCGCCGCCGCCGTCAGTCAACCCGGAAATGCTGTCCCGCCGTCTTTCCGCCCGGAATCGCTTCCTCTGCCCACTGCCGTGCTTGCTTCGCACCGGACCAGTGCCGCCGTGCACCGCCGCCCTACGCCCCAACCTTCTCCGCCCTCAGCAGAAGGTCGCGCCGAGCCGCGCTGGTCACCGCCGCCTCCGCCCCAACCTTTTCTGCCATCAGCAGAAGGTCGCGCCGAGCCGCGCTGGTCAACGCCGCCTCCGCCCCAACCTTCTCCGCCGTCAGCAGAAGGTCACGCCGATCCGCGCTGGTCACCGCCGCCTCCTTTGCACCGATCTCCTCCGATCCAACCGGGATCTGGTGGAGCTCAATCGGATCCCTTCCTTGTCGGATGCCGCCACGAACGCCCCCGGGAGCGACAAGAGTTGGTCCACCACGCTCCCTGCGTCGAAGATCGACATGCGCCGCCGGAATTCGCGATTCATCACTCGCCGCCATCGGTCATCTCCAGCGCCGCCGTGACCGGCCGTCTATCATCTCCAGCGCCGCCGTGACCCGCCGTCTGTCGTCTTCTCCAGCGTGTGTGGGTGAAGACGCAGTGATGAGATGGTAGTGTGTGTGTGTGATACACAGGGTGATAGAAAACAGATTGGTTTTGCAGATGTGTATCTTGATGTGTGTTATGTATGTCCAGTAATCAACGATCACATATTGCACACACATCGCAGATAAGGATTCATGGATTAAACAATAATAATACCAAATCCCTAGCCACAAAAAACATGCTTCCAAACATGCGAAAATAAAATCACAAGAAGCACAAAACAAACGATAATAACCAGATCAAATCACATAATCTGATAATCACATCAACTCTGAGATAACGGCTCACGTTTCACCACGAAACCAAGCTCTGATACCAATTGTTGGCAATTGGATCTTGTGGTTCAAACGTGATCCGTTTAGGATTTCAGGCAAACAATCAGTGGAAACGATTTAAACAAGTTTACCGTACTTCTGGGTTGGTGTAGAGGATGAACTGCAGAGAACTACCTCTGATCTTCTACCGTATGTCCCAAAGTCAACTCTGGTGTTGGGTGGTCAACAATCCCCAGAGTTCTCTCATTCTGCTCTCTGTTTCTACCGTATGTCAAAAGAGGCACACCCTTAGGTTTTACAGGAACTGAGATGACTTATATACTTGGGCTACAACAGGGACCAGGAGGAGAAATTGGGCTGGGCCTCAATTGAATTTAATTAACCAAGCTTAGCCCAAAGCTTTTAATTAAATCCAATAATAATAATATAGTCCACTAAAATATTATTATTGCACTACCCGTCCAATCCCAAATTATGTTCTGGGCTCCTTCTTATTATGAACCCGATAGTCTCCCCATGTTTAAGATATTCAATGTCCATTAATTAATTAAGTTACTGACAACTCTAATTAATTAATATCTCGTCCGAGAGTAGTACCACTCAACCTTTTTATCATGCCGGAAATTAATCCACTTGCAAGATTTACATGATAAACCTTATGAGCTCCTCAAGGGGACATCATCAACCTATGACGGACATGGATTCCTTCTACAATCAACAGCACACCATAGATACAACACTACTTCCCAACTCACCGAGTTTGTTGATTTAATACTTATAAATCTCACCCATTGATGAATCAAAGAAATACATACTGCCCTACGTGTCGAGGTTATTGTATAGGGATTAAGAGCACGAACTTCCATAATAACAGAGATCAAGTTCTTCTATAAGTCAGTATAAGTCGAACGATCTCAGGCGGTCCTGCTCAATACACACAAGTGCACTAATGTGATTCTATAGCCAAGACAAGCTAATACCAAACCACACTACAACCATACCGATAGAGAGTCCCCGTCTATCTCAGTTGTGAGCATCTGTTTATACTTTATAAGGAAACCGATAATATGATCTTCCGCGTGTTGTCGCACAACATATTATCTACAGTATAAAGTAAATGGACTATTGCATCATGCATATAAAATAAATTATAAGATGCAATCATTTGATCATATGATTCTCATTTCAAATATTGTTATAACATTGTTCATACTAAAGCTAGACTTTTAGTATACAATCCAACACTTGACACAGCAGGGGCTCATTGATGCATTGAAGCCGCCTCCACCTGTCAAGACAGAAATCATCAAAGATCCATTAGCAGCAGGACCTCCAAGAGCACAAGTAGATGATCAGGTACTTCGTAAAGCTCATTCTACAATCATTTTATGTTTGGGGGATAAGGCATTACGGGAAGTAGCTAGAGAAACTACTGCTATTGGTGTTTGGGAGAAATTGAAGTCTTCGTATATGGTGAAAACATTAGCAAATAGGCTGCATATCAGAGAGAAAATTCATGCATACAAGATAAGTGATGAAAAGCCTATACTAAGTCAAGTTGATGAATTCATCAAGATTTTGGATAATCTTGAAAGTGTTGATGTTAAGATTTCTGAAGAAGAAAGGGTTCTCATGTTGATGATAGCACTTCCAAAATCATTTCAAAATTTTAAGGATACATTGTTGTATGCAAATCAAGGCACTGTCAAGTTTGACAGTGTACTCCTTGCACTCAAGTCAAGGCAGCTGCAGCTTGCACCTGAGGGTGTACCAAACTCAGGAGGAGAATGACTAGTTGCCAGAAACAATTATCAATCCAAAAGAAATAACAAGAAGAAGAAGGATCACAAGAATGGTGACAAACAAGATAGCAAGGAAAAAAGATCATCAACCAAAGAAGGTGAAGTGAGGAAGTGCTATCACTGTCATCTTCCAGGGTATACGAGGAGAAACTGTTACAAGTGGAAGGCTGAAAAGGGAAAAGGGATTGACAAAGGCAAGGAAACAGATTAGCAAATGCAGGCAAATCAGACGACTCAAGCTCAAGAAGAAGGAGGTTTTGTTGAAGCTTTAACAATAATAACATCAGAAGTTGCCTCTGAATGGGTAATTGATTCAGGCTTCACTTTCCACATGTCCCCTAATAAGCAGTGGTTTAGTGAATTCAAGCAACAGAATGGTGGATCAGTACTCCTTGGTAATGATCAGACATGCAAGATCAAGGAAATATGATCAATCAAGCTTGAACTGCCTGATGGATCAGTCAGAATCCTTTATGATGTAAGGTATGTCCCTGATTTAAGGAGAAACTTAATCTCTCTTAGTAAGCTTGATTCCATGGGATATGGTTTTCAATCAAAAGATGGTCACCTCACTGTTACTAAGGGAGATGATATATTCTTGAAAGGTATCAAGAAACATGACCTGTATTTTTTGTGTGGAAGCACTGTTGCTGCTCATGTTCATGCAGTAGGAAAATATGATAGTACATTGCTATGGCATGGAGATTAGCTCATATATAAGGGGGCTTCAAGAACTAGTTAAACAAAATCTGTTATGTGGAGAAACAGAAGTTAAACTAGAATAGTGTGAGCATTGTGTTCTAGGGAAATCAAAGAGGATGAAGTTTGGTGCAGGTGAACATAGCTCCACATCAATTCTGGATTATGTTCACTCTGACCTATGGGGACCATCTAAGACTCTGACTAAGGGAGGGGGTAAATACTTTATCTCCTTCATTGATGATTATTCAAGAAAAGCTTGGATATACATCTTGAAAACAAAGGATGAAGCCCTGTTAAAATTTAAAGAATGGCTGTCTGAGGTTGAAAATGCAACTAGAGCTACCCTGAGAAAGTGTTAAGGACAGATAATGGTCTAGAATATCTCTCTGAAGAGTTCAAAATTTTCTGTAAACAAAAGGGGATAAAAAGGCACATAATTGTCCCATCCACTCAACAACAGAATGGAGTAGCTGAAAGATTAAATCAAACTATCCTAGAGAGGGTGAGATGTATGATGAGCAGTGGAGGTTTTCAAAAGAACTTCTGGGGTGAGCTAGTGTCTACTGCAGTTTATCTGATAAATAGAAGTCCCTCAACACCATTGAAATTCAAAACACCTGAACAAGTCTGGAGAGGAAAACCTGTTGATTATAGCAACCTAAGAGTGATTAGTTGTCTTGCATATGCACACATAAGGCAAGATAAGCTGGAGCCTAGAGCTATAAGGTGTGTGATGGTTGGATATCCATCTGGTGTAAAGGGTTACAAACTATGGAGTCTTGAAAGCCATAAGTTTCTGGTCAGCAAGGATGTTATCTTTAATGAGACAAAGATGTCATTACTAGAGCAAGTTGGTAATGAGAGTATTGAGCCCGAGATGGAGTCTGATAAAATTTCTGAATCAGCAGATGACAGATCAGCTACTAACAAGGAAAATACTGATTTGTGTACATATCATCTAGCAAGGATAGGCAAAGAAGGGAAATAAATCCTCCTGCTAGATACATTCAAGCTGATTAGGTTTCATATGCACTGTATACAGCTTCTGAGATTGAAGCTAGTGAACCTAAGAGCTACATGGAAGCAATAACTAGCCCTGATGCTGATCAGTGGATCATTGCAATAATTGAAGAACTAATGTCCCTTGATAAAAATGGAACATGAGAGATAGTAAATAAACCTCTGAAGCAAAAGTTAGTGGGCTGCAAATGAATTTTTAAAAGGAAGCTTTCAGCAATTCCAGATGGAAAAATAAGATATAAAGCTAGACTTGTAGCTAAGGGTTTCTCACAAAAAGAAGGGGTGAATTATAATGAGATATTCTTACCTGTAGTTAAGCATTGCTCTATAAGGATCATACTATCCTTAACAGCACAGTATGATCTTGAGCTTCACCAAATGGATGTAACAACTGCTTTTCTTCATGGTGAATTAGAAAAATAGATCTTTATGACTATACCAGAGGGTGTTGATGTTCAGAATAGAGAATCTAAGGCTTGTTTGCTTGAGAAATCTCTATATGGTCTCAAACAAAGCCCTAGACAATGGTACTTGAGATTTGATCAATACATAACAGCCTGTGGATTTGCTAGAAGCTCATATGATAGTTGTGTATACTACATGAAAGAGGGAAATCAGTGTACTTACCTGCTTTTGTATGTTGGTGACATGCTGATAGCAAGTCATATCATGGATGGCATTCAGAGAGTCAAAAATATGTTGAAATCAGAATTTGACATGAAAGACTTGGGAAAAGCCAAGATGATACTTGGGATGTCCATCAATAGGAACAGAAGCAGTGGAACCTTGATTCTCAGTCAGAAATCCTACTTGTTAAAGGTTCTTAAAAGGTATAACATATTTGAAAGTAAGTCTGTTACAATACCTTTTAAGCAGGGATTGAAGTTATCATCACAGCAGGCTCCTACAACTACATCAGAGTTAGAAGAAATGAACATGATACCCTATGCAAATTCTATTGGAAGTTTAATGTATTGCATGGTCTGCTGTAGGCCAGATATGACATATGTCATGAGCATTCTGAGTAGGTTCATAGGATGTCCAGGGAAGCCACATTGGCAGGCAGTAAAATGGGCAATGAGATATATCAAGGGATCAGCAGACAGAGGCTTGAAATTTCAGAGAAGACATGAACAAAGTGAAGTGTTGTATGAATATGTTGATGCTGATTATGCAGAAAATATGGACACAAGGAAATCATTGACTTGTTATATCTTTACTCTCTATGGAACAGCCATAAGTTGGAAAGCAAACCATCAATCAATTGTGGCCTTATCTACAACTGAGGCTGAGTTTGTGGCTTTGACTGAAGCAATCAAAGAGGGATTGTGGATCTCTAGAATGCTGAATGAACTTGGTATTAAACAGGATTGTGTAGATGTGTTCTGTGACAATCAAAGTACAATTCATTTAGCCAAACATCAGGGCTATTATGAAAGGACTAAGCACATTGATGTCAAGTTATATTTTGTAAGAGACCTTGTAGAGAATGAAGCTGTAAGAGTGCATAAGATTGACACATCTGTCAATCCTGCAGACTGTCTGACCAAAGCATTGCCTAGTTCAAAGTTTGAACTAAGCTTGAGCTTAGTTGGAATGCAATCCCAGTGATCTTGGAGGGAGCTGCTCATAATAGAGCAACAACAAAGGGAATTGAGCAGCAAGTTTGTTAAAGGATATGATACATGTTTTAAGGTGGAGAATTGTTAGAAGTAGGAGGTTAAAACATGATCTTAATATACGTATTTCTTGGAGTTTATACGTTAGAATTATACGTACAAGTGGCTGCAAGGGTACAC
This sequence comes from Pogostemon cablin, assembly GCA_023678885.1. Classification (NCBI taxonomy): domain Eukaryota; kingdom Viridiplantae; phylum Streptophyta; class Magnoliopsida; order Lamiales; family Lamiaceae; genus Pogostemon; species Pogostemon cablin. The sequence continues at coordinate 28,464,456 of CM042969.1, read as the reverse complement.
ACTCAGCAAGAGGGTTAGCTTGGAGGTTAAGGATCAGTTGTGGTGGTTTAGTGAGCTGGTTGAAGGGCATTTGGGGGAGTTAGTTTGTTAAGTAGGCTGTTAGGGAGGTGCTGATGTGTCAAAGCTTTATTGGACAGCTTGAGGAATCAGTCATGTAGCTGAAACGAATCCAACTCACCCACCTACATAAGGAATCAACCTGCTTCATTTATTATCTTCTTCTGCTTGATCGAGTGAGTGATCCATGAATGATCAAGTGAGTTAGTTAATCTTCTTCATCAAGTGTAAACATCTATCAATGAAAGAGTGCTCGATTTCCTTTGAAAGTGGACGTAGATCATCATGATCAAACCACTATAATCTTTTGAGTGCTGTTCCTTCATTTACAGATTTTAATTCAATTGCTTTTCATATTCAGATCGGCAAACGTGAGTTGAGTGTGTTATCTTGTTCATTGAGTGATTAACAATAGGAATCCAAGTGTGTTTTTCTACTTGTTTCACAACAGAAACTTATCTTGCAACTCCATATGGCAAAGAACATAGCTCGAGTCGAGCAACTAGTTCAAGCTTCATTCGAAAAACACGGTTATAAATATGTGCAATCGATCAAGTACGTACCTTGGCTCAGGCGAAGCTACTCCGGAATATATGATAGAATTTGGTAATACTAATAAAGAAAAGGTAGCAATTGCATGTCTATATATCCCTTCAAGTTACATAAAATGTCTAAAAAGAGTAATTGTAACAACTAACAAATGTTTATTTTAGTGTAACTTTATAAATGATGGAAACTTTATATGGGATCTTGACTAACTGCTGGAGTGAGTTGAGAAAGAAACAGTTCCAGAAGGGCTTTCTCTCTGGGTTGTGTAGTTGGAAATGGATCATTTCCTGTCAATATTACAAATTAAAACAATTATTAATACTCTGATTATATGTGTGTATATAATAAATCCAGAAGATATGTATACACACTATTCTATATATTCTCTTTCTTTCTTTCAAGAACTCATCCATTATTATTGTAAGTTCCTATTCTGTCTTTATTCCCATGTTCTTTTCTATCATTCATTTTCTTCTTCTGTTCTTTATTTTTGCAATCATTCTAATATATGTCCATCTTATTAAACCATTTATCCACAAATTCAAATGACAACAATTTTAAAGGATTAAATCCAAACAAAGGAAAATGAGATATATGCTCAAACAAACACAAAACATTGCTAAGCAAAATACAAAACAAATAGGAATGTATGTAATTTACGCTTAATATCCGATTTATAAACCGAGTAATTTGAGTAAGACTAGAACCCACCATGTACACTAGCAAGGATTCTAATTCAAGTCAGAACTTTGCGTTTTATATGCCTTACCCCTTAGTAATCGACCCCACATATTTGAACTCGAGACCTTAAGGAATGTCACCTTGAACACCCTTTATAAGTCTTAATTGTCTTTTGTACTCTAATTTCACACTTGAATATACTCTCAAAATGCATGTAACAGCAAGTTCTAAATTTAACACAACAAAGAAACCAAGAAGGGAATGTAATAATTAATCAACAAACCTGTAGGGTATAACTCAGACCAGGGTGCAAGATTGACATCAATGGCCGGATGTCCGTATTCAGGCCGTTGTACCTCATCCTCAATGCTCACAGACGGACTTAAATGATTATAAACGTGCACACTAGGGGCATGAACAAGAGTCAGGGACCGCGGAAGGAGGCTGTCGATCCGTTGAGGCTGATCCCTGCACCCAATTCATGTTACATACACCATGTTTCTATTCTATAATATTACATGCTATTTGAAACCTAGCTTATTGCAAGCTGAATATACCCAAGTACATATTTATAATAATAAGTTGTACAATTCTGCATGAGTGATTGTTTCGTGATTTAAACGTGTAAATATTTAGTAAAACGTCGGATGACAATAGCGTACACGAGTTTATTAGGACCTGATGGGAAGAAGGCCATTTGAATCCAAGAAGTTGAGGATTTGAACTTGTGGATCTCTTTGAGCTGGTAGTGGTAGCCAATCCATTACTTGATCTTGATTTCTTGAAGCCAACACATTTAAATGATCTGTTGTCTCAGAGGGATAATTCATCACCTGAAATGGAACATGCTCTCAAACATTAACATTTTAATGCACATACTAATTGTGGGTTTTTTTTGGGACTTGTGTAATGATATTTGAAACAACAAATTTGAGTATACAAATTCAATCCAAATCATTAGTTAGGACATTATAATATAATATTTTGACAAATTTAAGAAACCTGTGTATTTTGAACAGCCGGGGAGTTATGTTGATCTTGCAGCATATGCTGTAGTGAGAAAGTGGACAACTTCATTACATGAGGAAGAAATTATATATGTTGTGAACAGAGAAAGCTTGATCACATGTTTTTATCCCAATTTAATATATATGTATGTTTATTATTATTTTTTTAGGGTAATACATGTAATAAATAAATATTAAAGTATTATGTTAATATAGTCGGTGAAAATTTTGAAACTAAGACATTTTATAGGCATGCGAATCGAATTAATTGGACAAACAAATGAAGTTGATTTTAAATTAGGCTTTGGGTTGGGCCTGATTAGTTTAATGCAATTTTTTAAAACATTTTTCAGAACTGAACTTTTCGGCCCTAAATAAGCCCATCAGCAACCTTTAGGGCCTGAATTAGTCCAATGCAAATTTTTTAAAACTAAACTTTTGGGCTTATATAAGCCCAAAACAACAATATTGTGCAAGTAAATTTCATGGGCCTACCTATAGACGGACCAGTTATCATGGGGCTTAATTTATCCAACAAATGGAGCTATTGTGGATCACGTACAGAAGCAAAATGAGAAATTTTGTTTTTGGTCTTAATTGTTATGAACTAAAAAGTACAATAGTATATGTTTCAAAATAATAAAACAAGGAAATGAATTAGTACTAAAATATCCATACGCCCAAATTTAGATTAGAGAGTTTAAAAAGACTTGTGTGGGATGTCATTTTACGTTTTCATGAGTAATTCTTTTATTAAAAATGTTATTATTTTTCTCTTAAAATGATGTAACTTTCACTTATATTATAAAGTATTCATGAAATAATTCACAACATCTGTATAATTTTACATTAATTAGGTGTTATTTTTCATCATAAATGTTATCCATTCTTATCACAGAATCCATTCGGTGAGAAAGTCTATTTGCCAGAGCTTTAATCAGAAAACTTGCCTTGCGCAACCTTATTTGCTTTAGATTTTCTTCAACAACTGTTTCTCTATACACAGCCTCGGACAATGTCGTTATTTCACGAGGATCACCTTCATAAATCCTACACAAAAATACATCATATTTTTAAATTTATATATGTATGCTAATTAGCATGAGAAGTTCACTTCAAAAGTGGAGTATTAAAAATTTGATTAAACAAGATAAATACATAAGTACCTCAATTTCTTCTCCATATCCTCAAGCTGGCACTTGCATTTCAGCAATTCTTGTTCCATTTCCTGTATATCATCACCTCTACTCTCAATTTCTACTTCAAAATATTAAACAATTTGGAAAATTTTAATTTTAGGGAGAAAAAAAAAAAACTCACCTCAATCTGGGAATCAATCATGCTAGCGGGACTGCAACACACGTGGAAACAAGGGTGATAGAAACAAGAAATAATTACTCTGGTTTGTTTTAATTTGTTATGATTTTTAAATATTAACATTAATTAATAGTTTCTGAAGGATCGTTTCACTTTTATTTTCTCAAAAAGAGTCATCACAATTTAAAACCGTTCAAGTGAATCATTTCATAAAGGATTAATTGAAAAAAAATCATTAACTTTATTCTGTAAATTAATCTTACTCTTGATAAATTATAAAAAAAACCAATGTCTTGAAATATTGTTGCAAAACGCACCCGATTTGAGACTAAAAATATGAGTTTTTTTTTGTGCATCTTGCAATAATACTTAAAGGTGGTGATTTTTTTTGCATTTTCTCAAAAGTGAAGATTAAAGTTCGTAAACTTTTTTTTTTTTTGCAATTACCCTTTAGGCTTTAATAAATCATCTGTAGTATAAATGAAAAATAACTACTAATTAATTAAAGAACTATGAAATCCTCCAAGTGTTTTCTTGAATTAACATAAATATTATACCTGGTAGAAGCTTGATTGGTTCGATCCACTTCAGATTTCAATTTACCAATGGCCCTCATCAGGTACTGCAATAATCATATATATGAGAAAATCATTTATTATTACTATCAAATGTTAATTGATCAGTCAAATTTCAATATATTTTATTTTTGCACAGTTTTAATCCCTTGAGAAAAAAAAAAAGAAAATCTGAAATCTGATGGAACACAAATATTAAAACATAACAAATCTATAGAGAACTAATGTTAAATAAAGTAACAAGAAAAGAGGTAATAAAAGATATTACCTCTTGATTCTGTAGCCTAATTGTGGTTGCAGGATCCAGCATAAGAACGAAACAAACATAAAAGATTAGTAAATTAAATTAAATTTTCTAAAAAGAATCTAGGTATTAGCTACAACAAATTTAATTAATTACTATTCTAAAAAAATAGACTTAATTGTTGATTGTTTCGACTAATCTCACCTCCCCCGTTCATGTTCTGGGACATTAATAAATCGCGTCAGGATGTCTTCGATGCTTCAAGAAAATTAATGAGAGAGACAAAATCATACTCCTATTAATTAATTAGTCCATAATATTTGAAATAATTAATTAAGTAAAAAAACCTTTTACTGCCAGAGAAGATACTGGTTCGTCCAGAAGGAGAGAACATAATAAGTGCAACATCAACATCACAGAGCACAGAGAGTTCATAAGCTTTCTTGATGAGTCCATTTCTTCTCTTGGAGAAAGTGACCTGCCTATTTGTTGTATTCTCTATCTTCTTGATTTGAAGTTTCACACGACCCATTTTCTTAATTCTCTCTCTTCTTAATTCTGGGGTAGGGATATACTAAATATATATATAGTCCATAAAAGAAGAATGTAGAAATGGATTTTAAGAGAGAGAAGAGGGTTTTGGCGGTGTTAGGCTGAGAGGCAGAAAGGTGACGGGAGAAAGAGATGAGAAGAGAGAGACAGCGGTGTAATAATTCAGACAAAGCAGCAGCACTTGGTTTGAGTTTGTTACAGCCACGTAACACTTGTTGTGTGCCTTTTCATTTCGGCTCTAATTAGGGGAGAGAGAGAGAAAGAAGGGCGTCAGATTTCATGGAATCAGTGCACTCATAGATGTTAGCTGGATCAACTTCTCCATTTTGGTCTTGGTTGCAGATTTATTTACTAGTCAGTACAAATGTATTCCTTCGTTTTTAAGTATTCTTGTTTTATGAGTGTATTGGCAAACCTTAAATGTCTTTCATTTTACCATTTTTGAACAATTATCATATTCACTTTTCTTAAATTGTATTAAAAATATGAATTTGAAATTAATTATTTTTAGTTTTTTTTTTTTTTTTTTTTTTTTTTTTGTAATTTTATCAAATAAGTTTACTGGTGTTACCTATTGTCACTGCACATCACATTAATATATGGTTAGCTAGATAAGAATATTATAGAGTAGGCATTTAATTTTACATTCTACCTTAATGATTTTATTTTTCTTTTTCGTAATTTACCCTTAAATACTATACTAGGGTACGGAGTGAGTGAGAGAGATGAAGCCTAGTCTTTCTCGTAAATAAAGATTTATCCTTAAATATTTGTCTACGGAGCGCTCCTCAACCGCACTGCAGCGAACAATCTTGCTTCTCTTCACAACCTCCCTCCCCCATATCTCTGATGTGGCTATGAAGAACATACTCTTATGTGCAACAATGACAACTTAACCTTGATAAAAATTCAAATCCATCCTCATATCCTGAATACAAGCACATCTACAACCCTAAATTTCTGAAGCATTCATGCCAAAAGATACTTTCCGCAATTTTATAGAAAACAGAAAATTTATGTATAAACAAGAGTTCACATACATGCATTATGACTTTTGAGTCTCAAAATAAATATATATCAAATCATAAATATATATATAGATATATTAAATAAATTAAATCAGGAGTAATTTTTAAGATTATAACTTTGTTAAAGGCTTTGCACTAGCAAATAAATATTTATGGATAAAGTAATATGTGGATATTGATATATTGTTTGGGACTAAGATTATAACTTTTGTTAAAGGCTTTGCACTAGCAAATAAATATTTATGGATAAAGTAATATGTGGATATTGATATATTGTTTGGGACGGGTGTATACTTTGATATATTGTTTGGGACGGGTTTATACACAGAGGAGGAGAAGGATGGAGGAGAGTTGAATTCTATTGCTTCCACAAATAAATTAAACCATAATTTTTAAGATTATAATTTGCTAAGCTTCCTAGGGCTCAACCCTATTTCAAAGTTGCAATGATCCTTTGAATTCCAGGAGTTGCAATCGAATCGTCCACGGAAAGATACGTTTTTAGATCCCGCATTGTAAAACCTCCTTTCTTCCTTTACTCTTTCTTCTAGAAGAAAAATGATATCTATGATATCTTAGAGTTAGAGTGATTGTTCTACCTTTCTATCATCGATTTAAATTATTATTATAAAATATTAATATACCTCAAATCTCATTATTATACAATTTATCATCGATTTAAATTATTATTATAAAAAAAACATAACAAATACATATTACTGCTCCCTCCCTAAAAATCCTTAAAAATTAATATCCCTAAAATCTCATTATTATACAATTTATCATCGATTTAAATTCATATTAACCACTCCCTCAAATTGTTCACTCTTTTCTCTTTTTTCTTCGTCCCCCATAATCGTTCCCTCCCAAAAAAGTAAATATCATTATAATCTAACACCTCAAAAGTACATATTAAATTCAAAAATACCATCCTTTCTTTTCACATGCACATAACATACTTTATACTTTGTTTATTACTTAAAAATATCAAATTAACCTCAAAAATCGATAAAATTAATAATAAAACAACATTTTCCTAATATCCGTAAGTGAACTATTTTAAGGAATGGAGAAAATATATAATAAAATATTATATTTCTTAATTTTGAGTCAAAAACAATAATGTAACAATTAAGAATGCAAGATGGGAAAGTATGTTGATGGCCGATCTCGATAGAAATCAGATGCAGTATTAATTTTACGTTCTACCTTAATGATTTTATTTTTCTTTTACATAATTTACCCTTAAATACTATACTAGGGTACGGAGTGAGTGAGAGAGATGAAGCCTTTTCTTTCTCGTACGGAGCGAGAGAGACGAAGCTCCTCAGCCACACTCTGCAACGAACAATTGCTTCTCCTCACAACCTCCCTCCCCATATCCCTGATGTGGCTCTCCCCATATCCCTGATATGGCTATGAAGAACATACTCTTATTGTGCAACAACGACAACTTAACCTTGGCAAAAATTCAAATCCATCCTCATATCCTGAATACAAGCACAGCTACTACCCTAAATTTATGAGGCATTCATGCCAAAAGACACTTTCCGCAATTTTATATAAAGCAGAAAATTTATGTATAAACAAGAGTTCACATGCACTCATTATGACTTTTGAGTCTCAAAATAAATATATATCAAATCATAAATATATATATAGATGTATTAAATAAATTAAATCATAATTTTTAAGAGAGTGTTATTAAATACACACCCCTTTTAATTAAATACACACCCCTTTTTAATATTTATTTTTAAATTTTATTAAATACACACCCCTTAAAATATCAAAATCACCCTTTTAATTTTATTACATGCACACCTTGTTTTATTTTACTTATACGGGAATGAGCTACACTTCATCACCGGAATTCACCATTTTATCTAGTTTAGGTCGCCAGAGAATAAAAACACCATTTTCACTTGACGAGATGGAGGTATTTTGATTTCAAGAGCTTCTCAAATAAGGAGTTCGGATTCTTTTTGATAAATACATCGTGTTCACTGAGTAATTATTTCTTTTCAAGTTTTGTTTTGGGGCCAATCCCACTGAGCATCAGCAACTTGGGCTCCCGATTGCGCCAGATGAGACGATGATTTCACTTCCAGGTTTCTTCGACAGAATCGTTCTTTGTTTCATCCCTTTTTCATCTTTAAAGATAACCCCAACTGCTCTTGGCATCTTCTCTGTTTCAAAACGAAATACTTTATATGTTGCTTTCATAATAAGTGGCTACTCCACATTCCATTTCCCTTTTCGTAATAGTGAAGAAGCCACAGGTCTGCTTCAATTCTTAAATTGTTCACAAAACATTGATGATCTGTTACTCGATTTTGGAGTTCACAAAATATTGATGATATCACAGGTATGCTTCTTTATCCAAAGGTATGCTACTCGATTTTGGAGTCCACTATTCCGATATGTTTCTGTGACGTCTTTGAAGATGAAATCCTCGATGATATTCTGTTTTGAAATAGGATGATGTGACACCAAAATGATTTAAAAGATTAGGGTGTGTATTAAATTAAATGTGGATAATTTAGACTTTAACAAAATATATAATTTAAATATATAATAATAGGGGTGTGTATATATTAAAAAGGGGTGTGTATTAGCAAATAAATTTTTATGGATACAGGATATTGATATATTGTTTGGGACGGGTTTATACGAGAAGGATGGAGGAGACCTTGAATCCTATTGCTTCCACAAATAAATTAAATCATAGTTTTTAAGATTATAATTTGCTAAGCTTCCTAGGGCTCAGCCTAGGGCTCAACCCTATTTCGAAGTTGCAATGATCCTTTGAATTCCATATTCGAAGCTCAACCCTATTTCGAAGTTGCAATGATCCTTTGAATTCCATATTCGAAGTTGCAATCGAATCGTCCATGGAGAGAAAAATGATATCTTAGAGTTAGAGTGATTGTTCAATCTTTCTACCCTTAAATATTTTTATCATCGATTTAAATTATTATTATAAAATATTAATATCCCTCAAATCTCATTATTATACAATTTATCATCGATTTAAATTATTATTAAAAAAAAACATAACAAATACATATTACTACTCTCTCACTGAAAATCCTTGAATATTAATATGGGTTTATTACTCTCAGATACACAATTTTAAGCATATTTACTATTAGATACATGAAATTTAAATAATTACTCTCACATACAAAATATTAAAGTAAAATACCAAATATAACCTTATACTTCATACACTTTTAAACCAACAACCCTACCCTCACTCACCCACCGGCATTGACCGGCGTTGACCAGCCATTGACCGGCGTTGATCGATCGTTGACCGGCGTTGACCGTCCGTTGACCGCCGCCGCCTGCTGCCGGAATTTAAAATGTGCAAACAAAATGTGTAAAAACAAAATTGTGCAGAACAATTGTGCAAAACAATTGTGCAAATACAATAATTGTATAGTTATTAGTAATAGTGCTTTGAGTTATGTAGTTTATAGCAATTATGCATTTTTTTTTGTATCTCCTAGTAAGTGATATCCCTAAAATCTCATTATTATACAATTTATCATCGATTTAAATTCATATTAACTACTCTCTCAAATTGTTCACTCTTTTCTCATTTTTCTTCGTCCCGCATAATCGTTCACTCTCCAAAAAAGTAAATATCATTATAATCTAACACCTCAAAATTACATATTAAATTAAAAAATATCATCCTTTCTTTTCACACGCACATAACATACTTTATATTTTATTTATTATCTAAAAATATTAAATTATCCTCAAAAGTCGATAAAATTAATAATAAAACAACATTTCCTAATATCCGTAAATGAACTATTTTAAGAAATGGAGGAAATATATAATAAAATATTATATTTCTTAATTTTGAGTCAAAAACAATAATGTATCAATTAAGAATGCACGATGGGAAAGTATGTTGATGGCCGATCTCGATAGAAATCAGATGCAGTAGCTCCTTTTTATTTCGAATCCCATGAAACTGGTATTGTCTATTTGAGAAAAAAATTAATGTAGGTTGAAATCTCCTTTGCACAATTCCACAGTAAACCAAGCAGTCCTGTCAATATGAGAATCACAGTAAACCAAGCAGTCCTATCTATACGAGAATGACATAGCATATGTGTCGCTGGACCTTTTAATCTCCAACCCTACCAAAATTCTCTCTCCTCCTGGTTGAACTTTTTAATCTCCAACCCTACCAGGATTCTCTCTCCTTTCGGTGATGTCAAGCCATCGATCCACAGATCGATGGCTTCATCTGAGCTGGTCAATAGTGTGCGTATGAATTAGTCAATAAACAACATTTTCCTAATATTTGTACAATAGAGGTGAACAATTTTAAGGAATAGAGGAAATATATAATAAAATATTATATTTCTTAATTTTGAGTCCGAAAACAATAATGTAACAATTAAGAATAAAAATTGGAAAGTATGTTGATGGCATATTAATTTTAAATAGAAATTGGTGAATTCGTCAGTTAAAAAAATATATATATATATATATTTTGTATCTAACATAAAGTACATAAAAAAATTATATCAACATATTGCAAATGTAAAAAATAAAATTTTAAAATAGATAACATATCTAATAAAATTCGGCAATTAAATATGGCTAATTATAATGTGCACTCGGGTGTACCCTAAGATAGGGTGCACCCATATACAAATATAAACAAAACATATACAATTATGAGTAAAAATGTATACAATTTAATTGTTAGTTTTTTTAATGAAAAATTGAGTGTAAAAAAATATACAATTATTAAAAAATATGTATACACTATTGAATAAAAAGTTATACACATATGGATGTTAGTTTTTTTAATAAAAAACTTAATGTGAAAAAGTATACAATTATTACAAAACACGTATACAAAATAGAATAATATGCATACAAAATATAATAAAAGTCATACACATATGAGTGCACCCTTGCACCGGGTGCACCCAATATACACTCTAAATATATATATATATATATATATATATATATATATATATATATATATATATATATATATATATTTGCAAAGAAAAATTATTTATTGATAGAGTACAAGGGTACTCAAACCCAAACAAATGATGCATATCTCCTATTACATAAAATTATTCATAGCAAAATAAAAGCAGAAGAAGAACACCAATCTAAAAAAGTACTATCTTTACGAATTTTCCTGTTCTTAGCCACGACCACACCTTTGATTTTATACCTTGTATCATCTTCCTTGTATCACCTTGTATCATCATCGGCAATTAAATATATGATGCACTTCTAAAAAAGATTCTCATTTTTAAATTTTAAAATATTCTATTTGGGAGAGTTTATTAATAATAATACCTTTTTTGTATTAAAAATTGACTTTTCATTAAAGAGTAACTTGAGAAATTCCCATTTATTTTGTCATAAAATTAAAAGGAATAAGAGAAAAGAAAAGAAATGCTGAAAACAAGGTGCTTCAAGTCTAAGAATGCGAGGAAAGGTAAGTGAGAGGGTGACACGTTTGACTGTTTGAGGAAATCGTGGCAATAGCACCGGAATTTCATTATTTTCCCAACAAACAAACATAAATTATCCCAACAAAAATCTAATTTATTAAATGAATAAATTAATATGGGTGAAATAATGTGATATTTCACATAGGCTAATTATACTGTCCACCCGGATGCACCCTAAGATAGGGTGCACCCACTTTAAAAAACGTATACAAATATAAACAAAAATATATATAATTATGAACAAAAATGTATACAATTTAATTGTTAGTTTTTTTCAATGAAAAATTGAGTTTAAAAAAATATACAATTATTAAAAAACATGTATACACTATTGAATAAAAATTTATACACATATAGATGCTAGTTTTTTTAATGAAAAATTTAGTGTAAGAAAAGTATACAATTATTAAGAAACACTTATACAAAATAGAATAACATATAGTATACAAAATAGAATAAAAATTTATACACATATAAGTGCACACTTGCACCCCGGGTGCACCAAATATCAACTCTTTCACATAAGACAAACTTATTAACCAAAAATTTGTAATATTAAATCCCCACATTTATAAATACTTTCAAAAAGCAAAAAATTCTATTAATAACCATACTATTAATATACACAATAAAATATGTGTCTTTTTATCAAACACTGTATATTTTATTCCATTTGCACCTTATTAAATTTTGATATTTACAAATAATTAAAATTATATTCATATTCGAGTCTTTTGATGTGTATTTAACTTTTTATTTCTATTACTTATAGGTACAATTTATCTATTTATATTACTATTAGGTATATTATTCAAATTAAAATATTATTCATTACAAATTGAATCCATCAAATATATTCAGAAATTAATTAACCATTAATCTCTCCATAAAAATAGAAAATCAGTTGGGATTAGTCTGATAAAAAAGAGTCGCACATGATATTCAAATAATAGGTTGTGTTCAATCTGAATACCATGTAGAACTGAATCTTAATATCGATGAGTTATGAAATAAATTGAATACTCATTTTGAATACCATTAGAAATAATTTGTGGAATACCCATTATGAATACCATTAAAATTTTCTGAATACAAGTGTTCTGTATACAAATGTTATGAGTATTGGCCCAAAATTTTCTGAATACAAGTGTTATGTAATCAGAAATTATCAGTAATGTTTTACCACAAATTATCCCTATCAACAACTTTCAGAAATATTTAAAAAAAATGCTCTTACATAGAAATACTAAATCATGCGTAAGATAAATTAGCGATATTCGCCGTAAGAAGATATTCTACTTTTATTTATCGACTCGGGGGTCGTTTTAAAATGGGTGCAAGAATCTTATTTTCACTTTTAGACTCAAATTCAAGTCGATTGGTTTTGAGGATAGGATAAAATTAAACAAATACTTACAGATCGTGATTTTAAATTGAGATGGTTACAGTTGACAATGATTTCCTACACTTTACACTCTGACTCTGATGTGTATTCATTTTGAAGAGAGAATTCAAATATATTGATTCTTGTGCAGAGAGAGCTAGAATATAAGAAATTAAATAATCACGTAAACGTGAATTTCTAACTAATTAATTAATTATGAATTAGGTATTATGTATGAAAGGGTAATTAAAACTTTACATTACATACTTTTGTATCAGGTAGTAATATAATTTATACTTTGTATCTAGTAATAATATTAAGTTATATTTTGTACCTATAAGTAATAATTCCTAAAAAAACTAATAGAAAAATCACTAATAAAGTGTATATATTTTTATTGATGGATGTACTCCCTCCATCCCATATTTGTTTTCGTAGTTACTGTAGACACGGAGTTTAAGAAAAGTTGCTTTTTGACCAACTTTATTGACTTTTGAAGGGTATTGTGGTATTTTTAATTAATAAATAAATTGTAAAGTATGTTATGTGTGTTAGGTGAGAGTGATATTTTTGAAATTAAGGTAACTTTTGAGATTGTTGGTTAGTGTGAAGTTTCCTTTTTTGGGGTGTGAAGATAAATGTGGGACGGACGGAGTATATGTTTATGAATATGGTACACGGTGGATCGGATAATTAGCCTAAACTTTTATATTTTTTATTCAATTTTTCTCCTTAGCCATTTAACTTTAATTTTGACATGCATTTAATAATTTTGATCTTTGCTATGGACCTTATTTATGTATTTTTTTAATTTTTTAATTAATAATATAAATTTGGTAAGTATGAACTATATGTTTACATATTTTAATAATTATAAAATCAACATGCTAATTTTCAATCAAAATTCAATAGATATATTTTAATTTAATTTGCAAAATGATTTGTAAAAATATACGTTTAATCTTTACGAGACATAAGATAGAGAGAATGTTTGGTACAAGTAGGGATGATAATGAGACGGGTATTTGTTTGTACTTGTTTTACCCTTACCCTATTGAGATGTGTACGCGTAGTTTTAAGTGAGCTTGAGATGGATAGGATATGGGTAACTTAAGAAAATCCTATTAGAGTTTAGGACGGTATGAGTATATGCCTCGAGTATCCGCATGTATATATTATGATACATTTTAACAATTAGTTAAGACAAGACTTGTGTGAGACCGTCTCACGTAAGCCCTTACGTGAATGGATAAAAAGTGATTGAAAATTTTATAATAAAAAGTGATAATGTTTTTTCATGAACAATTTATAGTATAAATGAAAAGTGATAACATTTTATTTTTATAGCAAAAGTGATTATTAATTTAAAAAGTGTAAAATAATCAGACATGAGATGGTCTCACGCAAGACTTGCCCATTAATTAATATTTACAAGTTTTATTTAATCATGTTTATTTATATATTAATTTATTGAGTTTATATTAATTTAATAAATAATACTTCCTCTATTTCAAAAAAAAAAAAAAAACTTTCACCTTTCTTTTTTTCACTTAAATTGTAATTCTGGTGTAAACATGGTTCACACGTGCACCAAATTTTATTTTTAAATTATTCTTAGTAAATAATTACTTTTAAAGAAATGAATGGTTAATCTCTTTAATAAAAAATACGAGTATCAAATTTCATGGAATCATTGCACGCAGTGACAGAAATTCCTAAGTTGCTTGACTCCATTTGGAACAATTATTTTACTTCTCCATTTGGTTTTGGTTGCAGATTAACTTGCTAGTTATTTTATTCTCATTATAGACATGTGCTTGACTTTCTTGTTTATTGTTAAATTTTATAGCTATCCTTCTTTTATTTTTTCAAATGTTATTGCTTCATTTTTAAGTATTGTTGTGCTAAGTATTGGTAGGGTGGAATCCATGGACCATTGTTAATAATATTACTCTTTAAAATATTAAAAGTTATTCAATTGAGTCATGTATAGTATAATTATTCTTTGAGAAAAAATAATTTTTTTCTATTGATCTAAAGAGTAACTCTATTATTAATTAAAGAATAATCTTAGTTTCACTCTAAATTTTGCGGTTTAGCCTGTATACTTGGATACACTAATAAAGAAAATTTCTTTTGAGTACTTAAATGATGAAATGTAAAAAGAAATTAAGATTTTTTTGTTGATAAAGCTTAAAAAGTGTGTGGCTTATGATTTATTCTATGAATTACTTCATGATATAGTTAAATAGGAAGAAAATCATTTTTCATTAATTAAGTAATTTTTATAAAAAAATTATTTATTTTTTATTTATATTACAAAACTTATTTTATAATATGATTTCGTAGAATTTTTTTCAAAGTAGGAGTAATATTTATCGTTTAATACAGTATTTTGCTTTTATCTTTATCTAAGTTATGATGTTGACTTCAACTTTAGTTGTATTAAATTTTTGAATCATGTTTGAACTTGATCAGCGGAACTCAGGGGTGTATAACTTTTCATTTATATTTTTAATATTAATTATCATTTTTTATTAATTAAATATTATTTTTTATTATAAAAATTATTATTATTTTTATCTATTTTACGTAAACCTTTACGCAACACGGTCTCACAAAATTTTTTTGCAAATAATATAAGGGTCAGCTATAAATACGAATAATGTTTTACTAAATACACACCCCTTTTTATTAAATACACACCCCATTAATAAATAATTAAAATATTATTTTTAAAATATCTAAATTACCTTAAATAGACACCCCATATATATTTTATATTAAATAAATTTAATAAACCCTAAATTACAATACGTCATATACACTCCTGCGAATTCTAAGTATCTCTTGAGATTGAAAAATATATTAAGATGAAAAAAGATGAAGAACAGATTAAAATAGGGATACTTACTTATAGGTGTAAATTATATCCTATAATTACTACTAGGTATGTCAACCTAAAATAAATACTATTAGATATCAAATTACATTGCACAATCCCAAATATACCCTTCTTATCACAACCCATGAAATTTGCAATAATACTTATTATCTTATCACCACTGTTCTGGCCGCACACAATTTGTGAAATTCATTTCACAAATACAAAAATCCATTTTACAATCCCTGCCGACACCAATTTATTTTCTCTCCACCGCCAACGCCATCACCTTCCATTTCTCTTTACCGCACAACTCCCCGCCGCCACCATCGACACCTCTCCATTTGTCCTTCCTCATTTTTTGGTGGGATTTGTCATCATTCCCTCAATTAGTAGAATTTGCACAATATGCAATCTACATTTAAATTTACGTACATGATCGTGCAAGAATTATAGTGGTGCTAATGTCAATTCACAATTTTTCTATGAATCATTTTTTTTATGAATTTGGGTATGTTTGTGCATTAAATCGTAGTGATGCAGTCTGCATAACTAATTAAATGGTTTGCACAATTTATTATATTTTTTAACAATCAGTATATAAATCTGCACAACACAAAATATGTACATAGAGAATCTATTTCTTATAAATCTTTAGAGAATACGTAGATTAGATATTGTGCAAATCCCACTAAATAAATGACTGATGACTGATCGTAGTTAATTATGTAGCACAATCAATTATATGGTTGCACAATCCTTTAAAATCTCTGAACAATTTATTTTGTTGTTGCACAACAAGTGTATAATTGTGCACTATTGTCTGCATCTTTCCACGCCCTCTCATCATCTTAACCCTACCTCCCTTGAAATTGAAGAAGTAGGGGCGAACCAACCAAATCAGCCACAAGAAAAGAATGGAACCACTCCCTCAATTAATGTATATTTTTTTATCTCTTGAAACAACTATACAAGGTGCAAAGGCGTATGAAATTGTTGTGGCTCTAAATTCACTTGCAGTAGCAGCTCCAATTCTTTTCAACAATTTTGGATCTCTTTAACACCTATGTCCAACATTGTGAGCGTCGTTGTTAGGGTTGGTGAACCTGATTTGGTGAGCAGCGCCGGCACCATCGTCGGTGGTTGGCAAAGTCAACAAGTGACGGGTTATTCTTTTGGCGACGCGAACCATATGTGCGGTCGGGAACTTGGGCGGCAACAGCGAATCGATTTACGATCGACAACTTGCGGTGTCAGCGAATTGATGTGTGGTGGGGACCTTGCAGCGGTGGTCGGGAACTTGCGCGGCAATGGCGAATTGACGTACAGTCGAGAACTTGCGGCGATGACGACGAATTGATGTGTGGTCGGGACCTTACGGCGGCAACGATGATTGGCAGGGGAGATTCCTTCGTCAATTGCACAATGTGTGAGGCATGGCGACTTGCAGTGATGACGCATGCCTTTTAATTAGATGAGGAGAGAGATTGAAAATTTCCCTTTAATTAGATGAGGAGAGAGATTGAAAATTTATCAAAAAGAAAAGATTTGGGGAGAGAGAAATTAATTGACGTGTGAGGCGTAGAAATAGGAAACTCAGTTTAGATAAAATTCAATTTAAATATATTTAAGGTTATATTAGGTATATTATTTCATCTTTTTGTATCTTAAAGTAATATATTTGAATCCATGTATTTTATAATAATAAGACTGTGTAGTTGAAAGTAATTAATCCATTAAAATATTACTAATTGTTAATTCATATTAAGGGCAAATTGGTGAAGTCGTCCGTTTAAGAAAAAAATAAAAATAAATAAATAAATATAAAATGCATCAAGATAAAGATGAAGTATTCCTTTCAGAATGTAACTTGTACACCCTTAACTTAAGGTGGTAACGAAGTGATTAATTGATTAATTGGATAAAGTATAAGAAACGAAACAAAATTTTAAAATGGATGACATGAGTGTAGGGATGTTGTACATGTGACACCGTAAGTGTCTTACGGTGCTATTATGTTTTATTAATTAGTTCCAATTATCTGTACAAAATATTATCACTTTTTATTTATGTTATATACAGTGGTGGATCCAGAAAATCGTAGTGGGGTGGATGGGCTAAATTTATTAAAGAAAATAAAAAATAATAATAATTAAAAAAAAAATATATATATATATATATATATACACACACCAATCACCTTCTTAAAAGTGAATGGAGAATGGACTAAATTTTAATATTTATTGTAAGGGTCACTTACTAGCAGGTACATAAAAAAAATGCATAATTGTTATAAACTACATGACTCAAAGCACTATTACTCATAACTACACAATTATGATTGTGATACCATAAATACCCCTATGTATTTGCACAATTATTTTGCACAATTTGATTCTGCACAATTGTTCTACACAATTTTGTTTTTGCATATTTTGTTTGCACGTTTTAAATTCCGGCAGCAGGTGGCGGCGGTCAACGGTCGGTCAACGCCGGTGGGTGGGTGGGTGAGGGGTAGGGTTGTTGGTTTAAAAGTGTATGGAGCATAATGTTATATTTGGTATTTTACTTTAATATTTTGTATGTGAGAGTATTTATTTAAATTCCATGTATCTAATAGTAAATATGCTTAAAAGTGTGTATCTGAGAGTAATAAACTCTTATTGTAATGGGCTCCTAGAATATATATAATTTGAAAAAATATTTATTTTTTGTCTTCATTTGGGTGGGCTTAAAATTTTTTTGGATTGGGCTAAACATAAAAATACAGATTATTTACATACAATATAATGGGCTTTTGGTGGGCAACCCTGGGCTTGAGCCCGGGGCTGCCCCACATAGATCCGCCTCTGGTTATATATTGTTTATTAAATAATATTATAACTTTTTATTATAAAAATAACGTGAATGACAAATTTTGGCTATTTTAAGTATAAGAAGTACTTTTTTATTATTCTTCAAAACACATAGTCATTTATGAGAGTTTATTAATAATAATAATATGAAGTAGTATTATTCTTTATATTAAAGATTGACTATTTTTTTAAGAGTAAATTTATACGGATAAGAAGTGATACTCTTTATAACGAAAATTGATATTTAACTTATTAAAAAATAATAACAATTCTGTAAGCTATTTCATATTCCCTCCGTCCATTGTTAATCTATCTATTTTACTATTTTGGGCCGTTCACTCTCAATCTATCCATTTTCCTTTTTAGACATATGGGACTCACACTCTCACTAATACAATTAAAATATGGGACCCACACCCTCCACTAATACAACTACTCACTACACATAAAATAATAATATTCCTTAATTCACGTGCAAAAAGCAAATGGATACATTAACAATGGCCGGAGGGAGTATTATACTATCCATGAAAAGTGATAATATTTTAACAAACTGATAACATTTTTAATAAAAAAAAATGATAATTTATTACAAAGTGTAAAACAATTTTATTGTGAGACAGTTGATGAGTGATATTTTCACCTAGATTTTAGTATTTTTTTATAAGTATTTTCGTATTATTTTATCCGTATTTATGTGCATTTTGGTGTGTTTTTATGGAAATGTGTGAGAATGAGCTTCAACGTCTAAACGCGAAAAGGAAGACGTAGGAAAAAACGGATCTCAATTCGGAGTTGAAACGAGGGAGATCGAGCCAAAAAAAAAAAAAAATAGGGGCTGCACCAACACGGCCGGCCGTGTGCGGAACATGGCCCTGTAAGGGGTGGCCGTGTTCCGACACCTGAAACACCTACACGACCACCCTGTGGTCGTGTGCACGCACACGAGCCATGTGCATGCACAAGAGCCGTGCAGTGCAAAATCTGTGAAAAAATCAGAAACCTTCTAGAATCTTCCCAATGGGTATAAATACCCAATACTTCAATATTTGATCAGTTTTTTCAAGGGTTTCACCCCTGCACACACATCACACACAATTTTCTCCATTTTACATCATCATCTTTATCCATTCACCATCCATTCCATCTAACCTTAACCAACCATCAAAATCACAATCCATTTGAGGAAAAGAAATAAGGAAGAGAGGAGAATTGCAAGGGGAAGAAGAAGATCACCATTGGATCCATCCAAGGGAGTTTTCATCCAAACTTTGTATTGAAACCTTATTGTTTATCATGATTTGTAAGGATTTTAATGTCTATGTTGATTTCCTTTTGAATATGGTAGGCTAATCTCCCTTGTGAGATTAGCAACATGAGAGTTGTTGGATAATTTTGGGATTTGTGTATTTAAATTCATACATGTTGATTGAGTTAATTGATTTTCTATCATTGATGCTTTAGATCTTGAAGTTTATGATGATTTGTGTGGTTTGTTTTTTAAAACATGTGATTAGATTGAGAAGTCAATTGCATATTTAGGATAATTAATTGAATCATTTTGTCATACACCTCATGTGCATTATAAATCTTAAAGAGATAGAGATGTCCTTTAGGATTTAGAACCCTTTGATAGGACAACCGATTGGTTTGATCGAGAGGTTGATTAATCGTGTGAAGGGACTCTCATTTCAAGCTTAGTACCTAGTTGGAATTGTTTGAGTGAGAACCAATCCATTGAGCTAATTGATATTCATATCCTATCCATTTCGAAAGGGAGTTTAGGTGAACTTAGTGTTGGCCCTTAGTCTTATACCCATGATTCATATGAATTTGATGCATTTATCCTATTTCCACTTCTATATTGTTGTTAATCTCACTTTTACTTAACTTGGAAAACCAGTATTCATCCATTTATCTATCTTGTTTGTTGATTATTGCTTGCTTGCTTTGATTGATTTTATTATTATTTGTTTGAACATCCACTTCATTGATGATTAGTCTCTATAAAATTACAAGAAACGTGAGATTGCTTAAGTACTAGTACCTTCCTCCCTGTAGTTCGATAAATTCTTGAATTGGTCATCCCGACTACAAGTTATGACTAATCAACGGTCTCACACAAAATTGACTCATTCATTAAAGAGTAATTTTCATATTAATTTTTGGAGTTTGATTGTGGTGCACCTAGTGCACCGGTGCACCTGAACAATCTTAACCGTTAAATTAATTTTTAATATAATCTACATCATTAAATATAATAATATAATTAATATTTTTTAAAAAAAACTACCTACTAATACACTAAAAACATGGGGTGCACCGGTGCAATCCGCCCAGAATCACCTAATTTTTGTCATAAAATTAAAAGGAATAAGTGAAATTAATAGAAAGAAAAGAGGAAATCAAGTGTAGGGGTGGACATTTTTTTTCGGGTTTCGGGTACACGAACCGATCCGAAAAAATTACCCGAAATACCCGATTTTTTCGGGTAATTTCGGGTATCGGGTAAACCCGGAATTGATTTTTCACTATCGGGTCGGGTATCGAATTTTCAAAAATACCCGAATTACCCGATCGGATTACCCGGTTAATATATATTTTTTTAATTTCTATTTTATATATATATATATATATATATATATATATATATATATTACTAACTACATTTCTCACCCATACTTTTGTCTTTATCAATTATCAAACACATTTCACAAATTAAGCATAAACTTTTACACCACATCAATTCCTCAAAATATATTTTATTATACTCTAATTTACACTTTTCCTCTTGTATAATTTTTTATTTTTTTGCAATTTAATCGGTTATGCTTCAGCATGCTAATTGATTTGATGAACAGTTTGCTTAAAATTTATTTTAGAAAAATACTACTGTTAAATAAACAAATAAATAAAAATCAACTTATTTATTTATGGGATTGTTATTGATTGATTTTAATATTTAATGGAATAATATATATATTAGACATCAATTATTATGAGTTGAATAATATCAAACCCAAATTTATAATAATGCATCATGTCAATTTTTAGAATGTTGGAAAATCCTATTGAAATTCAAGCAAATAAATATCTTTAGTTTAAAATTATATAATAAAAAAATTATGTAAAAATCGGGTAATCGGATCGGGTACTCAAAATTTCGGGTACCCGAAATTTTGGATAATAATATTATCGGTTCGGGTTCTGGTAATGGAATTTCAAATCCGAAATTTCAGGTACCCGAACCCGAAACCCGATACCCGGTCCGATACCCACCCCCTAATCAAGTGTGGTGCTTTGAAGTAGAAGAATGTGAAAAGAAGGTGAATGACAGGGAGGGTGACACGTTAGACGAAATCGTGGCAACAGCACCGGAATTTCATTTTCATAACTATCCTAACAAAAATCGAATTTATTAAATGAATAAATTAATATGAGTTAAATTAAAACAAACATTAACTATCCTAACAAAAATCGAATTTATTAAATGAATAAAATTATGCGATATTTAATGAAAAAAAAAGTGATAATAATAATTTAATAGACCGAAATAAAACTTTATAAAAGGTGATAAATTTTAATTTTGAGTAATAATCAATTATTGAAAAGTGAGAATATTCAATAAACTACTATTTTATGAACAATTTATTTATATAATAAATGAAAAAATGATAATATTAAAGACAAATTATCCCATTCAAAAACTTATACACGTAAATGTAATAACATAAAAAAAAAGCTTATAATGGTTTAATTAAATAATTTGTAGAATAAATAAAAAGTGATAATATTTTAAATATAAAATGATATTCTACTAAAATGGTGACGATAGAATATTGGAACCAGGTAATGAACAATTAATAATATTATTAATAATAATATTTTTTAATAAAAGTAAACAAGATTAATTTAAAATTGAGTAATTTGAACTTCTAGGTGTGAGACTGGGCCGACATAGTTATTTAAATGTTTATAAGAGTGGCTATCGAGCTGGTCTCTTATGTCTCGGGAACACTGTGCGCAAATACCTTTTAGTATTAAATTGTAGAGTTGGTCTTCTGTATTCTTGGGAACACATATTCTTGTGTTTTCATGGGGCATGGTGTATCTTGGGGCACACAAATTTTTACCCAAATTGTATACAATTTGGTGTGGCCCGAGCACACATAAATTTTTGCCCTTAATTAATCAAATCATATAAAGCTCATTTCTTTCATAATTTTTTAAAATTAATTTAAAATATAGTTAAGGGTTCCACTAAATACACATCACTCTTTATTAAATACACACTCTAATATTATATAATTAAAATATATATTTTTTAAAAGTCTAATTTATCCTTAATTTATTAAATACACATCCTGTTTATTCACTTAGTTGCAAATTATATATTCTCTCTATTATAAATTCTATTTCACGATCGTCCCCCTTCCTCTTGAACTTCCAATCTGTACAGCACCATTAACGACAACATATAAACTCATTCTCCTATGAGTTCGTGGGTATTTCAACCCTTTACACACAAACTCATTTTTTCAGAATTTTGTGCTCAAAAACGGCGATTAACCCGAATACATCAATCCATATTTGATCAAATCATCTCAATCGTCTCTTACTCTGTTCAAGAATCCTGCTTTCATTTACCAAAATTTCATTGCCGATCTCATCATATCCACATTGAATAACCCAAACTCGGATTCGACCCACGTCATATCTTTCTTTAGTGATCTGAGAATCACTCTAAATCTCCCTTCTAGCAATCTTAGATTCTTTCTTGTTAGAGGGAGTCCCTTTTTGACTTGCAATGTAATGAGCGGTGTTGCACTCTCTATTTCAACAATCCACACCATTCTGGAGCTGAATCCAAACAGCTCTTGCACAAAGTACGTCATTGAGATGAAAAACAATCAAACATGGCTTCTTTACACCTCATCGCCTATAAATTTAAGCCATGACATGAACATGATCACTTTCAGTGTGTTTTCTGGAGTAATTAGGATTGCTGCTTTGCCCAATTCTGATCCAAGATTCGAGGCTGTGTTGGATAGATTCTGCTCCTGCTATGCTGTGAGTGGTGATGCTTCTTTCACAAAGCCTTTTTGTTTGGAGTATAAAGAGGGGTGAAATTATCGCCACACGAGATTGTGGCATCCAGGCAATCCATTGTTGGCGACTTGGCGTGCTCAGCGAGGGGTGGTGACGTGGAAATGGAGGGATCTACGGCAAGGGTGTGTATAGATTTTAATTTAAAAGGGTAGTTTTGTAGTTTTAGGGGGTGTACATGTAATAGAATTAAGAAATAAAAGATTTAAGAAGGGTGTGTATACAATAAAGGGTGTGTATTCAATAAAGAGAGGTGTGTATTTAACAACACTCTATAGTTAATTGGATTAATAATGGATAATCCATTTGTGAGGCATTGACTACTAATTTGATCGATTATCAAATTATTAATTAATATTTTTTTAATTATAATAGAGGAAAATTATAAGTCGAACTTTTAGAGGAAAAACAACTGAGCATGATCTGTTAGGGAAATTTTTAATTTTCTATATAATTTAATGGTGGGCAATATATTATGATGCAATTATATTAGTTATTCAATTATTTTATGGACTTAATTAAGTGAACAATTAAGATTAAAAGTTCATGGGCTATAATAATAATGATATGAGCCAATTGAGTAGATACACAATACTACATGATTAGGTGATTATGGGTGGCTCAGTTGTGTAGTATATAAAGGCTCACAGATTATAATCCCCAATATACTAAGCCGCACATGGTCTTCTCTTCTCCCCATCGGGAGGAATTACGACGGTTGAATGAGGCTTAGGTGAGGAATGCCATAATACCTACCGATCATCGAGTTCGTGTTCCGCCTAAAGGACTCAATGGATCCAAGGTACGCTTCCACTCTACGGTTAGATCTCGTTTATCATAATAGGGTTAAGGCATTATGATTTATGGATTTATTTCCAACAAGTGATACCAGAGCTATCCTATTTATGATTATCTGAGATTTGAGGGAATTAGGTTTTGATTCAAGTATTTGTGATTGATCATTATGTGTATTTGAAAATTTAGATCTGAAAATTAAATTTAATTGCGTCGACTTTTCAGATCTAATTATCATTACTTCAGCTCAATACTAATGACATTCACTATACTTGCGTGATTCGACCATTAGTGAGCAGTGTAACTCTTGAATTGATTATTACATCAAAATGAGGTTGAAGTGTGATCATTTTATTTGGTTAATAAATAGATATTAAATGGGTGCACGTCCCATTATTAATTATTAATTTACTTTATACTTTTATGTTCAAATTCTTATGTAATTAGTGTTCTGCAAAATTTATCTTAATTTGTTTTGCGTGGTTCCCCAAGTGACAATTGCATTGATAGATTACGAAAAGAATTAATAATTCTGTACATGATTATCATGAGTAATATCTTGGGTTATTGAATCAAACTGGATAATTGAGCGTTTGAGAAAGTTATGCGGTTATGCCCTATTCGGGAGTGATTATTCCTTTATGGAATACATGAATTTTGTACTGATAAGACATATTTTAGCACAATTATTTGGTTGAAATTCATGTCTATTTGATTGACTTATGTCCTAACTGTGTGCTAATATTGACTTATTTTGTCTTTAAGAAATAATTACTTTAATTATTTGAATTGATGTGGAAACAGGCTATTAAAGGAGCAAATAAGGAAACAGATCAAGCCAGCATATCTTTCACATATTTGAAGGACCAGATCTCTTCTAAATCTGTTGGAGTCACAATCAAGCAGGAAAAACATGGTAAAAGAGATCCTGGAGATATTTTTGGAAGAAAGAAATAAGGAAAGAGATCAAGCAGATTTTGACTTATTTTGTCTTTAAGAAATAATTACTTTAATTATTTGAATTGATGTGGAAACAGGCTATTAAAGGAGTAAATAAGGAAACAGATCAAACCAGCATATCTTTCACATATTTGAAGGACCAGATCTCTTCTAAATCTGTTGGAGTCACAATCAAGCAGGAAAAACACGGTAAAAGAGATCCTGGAGATATTTTTGGAAGAAAGAAATAAGAAAAGAGATCAAGCAGATTACTTGGGAGACAAGAAGCTAAATAAAGGAGAGATATATTTAATCTGGGAGGAGACACACAGACAGAGAATACACGTGAATTCCTGGAGCAAGAAGCAACAGCGTTTCTCCCTCTCCAAAACATATAGGCGTGAAGATTGAAGTTCATCGGACATCATCGGTTTTTATATTTTAATTTTGTTTTTGCTATGAACATACAGGCTTAATCCTCTTTTCTAGTTTAGGGTTTCGTGAACCTCCCGTTGAACCTTAGATTAATTATTAAGGGCTTTTCATTGAATCTTTTGTGCAAGTTTATTCTATTCACTACTATAAAACTGTGAATAGATATCTGTTATTAACCGATATCTATTCAGATATTCAGCCATTATAAATGGAGGCGATATTATAGGTCTGTTAAATAGATATCGGTTATTTGACCGATATCTATGTCTGTTATAGATATCGATTATTAACCGATATCTATGAAGAAAAAATCGATATTAATAAGCCTGATATTAAATGTATTGAAGAATAGATATCGGAGAAAAACCGATATCTATGTCAATTACAAATATCGATTATTAATCGATATCTATGAAGAAAACACCGATATTAATTAGCCTGATATTAAATGTATTACTAAATAGTTATCACTGAAAAATCGATATCCTTGTATAGTATAGATATCGGTTAATAACCGATATCTATTTGGAAATTCATCGATATAAATAGAGATGATATTAAATATAAGGTAGAATAGATATCGGCTATTCACAGATATCTTTCTTCCAGAATGCTTCATCATAGATATCGATTCATACTAACCTGCTTTATTTATTTAAACAATATAATATTCAAATTTAAATAAATTTCAACTAACGTATCCATTTTGACAAATATTTTATTCATCAACCAATAATATTCATGTACAAGTATCCAAATTCAATGTCGAACATTCCAATATTCAAATTACTTAATTAATATTGAAAGAAATTACAAAACACCAAGTGTTGAATGGAGAAGTCCTATCCCAACCACAGAACGTGATGTAAACCTTTTTTATTAATAAAATCCTCCACATCGTAGCTAGCTGTACATATCTGCAGCATTGAGAGAAATTCACAACTCAAAAACAAAATCATAAAGAGAATGAGTAAATTAATGTAACACAGTGAAGGTGGTTCGAAACATTAAATTCTTTAATGAATAATACATTGCATTGTTCCTTAATTAGAACATCCAACTTTAATTCTATGATTATCAATCAATGGAGAAGTCATAACAAAGACACCAACAACATTAGATAATCTATATCCCAAATGTTTGGTAACAAATCCATATTCTTCAAGGTCTATTATTATCTCAACTCTACTTGTACTTGATTTCACGAAAATGCAAAAAAATCACATAAAATTTGAGGGAAAAAAATTATGCTACTTAATAAAATAAAAGGCAGAATGAGTGAGAGAGCGTTACAGGGATTGTCCCACTTAAAAAGGGTCTACTTTGTTGATGGTAACAGAGTGGATAATTGGTTGGCTGATTTCTATCCCATCGAAGAAGGGGTAAGAATATGATTTGATATATTCAACGGATTCTATTGAATCATTCAGCTCATAAATCAATGCATACAAATATTGATTTTGTCTTATCAAATTGATAGGCTTTTTCTGCGCACTATAATTTAATCCTCAAGTGTAAGGATATCAATTGTAGCAGCAAGTTCCCAAGTTAAATTATCGATCCCACTGAGACAGCTAATTATTTATTTTACTATGAATTACTAATTAATCAGAATTATGTAACCAAATTTCCAAGTGATTTGAAGTGAATTAATTAACTAAAATACGCAAATAATAAATTGCTGAATTATTAAAAGCAATAAAAATAAAAGCAAGTTCTAATCAAGAGATAACGAACAGTTCTAAGGTATCAGGTAGAGACCAATTAATTTGGGTTATTAGACTTACGATTGTTCATTCATGCAGTTTTACTGAAAATACACCACATATCCCTATTATCCCACCGAATATGATTCGATTCAAAGCTAACAGTCTAATCTGATTTAAATCCTAAGGTGCGCAAATATTACCAAGCCTTATTCCTAGATACTAATCAAAGCAAGCAACAATACCTCCGGATGGTAAGCCTGACTAACAAGATATTTTCTGGAATTACTACAAGGTTCTATTCACTTCCTACTTGATTGTCTAATTGCATTGTTCCACTAAACAAATCAAGTATTTGATTAACCAGTTCATGAAATTAAAGTGCTTATAGCGGAGCTACTCTAATCTCTAACAGATAGACAATACCAATCATGAACGCACACAAGCTAACACAATAATCCAAGCATTATAGCGGATGTCATGAATGTATTATGAAGACGTTACGAAGCAGATTAACATGTCTTAGTAAAATAAGTAAAATCAAAAGCTCAACTACATAAAATCCCAATCTTTGGTCTAAATCCCCAAATCAATTAAATCAATCCATCAAACCCTAGAACTGTATAGGAAATTAGCCCATGAGATTACAAGCAATCCTCATGGCTAAGCAATTCATAACAATAATCAAAGTAATAGAAAGGAATAGATAAGAATTGTGAAACCCTAGTGTAGGAGCAATCTCACGTTCCTTCTCCGTCTCTTCAATCGCTTGATTTTCCCTCAATTAGCACTTGAAACCCTTGTAGAATTGGATGGAGGATGAAATCAGATTATAATCTGATATGGGTGTGATAGGAGTGTGGATTGATGATGGTTTATGGCTGGGCTCTCTCCGATTGACGTCTCGATCTCCCTAATTGTTTCTAAGATGGATGCAGGGCTGTTTTCGCGACGAATCTTGCGTCTGAATGACGAAATACACATATATATACGTTGCTGAATCGAACAGGCGTCGTCTGGGCCAGAACTGGGCCGCTCGGCTAGCCGCTCGGCTCGAGCTGGGTCCTGACCCGGCCGAGCGGCCTGCCCTCGAACTTGCCACGTCATTGGGGTCCAAGTGGGACCCCACTCGGCGCTGTTTACCGCCGCTCGGCACCCAGCTCGGCTCGAGCGGCTCGCCGAGCTGCTCCCGAGCTGGGCCGTTCCGGGTCTGTTTTGCTCCTCTTCCGATCCTGCCCTGTTTTACCCTGTTTCCTGCCTTCGAAACTCACAAAAACACCTTAATAGCCTTAAAATCGTGTAAATACTTAAACATACACAATTCCATGCAAAAACGATCAATTTCCTAAGCAAAATGGTGTAATGTGCACACATAAAATGCGTGAAATTCCACTCTCAACAAACCCCCAAACTTACCTGTTGCTCGTCCCGAGGCAACAACATCAAAAACCAATAGATTAACTGAGAGGAAATTTCACAGCAGAAAACATTCAAGACAATATAGCAATTTAAATATCATACTTTGGATACAAGATAACCATCCATTTAAAAACATACAATTCAAATCAACTAATTCACCTTTTCGGAATGCTCATTCACCCATTCTCACGGGTAGTATTTACGCTCAACACTCAAGTGCGAGATATACACTTTAGGGTATGGTGTTTTCACTCATAATCAATCCAAACACACGCGTAACCATAAGCTTGGCAATCATCTCAACTCTCGACTAAAGGAATAATTTCGACAATAGGATCACAAAGGTCTTGCATTAGGTTGTAATGTTGGCTCTTTGGTAAAGGTAGGGAGTATATGGATAAGGTGACTCAATCACTAGTAGAGAATCAAAGAAGACTTACAGCTTTTCAACAAACAGTTTAACTTTCTTCTTTCTTCTTCAACGCTCTTCAATGCTTCTTGCAATTTGATTCCTCCTTCACTTTTGAACACCACATCCTTACTTGAAATTTCTTTTTCTTCTTCCCTCTTTTCTTTTTTTTTTCTAAATAAGGGTACCAGTTTCAGGCACTACCCTTTTCATGGGGTACCAGTTTCGGGCACTACCCCTTTATGCAACAATTTAACCACTCTCTTCAACAAATTTCATCACTTCCAACTTATTCTCCTTTTATGTTTCTTCACAAGACACCAAATTGACTCCTTCAACTCTCTACTAGGTAGGGATTTTTAAAGGCTAGCAAAAGGGATCAATTGGCTAATCACGTAGGCTTCCAACAAATAAGGCTTTTAGGCTCAAAAGGGTTGACTACGGATATTTCATTAGGTAGAAAAATAATATGGCTAGTGACTAATAAAAAAAAAACAAAGATGGCCTAAGATCATTTTCTATTGTCTAGTCAAACACGTAGCTTCAAGCAAGATACAAAGCCAAGTTCTAGAATACGTGCGTATGAACGATACTCACAAGAATAAACTGAATCATGCAATTTGTCATGATTGTAAAAGGCTCAAAATCTCACATGGCTATACGAATGAACGAGCACTCCTAATTAAGCTACATAGCTAATCTTCCTTGCACATTATCAAATTTCAAGCATCTCAATATCAAAGCACAATCTCAAACTGCTTCTCAACAATCACACATATAATCAAGTGCCAAGAAAAATCAGAAAAATCATCCTAGAGAACCATAAATCGACTACACCGACACTAGGATTAACACAAAACAAACAATAAACACCACAAAACACGAAACCTGAAAAATCGTAAAAAATCGAACCCTCAATATTCTCAAATAAATCAAAAATATTAAGAATCCGCAAAAAAATCGACTCTCCAAGCAACAACACAATGCAAAAATTTTACTTCGGTACTACAAGACAAGGTATGTACGTAACCTCCCCCCAAACTTAGATTAAACGAAGTAAGAAACTAAGTTTGCAAAGAAGTATATACCGCAGTCAAGCAATACCTAATAAAACTCCAACACCAACACAGACATATAAAAGCAATAAAACGGAAGGGACAGCCCCCAACAAGCGCTCATGTTTAACGTCGAAGAGTCACGACGGATACCTCTTTTTAACTACTGGATCGGAGGACAGTCTTTTCGCATCCTTACTTTCAAGTACTTCTTCCCTCTCTTATTCTCTACTCCAACCACCTTACCTTTCTTTGTCACTGAAACAGGACTCTTTAAATTCTTTTCCTCCCATGACTGGCTTGGTTCCTTCTTGTCAATCTTCCATTCTGTTGTAGGCTCACCCTGTGTAGCAAAACAAGGATCAAACAAGTTAGAAATTATAACACCAATATAAGAAAAAAAATCGGGAGGTATGTTCGGAGGCTTCAAATATGGATCATCCATCGTTCCTGCAACCAAAAGATTATCAAATATCACATTAGAGTTAGTAGTAGGAAAAGTAAGAGATACGCCTGGTCCTGCGATCTCCTCTACCACTTCAACTCTTTGGCTCTCATGCTTCTCTTCCTTAGCAGCAGGCTGCATCTCCTCTTTAACAGTGGACTTCTTATTCTGATTCACTACGTCAGCAGTGGTCTTTCTTATCTGTTCATCCCTTGCATCACCTAATGCAAGTAACTTCTCAAGATAGTCAATACATGCATCATTGGACAAACTCTCAAACTCTGCATCAGGCAGGGTGAAGTCCTCTACTACTTCCACAGACTTGCAGTGCTGCTGATCTGTAGGCCACTGCATCTCCTTATTCAAAGAAAAGACAATCTCCTTATCATTAGCCCTCAGCCTCAACTCTCCTTTGAACACATCTATTAGAGCTCTCCCAGTTGCAAGGAATGGACGCCCCAAGATCAGAGGCGCACCATCCTTTTCATCCTCCATGTCAAGTACAAGGAAATCCACAGGAAAAGTCAAATTCGATACCTTTACTAGCACATCTTCAATCACTCCCTCGGGGTATGTCAACGACCGATCTGCTAACTGTAGGGCAACAGACGCAGGTTTCAACTCCCCCAAACTAAGCTTCTTGAACACTGATAAAGACATCAAATTTATACTGGCTCCTAAATCACACAGTGCTCTCCTAGATGGCCCTTTTCCAATCTCACAGGGAATGATGAAGCTCCCTGGATCCTTCAATTTTTCTGGAAGCTTTTTCTGAATAATGGAGCTGCAGTTCTCTGTCAAATTCACTGTCTCCACACTGTTAAGCTTCCTCTTTCTGGAGATAAGTTCCTTGATGAACCTAGAGTAATGTGGCATCTCTTCCAATGCTTCTGAGAATGGAATAGTGACTTGGACATCTCTCATGACATCAGCGAACTTCCGGAACTTCTCATCAAGGCACTTTGACAAGAATTTCTGAGGGAAAGGAATTGGTACTTTTGTGATCGGTAGTCCCAAACTATCTTTCTCGAATACCTGTTCCGCTTCTCTCAGTTTCTTCGCTCTCTGCCACTTTTTATCAGAAATTTCCAGATCAGATTGACTCTGTACAGAATTCGGACACGCAGGAAACCCCGGAGGACAGCTCGTCGGCTCGCTCGAGCCGAGCGATGGACAAACTGAGCCGAGCAGGGTTCCAACTGAACCGAAGGGACCTTCTGAACCGGCTGGTGGGCCGCTCGGCGGCGATTGAGTCCGCTCGGCAAATGGCTCGGCCCGAGCGGATGGCCGAGCGGCGTCTTTCCCGTTCTGCTCCGCCCCTGTTTCGTTCTGCTTCTGTTCTGCTTCATGCTGTACAAGTTCTGTTACATCCTGCATTAGTGTTGTACCTTTATATTGCTTCCCGGACCTCAAAGTGATCGTATTTGCAGTCTCCTTCGGGTTTATTTCCGTATCCGAGGGAAACTTCCCTTTCTGCAACTGCACTTGCTGCTGATTTACTGTAGTGGAGATCTGCCCTATGTTATATGACAAACTCTTCAACTGCTTGTTCACTTCTTCATGTTGCTTTGTCATATTTGAATCCATGAGAACAATGCAATTATTAATCTTGTCAATATCTCCATCAGTCTTCTTCATATACCTGGCCAACACATCATCAATACTGGACTTCCCTTCTTCAGTCTTAGCACCAGGATCAAAATTAGGAGGATATGGAACTGCATTATTCGGATTTGAATAAGAGAAGTTCTCATGCCTCTGATTCTGCCAATTGCCTCCTTGATTATTAGGACCTCCCCCTTGGATATTCCTCTGGTTCGAATTACCTTGAGGGTACCTATTTCCTTGCCAATTTTGAGGAGCTCTCGAACCTTGAAGACTCTGCCCCATAGCCCAATTAGCATCCTCGACCTCTTGAAGGTTCATCACTACATCATCACTAGCAGACCCTCGGTTGCCTCCCCCATTATTACCTGATATCAGAGTAATCAGGTTCTTATTCATCTGTTCCAATTGAGCGACAACCTTATCATTCTTATCAGCTTCAGAAAATTTCTCTTCAACCTTTGCAACTTTACCAAGTATATAAGTCCCTCGGATCCTCTCAGATGGCCAATCCCTTGAGTTCAAAGAGATATCATCAAACAATTTCTCTACTGCATTGGATGTCTTGCCAAAAATTGTTCCTCCAGCAGAAGCATCAACCAACACTCTCGATTCGTTGTCAAGGCCATTATAGAAGACACTGATGAGTTGAGACTTTTTGAATCCATGCTGAGGGCATCTCCTCAACGCATCAGTAAACCTTTCCCAAGCCTCTCCAAACGACTCATCTCTCCGCTGCTTGAATTGATTGATCTCCTGTTTCAGTAAAAGAACCTTTCCTGGTGGCATAAATCGATCCACGAACAACTGCTGCAACTCAGTCCAGTTTGAGCAACTGTCTCCCTTTAGCTTATCATACCACTCCCTTGCCTTATCAACCAATGAAAACTGAAAAAGCCTC
This sequence comes from Pogostemon cablin, assembly GCA_023678885.1. Lineage (NCBI taxonomy): Eukaryota > Viridiplantae > Streptophyta > Magnoliopsida > Lamiales > Lamiaceae > Pogostemon > Pogostemon cablin. The sequence goes on along the minus strand of CM042969.1, from coordinate 28,430,995 downwards.
ATCTTCCATCTATCATTAGTAGCATCAGCAGCTTTCACTGTATCCATGTAGCTGTTGAAACGCTTAAGATGGCCATAGGGCTCATCAAAAACGCCTCCGGCAAAGGGGTTTTTCTCCACCATATGAATCAGGGCTGGCCTTATGTCATTCGCTTCATTCGCCTGAATTGCTCCAACTACGCCTGATCCTCCTAGATTGGTGGACTTGAATGTCTCCCGGATGACGATGTCATCCTCATCGACTCTTTCTCCCATTGATGCTGTTTCAGATTCTGTCTCAGATTCTGATTCAAACTCCGATTCAGCCTCTTCTAGGATAGCCTGATTCTCAATCTGCACTTCTTCCTCCTCTAAAATTGCTTTAGGAGGTGTCTTGGTATTCTTTGATTTTACTCTTCTTTTCCTCGCAGAAGCTTCAATTTCCGGATCAAATTCGAGATCTTGTGCTCTCGTCTTTGACCTAGTTTGCATGCAACTTCAAGAAAAATCCAAAGTAAAACAATTAAATCCCAAAGAAAATAGTCTAATTAACTAAGTAATAAAAGAAAATAAATAATTAAAACTGTCCCCGGCACAACGGCGCCAAAAACTTGATAGGCTTTTTCTGCGCACTATAATTTAATCCTCAAGTGTAAGGATATCAATTGTAGCAGCAAGTTCCCAAGTTAAATTATCGATCCCACTGAGACAGCTAATTATTTATTTTACTATGATTTACTAATTAATCAGAATTATGTAACCAAATTTCCAAGTGATTTGAAGTGAATTAATTAACTAAAATACGCAAATAATAAATTGCTGAATTATTAAAAGCAATAAAAATAAAAGCAAGTTCTAATCAAGAGATAACGAACAGTTCTAAGGTATCAGGTAGAGACCAATTAATTTGGGTTATTAGACTTACGATTGTTCATTCATGCAGTTTTACTGAAAATACACCACATATCCCTGTTATCCCACCGAATATGATTCGATTCAAAGCTAACAGTCTAATCTGATTTAAATCCTAAGGTGCGCAAATATTACCAAGCCTTATTCCTAGATACTAATCAAAGCAAGCAACAATACCTCCGGATGGTAAGCCTGACTAACAAGATATTTTCTGGAATTACTACAAGGTTCTATTCACTTCCTACTTGATTGTCTAATTGCATTGTTCCACTAAACAAATCAAGTATTTGATTAACCAGTTCATGAAATTAAAGTGCTTATAGCGGAGCTACTCTAATCTCTAACAGATAGACAATACCAATCATGAACGCACACAAGCTAACACAATAATCCAAGCATTATAGCGGATGTCATGAATGTATTATGAAGACGTTACGAAGCAGATTAACATGTCTTAGTAAAATAAGTAAAATCAAAAGCTCAACTACATAAAATCCCAATCTTTGGTCTAAATCCCCAAATCAATTAAATCAATCCATCAAACCCTAGAACTGTATAGGAAATTAGCCCATGAGATTACAAGCAATCCTCATGGCTAAGCAATTCATAACAATAATCAAAGTAATAGAAAGGAATAGATAAGAATTGTGAAACCCTAGTGTAGGAGCAATCTCACGTTCCTTCTCCGTCTCTTCAATCGCTTGATTTTCCCTCAATTAGCACTTGAAACCCTTGTAGAATTGGATGGAGGATGAAATCAGATTATAATCTGATATGGGTGTGATAGGAGTGTGGATTGATGATGGTTTATGGCTGGGCTCTCTCCGATTGACGTCTCGATCTCCCTAATTGTTTCTAAGATGGATGCAGGGCTGTTTTCGCGACGAATCTTGCGTCTGAATGACGAAATACACATATATATACGTTGCTGAATCGAACAGGCGTCGTCTGGGCCAGAACTGGGCCGCTCGGCTAGCCGCTCGGCTCGAGCTGGGTCCTGACCCGGCCGAGCGGCCTGCCCTCGAACTTGCCACGTCACTGGGGTCCAAGTGGGACCCCACTCGGCGCTGTTTACCGCCGCTCGGCACCCAGCTCGGCTCGAGCGGCTCGCCGAGCTGCTCCCGAGCTGGGCCGTTCCGGGTCTGTTTTGCTCCTCTTCCGATCCTGCCCTGTTTTACCCTGTTTCCTGCCTTCGAAACTCACAAAAACACCTTAATAGCCTTAAAATCGTGTAAATACTTAAACATACACAATTCCATGCAAAAACGATCAATTTCCTAAGCAAAATGGTGTAATGTGCACACATAAAATGCGTGAAATTCCACTCTCAACACAAATCAAACAATCAATGCAACCAAGTTCCAGATCTGGAAATGAAATGTATATATTGCAGGATTACCTGACACGTGCAATTTGAAGCAAAATCATTTACTGCAGTATTTCCACACTGTAGAGATGCTATTTCTCTAGCTCGTAGTTAGCTGCCTGAAGTACAGCACATCCAAGTTCATACCTTGAGTCGTTTGCAAGGTTCACTGCCTCAACATCTTCACAGTCAATGAATGCATCTTTTCCGTCAAGCTCAAGTGTAACAAGTATCAATGTATTTGCAGCACTTCTCATAATCTGCAATATTGAACATATGAATGTCATGGTCACATGTTTCCTATTGATTATGAACATAATTAATATACATTAATGATGAATAGAAAAATAAAATGAATCTGCAGGTGTCTTAATAATAAACACTTTCTTCATAATTTTTTACTTCCCTTTTCTTTCTTAGTTAATAAATAATTTGTTTGCTATCATGGCACAGCCTCCATGGGTTGTTTTTTAGAAAAATCATTTGGTTGTTTCTAGTTTTCTTCGCAAAAAAAAAATAGATCATGTGTGCTGTGTTCATATACATGAAAGTGGAAGCAAAGCATCTATTTGAAAAAATGAAAAAAAAAATTAGATAAAGTATCTAATCCTCTTCTCATATCAGATATGAAGATACACATGACTCCTTTCAATAATAAATTTTTTTATTTTCTTTGTAAAAACATAATCAAATTAGTGATAAAAAGAAATAGTCCAGAAGCAAACAACAATTAAGAGTAGATCCTAATTCCACAGCATAAAGTAAAACAAGAAGGATATCGCAACTGAAGAATCAATATCCTTATCGCCGTCCGTGGTTGATTCACGGCAGTAACAGGGAGTATCTCCCTTATTAAATCAGCTCTTCACGAGTGATGAGAGAAAAAGAGAGGGGAGGATTAGAAAGAGGGGGGGAAGAAATTGAAAGCTCTATAATTCATAGAATGTGATTTTTTCAAACCAAAAAGTGAAGAAGCTGCAACTTCTCTAAATAGAGAATAACAACCTGTGTATAAGAAAAGGACACTAGTCTTGAATTTCCTAGCGAGAGTAATTCCCAAACGACACGGCTATGAACAGAAAAACTTGCAGCAACGACATTAGGAGAGTTCCAACAACTACACGTATTATCTGAATACTTAGATAATGAATCACCAAATGCGTGAACTTTTAAATACTTGGTAAATTTGAAAATCAGACAAGCTTTCAAGTATGGCAACAAGGAATATTTAATTAGCTAAGAAAAACTGTTATGTGAAGAATTATGAAGAACAATTAGCTGGATCTAAAAGATCACTTGCCTTGCAAGTAGAAATGGCTACACAATACGTTTAGTATGCACATTACCTCACTAATACAACTCTTTAATCACACTCAATTGTCTATTTATTCAAGTTAATGCTCAATCTTTTCCTGTTTTTAATTACTTCTTCTTTCTTTTTTTTTTTAAATTAAAATGATTACCATACTTGTTTTCATGGAGATTGGGAACAGTCCTAGGTCAAATTTTAATTTTTTACATTTTTGCCTATATTGATTGCCACTCAGAACACTGAATCTAACGAAGAAAATGATAGTAAAGTCATAAGTGCACATCCATTTTGAAATGCTAAAAACTTGAAAAAATTTTAAGGGCAAAGATAAAGTATTCTTTCAATAGTGAGGATCAACAAAAGAGCCATCCGTGAACATTTATTTATAAAAATAAAAACACAAAAATGTTTTCGAAATTGACACAGTTTATAGAAAGATAAAATAACTTCAAAACAAAGTTAATTATCACTAAATTTATAGCTTACCATTGCATCCTTGCTTGCTGAATCATTTGAAGTCTAGACAAGCCACCAACATTTACAAGCTGTCCTGATCTTCTTCTAGAAGGATTAGCTAAAGTGCCAACTTGTCTCCCCTCTTCCTTGCCTGCAAATTAAGGTGAATCATCTTACAACAAATAGATATGCACAAGGCTCCTAACAGAAGAAATTTGAATTTTCAAGATTTTATCTACACAAACTCATTTTTTTGTTTTTAAGTTAAAAAAACTCACAATGATCTTAAGTCAGTGAGTAGTCCAAGTTCCCTCAGAAGTCTCTCTGGTAAAGCATTTATGCCAGGGCTCCTAACAGTAGAAAATTTGAATTTTCAAGATTTTATCTACACAAACTCATTTTCTTGTTTTTAAGTTAAAAAATAATAACAATGTACAAACAAAGTTAGTCATACAAGTAATGATATCAAAAGCCTGAACTAAACTTACATATTAGTGAGAAAAGTTAACTCCAAAGCTCATTAGGTAATGGTCCCTGAACATCCATTGTATAAATCCGTCTGAAAAATCACAAAATGGGATTAAACAATCAACAATCAGGTCAACTCTTTCACTAACATCAGAGCAAACTTTACTACTATGTAGGTTCCCACACTTTACATAAGTGCATGATGTTTTCTCAAGATTGCAGTATTTTCTTGTGCAAAACGCAAGAAAGACTCTACACCTTCTTGTACTCATGTGTCAACCTATCTTTGAGGATTCATTTTTTATCCATTTGATTTTTACCTAAATAACCAATTTGCACCAAGTAATAACATTATTATATTGGACCTATTATTGAATTAATATATTACCTATATAGCTTAAAGAAAACTAAAACTCTCCTAGCTAGCTTTAATCAACACATTTTTCAGAAACAAATCTGATCGTGGAGTTCAGAAACAGGGTATATTTACCATAAAAATTACAACATGAGTTATTTGCAAAACATCAATACAGGCTGCAATACATCCATCTGCCAAGGACAAAAGCATCAAAGCCCAATAATAAGAAGAAAAAACTATTAAACTTGTACCAACCTTAGTCAACATCATGAAGATATAAGAACTTCCCATCACTCATTATACGCACTTAAACAAGTAATTAAAATGCAACCTATGTAGGACATATGTGTTTCATTAAGATGCTTAGGTAGCCTCACAATTCAAAATTTCACAGTGGTAAAGTCATATCAGGTAAGTAAATAAATTCTAAAAGTTGATGCGGTATGCAAGATAATTTAACTATTTTGGAGATGGATCACTAAAATGAAAATGCATCAAACCTTTTCCAGTAGATTCAGCTTAGGAGAGAGGTTTGGGGCTGAATTCACTTGTAGATCATGTATTTTTTTAGAGACAACATGAACGAGGTCTGAAGAGGCACAATTGCAACCATAAAGACAAGAAAAATTCAGATGCAATAACATATATGCCAAGAAAACCACAATGTCGTAGAAAGAAAAACCATCAGGAAGTACAATTTGCTTAGAATTTTCTGAGTTGATAGTGGACAGAGAAGGCTTGAACATCCATTCTCTAAGCATCTCTATAAGAGCTGATGGTGCTGAAATACAAAAGGAAGATATTAAAATATGCTATCAACTTAAATGAATTTGTCCAAATAGAAGACATCAAATTAAAATGAGAGGCACATAGGAATTAGTATAAGCATAAAAAATAATAATATCTATACAAGTATCTACTAATAAGACAAAATAAATGTTGAACCATTTCAAAACACCAATATAAAGATGAAGAAATTCTAAACCCAGTACTCAGGACTCGAATCATATCATATAGTGATAGTATCTTACTATCTTAGTCAGTAATCCAGAATCAGTGGTAGTAAGAGATCACAACTTCATATTAGAGAGAAAATATTTCCTTATACTCTTCCTCAATATTGATTTTCACTAAGTTTATCAGCAATATACAGCCTCTCTATAAATAATGGTGAAGGAAAATTTTCAAAAGGTTGCTTTTTTAACCACAACTTTACCTTTTAAAGTAAATTTTGGCAACATAAACACAATTTCATTAATATTCCAAGTAAGAAAGATTTGAGTTGCTAATAAGCAATCTGGAAAAAGTTGGCCAATGCTATGCCACTGTCAACCACAACAAAATAGCATTCCAAAGAAGTTAATAGTTCATTTTTCTAATTGTAAACAGATTTAGAATACGAGCTCACATGTCCAGTCATGGAGAATACACTGAAACCTTGAAATAAGAAAATTACCAATATTTTCACTTTTCTTTCAATAACTAATACTCCATCCGTCCCGTTTCAATGTTTACGTTTACTTTTTGCACGTCGATGAAGGAGTATAATATTTTAATAGATAGGGGCTGGAAAAATATAATATTTAATGTAAAGTGGATAGGTTGATGCGCGTTTTCTTTGCACGCAAAATTAATCTCCAAGTATTAAGGATATCAGTTGCAGCTTAGCAAGCGACCAAGTGAATATCGAACCCAAAGGACGGGGTATTATCAATTTAATTATTAACTAAATTAATTAAGACGAAAAGCAACGAAGTTTGAGGTTTTGAATTATCAACTACTAAACAATTAATTAAAATAACAAATAAAATAAAATATCACTCGAACAATACAAAAGTGGATCAAGTAGGAGAATAGGTAGCTCTAGGATAATCCAGTTTCACTCATTAATCTCCCTTTCGTGTGTTGATGTCCAACTCTGCCTTGTGGAATATGGACGCATCACTAAGCCATGCAAATCTACTCTATAGACACAAGTAAATATGCGTGTAACACGTGTGAATAACCTTGGAGCAAGAGATATAATTTCACCCCCCTTTCTAGGTACTATCAGTATCAATTATTTTCCTGGCCAATTGGTACTCTAACCCGATATGATCTCCCTTTAAAGGTACTATAAATTATCCTCTTTATCCTACTTACTAACCCGAATCCAATTCAATTAATAAGTATTCATATATGACAGTTCTAATGAAGCTTCGGAGTCCCCTCACTTAGAATCATAACATGGAATCATGTTCAGTGGTGAACGCACTCAATCTACAACCAAGATATATATTCAGACTCTATATACCAATTGAAGATGCACAAAACGACCGTGAATATGGATTAAGAAAGCACAATCATATATAAAATAAATCCACAAGTAGTGTTGTACGGAGTTTACACACGATAGTTCAATTAATTCGTAAAAACCTTCACAACCCTAGTTCTACCAAAAAGGCTCTAGCCCATGATATTATGAAGAACAATCATGGGTGTTGGATAGATCTTACCCGGATATCTGGAAAATACAAGATAAATTAGGAAACGAATAAACCCTTGATGTAGGCGTTGTCGCATCCTTCTCCGTCTTGAATCCTCCTCTTGGTTCTTCTCTTGATTCCACGAACGAATCTTCAAAGTGATGGATGGATGGAGGAAAGGAAGTGGATGATGGATGGGGGGTGATCCCCCCTTGTGGGGTGTTGTATGTGTGGCCTCTCATCTATTCAATTGTATTATGTTCTAATCCTCTTTTTGTGGCTGCATAGACCTCCTTTTATACTTATAATCACGTCTCCTAGGGCTAAAACTGGCTTCCTTAATTATCTCACGCGTTTAGGCCTCGAAAATACAGATATGGTAAGTTCCCGAAGCTCGATTCGACCTCACAAACAGGTCGAACCAACCCCTCCAGGTCGAACCGTGGTCGAATCACCCTACTGGAAGCTCCAGGTGCTTGGTTCGACCAGCACAACAGGTCGAACTCACCTGTCGTGGTCAAACCAGTTTTTTCGTCATCCGGTTCGACCTTGGTTCGACCTGATGCTCAGGTCGAACCCACCTGTCATGGTCGAACCGGTCGGAATCAGCTTGCACAGTCTCACCGTTTCGCGTATAACTTTCACATCCAATCTCCGAATTGAGTGGTTTTTATGCTCACACGATCCTCTCTTCCTTGGCTTTCTATATATATAAAGAACTCTTAAAAACTCCAAGAATTGAATCTGTAATAAGCCATGGAAAGTAACACATCTGTTCTGTTCAGCACAGCTTGCGCAACGTCACCGCTTTGCTCATAACTTCCTTTTTCGGACTCCAATGATGGTGTTCTTTATGCCAAAACGACCCTCTCTTCAGTGGCTTTCCAACCATGTATCACACCACTAGTTTTAAGGTCCAAAAAAATACAAAATTATTATGAAAGTTGGACGTGCGTTTTCAGCATTCTTACACAAATTGCACCTTTTCTCCAACTTTACACTTTTGATCCCTTTTTCCACCTAAAATACAATAAAACACCTCAAGCGCACCTTTTTCTCACATATATCGAATATAAGATACTTGTGCTAATATATTACAACAATATCAATCAAATAGGTGTTCAATTGGACACTAAAACACGCTAATTTCGACTCTCATCATAGGTGTATTAGTGTTGGATAATATATTAATTATTTTAGGTGGGTCCCATATTCCAAAAAGAAAAACAAGAATATTAAAATGAGACACGCAAAATAGAAACGTAAATATTGAAATGGGACGGAGGGAGTATAAACCAATATGCCACCACATTGCTTAGATGATTAGTGACCATGGCTGATTGCACTTAGAAATCCATCACTTATGTGACAAATTGACCTCCAATCTTATTCATATCCTTAGAAAACTTTTAATGATGATTGAGTCACATACTAAGCCTTCCAGACAACATTAGATCCCTAATTTCACTATATAAGGCTTTGTATGTTATAGGTTTAAATTTTTTATTAATCTAGAAAATAACATACATTTATTTAGGAAGCAAGAACACTAGTTCAATCAAAACATTAAAGCAAGCATTTTTATGCAAAGGGATTAAGAAGTTACCAAGCACGGTTTGGTGGAGGCGTCGCCGGAGTCTCCTATGAACTCGACGAGCCCTTGCTAGGGTTTAGGTCGCGGTGCGTTGCCATTCTTTGCACCGTCTCGAAAAGGGCTCAGCAAGGGTTTAAACCACTAACTGCAAAGGCGAAAAAAAAGAAAGAAAAAAAAGAAAGAAAAAAATTGAGGGAAAGGACAAGACAAAATTGGAACGAGAGAGAGAGAGAGAGGGGGAAGGAGAGGAGAGGGAGAGCGGGTGTGGCGAGCAGGAGGCAGGTGCGGGGGCGAGCGGGAGGCGCGAACAAGATCAATGACGAGTGCAACTCACCGGGCTCGAACAATGATTATCGGGATGCAGCCGGGTAGGAGGAAATGGCGTCAAGCAACTTGGAATGGGAAAGCCGCGAGCAAACATGAATGGCATCGTGAATGAGAGGGCTCGCGACCGGGACCAGGTGACGTCGCGAGTGGCTACCGGGAGTGCAGCTGGCAGTGAGAAGTGGTGGCGGTTCTTCGATTTCGTCGGCTGTTCTTCGATAATTAGGGAATATGGCTTGATTTCGATTTTGGTGTTTGATTTTTTGATTTTCTGTTCTAAGTCTAAAATGTTCTAAGTGGGATGAATTGAAGTTACAAACCACGATTTAAGGACTGAAAAAAGTGATTTCTATTTTTATTTTTTTTTCATTTATTTTATTTAAAAAATATTTATTAATGAATTAATATCAGTGAAAAGATATCAGTTATAATAACCGATATCTATGTTCCATATAAACATCACTAATAGATATCAGTAGTCAATCACCGATATTTATTAGAATTATTTAAACATAATAGATAACGGTGGTATAATAGATATCGGTTAGTAAGTATATAGATATCAATTTTACAAATGACCGATATCTATGCACTGATATGTATTCACAGATTTGTAGTAGTGTTACATGCTTTGATGTTCTTTATAGCAGTTTAATAATTATTTTAGTCTGATCAACTAGTGTAATTATTTTATTGCTTACTGCTATTTCATGATCTACAATTCGTAATTGTTGTAGGAATTGGATTAAGTAGCAAATAGAGATAATTTTCTCTAGGTGTAATAGGATCTAGGTTGTATGATTCCTAGCCGGTTTTCGTAGCCTAGTAATTCTATGTTTAGAGTTTTAATGCGTTTACGAGTTTGAATCCATAGGGTCACTCGTAAATAGTTCAATTTAGTGGTCGTACCCTAATTTATGAACATAAGAACATTCGGGTTGATTGGTCGTACCGTTAATCTAGGGATTTGAGTTTGTACACTAGGCTAGATGTTTAATTCGTATAATTAATTAATTTAGTAAACGGGAGGGGTTCGTCATCCTAAACTAAGTTTGTCTCACTTGGTAAATTTTCTAATCAAGATTCGTCTACGTATTTTATTATAAAAATTAAGTTGATTTATTGTTATTGTCAATTTCAATTGTCACCAATTCAAAAGCCCCCCTTATTTATTTCAATCGTTTTCAACACTTAAATTTAATTAAAAATTCATTATACTCTCTTGGGTTCGACCCGTACTCGTCGCTATACTAAGTATTAGTGTGAGTCGAATATATATATTTTATTTTGGTAGGCCGGCGACAGCCTATCATGTACATTTAATACATACCGTAATTCATTCTAATTAATTTAATAGTTTAAATGTGATGAATAATTATTCATCTTTGATGGTTGATATATAATGGATTTGGATTCACAAAAGATATTGAGATTACTCCATTATTTGATTTGGAGCAAATCATTCATTTACCATACTTGTCATATATGATTCACTCGATTATTTGGTATATATGACTATCTGGATTAATTAAGAGAGGGTTGCAGTAGAGACGCATTTTGGATAATTTTGTCTAATATTTATCACTCTAAAAGGAATGAATACATGGAGTTTTTGTATTCAAAATATATACGTATTTTGATTAATTTGGGTTCATTAATATAACATATGGTTCATTTGATCAGTTTTGTACTTTATTTGCAATTCTTGATTTGGTAATTATTATGAAATCTTGTTGAATGTCCTCTCTTCGATTTTCGATTGTTGAGATTGATTGGATTAAAAATTGCAGAAATCCTTTAATAATGTCAATGGCATGTACATAAATGTGTATATATGTGAACACAGTACATGTGGTGACTGTATATATTTATTTCAATAAATTTATCCACTCTTTGACTCTTGAAAATTTTGGAATTGATTAATGACAGTTCAGCTAGATTTATAAAACCCACTTATGTTGTTGCAAATTATATTGAGTTATATTGGTCAATATTTCTAGATTCAGTTCATGCTTACCATTTGAATACACATGTACCTTGGATTACTAACCTGAACTAGAAATCATTATTAAATTTTCTAATGTGGAATTAGTTACAATTGTGCAAAGACTATTAGTGTGTTGATATTTAATTATGGCATTGATAATTGAAATTGGAGTCACGAGGACGACTAATCTATATTCATGTGTATGGTAAATTATAAAGGAAGCTCTATCACATGATTAAGTCGGAGACCATTAGTCATGTATGAAGATTTTAGATAAGTTTTAAATTTATGGGTTATGACAAATTATTGCATTTATGATTTGAACTCAGTGCACATGTGATTTGTCAAGATAATTTAGTTATCTAATTAAATCTTGGAGATTATATTACTTCAGTTATTCTTTATGATAATGGATTTCAATTTTTGGATTTAAGTTATTTTTGTTATATAATATAGTGCATTTAATGTGAACTATTGCTTAAGAGGTTATAAAGGATATTTGCCTAAATTTAAGTTATTCTAAATTAAGATTTGAAATCTTTAATTAAGTTAAGAAATTTTTCAGTATTTTTTTAATCAAGGTGAATCATCTAATATTCCCATTTGATCGTGGGATTTAATTAAATTAAAATTAGGAAGATATTTTTTTAATGTCGTTCAATTAAACATAAATATTTATTTTAAATACTTGTTTAATTGGTCTAGTAATTTTTCAATCTAGTCAATCAAAGCATCATGTTGCTATAGCAGCCTCTGTGTGTGGAGTGCGACTTTATTGAAATTACATAGATGAGTGTGGAATTATTTATTCGTTCTGTGTTCGGCCTATAGGTAGGCACAATTTGACATAATAATAACACACATGTGATGATAAGTACTCCCTCCATCTCGTTTCAAACTTTACATTTGCTTTTTCCACGTGGATTAAGGAATGTAGTATTTTAATGTGTAGTGAGGTGAGAGAAATAATATTTTAATGTAAAGTGGGTAGGTGTATTAGTGTGAAGTGTGGGGTTATGGAGAGAGAAAAAGTTAATTTGTGTGGGCCCATCTACCAAAAAGGGAAATATAAAGATTGAAATGTGACGCCCAAATTGGAAATATGTAAAGATTGAAATAAGACGGAGGAAGTATGTGATAATTATTTTAAATTATTCATGTGAACATCAGTGGGTCCATATATATACTTTTGTTTGACAGAACTTATTATCAGTACTTGATTATTACACCAAGATTACCCCTGCAATTAATTTTTGTCCATAGACGAGGTTAATGTTGCACAAGGTGTTTTGTGATGGGTCCCCAATTAATAATGTTATGCGAGTGTATCTTCATGTGGGTATTGATCGGCCCAAAGGTAGATTAATATTTGGCCCGAAATACACAAGCACCTGTAGTGGTGAATACGTGACAGTTATTTGGTTTGACATGTGAGTAATATGTCGGCCCAAAAGAAGGCTATTACTTGACAGTTTTATTGTCAGTATTTGATTACTACGTAGAGGATGTCACTTACAAATTAGTATTGTTGTCCAAAGACTTGATACTAATGTTGTACTCAATTTCTCGAGATGATTCTAAAATTATTTAAATTGTGAAAGATTATAAAGTTTAGTGCAAGCATAATAATTATTTTGGATTAATTCTCTGTACAATTAAGAAATCTACTAATTAAGTTTTGCCTATATCAACAACATATTTATACATGATGAGTAAATTTCAACAATAAATATGAGACTATTAGGTTTCTAGCAAACTTAGTCTCAATAAAGTATAAGAGTAATAAAAGAAAACCCATTAAGAAAGCTGTTAAAGACAACTAAAGTACAACATTTTGTTTACTCCTAAAGACCCGTAGAATTGTCTTATAATATACCACATTAAAATTACTCAATGTAAGTGGTGTAGTTAAAAGACAAAATAAGACCTCCACAAGATATAGTTGAAAGAAATACTAAAGATTGGAGCTTATGGTCTCAATAAGGTACCAACCAAAGTAGTTGTGAGAACTCTTCGAGTTTAATATATGGTGATGTCCAATTAAGGTTAGATCCTTGGGATCTACTAAAGAAAATTGGACACATAGTTATCGGCTGCTTTATTGGTTATGAATAAAAATAATAGTTTTATGATCCATTAATCAGATCATATTTGAGATGGGTAATAGAGAATTCTTTGATGATGCTGATTTGGGAGGAAGAATAATATTAGAGACATTATTTTTTAGGGGGAGTCGCTTCGACCCCCACTTATACTTTTAAAAATGGTGCAAATCTAGAATATCGATAAGACAATGTCAATAATATCTAAGGAATAATAAATTCAACAACCTCAAGAATTAATGTCACTAATGAAATCACTAGAGTTGGGAGAAACACAATTAAGATGATTATGCAGTTTTTCTCCTAAATAATGAGGACACTATGAAATTAATGGTAGAACATTCAAACAATATTTATCAAGCCATGTAAGGTCCAAATACTCGAAAGTGGGTTAATGATATAAGTTACGAGTTTAAATCAATACAAGATGATCAGGTTCGCATCTTGTTAAAAGATTATACTCAAAAGGAAAGGAAGACATTGTTTTAAGGGACTTTCTATCTGTTTGAGAAAGATTCTTTTAAGATAATTGTGACATTAGTAGCACATTTAGAGATTGAATTAAATTAGATGGATGTAAAGACAAAGTTCCTTGATGGCAACACTGATGATACGATCTTAAAAGTTTAAGAACTAAAAGAAAATCCATCTATGCATTCAATAAAGCTTTTCTATAAGGGAATCACAAGAATTATCATGAAGTAATTGTCTCATTTGGTTTGGAGATAAATGTAGATGATTATGTGGTTCAGTGGGAGAAGATTTAAGTTAAACTAAGGGAGACAAGTACAATCTCAATCAGGTGCCCTAAAGTTAAACTTCAGATTTAAGAAATGTAGAAATATTCTATATATTTTGACTGCTGGAAATTGATGTATGACGAGTTCCATATAAGACCTAATTTGGCTTCTGTTGTTGGTATATTAAGCAGATAATTAAGTAACTCTAGTATGGATCTTTATAAAGTATTTATAGAGAACTAAAGATTACATGCTTGCATCAAATATCAGATTTGTTAGAGATCATAAAGTAGTCTGATTCTGAATTTGTTGGATGCCAATACAGTATAAGATCCACTTTAGGCTATATCTTCTGTTGGTCTGGAGAGCTATACAAGTAAAAGTATTAAGCAAACACTTTAGCTCATTAACCATGACAACAGAATCAGTAGCACACTAAGGGGCATTCAAACATGAAATAAATGTTGCAAAGTTTAGTCACATAAAGTTTATTGTAACAGTTAGTTCGAAGTAAAGTATTAACGACAAGAGTATTATAAGTCAAGCATATTGACATAGAATTCTTGGTTGTTAAAGAAAGTGTTTTGTGTAGATAAAATTTTAGTAGAGCTTATTGTGATAGACTCCAAATGAGGATTCACTACTTATGTATTCAATGTCCTGTATTTGAGCTAGCTACTCATTTGGGTATTATATGGTTTTAGAATACATTGATTTAGTGGGAGTCTATATTTATTGCTCTTTAAAGTTTTTTTAAGACACTTTGTTTTAGATAATTCAGTTTTCTGCATAATAAAGTTGATGACTTTGAATTCATTATGAATTCACTTAAGTAATTTTCTATTTTGTAATGTTTTACATTATGATTTGATCTCACTAAAGTTTAAAGTTGGACCAGTTGGAAATAGACATGATTTTTTTAACACATTGCATGTAATTTCCATGCTACTCACCATATTTGATCTATGTCATTGAGTGTACTGATATGATGATTGTCGTGGTTTAACCACGATTTGTAATGTGGTGAATGCCGCGGTGATTCCATATTAGTATATGAGATGGACCAGATTGTTAAGTATAGTCTGAAGAGGAATAGCATAAAGTTGTGCAACTAATGACTTTTGATATAATTGCTTTTGAAAAATATATAGCCCAAGTGGAAGATTGTTAGGAAATTTTTAATTTCCTATATAATCTAATTGTGGACAATATATTATGATGCAATTATATTAGTTATTCAATTATTTTATGGACTTAATTAAGTGATCCAATTAAGGTTAAAAGTCCATGGGCTATAATAATAATGATATGGGCCAATTGAGTAAATACACATTACTACATGATTAAGTGATTATGGGTGGCCTAGTTGTGTAGTATATAAAGGCTCACAGGTTATGGTCTCAATATACTAAGCCGCATATGGTCTTTCCTTCTCCCCATCGGGAGGGATTACGACGGTTGAATAAGGAGACTTAGGTGAGGAAGGCCATAATACCTACCGATCATCGAGTTTGTGTTCCACCTAGAAGACTCAATGGATCCAAGGTATGCTTCCACTTTACGGTTAGATCTCGTTTATCATAATAGGGTTAAGGTATTAGGATTTATGGATTTATTTCCAACATTATCTAGTATTTCAATGCTCTTAGTATGATTGTAATCCACTTTTTGAGAGTACTGAAGAATGAATATCACAAAAGACAAAGTGACAAACTATTACATGCAGGTATTTCTTTTTCGAACACTAATGTGAGATGTAATTTTTGTGATGAACATACTAAATCAGAGATACATATCATGTTTGAGTGTAACTTTGAATATAAAATTTGGATTTATATATTTGGTGGTGAGGTTTTTTGGTGAGAGATCTGATCTTATAGTAAATTTTCAACATTTTTGCAAATTTTTCTATGGCAGGAAGAAAATAAGAGTCATGTATTTAAAAGTACACAATTTAACTTATTTGAAAAGCATGTAATGTCAAGATCTTCAAAATGAGGTAATATCTGTAAAAAAGTTGTTGACGAAGAAAAAAAAGAAAAAAAATTATAAAGTTGGCTTGATGTGAAGAAAGGATGATAAAAGAAAATATTCTTTTCATGGATGACATAAAAATTCAAACTTTAATTTTTGGAGTGTGAATTATTGTGTTGTTGCATTATCTTGATTATTATTACTGATGTGGTAATTCTTGTACAATGAATGAATAATAAAGGGTTAATTACATGAAAAATTTTAATATTTTCGTCGATTGCGAATTAGTCTAAATTTTTTACATTTTATAAAAAAGTTCACTATCTTTGAGGTATGTTGCAAATTAAGTTCATCGGCAGTCAACGTTGCCCGATCGCTAACGTAGCGTTGATCTTTGCCACGTCAGCTTTCATGTCATCACCACAACATTTACTTAATTTGCGATTTAGTCCTAACCTTTAAATATTTTGCAAAAAAAAATATCAAATTATACTCCCTCCGTCCCTTTAAAAGAGGATTTTTTTTCCATTTTGGGCGTCCCACCCAAAGAGTCCTCTTTTATTTTTTTAACATATGGGATCCACACACATCCACTAATACAATTAAAATATGGGACACATACTCCCACTAATACAACTATTCACTACACATTAAATAATGATACTTCTTAATCTACGTACCAAAAAGTAAAAGACTCTCTTAGTGAGGAATGGAGGGAGTATTTTTTTCTTAAATGACGCCCATATAATAAAAATTAAATATTTTATATTTAAATTTTAAAATTTTAAAAATATTATGTTAAATATAAATTCTAACACAATATTAATTTAATACGAATGCATTATTTGACTCGAATTCATTACTTGAATTCATTGTTCTCGTGTTAATTATAAACAAATTCGTGTGAAATGTATTTACTCGAACACAATTCGTGTGATGGTAAGAATTAGTGTGAAACACAATTAGAGTGAACACAATTCATTATACACTATCATTTATAATTACAATAATCAAGTACTCCATCCGTCCCCCGAAGTACTTCACGTATTGTTGTGCGCGGAGTTTAAGAAAAAATTGTTATTTTATGTATAAAGTAAGAAAGAGAAGAAGTATTTTAATTAATTTAATGAAAAGTTGTTGGAATAGGTGAAAAAGTGAGTATTATGTTGAGATGTGTGTAAAAAAAGTAGATATTATTATAGTGTATTTTTTACCATTTTTGGTAAAAGTAAAGTGTGAAATACTTTGTAGGACGGATGAAAAAGGAAAGTGTAAAATTCTTTTGGGGACGGAGGGTGTACTTTAATAAATTTGGGCATTTTACAATCATTCGGTACAATTCGTGTGCATGCATCATTCGTGTGAAATATAATTGAATTGTTAAAAGTTTCACACGAATTGTGTTCAAACTCGAATTTTAACAGATTGTTATCATCACACGACTTCATTTATATTTCACATGAATGTTAAATGTTTATATTTCACTAAGATGATGCATTCACATGAATGGTTGTTCTCAAACATGTTCATTTCATGTTAAAATTTTAACTCGAATGCATTATTTAATTAGAATTCATTATTTGAATATATTATTTAACACGAATTTATTAATAAAAAAAGATTGACTCGAATTTTAATTTGAAAATTATTCTTCATTTTATTGGAATCTACTCGAATCGAATGAATTCGAATAAAATGTATTTTTGGGCTCTAAAAAAACATTGCTTCATTAATTTTCAAGGAAACAATATTGGCTTACATAGGCAATCTGGCCTATAATTGGTTGATACCATGTTTACTTTTGTATTTTAGGGGTTATAACATCACTTCATTGAAATTTGTACTATGAAAGCGATGGATATTAATACGTAAATAGTTAAATCTATATAAACAAAACATTTTAGGACATAAAAGTATGATCTTTATTACATAATTGCATCCTATCTTATCTTCTGCAACCACCCATCTCTCTCTAATTAATCTCACTCTTCTCTTGTCTTCTCCATGGACTTTTTACAAATTTTCTTCATCTTCATCTTCCTCTATTCACTTGGCCAGATTTTCTTGAGAAAGTTCCAGAATCTTCCACCAAGCCCACTTATTTCCCTACCAATTATTGGCCATCTCTATCTCTTCAAAAAACCCCTTCATCAAACCTTAGCCAAGTTATCAAAAAAATACGGTCCGGTCCTGTTTCTCCGGTTCGGTTCACGCCCGGTTCTCGTCGTCTCGTCTCCCTCAGCTGCGGAGGAATGCTTCACCAAAAACGACATCGTTTTCGCCAACCGTCCGCGGTTGCTGGCCGGAAAACACCTCGGCTACAACTACACGACCCTCGTCTGGGCATCGTACGGCGACCACTGGCGCAACCTGCGACGCATCGCTTCCATGGAACTCCTGTCCACTCACCGCATCCATTCGTTCTCCGACATCCGAAGAGACGAGGTTCAATCGCTGGTCCGGCGATTGAACAGGGCGACGGCGGGCGAGGATGGGTACGCGGCGGTGGAGATGAAAACGGCGCTGTTCGAATCGATGCTGAACGTGTTGATGAGGATGATTGGGGGGAAACGGTATTACGACAGCGAAATTGGGAATTTGGAAGAGAGGAGGAGGTTTAAGGAGATCGTGAGGGAGACATTCGAATTGAGTGGGGCCACGAACATCGGAGATTTCGTGCCAATTTTGGGGTGGATCGGAATGGATAAACTGGAGAAGAAATTGAAGGTGTTGAGGGAGAAGAGGGACAATTTTATGCAGGATTTGATTGATCAGAGGAAAGCCATGGTGTCTGATGAGAAAGGGGATAAAACATTGATTGATGTTCTTCTCTCCCTCCAAGAAACTGATCCAGATTGCTATAGAGATGAAATCATCAGAGGCATGATGCAGGTATTCTCGATCATGTTTGAGATCAAATGAATTGGTAGATTTATGGTTTCCAGAGTACTCTGTTTTTCAGACAAGAATTGCATCATTTGAATTTTGGATTCAGGTGATGTTATCAGCTGGAACGGATACATCAGCATCGACAATGGAGTGGGCTATGTCACTTCTACTCAACAACCCAGAGTGTCTGATTAAAGCACAAACTGAAATCGACAGCAAGATAGGACATTCAAGAATGGTGGACGACACTGATCTTCCTCAGCTCCCTTACCTCAACGGAATCATCCACGAAACACTTCGCGTGTGTCCGGTGGGTCCCATGCTCGTCCCACACGAGTCATCAACAGACTGTCTCGTCGGGGGATACAGAGTCCCTCGAGGGACAATGCTGTTGGTGAACTTATGGGACATGCATCATGATCCCAAATTGTGGGACGAGCCGTGGGAATTCAAGCCGGATAGGTTCGTGGAAGGGCAAAGAGAAGGCTTTGCCACCGTACCATTTGGATATGGGAGGAGAGGGTGCCCTGGAGAGAATCTGGCAATGCGTGTGGTTGGGCTGACCCTGGCGACGCTCATTCAGTGCTTCGAGTGGGCGAGAGTCGGGGCGGAGAAGGTGGACATGGCCGGAGGAGCCGGGCTTACAATGCCCAAGGCTCAGCCGCTTGTGGCCAAATGTAGGCCTCGTTCGAAGCTGCTTTCCCAACTTTAGAACTGTAAATTTATAGTCGTACTCAGTTGATAATGTAACTGTATTTCTTAAGAGTGGTATTTGTAAGATAACATAGTAAACATACTGCATAAACCTTCTTTTACACTTAAATATATTTTGCGTTATACAAGTGTTAGCGATGGTAGTCTTGGTAGATGAGTTTAGATTCATTTTATACAAGATTAAATCGCCTTGTATTACTACACTTTTGTGATTAGTGTAATAATTGGTACTCAAGAATACTATGTAAACAAAAGAATTGGAGGAATGAAATTGCTTATAAGCATTTATAACTAAAAGTGCAGGAAAACAAACTGATCCCTATTACTAAAAGATTAGATCTTTCCCCAAGACTAGAATTCCATAATAACTAATAAACAAATTTGACCAACATTACTAGCATGACCTGATAATAATTTATTTATGATTCAACACATCATACTTGGTGTACGTTTTTTCATTTTAATGTAAACCTTACTTCGTCTGCTATAGTTTATCGTGTAATATTGTTGATTTGAAAATTGGTGATCTAACCTTTATATTCCGTTCAGAAACTCTGTATATAATAAAATTTTCTGTGTCGCATTGTTAGATGAATGATACGTAGGGGAGAGAGAGGGAAATTATACCTAGAAAAAGAAAGCATAACTCCTAGAAACAATGGCAAAATATATTATATGAAAATGACGCATAAAATCCGGTGTGGTTTTTATGGGTTTCATAAAAGATATATTTAAAAAATTTAAAAATATTTCATGGTGAGGAATAATTATGTTTTATGAAAAATAAAGATATTTGAAGATTTAATCATATTGTATAAAAAGGATTTAAGAAAATAATAATAATAATAAAATCATATTTTATGAAGAATAAATGGTTAGCCCTCCAAAATATAACCAGTCTAATCTTTATTAAGTTAAACTATACCTGATGCATATCTTCGAGAAGTTGGTAATAAAGTGAGAAAATATATAATATGAGTGGACTAGTTTAACCATTTGATGAACAACTTGCAATTTAGGTCGTTTACTAATGTATTTAACGTCATGTCATAATTATCCTTTATTTACATCCATTTTAATCCATAATATTGGGCGAAGGGGATTATAGTAGCTAGCTAGCTTCTAGATTGAAAGAAATTACTCTCCTTTACAGAAAATGAATACTCCATCTGTCCCGGTCAAACAGCTACGTTTGACTGCATAAAGTTCTCAAAAAAATTATACTCCCTCCGTCCCAAATTTAAGTTCACGTTTACTGTAGATACGGAGTTTAAGAAAAGTCACTTTTTGACTTACTTTTGATGGTAGTATGGTATTTTTGGGTAATAAATAAATGATAAAGTATGTTATGTGTGTTAAAAAGGTGATGGCAATTTTGAAATTAAAGTATGTTAGAGGGATATTAGTTTGTTGCTTTTTCCTTTTATGGAAGTGTGAAGTTGAATTTGGGACGGACCAAAACAGAAAATGTGAAGTTGAAGTTGGGACGGAGGGATTAGTAAATACATCTCTTTGTGAGGGACTATTAAGGAAATAGTACTTGGTTACCAGTTTCAATATCCCTTTCCTATTTCTAAAGGAATATTTGGTTAAATTTCTACCATGATAATGGTAATGTGTATTATTGAATAGTCAGATAAGATTGATTAATGAAAGTAAGAAAATGATTAATTAATAAACTAAGAGTAATTTATTTTTTTAACTAAAGTATATATTGTCAAAAGAATTGTTATTCCTTCATTCTCATTCCCCACGCATTATCTTTGTTTTTGGTTTATTTGTGTTTTGAAAATCAATACTCCCTCCATACCCTTTTTCTTTTTTCATTTTGTGTGTTACACTCAAAAATTTGATTTTTCTTTTTTATACACATGGAATCCACACACATCCACTAATACAATTAAAATATAGATCTCATATTCTCACTAATGCAACTACCCACTACAAATTAAATAATAATACTCTTTAATTTACGTGCAAAAAGCAAAAGGCCCTCTTGCTATGGGACGGAGGGAGTAAATAATACTCTTTCTGTTCTAAATTAAATTTTACACTTTTCGTTTTTATCCGTCCTACAATAAACCTCACCACCTAAAACAAGAAACATCGCATAAATTCTCAACCCTAAAAGTACAACTTAATTACAAATTTACAACTCTCACCTAATACAAATAACATACTTTTTTAATTTATTTATTAACTAAAAATACTATATTACCCTTCAAAAGTCAATAAAGTTTATCAAAAAATAACTTTTCTTAAATTTCGTATCTACCGTAACGATGAAATATAAGTTGGGACAGAGGGAGTAGTATATATATGTTTGTTTTGATATTTTTTTTATGTTAGATTTTAGTTTTATGTCAAATTAATATGTAAGAAATGTGTAGTGATAGACTGATAGGTATAAAAATGTATTAGTTCATGTGCGAGTAAAGATTAGAAAAAACATAAAAAAAAAGAATATTAATTGATGAGGGAGGATGTATAAAAGATTTATGATGTAGAAATTAAAAAAATTTGTAGAATAAGTATGATAATTTTAAGGAATACTCTCTTGAGAAGGATATTAATTATGAGATGGATTGTGGGACGGGTAGTCATGGGCGGATCTAGAATATTTTTTCTGGGGTACGACATGTAAATATAAAAATATATTTATATTTTAAGTATACTCCGTCCCTTTTAAAGAATCCATTTTTTACATTTTGATATGAAACAAATTTTTTTAAGGAGAAAAAAATGAAAAAAGAAAAGAACTAGTAGAAGTTTAGATAAAATGGTATAAAACAGTTTCTTTTTAAAAGAAAAAAATAAAAAAAGAAAAGAACTAGTCGAAGTTTAGATAAAATGGTATAAAACAATTTTTTTCTGTATAAAACAGTTTCTTTTTAAAAGAAAAAAATAAAAAAAGAAAAGAACTAGTAGAAGTTTAGATAAAATGGTATAAAACAATTTTTTTAAAAGAAAAAAAAGAAAAAAGAAAAGAAGCAGTATAAGTTTAAATAACATATAGTAGATAATATAGAAAACTTTAAAAAAATTTGTAGATTATGTATGATAACTTTAAGGAATACTCTCTTGAGACGGATATTAATTATGAGATGGATTGTGGAACGGGTAGACGGCTAGTTCATTGTTAAAGTATAGTTGTTACATAAATAAAATATGCTTATTGGTACTTAAAGTATATATATATATATTTTGAATCGTACTTTAAAAACATACCTTAATTCATTATTCATTATACTTAAAAAAATATATTTTAACTACAAATTAATATATTTTATTTATATAACGAGCATACTTTAACAACAAGTCGATCCGACCTATCTCACATAGCTACTCTCTTACAATTAGACTTTTTCTAATTTTAAAAGTTGGTAGTAAATTTTGAGAATTAAAAGCTGGATTTTGAAACTGAAAAGAAATATAGCCCTTGAGAATAAAGGGTACGTGAGTCAATGATGAGTCGCTTTCTTTAATTTCAAGTTAGAAAAATGACAAATATATGTAGAAGCTTCCGTGGAAGATGTATTGCTTGACTTTGATTTTTACAAGGTTGGGACTTTTGATTAGTTTGCCTTAGCGTGAAGTACAGAGTGATTGCGAAAACCTTTGACAACGAATTTTCTCATAATATTATTCATTCATTATTATTGTTCTTATTCACCATAAAAAATTTACGTGGCCCACATAATAACACCAACACTCAATCTATACATTTTAAATACTCCACTAATCCCGTGATATTTATAACTTTTTTTTATTAAATAAAACAAAACAAAAATCTTGCTAAATCCACATAAGTTTTTTTTTTATTAAATACTCACCTTTTTATATTTTATAATTTTTAATTATATTATATGTACATCCTTAAATTATAAAATAAAACTACTCCTTTAAAAAAATATTCTCAATTCAAAACGTGAAAAATAAATAAACTATCAATTTGGGATCTGAATTATGTTTTCTATTGATAAGAGGTCTAAATTATATATAGCTATCAATTTAGGGTGTGAATTTATCACATATTATATACTATTTTATCAATTCAGGTTCTAAATTGATAGTTTTATATAATTCAAGTTTTTAATTGATAGAAAAAATAATTCAAATTGCGAATTGATAATTTATCAAATTTTCAAGCATTAAATCGATAAAACTCCTCTTTTAAATTAGATTAAGATTATACACACTCCTTTTATATAATGGTGTGTGCTGAATAGAAATTAATGTTTGTTACCAAATATTTGGATGATATTGTCGAAAAGCAAAATGTATACATATACTTATTATTGTTCGGTATCGCCACCACAACCTACCATTACTACATTTTCTGCTACAATTTTATGCAAAACAAGTCAGCAGTTACAATATTTAAAAAAAAATGAAAAAAGTTCTCTTTGATAAATTAATGTATTTTTATTATGATATAACAAACGGAAATATTTCTATAACTCTAATTTTTATTTTATTTTTTAAAAATTCTATTATAGCTCAACGGAGTATTAATTATTATACACTTTTTTATAAATGATACCAAATACAAATTTATATGAGCAAAAAGAAAAGAGTGATAAATTCAAGATAGAATGAGGATTGTGATCGGGTCGACCCGAAGACACTCCGGTTTAACATGAGTGACCGTTGTCTTTGATGGTGGGCCCTCACACATTTTTGGCATCCATGTCACTCCATCTCATCTGTCTCCCTTCCCTTTCCACACACATCTGTCAACTTTCTTCTAGATTTTTTAATTTTTAATGGAGACCTTAAACCTATTCAAGTCCTTCACTTATTCTTTCACCATTTCTATTTCTTTTCATCTTATATATATTATTTCCATTTCTAAAAATTTCTAAAAATAATAATAATAATATACAATGTTATTAACATTTTTACCATATACAGTATCTAGCAAAGAATATCACCTACTCTTTTTTTTTTTTTTAACTTTATTAATCCAAATAACGTGATTTTATTTAGTTATATTTTTATTAGTATATATAATCCAAAACATTCTCCTTTATTTAACATTATTTAATAAGAATGCATTTCTTAATTTTGGTGCATTCATTTGATTTTTTAATCTTAATGCATTCATACACGTGATGAATTATTTAGTACATTGACTAAAGGATAACATTTTTTTGGTGAATGTTTTTTTTTTTAAATATACAGTTATCCATGGAGTATTTAATTACCCACATGATGCTTTACGTACGCATTGTATTTTACGTGCGCAAATATTGTGGGAGACTATTTCATATGTATGAGTTTGCTTTTAAGGTTTTTAAATAGTTATAATTTTTATTAAAATATTATTATTTTTTATTCATTATAAATGGTTCATTAATATAATCAACTGAACAACTATTATATTAGGCAAAAACTTGTGTGTTCGGGTACGTGGGCTCAAATACCCTTTAGTATTAGCTGGTATACTTTTTAGTATAAGAAAGTGTACTTTTTATTTTCTAAAAAAAATAAAATAAAAATTAATGAAAGTGTATACCCTTTAAACAAAACGATATACCCTTATTAATTAAAGTGTATACCTTTTACAACAAAATGTTGTACCTTTAAACATCTTGTGCACCTGGAGACATAAGAGACTAACTCGTTACTTTTCAAGTTCAAATATTACTTTTTATTAAAATATAATTATTCTTATGCATTTTATGATAGTCTTCCCATAAAATGGGAGATGGTATCACAACCCTTTGCCTTTTATATACTATCGTGCATATATTTTCTAAAGTGAGTTTAAATATTTGAAAGCCCGCCCCCACCATCTTCATATTTGGACGTGATTAGCGAATTTAAATAATAAACGGAAAAGAAACCATTAATAGTTATATTCAACCAAATTAACATAATTACATGATTAATAGAGTGAAAAATGTTACTCCACTGTTTCATGAATGTTTACCTTCACTGTTCATGTTAGTTTAGAAAAAAAAGTTATTTTTTAATTATTTTTATTACACTTAAAGGATAATATCATATTTTTATAAATTAAATAATGTATAAATTAAGTATATTATGTATTGAAAAATGATGATAATTTTAAAATTAAAGAATAATTAAAAAATTTTGAATTGAAATTTAAGGGTAAACTTCGTGGAAATAAAATGAAGTTAATCTTCCAATGCCAATTATTTTACTCCAAATCATAGTCAATGAATGTGCAAGTCACTGATTGGGTAAACTGTCACAAAACACACACTTGTGTGGTATATATATAAAGGCCAACTAGAAGCATTTATTGGGCAAACTAAATCATCTACCTATCCACCCACAACCCATAACTCATAAAATCAATCCATCATATTCATTCATAATCAAAATGGAGATTCATAATCTTTTGTATCTCCCACTAATATTTGCTCTCTACATAATCACCAAACATTTCTTACACAAACTACAAAGCCTCCCCCCTTCCCCCCTTCTCATCCTCCCCCTCCTCGGCCACCTCCACCTTCTCAAGAAGCCCCTCTACCGCTCCTTAGCCAAGATTTCCGACCGCTACGGGCCCGTCGTCCTCCTCAACTTCGGCTCCCGCCGCGTCCTCGTCGTCTCCTCCCCCTCCGCCGCCGAGGACTGCCTCTCAAAAAATGACGTCACCTTCGCCAACCGCCCCCACCTCCTCGCCGGAAAACACCTCGGCTACAACTACACCTCCCTCGCCTGGACTTCCTACAACGATCACTGGCGGAACCTCCGAAAGATCGCCTCCATCGAGATCCTGTCCACTCACCGGCTCCAGATGCTGCATGGGATCCGAGCAGACGAGGTCCGGTCCATGGTTCGGGCCCTGAACCGGGCCTCGGATGCTCGGAAGCTGACGGACTTGAAGACGGTGCTCGGGGAGCTGACGATGAACGTGATGATGAGGATGATCGCCGGGAAGAAGTACTACGGCGAGAAGGTGGAGGAGGTGGAGGAGGCGATGAGGTTTAGGGAGATAGTGAAGGACACGCTCCGGCTGGGGAACTCGACGATGTCGGATTTCCTGCCGGTGCTGCGGTGGTTGGGAGTGGGCGGAGATGAGAGAGAGCTGATGGAGCTGCAGAGCAGGAGGAATGTGTTTATGCAGGAGCTGGTGGAGGAGTGTAAGGTCAGGTTGAGGAGCGCCGCCGCTGACGGCGGCGAAGGGGAAGGGAAGACGAAAACGATGATTGAGATGCTGTTGGAATTGCAGGAGAAGGAACCGGAGTATTATACGGATACATTCATTAGAAGCATGATGCTGGTAAATCTCCTTTACTATTTTATTTATTCTCATTTAATTCCTATATTATTGCTAATAATGGAATCTATTATGGTAATATTTATGCATATTTTCCACCCTATCATTAAATTAAATGTTAAAAAATTAGAGTATGATTGAAGATAGTAGTAAATAGTAAATACTCTATCCTCCAAAGAACACCTCACTCTCACCTTTGATTTTTTTTTTTTACTTTATTGACCAAAGGTTAGCCAACTTTTACTAGTAACCTTTCTATGAATAATTTGATATTTATATATAATAAATAAATTACAGTATAAAATTATAACCGACGAAGTATATTATGTTTATTAATTGTTTTTTAATTAATTTTATTAATTTTTAAATAATAAATTAATTTTAAATTATGTTATTTATATATTATTAGGTGTGTCTAATATATTTGGGGCTATACGATGGAATATATGAAAATTAAAAGATATACTTAAGAGGAAAGTAGGTGTAAACACGATATGATTAATTGACTACTTACTCATAAAGGGTGTAATCTGTGGTTTTAATTGTTGACATTTCTTAGTTTATGGTGAAACTAGTCAAAGTGGGTGGGCCCTCTCAGAAATTTGTGTAGATAGAAAGATTGGGGAGTGGGATCACTAAAATGAGATAATCAAGACTTTTAATCTAAAAGACCTAATTTGTTATGTTTAGTAGGTCATCCTCACGCGCTTTACTCCTAGCCTTATACACACAAACTTCTGTGCAATTGGTTCCACCGTGTTTAAAAATATTTCCTTTAAATTTCACTACATTTTTCCTTTTTATTTACTCCATTTTATATTTAATTTCATTAAAAAAATAATTATAAGTTTACTATTCTCACCTAATACACTTAACATTCTTTGTAATTTACTTACATAAAATATTACATTAATCTCTAGAAATCAACAAAATTGTTTAAAAAATAATATTTTTTTTAAACTCCATACTTACAATACATGTGATAAATAAGTTGGGATGAAGGGAGTATTAAATTTAGATTACCTTAAATTAATTATCCTTAAAAAAATTATATATGTTCGGTTGTTGCAACCGAACAGTCATCTAACAAACTGTTCGGTTGCAACAATAGAACAGAACAAAGAAGATAAGTTTCATGACATTATCGATGATGTCATGAAACTTATCTGTTATCTTACCTATTCGAATATATATGAATTTAAAAAAATCACAAATCTTGTTCTGTTCGATTGATTGCAACATTTAAGATGAATGAATTTTCGTTCTGTTCGGTAGCTGTAACCGAACAGATAAGATATAAGAATTCTTTAACTGTTCGGTTGTTGCAACCGAACAGATATAAATTTTATATGGATAACTGTTTGGTTGCAGCAATCAAACATAATAAAATTTATAAGGTGTCAATTTAAATATTTATTGGGTACGTTCAATAATTTTGGGATGCAAATAGCTGGCCCCTTAATTTTATGAAGTACTATAATAATTTAAGTGTATTTTTACTTCTACTATTTTAATAGTGTAAAATAACACTCTAATACATTATTTTTGGAATCGGATCGAATCAATTAGTTCGATTGATTCGATTAGTTCAATTGAGAATCGGTGTCGAAATCGATCCAGACATCCAAAAAACTGTTTCTTACATACACTCAAATCGGAAAAAACCAATTTGAACCAATCAAATCAAAACTCGTTGGTTCTGAATATTATTATTATTATTTTTAATAATTAATATCCAAATATGTAATTTGATTCTGTAATAAAATAGTTGGCTAATCACTAAATCTAATAAATTGATTAGCTATTATTCTTTTCAAACCTTTTAATCTTCCAATGGTAATTACACTTCCACATTTATAATGTTTCGTTATCATGGTTCTCAAAATACATATATTGTACTTCAGGTTCATCACAATGTTTCTCATTGCATAGCATGGTTCTCAGAGTAATTAGACTCTAAGTTAAGGGGTTATACGCTATTTCATTATATAATGTTTAACTTATCATGATTTACTACATTTTCATCCCAATTATTTGTTCAGTTAGCATAAATAATAATGCTTCTTAATCCACGTACCAAAAAGCAAAAACTACCGTTAATGTGGGACAAAGGGAGTAAATTATATTTGTAGTTAATGATATTATATCACCTAAGATTATGTTTTAATGCATTATTTATATAAGTTTAGAAAATATATTTTAACTATTAATAAACATACTTATATCTATATAATAATAACACTTTAACACATTTCACATAAACACTGTTTAGGAGACTTTATCTTAAAAATATGATATAAATAAAGTGTGGATGATATTTTTAAAATTAAAATGTAATACTATAACATATGACTCCATTTGGTAAAAATTAAAACCTTACTCTCTAGTCCCTACTTTCTGGTTTCAATACATTATTACTGCTTTAATTTAAAAAAAAAAAAAAAAATATATTAGTGCTTTTTAGCCCGAAAGTGATGGCCCAAAATAAGCAGATTCAAATGGGCTCGACATTAAACTATAGGCCCATTTTAGCAGATCCAAAAACTGGTATAATTTTCTAATTTTTAACAACCGTCAGGTTTTGCTGATCGCCGGCACCGACACATCCGCCGGCACATTGGAGTGGGCATTCTCTCTGCTGCTGAACAACCCCGCCGTTCTTCAAAAAGCCAAAACAGAAATCGACGACCGCGTTGGCCACGACCGCTTACTCGACGAATCAGACGTCGCCGATCTGCCGTACCTCCGTTGCATCATCAACGAAACACTCCGAATGTACCCCGCCGGCCCCCTGCTGATCCCCCACGAGTCGTCGGAGAAGTGCTCCGTCGGCGGCTACCGCGTGCCCGCCGGCACCATGCTGCTAGTCAACGCCTGGGCCATACAGAACGACCCAAAGATCTGGGAAGAGCCCAGAGAGTTCAGACCGGAGAGATTCGAGAAGATCGAGGGGAATCGGGACGGATTCCGATCGATGCCGTTTGGATCCGGGAGAAGGGGGTGCCCCGGGGAAGGATTGGCGGTGCGGATGATGGGATTCACGTTGGGGACTCTTATCCAGTGTTTCGATTGGGAGAGAGAATCCGGCGATCGATTGGTGGATATGACTGAAGGATTGGGATTGACTTTGCCCAAAGCGACGCCGTTGATGGCCTACTGTAGAGCTCGCCCACTTGCTCGCGATATACTTTCCAGGATATGACTAAATCAGGAGTGGAGTGGCAGTAGAAAATATTTCAACTATAATGCTATGTCCAGATCACATGATTAATGTTGTATTGTTATTTTTATTTATGTCATCAACTAAGATAATTGATTTTTTTTTTCTTTCAAAAGAATAAAGTCTTCTTGAGAAATAATATTATATGAATAAATAATAATATCTTTTATATAATTTCACATGTATTTTTAATTTTATGATACCATCATAAAATAATATAAATTAAAATAAATTACATTAATATTCTTTATTGAAATAATTACTGATAGGTACACACTTTGTACCCCTAATTACTACTAGATACATTGATTTAAAATAATTATTATTTAATACAAAATATTAAAGTAAAATACCAAATATACCCCTAAACCCATATACCTTTAAAACACTAACCCCAACCTCCACCCACCACCGGACCACCGCTGCCGCTGCCGGACCGCCGCCGCCGGAGCTCCGGCTGCCGGTCGCCGGAAAATCTGTTCGTCAGAAAAAAAAAAAAAAAAATGGTCGTCGGAAAGCTGCCGCGCCGCCGCCGCTCCGGTCGCCGGAAAAACTGTTCGTCCAAAAAAAAAAGAAAAAAAAAAAACTGGTCGCCGGAAAAACTGCCGCCGCCGGAAAAGCTGCCGGACCGCCGCCGCCGGACCACCACATTTTTTTGCTGCACACACTTTTTTTTTCCTGCACACACCTTTTTTGCTGCACACACTTTGCTGCACATGAACTTTTGCTGCACACAATATTTATGTGCAGCACATTAATAGGGGTAATATTGGAATATCACTATATATTTTTGTACCTAATAGTAATACTTTTGTATGTTTGTATCTCATAGTAATTTAGGGTTTTTTTGTGTACCTAGTAGTAATCCTCCCTTTTTTATTTTTTACAATTATATCAATAAATTATATTACTGAAAAAAAAATTCATTTTATTGAAAAAAAAATTCATTGTTGTTGATTAAAATTTTATGTAAATGACTGATTAATAGATTTTATTTTATTAATTTTTAATTTCTAAACTTTTCTCCTTAAAATTTTATTCATTATTAGTGTTAATAGAAATCAATATGTCAATACCTTATTTAACATTTTGTATTTATATTGATTTACCAATTAATCTTCCGGTCAATTACCTTATTTTATTTTGCATTTATATTGATTTACCTTATTTTAAGAAATCTTTATATAGTTGTTGAAATTGAGTATATATGATATGTTAATTTTTATTTTAATTCAAGTGTAATCTGATTTTAATTTTAACCATAAAATGTTGAATATTAGTATTTTTTATTTGTGAGGAATTACTCACACATTACACATTTTATTATATAATAATTAATTAATAAACAAATAGAGTTTGTAAATGGGAAAATTTTTTAATGTATAAATAATTGTTAAAATAGCCCTAATTCTTTAAGGATCACAAAAATTATTTAAAATCTTAAAAAATTAATATTATATTTGAGATTTTATTCAACAAATTTAGAAAATTAATGAAGGGTATTACGAAATTCTAAAAAATTTTATTTGTATATATTTGAGACATAATTAAATGAATTTAAAAGGAGTTATTGTAAAGAGATTTGCAAAATTTTAAAGAATGTTTATATATTTAAAAAATTGAAATACGTTTTTAATTTATTCCAAACAATAAAATATTTATAAACACATTTAATAGTATTTTTATTTAAAAAAAGTTTAAAATTTTATATTATTTAAAAATTTAAATATATTTATAAAATAGTGGAGTTTATTTAGTCACTTGAATATTATAATTTGTAAATAAGTTCTAACATTAAAGTTATAAAATAAATGGTTTATTACTGATAGGTACGTGTTTTCATAGACTAATTACTAGGAGATACAAAATTAAATTGAAGTACTAAGGGATATATTCTAATATTGCATTTTTCCAGGTTTACCCTTAATAAACTCAACACAGATGTTAAACTTAACACAGATGT
This sequence comes from Pogostemon cablin, assembly GCA_023678885.1. Lineage (NCBI taxonomy): Eukaryota > Viridiplantae > Streptophyta > Magnoliopsida > Lamiales > Lamiaceae > Pogostemon > Pogostemon cablin. Next base: position 28,398,918 of record CM042969.1, on the reverse strand, counting down.
ACAATTCGGTGTACACACAAAAACACGGACGAACCATGTCAACAACACTAACACACAATCGACTGTACACTAATGTTCAAAATACATCAATGTTAAGCAATTCAATAGACAAAAATACACGCATGCACAATCATTTTCCTCCTACTTTTATTGTACACTGATGACACCAACAGAAGATTATACGCTTGAATAATAAGTAAGAGTATTTATGTACACCCATGTTCAATATAAAATTTGTGAAAACTTCTCAACCAACAATCAAATTCAGTCACCGTAACACTAAAATTATTAGATTTAAAAAAATTACAACATTTGACCCAATTCAAAAAAAATTGTTCAATTGTTTACTTACTGTACATTGGTGTACAGTGAATTCAAATCTGTACATTGGTGTGCAGAAGATCGGCAGCGGCGTTGACACCCTTGTCACAGCTTTTTCGGCTGGTTGCTGAACTGGACTTGAGCGGCGGCGGCCACCACCTTAGTGCTAGCGAAGAGATCGGTTGTGTCGTCAGAGGTCGGCGAAGGAAGCCCTAGAGGCGGGGGCGGCTGCATCCCCACAACCAAAGCAGGACCGGACAAATCCTGCTCTGAAATAACAGTTCGACGGAGGTGGGATCTTAATAAACAGATCTGCGGCGGCGATTTCAGTTGGACGGGTGATTGTTCGCGATCTAGCCATTTATCGCTGCGCGCTAGGGTTCCGATCAGCGGTCAGATCAGCAGGGTTCCGTCGCCGCCAGCGCAGTCAAAAACGCGATCTACTCGAACTCGAACTCGTCGGCGGTTTCAGCATTCTGGATCGACGTTGACTTCGTCGGATGAAGATATTCAGATGAGAAGGGGAAAGAAGAGGAAATGGAAAGAATTCTTCCGTATGTTAATGAAGGATGTGATTCATAAGCAGGAGATATGTGTAATATGGGAATTACAGTCTTAAAGTTTGTATGCGTGAGCAATTCTAAAAACTCAATGTACTACGTAGTAAATATGTAGATAATTTTGTACCTAACAGTTACTGACCCTAAAATAAATATAATTAAGAAACAGTATTAAGAAATTTAAAACATTTTCAATTTTAATTATTATTCTTATATATTAAAAAATTATATTATATTTATTATATTCAATATTCCAACATTTACATTTTAATATTTTTTAATGTGTTGAAAAAAATTCTTTGTACATTTATAATTTCATTTAATTTTATTCCTCAATTGACTTGTTTAAAATATTAATATATTTATATTAATTATAACATTAAAATCTTTTGAACTGAATTATTACTATTAATAATTAAGTTATTCTCCAAGTAATTTTTTATTTGTAATAAAAATTCAATTGAATTGATAAACTCAATACTTTAAAAATAGAAATAAATATGTTTTCATATTTTTTAATATATTATTTAACTGATCATTTAAAAAATTAAATTAGAAATTAATTAAACAATTAAATTAATTCTTAAGTAAAAAGTAAATAAATATGTAGAATACATCTATCTAAAAATTAAATTTTATTATATATTCAATTTTAATATTAAAAAAATTAAATTATATTCAATGTTAATACATTTTAAAAAAGTTAATTCATCACTTTGAAGTACTAATTCAATTGTTTTCAATAAAAAATAAGAAAATAATAATTCAGTTGCACGCAATGAAAAATAATAAATGGTAATACATACTTATTAGTTAAATATGATTTGTTGTCAAATGTTTAATTTAATGATATTATTTTGGTAAATCTACCAATTCCCATGTATAATTTTGCATAATGGAATCAATCTCGCTATCTATAACTTCTTTTCAGAATGGTGCATCTGGACGAGATAGAGCTTCAGATACGGATTTGGGCTCATCTTCAACCGCGTAGGTGAAGAAGTCTTGACCAAAGTCCTTTTCTACTCTAGCTCTCTTACTACGTCTTGGTTCTACACTCTCTTGTGTAGATTGAACTGCAGTAGTATCTACAAGTGACCTCTTAGAAGATGTCACTTGTGTATTTTCTTTTACTAGGAAATAAATCTTTAAAGAATATTGCATTCCTTGATTCTATCACAGTGCCTTCAGTCATGTCAGGTACTTCCAATTTATTAATCAGAAATCTATAAGCACTGCTGTTAAGTGCATACCCTACTTCACCGTCCTTTTTTAATAATTGAGGCAACTCGGCATTTGCGCCTTTGGCAACAGCAGATGAAATTCGGTGATGGCCATCAACGGCGAACTCCAGCAATGGTGAAGGACAATGTTGTGGCTAGGTCAGGTGATGTGATTTCTGGTGTGAGCAGATCTGACCCAAGCTGGAGAGATGGCTGGGCGTGACGGACGAGTACAACCGTCAGATGATGGATCTAAGCTGCGTACTACTAGTAAGTATATATAGGGTTGGTTTTTAAAATTTAGATATGGGTTGTTTTGAATTCCAATTCCGGGATTTCAAACCCAGAAACGAACATTGCCTAAATGATTTTCTTTTAGTTTGGATCTAGTTATATCTAGAATTAAGTGGAAGAGAACAGTAAAATTATTGGAACTGTGTAAAATAGATTTGGTTTTGGACTGTATTAATTGTAATTCCATGTCCAATAATCAAATATTGGATTATTCGAGAGTGAAAACAGATGGAATAATAGGTTAATGGGTTAAGTGTTGTTTATTGTTTATTGTCATGAGATTGTTCATAATTTGTCGGAAGTGGATGATTATAAGCTGAACTTACATTCATAACCCAGCATGCTGATAGGGGGTGTTTAGTTGCTTCCATAATTTTACTTTTTATGTATTAAACGAATAAGTTTCTGATATGCTTGATTATATTACGAATCTTTACATTTTGTCTTTGAGAAATTGATTTTTCTAGTCTCGCATGTGAGAAAGACTCCATCAACAGAATCAATCGATTTTTCTGGAGAGGAAGAGTATGATTCTGTGTCTAAAATATAATGTTGTTTCTTCTTCCAGAACCTTGTGAAACTAAGTATTATTAACTGAGATTTTCAACATTGGTTTCTGCTTTTCTTTTTTATTAGAGTTTTTTGTTGCTACATCTTCATTTAAAATATTGAAAAAGCTGTTTTGAATTATGATTTGGGGCATGAAATGAGCAGGTTTAGTTGAATTGTATTAAAAATGTATGTTTCTATCATTTATTGAGCGAGTGAAATAATAATCAGAATCGATTCTTGAGCATTGTGTTGGCTACTCAATCTTTATGAATCTTGGTTTAATGTATCATTTTGTTGCATTGTACTCTTTGCATGCTGTACGAAACACGGTTTCATGCAAATGTGATTAAAAAATTTAAGTCTAAGCAGGTTCTCATTATTATTAATATTAATTTGGATCCTCTTTAGTATTAATTAGATCACTCTTTATAATTAATTGGATCACTCTTTGAAATTAATTAAATTTCATGTGATCTACACATTGTTAGATCACTCTCTACTTATGGTACTCTTTGGATTATTTAGTTTACATTCGAAATTAATTGGACTACTTTTTGGAATTAATTAAATTGTATGCAATCTATAAGGTGTTAAATCACTCTATAAAAATAATTAGGTTACTCTTTGGATTTAAGTAGACCACTTTTTGAAATTAATTGGATCATTCTTTAAAATTAATTAAATTTGTTAGATAACTCTATAAAAATAATTAGGTTACTCTTTAGAATGAATTGAGTTATTCTTTATAATAAAAAATATACTCTTTATTTGTAATTACATTCGTTAGATCACTCTATAAAAATAATTTTAGGTTACTCTTTATAACTAATTGAATTACTTTTTATTTGAAAATTGCACTTGTTAGATCACTTCTAAAAAATAATGAATTAGGTTACTTTATGAATTATGAATGAATTGAATTACTCTAAATAATAAATTAGATTACTGATCACATTGTAATTTTTCAAAATTAAAATTTACTAATTCGTATGGAATCTGAAGAATTATACTCTATCACTCTTACCAATTAATTGTATTGCACTTTCAATGAAATTATCAAAAAAACATTCAAAAAATTTAACCAATCTTTGAAATTAATTGGATCATCTTCGGATGTTAAATATCCAACGCAAATTGTGTTTCAATATAAATTGAAAATTAAGATCATGTTAAGTATTGCAACAAAATTAAATTTCTTGAGATGCCCAGCGAAAATAAATCATCATCATTTAATTTTGGAAGTGTACCATCCACCTTCATCCTCTGTATCCGCGGAACTACTTTGTTTTATAGATTTTAAAGATTTGTTCACTCTTCAATCCGGCCCTTTTAGCTTACTCAGTAATTTCAACTATTCACTCACTGCTACTGCAAATGCTCAGGAACAACAAAATTTTTTATTTATTAAATAATAAACACAAAAGAGTTTACAATGATAATCCAAGATGAATTGAAACTTGAGAATTTAAGTAGACAGTCTCTAGCTATCCTCTGATTCTTCTCTTTAGTTGACTTGTTGACTTGTATCAACTTTCGGAGCTGGATCTTTGGATGAAGCTTGTCCGTACTCGAGTTTGACTTGAAGCTTTGAAACGTTTATCCGGAGGTGTCGAGCCTTTGTTCGGATCAAACGTTGACTTGAAGATTTATCGCGAAGAACACCGTTCAATTTGGTAGAACACCGTCGACCTCACGAATATTGCTGGATGGATTTGATCTTCACTTGACTTGAAGAATGCCGGATCAATAGGGCTTGACACCTTGATCTCTGATCGGAGGCGGCTGGCTGGAAGAACACCGGATCGGAGGGGTTTGACACCTTGATCTCTGATCGCAGATGGCTGGTTGGAAGAACGCTGGATGGGAGGGGCTTGACACCTTAATCTCGGATCGTAGGCCGTTCTTGGCTTGAAGATGCTTGAAGCTTGAAGAACGGTTGAAGATCTCAAAGGAGCACTGCTCGTATTCTTGATCTCTTCAGAGGCGTCTGCGTCTTCAGATGTTTTGGTGTCTTTCGAATGAGGACTGAAGGTCCTTATTTATAGGTAGAGAAAATAATCATTTGTGAGATATTTTCTCCTTGAAAAGATATGATGAGCTTTTCTTCTTTAATTAAGCCTGCTAGACTGGGTACAGATCTATTTATTTTAATTGAGCCTGCCAAACTGGATTTTATTTGTTGGGCTTGTTGACTTAAGTCAGTCCCATTTGACTTGGGCTTATTTGACTGGATCTGACCCAATTATCATTAATTTACTCATTTATTTTAGGAATTAATTTATTTAAATTCCTTAATAAATAAATAATTAATTGATAATTATTGCATTAATTTGCCACATATTTATTTAATAGGCAATAAAATTCAGGTGCCTACAGCATCATGAACCAGCAAGAGTTTGAATCACGTAACATGGACCAGCAGGTGTTTGAAATAGAGGTGAACAAAACTCAATTCGTGAAAAAATAGATGGATAAGAAAGGGCACGTTCTTGAATAATTCCACTAAAAATCGAACAAAACCCATCAATCCATGAGAGTCACTGTCATCTTTTTTTTCTTTTTTTTTTTGGAAAAAGCAAAAAAAAATTTATTGATAAAATAGAGGAGTTATGGAGCATCAGATATGCTCACTAACTCATACAATCGCATGTAAAATTTGTTACCAATCAATACATAATAGTGGCTCCCTTATCCATTTGCTAAAAGAACTCCCAAATCTCCATACTTTTTTTTATTTCTTGTCGCATAGGAGTTTGGTTAAGCCGAATTGTTCAAAACTTTGGCAATTGTTTTGGCATGGTGTCATTTGGTATATATGGAAGAGTCGCTGTCATCTAGACGAGCAGAACCCGCAGAAATTAAAAAAGTATGGAGATAATTCAGAACCTGTGGCACCGGCGAGACAAGTGGATTCAGTCGGTGGCGGCTCTACTGTAGTCATCGTTATTGGCATTGAATTGTAACTGGACAGACGTCGGTGCAGGATATATCCGCCGGCTGGAGATCTGAAAGTGAAATCGGCCGACTGGTGATCTAAAAGCGAAAATCAGCTACGGGAAATCTCATGGGGAAAGATTGAGAAGATTGCCTTGGGTAGAGTAATAAAGAAGAGGATGACGAAGATCCCATTAACTCAACCGTCGGCGGACGGAGGAGCAGATCTGGAAGGAGAACCTTGGGGGGATGGTGCTTAATAGACAGAAGAGGAAGAAGAAACTGGAACAAGAAACAAAGGTAGTGGTAAAAAGAAACTGGGAAGGGGATGGTGCTTAATAGATGGAAAAGGAAGAAAAAACTAGAACTAGAAACAGAGGTAGTTGTGAAAAGAAACTGGGAAGGGGATGGTACTTAATAGACAGAAGAGGAAGAAAATTAGGTAATATTCATATTGGGCTGGCAGAAGGCTTGTCTATTCATTTTTGTGAAATAGAGTAACGGGTAATGTTGAGTGAATTTGAATTTGAATTCACGTCCGCGAATTTGAATTTGAATTAATCAGATTTGGGCCATGGATATTATATTGGGCCAGGTATTGCTATTATATATGGGCTTAGAGATAGACGACATTTTTGTGAAATAGAGTCACGTGTAATGCGGAGTAAATAAGATTTCACGTCCGCGAATTTGAATTTGAATTAATCAGATTCGAGCCATGGATATTATATTGGGCTTAGGTATTGCTAGCCTAAACAAGAATTTATAATGGCAAAACCTATGAAAGAATTTATTACATTACAAAATTAGTTCAATTTAGCCCGGGTTACCACCTCAAACATTGAGGTGTCATACTTACTAATATATTATAATAATTTATAAGAAGATTTTGTAAGGATTTAATTTTTGTGAGTTATGCCTTTTTGTTTGGCAGTTATGCCTTTTTTTTTCCATGTATAGATTTTTTATATATTTTTATTTTTATAAGAATAAGAATTAATTTATAATTATAAATTCTTAAGAACATAATTAGTGAAAATTAAAGAAGATTACATAAACCTAGGACGATTAAGAACATAATTAATGAAAATTAAAGAAGATTACATAAACCTAGTTAAATCGTCCCCTACACAAGGATGTCGAGGTATCGGTTCAACTTTGAAGCGATTGCCACAGTCGGGACATACCGACTTGTTCTTCTTCACAGGCTTCTTGTGATCTTCCTTGTAATGATCTTCCAAGTCTTTCTTTGTAGCAAATCGAAACAGTTTGTTGGTCCCAGGAATAAAATTCCCGGTCTTCTCCTTCGGTGGGTACTTGGGATTGTTCTCCTTCCCCTTTGGCGGGTACTTGGGATTGTTCCATTTCTTCTTCACCACCTTTTCATTAAAGCAAATGTCACACACATAGGGCTCCTGGTGGTCTGTCGCCGGCCCACCAAAAATAAAATTTATAATTTCCGACTCAATCCTATTAAACATATAAGCGTGAGCATGGGTCGAACCCAAGGGAGTGAATTGAAACTAATGTTAAATTAAAATGTTCGATTGTGACAAAATGAAGTAAACAAGGGGGGTTTTGTTTGGAGAATTTAAACTAATTCTTGCAATTAATCAAATGACAACTTTATCAATTCAAGAATCCAAAATATTAAGATTGTGAGTATGAATAAATATTAAACAAATCTAATCCAAGAAATTGATCCCCTCCCAATATTCTAAGCAAATTATTCAATAAGAAATAAAATCAATACAAATTAACTTCAAACCCCTGGGTTGATGGTACAACCTACCAACCCGACAATTCTCTTATGTTAAATAATTTAGGGTACGACCTCTAAATTATCCTACTCACCTAGTGACCAAAGAGGTTCGAACTAGACAAGGCATTAAACACTAGAAATTAGGGTTACAAGGCTATGAAAATGGGGATAGCGATTCATATGACCTAGTCCTTATGAATTCTAGAGGTACTCCCTCACTTTGCCACTTAAATTACAATAGTATGACAATTACGGATCATAGAAATGTAAATTGACAATAGATCATGCAAGAGAAAACATAGATGGCCAATCTATCTTAACAATCACACAACCCTAATTCAAATCAAAGCAATTCATAGGATAAAATTATAAGCATATCAATTAAAACATCCTATCAAATAATCACTAGAACATACGGGAGGTTCACAAATTTTCGAATCAGAAAAAGGGATTAGCCCATGAAATTCATAATAAAAATAAAATTAAACTTAAAGGAATAAACCAAATTGCTGATCTTGTTCTGGATATCACGTTGCCCCCTTCCGTAAGCCTTCTTCTTCCTCCTGCAGTGCGTGTGTTGTCGTGGCCCCCCTTTGATTTGCAATCTCTTCCCTTTTTATTTTCTCTCCTCTGCCCCCTTTCTTGCGTAACTCCCAACCTTCCATTCAATTCCAATTTTTGACTTTCCTTTTCATTGGTTGTATGTTAGGTAAGTCTCAATTATGGATGTTCACATTTTTTTTATCATCAAAGCTCTTATAACGACAGCTAATTTTTAGGATTGTAACATCCTCCACTTTGACCTATTTGAACAAAAATAAATTCATTAAAGTAAATGTGCTCCTATAATTAAATAAGTCAGTAATTGTCATGCAATGGACACATAAACCAACCAAAAAGATGAGTTTTAACGTAAAAATCAATGATAAATTACGACTTATCAGCTCCAGTGGTTCCTGAACAGGAGGAGACTGAATGGGCTCCTGAACCGGATCGTGGACCGGATCATTTGAATGAGCGTATGAGGAACTCCGGTGGTATAAGGGCTCCGGGAATTCGGCCTGGTGAAGTGTATAGTTATTGGCGTGTGATAATGTGCGCCTCAAGGTAAGATGAGGCACTTCCGGCAACGTGTCCGGTAAAGGAAAACGGGGTGGGGTGTGGTGGCGTGAGAAGAGATTATATTTGTAAGCTTTAACATATTTCTAAAGAAACTTGAACTAGAAACAGAGGTAGTGGTGAAAAGAAACTGGAAGGGGATGGTATTTAATAGATGAAAGTGGAAGAAGAAACTGGAACTAGAAACAGAGGTAGTGATGAAAAGAAACAGGAAGGGGATGGTGCTTAATAAATGGAAGAGGAAGAAGAAACTGGAACTAGAAACAGAGATAGTGATGAAAAGAAACGGGAAGGGGATGGTGCTTAATAGACGAAAGAAGAAACTGTAACTAGAAACAGAGGTAGTGATGAAAAGAAACGGGAAGGGGATGGTGCTTAGTAGACGAAAGAGGAAGAAGAAACTGAAACTAGAAATAGAGGTAGTGGTGAAAAGAAACTGGGAAGGGGATGGTGCTTAATAGACGGAAGAGGAAAAAGAAACTGGAACTCGAAACATAGGTAGTGGTGAAAAGAAACTGGGAAGGTGAACTTAGTCGCATTTTTAGTAAAATGTCAAGAGTAAGTGTACTCTATCGTTGTTGTATACGCGTGACCAAGTGCAAAATTTATAAGATTGTCGTCTCAAGGGAAAGTAAAATTGGCTAGTATCCGAATTGTTCATCGATTTATGCTTTGTAAAGATAATATGTTTGATTAAAACTAATGGTTAGAATTCTACTCAAATACTAAAATGTGAACTAGCTAAGTAATTGATCAAACAACGAGCAAATAATTGATGGAATGGATGTAGAATACACTTGAGAAGAGAGCAAGGCTAATCATACTTATAGTTGAGACTTGAGCTAGATATGCAAAACCCTTCATAATAATTTTCATTAACTTGTGAATTAAAAGCAATCACAAATTTACCCCTAGTCCCTATGGCCAAGGCAACTAGGTTCTCGACTCTTTTACAAGCCTAAGTCTCCTAAGATTGGTCTTAATCTCAATTCCCTTAAGGTACTATGATCATAAGTTGGTTCTTTTCACTCAATTACTTAAGTGTCCTTCTATGAATGTTCTAAGCCTAATGAGGGTATGTCTTACCTCCCCTTATACTAACATACATGCACAATTCAATATATGATTCAATTAAACATCCACTCACAACATTGGAATGGCCATCCTAATCCTATGAATAGAGCATTTAATCATACAAACATTGAAATGAAACATGATTGATATATCATAAAAAGAAATCCACAAATCAATTCAAATCACTACTCATGTTCTACATATCTAACTCTTCCCCTCAACCAATCATATGATTAGCCCTACTATAGGACTAGCCACTAAACATGGTGTTTAAATCATTACAAAACATACTTTGCTCCATTTGAGACAAAATAAGAAGAAAATCAACAAATGAAAAGTAGATTGACTTCTCTTTCATGGAGAATCCTTCCTTCACTTCAATATGCTAACTCCTTCAATCCTTGAAGCTTTCCTCTTCTCAAATGGTGGATGGATAGATGGAGTGATGGATTTATGGATTGAATGTGGAGATCAACTTGGAATTTTATGGATCTAGATGGTAGAGATGGATTATGGATCTAGTGTATGAGGAAATGTGGTGTGGAGTGTGTGTAACTACTATATTTCTGATCTCTCCCTTCTAATTTCGCACAAATCATGGTTTTATATCACTTATGGACCTTCTAGAAACTTCCAGAACATTCTGAAATTTACACAGGATTTTACACCTACACGGCCCGTGCTGCAGCGCACGGCCCGTGTAGGGCACACCTATTTCGGCGTGTTTGTGCGTGCTTCCGGACACGGCTCGAGCTGTGCTGCACGGCCATGGTCATGGCCGTGTAGTATTTTCTGACGACAATACACGGCTTCTTCTTACAGGGCCGTGCTCCGCACACGGGGCGTGCAGCAACGCACGGCCCGTGCACCAGCGCACAGCCATCCTCCTGGGCGAGCAGCATGTTCTGATGACAATACACGGCCATTGGGTACAGGGCCGTGTTCTGCACACGGCCCGTGTACCAACTTGGCCTATTCTTCGTCTCCCTTTCGCTCCCGACTCCATTTTTGTCCTTTCCATGACCTGTTTTACACATATTCAAGCTCATTTACACAATTCTATAAATTCATACCACTTTTCTCAAAACAACAATAACTCCACCAAAATTAACACAAATACGGATAAAAACATCCAAAAATACACAAATAAAGACACTAAAATCTAGGTGAAAATGACTACGATCAACCTCCCAAACTTAAAGTGTTGTTCATCCTCGAACAATGAAAAATGATAAACAAGAGGAGTAATTTTCACCTAGGAAAACACCTAACGAACATAAACTACAATACATCACAAGTAATAAGGACTACAATTTCATATTAAGAATCTCTACATCATCAAACTTATAACATGAAAGATTAACAAGTTCAATCTTAAGAATAACATTAGAGTACTCAAATTCCTTTCAACCCAAGCCTCTTATAGATTATATTTTTCACTCAACGCTCTTTTTGATAGGGTTTTTATCATCACTCATCAACCGGTTAGAACCGACTCACCATAGGCTTGCTCATGGACTATGTTCACAAGCCACCCTAGTTTTAATAAGTGATCAAAAAGGTCTTTATCTTAGAATGTAATGTGTAGGCTCTTTGGTAGGTTAGGAAACTTTGGATAATAGTGACTATTCAAGTGTAGATAATCAAAGAAACGATTCTTCTCTCCATCATCTTCACTTTCTCACTTCCTTCCTTTTTCAAATATTCATGAATACTAAACATCAACATATCATGGATTCATTGAGCTTCTTTTAACTTGCATACTCTCTTTCTTTGTCTTTTGAATTCCTTGAGCATGTTTCATGATTTAGCTCCTTTTTCCTTTTTGTTAACATTGCATATGCTTTTAGCTCTAGCTCTTTCATCCTTTTTTCGATTCACTATTTCCTTCATCTTCTTGTAATATAATTCTCACATCAAACCTTGTAAACCATCATCTCCTTAATCACCCACACTTAAGTTATATATAAGGCTCAAGTAGATTTCAAAGGCTTGTATTGTGCTTGAATCACAAATAAAAAGCTTATAGGCTCAAAGTGGTTTACTAGGGATAATGTTTTTTGTAAGGAAATTTTATGGCTATGACTTCATTCATCAAGGATGGCCTAAGATCATTTCACAAATTTTCACCATTCGGGCTTCATTCCTATAGTCCATGAGCAAGTTCTAGTTTGTCTAAGTTCAACCGGTCCTCTCATCAAGAATTAACCGTGGAGGCACAGTTGAGGCTCAAGTCTCTCAAGCTTTTGCTTGGACCAAAAGAAATCCAATTACCTTTCATGCTTCTTAAAATCGAACAAATTATTTAATCCATGTCACAATTTCAACTAGTAGAAACCATTAATAATGCTTGCCATCACTCATCACATACAATGCATCATAGTTCATATTAAAAAATTACTCAACTCCTTCCTAAAACATACCACCAAAACCAAACCTATACAAGAATTAAAATAACAACAAACATCACATACTAATCAAGGGATCAACAAACAATACAAACATATAACATGCATAAATCAAATCATCCATCAAAATATCAACACATCAAATCAAATCCATAACAATAAAGATCAATTTCCCATCGCATCCAAACAACGAAAAATCAAACTAAAATACCAAAATAACGAAAAGAAAATCGCATAAAACTGAAAATAACGAAATCCCAAAATACTAAACCTCCCAAAAATATCAATCAAAGTACAACCCAATCGAATCAAATCAAATCACATCAATAATTCTTCAAAAAAAATTCTAAATAATAGCTAGATGAATGGACAAAAGTGCTAAGCACTCAAAATACTCCCTCATTGTTCCGAAGGCGGAGGAGGTGGATGATAGGTGTTCCATGGAATGTAGGCTCGAGGGTTCGCAGGAAATTGAAAATTGAACATCATGGTCATCAACTTCTCCATGTTGTTGGAGTGCACCCTTGTTTGTTCTTCATAGTACTCCCTCCTTCGTTGTCCAGCTCTCAACTCTTCAATGTGCCTTCCCTGCTCTTGCTGGACTTCGCGAATCTCTTGGATCTGAGCCCCATATATCTGCTGCACATGCCTCATGTCACGCACCTCATCCATCATATAATTCCACCTTTCATCTCCTTGACCCGGTGCGACTGGTGGCGGTGCCCCTTCTTCTTCAAACTGTGGTGGATCAGGGTCTTGCTCCTCGAACTCAATCTGCTCCGGTTGCTCTCCTTGCTCACCACCCTCCATTGGCACTTGCTCGGCCCTCAAGTTGGCTAGTTCTTCATTTTCTTCAACTCTAATCTGCCTCAGAACCTGTTCAATCTCATCTCTGTTTCTTCTATAAAATGCCCTAACAACTCTGGAATGGTTCACACTTCCCATGGCCAAATTTGCAAGCCTTCTCCTTGTATACTCTGTAGTGAGCTCCGGCATTGGCAAAGAAAATGGAGCTCCCTTCTCCTGCCTTAAACAATATTGATTCCCCACCATGGTCAAGAATTCCATCCTCATCAGCTGTGAGTAATTCAACCCTTCACTAACCATACGGTTCTCCATCCCTGCTAGGTTAACTCCCAATCCTTGAGCTATCATTGTAATCATCCCTCCGAGCATCAATCCTTGAGAAGTCTGCCTCTTTGCAACTCTCTTTGCATGTTGCACAAAGTGTGCTGCAACATTAAGCGGTAACTCTTTATATATGCAATACATGATGTAGAGCTACTTTTCTCCAACTGATCCTCCTTCAAACCTTCCCAATATAGTGTTGGAGACGATCTTCTCTAAATACCTCATCACGAGATTCCGGATGGCCGTTCCCTTTGAAGCACTAGGGATATACCCTGCTCTCTCAGTTCCATCATTCACAAGGCTTAACCATCATTCCTGTTGGTTGAAAGTTCCTCCGGCATAAAAGCTCCGATGGAATTCGCATGGTGGGCAACCAAAACACTCATTCAAGAATGCCAATGGAACCTTTTCCCTCAACACGTTATCTAGCTGAAAAGTCATCCACAGAGGATACCCATTCCTATCTTTCTTCACTTGCAGAGTGCTCATGAATTCCGCAGTGAGATGATAGTAGGTTGGCGGCCTCTTATCGAAAAAAGCTTCCATCTGAGAGAAGCGAAATAACTTCCTCAGATCCTCCTCTATACCTAGTCCCCTCATCGTCTCCGTGTCTTGAAAACGAGTAGCCTTGATCTTCGGAGCTAGCACTTGCCAGCGAAGCACAAACTTTCCCCAATAATCCTCGAACTCAACCCCAAATTCCTCTGGATGAATTCCTTCAATAACCAACTGGGCATCCAAGTTAGATAGCTCTGCAGGGTCGGTTATCACAATGAAATCCTCGTTCCTAGGGCGAACTCTCCTCTCGGCCATCTACAATATACAAATTATCAAATTAATTCCAATGATTTAACAAGAATGTGAGTGCACTTAACAAAGATTCCACCTTAGTTATTCAACTTAGAATGGAAACTATTATACATGACCAAACTCCTTCACATTGTTATACCTCAAACATATTCATACTCAACAACTTATCACCATTCATCACAACTATCAACTATTATAACCAATTTCTATTTATGATCACACACATGAATCATCACTTCAATCATCTTCAAATGCTACTCACATGTGACCATCAAATTCCAACGAACTTTCTCTTAGACATTTCATCGAACACTTGTCATGCACAAAAGTTACACATCTTCTCAATCATACAATTTGCATAGCCTTATGCCCAACTTTTCAATATCTAAGGCTAATCTCTCACAAATAATCATCATACTCATGTAATTCATCAATTAGCACAACACAATTATTCAAATTCACATTCTTACACAACCCCCAAATTTCTCATGAATCCTAATTCACTTTATTCAAAAATTCAATTCAAAACATGTATGAACATCATCAATTAAGCATAAAATTCACATTAGAACAAAGCTCATACATCAATTTACTAAATTCATATCAAAATTCAAAAGTTTTGGTTCAAGAAGTCATACCTTTCAACAATTGGATGTGGAGAAGTGAATTTGGTGTGCAAACTTGACAAACTGTACTCAGAATCCTTCAAAAACTAACCTGGGTGAAGCTTTGCGTACTTGGAGGGGTGAATTGGATGTGTACGGATGAAAGGGAGTGTGTAGAATGCTTATGAAAAAGCCCTTTTAAAAACCTGGTCGAAGCCCTGCACGGCCCGTGTTACACAGCACGGCCTCAAGTGAGGCCGTGTAGCGTGTTCTGATGCTTCTACGCGGCCTGTTGATACAGGGCCGTGTGCGGAACACGGCCCGTGTTCCTTTTCCTACACGGCTCGAGCTGCGGAGCTCGACCTTCCTCTTGGGCGAGCAGCGTGTTCTGAAGGCGCTACACGGCCAGTTGCTACAGGGCCGTGTGCGGAGCACGGCCCGTGTAGCAATTTTCCCTGTTTTTCCATTTTTCATACTTCACTTCATTCTTGCCCTTATTCATTTTCTCCATGCTCTTCATGAACTTCTCTCTCGATGACCTCTTGTGCATATTTTTAATTCCAATTGATCAAGTATGACCACCACGCAACCTCCCCCAAACTTAAATTAACACAAGTGTTAAAATTTAAGTTTGTAAAGAGTGGTGAGACATACAATCATCATTCCATCTTTAGCATACTTGTCCTTCCTCTTATGCATTTCTCATGAACTTAACTACCTTCATACCAAATCTACAAGAAAACTAATAAACAAAAACAACAAGAAAATTAAATCTACACTAAACTAATATTCAAAAGAAGATTAAGAAGAGAGAGTATCTACATACACCCTCTCATTTTGAGAAGGAGATAGGTAATGCTTCACTCTATGACCATTTATCACAAATTCATTATTTTTTCTCCCTTTAGCCTCAATGTATGTCCATTCAACACTTCAATCACTTCATATGGCCCCATCCATTTTGACTTGAGCTTACCGGGAAACAACTTTAGCCTCGAATTGAAAACAAGAACCATATCACCCAGAGCAAACGTCTTTTCCTTCACTTTTGCATCATGCCATCTTTTCATATTCTCTTTATATAGGAGTTATCAAATGCTCTTCCTCTAAACTCCTCCAATTCCACTAACTTCAACAATCTTGCTTGACCACTCTCCCTTTCATCCATA
Source organism: Pogostemon cablin (assembly GCA_023678885.1). Lineage (NCBI taxonomy): Eukaryota > Viridiplantae > Streptophyta > Magnoliopsida > Lamiales > Lamiaceae > Pogostemon > Pogostemon cablin. Next base: position 28,382,956 of record CM042969.1, on the reverse strand, counting down.
TTAAGGCGTTTGATAGCCCATAATGCACGATGTTCTAGCTCTACGGGGAGATGACAAGCTTTGCTATAAACCAATTGATATGGTGACACACCAAGGATAGTCTTAAAAGCTGTCCTATACGCCCACAACGCATCATCAAGCTTATTCGACTAATCCTTTCTCCCTCCATTGATTGTCTTTTCCAAAACTAACTTGATTTGGCAGTTGAAAACCTCCGCCAAACCATTTGCTTGAGGGTTGTAAGGTGTAGCCACTCGATGCTTCACTCCATATCTCCTCAATAAACTTTCCATCAACTTGTTGACAAAGTGTGATCCTCCATCACTCACTAAAGCTCGTGGAACTCCAAACCTTGCAAAAATATTATTTTTCAAGAACCTTTGCACTATCAAAGCATCATTTGTCTTAGTGGGGATTGCCTCTACCCACTTTGACACATAATCCACGGCTAGCAAGATATACACATACCCTTTCGACGAGGGAAATGGTCCCATAAAATCAATGCCCCATACATCAAATATATCCACATCAATTCTCAAGTTCATGGGCATTTCATCTCTTTTCCCTATTCCCCCTATCCTTTGGCATCGATCACACTTAGCCACAAATTCCTTGGCATCCTTAAATAATGTTGGCCAATAGAACCCCGATTGTAAAACTTTAGCCCTCGTCTTTTGATGCGCGAAGTGACCTCCACACGAAGACAAATGACAAAGTTCAAGAATCCTAATTACTTCTTCTTCGGCCACACATCTTCTTATCACACCATCATTACAAATCTTGAACAAGTAAGGCTCATCCCACAAATACTGTTGGATTGTATACTAAAAGTCTAGCTTTAGTATGGACAATGTCATAACAATTTTTTAAAATGAGAATCATTGATCAAATGATTGCATCTTATAATTTATTTTATATGCATGATGCAATAGTCCATTTACTTTATACTGTAGATAATATGTTGTGCGACAACACGCAGAAGATCATATTATCGGTTTTCTTATAAAGTATAAACAGATGCTCACAACTGAGATAGACGGGGACTCTCTATCGGTATGGTTGTAGTGTGGTTTGGTATTAGCTTGTCTTGGCTATAGAATCACATTAGTGCACTTGTGTGTATTGAGCAGGACCGCCTGAGATCGTTCGACTTATACTGACTTATAGAAGAACTTGATCTCTGTTATTATGGAAGTTCGTGCTCTTAATCCCTATACAATAACCTCGACACGTAGGGCAGTATGTATTTCTTTGATTCATCAATGGGTGAGATTTATAAGTATTAAATCAACAAACTCGGTGAGTTGGGAAGTAGTGCTGTATCTATGGTGTGCTGTTGATTATAGAAGGAATCCATGTCCGTCATAGGTTGATGATGTCCCTTTGAGGAGCTAATAAGGTTTATCATGTAAATCTTGCAAGTGGATTAATTTCCGGCATGATAATAAGGTTGAGTGGTACTACTCTCAGATGAGATATTAATTAATTTGAGTTGTCAGTAACTTAATTAATTAATGGACATTGTATATCTTAAACATGGGGAGACTATCGGGCTTATAATAAGAAGGAGCCCAGAACATAATTTTGGGATTGGACGGGTAGTGCAGTAATAATATTTTAGTGGACTATATTATTATTATTGGATTTAATTAAAAGCTTTGGGCTAAGCTTGGTTAATTAAATTCAATTGAGGCCCAGCCCAATTTCTCCTCCTGGTCCCTGCTGTAGCCCAACTATATAAGTCATCTCAGCTCCTGTTAACCCTAAGTCAGTGCCTCATTTTCACAGTTAGAAAGAACAGGAGCAGATTGAGAGAATCCTGCGGATTATTGCCCACACAACAGCAGGATTCGACTTGGGACATACAGCAGAAGATTGAGAGGTGGTTCTCTGCAACGGTTCATCCTCTACATCAACCCAGAAGCATGGTAAACGATTTAATTCCTTCAGCTGTTTTGTTTGCCTGTTTATCCTAACGAATCACATTGATCCGCACGATCCAATTGCCAACAATTGGTATCAGAGCGTTGGTTTCGTGGTGAAACGTGAGACGTTAGGTGTTTTTTTTGTGATTATTTGATTATTTGATATGATCTGGATATAATCGCTTGTTGTTGTGTATTCTCGTGTTTCAATTATCATCGAAAGTTTCAAGGCATGGTGAAAGGGATTGAATCTGTGTGAATAATACATTATTCCTATGTGCTTTTTGTCGATGATATTGTGTGATTATTGTGATTGTACACACTGTACACGGCTTTCAATAACACACACAAGTAAGAACATAGTACGAGACACACACGCTTCTGACTTGGAGCGGTGGTTGTCGGCGACGTTGAACGCCTTTTGGAGAATCGATGTAATCGATGGCTAGTGATTGTCGAAGCCTGGAGCGATAGGCATCGACTGGATCGATATCGACGGCGACGATCTCGATTGACATCGACTGACCGGTGATGGAGACGACCATGCTGGATGATGGATGTCGTCGGCGGCTGTCTCGACTGGATGGATGGCGAGTCGGATCCGGCGCGCGTTTGGTCCATGGCGAACCCGCTTCCGGGCGAGCCTCACGGCGATCGTTCGGGGACAGTGGGCGGTGGTGGCCTTGGGCGGCGCGATCAGTGGCGGGTCCCGTCTTGTCGACAAAGTGCGGAAATCGGCAGCGGGTGGCGGCTGTGGCGGTGCCGAGTCGTGGGCAGTAGGTCACCCAGTGACTCCGATGGATGAAGCGCCGAGTAGATCGGGCCGCGGCAATCGGCAGCAGGTGGCGGATCCCATCCAGAGGGCTGTCTTGTCGTCAGGCGGCCGCTAGCGGCGGCAGATAGCGGCTCTGGCGGAGCTGACGAAGCTGGTACGGGCGGATCCCGATCGACGACGAGCTGGGTGGTGGCGGCATCGAACGGATCGCGACACCGGATGGTCGGCGGCGCGTTGCCGGTGAGCTGACGGCACGACCGCCATGTGCGGCGGCGCCGTGCGATGGTTGTGTGATTTTCGTCTGTAGGTTGCAGCTGGGAGACGTTCTAGGGCAGCAGATGGATTTCTTATGTGTTTGGGCTTGTTTTAATTAAGTGATTGTTGGGCCCATTTATTTGTTTACTGTTGGGCTCAAATCTTATTTAATTATTGGGCCCAATCCTTAATTGCTACTGGGCTGTCACAGTTGGGCCTTTTATTTTAATTAAATGGTTTTGGGCTGTGGTCATGGGCCCAATTTTAATTAAATGCTAATGAGCTGTTGGGCTAATCCTATTTTAATTAATTGTGGGTAATGGACCAAGCATAATTAATTAATTATATTAATAGACTAATTGTGCTAGTGGGCTTGGTGGACTTAATTTGATTTTGGGCTAAGATTATGGGCCATGGATAATGGGCTTGATTAATTATTTAATCTGCTGCTCATTTTGTGCTAATTTGTTGCTCTTGGGCCCAAATTAATTGATCCACCATTTATGCAATTAATTATGATATATAATTGATTTAATTGTTTTAACTTGACAATTAATTGTTATATATGAAAGACATGTTCTATGTGATTTATTTATTTAAATTTCTGTTAATAGAAGCATGTCTTAGTTGTATATTTTATTCTGGAATATTATATGCATGTTAAAAATCCTTCGGTAATTAAAATAACTAAGTGGGAGAGGGGATTGGTAATAAATTCCCGCGGCCTCCATTATTGGTTTGTTAGCAATGTGAATAGACTTGCGCGTCGGCATTAGAGCCTTCCTCCCCATCGGATGAGTTTATTCATGGATTGCTGGAACAGACTTCATTAAATAATTACATTTGTAATGTGATGCATATGAACTTGCGCGTTGGCTTAGACCTTCCTCCCTATCGGATGAGTTTATATGCGGTTCACTGGTACAAACTTGTAATTGATGACTGTAGGAAGTTATCCGAGCGCGTGTGTACTTCTCTATCTGTAAGGCACACAAGCTTGGGCCGCGGACTTGGGGTCAAATAATGGTGTACACTTAGATGTAAATAATAAGTATCCTCCCCATCGGAGTCACTGCTTTTATTTGCATGGCTAAAGAGAAACCGACTATTAATTATTTTGTCATAAAGTGAGGTTGACAAATGAAATTAATGGGTAAAACATTCTCTTGTAAATGTTCGGGTTTGTAAACGTCCACACTATCGTGGCTTGCAGACTCACGGTGCTTGAGATGTCGGTGAATTTTATTTTATATTGTTTTGAGGGAATCAATATAAAAGAATAAAATTCGAAGATTTGATCGGTAAATTTATTTGTGATTCTCTGAATTTTGAATGGTTTTATTTCACTAATTGTTAACTAAAAGACATTACATTTCCTTGTCCAAATTAAATGATTAGAAAAGAATCTTGGTTTTGAAAATTACTGCTTAAGAAAATACATGTGTATTCTCACAAAGGACGTCTCATGATGCCTATTAAAGTCTCTAGTGAAGAGATGAGAGGTTCATAGAAATATGATGATCTCATGTAACTCTTCGGATACTTGAGTAAATTAAAAGGCAGAAGATCATGGTTGAATTAATGAATGCATTGGAAAAGCTTGGAATAGAAATTGAAAGGGAAACCTAAATCAATTTATTCTTCACAATTTGCCTGGATGTTTTGAGCAAGTTCTACCTGAAATACGAGAGGATGTATATGGTGGGAAACTTCTAACAAAACATGTGGCAAAAGAAAGCCATTTTTCATCATGATGTGAACAAGTTTAATATCTTATTTACTAATGGTTTAAACATGATTAGTGATGGCATCTACTGACACCAGGGTGTAGATGCTGGAATCACTAAATGTTTATCACTGAGTAAGGATAAGATTGTTAATAACATGGGTAAAACTACAAAGGTAGTGGCTATTGCAGTGGGAGTTGTTTATTTATCTCATGATAAGAATAAACGATTGATTATGAGAAATTGTCTTTACGTACGTTTCATAGAAAGAATTTAATTTCGGTTTATATGCATTAACGGATGGATACTTCATTTCATTTAAATGACATGGTCATAGTAATGAGGAATGAGGTTATAATCCGTTAAAGTACGTTGGTGGATAAAAAGTATATTCTTGAATCATGTACATCCCACAGATGCAATAAATAGTAATTAAATAATGCATCTTCTAATATTAGTAAGAGAAAGAAACCTTCGGAAATGAACTAAACATACATTTGGCGTCTATGACTAATTCATTTTACTTAAGTAGGATTCAAAAGTTGATAGCCGATAGACCGTAAGGTTTATCTGAAGTGGAAACTATCGGACTTGCGAGTCTTGCTTGGAAGTAAAAATGATTAACTGCCTTTTCAAGGCTTTGGGGTGTAGAGCCAAAGATATATATGTTGGAATTAGTTCATTCTGATTCAAGCGAACCTAATATTATCCAGGCGAGAGGTGGTTATGAATATTCAAAGATTATTCTGAAAATCGACATATTTATTTGATGCACTGTATATCTAAGTTCTTGGATTAATTCAAGAATTGTAAGGCTGGTACAGTGGAGCGTCATGGAAAATATATCTCATCATTACGATTCAATCGTGATGATGAAAACCTCTTAGGATAGTTAGGATCTAATAATCAGAAATTGAGATTAAATCTCAAGTGGTCTACACCGGGCGAGCCCCAGCTGAATGGTGTGGTGGGTAGAAGGTATTAGACTCTTATGGTTATGATTAGATAGATGATAAATTATTTGGAATAATTAAATTCATTTTATGGATATGCCCTAGAAACAGTAATTCGTAAAACATTTGTCTGTTTGTGGGACATCCTGAAAAAATAAAGGTTGATTTATTTAGTCCAAAAGATCGAAGGGTGACTGTTAACACAAACACCAGATTTTTTGGAAAAGGACTATGTAATAAATCACAAGCCCATGTATAAGTCGTTCTAAAGGTAGTGAGAGGAAAACACAAAATGTAAGTACCAAGTGTACAAGAGGATATACCACAAGGTAAACTGCAACACGTGTCACGTCTGATACACAATTACATGTAGTGCCTTGTCATAGTGGGAGGGTTGTATGACAACCCATAAATATATATTTTGGGATAGTCGTGAGACTTGATCCCTAGTGAACATGGTATTGTCCCACGGATACGACGTAGCACTACAAGATGAAAATGCGGAATCTTAGTAAGTTGCAATGCATGTTAAAATAGAATATATGGATTCTATATTAAGTTTGGGAACTTGTATGACCACTAAATGGTGTAAAAGCCATTGTAAGGGTCAAAGAAAATAAAAGAGGATCATATGGAAAGGTGAAAACCTTGGAAGCAAAGCTTGTTGCGAAAAAGTGTACTCAGAAAGAAATGGTTCGATTATGAGGAAACATGTTCGCTGGTAGCTATGCTTATGTTGATCCGGATTCTTTTATTTATTGCTGCTCATATTGAATTATGAGGAACAACAAATAGATGTCAAGACAGCTTTTCTGATTGGAAGTCTTGAGGAAAACATCTATGTGAAGCAACCAGAGTAATTCATTGCAAAGTACTAATAGCATTTTGATAGTAAGCTTAAAATTGTCCAGTGATGGACTAAAGCAAGCTTTAAGATAGTGAAGCATCTGTTTTGATTAGGTAATCCAGTGGCATGGATTTAAATCAATGAGCGGATGAGTCTTGTGTGTTGTAAAGAGTGATGGAAACGTAGTGGTGTTTCTTGTACTATACGTAGATAGTATCTTGCTCATTGGAGACAATGAAAGAGTATTATCGGGCGTATGGGTACGGTTAATAAAGCGGTAGAGATGAAGGACTTAAGAAAGACAAAATATATCCTTTTGATCACGGTAATACGGATCACAGAAAGGACATTATGCTTATCTCAAGTTTCATAAAATGATACAGTCCACACTCGTTTAGCATGTGAATTTATCTAAGTAAATGTGTCTTTGAGACACAAAAAGAAGATAAAGTAGATGAAAGCGGTTCCTTATGCTTCGGCGAATAAGAAAACTTAATCTAAAGAATGATATGAACGAAGTTGGATATCTGTTTTGCTGAACGCATGAACAGAAGGTATCAACGTAACCCGGAACAAGAATGATGAACTGTGGTAAGACATTTATAAAGTGCCTGAGAAGGACTGGATATTATATGTGGACTTACTGGACAGATTCACTGCTTCTTGTGGATTACGTAGATTCGGATTTTTTAGTCAGATTGGACGGCAGTAAATTCACCTCAAAGGTTATGTGTTTAATCTTAGGAAGTAGAGTCATAATGTGGAGGAGTGTTATATAGAAATATATTTCAGACTCCGGACTCCATCATGGAAAGATGATGGATTGGAGCCTATGAGGCAGCCAAAGTATCTATATGACTCTAGAGACTTCATGATGGACTTTGAGGTGTTTCTAAGTTTGCCCAAGGTAATCACAATTTACATTGATGATATTGGTGCAGTTGCAAACTTGAAGAAATCACAAGTCCATAAGGCAATTAAACACATGGAGCGCGAGTACCACCTGTTACGAGAAATCATATGATGAGGGGAAGGTTGTTGTCGCCTAGATTGCATCGGATGATGACCTAGTAAACCATTTACAAGGACCTTAAGGCGAGAGCTTTTAATGGTCGTGTAGTGGGAGTAGGAATCAGATGTATGGCAGAAGACATGACAGCATAGTCTTTTAGTATAAGTGGGAGATTGTTGGATTGTATACTAAAAGTCTAGCTTTAGTATGGACAATGTCATAACAATTTTTTGAAATGAGAATCATTGATCAAATGATTGCATCTTATAATTTATTTTATATGCATGATGCAATAGTCCATTTACTTTATACTGTAGATAATATGTTGTGCGACAACACGCAGAAGATCATATTATCGGTTTCCTTATAAAGTATAAACAGATGCTCACAACTGAGATAGACGGGGACTCTCTATCGGTATGGTTGTAGTGTGGTTTGGTATTAGCTTGTCTTGGCTATAGAATCACATTAGTGCACTTGTGTGTATTGAGCAGGACCGCCTGAGATCGTTCGACTTATACTGACTTATAGAAGAACTTGATCTCTGTTATTATGGAAGTTCGTGCTCTTAATCCCTATACAATAACCTCGACACGTAGGGCAGTATGTATTTCTTTGATTAATCAATGGGTGAGATTTATAAGTATTAAATCAACAAACTCGGTGAGTTAGGAAGTAGTGCTGTATCTATGGTGTGCTGTTGATTATAGAAGGAATCCATGTCCGTCATAGGTTGATGATGTCACCTTGAGGAGCTTCTAAGGTTTATCATGTAAATCTTGCAAGTGGATTAATTTCCGGCATGATAATAAGATTGAGTGGTACTACTCTCGGATGAGATATTAATTAATTTGAGTTGTCAGTAACTTAATTAATTAATGGACATTGTATATCTTAAACATGGGGAGACTATCGGGCTTATAATAAGAAGGAGCCCAGAACATAATTTTGGGATTGGACGGGTAGTGCAGTAATAATATTTTAGTGGACTATATTATTATTATTGGATTTAATTAAAAGCTTTGGGCTAAGCTTGGTTAATTAAATTCAATTGAGGCCCAACCCAATTTCTCCTCCTGGTCCCTGCTGTAGCCCAACTATATAAGTCATCTCAGCTCCTGTTAACCCTAAGTCAGTGCCTCATTTGACAGTTAGAAAGAACAGGAGTAGATTGAGAGAATCCTGCGGATTGTTGCCCACACAACAGCAGGATTCGACTTGGGACATACAACAGAAGATTGAGAGGTGGTTCTCTGCAATGGTTCATCCTCTACATCAACCCAGAAGTACGGTAAACGATTTAATTGCTTCCGCTGTTTTTGTTTGCCTGCTTATCCTAACGAATCACGTTGATCCGCACGATCCAATTGCCACCAAATACTTCTTTACTTCAACATGAAACTTCTTCTCTTTGTACTCATTAAGCAATGTAGGCTCAATTCCACAAACAATGAAGTTAACATAATCGGCATACCATGGCGAAACCTTCACAATGAGAGAACATACTTGCTCGACCTCCAATAGGAAAATTTCTTCATCCGAGAACTCATCCCCAATTGGCTTTACATCCTCATTCTCACATCCATTTTCTAATCTAGACAAATGATCTGCGATCATATTCTCCACGCCTTTCTTATCCTTGATCACCACATCAAATTCCTGCAAAAGCAACACCCAACGGATTAAATGAGGTTTAGCATCTTTCTTATTCATAAGTTATTTTATAGCCGCGTGATCCGTGTAAACAATCGTTTGCGTTCCAACCAAGTATGGTCGAAACTTCTCAAAAGCATATACTACGGCTAAAAATTCCTTTTCCATGGTGGTATAATTGACTTGACAAGCATTCAAGGTCTTTGAGGCATAATAGATCACTCTAAACTTCTTCTCCCTTTTTTGGCCCAACACCACTCCAATGGATTGATCACTAGCATCACAATGCAATTCAAATTGCAAGCTCCAATCCGGAGTGACTAGTATAGGTGATGAAGTGAGAGCATCCTTTAGCACCTGAAATGATACAAGACATTCATCATCAAAATTAAATGGACAATCTTTTTCATGCAATTTACATAGAGGTTTAGCAATTTTGGAAAAGTCCTTAATGAAGCGTCTATAGAAGCTCGCATGTCCTAAGAACGATCTCACCCCCTTCTCCCGAGTAGGAGGGGGAAGACGTTCTATGGCTATCACTTTAGCTCGATCAACTTTTAAGCCATGCTTTGAGATATGATGTCCTAAGACAATTCCATCTGTCACCATAAAATGGCATTTTTCCCAATTGAGCACAAGATTCGATTCTTCACACCTCCGCAACACCACCGTGAGATTAGTCAAACAAATATCATAAGAAGAGCCATACACAGAAAAATCATCCATGAACACCTCCATAATATTTTCAATCAAACCATCGAAGATAGCCATCATACAACGCTGAAAAGTGGCAGGAGCATTGCATAGACCAAATGGCATCATTCTAAATGCAAATGTACCATAGGGACATGTGAAATTCGTCTTCTCTTGGGCTTCCGGTGCAATCAATATTTGATTGTACCCGGAATAACCATCGAGAAAATAATAGTACTCATGGCCCGCTAGACGATCCAACATTTGGTCTATAAATGGTAATGGAAAATGATCTTTACGAGTATTTTCATTTAATTTACGATAATCAACACATACTCTCCAACCCGTAATAGTCCTAGCAGCAATGGTTTCATTTGTATCGGATCTCACAATTGTCATACCACCCTTTTTTACCACTACGTGTAACGGACTTACATATTGACTATCACTTATTGGAAAAATTATTCCCGCATCAAGCCATTTCAATACCTCATTTCTTACCACTTCTTGCATTATAGGATTCAATCTACGTTGGTTTTGAACATAAGACTTTTCATCATCCATCAAATGGATCTTATGCATGCACATAGATAGACTAATACCTTTCAAATCTTTAATGCTCCAACCAATAGATGACTTATGCTCTCTTAAGACTCTTAGCAAGTTTTCTAATTCTAAATCATTAAGGGAAGAGGATACAATTACCGGATACGTTTCATCTTTTTCCAAATAAGCATACTTCAAATGATCCGGCAATGGTTTTAACTCCACCTTCTTCATCCCTTGCACTCCCTCTTTTGGTCCTTCATCAAGTTTTTCTACCTTTGCTTCCTCATTCGTGAGTGCCCTACAAGCATTTAAACCATGTAAATCATCAATCATTTCATCATTTTCCAAACAAAAGGAGGAATTCAATTTAAGAGATTCAATAGAGTAAGAATGGCTTATGATGGTTTCCAACGGATCCTTGGAATGGAGGTGATACATATGTCTTTTGACAATGTTATCCACAACCTCCAATCGTCGCATTCCTCCTTGTTCTTGGGGTATCTCATAGCTTCCTTCAAAGAAAATATAACTTTCTCTTCATTCATCCTTAAAGTAAGCTCTCCCCTCTCCACATCGATCAATGCTTTTCCCGTGGCAAGGAATGGACGACCAAGTATCAATGGAACATTTGAATCTTCATCCACGTCCAATACCACAAAATCAACGGGAAATACAAACTCGTCAACTTTGATCAAAACATCTTCAACAATTCCTTTTGGATACGTCAATGATCGATTGGCTAATTGAAGTGTAACCGATGTCGGCTTGACCTCACCAATTCCCAACTTTGTGAAAATTGAGAACGGCATCAAATTGATACTCGCTCTCAAATCACATAAGGCTTTGTAGTTCTCATGCTCTCTCATCTCACATGGAATGGTAAAACTCCCCGGATCTTTCAATTTAGGGGGAAGTTTCTTTTGCAATATTGCACTACATTCCTCCGTGAGATTCACCATTTCAAACTCTCCCAAACTTCTTTTCTTTGACAAAATATCTTTCAAAAACTTGGAGTAGTTGGGCATTTGAAGTAACGCCTCTGCAAAAGGAATATTTACATGTATCTTCTTCAACATCTCAACAAACTTGGCAAATTTCTCTTCTAATCCTTTTTTCAAGCACCTTTGTGGAAACGGAATTGCCACGAGCAACTTTGGAATCCCCCATTCATCTCTTTCAAACTTCTCTTCTCTCTCTTTTCTCTTTGCTTCTCTACATCTTTCCTATTTTTTCGGAGACTTCACCTTTACTTCTTCAATTCTAGGGGTATTTTCATCTTTTTCAACAATGTCAACTTCTTTCTCTTTCCCTTCTTCATCCAAACTTTCCATGGGCTCAACTTCACTCTCTACCTCCTCTACTCCCATTGGCATAGAAGGCCCTTCGTATTGTGTACCACTACGAAGTTCAGTTGCTTTGCATTGCTCCTTCGGGTTAGTAACGGTTGTAGATGAAAATTTCCCTTGCCGATGAATTTTCCCAATTTCACTTGCCATTTGACTTATTTGTGTTTCCAAGGCCTTGATTTTCTTATCATTCACTTCATCTTTTTGCTTCAAATAATCAAACATCTTAGGCATTTGATCTTCCAAGGTAGACTTTCCTTCACCATTCAGAGCCTTCTCTCCCGGATTAATACCCGGTGGTAGAGTTAGGGCATTCTCTTAATTTCTATAAGACAAGTTCTCATACATACGAGGTTGAGTAAAATTCCCTTGAAAGTTTCCTTGCCCCCATCCTCCTTGCCTTTGTGGATATCCTCCTCCATGACTTCCAAAGTTACCACCATAATTTCCTTGGAAATTCCTTCCTTGCATGAAGGCGACTTCCTCAAGCGTCATATCCGGTGGATACCATGCATCTTGAATTCCAAAATTAGAGGACATACCTTGTTGAGGCATGGATGTAGGCATTTGACAACTTTGAGAAGATTGACCCATATTAGACATAGTCATGCCTTGTTGAGGATTTGGAACCAATTGTTGATTCATCAAAGGCATCGAACTTGGAGACAATTGCATATTAGCATTCATCCTCTTTAATATCTCCGTGATCGCCTTGTCGGTCATATCTTCTTTAGGCATTTCCACCTTTTTAACTTGTTGCAAGCACACTTCTTCCATCTTAGCAATTTTCTCCCTTTCATACATTCCCGATGCACGATCCATGGGCCATTGACCCGTATTCAAAGCAACTTCTTCACATATAGTAATGTCTCTTTCCGGAGTTTGCCCCAAAATTGAACCTCCCGCCGAGGCATCAATAAGCATCCTCTCACTTCCATGTAAACTGGCATAGAAGAATCCTATTTGTTGCTCCTCGGGGAATCCATGTTGTGGGCACTTCCTTAGCATCTCTTTGAACCGATCCCATGCCTCACTAAATGTCTCAAGTGGCAATTGCTTGAATTAAAAGATTTGCCCTTTAAGATGCAACATCTTTGATGGTGGGAAATACTTGCTCAAGAATTTTTGTGCCAACTCTCTCCATGTGGTGTATGATCCCGGTGGTAGAGTATGATACCAAGCTTTAGCTCTATCCCTCAATGAAAATGAGAAAAGCTTCATTTTAACAACATCCTCGCTTACCCCATTTATCTTTATCGTGTTTGCTAACTCCGTAAATTGGGCTAAGTGAGCATTCGGATCCTCCATAGCACCACCACCAAGTTGATTTGTTTGCACCATGTTGATCAATCCCGTCTTGATCTCAAAATGATTCAAATTCAATGGCGGGCCCATTCCATAATTCCCATATTGTGGCTGAAAATGATCACGAACATTCATTCCCGCTCCATTGTTTCCATTTTCACGAGGTTGATTTTGCACCACCGGAGGGTTGTTTCTCACTTCTTGGTGTTTCAATAAGTTTTGAATAATAGCTTGCATTTGTTGATTTTGCAAGTGCATTTGTTGCGCATAAGCTTGTGGCACATATTCTTGATTAGCATAACCTCCTCTAACATTATTATCCCTCCATTAAAGTTTCTCAAGTTTCCTTCTTCATCAACCATATTTACATTATCCCTTACTTCTTCCATATTTTCCTCCGTATGTTCTAACACTCCTCTTCTTTGTCTTCTCAAGGTAGCTTCCAATTCCAAGTTAAAAGGTTCAATGGATTGAGACCTTGAACGAGTTCGCATGTACCTACAAGAAATTTTAATTTAGCTCCCAAACAACAAAGACAAATAACAAATGACAAATAAAGAATTCTTTATCAAAACTAATCAACTTCAAACTCGTTACGACCAAATGTTTAACATTTCCCCGGCAACGGCGCCATGAACTTAGTCGCATTTTTAGTAAAATATCAAGAGCAAGTGTACTCTATCGTTGTTGTATACGCGTGACTAGGGCTGGGAAAAAATACCGAAATTTCGGTATACCGCCCTTACCATAACGAAAAATACCGATTTTACCGAAATTTTAGGTATGCCGAAATTTTTGGCAAGGTATGATACCGTATTGAAAATTTTGGTACGATAAAGGTATATAAATGATCAATACCGCGGTATTTTGGTATATGCCGAAATACAGTAAAATATTCAATTTTTGAGTAATATGATACGATATTACCATATTAGATGATACATACAATTATAATTATTATTTATGTATTATAATGTTTAATTAAATTATATATATACACTATTTTATTAAAGATTAAATCTAAAATCCTACTGTATATTTCTTCATAATTATAAATTATTGATAAAGTTCATTGACTAATTTCATGATATTAGTACTTCTTTTTTAATTAAGTATTCTATCTTATATGAAAATTTAAAAGTGTTGATTTTAATATAAGTTCTATATATTTTTGTGTAGATCTCTTAGGTACTATTTATTTAATGACAAATACTTGTGTAAAACGAGTTTAGATATATTAATTATGTAAACTCGATTACTGTTTAGTACATAAAAAATTACTCTTTAGCACATAAATTTTTACTTTTTAAATTAAAAAATTACTCTTCAAATTCTTTTAAATCACGATGTATCGATTACTTTAAGTACATAAAAATTACTTTTTAGAGATACGAATTATTACTCTATAGTGTAAAAATTATTACTCTTCAAAGAGTAATTTTTTATATATTAAAGAGTAATAAGGCTTACATGTAAACCCAGTTTTCATGAGACTTACTCTTATTTAATTTGGTCGTTTGTAGATTGTCGTATATTTTTGAATTTGTTATTTATTAGAGTTTGTTTTATAGCTATCTTTCACTTTTCTAGTACATGTTTTTATTAGATTTATTGAATTTTAGATGTATAACGGCATAGCAAACTATCTAATAGGATGGTATATACCGATATTTTAGGTATGGTATGGCATATCGAAATATTGGTAAGTAGAAGGTATACTATTTTCTTACACCGAAATATTGATATACCGAACTAAGGTATACCGAAAGTTTAGGTAAGGTAACGGTATGATTTTTTATATACCGAAAATTTTGGTACGGTATGTGGTATGACCAAAAATCTTCGGTATGCCATACCGCCCACCCCTACGCGTGACCAAGTGCAAAATTTATAAGATTGTCATCCCAAGGGAAAGTAAACATTGGCTAGTATCCGAATTGTTCATCGATTTATGCTTTGTAAAGATAATATGTTTGAAGGTTTTGTATTAAAACTAATGCTTAGAATTCTACTCAAATACTAAAATGTGAACTAGA
This sequence comes from Pogostemon cablin, assembly GCA_023678885.1. Classification (NCBI taxonomy): domain Eukaryota; kingdom Viridiplantae; phylum Streptophyta; class Magnoliopsida; order Lamiales; family Lamiaceae; genus Pogostemon; species Pogostemon cablin. Next base: position 28,367,880 of record CM042969.1, on the reverse strand, counting down.
TAAGTAATTGATCAAACAACGAGCAAATGATTGATGGAATGGATGTAGAATACACTTGAGAAGAGAGCAAGGCTAATCATACTTATAGTTGAGACTTGAGCTAGATATACAAAACCCTTCATAATAATTTTCATTAACTTGTGGATTAAAAGCAATCACAAATTTACCCCTAGTCCCTATGGCCAAGGCAACTAGGTTCTCGACTCTTTTACAAGCCTAAGTCTCCTAAGATTGGTCTTAATCTCAATTTCCTTAAGGTACTATGATCATAAATTGGTTCTTTTCACTCAATTACTTAAGTGTCCTTCTATGAATGTTCTAAGCCTAAGGAGGGTATGGCTTACCTCCCCTTATACTAACATACATGCACAATTCAATATATGATTCAATTAAACATCCACTCACAACATTGGAATGATCATCCTAATCCTATGAATAGAGAATTTAATCACACAAATATTGAAATGAAACATGATTTATATATCATAAAAAGAAATCCACAAATCAATTCAAATCACTACTCAAGTTCTACATATCTAACTCTTCCCGTCAACCAATCATATGATTAGCCCTACTATAGGACTAGCCACTAAACATGGTGTTTAAATCATTACAAAACATACTTTGCTCCATTTGAGCCAAAATAAGAAGAAAATCAACAAATGAAAAGTAGATTGACTTTCCTTTCATGGAGAATCCTTCCTTCTCTTCAATATGCTAACTCCTTCAATCCTTGAAGCTTTCCTCTTCTCAAATGGTGGATGGATGGATGGAGTGATGGATTTATGGATTGAATGTGAAGATCAACTTGGAATTTTATCGATCTAGATGGTAGAGATGGATTATGGATCTAGTGTGTGAGGAAATGTGGTGTGGAGTGTGTGTAACTGCTATATTTCTGATCTCTCCCTTCTAATTTCGCACAAATCATGGTTTTATATCACTTATGGACCTTCTAGAAGCTTCCGGAACATTCTGAAATTTACACAGGATTTTGCGCCTACACGGCCCGTGCTGCAGCGCACGGCCCGTGTAGGGCACACCTACTTCGGCGTGTTTGTGCGTGTTTTCGGACACGGCTCGAGCTGTGCTGCACGGCCATGGTCATGGCCGTGTAGTATTTTCAAACGACAATATACGACTTCTTCTTACAGGGTCGTGCTCCGCACACGGGGCGTGCAGCAATGCACGGCCCGTGCACCAGCTCACAACCATCCTCCTGGGCGAGCAGCGTGTTCTGATGACAATACAAGGTCGTTGGGTACAGGACCGTGTTCTGCACACGGCCCGTGTACCAACTTGGCCTATTCTTCGTCTCCCTTTCGTTCCCGATTCTGTTTTTGTCTGTTTCATGACCTGTTTTACACATATTCAAGCTCATTTACACAATTCTATAAATTCATACCACTTTCCTCAAAACAACAATAACTCCACCAAAATTAACACAAATACGGATAAAAATATTCAAAAATACACAAATAAAGACACTAAAATCTAGGTGAAAATAACTACGTTCAGAAGGGGATGGTGCTTAATAGACGGAAGAGGAAGAAGAAACTAGAACTAGAAACAGAGGTAGTGGTGAAAAGAAACTAGGAAGGGGATGGTTCTTATTAGACAGAAGAGGAAGAAAATTAGGTAATATTCGTATTGGGCTGGCAGAAGGCCTGTCTATTCATTTTTGTGAAATAGAGTAACGGGTAATGGGGAGTGAATTTGAATTCACGTCCGCGAATTTGAATTTGAATTAATTAGATTTGGGCCATGGATATTATATTGGGCCAGGGTATTGCTATTATATATGGGCTTAGATGTAGACGATGTTTTTTGTGAAATAGAGTCACGTGTAATGCAGAGTGAATAAGATTTCACGTCTGCGAATTTGAATTTGAATTAATCAAATTTGGGCCATGGATATTATATTGGGCCAGGCTATTGCTAGCCTAAACAAGAATTTATAATAGCAAAAACTATAAAAGAATTTATTACATTACAAAATTAGTTCAATTTATCCCGGGTTACCACCTCAAACATTGAGGTGTCATACTTACTAATATATTATAATAATTTATAAGAAGATTTTGTAAGGATTTAATTTTGGTGAGTTATGCCTTTTTTTTTCCATGTATAGATTTTTTATATATTTTTATTTTTATAAGAATAAGAATTAATTTATAATTATAAATTTTTAAGAACATAATTAATGAAAATTAAAAAAGATTACATAAACCTAGGACGATTAACGACATAATTAATGAAAATTAAAGAAGATTACATAAACCTAGTTAAGTCGTCCCCTACACAAGGATGTCGAGGTATCGGTTCAACTTTGAAGCGGTTGCCACAGTCGGGACATACCGACTTATTTTTCTTCATAGGCTTCTTGTGATCTTCCTTGTAATGATCTTCCAAGTCTTTCTTTGTAGCAAATCAGAAAAGTTTGTTGGTGCCGGGAATAAAATTCCCAGTCTTCTCCTTCGGTGGGTACTTGGGATTGTTCTCCTTCCCTTTTGGCGGGTACTTGGGATTATTCCATTTCTTCTTCACCACCTTTTCATTAAAGCAGATGTCACACACATATGGCTCCAGTGGTTCCTGAACAGGAGGAGGCTGAACGGGCTGCTGAACCGGATCATGGACTGATTAGCCATTTTGTAGTCGGGATGACTAATTAAAGAATTTTTCGAACTACAGGGAGGAATGTACTAGAGTTTAAGCGATCTCAAATTTATCGTGATTTTATTAGGACGATCGAAAAGGAGAATAGATAAACATGAAAATAAATACAATGCAAGAAATAAAAGATAAAAAGAATGCAATGAAAAATAAATTCCAAATGATACAAGGATGAGATTAGCAACAATCATGGCATAGATAATAAAGTAATCATGCAATTAATTCTAATTTCTCATGGTCATGGCATGAAAGCGATCACTAATTCCACCTAAACTCTCTCTCGAGATGGATAGGATGTAGGCCCAAAAGCACCTAGGATCGAGACCAAAGTGAACACCTCCCACTAGGTACTAATTAATCTACGACTTCCCTAACGAGGTACTAAATCATAAGCAATATTCCCTTTTAAGGTACTATGAATTCACTAATGGTTTGGGTCTCCTCACCTAATCAACCAATCTCTCGATTAAGCCAATTAAATATTCTATCAAAGGGTTCTAAATCTAGAAGGATATCTCTATCTCATTCTAAATTAATTCACATGAAGTGTATGATGAAATGATTCAATGAAATATCCTAAACACATAATTGATTTCTCAATCTAATCACATGCACATGATAATTAATCACACAAATCATACATGAACATCAAGCAATTCACATCAATGATAGAAATAACACAAAACTCATTCAAGATTAAAATCAAATTGCATAAAAACTAAATTATCCAACACCAATCATGGAGCTAATCTCACAAAGGAGATTAGCTTATCATAGTCTTAGAGAAAACAATCATAGACAATTGGATCCACAAATTCCATAACAAATCTATAAAGAATTTCATAAGAATTAGAATTAGATTCCCCCTTTGAAGGTCTTCAATGGAGATCTCCTTCTTCCTCTTGTGATCCTCACCCTCCCTTGCTTCCTTGATCACTTGGATGGTGGATTTGATGGAGGGGATCAAGTGGATTGGATGGATGAAGCGTATGGAGATGGATGAAATAGTGTGTGGGGCTAATCCCTACTGATCTCTCTCTTATTTTACACTCAAAATGGACATTTATACCCCTTGGAACCTTCTTGAACATATTCCAATCATAAAACCGAGTTCGGGCCGAGTTCGGGTTGGTTCAGTGCAGTCTCACTGTTTCGCGTATAACTTTCACATCTGAAATCCAATTTGGGTGATTCTTACGCTCACGCAATCCTCTTCTCCGTAGCTTTCTATGAATATAAAGATCTGACAAAAAGTCTAAGAATTGAAAGTGTAACAAGTCATGCAATGTAGCACAATCGTGCTAAGTAGGAATAGCTTGCGCGACGTCACTATTTTAATCATAACTTTCTCGTTTGGGCTCTGATTGAGGTGTTTCTTATACCAAAATGATCCCCTTTTCTATGGCTTTCCAACCACATATCAAACTTCTAGTTTTGAGCTCCACAAGAGTATAGAAAATTATAAAATTGAACGTGCATTTTTCAGCAATTTGCTTTGACTAATTCTTCCTCGTTTCAACTCCAAATTGATCTCCGCTTTTTCCTATGTCTTCCTTATCTTGTCTAGAATCCATTTCTACCTGAAAATTATATATTTATGTTTATTCCCATACATCTCCATAAAAATACAAAATACAACCAAAATACACATAAATACAGATAGAATGATACGAAAACACATATAAAAAGACACTAAAATCTAGATAAAAATATCACTCATCATGGATCGGATCGTTTGAATGAGCGTATGAGGAACTCTGGTGGTATGAGGGCTCCGGAAATTCGGCCCAGTAAAGTGTATAGTTAGTGGCGTGTGATAATATGCGCCTCAAGGGAAGATGAGGCACTTCCGACAACGGGTCTGGTAAAGGAAAACGAGGTGGGGTGCGGTGGCGTGAGAAGAGATTATCTTTGTAAGCTTTAACATATTTTTAAAGAAACTGGAACTAGAAACAGAGGTAGTGGTGAAAAGAAACTGGAAGGGGATGGTGCTTAATAGACGGAAGAGGAAGAAGAAACTGAAACTACAAACAGAGGTAGTGATGAAAAGAAACTGGAAGGGGATGGTGCTTAATAGACGGAAGAGGAAGAAGAAACTGGAACTAGAAACAGAGGTAGTGATGAAAAGAAAGGGGAAGGGGATGGTGCTTAATAGACGGAAGAAGAAACTGGAACTAGAAACAGAGGTAGTGATGAAAAGAAATGGGAAGGGGATGGTGCTTAATAGATGGAAGAGGAAGAAGAAACTGGAACTAGAAACAGAGGTAGTGGTGAAAAGAAACTGGGAAGGGGATGGTGCTTAATAGACGGAAGTGGAAGAAGAAACTGAAACTAGAAATTGAAGTAGCGGTGAAAAGAAACTGGGAAGGGGATGGTGCTTAATAGATGGAAGAGGAAGAAGAAACTGGAACTAGAAACAGAGGTAGTGGTGAAAAGAAATTGGAAGGGGATGGTGCTTAATAGACGGAAGAGGAATAAGAAACTAGAACTAGAAACAGAGGTAGTGGTGAAAAAAAACTAGAAAGGGGATGGTGCTTAATAGACAGAAGAGGAAGAAAATTAGGTAATATTCGTATTAGGCTGGCAGAAGGCCTGTCTATTCATTTTTGTGAAATAGAGTAACGGTAATGGGGAGTGAGTTTGAATTTGAAGGGGAAAACTCAACTTATACCCCTAGTTATACATGATATAGTTAAATAGAATGTGGAGGGGAAGAGTTGGGGGCACAGTATCCCCGGGGCACAAGAACTTTTGTCATAAATCAAAGAAGGTTTGTCATACACCGTAGTTTAAAAAACACAAATTCTAAATATAAAGGTAACACTTACAAGACTGTCTCACATGGGATTGTTTTTACATTTTTTTAAAACAGTTATCTTTTATGTTAGATGCATTATCTCTTTCCATTTAAAATGCTACTCCCTCCGTCCCACGTATTTTTACCTACTTTTCATTTTGGGGTGTCCCACGTATTTTTATCTATTCCAATTTTGGTAAAAATACATAATATTTTATTACCTACCTTTTACAATCCTAATAAACTTAATTACTTTTTTACACTTTATTCATCATTCCCAACAACTTTATTTACGTTTTCTTTTCAAATTACTAATTTATCCCTACTTTTTCCTACATTATAATATTAAAAAAATAAAACATCTTAATCTCCGTGCTCATATAAACAGGTAAAAATACCCGGAATGGAGGGAGTATTACTTTTTAATTATATTACTCCACGAATTAACCGTTCATGAAATAATTTACTATACCAGCCTAACTTTTCATTAGTCCAAGTTTCATTTTTTATTAAAATGGCAAACTGCGATAGTCACACACTGAGACAATTTTAAACTTTTATAATTAGTTATCACATTTTATTAAATATGTTAATTACTTTTCTTTTAAATTGTTATCACTTTTCTTATACACTATAAATTGTTCAAGAAATAATTCACAACATCATTATCATTTTTCATTAATAAAGTACTTATTACTTTTCATTATAAATATTATAATTAATTCTTGTATGTCTCATGGAAATCATTTCATGAGACTATCTCATACAAATCTTTGTCTTTATTAAAATATTATCACTTTTTATTTCTGAAGTCTTCTCTTGATCTCACATAACAACTACTCCCTCCTCCCCATACTAATGTTTACATTTACTTTTTATACGGAGATTAAAGAATATAATTTTTAAATATGTATTTAAGGTGAGAGATTTAATATCTTAATGTATAATGTGTAGTTGTATACTTGTATTAATATTATAGGTGGGTGCCATTAAGATATTTAAATTATTTTGTGTAGATCATATATATATATATATATATATATATATATATATATATATATATATATATATATATACTAATTGCGAATACGCTGCTAAAAATAATTTTTTAAAGTATGATGTGCCGCGACGTGATTAATAGTTGTATTTTTTATATTTTTTTATTTATTATTATATACATAATCTTTCTATTTTTATATTTTATTATTATATATTAAAATTTATTATCATATAACTATTTTATATCTCTAAAATATATATTCTTATCTACAAAATATTGATAAGTCTTTATTCAGTTAATTATTTCAAGATAATAATTATCAAAATATTATAATATATTAAATAAAAAATAGATCCACCATTTAAAAAGAATTAAATTACACTCCTTTTATTTTATTATAAAAAAATATTTAAAAATTAATTACTCTAAAAAATTTTATTTAATTACCATAAAGTTTCAACTAAAAAATTAATATTTATAAAAATATTTATTTAACATAAATATTTGGTTTATAAATATATCTAAAATGAAAAATAATGAATATACACGGGCCAAAATAACAATTATATAAATTATTAATTTATTTAAAATTATTAATTTAATTAAAATAATTAATTAACATAAATTTGTTTTATGATAATAATAATAATAAAATATACTATTAAACTAATTTATTTATTAATTTAAGATAATATACTTAATTAATCCGTGTATTATATGGGAGAAAAAAACTAGTATATATATATATATATATATATATATATATATATATATATATATATATATATATATATATATATATATATATATATATATATATATATAACCATTAGAATAACGCTCAAATTAAAAATATTTAACCATTGGGGGCGGCTATTTGCACCCCGAAATCGCTAGACGAACCCCGATTGCTAAAGATACCCCACTAAAATTAAAATTTATGTATTTAAATTACTAAATACACCCCATACAAGACAATTTTATCCTTTTAATTAACTATACTCAAATTGAAATAAAAAAACCTAATTAATCACAAATTTTTTTTTTAAAAAAAGAGAAGAAAACGTTGAGAGACTTACGACAAAGCGGCATGCTCCGACTGTGAAGTAGACATTGTCGTCGGCCTACATTTGCACTAAACCTGAATGCACCTTCCTCCTCCACGATCTCTGCTCCGACCTTCCCCGCCACGTCCGCCACTACTCCCACTGCAAGCACCCTCTGCGGCTCCTCTCTTCGCCGCCGTTCACGTGCGACGCGTGTGGCCGCTCGGGCACGAATTCACCTACCACTGTGGGAGCTGCAAGTTCGATCTTCACGTGGAGTTTTCTTCGCTGCCTGAATGGAGAACTGGAAAGATCATTGGCATCCTCTAATGTTGGTGTCTGAATCGCCGGAAAAGTTATTCGACTCTCCTCTCCGATTGCCTACCAGGTGTTCGATAATTTGATTCATTCACATCTACCAACTATCAATTAATCTCAATTAATACGTACCTGAGCGATGCGATACCAGAGACGAGAATTGAAGGATGCGGCGACGAGGGTGATCTGAGGTAACATGGTGGCGGAGGTGATTTTTCCGGTGAAACTGATGCCTCTGCCTTGCCAAGAAACTTCATGCAGTGCCTCCGACCACAACTCGTAGGTGGAGATATTGTTGAGCCGGGGAATGGCGGCGGCGGTGTTGACGAGCTGCTGCACCTTCTTGTCGAGTATTAGCCGGGGGATGAGGTCCTTGACTCTGGCAGCGATCGGGAGATGAGTGTTGCAGGAAGGGAGAGAGTTGGTTGAGGGGTTGGATTGATTGCATGAGAATGAAACTTTTTTCAGTTTATTATTTATATATATAAGGATATTTAAGTCTTTTCACATTAATACATTTTAAAATTTTAAATTAATGGGGTTCGTTTATTAAATTTGGGGTGCAAATAGCGGCTCCCTTAACCATTATGACGAAAAAGAGGAAATATAATTCTATAAATAAGTTGATTTGTTGTAATGGAACTATTAGAAGAGTTAATCTTTTATAAATCGAGTTCATATCATAAACTCTTTATAAATTTGTAGTTTCCTTAATTTAAACATCCTAGAAGTATATAAGATTAGAAGGGAATCATATCATTTATACCGTAAATCCGACCGTGATATTAAAGTTGCTAACAATTAATACATCCCATAAAAATGAACGGATAGGTGTGGTAGGCATAGACTAAATACACACCCCCTTTATTGAATACACACCCCATTAATATATAATTAAAATATATATTTTAAAAAGTCTAAATTATCATTAATTTGTTAAATACACACCCCTATATATTTTATACTTAATAAATTAAATAAATCATATCCTAAATATATTCTATACACGTCAAATACATTAAAGAAATCATATCTTAAATACATTCTATACACATCATATACACTTCTGGGATTTGTACGTCGTCTTGGATAGCGAAAGATTCTGAGATGGAAAAAGATGAAGAACATATTTAGATGAGGACAGAAAAACAAGTTAATGTAAGTTAATTTATTATTTTTATGAACAAGTTCATCAATTATATATTTTTGTATAAACCCTAATTGTTAATCTTTAATTTAGTGTATTTAGGATTTTGGGTTTAAGGTATTAATTAATGTATTTTATATATAGTTTTCATTGAATTTGTATTAAATCATCACTAATACTGAAACAGTCAACAACACATTGTAGTTTGTCAATAAAAACCATGACATCGAACACTCAGAAATCGATGATTATTATCACTCTATCACAATAAATATTAATGTTTAATTATATAAACGCGACTGTGCACTACCGATTGAAATAGCATACATGATTAATAGGAGTAATTATTTTTTGTATAACATGCGTGTATACTACACATGGAGTATGGTCGTTTTATGCATGGACAGTAGAACCACGGAGATGATAGGTTGAGAAAGAGGTCAAATGGAGAAGAGATGTGTAGTAGTCTGGTTGAAGGAAATATAGCCACCTATAACACTTTAAGAATCAAGAATTTGACACGTTGCATTACATGCATGATGCATATCAGCAATTGTTAAGAAACGGGCTTGTATTAATAGATAAAGTAAGATGCTTTTTATGTTTGTTTGCTTAACTAACACTACATATATTTTTTCAGTAGAATAAGACAAATGCTTTAGCTAGGGACTTTAACTTGGTCTTGCTAATTAAAAAATTAAAAGACAACAAATTAAAGTAAAAAATGTGAATAAAATTTCTAAAGATTGGACACTTGTCCTAGATACATTTTAAATTATTTTTTGTTCATATTAAGTTTTAATTTGAGTTAGTCTAGTGACCAACACGACTGGTTGGCCCACTAGTATGGTTTAGATAATTAAATATTGACCATGTAAAAATACTAGAATATAAAATCAAAACTTGGTGGACAATATTAACTTATACAACTAGCAAGTAGAACCATAGCAAGTACTCCTAATAAGCTGCACCAGTCATGTTTCTACAAACACGCCTTTACTCTTCTTTAACTCCAAAGTAAGAGGAATAAACCTCACAAACCTAGGAATGTATTGAAGTAATACAATTATCACTAGTGCTTTTTTTTTTACCCAGTACATCTTAATCTTTTGCTCGGTGCAAAAACCTCCAAACCACAATCTGTCAGTAACAACAACATAGAAATCGATTTAATTTGTTAAATACTTATACAAGTTTTTTCACGCTTATATGAATGATACATAGTGTTCATGCTTATACGAATGCTACATAGTTTTTACGTTAAATGTGCATTAATTGAGGTTAAACTTTTTTATCCTAACATTCGAGTCAAGCAATGTATTTGGGTAATGTATTCATATACAAAATCAGCATGTTGGAATTACATAGTGTTGAACGCTTAAGTAATGTGGTTTTATTTACTTCACGTGTCACAGGATAATATAAATATTCAGGTTCAGGATGACATAGAGTACACCGATTATACTGAAGCATTTACAACAATAGAAGTATTTGAGTCTCGTCAAGCTTTGATAGATTGGGTTAGGAAAGTTGGAAGAGTCTATCTTATGGTCATAATTGTAAAGAGGTCCAAGAATAATCAAGGGAAAAAATATCAAGAGTTTATTTGGGTTGTGAACGCAGTGGTGAGTATCGTAAGTTCAAGGGAAAAAGGAAAAGAGAATCGCTTGAGATAGATGATCACACAGATGAGTCAAAACGAAAATCTGGTGTCATACGAAATACTGGGACGAAAAAAAGTGGGTGTCCATTTGCTTTAATAGGGAAACAAATAACCATGTTAGGTGAATGGGTATTGGAAGTTCAGTGTGGTGTACACAATCATTTATTTAGAAAATATCTAGAGGGTCATTCTTATGCCGGTCGACTATCGATCGATGAGGAAGATTTGTTGTTGATATGTCAAGTACTAACATCGCACTGAAGGATATATTGCATTCTCTTCAACATAAGTTTGATCAGAACACTTCCACCATAAGTACTATATATAATTGTCGAATGAAATATAGGATTGCTAAACGGGATGACCAATCACAAATGCAGTTTCTTATGGGGAAGCTAAAAGCTCATGGATATTCCTTCAGAGACAGAAGATTTAAAGTTGCATGTGCCTATCTGAAGTCGGAACAAGAAAATAACTACATGTGGGCATGTGAAGTTTTGAAAGATTTGATGGTTGGATATTTTCCAAATGTGATTGTTACAGATAGAGATTTAGCATTGATGAAAGCAATTGAATCCACGTTCCCCACAACCCATCATTTTCTTTGTAGGTGGCATATCAATAGAAATGTTTTGCAAGCATGTAAGAAAAGATTCATTACTAATGAACAGTGGAACTTATTCAACTATGCTTGGAATGAGTTGGTATTTGCAGAATCTGAAACGACATTTCATGAACAATCGGCTATTTTTCAGAAAGATTTTTCAAATTATCCCGAGGCTATTGGTTATGTAATGGATCAATGGATTGTTCCATACAAGGAGAAATTCGTCTCAGCTTGGATGAATAAGGTCATGCATTTTTGCAACACAACAACGAGCAGGTATCTGGTTATAATATCATATTACATGTAGTTTTATTTCACTTACAATAATTAAATTTGTTATAACTGGTTTATTATTTAACTTTCAGGGTAGAAAGCCATCATTCAGCATTAAAGAGACAATTAAAATCCAGCAAAGGGAATTTTGAAACAAATTGGTTTCATATTCACACACTACTTGAAACGTCTCACAACGCAATAAAACACTCATTTGAAAAGAGTATCAACAGAGCACTGCACAAGTTTAATTCAGAAGTGTTCGAGTTGTTACGCGGTGCAGTTGCCATACCAGCTTTAGAAAAAATTCATGAGGAGTTTGTACGGGTGAACGAGGTTGATGCCAACCATGAGGGGTGTGCATGCACAATTAAAATAGTGTTTGGTTTGCCTTGTGTGCACCATATTGCAACTTACGTTCAGTTGGGTACCCTATTACACTAGATTTTGTTGATAAATTCTGGAAAAAGCTTGATATGTCGCCAAATTCAATTGATCGGGATGATAATGACGAGCAGCGTCTTCAATTGATGAAGGTTTTTGATTGTGTGAGCAACACATTCGAAATTTCAAAAAAGTCAGAGAGGGATTTCATTCTTAAGCGAATAATAGAGGCGGTAAATCCAGTCACCACTCCACTATTAGAGCCTAAGGTTGCTGTACGTACTCGTGGTCGTCCGAAATCTAACAAAAAGAAGGGTGCAGTTACATTTAAAAAATCAATATCCACTAATGATCGCAAGAGAAAGAAACATGTACATGTTCACTTACTAAGATGAAATTGACATTTTATTATACATTATTCTCTCCTCACAGTATAGCACTTTTTTTTTTAAAATAGACTCCAAAGATAGATGGGGCGATACTTGATGCTTTACCATCTGAATATCAAGAATTTGTCCTTGGATATAAGAATGTTTTGGGAGATGGACATTGTGGATATCGTGCAGTTGCAGATCTTTTGGGTTATGGAGAACATTCATGGGGTAGAGTACGTGGTGAACTTTACAGGGAGTTGGAAGTAAACGAGAAGTTGTACAATGCTGTTTTTATAGAACATGAACGTGTGGATTTGGTGAAGACAATGCTGAATTATTATAACAGACCTACTGAAAAACCATATTGGTTTTCATTGCCTGAAATGGGGCATCTGGTTGCATCATACTTTAATGTGGCATTGGTTACATTAATGCCCCTATAGAGCTTTACATTTTTACCATTGAGAACATCGCCTCCCGATATGCTCAGAGTGCTTTGTATCGTTAATTAATGGAAACCATTTCGCAGAGGTAATTATTTTTTATCAATTATACTTTATTTATCACTTATGATATTAATTAATATATTATCAATATGCAGGTATTTCTGAAACCAGACACACTGTTGCCAAATGTTCCCACATCTTATGTTACAAATCGTCTACAAGAAGCAGCTGAGTGGGAAACCCTATACAAACAAGGATTAGTGCCAAATGAAAAAGAAGACACTAACTACGTCTCATAAGACGAATGATGCATTTATTTCTTGTTTCCTTCGCTAAATGATTTGGCAGTGACCTTTGTCTCAATTTTTTTAAACAAATGTCTTGTCATCATTTAAAAAATGTCTTGTCATCATTATATATAATGAGTATTTTGCTTTACACTTGTATATTTATTAATTTGATTACTTCAGTTTGTATGAGAGTAGGAGAATTAATACACAATATACATGTTTTCTTGTGCACATTTTCTCTTGTGGCATGCATGGCATATATCGCGATTGTGTATATTTGGTTGCTAATCCAAAAATTCATAGGAAGCCTAAAATATTTTTTTAAAAAAAAAACACTGTAAAAAATAAGATAAAATCCGAGTTTACTAACAACTCTTTGCTTGCTCATGTATGTACCTCAACTGCAGAAATTACAGTGTCTCGTCTTGCTTCAAAAGGAGACAACATATAATGTCTCATCTTATTAAAGATTTGCCTTAGTTGAAATTTGGGATAGGAGTGAAGCAAGTGTGATTAAGGTTGTAAATGGAAGGTAATAGACTAATAGATGGCGTTTTATTAAAATGTAAATGAAAATAAGAAGGGGAAGGAAACATAGAGTACAATTTAATAAGCCAAACATATGACTTTAAACAGGCCATATAGGCAATTACCCATTGTTATTTAAATATATGTTAAAACAAGTGACTTTTAACCACGGAGAATCACCATTTTTGTAAGATTTTCACAATGTTCATCCTCGTGGTTGTAAGTAGTATCCCGTTGTTATTTGAGGTGTTATTAAAACATACATATAATAACATGAAATTCCCATTGTCGTAGACATTTAAGCTTTTTTTTAACCTGCTCAAAAATATGATAAAAATTCAAAAACCATAATATATTATTGAGAAATTCATCACCAATCCAATACGTCATTACACATTCAAAATTTAACTAAAATCAATCAATATCATTTTTACTAACTAAATTTACATCTCATGAGCCTCACAAAAACAAATCTAATAACAATGCATTATAACAAATCTATCACAATCTTGATCTTCTAAATGTATTCTTCATTTTGCCGCAAATTATAACGAGAATATACTCAATTCTAATCTTCACTTTCATTCTCCATGTCAATGATTTTTTTGCAACTTCAATAGTAGCTTCATGACCATATATTGCATCAGAATTCCTGATCAATTATAAATGTTAAAAGTTAATAAATGATTGAGCAAACATACATGAAGATCTTCAGCCGACGAATCAAGATGCATTCTAAAGAATCCAAATAAGAGAGTGAGAAAAAACAACTCAACTATAGATTCCCAATACTGGATATTTTATGCAACATACAATAATCTAATATTCATAGAGTAAAATCATATAAATGTTAGATCACACTTACATATCAGAATCAAGCTCGTTTCCAACAGGAACACACCGAGCATGACAAACTGAACATGGCTTATGCATATCTAGACACGATTGAAAGATTCTCAAACAAGTAAGCTAGTTCAATTTTTTTTTAAAAAGCAATCACCTGAGTTTTCAGCCGAATGATCCATGCAACAATAGTGTGGTTACTTGACTTATGCATGACAACTCTACCCCAACTCCACAAGGAATAAAAGGTCACAATGGATTATATAGCTATAATCATAGAAATGGCATCCTTCCATTGCAAACGATAAACAACGAAAATATAATGAAGTTCACACATTTTCCCCGTGACACAGAAGTTCCAACATCCTTGTTCCCACAGCATAAAGAACTGAATTGTAACAAATCCAAATTGCAATGATTTATTCTAAAAGCTAGTAATTCTACTAACCTCAACTATTAATTTAATTGAAATATGAGTGATAGGAGATTCATACTTAGTTTACTTCGAATGAAATCCAACAACTAAAATCATAATCCTTCTTGCAATACAGATTCAAATATCTAACAAAGACAAATTCTACCGTGGTGACACAAAGAAAAAAGATAAACAAACAAAATAAAATAATAAAAGAACAGGAGATGAAAAGGGAATTCAGAAGTGAAGAGGCTGAAAGTTTCAAAGTAGCTGGAATTTCAGAAGAGGCATGCATGATGAGAGTGGAAATTCATGTACTTTTGAGTCCGATTTGATACCTCTTAGAGTGTGTTAATTGCTATTATTAGCACATATCTTAATACTTTGAATTATTATTGACTAAAAAGTATTTGAGAGATATTTTATTGTGTTTTGATAGGTAAAAGGACAAAAAATGCAAAGTTGGAAAGAATGGTGAATTAGTATAACATGCAAAAAACAGAGGACCATTTTCTATAATTTTTCTGTGTTCGTGTGGAGGCTCAAAGTGGTTGTGTGAGACATGTTTAGAAAGCCACAGAAAAGAGGAACGCGTGGGCGCAAAAATTACCTCAATTGGAGTTCGGATGAAGGAGCTACGATCAAAACGGTGACGTCGCGCGCTGCAGATGGGATTTTCGAATTTCCTTAAATTTGGTCCATGATGCATGCATAGAATTTTCTCTTAGGCATTTTCTCAAATACCTTGCCCTCATTCTCAATCCATTATATTTGCAATGCAATTCATGCACATTTTCCATTCAAGCAAAACCAACAACTAAACTTTCTCCTCAATTCAATCATTTATCCAAAGCAATAAAATTAAAACCTAAGCATTCTATGACTACCTCAACCAACGAAACTGATTGCTATAGGAGCCAAAACTCTAGAATTTAAAGTTTCATTTTATTCTAAACACCAATTGAAATAGAATTGAGATAGGAAAAATAACCCAACACGGCCGGCCGTGTCGCGTACACGGGCCATTTCACGTACACGGGTCGAGTTCCTCGCACGGGCCTGTGCCGTTAGCCGTGCGCGGAAGCCAGATAGCACAACACGGCGACCCTTGTGGCCGTGCGCTGTCCGAAGCTCGCCGTTGACCAGAATCCTAGACACGACTCGGGCCGTGTTACAGCACACGAGCCGTGTAGGTGTCAAAACTGCTAAAATTTCCAGAAACTTCTAGAAGCTTCCCAAGGGGTATAAATACCCATTTATTCAACAATTGAGGAGGAGATCCGAAATTCCACCCTTCCACACACACATCACACACAATTCTCTCCATTTTTACACCATCATCTTAATTCATTCACCATCCTTTTGATCTACCATCATCCAACCATCAAAATCATCATCCAATTGAAGAAAAGAAGCAAGGAAGAGAGGAAGATAACAAAGGAAGGAAGGAAATCACCATTGAAGTGACATCAAGGGAGTTTCCATTCATTTCTTGTATTAAACCTCATAGTTTCATCATGTTTTGTAAGGATCTTAATGTCTATGTTCATTTCCTTTTTAATATGGTAGGCTAATCTCCCTTGTGAGATTAGCAATATGAGAGTTGTTGGATAATTTTGGAGATTTGTGTATTCAAATTCATATGTTGATTGGATCTATGATTTTCTACCATTGATTATTAATTGCTTGAATTGTATTGATGATTTGTGTGTTTAGTTGTTCTAGATATGTGATTAGATTGAGAAATCAATTATATGCTTAGGATAGTTAAGTGAATCATTTCATCAAACACTTCATGTGCATTATAGATTGTGAAGAGATTGAGAAGTCCTTCATAGTTTAGAACCCTTTGGTAGGACATGTGATTGGTTTGATCGAGAGATTGATTAATTGTGTGAAGGGACTCTCATTTAAGCTTAGTAGCTAGTTGGAATTGTTTAAGTGAGAACCAATCCATTGAACTATTTGATATTCATATCCTATCCATCTCGAGAGGGAGTTTAGGTGATTTTAGTGTTGGCCCTTAGTCTTCAATCCATGATACATATGAATTTGATACATAATTCCTAGAATTACCACTTCTTGATTGTTGTTAATCTCACTTTTAATCAATTTGGTAAACCACTTTTCATCCATCCATCTTGTTCGTTTGATCATTGCTTGTTCACTTGCGTTGATTGATTTAATTTCTTATTTGATTAACCTTCCTTTGATGATTAGTCTCTATAAAATTATAAGAAACGTGAGATCGCTTAAGCACTAGTGCCTACCTTCCTTGGGTTCGATAATTTCTTGAATTGGTCATTCTCCACTAAACTATGGCTAATCACAGGTGCAGAGAGGTGTCCGTCCCATCTTCGGTAGGAATTCTATTGGTGGACAACATTGGAGGCGCCAATAGTTTTGGGTGAGGAGTTTTGAGTGCCGCGATTCTCAAGGAAATTATCTCCCCGTACCATGTGTTTTTCGGGCTCCTGAGTCTGGTGAGTCTCGTCCTGGCTTACTCCATCTCTCCTTCTCCCCTTTTTTTGTTTTGCCATTGTTGTGGCTCTTACCATGTATTCTCGGCAGCCCCACTTCGACCGGCCGAGGAAGAGCTATCTTTAAGGTTCAACACGTTTTTGATGCGATCAACCGCATGACTCTTTCTCGTGATGTGTTATCGCTTTTATCGGATGAGAGATTATCTGGGGCGAATCTGCTTCAGGATCTGACTCGAACCCTACCGGTAAGCTCTGAAGGAAGGGTAAGTAGTAATTTCTCCTCTTGGGACGCCGCTGTTGACGAATATTTTTCGGACCAGGTGGTTTTTCCTCCATCTCGAAGGCCTAATGAAGAAGCCGGTCCTAGTACTGCTCCGGTCGAGGATGTTCCATCAGTCGTAAGAGGTAGAACCCGCCTTCATGGCGTCATGATTGTTCATGACAATGGTACGGAGAAGCCGATTGTAGGTGCAAGTCGTGGGGGTATTTTGGCCAGTGTTCAGGGTGGTGCCTCAGACAGCGAGGCGGGATGCCCTGGTTCATTAGATAAGGGTAAATCTTGTATGGAAGAAGCTGAAGTTCGAAAAGGTTATCTTTTAGAAGCGACCATCTTGGAGGCTACCCGCAGGGTTAGCCGAGGCGCTGGGGTTCGAATCAATCCTATTGATGACTCGTTCAGTATCGGTCGTCCTTGGATCCCTCACTTTGAGAGTACTCCAGCTTGCGAAGGAATGAGGGATGAGGAAAGCACGCGGCCGCAGGCAACTTCAGGAGGAGAGGATAATACAGGACCACGGTATACTCCAGTCCCGGAAACTTTCACTTCGGGAAGTGGTAATGGCAATGTCCCCTTGGTTGAATTGGGTGAATTATTACGACTGAGGAGTATAGAGGGCGCGCGTTCAGCTATTGAGTCGGAGCTGAGCATCTCGGAGGCTAGTTTTGTTCCTGCCCGTTCATGGAATCCGGCTTTGTCCCGCTGGCTACAAAGCGCAGATCCCCATGAGATTGGGAATGCCGCCTTGGCGAGTGTTGGCCACGCTTTGACTTTCTTGTGCTGTTTTCTTCTTTTGACAGAGTCTGGGTAGTCCATTCCTCCTGGAGTTGGTCTTAGTGCTGGGGCTTCTTCTGGAACCACAGGGGTCTCTTCGGTTGTGGAGACTCGTCAGTCCATGGTGGCGGAGCAACTCATCACTGCCGCAAATACTCGGGCCACCACTTACAGGAAAAGAGCACGTGTGGCGGAAAACCAAGTGCACCAACTGGAGGTTGCTCGTTATCAGGCTGAGCATGAATTGGAAAGGGAGAGGGAGCGAGTTGCTCAACTTGAGGCGGAAGTGGCGTGGATGAGGAGTCTTCGCAATTTTTCTAGAACTGGTGATGGTGCAGGTCCCAGCGGTACAGGTGGCGCAGGGCCTAGTGACACGGGGGTGCAGGTCCTAGTGGTGTCTGATGGGGGGTGGGGTCTTTTATTTTGTGTTGTTTTGCTGTACAAACTTATTCCAGATATTGCAATGGTATTCTATGATTTTAATGCACATTTTATTATGGTTTCGCAACTTTATTGCACAACTTTCTCTTTTCTTCCCTTAGGCATAAAAACGCTTCAAATTCTGGATGTTCCACGGGTGCTTGATAGTTTCACCATTTAGCCTCTTGAGCACATAGGCTCCATTATCCAAACTCCTTTTTATCATGTAGGGACCTTCCAATTTGCCCCAAACACTCCCCCAGGCTGGCATATTCTTCTCATCACTAAATTTCCAACAGGAAAGTCTCTGTCGTGTACCTTTCAGTTGTATTAAGATTCTAATCTTGATTTGTATATAGCATGTCTATCTGCCGCCTGCAGTCGGAATTTCTCTAATAGATCCAACCTGAGTTTTAGAGCCTCCGCATTAGCTTCGCCTTCTTTTGGGGACACACGAAATGTTGGACAGACCACCTCAGCTGGTATGACTGCCTCCGTTCCATATGTCAACGAGAATGGAGTTTCTCTAGTTGATGTTCTGGCGGTGGTGCGATACGACCAAAGGACTCCAGGTAGCTGTGCGGCCCAATTCTTCTGGAGACTCTCCAACCTGGTCTTGAAAGTATGTTTAATTACTTTATTCACTGCTTCAACTTGTCCGTTTGATTGAGGATGGTAAGAGGTTGAGAACAACTTCCGTATCCCTAACCCGTTGTAGAATCTCTGAAGCTGCATGCCTTCAAACTGCTTTCCATTATCTGTCACTATTGCGTTGGGTATTCCGAAGCGGCAGACGATATTTTTCCATATGAAAGTTATCATGTTAACCTCGTTAATTGTTGCTAGCGCTTCAGCTTCTGCCCATTTAGAGAAGTAGTCTACTTCTACTACGACATACTTAACGCATCCCCTACCGGATGGGAATAGTCTTATCAAGTCAATTCCCCATTTAGAAAAGAGCCATGGGGCCGCCGTCGTGATTAATTCTGTGGAAGGGGCCCTGATTATAGGAGAATAAATCTGGAAACTTTTGCATGTTTTGGCGTATTCGATAGCGTCCTTCCTGAGGGTGGGCTAGAAATATCCTTGTTGGATCACTTTCAGTGCCAGCGCTTGTCCTCCTGAGTGATTTCCACATACTCTTTCATGGGTTTCCATCAATACTTTGGCGGCTTCCGCTTTATTCAGACATCTCAATAGTGGCATTAGGTATCCTTTCTTATACAGTACATCATTTATCATGGTGTACCTGGATGCTCAGAGCTTCAGCCGTCTTGCTTCCGTCTTATACTCTGGTTCCCTTCCTTCTTCTAGGAAGGCTCTGATGGGGGTCATCCACGTTTCTTCTTCGTCAATATGCCAAATCATTCGGTCGCTCGGGGTCTTCTGTCTCACGATGATGACGCTTTCTAATTGCTCGGCATTTTCCGAGGTCACCAACCGGGCCAACACGTCCACCTGAGTGTTCTGCAGTCTACGGATCCGTGTGATATAGACATGATCGAACTTCTGGATCATGTCCGCCACTAGTTTGTGGTAGCCAACTAATTGCTGATCTTTTGCCTCGTAATCCCCCTTGATTTGATTAACCATTAATTCCGAGTCACTGTATATCATTACTTTCTTGACCCCAATGGTTAACGCCATCCTCATTCCTGATAGCACGGCTTCGTATTCAGATTCATTGTTAGTTGTCGGGAATCCAAATCTAGTGGCTGAGCAAAACGTTTCTACGGTGGGGCTGGTGAGTACTATGCCGGCTCCAGAGGTGTGAGTGGTAGATGACCCATCTACCGACATCTGCCAAGGTCGATCGGTTACTCCTCCAGGCAAACTAGGAGTAGTAAGTTCAGCGATGAACTCAACTAGCGTCTGCGCCTTGATTTCCAGTCAGGGCACATATTTGATATTGAACTGGCTGAGTTCCACGACCCACTTCATGTGTCTCCCTGCCATGTCTGGTTTTAACAGTACTTGTCTTAGGGGAAAAGACGTCACTACTTCTATCGGATGTCCTAGGAAGTATGGTCTCAACTTTCGCGCGCTCATGACTAGGGCATAGGCGAGCTTCTCGACCGCTGGATATCTTAATTCAGCATCGTGAAGCATCTGACTCACATAGTACATAGACTCCTGCTTTTTCTTCTCAGTCTGTAACAGTACCGCAATCAACGCCGACTTGAAAGCGGCTAAGTATAATTTGAGAGACTCACTCGGTAGTGGTTTGGACAGGGTTTGCGTATTAGCCAACGTGTCCTTTAGCTCCTCGAAAGCCCTTTGTGCCGCCGGCATCCATTCAAACTTTTCTTTTTTAATTACATCCATCAAGGGTTTGCTTTTGTCGGACGCTCTAGGTAAGAAGCGACTGAGGGACGCGATTCTTCCTGCCAACCTTTGTACTCCTTTTGAGTGCTTGAGAGCCTCCATGTCTTATATGGCCTTTACCTTATCTGGATTCGCTTCTATTCCCCTCTTACTTACCATGTATCCCAGAAATTTCCCGGCAGATACTCCGAACGTGCATTTCTTGGGATTCAGTTTCATCTTGTACTGCCGCAAGATGTCAAACGCTCTATCCTTTGGGCACGCTTTATTGAGATATGTGAAGTCAATACACAATCTCCACGACTTATTCGCTTTTTGTACTAAAACTGGGTTGGCTACCCAATCGAGGAATAGTGCCTCTCTCACTAGATTGTTGGCCAACAGCTTCCTAGCTTCCACCTCAATGATCTCGTATTTCTCAGGGCTGTACTTCCTTTTTTTTTGCTCTACTGGACGGTAGCATGGGTTGGTGTTGAGTTGGTGGCATGCGTGTTTCGGATCTATGCCCTGGATATCACTGGGTGTCTAGGTGAACACGTCTAAATTGGCCTTCAAGAATTCGACCAGGGCCGTCCGATGGGGCTCCTTTAGTCATGACCCAATGTATAACTCCAACTCCGGACTGCTTGGGTCTACCTTTATTGCTTCAGCTTCCTCGGCTGGTTCTCCTCTCTTCCGTTTCCTGTTCAACCTCGGGTCCTCATCAGTTATTGGGGGAGGACCAACTCCTGGGTCGTCAAAGGGTCTGAGCCTCTGGTGACTTTCCACCGTCGAGCCTTCCGGGGGTGGATCCTCCTCTCTATTCACTTCTTCTTCCTGATCCTGTTGTTCCATCATCATCAATTAGAAACTGGGGTCGTGATAGTTGAGTCCGTCCCCTTTTTCGATGAAAGAACACTCCCTAGCTTTCCTCTGGCTCCCTCTGACTACACCGACTCGGCCATCAGTGGTTACAAACTTTATACATTGATGAAGTGTAGAAGGGACATAAATGATCTGGTGAATGAACGTCCATCCCAAGATGCAATTGTAGGGTGACGGAAGATTTACTACCTTGAATTCTAAGGAGTGCTGGGTTTTTACCGCTTGCTTCTCATCTATCAACTGAACCATAGGTCGGTTTGCACTGAGGGTATGGTTATGGCGTTTCTGAAATCCTGGATCTCGTCATTGCCGGGGGACGTCTTATGATGGGAGGGTCCTCCTATGGCCTCAAATACTCTTTCGAATACAATGTTTGTATATGCGCCCATGTCGATCAAACACCGATGCACTCTTGCTCCCGATATGATGGCCGAAATAACTAAGGGATCATTGTGAGGGGTTCGTATCTCAGCGAGATCTTCTTCGGAGAAGAAGATATTCACTTCATGAGACGGTGGTCACGGACTTGCGAAAAACACATGTTGATATTTGTCCAGTTCCCTCAATTCAGCTTTCCGCTTTCTCCGCAATATGGTGGTCAAGGCCTGGGACGTCCCCATGTATCCCTGGTTCAGCATATACACCTCCCTGGGCGGTGTGGGTAGACGGTCTTCCAATCCCCTTTGACCTTGCGGTGGGGCTGGCACTAGAGGTCGTTTGGTCCCGGTGTGGGGTTGTTCCCTCTTCCATTTCAGACTGGCTACCAGTCGGTCCAACTTCCCATCTTCGAACAGCTTGATGAGCTCGGCTAATAGATCCCGACATTTGTTGGTATCGTAGCCAATGGATCTGTGATATTTGTAAAACTTCTTTTTGTTTAGCTTGGCCGGATCCATATGCATCCGGGGCGAGAGGCTCAGGAGATTTGTGTCATGTATTTTGCCGAATATTTCTTTAGGCGTAAGCTCGAGCAACTCGGTCATCTCTTGAATTTGATCGTCGTTCGAAAATGGCTTAAAAGAAGAAGGAGTCTTATAATCCTTCTCACCTTTCCTCCTCTTTTTGTCGCCGTCTTTAGGGTCGGCTCTAGTCTTCTTGTACTCTTCGAGGATCTCTTCGCTGTGGATGAAGGCTTGAGCTATTTCTATGAAAGCGGCGTAGCTGCTCGGTAGTTTCTGCTGACAACTGGTCCACATGGGAGACCTGGGGAGTAGGGCGGCAGTTGCCAAGATGGTCGACATTTCGTCCGACACTTCCTCCGTGTTAGCGCGCTGTTCGTTAAACCTCTTCATGAAGTCCTTCAGAGACTCCTTCGGAGCTTGCCGTAAGTATGCCAGCTTCTGTTTAGGCTCCTTGCCTTGCCCTAGAGACGCGAAGTGGGACGAGTAGGCGGTGGCGAGTTGCGTTCATGAATCGATCGAATTTGCAGGGAGCGATTCGAACCACAAGTATGCTTTGTCGCCTAGTGTCAAGGGGAACATCTTACAACGGTCCTCTTCCGAACATCCCTGTGCCAACATCCACCCAACATATTTGTTGAGATGTGAGATAGGGCTGGATTCGCCGGCGTATTGTGGGATCTGTGGGATTCGTATCTTCTTCATAGTTGCCGCCATAATTACTCGGCAAGTGAACGGGATTCTTCTGGATTCTGGGTCGGGAACACTATGAAATCTGGTATCGTTCCTTCTTTCCACTTGTTCGAGTCGTCTTCTTAATGCGTTTATTTCTTCATCATGCTGCCGCTTGAGTCGAGTGGCGGGGTCATCCCCGGCGCTTTCTCCCACCTGCTCGCGTTGGGTCTTTGCAGGATCCAATCCCAATCGATCTTTCACGCTTATGTGACCGGCAGTGTGTGCAGGGGAACGGCTGGTGACCGTGTTGGCTTGAGACGCGATTCTCCTACGTTGGCATCCTTCGTCTACCATCCTCTGGGCCTTTTTTGGCTCCTTGGGTGCATCCTTTTGTGTAATTCGCTCGTGTATCGACTTTCTGGGCGGAGTTCGTTCATATCTCCTCTCGTTCTCCAGTTCGGCCGAGTTTTCATCGGGGCTAAAACTGAGCCTCCGACTGGCAGTCGTCGCTCACTTTCCCTTCATCTGTCGGAGAAGATCGAAGTATTTTCGTCTAAAATTTGCCTGCGGATCACCTTCTTCCAAGTCCGAGTCTCGTGGCGGAACATCCTTTTCCACGGTCCGAGGGAGGTTGGGGTCTTCCTGACGGCGCTGGCTGGCGACCGCAACGGCCCTACTATGAAGGGCTTCATCTTGTTCGTCCATCCTCGAGTATACGATAAGATGGAGACGGATTCAAAGGTCCCAGCCGTTGGTGGCCTTGGGCAAAGTAGTCAGCTGCGTGTCGATTCCCACAGACGACGCCAAATGTCGTTCGTCAGATTTTAATCTCTTCCTAATGATGGATTAAGACGGGGAAGAGCAATGTTAATCTAACTAAAACTGACAAACCAAGATTTGCCCCCTTGGCGTTTTCATGCCTTTTTTTATGGGGGTGGAAGGGTTGATTCATTGCCATGGAGTTTTCTCGTTTTATATTGGATAATCTAACGTCACCCGTATCTGTACGAGTTGATAGATTATCGTGTATAGTATGAGTATTAAATGTACTTTAGCCTCACGTGATTATAATCTAGGATACCCCCTACGCGTCTGTATCTCGCAGCAGATTTGCGTATCCAAGACAAGTGGACCAAGTGGGCCACTTGGCATAGGCTGGCGGATCCTCTTCTGTCCCTAACAGGGAGTTTGGCGGAGTCACCATAAAGTATTGGGCTTACAGCCTTATGTTTAAATAGGTGAAAGGCCCACATTTTAGACACACTACAAGTCCCATATATGTATAAAGAAAAATTAGACTATTTGGTGCGGATATGGCAAAATGTGTTCCATGCCGGCAGACGAAGGAGTATAATTTATTACATACACACTTTAAATACTACTCCCTCCATTCCACGTATATTTACTCACTTTCTATTTTGGGTTGTCTCATGTATTTTTACTCATTCCATTAATGGTAAAAATATACTCACTCCATGCGCTCAAAAGAGGGTATTTTTTCTATTTTGGTCGTCCACTTCAAAGAGGGTCATTTTTTTTTCACACATGGGACCTAGACACACCCACTAATACAACTAATATATGGGTCCACACTCCTACTAATATAACTACCTACAACACATTAAATAATAATAATCCTTAATCAATGTGC
The DNA here is from genome assembly GCA_023678885.1 of Pogostemon cablin. Lineage (NCBI taxonomy): Eukaryota > Viridiplantae > Streptophyta > Magnoliopsida > Lamiales > Lamiaceae > Pogostemon > Pogostemon cablin. The sequence continues at coordinate 28,342,705 of CM042969.1, read as the reverse complement.
ACAAAAGTAAAATACCCTATTTCGGGCGGACGGAGTGAGTATAATATTTTATTACCTACTTTTATACTTTATTAATCATTAATCCTAACAACTTTATTTACTTTTTTTTAATTACAAATTTATTCATATTTTTTTTACATTATATATTATAAATGAATAAAAATACCCAGGACGGAGGAAATAATAAACATTTGTTCGTCTCATATACTCCCTCCGTCCCAGGCTAAGAGGGCCATTTTTCCATTTTAGTCGTCACATCGAAAGAGTCTCATTTCCTTTTTTAGACACATGGGACCCATACACCCCCTATAATACAATTAAAATATGGACCCACGCTCTCACTAATACAACTACGCATTACACATTAAATAATAATACTCCTTAATCTACGTGCAAAAAAGCAAATGATCCTCTTAAGCCGGGAAGGAGCGAGTATACACATCTCACTAAAAAGTGGCCTTATAAATATTAGAGTTAAAAAATTATTTTGTCCCACAACTATTTAAAACTTTAGATTTTTTTCCAAAAAAGATATCTGTATTGATTTTGTCCCATAACTATGAGTTTTCTTTCAATTTTGCCCAATTTTCATCGGAACTCCCAATTTTCGCCGGATATTGGTCACGTGTGTTGCACGTGACTGATGAATTTGGGGGTTCCGGCAATAATTGGGCAAAATTGAAAGAAAACTCATAGTTATGGGACAAAATCGATACAAATATCTTTTTGGGGACAAAATTTTAAGTTTAAAAAGTTATGGGACAAAAAAAAACTTTTAACTCTTGGGTTAATTCCAAAAAAATTCATTACCTTATTGGGAATTTTCAAATCTATCACGACCTTTTATTTTTGTCAATTCAATACACAATCTATTTAATATTTTCAATTTTATCCAACCTTTTATTTTTGTCAATTCAATACGCGATCTATTTAATATTTTTAATTTTATCACAACTTTTATTTTTGCAATTTCGTACCCCACTTATTTTATATTTTAAATTCAATAAAATTCATTATTATTATTATAGTGTTATTATTATTAATAAAAGTTATTTAAAATTTAATTAAAACACACAAGTCGATCATTTATTTTTCATAAGATTTTTTTTCTGTATCGTTGTTATAGTAAATTAACATTCGATTAAAAAATTATCTTAGTTTGTCGACCTTTATGTAAAATTATTTTCAACCATAACGAATAAAATTCTAATATTATTATTATTATTATTATTATTATTATTATTATTATTATTATTATTATTATTACTTTTGTTCGAACTTATCACTATTATTATATAGTAAATCCACAACTCTAATAAAAAATAATATAAATGAAATTATTGAAAATTAAAATTTTATGGCAAAGGAAATTAATTAGTAACTAATTGAAATTTGAAATAAAAAAAAATTGGATGAAGTATTAATTCCATTAATTAATAACTACATAGTTCTACTTTTGTAATAATAATAATAATAATAATAATAATAATAATAATAATAATAATAATAATAATAATAATAATTTAATTGAATTGAAAAATATAAAATAAGTGGTGTATCAAATAGCAAAAAATAAAAGTTGTGATATAATTGAAAATAATAAAATAGATCGCGTATTAAATTGACAAAAATAAAAGTTCGTGAAAGAATTGAAAATATTAAATAAATCGTGTATTGAACTGACAAAAATAAAAGGTCGTGATAGATTTAAAAACCCCTCAATAAGGTGGTGAATTTTTTAGAAATTAACCCAAGAGTTAAAAGTTTTTTTTGTCCCATAACTTTTTAAACTTTAAATTTTGTTCCAAAAAATATATTTGTATCGATTTTGTCCCATAACTATTAGTTTTCTTTTAATTTTGCCTAATTTTCGCCGGAACCCTAGATTTTTACCCCCAAATTAATCAGTCACGTGCAATGCACGTGACCAATATCCTGCGATAATTGGAGGTTCCGACGAAAATTGGGCAAAATTGAAAGAAAACTTATAGTTATGAAACAAAATCGATACAAATATCTTTTTTGGGATAAATTCTAAAATTTTAAATAATTATGGGACAAAATAAACTTTTAACTCTAAATATTACACTCGGCCAAGAGAGTAGCAGTCCAACAGGAAGGCCATTGTGTTAATGAAAAGCCCAACACAAATGACACATAAATTAGGAAATCTTCTCGTTTGCTGAAGGAGACTTCAGGCTTTCTTCCCCCCTGTTTCTCCCTTTTTTTCTTGGGATTTGAACACTGGCACGAATCAATATAATGTATCCGTCATATTTCATTTACGTTTAATAAATCTTCGTTGTTTATAATTAGGATCTCACGGAGATTAAGAATCTTTTTATTTTAATATATACTCCCTCCGTCACATCCAAAGGTTCATTTTTTGCTATTTTGATCGTCTCACCCAAATACCATATTTTCTTTTTTACACACAAGAGATCCACACAACCCATTTAATACAATTAAAATATAGAGCTCATAACACTACTAATACAACTACCCACTACACATTAAATAATAATATTCCATAATTTATGTGTCAAAAAACAAAAACAACCCTTTGGGCGAGATAGAGGGAGTATATAATAATGTAACAAAAGCAAAAGATAAATTGGTAGGTTAAAGAGAAAAACTAAATAAAATTATTTGAAATTGATAATAAAATGTACTCCTTTTGTCCCACAATTTCAGGCACCTTTCCACATACGTCACACAATTTGGGGGCACAACCAAAAATGACAAATATCACTTTATTCAACAATTTCAAAAATTACTTTAATTTCAAAATTGTCATCCATTTTTCACACAGATATCAATACTTTTTACTACTTTTTACCAACTAAAAAGTATTACTCCCTCCGTCCGCTGAAAAGGTGGACATTTTGCCACTTGGGTGTCCGCACTAAAGGTCTATATTTCTCTTTTTAAACACATGGTACCCACACACATTACTAATACAATAAATATATGGGACTCATACACCCCACTAATACTACTACCAACTACACATTAAATAATAGTACTCCTTAATCCACGTGCAAAAAGCAAATGTACACCTTGTGGGCGGACGGAGGTAGTTGTATTAGTTGAAGAGGGTCCTATTTTTTTAGTTGTATTAGTGGGTGTGTATGTGCTCCATATGTATAAAAAAGGAAATGAGACATTTGAAGACGAACGCTCAAAATGAAAAAATGGAACCCTTGAAAGGGGACGGACGGAGGGAATATATGTGTATTACTAAGTGAGTGAGGCTCCTGTGCACCCGGGCGCACGGAGCAGATTCTGTGCGCCTTTACAATTTTCATGCCCCTTTACAATTTAAACCCCTAGCAATACATAGGTTTAAATAGGATTGGAGGGAGGGTTGTGTTCACATGGGGACACGGAGCATCTTTCTATGTCCCCGGGCGCACAGGAGCTTTTGCCTTACTAAATACACCCCAGAGAAGTCTTTTTTATTAAGATTGTTATTGTTATCGTGTTTTGAATTGATCCTATCACTATTCGAAAGAATTCAAACAGCGGAATTGGCGCATAAGCAAAGGTTGATCCTGGTGAAGTCTATTCTAGGGATCCATGCACACCACATGTCAATTTCTTCACCAGAAGAAGCAATTCAGATTAATGCACTAGAAATTTTCCATTTTCGACATCTCCCTCCCCTTCATTTCAAACCCACCGATCACCGCTTCAGTTCGGCGGGTCGGCCGGAGCTCGAATCGCCAAACATGGTGGTGGAAAGGTCACTCGAGGAGATTTTAAGCGAGGAGGAAGCCGACGAGATTTATATCGAACAGGAAGAAATCGAGTCAGAATGCGATCGCATCGCTGCCAAGAAAGCCCTGCTCGAATTTCCTCTCAGGTTGGAAGAACCCATTAATGCCGACCAACTGTTTGTGAAAAAGCCCAAGAGGAATTCCGACACTCACGTGGGCAATGACGTCACGTTGTGGAGCGTCCCTTTGTTGCCTAGCTTAGGCCACGAGGCCACGGATGCTGTTCTGATGAAGTTCTTGAAAGCCAAACGCTGTAAGGTTGACGAAGCATTCGCATTGCTCCGTAAGACCATGACATGTCCGATTTTCAGACCAACCAGATTCTTGATCAAGATTTGAAGCCCCATCTCGACAACGTGTGGTTCACCAGCGGGACGGATAACAATGGACGCCCATTGTGTTACAATGTGATGGGGGATGAATACCAGAAGAGATTGTTGAGCATCAGTTATCAAGATTACTTGAGATGGAGAGTCCTCTGTCTGGAGAAAGGGATCCAAACTCTCAGCTTTCGACCCGGCGGGCCGGATTCGATCGTACAGATCACAGACATGAAGAATTCTGTTGGAGCTTCAACAAAGGAGGCCAAATTAATTTGATTGGCAAGAAGATGATCTCCTTGCTCCATCATCATTATCCAGGAGTAGTGCACAAGAATCTGATCATAAATGTGCCATCATGGTTCATGACTCTGAATGCATTAAACCTGCGGCTGATCACCAAAAGGAGCAGGAACAAGTTCATATTTGTTAAGCCATCAAGAGTTACAGAGACCCTTCTCAAGTATGCCACCATAGAGAACATACTCGTCCAATACGGCAGCCTGAAAAGAGAAAACGACACCGAGTTCGCTTCAGAGGACAAGGTTCTTGAAATCAATGTTAGAGCAAGTGGTAGTGAGAGCATAGAGATACCAGTAGATGAGGCAGGAGTAACTGTTACATGGGATGTGGCTGTTGTTGGAAATGAGGTGGCATACAAAGTAGAATTTGTGCCAGATGATGATTGTTCTTACAAGATCTTGATTCAGGAGAGGATCAAACTGGGGGAGAGCATCAGAAATTCCTTCCACATTAGAGAACCAGGGAAGATTGTGATAACTATAGCCAATCTTTCATACACTAAGAAAAAGGCCTTTTAAAGGTACAAAAGTAGGCCCACAGTCCCTTTGTATGTGTTCATCAATCAGTGAATTAAACACATGAATTTTGTTTAGGGGTACCCGTTTTAAAAAATGTGTGGTCAAAACACTTGGGTAGATAAAGATAATACTTCCATAAATGCATAATTTTGTCAATTTGTTTCTGAATTTGAGTTATTATAAGCAGTGGCACACCCACGAAAACGGCACAAAAGATCCCGTGCCTAATCGGTGAATGTCGTTAGAATTCATGATCGATCATAGCATGATTTCAAAGTACGGTTGAAACTTGAAAGAATAGAAATTTAAATCTGTAATACACACTCATATATTGTATTAGAATTTAGATCCATTTAGGCGTTGTCTTACCAATCTTGATCTTTCCACTTGGCATGTTTGAGAGATCACTTGTTTATTTATAGTATTACATCAATATATACAGCATTTTAAAATTATTAGATCACCTGCTTATCCAAGGTTTTAATTTCAAAAACTTAATCATTTGGCATAAGCTAATTATTCAAAGTTTCATACTCGTTTCAATCTTAAACCATGTGCACGATTGATATGATCTATTTTCAAGAAGAAAATGCAGCACCTCTGTAGTAGTAACTGTTTTGAGATATCTTTGAACTAGCTTACTGTTAACTAATGATCTGGATAGAGTCAAAGGGTGAGGGTAACCGGTGTAATACTACAAAGTGAGAATTTATATTTGCAATGCATACAACTTTACAAGGTTGTCCTGATTATGTGGGCTTTAAACAAATTAAAGGAGTGCTTCTCCAAGAACAGCTACCTGAACAGGGTTGTATATTGGTGGAAATAAGCAAGCTTTATGGAAATATGTAAGCTTGTAAACATAAAAAAAAACTCGACAATTCTATTTCATTCAAAGTCAAAGTCACTACATAATATCAGGATCATCTTCATAGTCAAAGTCAGCCTCACTAGATTGCCTTCTCTTCGCCTCTCTTGGCCCTCTACCTTTCTTCAGTTTTCCACAGCAACATATTATGAACAAGATCATGGAAACTACTCACCATCAATAACAATTAGTAAAGAAAAGATTGATAATGAGCATAAGAAGTTAGAATACTCACAGCCCATTTGTTGTTACACCACCATCTCTTGCAACTTTGTACACTTGATAAATATATCAAATATCTTTGTACAACTCTTCAATACAATTATACACATTTTCATATTACTATCTCGCATAATATAGCCACAAACAATACTAATTATTTAGACTCAGCTCTGTAAAGCCAAGATCAAAACAATACATACATGATACAACTCAAGAGAGAGTTTGAAAGACAGCATACACAGGATGCCATACAATGTTAAAGCTGCAATTATTCCAAACTTGATAATGATTGCATGGGGTATAAAATTCATTTGTATGGCCAGATAAAACTAAACGTTCTGGCAATCATCATATTTAGATCGATACAAGTAGTTTAAAAAGTCTTAGATGTCTCAAAGATCTGCTCTATATGAGATTGAAATACCTAGTTAATACTGCTTCTACATCAACAACATAACAACATGCAAAAAAGAACTCGAACAAGAGGAGACTTGGAGCAGTGGTGATTGGTTCAACTTCAGGTATTGGTTCAACTTTCTTGTCAATGTTGAAGTTCTTTTTTGCATGTTGTCATGTTGTTGATGTAGAAGCAGTATTAACTAGGTATTTCAATCTCATATAGAGCAGATCTTTGAGACATCTAAGACTTTTTAAACTACTTGTATCGATCTAAATATGATGATTGCCAGAACGTTTAGTTTTATCTGGCCATACAAATGAATTTTATACCCCATGCAATCATTATCAAGTTTGGAATAATTGCAGCTTTAACATTGTATGGCATCCTGTGTATGCTGTCTTTCAAACTCTCTCTTGAGTTGTATCATGTATGTATTGTTTTGATCTTGGTTTTACAGAGCTGAGTCTAAATAATTAGTATTGTTTGTGGCTATATTATGCGAGATAGTAATATGAAAATGTGTATAATTGTATTGAAGAGTTGTACAAAGATATTTGATATATTTATCAAGTGTACCAAGTTGCAAGAGATGGTGGTGTAACAACAAATGGGCTGTGAGTATTCTAACTTCTTATGCTCATTATCAATCTTTTCTTTACTAATTGTTATTGATGGTGAGTAGTTTCCATGATCTTGTTCATAATATGTTGCTGTGGAAAACTGAAGAAAGGTAGAGGGCCAAGAGAGGCGAAGAGAAGGCAATCTAGTGAGGCTGACTTTGACTATGAAGATGATCCTGATATTATGTAGTGACTTTGACTTTGAATGAAATAGAATTGTCGAGTTTTTTTTTTATGTTTACAAGCTTACATATTTCCATAAAGCTTGCTTATTTCCACCAATATACAACCCTGTTCAGGTAGCTGTTCTTGGAGAAGCACTCCTTTAATTTGTTTAAAGCCCACATAATCAGGACAACCTTGTAAAGTTGTATGCATTGCAAATATAAATTCTCACTTTGTAGTATTACACCGGTTACCCTCACCCTTTGACTCTATCCAGATCATTAGTTAACAGTAAGCTAGTTCAAAGATATCTCAAAACAGTTACTACTACAGAGGTGCTGCATTTTCTTCTTGAAAATAGATCATATCAATCGTGCACATGGTTTAAGATTGAAACGAGTATGAAACTTTGAATAATTAGCTTATGCCAAATGATTAAGTTTTTGAAATTAAAACCTTGGATAAGCAGGTGATCTAATAATTTTAAAATGCTGTATATATTGATGTAATACTATAAATAAACAAGTGATCTCTCAAACATGCCAAGTGGAAAGATCAAGATTGGTAAGACAACGCCTAAATGGATCTAAATTCTAATACAATATATGAGTGTGTATTACAGATTTAAATTTCTATTCTTTCAAGTTTCAACCGTACTTTGAAATCATGCTATGATCGATCATGAATTCTAACGACATTCACCGATTAGGCACGGGATCTTTTGTGCCGTTTTCGTGGGTGTGCCACTGCTTATAATAACTCAAATTCAGAAACAAATTGACAAAATTATGCATTTATGGAAGTATTATCTTTATCTACCCAAGTGTTTTGACCACACATTTTTTAAAACGGGTACCCCTAAACAAAATTCATGTGTTTAATTCACTGATTGATGAACACATACAAAGGGACTGTGGGCCTACTTTTGTACCTTTAAAAGGCCTTTTTCTTAGTGTATGAAAGATTGGCTATAGTTATCACAATCTTCCCTGGTTCTCTAATGTGGAAGGAATTTCTGATGCTCTCCCCCAGTTTGATCCTCTCCTGAATCAAGATCTTGTAAGAACAATCATCATCTGGCACAAATTCTACTTTGTATGCCACCTCATTTCCAACAACAGCCACATCCCATGTAACAGTTACTCCTGCCTCATCTACTGGTATCTCTATGCTCTCACTACCACTTGCTCTAACATTGATTTCAAGAACCTTGTCCTCTGAAGCGAACTCGGTGTCGTTTTCTCTTTTCAGGCTGCCGTATTGGACGAGTATGTTCTCTATGGTGGCATACTTGAGAAGGGTCTCTGTAACTCTTGATGGCTTAACAAATATGAACTTGTTCCTGCTCCTTTTGGTGATCAGCCGCAGGTTTAATGCATTCAGAGTCATGAACCATGATGGCACATTTATGATCAGATTCTTGTGCACTACTCCTGGATAATGATGATGGAGCAAGGAGATCATCTTCTTGCCAATCAAATTAATTTGGCCTCCTTTGTTGAAGCTCCAACAGAATTCTTCATGTCTGTGATCTGTACGATCGAATCCGGCCCGCCGGGTCGAAAGCTGAGAGTTTGGATCCCTTTCTCCAGACAGAGGACTCTCCATCTCAAGTAATCTTGATAACTGATGCTCAACAATCTCTTCTGGTATTCATCCCCCATCACATTGTAACACAATGGGCGTCCATTGTTATCCGTCCCGCTGGTGAACCACACGTTGTCGAGATGGGGCTTCAAATCTTGATCAAGAATCTGGTTGGTCTGAAAATCGGACATGTCATGGTCTTACGGAGCAATGCGAATGCTTCGTCAACCTTACAGCGTTTGGCTTTCAAGAACTTCATCAGAACAGCATCCGTGGCCTCGTGGCCTAAGCTAGGCAACAAAGGGACGCTCCACAACGTGACGTCATTGCCCACGTGAGTGTCGGAATTCCTCTTGGGCTTTTTCACAAACAGTTGGTCGGCATTAATGGGTTCTTCCAACCTGAGAGGAAATTCGAGCAGGGCTTTCTTGGCAGCGATGCGATCGCATTCTGACTCGATTTCTTCCTGTTCGATATAAATCTCGTCGGCTTCCTCCTCGCTTAAAATCTCCTCGAGTGACCTTTCCTCCACCATGTTTGGCGATTCGAGCTCCGGCCGACCCGCCGAACTGAAGCGGTGATCGGTGGGTTTGAAATGAAGGGGAGGGAGATGTCGAAAATGGAAAATTTCTAGTGCATTAATCTGAATTGCTTCTTCTGGTGAAGAAATTGACATGTGGTGGTGCATGGATCCCTAGAATAGACTTCACCAGGATCAACCTTTGCTTATGCGCCAATTCCGCTGTTTGAATTCTTTCGAATAGTGATAGGATCAATTCAAAACACGATAACAATAACAATCTTATTAAAAAGACTTTTCTGGGGTGTATTTAGTAATACACATATATTCCCTCCGTCTTGTCCGTCCGCTTTCAAGGGTTTCATTTTTTCATTTTGAGCGTCTGTCTTCAAATGTCTCATTTCTTTTTTTATACATATGGAGCACATACACATCCACTAATACAACTAAAAAAATAGGACCCACCCTCAACTAATACAACTACCTCCGTCCGCCCACAAGGTGTACATTTGTTTTTTTCACGTGGATTAAGGAGTACTATTATTTAATGTGTAGTTGATAGTTGTATTAGTAGGGTGTATGAGTCCCATATATTTATTGTATTAGTAATGTGTGTGGGTCCCATGTGTTTAAAAAGAGAAATGTAGACCTTTAGTGCGGAAGCCCAAAATGGCAAAATGTCCACCTTTCCAGCGGACGGAGGGAGTAGTATTTTTTAGGTAGTAAAAAAGTAGTAAAAAGTATTGATATCTGTGTGAAAAATGTGTGACAAATTTGAAATTAAAGTAACTTTTGAAATTGTTGAATAAAGTGGTATTTGTCATTTTTGGTTGTGCCCCCAAATTGTGTGACATCCAAATGTGGAAAGGTGCCTGAAATTGTGGGACAAAAGGAGTACATTTTATTATCAATTTCAAATAATTTTATTTAGTTTTTCTCTTAACCTACCCATTTATCTTTTGCTTTTGTTACATTATTATATACTCCCTCTATCTCGCCCAAAGGGTTGTTTTTGCTTTTTGACACATAAATTAAGGAATATTATTATTTAATGTGTAGTGGGTAGTTGTATTAGTAGGGTTATGAGCTCTATATTTTAATTGTATTAAATGGACTGTGTGGATCTCATGTGTGTAAAAAAGAAAATATGGTCTTTGGGTGGGACGATCAAAATAGCAAAAAATGAACCTTTGGATGTGACGGAGAGAGTATATATTAAAATAAAAAGATTCTTAATCTCCGTGAGATCCTAATTATAAACAACGAAGATTTATGAAACGTAAATGAAATATGATGGATACATTATATTGATTCGAGCCAGTGTTCAAATTCCGAGAAAGAAAGGGAGAAACAGGGGGAAGAAAGCCTGAAGTCTCCTTCAGCAAACGAGAAGATTTCCTAATTTATGTGTCATTTGTGTTGGGCTTTTCATTAACACAATGGCCTTCCTGTTGGACTGCTACTCTCTTGGGCCGAGTGTAATATTTAGAGTTAAAAGTTTATTTTGTCTCATAATTATTTAAAATTTTAGATTTTATCCCAAAAAATATATTTGTATCGATTTTGTTTCATAACTATAAGTTTTCTTTCAATTTTGCCCATTTTTTATCGGAACCCCCAATTATCGCAGGATATTGGTCACGTGCATTGCACGTGACTGATGAATTTGGGGGTTCCGGTTAAAATCTAGGGTTCCGGCGAAAATTGGGCAAAATTAAAAGAAAACTAATAGTTATGGGACAAAATCGATACAAATATCTTTATTGGAACAAAATTTAAAGTTTAAAAAGTTATGGGATAAAAAAAACTTTTAACTTTTGGGTTAATTTCTAAAAAATTCACCACCTTATTGAGGGATTTTTAAATCTATCACGACCTTTTATTTTTGTCAGTTCAATACACGATTTATTTAATATTTTCAATTCTTTCACGAACTTTTATTTTTGTCAATTTAATACGCGATCTATTTTATTATTTTCAATTATATCACAACTTTTATTTTTTGCTATTTGATAACCACTTATTTTATATTTTTCAATTCAATTAAATTCATTATTATTATTATTATTATTATTATTATTATTATTATTATTATTATTATTATTATTATTATTATTATTATTATTATTATTACAAAAGTAGAACTATGTAGTTATTAATTAATGGAATTAATACTCCATCCAATTTTTTTTATTTCAAATTTCAATTAGTTACTAATTAATTTCCTTTGCCATAAAATTTTAATTTTCAATAATTTTATTTATATTATTTTTTTATTAGAGTTGTGGATTTACTATATAATAATAGTGATAAGTTCGAACAAAAGTAATAATAATAATAATAATAATAGTAATAATAATAAAATTTTATTCGTTATGGTTAAAAATAATTTTACATAAAGGTCGACAAACTAAGATAAATTTTTAATCGAATGTTAATTTACTATAACAGCGATATAGAAAAAAAAATCTTATGAAAAATAAGTGATCGACTTGTGTGTTTTAATTAAATTTTAAATAACTTTTATTAATAATAATAACACTATAATAATAATAATGAATTTAATTGAATTTAAAATATAAAATAAGTGGGGTACGAAATTGCAAAAATAAAAGTTGTGATAAAATTAAAAATATTAAATAGATCACGTATTGAATTGACAAAAATAAAAGGTTGGATAAAATTGAAAATATTAAATAGATTGTGTATTGAATTGACAAAAATAAAAGGTCGTGATAGATTTGAAAATTCCCAATAAGGTAATGAATTTTTTTGGAATTAACCCAAGAGTTAAATATTTTTTTTGTCCCATAACTTTTTAAACTTAAAATTTTATCCCCAAAAAGATATTTGTATCGATTTTGTCCCATAACTATGAGTTTTCTTTCAATTTTGCTCAATTGTTGCCGGAACCCCCAAATTCATCAGTCACGTGCAACACACGTGACCAATATTTGGCAAAAATTGAGAGTTCCGACAAAAATTGGGCAAAATTTAAAGAAAACTCATAGTTATGGGACAAAATCGATACAAATATCTTTTTTGGAAAAAAATCTAAAGTTTTAAATAGTTGTGGGACAAAATAAACTTTTAACTCTAATATTTATGAGGCCACTTTTTAGTGAGATGTGTATACTCCCTCCGTCCCGGCTTAAGAGGGTCATTTGCATTTTTGCACATAGATTAAGGAGTATTATTATTTAATGTGTAATGCGTAGTTGTATTAGTGAGAGCGTGGGTCCATATTTTAATTGTATTAGAGGGGCTGTATGGGTCACATGTGTCTAAAAAAGGAAATGAGACTCTTTGGATGGGACAACTAAAATGAAAAAATGACCCTCTTAGCCTGGGACGGAGGGAGTATATGAGACGAACAAATGTTTATTATTTCCTCCGTCCTGGGTATTTTAATTCATTTCTAATATATAATGTAAAAAAATATGAATAAATTTGTAATTAAAAAAAAAGTAAAAAAAGTTGTTAGGATTAATGATTAATAAAGTATAAAAGTAGGTAATAAAATATTATACTCACTCCGTCCGCCCGAAATAGGGTATTTTACTTTTGTGCACATTGATTAAGGATTATTATTATTTAATATGTTGTGGGTAGTTGTATTAGTGGGAGTGTGGACCCATATATTAGTTGTATTAGTGGGTGTGTGTAGGTCCCATGTGTGAAAAAAGAAAATGACCCTCTTTGAAGCGGACGACCAAAATAGAAAAAATACCTTCTTTTGAGCGCATGAAGGGAGTATATTTTTACCATTAATGGAATGAGTAAAAATACATGGGACAACCCAAAATAGAAAGTGAGTAAATATACGTGGGATGGAGGGAGTAGTATTTAAAGTGTGTATGTAATAAATTATACTCCTTCGTCTGCCGGCATGGAACACATTTTGCCATATCCGCACCAAATAGCCTAATTTTCCTTTATACATATATGGGACTTGTAGTGTGTCTAAAAAGTGGGCCTTTCACCTATTTAAACATTGGGCCTGTAAGCTCAATGCTTTATGGTGACTCCGCCAAACTCCCTGTTAGGGACAGAAGAGTATCCGTCTGCCTATGCCAAGTGGCCCACTTGGTCCACTTGTCTTGGATACGCAAATCTGCTGCGAGATACAGACGCGTAGGGGGTATCCTAGATTATAATCACTTGAGGCTAAAGTACATTTAATACTCATACTGTACACGATAATTTATCAATTCACCCAGATACGGGTGATGTCAGATTATCCAATATAAAACGAGAAAACTCCATGGCAATGAATCAACCCTTCCACCCCCATAAAAAAAGGAATGAAAACGCCAAGGGGGCAAATCTTGGTTTTTCAGTTTTAGTTAGATTAACATTGCTCTTCCCCGCCTTAATCCATCGTTAGGAAGAGATTAAAATCTGACGAATGACATTTGGCGCCGTCTGTGGGAATCGACACGCAGCTGACTGCTTTGCCCAAGGCCACCAACGGCTGGAACCTTTGAATCCGTCTCCATCTTATCGTATACTCGAGGATGGATGAACAAGATGAAGCCCTTCATAGTAGGGCCGATGCGGTCGCCAGCCAGCGCCGTCAGGGAGACCCCAACCTCCCTCGGACCGTGGAAAAGGAAGTTCCGCCACGAGACTCAGACTTGGAAGAAGGTGATCCGCAGGCAAATTTTAGACGAAAAACTTCGATCTTCTCCGACAGATGAAGGGAAATCGAGCAACGACTGCCAGTCGGAGGCTCAGTTTTAGCCCCGATGAAAACTCGGCCAAATAGGAGAACGAGAGGAGATATGAACGAACTCCGCCCAGAAAGTCGGTACATGAGCGAATTACACAAAAGGATGCGCCCAAGGAGCAAAAAAGGCCTAGAGGATGGTAGACGAAGGACGCCAATGTAGGAGAACGGCGTCTCAAGATAATATTCACCCCAGATAATATCTCATCCGATAAAAGAGATAACACATCACGAGGAAAAGTCATGCGGTTGATCGCATCAAAAGCGTGTTGAACCCTAAAGATAGCTCTTCCTCGGCCGGTCGAAGTAGGGCTGCCGAGAATACATGGTAAGAGCCACAACAATGGCAAAACATAAAAGGGAGAGAAGGAGAGATAGAGTACGCCAGGATGAGACTCACCAGACTCAGGAGCCCGAAAAACACATAGTACGGGGAGATAATTTCCTTGAGAATCGCGGCACTCAAAACTCCTCACCCAAAACCTTTGGCGCCTCCAATGTTGTCCACCAATAGAATTCCTACCAAAGATGGGACGGACACCTCTCTGCACCTGTAAGTAATAATGGCCATGGCAACTGGGATCACGAACTTAACGGTGGACATAGTCAATATCCCGAGCTGAAGGAGAAGGACACCCGTTCTCGTGGAGCAACACCAACAGCCCAATTAAATTTGCCCAAGCCGAAGGAATTATTTGCATTGGGGCCAAAACCCAATTAATCAGCACCCGACCCGGGCGCTCGCATTGACTAGGCGTGATAAATTCAACTCCAGGGTAGCTGTACAAGGAAAATACTCCATCAACATCCTCACCCCGCATGCTGGTCGGATAGCCCCTCAAGGTGGAGTCAGTCATGGCACATCCTCGGCTAGAAGGACGACTTGTGCTATTAGGGCCAGCTGAATCCTCCAAGTTGACGAAATATGGAGAAGCCCGACCTTCTGTCTTTGGTACCACTTGCCGCTGAGAATAACCCTCATCACGGAAAGTAGCCTCACGGGGAGTCTCGTAACGCGGTGGAGGGGGAACTGAGCGACGCCCGCTCCGCGTCACCGGTACGGTGGGAGGAACCCTAGCAACACTGACCTCCTCATCCTCTTCGGAACTGAGAAACTCTTGGGAGGATCGTGAATCCACCACCGAGAGAGGAAGAGAAAGAACAACCAGAGAAAGAAACAGAAATACAAGTAGCATAGAAGATGGAACAATCGCCATTCCTAGATCAATAAGCTCAATAAGAAAGAAGGAGGTGCGAAGAGATGAAAAGTGCAAGTGTGGAATTGTAATACGACTAAAACCCCTTTTATAGGAGGGAGCGATGAGGAAATGAAGTGGGGGCCCAATAACTGCCCCACTCTCTGCCCCACCCCTTGGAATTCGAAGAGTTCGCGTACAGGTTTAATTGTGTACCGTCCGATCAAGATATATGAGCAGAATCAGGATAAGGAGATCGTGGGATGACGATGTTGATATGACAGTTCAAGAAGAAAAGTGGCGGCGAAGATATGGGGGTGTTGAGAGTTGAATTTCACGCATTTTATATATGCCCATTACACCGTTTTGCTTAAGAAAGTTATTATTTTTGCATGGAATTGTGTACATTTAAGTATTTACATGATTTTGATGCTACTCAGTTGTTTTGTTGAGTTTTGAAGGGTAAAACATGATCAAAAGTTCAAAGTTGGAATGAAGAGTGAAAGTGTGAAGGAATGCTGAAAAACGCACGTCCATTTTGCATAATTTTTCTGTATTCTTATAGAAGTCCAAATTGATCATGTGATATATGGTTGGAAATCCACAGAAGAGAGGGTCATTTTGACGTAAAGAACACCCCAATTGAATTGCAAACGAGAAAGTTATGATTAAAGTGCTAATATCGCACATGCTGTACCGAGCAGCAACTTTGCATGACTTTTTACATATTCAAATGTTGGATTTTCTGAGATTTATTTATATGGATAAAAATACAAGAAAGTGAGGAATGCATGAGAGTAAAAATCACTCAATCCTGAGTTCGTATGAGGAAGTTATGCTCAAAACGGTGAGATCGCGCATTGCAGTCTCTGCAGCTCGGCGGGTAGCTCGCGGCGAGCGGAACTTCCACGTGGCCAAAAGCTGCCAAGTTGGAGTCCCCTGGAGCCTAAACGATGTCCTCGTTTCACCCATATACCTCTCGGATACATTTAGGCCCAGCTCGGCACGAGCTAGGTGCCGAGCAGCCCAAAATCAGGCCCAGACGAAGCCTGTTTGTTACAGCACTGTATTTATACACTTCAGGTCGCGTTTTGAGGCAGTTTTGATCGCGAAATCAGCCCTGCAACATCCAAGAAACAATTAGGGAGATCAAGACACAAATTGGAGAGAACCCATCCATAATTTATCATCAATCCATACCTCCACCACCTTCATATCAGATTAACAACTTGATTTCATCATCCATCCACTTTCAAGAGGGTTCCAAGTGCTAATCAAGGGAGATAAGATGATCGGAGAGACGGAGAAGGGACGTAGACTTTCGCTTACGCTAGGGTTTCGTGTTTCTCATCTTTTCTTTCCTTTTATCTTGATTTTTGATATGAATTGCATAGCCATGAGTGTTGATTGTAACCTCATGGGCTAATTTTATAAACAGTTCTAAGGTTTGATGGATTGATTTAATTGATTTGGGGATTTAGACCAAAGATTGGGATTTTATGCAGTTGACCTTTTGATTTTACTTATTTTATTAAGACTTGTTAATCTTCTTCGTAACGTCTTCATAATATATTCATGACATCCGCTATAATGCTTGGATTATTGTGTTAGCTTGTGTGCGTTCATGATTGGTATTGTCTATCTGTTAGGGATTAGCGTAGCTCCGCTATAAGCACTTTAATTTCATGAACTGGTAAATTAAATACTTGATTAGTTTAGTGGAACAATGCAATTAGATAATCAAGTAGGAAACGAATAGAACCTTGTAGTAATTCCAGAAAATATCTTGTTAGTCGGGCTTACCATCCGGAGGTATTGTTGCTTGCTTTGATTAGTATCTAGGAATAAGGCCTGGTAATATTTGCGCACCTTAGGATTCAAACTAGATTATACTGTTAGCTTAGAATCGAATCTATTCGGTGGGATAATAGGGATATGTGGTGTATTTTCAGTGAAACTGAATGAATGAACAATTGTAAGTCTAATAACCCAAATTAATTTGTCAAAACCTGATACCTTAGAACTGCCGTTCATCTCTTGGTTGAAACTTGATTTATTTTATTATTGCATTTAATTTATTTAGTTATTTATTATTCTGTTAATTTGATAATTAATTCATAAAATAACTTTGAAAATCGGTTACGCAATTCTGATTAATTAGTAATTCATAGTAAAATAGACAATTAGCTGTCTCAGTGGGATCGATAATTTAACTTGGGTGCTTGCTGCTACAATTGATATCCTTATACTTGAGGATTAAATTATAGTGCACAGAAAAAGCCTATCAAGTTTATGGCGCCGTTATGCCGGGGACAGTTTTAATTGTTTAATTTTCTTTTATTACTTATTTAATTAGAATATTTTGTTGAGATTTAATTATTTTTAACTTGAATTTTTCTTGAGTTGCATGCTTACTAGATCGAAGACAAATTTGAAAGATCTTAAATTTGATCCGGAGATAGAAGCTTCTACAAGGAAAAGAAGAGGAACAACAAAGAATCTCAAAGAACCCTCCACAGCTGCTAAGGTACCTCTTCCGAAGAAGAAAATAGAGACAGTGGATCCTAAAGCAGTTGTAGAGGAGGACACAGAGCAGATAGAAAATCAGGTTAACCCAGAAAAGGCTGAATCAGAATCAGAAACAGCAAGTATGGGAGATAAAACTGATGAGGATGACATCATCATCTGAGAGACATTCAAGTCCACCAATCTAGGAGGATCAGGCGTAGTTGGAGCCATTCAAGCTGATAAAGTGAATGACATGAGGCCAGCCCTGATTAATATGGTAGAGAGAAACCCCTTTGCCGGAGGCATTTTTGATGTGCCATACAGCCATCTTTTAACAGCTACATGGATACAGTGAAAGCTGCTGATGCTACTAATGATAGATGGAAGATGAGGCTTTTTTTAAGTTTTCATTGGTTGATAAGGCAATAGAGTGGTATGATAAGTTGAAGGGAGATAGTTGTTCAAACTGGACTGAGTTGCAGCAGTTGTTTGTGGATCGATTTATGCCACCGGGTAAGGTTCTATTACTGAAACAGGAGATCAATCAATTCAAGCAGATAAGAGATGAATCGTTTGGAGAGGCTTGGGAAAGATTCACTGATACGCTGAGGAGATGCCCACAACATGGATTCAAGAAGTCTGAGCTTATCAGTGTTTTCTACAATGGCCTTGACAATGAAGCAAGAGTGTTGGTTGATGCTTCTGCTGGAGGAACAATCTTTGGCAAAACGTCCAATGTCGTGGAAAAACTATTTGATGAAATCTCTATAAACTCTATAGATTGGCCTACTGAGAGGGTCCGAGGGACGTATATACTTGGTAAAGTTGCTCAAGTTGAACAGAAATTTTCTGAAGCTGATAGAAATGATAAGGTTGTCGCTCAATTGGAACATATGAACAAAAACACCTACTTACTCTGATATCAGGTAATAAAGGGGGAGGCAACCAAGAGCCTACTAGTGATGATGTGGTGATGAACCTTCAAGAGGTCGAGAATGCTAATTGGGCTATGGGGCAGAGTCTTCAAGGTTCGAGAGCTCCTCTGAATTGGCAAGGAAATAGGTACCCTCAATGAAATTCCAACCAGATGAATAACCAAGAAGGAGGTCCCAACAATCAAGAAGGATGGTAGAATCAGCAGAGGCATGAGAACTTTGCTTATTCAATTCCAAATAATGCAATTCCATATCCTCTAAATTTTTATCATGGAGCCAAAACTGAAGAAGGAAAGCCGAGTATTGATGATGTATTGGCTAAATACATGCAGAAGAATGATGCTGCCATCAACAAGATCAATAACTGCATATTGCTCATGGATTCGAACATGACAAAACAGAATGAGGAAGTGAACAAGCAGTTGCAGAGTCTGACATACTCAATGGGGCAGATCTCTACCATGGTGAACCAACAGCAACAACACTTTCAGAAAGGAAAATTTCCTTCAGATACCGAAATCAACCCGAAAGAGTGCAAATCCGATCACTTTGAGGTCAGGGAAGCAGTGTAGTCAAGAACTGATGCAATACATGACAGAAATGAGAAAGTGTGGAATATAAGAAGAGAAAGGTGAACTTAGCCTCAATTTTGGTACAAATTGATAAGAGTAAGCGTACTCTATCATTGTATGTAGACGTGGTGACCAAGTGCAAAATTTATATATTGAACCCAAGGGAGAAAGTGATGTATCCGTATTCGAAAGATGTTTCACTCTAGAAGGACTAATCAATAAAAGGATTGTTAATTACACTACAACCTATCAAGTATGAAAGCAATTAAAGATAGAAAATGTACATATGAGATGGATGATGGGTGAAGGTGAGCAATCTAAGAAGTATGCAAGGCTTAACCACAATCAAAATTAAGACATCACCTAGACATGCAAGTTTCTAATGGCAAAAATCATTGAAAATGGAATATAAGCAATCACATATGTTCCCCTAATCCTTATGGCCAAGGCAATTAGGTTCTAAACTCATTACAAGTTGTAAGCACAACAGATTGTTCCTTACTCTCAATTCCCTCAAGGGTACTATGATTATAAGATTGGTTCTTCTCACTTAATTAATAACCTAATTAAATCCATTAACTAAGTGTTATCTCATGAATGTCCCAAGCACAAGAAGGGTATGACTTACCTCTCCCTACACTAACATACATGATCATATAATAAAATGATTCAATTAAAACCCTAGACATAATATTGGAATGACCATCCTAACACTATGAATAGAGAATTTAACCACACAATTCATAACATGAATCAAGTAATCATAAATCATGAGATAAATTCCAAAATCAATTAAACTAAACCATTAAAAATCCTACATATCTAGAATAGTCTCAATCCATCATGTGGCTAGCCTCACATGAGGACTAGCCACTACAATTCATTGCAAAAATAATACAATCTATGGCTTGCTCCATTTGAGCTAAATAATGAAGAAAATAACAAATCAAATGTTGATGGACTTCCCTTTTGAAGTTATCCTTATCTTCCTTCAACATGCTCCAATCTTCACTCTTTGATGTTCTTCCCTTCTTAGATTGGTGGATTAGTGGAATGGATGATGGATGGATGGAGAGGAGTGTGTGTGAAAATGGGAGGTGTAGCCTCCAAGTGGAGGATGGAATGGGTGTTGGATGGATGAATGGAGGATGAATGAATGGATGGAGGATGGATGGATGGATGAATGGAGGATGGATGGTGTTTGAGAGCAGCTCCCCTTGATCTGTTTTGTCCTACCTATACCTCTGGTAGGCTACCTCCTGTGCCATGCCTCCATATCCTATCCTCAGAGAAGATACGTCTTCAGCCAAGCGCTCAAGATTTGCTGCTCTCCCCCTTCTTTCACCCGCTCTGGAGCTTTCTCCTCTCTCTACATTCTTTTCTTCGTCCTCACTACTTGTCTGATCCACTTCCTCATACGAACCAACCAACTCTACTTCATACTCAAGCTCTTTATCATCCACATATTCTGTGCGTGGCACCTGTCTGGCACAAATATCACGGAGGTGTGCGGATTTGAACTCTCTAATTGCTTGTTTGTGTCTTGAGGATACCAAGCACAAATTTTCCTCATCTCTGTCCGGATGAATGCTTGTTAACCCCACATTTGGTAGAGGGAAGTACTTTCCCATGGGAAACACATATATGTACTTCTCTGCCAACTCCTCGATAACTCTCATGCTCTTCATAGCAGTTACACCCAAATTGGTTACATTGTTTGCCTATTTTTGTGCACTCACGAGCAAGAATACTCGATCGTTGTAGTAGTATATCCCAAGAAAAATTATCAATCCAATAAGGAGTTATGTTCGGACTAGCAAAATACGTGAGCTCATGTTCATGTTGTTTTTGTAAAGATGATCGGGGGTTTTGAGATGATTAACAACTAAAGCAAGTAACAAGTAAATAAGAATAACAAATAAGAGAAATGACAATTATGGAAAATGGGTGCTAAAGTTCAAGTATGGAAAAACATGGGATTAGAAACATCCAAGCATACTCGATTCATATTATCATGCAAAAGGAATTCAACTCAATTGATGTAGACTAAGGGTGATCACGATAGTATCCTAAGCTCCCTTTCGGGTTACAAAGGTTGTTGATCCATTTTAGACTCCCAAAAGCACTCAAGATCAAAGCCTAACATTAACCCCTTCCATCTAGGTACTAGTTAGATTAAACTCTCCCTTTTTATGTACTAAGGCCAACGAATGGATTGGTTCCCCTCATTGAATTCAAATATCCTTTCGGTCAAACCCAAACTCAATGTCTATTCATGCCTTCCTAATACTATAGAGGGTCGTTTCCATCTCACTCCAAGCAATACATACATGAACATCATGATAGCATTTAATTACCACAAATTATCCATTGATCAACAATCCATTAAACCAATAAACATTCATGAATAACAAACCATGCCATCACAACATCAAGACAATTAAACTCCATGAATAGAAATCAACATCAATTAAATCAAAAACCAATTTAATCCACATGATAATATAAATCTAATATGCTCTTCATATTCCTAATCCCACTAGAGGGATTAGCATAACATGATAAAAGTAATAAAACAAATAAATGATTCATTACAAATACCCATAGTCTTAGATCTAAAGAAATACAAAATGAATGGATTCTTCCCTATCAATTTCTTGAAGAGAATCTTCTATTCTTCTTGATCTCCACCTCTAGCTCTTGATTTTGAAGTCTTTAGCACCAAAAAAATGGAAGATATGATGGGTGGATGAAGATGGATAAAGATGGATGAAGATGATGGTGGAAAATAGAAGAAATGGTGTGTGATGTGTGTGTAGATGATAGGATTTCAGATCTGATCCACAAAATATTGAAATGGGGTCTATTTATACCCCATGTGGGCCTTCTAGGAGATTCCAGCACTTTCTGCATTTTTGCACCAACACGGCTTGAGCTCCGCCGCACGACCCGTGTTCTAACACAGCGCACGACTCGTGCGCAGCACACGGCCACAGGGGTGGCCGTGTTGTGTTTTCTGACATTCGCGCATGGCTTTCTCGACAGGCCCGTGCGCGGTGCACGGGCCGTGTTTCTGTACTCAGTACGGGGCGTGTTCGGTACTCGGCTACAGGCGTGGCCGAGTTGGTGTTTCGAGTGTCAGTGCACGGCCACTTCTTACAGGGCCGTGCGCTGTACACGGCCCGTGTTCTTGCTGTCCTACTTTCTCTTTTTACTGTTTTGGCTCGTTCTCCCTCGTTTCAACTCCGGATTGAGATCCGCTTTTTCCTACATTTCAATAATACGGATAAAAAAATACGAATAAAATAATACGAAAACACATATAAAAAGACACTAAAATGTAGGTGAAAATAACTCTAATCATCCATCCAAAGGAACCATCCCAGTCAGATCCACGCGCAACCCTCTTGCTAGGATTGGGACCAACCCACCGACAGTCACACTCTGAGCTTTTTTCCATGTGGTCGCTCTCTCCAGCTTGGGAATGATGTAGGAAGCTATGCTAAAGCAGCTTTTCTTGATCAAACAGTGGAGTACGAATAGCTCCCTCTCTCCCACACATGAGCCCTCATGCCTAGCAAAGATCGAGTGGGCTAGAAACTTCTCCACATATCAGATAACAGGGTTCCTGATGCTAGCTGCTTTTGACATTGATGGATTGTACTTCAGTTGACCCTTTTTTTCTCCCCTGTTTGTCAGTGAATGCCAGAGAACTTGCTTTTCCACTTTTGTCAATGTCCTATATCCTCTCTCTGACTCCATCGCAGGGCATCCTATATTTCTATTTACATCCTCAGTCTTCATGGAAAAAGGTTGATTCTTCAGTCTGAACTTTATTCTCTGAGGGTATGCTCCCCTCCCAAAGTTTGTAACTTCTAGAGTCGTGAGGAATTCTAGTGTCAATCCAAGGTATGTCTCTGGGTAGCTCCTCAGAAAATCTCCCAATCCTATATCATCAAACAATCCATCCACATCATTAATTATCCCCATTATCTCCATCGCCCTTAGATCGATCTACCTTGTCCTTCAGACCGTGAGTGACAGTCTCTTCCATAATTGGCACTTATTGTACCATTCATCCTCTTGGAATCTTACCCCAAAATTGTCTGGGTGGCACTCATTCTCACGTAAGAAGGCAGTAATGTTGTTGAATTTTACATTATTAATATGTCCATCTTCATCTCTTTCTTACCTTTGGACGGGGGCTCTAACTTGAGGCACTTGTGCAGGCTCCTGTGGTTGGGCACGTGGTTGATTACGTCCCCCACCACGTCCACCTCTTTTTGCACCTGCACTTGCACTTGCCCCTACTCTTTCTCTTGTTCGTGCCTATACAAAATTCAACACTTATCACTTTGCACGAAAATATGCAATATCTAACTTAAGCTCATGGATTCAACTTTCATGTTCACATTCAAATAGAACTTGGTTCATCATTTTCATAATCAAAAGATAACATATCACTCATGAAAAACTCACTCCATATAAGAAATATGCCATCTTTCAATTAAATTCCTTCAAAATCAACCACAAAGTTCTTGTCTCAAGCATTAAACATGAAAAGGTCCAAATCATGCATCTATATGCCCAATTCCATTCAACACTTTGAATCATGCTCAATTTTCGCAAGAATTACTACTCCACATAGTATCAATAAACATGCCAAGTTTCAAAGCCAAATTTAACCAAAATTTTCTCATGGGCATTTTATCAAACACTTAGTGGGCATAGTTTTTCACTTCAAAGATTTTCAAGCATTTCATGAGTAATCAACCCCAAATTATCATAGAGCCAACAAGATATGAAGACTTATCCAACACATGCATTGTCCCATTACTAAACAATACCCAATTTCAAAAATTTCTACTCCATTTCACACTCAACCCTCAACATTCAACATATATCTCAATTTTCATGCTTCACAACTCAAAGAATGTGTGTTGAACACAATGAATTCCTACAAAGTATTACTCTTCAACAAAAATCATGCTTAAAGATCTAAGGAACAACAGTTTCTAACCCTAGCATAAGCCCTAGAATTGGAATTTCAAAAGAAATTGAGAAAGGAGGAGTGTACTTACCATAGAGACTTAATAAGTGAGTGGAATGAAGTGTTTCTTGCTTACTAACGCCGATGGTCGCCGTTTCACAGTGGGGGAGAAAGGGGGAGAAGGGAGACAGGAGTGTGTGAAGTGGGAAATAGAAAAGGGGATCGAATTTTTAAACTTATGCATTGCAGAAAATTCGATCGAGTTTTTAAAAATTCGGTCGAATTTCTCTGTCAAATCCCAGTTCGACTTCCGGTTCATGCAGAAAATTCGACCGAGTTTTTAAGCAGGGGGTCGAATTTTCTGCCAAATTCAATTTTCCTATTTTTCAACTCAATAAGCACAAAACAATCAATCATCATTCATCACAGGTGCATTCTAATCACAAAACAATGATAGTATCAATCAATCAATACTCACATGGATTCAACACATCACAATCAACACAAAACAATAAATAACCAAAAGCATGCACATTCTAGTAGAATCAACCATCAAACATATACGAGTTACACTACGACGCATCACCCCAAACTTAAATCTTGACAAGAGGAAAGAATTAAGTTTGTGAAAGTAGTGAAACTTATCCTTGACGCATCCAACGTAGCGCTTCTCGTAATCCATTCTTCATTCCTTCCACTAGAGTGTTAGCCTACACCACCAAAACACAAACCAAACATGAAAACAACAACAAAAGAAAATCCTACTCTACTACAAATCAAAATGAGTTTAAGAGTGAAGGATATCCACATACACTATCTCCTTTTGAGAAGGAGATAGGTAATGTTTAACCCGATGCCCATTAACTACAAACTTATCATTTGGCCCTTTGAGTTTCAATGTATGTCCTCCGATGACCTCCAACACCTCAAATGGGCCCATCCATTTCGACTTTAGCTTTCTCGGAAACAACTTCAATCTAGAATTGAACAATAGCACTTTATCCCCGGGGGAAAATGTTTTCTCTTTCAATTTGGCATCGTGCCATTTTTTCACCTTCTCTTTATAAATGGTGGAGTTTTCGTATGCTCTTTCACGAAATTCTTCCAACTCCACCATTTTTTTACAACCTTTCTTGTCCGGCCTCCCCTTCATTCATGTTGAGCCTCTTGATTGCCCATAATGCCCGATGCTCCAACTCAACAGGGAGGTGACAAGCCTTTCCATACACCAACTGGTATGGAGAAACACCAAGAATAGTTTTGAAAGCCGTCATATATGCCCATAAGGCATCATCAAGCTTTTCCGCCCAATCTTTTCTTCCCCTATTTATCGTCTTTTCCAACACTAACTTGATTTGGTGGTTTGAGACTTCTGCCAAACCATTTGCTTGGGGGTGGTAGGAAGTGGCAATCCGGTGTTTAACTCCGTATTTCTTCAAGAGTCCCTCCATCAATTTGTTCACGAAGTGTGAACCTCCATCACTTACCAAAGCTCTTGGGACTCCAAATCGACTAAAGATGTTCTTTTTCAAGATTTTTTGCACCACAAATGCATCATTAGTCTTGGTGGGGATCGCTTCCACCCACTTGGACACATAGTCCACTGCCAAAAATATGTATAGATACCCTTGAGACGAAGGAAATGGGCCATGAAATCAATGCCCCACACATAAAAAATTTCCATTTCAATTCTCAATCCCATGGGCATTTCATCCCTTTTTCCTATTCCTCCGACTCTTTGACACCTATCACAACTTTCCACAAATTTCTTGGCATCTCCAAACAAGGTGGGCCAAACAAAACCCGATTGAAGAACTTTTGCTCCCGTCTTGTGATGGCTAAAGTGCCCACCACAAGGGATGAATGGCAAAGCTCAAAAATCCCCTCAATTTCTTCATTGGCGACACAACTTCTAATGACTCCATCCGCACAAATTTTGAATAAGAAAGGCTCATCCCACACATACTTCTTCACCTCAACATAGAATCTCTTCACTTTGTACTCATTAAGAAGTGTGGGTTTAATTCCGCATGCAAGATAGTTGACATAGTCGGCGCACCAAGGAGACGAGTTTATCATGAAAGCACATACTTGTTCAACCTCCACCTTAAGGATCTCCTCGTCCGGGAACACATCACTAATTGGAGTCAAATCTTCATCCCCCTCTTCTCTTTCTAGCCTAGATAAGTGATCGGCTATCACATTTTCAACCCCTTTCTTGTCTTTGATCTCCACATCGAACTCTTGTAGAAGCAATACCCACCGAATCAATCTTGGCTTCGCGTCCTTTTTGTTCATTAGATACTTGATGGCCGCATGATCCGTGAATACTATTATTCATGTGCCAACTAGGTAGGGGCAAAACTTCTCAAAGGCATAGACAACCGCTAAAAACTCCTTTTCGGTGGTTGTATAGTTGATTTGGCATAAATTCAACGTTTTGGAAGCATAATAAATAGCTCTAAACTTTTTCTCCTTTGTTTGCCCAAGTGCAACCCCGATGGCTTGATCACTCGCATCGCAATGCAACTCAAAGTGCATACTCCAATCCGGAGCTAAAAGTATGGGGGATGAGATTAAAGCTTCCTTAAGTACCTGAAAAGAAGCAATACACTCTTCATCAAACTTAAATGTACTCTCTTTTTCAAGAAGCTTACAGAGAGGTTTGGTAATTTTAGAAAAATCTTTAATAAAGCGGCGATAGAAGCCCGCATGGCCTAAGAACGATCTAACTCCTTTCTCACTAGTAGGAGGAGAAAGACGTTCTATGGCTATGACCTTTGCTCTATCAACCCTCAAACCATGCTCCGATATGTGGTGCCTGTTGAGAGTGGAATTTCACGTATTTTAGGTCTCACATTACACCGTTTTTGATAGAATGTGGCCATGATTTTGGGTAGAATTGAGTGATTTTCATATCTTGCATAATTAAGATGCTACTAAGGTGTTTTGTTGAGTTTTGAAGGGTAAAACAAGATCAAAAGTTAAAAGTTGGAATGAAGAGTGAAAGTGTGAAGGAATGGTGAAAAAGACACGTCCACTTGAATAATTTTTCTGTGTTCGTGTAGAAGTCCAAATTGGTCATGTGATATATTTTTGGAAAGCCACGGAAGAGAGGATCGTTTTGGCGCAAAAATCACTCAAATTGGAGTCCGTATGAGGAAGTTATGTTCGAAACGGTGAGACTGCGCAGCTGCCAACGGGAATTTCCGAAAATTTCCGAAAATTAGCCAATTTTAGCTATTTCTTAGAGCACAATTCTTTCCTTATCTCATTCCCTTTCTTTGAGCACAATTCTTTCCTTATCTCATTCCCTTCTCACACCTATATATATCTCACATCATTATTCATAAGAGACACCACCCTCCACAAGGGGATTACCCCCTACCATCCATCATCTACCATCATCCATATCCATCCCATCATCCATCCACATCAAAGGGGGATTCAAGGGCTATTCAAGAGGAAGATCAGTCAATCGGAGAGACGGAGAAGGAATCTGAGACATCTCCAACACTAGGGTTTTTCTATTCCTTTCTTTAATTTTCTTTTGTCTTGATTTGTGGTATAAATTGCATAGCCATGAGTGTTGCTTGTAACCTCATAGGCTAATTTCTTATACAGTTTTAAGGTTTGATGGATTGACTTGATTGATTTGGGGATTTAGACCAAAGATTGGGATTTTATGTAGTTGAGCTTTTGATTTTACTTATTTTACTAAGACATGTTAATCTGCTTCGTAACGTCTTCATAATATATTCATGACATCCGCTATAATGCTTGGATTATTGTGTTAGCTTGTGTGCGTTCATGATTGGTATTGTCTATCTGTTAGGGATTAGAGTAGCTCCGCTATAAGCACTTTAATTTCATGAACTGGTTAATCAAATACTTGATTAGTTTAGTGGAACAATGCAATTAGACAATCAAGTAGGAAGTGAATAGAACCTTGTAGTAATTCCAGAAAATATCTTGTTAGTCGTGCTTACCATCCGGAGGTATTGTTGCTTGCTTTGATTAGTATCTAGGAATAAGG
This sequence comes from Pogostemon cablin, assembly GCA_023678885.1. Lineage (NCBI taxonomy): Eukaryota > Viridiplantae > Streptophyta > Magnoliopsida > Lamiales > Lamiaceae > Pogostemon > Pogostemon cablin. Next base: position 28,314,437 of record CM042969.1, on the reverse strand, counting down.
CTTGGTAATATTCACGCACCTTAGGATTTAAACTAGATTATACTGTTAGCTTTGAATCGGATCATATCCGATGGGAAAACAGGGTTATGCGGTGTATTTTCATTGAAACTGCATGAATGAACAATTAGAGGTCTAGAAACCCGAATTAATTGGTCTATACCTGATACCTTAGAACTGTTGATTTTCTCTTGAATTAATCTTAAATCTTTCTTCTGTGATTTATTTTATTAGTTATTTAATTTTCTGTTATTTAGATAATAATTAAATTCACAACTCCTGGATATCGGTTACTTGATTCTGATTAATTTAGTAATTTTAGGAAATAAATAATTAGCTGTCCTTTTGGGTTCGATAATTTAACTTGGGTGCTTACTGCTACAATTGATATCCTTACACTTGAGGATTAAATTATAGTGCGCAGAAAAAGCCTATCAGTGCCCAAGCACAATTCCATCTGTGACCATAAAATGACACTTTTCCCAGTTAAGTACGAGGTTTGTTTCCTCACAACGCTGCAACATAATAGACAAGTTAGTTAAGCACAAGTCATATGACGATCCATAGATGGAGAAATCATCCATAAAAACTTCCATGATGTTCTCAATTAATCCACCGAAAATGGCCATCATACAACGTTGAAACGTGGCCGGAGCATTGCACAAACCAAATGGCATCATCCTAAATGCAAATGTGCCATAGGGACAAGTGAATGTTGTTTTCTCTTGATCCTCCGGGGCTATTAGACTCACACACACATGCATTGAAGGTCATCATGTTATGATATTAAGGACAATCACTTATGTACCCCTAATCCCTATGGCCAAGGTAATTAGGTTCTCGACTCTTTTACAAGTTTAAATATCCTATGATCATAAGTTTGGTTCTCCTTACTAGTTCATCACTAATGTCCTATCATGAGGTTCTAAGCACTTGAAGGGTATGGCTTACCTCTCCTCACGCTAACTAGTCATCTCATGCAATCAATGATTCAATTAAACCACTAAGCATAATATTGGAATGGCCATCCTAACACTATGAATAGAGAATTTAACCACACAAATCATATATAAAATGAGAATAAGCATTCAAGATAGAAAATATTCATAACAATCATTTCTTCGAACACGTGGTGTGCAAAATCTACATTATCATTCACCAATCATATTACTAGCCTTACATGAGGACTAGCCACTACAAATCATAATAAAATCAATATTGTCCATGGCATGCTCCAATTGAGATAAATAATGAAGAAAACAACAAATCAAAGGTTGATGGACTTCCCTTTCAAAGTAGGCTTGATCTTCCTTCAACATGCTCCAATCTTCACTCCTTGATGTTCTTCCCTTCCTAGATTGGTGGATTAGTTGAAATGATGGATGAATTTGAGGAAATCAAGAGGAATTGATGGATGGAATGAAGAGGGATGAATGGGTGGTAGATGAATGGATGAATGGAGAGGAGGATGAATGGATGGAGGATGGATGAATGGAAGATGGATGGATGAATGGAGAGGAGGATGAATGGTGTGTGAGAGTAGCCCCCCAAATCTGTTCTAATGGAGGATTGGGAGGTTTTGGGTATTTATACCCATTGAAAAGCCCTAATTTCGCACTGCAGAATTTGACATTTTGCATGAAAATTTGACCGAGTTTTTAGAAATTAGGTCGAAATTTTCTTACAGAATGTGCAGCCTTCGATGCTCTGTTTTTGCCCGTTTTTTTCACAAAAATGCACAAAAATTCGACTGAATTTCTGAAAACTCGGTCGAATTTTTGTGACAGCTTCAGGATGCTTCACTGTTTTGGCTCATTCTCCCTCGTTTTAACTCCGAATCGAGATCCGTTTTTTCCTACATCTTCCTCTTCACTTCTAGAATCCATTTATATCTAAAAATTACAAAAATTCCACCAAAGTACAAATTCTCCAAATATTTACAAATATTGCGCAATCTAGGGAACTTAAACACTCAAACTAAGCATAATTGTATGGAACCATGCTATAATTGGACCCTAAATTCATGAGATTTCTATACTCATCAAAAGGTCCCTTGGCCACTAGTTATGCACCTGTTCAAGACAAGCCAGGATTGGGTGGTGACCAAATCCAGGCAAGTAGTGATCCTGCAAATCAGACAAAGCTTAAGGATGCAGTACAACCCCAACTCGATACAAGCTCACCTCCGGGGTTCCCTGTATTTCCAAATTCTGGAGTGAACCAATCTGATCAAGCCGTAGCTGATAAAAAATGGCAGCGAGCAAAGAGGTTGAGAGAAATGGAAGAGGTTTTCAAGAGAGACAGTTTGGGACTTCTAAAAACAAAGGTACCACTTCCGTTTCCTCAAAGGCAGATGTCGAAGAGCTTGGATGAGAAGTTCAGGAAATTTGCTAAAGTTATGAAGGATGTCCAAGTTACTATTCCATTTTCAGAGGCCTTGGATCAGATGCCACTTTATGCAAGGTTCATCAAGGAACTTATCTCAAGAAAAAGAAAGCTGAACAGAGTGTAGACAGTTAACCTGACAGAGAACTGTAGTTCTATTATACAGAGAAAGTTACCTGAGAAGCTGAAGGATCCTGGTAGCTTCATCATTCCTTGTGAGACAGGAAAAAGACTGTCTAGAAGGGCATTGTGTGATTTAGGAGCCATCATAAATTTGATGTCCTTATCAGTGTACAAGAAGCTTGGTTTGGGGGAGTTGAAACCCTCCTCTGCGGCCTTACAGTTAGCAGATAGGTCATTGACATACCCCGAGGGAGTGATTGAAGATGTGCTGGTAAAGGTATCAGATTTGATTTTTCCTGTGGACTTTCTAGTACTTGACATGGAGGATGAGAAGGATGGCGCGCCTCTTATCTTAGGGCGTCCATTTCTTGCTACTGGAAGAGCTCAAATAGATGTATTCAATGGAGAGTTGAAGCTTAGAGCCGATGAAAAGGAAGTGGTATTCTTATTGAATAAGGAGATGCAGTGGCCTACGACTCAGCAACAATGCAAGTCTCTGGAAGTAGTGGACACGAAGTGTGATGAGAACCTTACCTTGTCTGATGCAGAGTTTGAGAGTTTATCTAACGATGCAAGTATTGACTATCTTGAGAAGTTACTTGCATTAGGTGATGCCAGGAATGAACAGATAAATAAGACCACAACTGACATGGTGAATCGAGAGAAGTGTACCACTGTTGAAAAGGAGGTTCAGTCTGAGGAGAAGAGAGTTGAAGTAGTAGAGAGGGTCGACAAAGCAAGCAGATCTCTTACTTTTCCTATTACTAACTCTGATGTTATGTTTGAAAATATTTTGGTTGCAGGAAACTTGGATGATCCATATTTGAAGCCTCCGGACTTACCTCTGAATTTTTCTTCTTATATGGGTGTGGAATATTCTAACTGGTTTGATCCTTGTTTTGATACGCTGGATCTTGTAGCAGTGACAAAGAAAGGTGAGGTGGTTGTAGCTGCCAATGTTAGAGGAAGAAAGTACTTGAAGGTACGAATGCGAGGGGACTGTGCTCCAATTCAGTAGTTTGAGAAAGAGGTACTTTGTCGTGACTCTCCGATGTTAAACTTGAGTGCTTGTTGGGGGCCGACCCTCATATTTTATTTTCGTTATTGAGTCTGTGTCAATGTAGGAATTTTATTAGGTGTTGCTCGACTAAGGTATACACTTCTTTTCAAACTTATGCTCTCACTTTGTTTGATCTAAGTTTGGAGGGGATACGTGTATACTTGTGTCTTATTGCACCAAAGTAAAGTTTCTTCATTGTGTGGTGTGCTTGGATGGTTACTTTTTTGTGATTTTTCGATATTTTTAATTCATTTGATTATATTGAGAGGTCGATTTTTTATGACTGTCCAAGTGTGAGTCGTGTTTTGTTATTATTTGTCCTTTGTTGGTCCTAGCGTTAGTTTAGTCAAGTTATGGTTCTCTAAGATGATTTTCTGATTTTTCTTAGCACTTGATTATATGTGTGATTGTACTTGAGAAACAATTTGAGATTGTGCTTTGATATTGAGATGCTTGAAATTTGATTATGTGCAAGGAAGATTAGCTATGTAGCTTTATTAGTTTTGCTCGTTCATTCCTATAGCCATGTGAGATTTTGAGCCTTTTGAAATCATGACAAGTTGCATGATTCAGTTTATTCTTATGAGTGTCGTTCATACACACGTATTCTAGAACTTGGCTTTGTATCTTGCTTGAAGCTACGTGTTTGATTAAACAATAGGAAATGATCTTAGACCATCTTTTTTGTTTATTAGTCACTAGCCATATTATTATCCTACCTATTGAAATTATCTGTAGTCAACCCCTTTGAGCCTTTGAGCCTTATATGTTGGAAGCCTACGTGATTAGCCAATTGATCCCTTTTCTAGCCTTAAAAATTCCTACCTAGTAGAGAGTTGAAGGAGTCAATTTGGAGTCTTGTGAAGAAGAATAAAAGGAGAAGTAATTTGGAAGTTATGAGAATTTGTTGAAAAAAGAATGGTTAAATTATTGCATGAAGGGGTAGTGCCCGAAACTGGTACCCCATAAAAAAGGGTAGTGCCTGAAACTGGTACCCTTATTTGAAAGAAAATAGAAAAAGAGAAAAAAAAGAAGAAGAAAAAAAGAAAGAAAAAGGAAAAAAAATTCAAGTATGGATGTTGTGTTCAAAAATGAAGGAGGAATCAAGTTGCAAGATGAATTGAAGAGCATTGAAGAGGAAAGAAGGAAGTGAAGCTGTTTGTTGAAAAGCTGCAAGTCTTCTTTGATTCTCTACTAGTGATTGAGTTACTTTATCCATATATTTCATACCTTTACCAAAGAGCCAACATTACAACCTAATGCAAGACCTTTGTGATCCTATTGTTGAAATTATTCCTTTAGTCGAGAGTTGAGATGATTGCCAAGCTTATGGTTACGCATGTGTTTGAATTGATTATGAGTGTAAACACCATATCCTAAAGTGTATATCTCGCACTTGAGTGTTGAGCGTAAATACTACCCGTGAGAATGGGTGGAAGAGCATTCCGAATGAGTGAAATAGTGATTTGAATTGTATGTTCTTAGAAGGATGGTTATTTTGTATCTGAAGTATGATCTCTGAATTGTTATATTGTCTTGGATGTCTTCTGCTATTAAATTTCCTCTCAATTAATCTATTGGTTTTTAAGGTCGTTGCCTCGGGACGAGCAACAGGTAAGTTTAGGGGTTTGTTGAGAGTTGAATTTCACGCATTTTATATATGCCCATTACATCATTTTGCTAAGGAAAGTCATTATTTTTGCATAGAATTGTGTACATTTGAGTATTTACATGATTTTGATGCTATTAAGGTATTTTGTTGAGTTTTGAAGGGTAAAACATGATCAAAAGTTCAAAGTTGGAATGAAGAGTGAAAGTGTGAAGGAATACTGAAAAACGCACGTTCAATTTGCATAATTTTTCTATATTCTTGTAGAAGTCCAAATTGATCATGTGATATATGGTTGGAAATTCACTGAAGAGAAGGTCATTTTGACGTAAAGAACACCCTAATCGGATTCCAAACGAGAAAGTTATGATCAAAGTGCTAGCTGTACCAAGCAGCAATTTTTCATGACTTTTTACATATTCAAATGTTTGATTTTCTGAGAGTTCTTTATATGGATAAAAATCCAAGGAAGAGAGAAACGCATGAGAGCAAAAATCACTCAATTCCGAGTTTGTATGAGGAAGTTATGCTCAAAACGGTGAGATCGCGCATTGCAGTCTCTGCAGCTCGGCGGGTAGCGAGCGGCGAGCGGAACTTCCACGTGGCTAAAAGCTGCCGAGCTGGGGTCCCATGGAGCCTAAACAACGTCCTCGTTTCACCCATATGATGCTCGACTACATTTAGGCCCAGCTCGGCTCGAGCTAGGTGCCGAGCGGCACAAAATCGGGCCCAGACGAAGCCTGTTCGTTACAACACTGTATTTATACGCTTCAGGTCGCGTTTGAGGCAGTTTTGATCGTGAAATCAGCCCTGCAACATCCAAGAAACAATTAGGGAAATCAATACACAAATTGGAGAGAACCCATCCATAATTCATCATCAATTCACACCTCCACCACCTTCATATCAGATTAACAACCTGATTTCATCATCCATCCACTTTCAAGAGGGTTCCAAGTGCTAATCAAGGGAGATCGGACGATCGGAGAGACGGAAAAGGGACGCAGACTTTCGCTTACGCTAGGGTTTCGTGTTTCTCATCTTTTCTTTCCTTTTATCTTGATTTTTTATATGAATTGCATAGCCATGAGTGTTGATTGTAACCTCATGGGCTAATTTTATAAACAGTTTCAAGGTTTGATGGATTGATTTAATTGATTTGGGGATTTAGACCAAAGATTGGGATTTTATGCAGTTGACCTTTTGATTTTACTTATTTTATTAAGACTTGCTAATCTGCTTCGTAACGTCTTCATAATATATTCATAACATCTGCTATAATGCTTGGATTATTGTGTTAGCTTGTGTGCGTTCATGATTGGTATTGTCTATCTGTTAGGGATTAGCATAGCTCCGCTATAAGCACTTTAATTCCAAGAACTGATAGATCAAATACTTGATTAGTTTAGTGGAACAATGCAATTAGACAATCAAGTAGGAAGCGAATAGAACCGTGTAGTAATTTCAGAAAATATCTTGTTAGTCGTGCTTACCATCCGGAGGTATTGTTGTTTGCTTTGATTAGTATCTAGGAATAAGGTTTGGTAATATTTGCGCACCTTAGGATTCAAACTAGATTATACTGTTAGCTTAAAATTGAATCATATTCGGTGGGATAATAGGGATATGTGGTGTATTTTCAGTGAAACTGCATGAATGAACAATCGTAAGTCTAATAACCCAAATTAATTGGTCAAAACCTGATACCTTAGAACTGTCGTTCATCTCTTGGTTGAAACTTGATTTATTTTATTATTGCTTTTAATTTATTTAGTTATTTATTATTCCGTTAATTAGATAATTAATTCATAAAATCACTTTGAAAATCGATTACATAATTCTGATTAATTAGTAATTCATAGTAAAATAGACAATTAGCTGTCTCAGTGGGATCGATAATTTAACTTGGGTGCTTGCTGCTACAATTGATATCCTTACACTTGAGGATTAAATTATAGTGCGCAGAAAAAGCCTATTATGGGAGATTCACTGCATTAAATGCTAATAAATGCATGTCAGAACTACTATTAATAGCAATGATTGTTATTAAAGAACAAAATTATAAGCCAGACGAAAAGTAACAAAAAAATAGTACATAATCCCATCCTAAAAGGCTAAGTCTCTAGGCGCAGGAGGAGCAGATTAGGTAGGGGTCACGGTGGAAGTCGATACTGTAGAAGGTTGGGACGCCACTCGACTAGGAAAACCTGGGACACGGAAAAAATCCGACACTAGCCCCAGCGGAGCCAAATTCATCCCCTCCGACTCCTAATCTATGCCGGCTGGCAACCCCGAAGCCGCTATGCGGGCGTGCAACATTTGACGAAAATTTACTGTGAGAATAGTGGCACCGATTCCGTTGGCCAGTCACGCCGAGTGATCCAAGGCTTTAGCAAAACTGACTATTCCGGCGACTTTCTTCTCAGAATTAATCAGCGAAGAGAAGTCTGCCTCATACTTGATGGATAAGGCGGTAACCTCCATTTTCTTAGCCTTCAGCCCTTCGTGGGCATCGGTTAGCCGCTTCTTTGCGTCATCCAACTCTTGAACGAATCGGCTCCTTCCATCTTCCGACTCTATCAAAGCCTTCGCAGCCACTCTCGACGACGCCTCACTTGAGAGGAGCCTCTCCTCGACTAACTTCAGCTCCTCCCGAAGGGTTTTCAAAGCATCCTCTGAAGCCTGGCGCTGGCGGTCCGTATCCCATTTGAACGCCGCTATTTCCTCCAAGTGCCGCCGCTCCCTCTTTTCCATCTCTTCCTTTAGGAGAACCAGCTCCGCCTCCTTTTGACGGTTGGTGATGGCAACCTGAGATGCTTCCCGACTCTGGCGAGCCAGAAGGAGGGACGCCTGACTGGAGTACTCAAGGCTCGTGCGTGATATCCAGTCGCCGCGTATATAAGATCATCTGGGTTCAAACCTTCTATGATGTCACTCTCCTCTTGAGTGAAGCTGACGGGGATAGACTCCATCGCCCTCAACATATACACCGGAAGAGTGGGCTAACTGGGGTCATACGGGTTTGACCCATATAGACTGCGGAGCACAGAGGGCAAAGAACAAACTTCCGGAGTAGAGACACCAACCTTGAAACCGAGATAAGGGGTCTCGGTAGACGGTACCCCTAAAGCGGCCCCACCGGAGAAGAGACCATAACTATCAACCCTAATCCTCTTGCTTGGGGGCTCGGAGGGCCCACTGATGGGCGCCGAATGGTCGTCCACTATCATTTCGCTAGAATCGGAAGGACGCCGCTGTACCATACGGACGACCGGGGAAGAACAACCAGAATCATGAAGTATGGCGTCCTCTTCGCGTCTTTCATCTGAGATGACCACCACGTCATCCAAACCCTCCTAAACCCTAGCGTCGGTAGACTCATCACCCACACCGGCATCATCAATCGCCGACTCACTTACTCCTTTTCCGGATGCAGTTTCGTCTTCTCGAAAAGATCGAGGACTCGTCTCTAAAGGAGAAGATTCATCCACCTCTATAATGTTAGCTGGAGCGGCGACCCTCGAGATTGCTTGATCATGGGAGACAGACGGCCTAGCTAAAATTATCGCCACTACAGTTGGGACGTCAGAGTCGACGAAAGAAGAAATTGGGGCTCCAAGTGAGTGATAGTATGAGCCGCCACCATCACCAACGACAAGGGAGTCGGCACCCTCGAGTCCACCATTAACCCATACTCCTTCAAAAGCTTGTCGGTAATGATGTCGGTGCTCCTTTCTTGAGCGCTCATCTTGCTTATAACACCCACCAACTCATAGAATTCTTTCGAACCACCAGGACGAGTGTCTCTATCTGAAAGTTTAAAGATAATCACACCTCTCGCGCACGCCAAAAATAATAACAAAAAGACAAAAGGAGGCAAACTTACCTCAGCGAGAACGGATCAACTAGAAAGCAGAAGGGACCCTAATGTGAGGCAGTTTCCACGCGCCCAAAACCCAGCACCACCACTCCTTCCAATTCTTAATGGAAGTAGATTTTCCTGAAATAGTCAATCCTCGAGAAGGGTTGACTCGGTAGAACCCCTTGTGCACATTCTCCTCCGAAGGATGACACAGGTAATCAATTTCCTTGTGAGACAAATGACGATATCCCTTTTGACAGAATAGAAGAATGAACCCAATAATTGTAGCCCAGACGTTCGGAGAAAGCTGATGAGGCGCCAAATTCCAATAATTAAGGAGCTCCGCCAAACAGGGGTGAAGAGGCAAGCGAAACCCTAGTTTCAACATGTGAACATTCACTGCCACTCGTCCAGGAGCCAGTTTGCTTGCCCTTTCAATCTCGATTGGCAAGGTAAAATCCACGTCTGACGCCGCATATCTCGAACACAGCTTCTAAAATTGGGCAGGAGGAATAGTGCTATCATGACAATGGGACCACATCCCATTGTGGGCCCCATCATGAGATGCGATTCGCGCTCGAATGTTTTCTAGATCCGGTACATCGTCCATCGTAGCGAACGAAGAAGGCAAAGAGCGAGTTGTCGGTGAAAGCCTCCGACGGGAAGAGGAAACTTCTGTCTCTTCCTGTAGATCTTGGAAGGCTCTCTCCAGAGACTCCGACACCGCCGCACCACCACTCGTCGCACGACGAGGGCCCGATTGACAAGTTTGCTGACCACCAGAACTCATGATTGGACGCAAATGACAAATGGAAGGGAAGCTAGAAGAATAAGACAGAGGAGGAAGATGGAATTATGGCAGAAAAAGATCCCCCCTTTAAAGTATAAGTCCCCGATCGACGTGACCTATGCTCAGAGGGTCATTAATGCGGAGCCTGTCAAACGTAACTTATATGACGAAAATGTCCATTGAAAATACCCCAGAAATGTGACACGTCGCTTCGAAATCTTCGGGGCGTCACCTCAGATACAAAAATAAAAAACTGAAAACTAAGGCATGCACACGCTTCAAGAAGGTTCCGCCTCCACTTAACACGCGCCAATGGTGACGAAACATGGGGGCTAATGTAGTGTGTCTAAAAGTGGGCCTTTCACCTATTTAAACATTGGGCCTGTAAGCCCATTACTTTATGGTGACTCCGCCAAACTCCCTGTTAAAATCAGACGGACGACAGGACTCTTAAACACTCACTAATAAAATGTGAGCTTACACACCCACTAATAAAACTATTCACTGCACATTAAATAATATTTCTTTCATCCATCCATAAGGTACTCATTTGTTTTTTACTTGTAAATTAAGGAGTTTTATTATTTTATATAAAGTAAGTAGTTGTATTAGTAGTGAGTGATTGGTATGTTTGGGATCCTTTTACTAAAAAGGAAAAATTGCTATTTTAAGAGTGAACAATAAAAATGGTAAATGAATATCTTATGAGCTAAGGAAAAGAGTAGTACTCATTAATTCAGGTGCAAAAAATAAATGTCAAGCAAATACCCTCTTACCGATAGACGAAATTAATATTATAACAACTAAAGTTATATCAGCTAAAGTTATATCAGCGAACGAAAAGAGTAGTACTCATTTCCTTTAATTTTTATTTTTCGATGAGCTCAAAAAATTTTTTTTTCTCTTTTTAACTCAAGAATTGAAAGGCTTCAAGAGTAAAAATATTTTGACATATATAGAGGACATTGTTTCAAATAAGATACAAAATCTAATTTATAGAGAGATTTATAATAATATTAAATAATTGTGATATACTCCCTCCGTCTCACGTTCATTTTGGTCATCCCACCCAAATGATTATCTTTCATTTTTTATACACATAGGATCCACTCATCCCCTCTAATACAATTAGGGACTCATACTCCCACTAATACAACTACCCACTACACATACAATTAAAACAGAGACTCATACTCCCACTAATACAATTACCCACTACACATCACATTAAATAATAATACACCCACTAATACAACTACCCACTACACATCACATTAAATAATAATACGCAAAAACTACCCACGTATTAAAAATAATGGTTGTATATTAAATTAACAATTTGAGAAATCTAAATTTATTTTGCTAAGTAGAGTTCATTCGTAATATTTGAAAACATTAAATTACAAAAATAATTTAATTGTAAGAATATTTTTTATGGTGTAGAGATTGGTTTCATCATTTTCTCTTTTTATTATCATATCCCAATAGACATATTCTTATTAATAATTAATTGTGGTGAGATTATAAGAATTGAAAAGGGTGAGATTAATTAAAAACTAGTGGTGGTCATGAGGAAGGCGTGAACCAAATGAAGTTTGGAATTTTAAATAATGAATCGAGGTAAGATGGATGGCAGCAGAGGTGGTGGAAGGTTCTGTGTTGATAGTCGAAGACGCGGAGGTCTTCTGGTGCTAGGATGCGAAGGCCCGTCTTTGTAATAAAGGAAGGTCCGGTAGTCCACTCAGGCGTAAAGTAGATAGAGTCGGGCTTCAACTCCGGCTCCGGCGCCGCCACTGCCATGGAGTTATTTTTTCCGACGAACATGGACAGACCATCCAATGTTCCGTCCATGGAACTAAACTTTCCACTCTCCCACCCCAACCTGTAAACATTGAAATCAACAGTCTTGGGGTATACATCCTCACGTGGTTTTCTTCGTAATACATAATACAGTTGATTTGTGTCTTGTGCGCACACCAAGTATCTATGAGCGGGGTACGTCTCAGTCTCGACGTTGCAATTCCATTGAGGCATCCCCATGCAGGCACTCCACACGAGTTTGGGCTTGGAGGATTTGGAGAAATCCCAAGCCTCAAACTCGTTGTGATACGCCACGCAGAAGAAGAGATTCAATGAAGCTGAATAAACCACCTCGTTATACTCGAAAACATACCCAATCCGAGTCCACTTGGTGCTGCGACCAGGGCGGCAGAAAGCCAAACTGGGCCCGTAGATCATCATGGCGATGCACTCCTCATCGTCGGGAGAATGCGAGATGATTAATTTCTTCACACAAGAATTGCCGGGGGTCGGCATGCTCTCAACCCGAGGTAGCATTATTTGTCGACCCGAAAAGGGATCCCACAGATACAACTCCCGGTCGGTCATCATATTGAAAAAAGCTAGCCTCTCTTGTTGGTGCTAATTACTCTCTTCTCTGCAAGGCTGTAGAAGCTGTAATTAGCACCGCCCTTGGACGGCTCCGGGGGCAGCATCAGCCACGGCAAGTTGCCAGCACTAGTGCACATCAGCTGCCTTTGCATTTCACTAGTACTACTGCACAACCCTAAATAAGTTGAACGCCGACACGCACGGATTATGTTATACCCATTCATTATTTAATTACTACTCAAATCAATGCCACCTTCTCCATCGCATTTATATATAACGTATCTTGGAGAACAAGTTACAATTATTTCTCCATCACAATAATATATTCCTTCTTACATTTGTCTCTGTTATATTTCCTTTAAAGCATATGAACCTACACAAAAAAAATATTAACATATCTACTACAACATTTTTGGCTAATTATTCACTATCTTAGAGCTAATTATATTATACACTTATTACTAGAACCCGCAATGTGCTAGGTAATTTTTTTAATGACATAATTTATTAATATATAGACTAAATTATTTTCTAATTTAGAAAACTTATAATTACCATTATATTATTATTTTAATGATTGATTAAGATTCATTTAAAAAGTAAATATTTCTCTTCATGTATATAGTAAATATTTCTCTTCACGCACTAAATTATTTCCTAATTTAAAAAAGGCATAACTATAATTATATTATTTTTATTTTAATGAGTGACTGAGATTCATTCGTAAAATAGATGATCATGATTGAATTTATTCAGCTTATTTCATTATTTTAACGGCTCGTTGAGTTGTTTGAAATAAATTTAAATCAAATTAAATTCATCACCCACTAAAATAATTAAATAATTATAATTATTACTTCTTTAACTTTTTCAAATCAGGAAATAAAATATTATTTATTAAAAATTAATAATATTGGATATATAATTTGAATATATTCAAAATTTTCAAACAAATCTAACCACCCTTTAAAATAATTGAATAATTGTAATTATGACTTTTTCAAATAAGGAAATAATTTAGTTATAATACTTACCATCTATTTCACAAACAAATTTCATCAACCCACTAAAATAATTAAATAATTATATGGTTTATGGTTTCGAGTTTATGGAGTTAAAAGTTTTTTTGTCCCATAACTATTTAGAACTTTAGATTTTATCCAAACAAATATATTTGTATCGATTTTGTCCCATAACTATGAATTTATTTTCAATTTTGCTCAATTTTCGCCGGAACCCTCAATTTTCGTCGGAAAGCACGTGACTGATGAATTTTGGGATTACGGTGAAAATTAGGCAAAATTAAAATAAAAGTCATAGTTATGGGACAAAATCTAAAGTTTTAAAAGTTATTGGACAAAAAACAAAACTTTTAACTTTGCACAATTATGTGTGATTAGTTTGTTCTGATGTTAGCTTGTGATATTTATTTATCTATTTTAATTCTTTAGTCTATTGTAAATCTTGTCCTCACAGATAATATTTTTCTTTATGATTTATGAATCTCTTAAAAATAGCTAAAAAAGGATATTTCGATTTTGTAGGTTAAAAGTTTTTGGATTAATTCTTAAAATTTTCACCACCTTAGGAATTTTTAAATTTATCACGACCTTTTATTTTTGTCAATTCAATATACAATCTATTTAATATTTAAATTATATCACAAACTTTTATTTTTTTCAATTCAATACGTGATATATTTAATATATTTTTAATTTTATCACAACTTTTACTTTTGTAATTTCGTACCCCACTTATTTTATATTTTCAATTCAATTCAATTATTATTATTATTATTAAAAGTTATTTAAAAATTAATTGAAACACACAAGTCAATCATTTATTTCAAAAGATTTTTTTATAATATTATTAACACATTATTAACACATCACTTACATTAAAGAAGACACGAGAAAATTGCAGTAAATGATTAATGAATATACAAGATAATCTTGGCTGCGCAATCTTTTCCCAACTTGTTCTCCAAGAAAACGTTGCTCAATCTTTTCCCAACTTGTTCTCCAAGAAAACGTACCTAATGTCTTTTCTGTCATCAACATTCTAATATTAGCATATGAGGCACACACGCAGATTATGGTCACACTTCCTTTCCTTTGTACATACATTCATTAGGAAGACGGAAGGAGTAATAACAATTAACTGTATGAGATATAAAGAAAGTATATACTTAACGTGAGCCGTTGTATGAGATCTTATTTGTGTCCGATAGAAATCTTATGGAATAGATTGATCCTTGAAATAGGTAGGGACCCCAAATCAACACAATCCAATTACATGTTAATTTACAGCAAAATGTAAGAGAAGAAACTCATAATAGGAGAAATTAAAAACATAAGGCGTGACATTAGAAAAGAAAAGGGTGACATTAATCATTATAAAAAACATAGGTTAGGAGGAGGAAGGTAGGAATGACGGCGTGAACCAAACAGTCTTGGGAGTTTTTTCCATTTCCATTGATTGAGGGGAGCAGGGGTGGAAGGTCTTGTGTTGATAGTCGAAGACGCCGATATCGGGTGGTGGGATGGAAAGAGCCGCATTTGTAAAATAGATGGAGACCGCCAGTGCTATGGAGTGGTTAGTTCCGACGAACATGGAGAGACCATCTAATGTTCCGTCCATGTAACACAACCTTCCCTTGTTCTCCCACTCCCACTCCCACTCCCACTCCAACCTGTGAACATAGAAATCACTAGTCTTGGCGTATAAAGACTGATGCAGTGTAGGTTTCCAGATGAGTTTTCGTTTTAGATAATACATTTGATTTGTGTGTTGTCCGCATACCAGGTATCTTTGTAAGAGGATGGAGTCGTCGCCCGAGTACTCATGAAGGGCTTTGTCGTGGTCCGAGTACATTTGTTTGATGTTGGCCCTCCACACGAGTTTGGGTGTGGGAGATTTGGAGAAATCCCAAGCCTCAATTTGGAATGCTATGTCGGTGACGCAGAAGAAGAGATTCAATGAGGGTGAATAAACCATCTCAACGTATCTCCTAACCTCCTTATAGGAAAGATCATAATCAGTCTCATCCACCAGGTGATAAAGATCTCCCATCCGAGTCCACTTGGTGCTGCGACCGGGGCGGCAGAAGGCCAAAACGACGCCGTAGATCATCATGGCGATGCAGTCCTCATCGTCAAGAAACGTCCCCACCCGAGGTAGCTTTATTTGTCGACCCGAAAGGGGTTCCCACAGAAACAACTCCCGGTCGCTCCTCTCATTGAAAAAAGCTACCCACCCGTGTGACGATCCCACTAGTTCCGATTCTGTGGAACCGCCGTGAGTGCTAATTCTTACTCTCTCTTCTGCAAGGCTGTACATGCTGTAATTACCACCTTCGCCCGGTACCATCAGCCACGGCAAGTTGCCACTTTGAGTTAGTGCTAGTGCACATCAGCCGACCGCTTTGCATTTGACCGCTTTGCCTTTGAGTAGTGCACAACCTTGATCGGCATTCGCGGGAAGCCGGACCAAACGTCCGCCGAATTAGGATACACGACCCCATAAATAATTTTAACCCTGTAGTAACTCCCTCACAACCAAAATATATACATAATCAATCTTGGAGAACAAGTTACAATCCATTAAACCAAAAAAAAACAACATTTTAAATTTTGTTAAAAAATAATAATTAGATAAAAATAGGCCCTCTTTAATTGCCCATTCTGATTTTTCAACTTTTAATACCAACATTCTCATTACAAATTTTACCATTCATTAAATTTTTGGACAAAAAAATCCTTTGAGACCTTTCCCTCTTAAATCTATGTAATATGATTAGCGTTATATTTCCAGCAAATTATTATAGTTATATGCTTTCTCACCTCTTCATAATCCCTACAATTTTGTATTAGAAATTCACTATAGAATTTTGTCTCTTACCTGCAACCCCAGTATTCTATCTTGCACCAAATTTTTGTTTTTTGTGATGTCCAAGTATTCCAATAATGGTAATTAGATCTCCATTTAACTGCCAGAAATCTTTAGCTGAGTTTTTTTATTAGCATGCCCTTTTCTGTATCACCATGTAATTGTGATACCTTGAATTGTTACATGGTACTTTTATAATTTGAACCTGGGCTATTCCAAACATGTCTACATTTTCCATGGGCAACCGCCAACCAGTGAACATATTTAACTTACTTGATGACCTATATGATCACAGTTATGAATACCTACACGATGACCTATATGATAACCTATATGAGTACCTACATGAAGACCTATATGATCACCTTTATGAGTACCTACATGATGACCTATATGATCACCTTTATGAGCATCTATATGATCACCTGATTGTATTGTATATCCTTTTCATGCTTTGCAGTTGACATTTAAAATTTTTGACGTGTTTTCTGTTAATGTGTGATTTGTTTTTGCAGTGTGATGGCACCATTTCCAATAATTTTTGTCAATGCTAACGCTCACTGGAACGGCGTTGAGTATGTTGGAGGCATTGAGTTGGGTGTGTATTTGCTTAGCACTGTCCGTAATTTGGAGTCGCTTAGAGAAGTAGTGCACAGGGTTTTGAAGACGAATCCCGAGACCTCTAACTTTGACATATACCAAGTAGAAAAAACTAGTTTTGGTTATGAGGAGGGAGGCGTGAACCAAATGTAGGTTGGAATTTTATGATATGAAAAGAGGTGATATGAATCGCAGCAGGGCGAGAAGGTTTTGTGTTGACAGTCGAAGACACGGAGGTTGGGTTGTAGGCCCCAAATACCTGTAAGTTTCTTCAATGAACTGAGGCGTAAAGTAGATAGAGTCGGGCTTCAACTCGGGCGCCGCCACTGCAATGGAGTTAATTTATCCCACGAACATGGACAGACCATCCAATGTCGTCCATGGTACTCATGTAACCATCCAATGTTCCGTCCATGGAACTAAACTTTCCCTTCTCCCAATCCAACCTGTAAGCATTGAAATTCTCAGTCGTGCTATATATAGCCTTACGTTTTTTTGTTCGTGTTACATAATACAGTTGATTTTGGTCCTCTCTTGTTCGTCCTAATTACTCTCTTCTCTGCAAGGCTGTAGAAGCTGTAATTAGCACCGCCCTTGGACGGCTCCGGGGGAAGCATCAGCCACGGCAAGTTGCCACTTTGAGCACAACTAGTGCACATCATTCGACAGCTTTGCCTTTGAGCACTAGTGCACATCACCCGGCCTACACCACACATCCGCCAGATTAGTCTACACCAGTTCATTATTTGATTTTATTACTCAAATCACTGCCACCTTCTCATCACAATAAATATAAATAAATAAATAAATAAATAAATATATATATATATATATATATATACTATCGTATCCCAATTTAAGAGTCCAAAAGTTATATATTCCCGTCGTCCCAACTTAAGAGTCTCATTTGCTTTTGGGCACGTGGATTAAGAAGTATTATTATTTAATGTGTAGTAGGTAGTTGTATAAGTAGGTGTGGGAGACCCATGTTTTAATTGTATTAGTGGGTGTGGGTGGATCTCATGTGTTCAAAAAACAAAAGAAAACTCTTTGGGTGGGACGACCAAAATAATAAAATGATCATCTAAACCTGGGACGTAGGGAATATATATTTTTGTTCTTGGAGAACAAGTTGCTAATTATTCCCTATCGTAGATCTAATTATACATATCTTATTGAATACGCTGATATAAAATAAAATTTTAAAATATAAGGGGTCACGATGCGCTTAATTCTCGTATTTTTAAAATATAAATAAATTTTTCACCTTCACGCCAACCCTTTATTGGGAATTGGACGAGTTGACTTCTTAGGACAATATAAGGTGTCACGATGCGCTTAATTCTCGTATTTTCTATTTTAATTTCGTATATATAATCTTTCTACTTTTATTTATTTATTTACGAAGTATTTATTATTATTATACTATTCATTCATGTATATCTATAAATTAAATATCACCTTTATTTTTTATTTTTTTATTGGTTAGAAAATTAAACCAATTAAAAAATATATAGCCAACTTATTATTATTACTTATGTATATATTCAAATTAAACACCAACTTCAATTGTATTTTTTATTAGTTTGGAATAAATATTTTTATTTTTTATTTTAATATCATGTATAAAATCTAGGTGAAAATAGCAATGATCAGCTACCTTTTTGGATTTTGAGGACATGGAAAGCTTTTCACAAAAGCAACCCACTATGGATAAATTCCATCAGTAAGATAATATCCTTGATTATATTCCCTAACATTGATTGTAAAATTAATGGATGGAGCGCGTACTTGCAGAGTATTCATAAATAACGGAGATTAGTAGAGCATATTGATGTCGTTGTTGGATCCTGCTGTTGGCTTTTGATCGTTTAGTTAACATGAACCGTTAAGGTTTCATATGTTTCTAACAATCAGTGGAAGCAAGAAAACAAGAAATGTATTACCTTTCACCGGTATGTTGAAGAAGATAGATTCTGGCTAGCAGCCTGCGCAGCCTCACGATTTTGACCATAACGATCCTCTTTTTCGTGGTTTTTCGTCACTATATCACATGTCTAGTTCTGATTTCCACACGATTTTAGAAAAACTGTGGAAGTTAACGAACAGCAGCAGCAAACAACCTCTTGATCTTCTGTTGTATTCCCAAGTCCAATCTCGACGTCGTGTGGGCGATGATTTTCGAGATCTTCTCAATATGCTATTCCATCTACTATCTTCACGTGTTAGGCGTGTCTCACTTTTCAGTTAATATTTTCCGACAATTGAGATGACTTATATATGGGCTACTGCAGGGACTAAGAGGAGAAATTAGAGTTGGGTCTCCATTGGGCTTAAATATCTAAGCTTAGCCCAAAGCATATACTAAAGTCCAATAATAATAATAATATATATCACTAAAATATTATTAATGCACTACCGTTCTAGTCCCAAAATTACGTTTTGGGCTCCTTATTATGAGTCCGACAGTCTCCCCATGTTTAAGATATACAATGTCCATTAATTAATTAAGTTACTGACAACTCTATTAATTAATATCTCATCTGGGAGAGTACCACTTAATCTCATAATCATGCCGGAATAAATTCACTTGCAAGTTTTACATGATAATCCTTATGAGCTCCTCAAGGGGACATCATCAACCTATAGCAGACACAGATTCCTTCTACAATCAATAGAACACACCATAGAGACATCACTACTTCCCAACTCACCAAGTTGTTGATTTAATTACATGTAAATCTCACTCATTGATGAATCAAAGAAATACACGCTGCCTTACTTGTCGAGGTTATTGTATAGGGATTAAGAGCATGAACATGCATAATGACTAAGATCAAGTTCTCCTATATAGTCAGTATAAGTTGAACGATCTCAAACGGTCCTGCTCAATACACACAAGGTGCACTAATGTGATTCTATAGTCAGTATAAGTTGAGCATCTATTTATACTTTATAAGGAAATCGATAATATGATCTTCCGCGTGTTGTCGCACAACATATTATCTACAGTATAAAGTAAGTAGACTATCGCATCGAACATATAAATAAATTATAAGATGTTATTATTTGATCAATGATTCTCATTTCAAATATTTTTAAAACATTGTTCATACAAAAGCTATGCTTTTAGAATACAATCCAATACCTGCTACTCCAAAGTAGGCATGCCATATCCATAAATCTGCAGAGGCAACCGCTTCTAGCATGATTGTTGGAACGCCATGGTCACCGCGTGTGAATTGGCCTTTCCAAGCTCTCGGACAGTTCCTGCATTCCCAATGCCTCCCAAGCATTCCAGGAAATTCGTGTCTTTCTTTGTGCATTTGTAATAACTTTTGATAATCCAGGACACACTAGGCTTTCACAAGTAGTATCCGCCAAATACTTCGACCACACACCGACTAAACTTAAAGAGGTATTCTATAGATGTTGTTTCAATAACACGTAAATACTCATACCAATGGTCGGCAGGTCCACCATATGACAATTGACGAATGGCCACCGTACACTTTTGTAGTGGAGAGAACCCTATTCTCTCAATTGTGTCTACCCTTCACCGAAATTAATCATTGTGGGACTCCAGTGCATCAACTATGCGCAAGAACAACTCTCTCGACATACGAAAATATCGACGAAATATCTCACTTTCTTATACTGGATCTTCAGAAAAGTAATTGAGGTAGAGTCTTATATGCCCCGCCTCACGATTTCGGTCCACATACGTTCTTTGCTTTTTAGCACCGACAACAACAGTCCCAGCACGACCATGTTACTTTTGTTGTTTTTTAAGCAAGGACTGTATTTCTTTTTTTGTCGTGTCATCAAACATGAACTCAACAAGACTATCACTTTCAGAAGATCATGAAGAAGAAAACATGTTTGAGAGAATAAGGGAAATTGAAGGATAATCAATTACAGGAGTGTGATGTACTCAGGTATGATTTCTATCCATCCGATTACCTCCTTTAAATAGATTAGAGTTCCACAATGGCTAGTTTTCCAACGGCTAGTTTTTCAAAGGCTAGTTTCTAACGGCTAGTTTTCCAACGGATAGTTTTATAACGAATAGTTTCCATAACGAAATGAAATACATTGACAAGTGTTCACACGATACAACAGCGAATATTCGAACTGCTAAAATGAAGTACAATATCGAATATTGAAAATGCTTAAACGAAGTACAAAAACGACTAATTCTTCAAGTTTACCACCCCATTTCCTTCTTGATTTGATCCACAACTTTGAGACGGACACGTAGTTGATCATCTGTCATCTTCGAGGTATCTTTCATGAGTATCTTATAATTTTTATGTCGGGTAATGATTTTCATGTTTTCAAACTTTTTCTTGTTAAATTCATCCAACTCTTAAAGCCTTTTTTCAATAGCATTGCTGTCTCCGGCAGACGTGGTTGTTTTTCCTTTACCCTTCCCGGTACGTCTTGCTGCGTTTCTCTCCATTGGACGAAGGGTTTCTTCTCTGGCTTCATCTCTAGGTTCCGAGTCGGTGTTTGAAGACACCACATACTCTCCAGTTGCTGAGACTCTTGACTTTTTCGATCCGCGAACATCACAATCTGGATCGGCAAACTTCGCACTGTCTTTCAATACTTTCCAAGCCTTGATTTGTACAAAATTGAAATCATACTTCTCTTTAAATTGAATCTTTACTTTTTCTAAAATATCAACATCACTACAGTCACTCCCCCATGCCTTCTTCTCCTGATTGTAGCAGCAGTTGAACCATTTTATATGTTTTTGTAGTGTGTAGTAATGTGACTTCAATTTAGCGACATACCTAAATATCATGTAATTAGAACAATTTTTGTTGTAAAGTTCGGCGATCCGAATCCACATTTGCTCCGACTTTTGATCGTTTTCGACGATAACGTATGTGCTGATATCAAGCCAACAACTCGCGAGAAGAGCATTTTCATTAAAAGAGTAGGAATTTTTTTTTGCAGCAGGAGCCGTTGGTGGAACTTCGGTGGCCTCAAAGTCGGCAGCGAGATTTACCCTATCAAGTATTATTGGAAAGAATTGAGACAAAAAATACGAACGCTGAGATTTCGAAGATGCAACATCTCTTTCTGTATCTGGTGAACTTGTGCCGACAGTCAGACGAAATCCATATTGAGGATGAGGAGCCATGTAGGGATTTGGATACATGAAAAATGGTGCGCCAAATTAATTAAAGGAACTAGGTTGAGGGAAATTCCTTCTGAAGTGTTTGGGAGATTAGTAGAAATATTTTGGGGTAGAAAATATTTTGAAAAATTTGACGGGAGAGTGGTAGGAAAATGTGAATTTTGAGGATGTAAGTTGGCACGTGGATGAAAATTTATATTTGGAGGCGTTGAGTTTTCTTCAGAGTTAGAAAATTTTAATTCGAAATTCATCCATGTATCTTTATCCATTTTTTTTTCTTTAGAGGACTAGAAATTAAAAGTAGCTAGCAAATTTGAAATTTTGAGATTTAGAAGAGAGAATAATGTAGGAAAAAGAATGTAGTGAAAGATATATTTATAGTGGTATTTATTTAAAAAAAATTCTAACGGTAATATTATCGGTTACAAAATAATAATGGAAATGAAAAAAATTAAGTAACTTTAAGTCTTTAATGGTAATATAAGAAGAAAACACAAGGAATAAAAAATAAAATAAAAAATCGAAGGAAAGAAAAAAATAGAAACATAATGTATTCTGGAAAAAAAGAAGAAAAAAAGAAATAAAAAAGGTTGGTGGAGGATTGGACAGGCCCACACATATTTTTCCCACTTGAGCGTATTTCTCCATCGCTTCTCTGTTAGATGGTGAATCACACACGCCTCTCTCCCACTCTCGCAAATCTAAAAAATCCTGGATTTGTTAGAACAAACCTCAGAAAAAACCCACGAGCCCCCATAATGGAAAAAACCTTTCCTTCTAAATTTTTAGAATTCACCTCACCCAAAAAACCTTACGTTGAGGAAGGCCTAAAGAGAAGTAGTTTTAGCTAGAAGACCCCATAATGGCAGCCTTTGTGTTTTAAAATTTAGTTGAGAAATGGAAGTAGTTCAACACTACATGTATTTTAATAAAAAAATATGTTATAATGTACGAGATGATACAAGACTATAACAGGGATTTGTAGCAAATTTCTAAGTGGTTTAACATGGAAAATTCCCAGCTCAAATGAATGAAATCCATGAAAATCCTATCAATAACGAAATAAATTGGCATGAAAATAATTATTACCAATAATATGTTGCCACCTTACAAATCACAAAATTAAAAAATTCATAAATGTCCACTCAATGTATGATTGACACTTCGCATTTTTATATTTAAAATTTGGAATCTTTTTACTTTATTATAATAGGAGATATTTTATTTGTCAAACATAACGCCCTAAACCCTAATTAAGGTTAATTAATAAACGATCATCATTAAAATAATATAAAATTATATTCTTTGTCCTCGTTTTAGTAATTTTCTCTTCTTTTAAATTTAAAACAAGTAAGCATGTAATTCTATTGGGTGGATTATTTAATTTCAAATTGTATTTGATGGGTGGATTATTTAATTTCAAATTGTATTTGATAGATATAATTATTTTTCCATTATAACTAAAAAGAATACTCTTATAAGACAATAATTGTACCAAGAATATAAGACAATAATATCTCATATATGTAGCATTGCTTTGCGGCAGTGTAAACAAAAGGCAGTATGACTTTTATAGAATTCAATAATTAATGGGGGAACTAAAAAGTGTACCACCACACCTCATGGATTGACTTAATCTTTGACCAAGTGCTATTTGCTAGGGGGAGGGGGGAATCAGAAAATATCAATTTTGGTCACTTATCTTTTATCTAATCTTATTTTAGTCCTGTAACTTTTATCATTTTCAATTTTAGTCCTTTTATTTTCAATTTTGGTCCTGTATCTTTTAAATTTTTAATTTTAGTTCTATTAGTTTCAAAATTAGTCCTACATCTTTTTTAATTATCAATATTAGTCCTATTGTAAATTATATAGGGGTGTGCAGATCGGAAATTTGTAAGAATTTTTAAAAACACCGTTTCGAATTTTTGGTACAGATTTTTTTAAAAAAAATGATATTTAAGCCATAGAGAAAAAATCCGATATTGAATCCGTACCAAAATTCAGTTCGGTTCGGAACGGATTTTTGGGAAACGGATTTCGACGGATCGGATCAGATTTCTCATGATAAATGGATTTTCGCACGCATAAATACTTAAAAAAATATCAATTAAACAAAAATAAATAAATTTACCAAATTCAAATAAGAATAAATAGACAACCAAAATATTCATCAAACAAATTCGAAATTTTAACATAATCATAAAAGTGCAATATATGATTCGTAAATCGTGATCACGGAGGTTTGTTGATCTAACCATTGTCATCACGTAAACTTTCATCCACAAAACATAATTAAAATATCTTGCGTTATGATAGAATATTATATATTTACTTAATTCTAAAAAAATTAAGTATAATAGTAATTTAAATTAAAATATGAAACATAAAGTACCTAAAAAATTTTCAACAATCTAGTGAAGATCTGTAGAACATGGCTTCTTCAATTTGAGGATCAACTCTAACATCTGTAAAGGGAAAAAATATTTAATGAAATAAGGAATTTAAAAAAAAAATTATATTGTTACAAACTAAAAATTATATACCTTTTTCTAGCTTAGACATATATGCAATTAATTCTTCAATATCAAATGGGTTAGATGAAACCTTTAACCAATCTTGAATGCAAATAAGAACCTCCATTGTAGTAGGAATTAAAGAACTCCTAAAGCGGTCCAATATACGATCACCAGTGCTAAAGGCTGATTCAGAAACCACTGTGGATGATTGAATTGCCAAAACATCCCTTGCAATACTGCTCAAAATCGGGTATCTAACTGAATGTTTTCTCCACCAATCCAATATTCAAAGTTCTTTGTATACTTTTCACTCAACTCTTCTAAATAGATATCAATTTCCCCTTTAACAGCCCCATTCTCTTGATTTAAGAAGAACTCATCAATATCCTCATCCTCCTCATTTATGGTACCCATATCAACACTTTGATACAAACTGGAAGAACCAATCACACTATTTAAAACCTTGTATTCCTTATACAATTTCATAAAAGAACTAATCACCCTATCAATTAAAGCATTCACATATTTCTTGCTATATAATTGACTGAATTTAGCACAAAGGTATTGTTTCTTGCATCTAGGATACAACAACACCGCAATGAAAAGCATCACATTCATTTTACTAACTGCACCCCAATACTTGTCAAATTTGGCTTTCATTTGTTTACCCATATCCACCAAACATTGGTCCTCACTACTTAGAAAGTTTTTTAATTCTTTTACAACTCGCATAATCTCAAGAAAATACAAGTTGGAAGTAGAATACAAAGAACCTGACATCTTGCAAGTAATATCATAAAAAATTTTCAAGAATTTCGTAAAGTAAGAAGCACAAACCCAATCATTCTCATTCGGAACATCATCCCCAAATTTAGCCACATATTTTGTATCTACGTCTTCCAACTTATCAAATGCCTTTTGATAGATCAATGGAGTTTCCAACATCAAGTAGGTAGAGTTCCATTTGCAAATGTGCCTTTGAAGTAATGCCAACATCACTGCAACATTTCACGAACAAATCCATTCTTTGTGGACTACCCCTCACATACTGAACGACATCTCTAATTTTTTCAATGGACTGATTAGAAATATCAAGTCAATCATTCACAATCAAATTCAAAATGTGAGCAAAACATCTCATATGAAAAGCCTCCCCACCCAAAACAAAAGCATCTTTCTTTAACAACCTCTTTTCAATTGTTGGATTGTTGTATCATTAGATGAAGCATTATCAACTGTGATGCACATTACTTTCTTCAAACCCCACTCATCCATACAGAGATCAACAACATTTCCAATATTCACCCCCTTATGACTTTTAATGACACAAAAATTCAGAATTCTTTTGTTTAACTTCTAATTTGAATCGATAAAATGGGCTGTTAAACATAAGTAATTCACATTTTGTATACTTGTCCAAGTATCAGTAGTTACAGAAACTCTTTGACTTTGACATTGAGATTCAATGATGGCTTTCAACTTCTTTTTCTTTCATAAACAAAGAATAACAATCTCTAGCAATTGTATATCTATAGAATAACAAATTGAGGAACTGCAGCTTCAACAAAATTCTTAAACCCATCCCCCTCCACAAATCTAAAAGGAAGTTCATCCCTTATAATCATCCTAATAAGAGTTTCACGAATTTTTTCTTGATTGATCGGTGTTATTTTCACCTAGTTTTAGTGTCTTTATTTGTATGTTTTTCGGATGCTTTTATCCGTATTTGTGTTACTTTTGGTAGAGTTATTGTTATTTTGAGGAATGTGGAATGATTTGATAGAATTGTGTAAATGAGCTTAAATATATGTAAAATAGGTCATGAAATGGACAAAAACGGAGTCGAAAGCAAAATGGAATCGAAAAGACAGGGTATGTTGGTACACGGGCCGTGTGCGAACACGGCCCTGTACCCAACAGCCGTGTAGCGTCATCAAAACTCGCTGCTCGCCCAGGAAGATGGCCGTGCGCTGGTGCACGGGCCGTGCGCTGCTGCACGCCCCGTGTGCGGAGCACGGCCCTGTAGGAAGAAGCCGTGCATTGTCGTCAGAAAATGCTACACGGCCATGACCATGGCCATGCAGCATAGCTCGAGCCATGTCCGGAAGCACGCACAATACGCCGAAGTAGGTGTGCCCTACACGGGCCGTGCGTTGCAGCACGGGGCGTGTAGGTGCAAAATCCTGTGTAATTTTAAGAATGTTCCGAAAGCTTCTAGAAGGTCCATAAGTGATATAGAATCATGACTTGTGCGAAATTTAGAGGGGGAATTCATTAGAGATCAGATTGGAGCAGTTACACACACAAAAACACCACATTTCCTCACACACTAGATCCACAATCCATCTCTACCATCTAAATCCATCCAATTTCCATTAAATCTACACTTTCAATCCATAAAATCTTCATTCCATCCATCCATCCACTATTGGAGAAGAGGAAAGCTTCAAGGATTGAAGGAGTTAGCATATTGAAGAGAAGGAAGGTTTCTCCAAGAAATGGAAGCCAATCTACTTTTCATTTGTTGATTTTCTTCTTATTTTGGCTCAAATGGAGCAAAGTATGTCTTGTAATGATTTAAACACCATGTTTAGTGGCTAGTCCTATAGTAGGGCTAATCGTATGATTGGTTGAGATGAAGAGTTAGATATGTAGAACTTGAGTAATGATTTGAATTGATTTGTGGATTTTCTTCTATGATTTATCAATCATGTTTCATTTCAATGTTTTTGTGATTAGATTCTCTATTCATAGTATTAGGATGGCCATTCCAATGTTGTGAGTGGATATTTAATTGAATCATATATTGAATTGTGCATGTATGTTAGTATAAGGGGAGGTAAGTCATACCCTCCTTAGGCTTAGAACATTCATAGAGGGACACTTAAATAATTGAGTGAAAAGAATCAACTTATGATCATAGTACCTTAAGGGAATTGAGAGTAAGTCAATCTTAGGAGATTTAGACTTGTAAAAGGGTCGAGAACCTAGTTGCCTTGGCCATAGGAACTTGGGGTAAAATTGTGATTTCTTTTAATCCACAAGTTAATAAAAATTGCTATTAATGGTTTTGTATATCTAGCTCAAGTCTTAACCATGAGTATGATTAGCCTTGCTCTCTTCTCAAGTGAAATCTACATCCATTCCATTCATCATTTGCTTGTTCTTTGATCATTTACTTAGCTATTTTATATTCTCGTTATTTGAATAGACTTTTAAGCATTAGTTTAAACACCAAACCTTCAATCATATTATCTTTGCAAAGCATAAATCGATGAATAATTCGGATACTAGCCAATGTTTACTTTCCCTTAGGACGACAATCTTATAAATTTTGCACTTAGTCACGCGTATACAACAATGATAGAGTATACTTATGATTGGCGCTATTTTCACCTAGATTTTAGTGTCTTTTTATATGTGTTTTCGTATTATTTTATCCGTATTTATGTATTAATTGGTGGTGTTTTGTGTTTTTATAGAAATGTATGTGAATGAGCTTAAACCTAATATTTTCACTTTTATTGGATGCTAGATATGATAAGAAAGGCATAGGAAAAAGCGGATCTAAATTCAGAGTTGAAACGAGGGAGAACGGGCAAAAACGGAAGAAGTAAAACAGGGCGTGCACCTACACGGGCCGTGTACGGAACACGGCTCTGTAAGAAGCGACCGTGTGCGGACGCCAGAAGTACCAACTTGGCCATCCCTGTGGCCGAGTGCAGGACACGGACCGTGTGCAAAAACACGGGCCGTGCACCAAGCACGGCCCTGTAAGAAAGGGCCGTGCGACAATGTCAGAAAATACACAACGACCACCCCTGTGGCCGTGTGCTGCGCACGAGCCATGCGCTGTCCAGAGCTCGCCGTTGACCAGAAGCCCTAGACACGACTCGGGCCGTGTTACAGCACACGAGCCGTGTAGGTGTCAAAACTGCTGAAATTTCCAGAAACTTCTAGAAGCTTCCCAAGGGGTATAAATACCCATTTATTCAACAATTGAGAGGGGGATCCGAAATTCCACCCTTCTACACACACCTCACACACCATTTCTTCCATTTTCCACCATCATCTTCATCCATTCTTCATCCCTTCCATTTGGGTGTTGAAGATCTCAAGAAATCAAGAGCTAGAGTTGGAAATCATGAGTATTGAAGATTCTCTACAAGAAATTTCTAGGAAAGATTCACATCTCTTTTGATTTTCTTTTGGATCTAAGACTATGGATATTTGTAATGAATCATTTATATGTTTTGTTACCTGTATCATGTTAGGCTAATCCCTCTAGTGGGATTAGGAACATGAAGAGCATATTAGACTTGTATTATCATGTGGATTAAATTGGTTTTTGATTTAATTGATGTTGATTTCTATTCATGGAGTTTAATTGTCTTGATGTTGTGATGGCATGGTTTGTTATTCATAATTGATTATTGGTTTAATGGATTGTTGATCAATGAATTGATTTATGGTGATTAAATGCTATCATAATGTTCATGTATGTATTGCTTGGAGTGAGACGGAAACGACCCTTTATAGTATTAGGAAGGCATGATTAGACATCGAGTTTGGGTTTGACCGAAAGGATATTTGAATTCGATGAGGGGAACCAATCCATTCGTTGGCCTTAGTACACAAAAGGGAGAGTTTACTCTAACTAGTACCTAGATGGAAGGGGTTAATGTTGGGCTTTGATCTTAAATGCTTTTGGGAGTCTAAAATGGATCAACAACCTTTGTAACCCGAAAGGGAGCTTAGGATACAATCGTGATCACCCTTAGTCTACATCAATTAAGTTGGATTCCTTTTGCATGATAGTATGAATTGAGTATGCTTGGATGTTTCTAATCCCATGATTTTCATCCTTGAACTTTAACACCTATCCTCTTTTATTTTCATTCATCTTCACTTGTCGTTTCTCTTATTTTCTATTTTCAAGGGTGACGATATTATACCGTTTATGTAATTTTTGTTTAAGTTAACACCGACTTCTTGAATATTCTAGAAGCACCAAGAGGAGACTTGGAGCAGTGGGATGAGTAAGATAGACAAGTGTTGGAAGCGGTGGGGTCGGTGGTAGATATCAAGTTGGCATAGTGCACCGCTATTCTAGAGTATTCACTTAGTTATTATATAAGTGTGTCTGATGTAATAGAATATAAGCAAGAGAGTCCCAGCTGAAAGAAAGTGCATGGTAAGTGTGCCCAAGTTAGAGTGTGTTTATGATAAGAGCGTCTTGAGTGTGTGTGTGAGTTGTTGTATTGTAATATAGTGTGAATGTGAGCCTTAATAACAACTCATCCATCCTAAAATAATTCTACAATTTTGTACTTTTGTGTTATGTACTTTCAGTACAATTTTCATTGCATAACTATTTCCATTTAATCTACAATTACTATCCATACTAAATAAATAAATAAAATCTCAACGCATTTTAGTTTTAATAGATTTTATTTTACTTGACACATATTTATTTATTATTATAAATAAATAAATAATATGTGAACAATTCCTTAAACAACACATAGTAAAGGTTAATTGTCTTATGGAGTAACAATATATATATATATATATATATATATATATATATATATATATATATATATATATATATATATATATATATATATATATATATATATATTATTTTGCCTTGATTAGTGCTTTAACCGCACGATTATTACAAGTAATTAAAGGGAATAACTAAAAACATCAAAATCAGGTGAAATCATGAGAGAGAAAGAAAAAGAACAAACTTCTAAAGAATGAAATGGTTTTCCAATTATTATCTAAAAAGTGGACAAAAATGTATGATGAAAACTTGGTGCCAACTTGACTACTATTTTATTCCACCATCATCTAATAGAGACATCTGATATTAATAGTTACTTCCTCCATACCCTTAAAAAGATACTACGTGGATTAATAGTATATACACAGTGAATTTAGATATATAATAATAATTTTAATATGTGGGTATAATTGTATTTATATTGAGGGTGGGTTCCATATGTAATAGGTTGAGTATAATAAAAAAATTTCATGGGTCATATCAATCTAAAAAAAATAAAATACTACTTTACAATGAGACGGACCAAAATGATAAAATGGATCCATATCAAGGAAGATGGAGATAGTATAACTTTATGTTAAAAATATTATTATATTTTCTTTAAGTTATCACTTTTCATATAGTATATATACCCTGCATTATTTATAAAATAATTCATTACTCTCTCCGTCTCGCAAAAAGAGTTACACTTCCTTTGTAAATTACCAAGGAAGTGTAACTCTTTTTGCGGGACGGATGGAGTATATATTATCACTTTTTTATTAATGGGTTATTGTTTCTTAATGAAAATATTATTTTATTTTATCCATTCCACAGTAGTTATTTTTTCTGTGAGACAGTTTAAACATGTGTTATAACTTAATAGTATAATTTTGTTAATTAGTTCATCATAATCAATTCAAGATCTCTTGTGATGATTTAACATAATCTTCCATGTATAAATTTGTACTGAAATTGTTGCCATCCTTAGAATTTAAAGCCCATTTCTGAATGTTGTAGAGACCATGTCATGGGAGTGCGTGTTGATGGATATATTGTTTAAAACATTTAAATTGTGTTGCAATAATATATTAATAATAATAATGAAAAATTATAAATATTTGGAATGTGGTAGATTGTTTGTTTTTGTAGTGAGAGAATTAAGAAAAGGGAAGAGACATTGTGCATAGCCATACAAGTGATTTTGGGTAAAAGGAGAACCTATATGTCCACCCATAAATATAATCCAAACAATCTTTCACTTCTTCAATAATTCAAAATTGGCACCCCGTACTCATTTTTTAAAAAATATACTTATCCTAATGTAATATCTATACCATCAATGCATTAGTCATTATCATTCATTATTCATTGCATTTAAAAAGTTGTAACACCCATAACCATAACCATGCAATTAAAATAAACTATTTTATTTAATGTCATGTCTTTTGAGCTCCTGCCATCACTCTTATTTCTATCCTAAAATAAAATTGGTACGTACAACTTTTAACCTTCTAATAGGAATATAAATTAATGTAAGACCGGTTCAAGGAACTTAGTGGGACAATGAAGCTGCGGAACACTATGAAAAAGGCCTATACGCACTCTATCACCCGTCGTAAGAATGCAAGAAGAATGCTTCAAGATATTTTATGCATGTATAATTATCTATATTCCAAAGGATGGTTATGTTCGAGTAGCTCATGTATGGAATCCATTATATTTGATAAGACTATAAATAAAAAAAAATAATAACAACAACAACTTCTTTTGAATGGTTGATGACAGATTTTTTTTAGATGGGACATGCTGCACATGCATTAGCATGCTTTTCCAACTGAGAGTTTGTGTTAGTAGTTTTGGCAAATGGACTCATAGGTTGTGCTGATTTGGGCTTTATGGAATGAATCTATTGTTTCATACTTTGAAGATGAATTCCTTCTCTGATTTAGTATATAGCACATAGCGAAGGTAATATTTTATAAACTATTTTTATTAATACAATGAATTTCAGAAGTTGTCTGGAACGTCAGGAGACGACGGACAAGCACATGTATATTTGGTACGCAATCAGTGGCGGATCTAGAAAATCGCGGTGGGGTGGGCTAAATTTATTAAAGAAAATAAATAATATATATATATTCACATACGAATTACCTTCTCGAAAGGGAAGGAGAATAGGCTAAATTTTACTAATATTTATTGTAATGTAATCATAGGATATTGCTTATTCACCTTTTTGTAAGTGTCCCCAAGTGTAGGGAATCAGTTGTAGTTCCACGTGTGACCAAGTAAAAATAATATCATACCAAGGAATAATTATAGATCTACTATTTAATTATGGAAGGTATTCAAGAGAGAACATAGACAGCACTAGGTAATCAAGTTAAATTGGTCAAATCGAATCACTAGACGTTTGGTTAGAATCCCTGCATTTCATATGAAGGCAATCACTTAATTATGCTAAACCCCTCTTTTAGAGTAAACTTAACACGTAAACCTGGTTTAAACCCTCAGATGCAGAAGAATAATTCATACTCCCTTTCTAGGTACTTCATGTAAAATTCCATTAAAGGCTAGTACACTAAACTTCCCTTTATAGGTACTTAAGAATTACTCCTCAACTCCCACCTAATAATTTAAGAAACCAAATTATATAGAATAATAATTATTAAATATATTAGGTATCCAATATTAATTATTCTAATGAATAAAGGTTATATGGTTAGATCCCCTTCACTCATAACAGGTTGACAAATATAATCACTTTATGACACAAGCAACAAGCATAAATATTCATAGGGCAATGACATATCATGAATGAGGGCAAACCATATAAGACAAAAATATAAGTCTAAATTCAATGCATTAATAAAGGAATAAATATACTGCAGGTATCCAACTTAAAATCTAGATCATCAATTTAACACAATTTAACCTTCCAACCAAGTTCTATCCAAGAAGTACTAGCCCATGGTGTTACAGGCAACACACATGGTTGGTATGAAAGCATATTATTCAAAATTAGAAGAGAAAGATGAAGAAAAACCTTAAGTATGGTGTGATGTTTCGTTCTTCCCTCCGTGATTCTGAACCTTCTTGTTCTCCTTCTCAAGTAAACAATACCGATGAACTCCCCGGGATGGGTGGATGGAATGGTGAATTGTACGGTGATGAAAAGTACGTATGGATGCGTAAGAGTATGAAGAGTTAGGGTTTGGAACATCCTCAATGACTCCTCTTATAGTTGAGGCTGTAAAATTCCCGAATTATGACTTAAAAGTGGGTTTTTTTCACGTCAAAAAATACGAACGGGCTAAAAAACGTCGAACTGGGCTCGTTGGGACACAGCACGAGTCGTGCACCTTCTCGTGCTGCTCGTGCCCGGTGCTCGTGAGTGGATTCTCGGCGATCGTGCTGATTTCTCGGCGGCACGAGTCGTGCCACCTTCGGCACGAGTCGTGCTGGGCACTATCGTGCCGCTCCTTGAGCAGTCGTGCGCGCGTCTCGTTTGGCACGACCTGGCTTCCCCTGGCGCACGAGTCGTGCACCTTACCGGCACGAGTCGTGCCGACCTTCTTTCTCCCGACGGCTTCCCGACTTCGTTCCAGACATCCATTTTTGCTCTTTTTTATCTCGTTTTTTCACCTAAACATACGAAATAATACCTCACAAGCATTTAGAACACAAATTTTTATAATTCAACCACAAGATGCTCAAATATGGATATAAATACCACAGAATGGTGCTAAATCGGACCCTAAAACACGCAAATTTTCACACTAATCAAACCCCCAAACTTAAGATGCTGTTTGTCCCTGAACAATGAAAAAGAATAAAGAAGAAGAAAATTAGTGTGTAAATCTAAGGGAAAACAAGAGTATAACAACTAAGCCATTCAAACACAATTGTCCTTGACTCCAGTCATGCAACTCTAATTACACGCACTAATTCATTCATAGCACACAAGTTAAGACAATTACTACCAATTAAAATGCTCCATCAACTTATTCTCACGGAAGTATATCACTCGCACTCAAGTGTAAAAGATGTACACTTATAAGGTATGGTGTTTACGCTCAAATTCAATTCAAATGCATGCGTAACCATAAGCTTGCCAAACGTCTCAAACTCTCCACCACTTCAGTATGATTCGACAATGGGATCAAAAAGGACTTTTATTAGGATGTAATGTTGGCTCTTTGGTAAGGGTAGGAAACATATGGATAAAGTGACTCAATTAGTAGAGAATTAAAACCAGAGATCTTTTGCACTGCAAATTTTTACACTTCAAGGTTATCCAGCTTCATGCTCTTCTAATTTTTTTTTTCTCTCATTTCCTTCAAGCTCAACATTCTTTTTTTTTCCTTTCTTCTTTTTTCTTGAGGTTCCAGTTTCGGGCACTACTTCTAACATCTCGGGGTACCAGTTTCGGGCATTACCCTTAAGCAATTTATTTTTCAGCTCATACTTTTTAGCTCGTAATCACTTGTACAGCTCCAAATATTTTATTCCTTCAAAACTCCATGGAAATCAATTCACACACTTTGACAACATTTAATTCTTCACTAATTATAGGAATTTAAGGCTCAAATATGATATCAAAGTGGCTATCTTCGTAGGTTGCCAAAGAAATAAGGCTATTAGGCTCAAAAGGGCAAACTACGGATATATTATTATTTGGTAGAAAATTATTGTAATGTAATCATAGGATATACTCCCTCCGTCCGCCAAAAAGAGGGTATTTTACTTTTGTGCACGTTAATTAAGGAGTATTGTTATTTAATGGGTAGTGGGTTGTTGTATTAGTAGGAGTATGGACCCCATATTTTAGTTGTATTAGTGGGTGTGTGTGGATCCCTTGTATGTAAAAAGGAAATGACCCTCTTTGGAACGAACGACTAAAATGAAAAAAGACACCCTTTCGAGCGGACGGAGGGAGTATACTCCATTTAAGAAGATATTTAATTTTTAGCTTCATTTGGGAAGATTTAAAATATTTTTGGATTGGGCTAAACTTAAAAGTACAAATTATTTATATATAATATAACGGGCTTTTGGGGAAACCCTGGGCTCGAGCCCGGGGTTGTCCATACATACATCCGCCCCTATAAGGCAACGTTTGGAAGCAAGCAAACATAGTAAATCAATTTATCAACATATTTATACTAAATGTGGTTTTATAAAATGCTGTAGAAAAAAATTTGTACGTATGAAGATGAATGATAGGGTATAATGCAATATTGGATCAGCTAAATTGGATTCATTAAATTTGATGTTCACCTTAAATTGAAGAATATAAGGACCAAAAAGTTTAATTACCAACATTATTCACTTTGTAAAATATGTTTCCTATGCCCTGCAATCTTGTCCCGTGCCCGGTCCACCTGGTCAGCTCCAATGGGGTTCTTCCCCGTGGCATATTTGTACATCCAGTACAGAACGAAGCTGGCCACCGTGCCCAATCCACCGGAGGTGACGATGCCTCCCAGGATGCAGAACACAGCTATGGCGGCGGGAACCAGCACGGGGCTGAATATCACCAGAAGAGGGGTGGCCATGACCAGGCCGATGACGGTGGCGGCCAGGGTCAGGCCAGAGAGGACCATGAGAGATCCGCCGAGGGTGACGGCGGTGGTGGTTTTGGCCACCTGGTGGGAGAGCTGCTGCTTTTGTGGGTCGTGGCGGGGTTGGATCTGAGCCATTGATGATATCTATGAAATTAAGGCCAAGGGTTAAGAGGAGATGAGAGTATAATCAGGTGTGAGGGAGGGGGAGTTTTATAATGGGGATGAGAATGCATGTTGCACTGCCACGTGTTCATTGTCGAATGACACGAACCCTTTTCTGTAGACACGTATTTCCTGCATTCTAATTTTCTTGTACATCTCTGTATCTCATCTTCTTTTTTTAAACTAAATATCTGACATATTGTTAATCTTACATTTATATAAATTATATTAGGTGGCTATCTTTACATTCTTAATACATGATGTATAGAGTTTACTTTCCAGGAACTGAAGTCTCCAGAGCAATATTAATATAAATAAATAGGATTAGAGGATGATGAATTAACATCTATTTTTAAATTACTAGGCAAAAAGTTCCATTGTAAAAAGTAATTGATACAAGATTTTTCGATTATGCTTTGGAATGGGAATTAATTTTTGTACCTTTTATTTGAAGAATTAAAATGTGTAATAACTTATGAGTGTGAAGTTTAGTTGTTTAAATAAAGTTGAATGAACAAAATTTATGTAGTAAATATATTGGGAGTTCATAAATTTAAGGAGAATTATTGTTTTTTTACAGTTGAATATCCGACTTCGCTGTTCAAATCTCGAATTTTATTGTAAGAATTGTTAAAATGTGTAATAACTCATGAGTGTGAAGTTTAGTTGTTTAAATAAAGTTGAATGAACAAAATTTATGTAGTAAATATATTAATAAGTGATGATCTTTAATAAGAAAAAATGATACTTAATAAATGAAAAGTGATAATAATAAATAAATAAATAAATAATAATTATTGCATTAATTTACGGCATATTTTATTTAATAGGTCATAAAATTCAGATATCTATAGACGGAACGAAAACAAAAACAGATAGCAATTTAATAGGCTTGCCTGTATGATGCGGTGAGAAAGGTGGGGGCCACGCATGGTTCCATAAATTTTGATAATTAAGTAAAACGCATGCTAGTATTTGTCAAAGAGATACTCCCTCCATCCCAGGCTAAAAAGACCATTTTACTATTTTGGTCGTTCCACCCAAAGAGTCTCATTTTCTTTTTTGAATACATGGGACCCATCCACACCCACTAATACAATTAAAACATGGGTCCCCACATCCACTAATACAACTACCCACTACACATTAAATAATAGTACTCCTTAATCCACGTGCCCAAAAGCAAATGGGACTCTTAAGTTGGGACGGAGGGAGTAATATTTATAGAGTGGATATTGGGTGCACTCGGGTGCAAGGATGCACCCATATATGTATATCTTTTTATTCTATTTTGTATACGTGTTTCGTAATAATTGTATACTTTTTTCACACTAAAATTTTTATTATAAAAACAAGAAATAGTGTATATATATGTTTTTTTAAAAATTCTATATTTTTTACACTCATTTTTTCATTAAAAAAAATTAACAATGAAATTGTAGTATACATTTTTTACTCTTAATTGTATATATGTTTCTATGTATATTTGTATGTAGGTGCACCCTATCTTTAGATGCACCCGGGTGCACACTATAATTAGCCATATTTATAATAGAAAGTGATGTCTTTTTTTTGAATTTCTAGAAATAAAAAAATATATAAATTTGTAATAATTAATAAAATTATATACATCATTCGTCCCACCCAAACGTCATCAATTGTTTTTGTGCGTAGATTAAGGAGTATTATTATTTTATGTATAGTGGGTAATTGTATTAGTAGTGAGTGGTGGGCCACATGTGGTACCATTTTACTAAAAGTGAGAAATAATGACATTTGGATGACGAAAAAAATAACGTTTTTGATATTTGAATTGAAGAGCATTAAAATTTTATAGAATCCTAATTAATTATATAACCAATTAAAGAGGCCCTTATTTTTATCTAATTATTATTTTTTAATTAAATTTAAAATGTTCATTTTTTTGTTTTACTACGTACGAAATGCATTCGTTCAATGCATGGGAAAAAGTAATAGTTTTATTGTAAATAATCTCTCACCCATTTACTATGAGTTGTTGGTATGTATGAACCACTTTTACTTAAAAAAATAAAAATAAAATAGATCTTAAAATTGGGCGATCAAAATAATAAAACGGATATCTTATCAACCAGTAGACATAAGGAGTAAAACATTACTCTACATATCTTAATAAAAATTTCAAAGTTATTATAATGTATTGTATAAGAAAAATAATTTTTAAATAATTTCAATAATTTTTAATAATAAATATAAATAATTGAATAAGTTATGAGTGTTTATTTTTTTTGACAAAATTATGAGTGTTTATTGAGAGTAATTTAAAAAACAAACTTTTAGTGAGATGATTTTTATGAGATGAGTTATGACACATTTCGATTGGGAAAATTTCACATATGGTCCCATAAAAATTCCTTCAATTCAATTATATTCCCGTAGGAATATATTGGTCCCATAGCTATCAGTTTTGGTCCCATAAGAATTTATAATTAGAGATTTTTATTCCTAATCAACTTATATCATATCTTTATTGCCAGATTTTCCTCTTCTTTCTATTTCTCAAAATAGACATAGTCCATTACGACCATATCAGGCCCAGCATGCTTCCGTACATTAATTAAACAACATTAATCTCATAATTGACTGGTTCGAAATAGTATCAGTACCTTTTTGACCGTTAATCCACCGGGTGTCCAGGAGGTATTACGACTGCTCCTCACAGCCAACCACTCGCCCCGCAGTGTGATGGATCAATCCTGTCCCTTCAGCGGATCTCATCACAACCCTGGTTCGTTTCCTACTCCGGGTGTACAGGATGCTGCTACTGTTTTTCGCCGGAAAATATGGAGGTTTAAAGTTGCATAAAAATGGAAGGCAACATGTGGGCAGAAGCCCAAGATTATTTATTTATTGAATGGAGAATTTATTACACACTCATCCTCACTGAACAAGAGGAGATTACTCCTTTAGCTACCTATTGTAGTTGTACTCAGAACACTCATACAAAGAAAGGAAATACCATATTTATTTTAGAAAGAGAAAACAGAGGGGAATGGTTGATGCCTTCTGCTTCCTCAACACACCTATTTATAGAGGCTTTCAGACTTGAAATCCAGATTTCAAAGCCTCCTAATCTTTTGTGACGTCATTGCTTACGTCACTTCACATTGGATGCCAGCTTTTCAGCAGCTGGCTGGTCCCTCTTTATTGGATTCTTTTTTGTGACGTCACTGCGTGCGTCACTTTTACCTTGGATACCAGTTTTAGTGGTTGGCTGGTCCTTCTTCTTTATTGGATACCCTCTGGTGGGTCATCCTTCCTGTCGGTCACATGTTTTTACCCTTTCAAAAAGGTCATCTGGCTCTTGCTTTTTTGAGGAGTCATTTGTCCTCTTTGGTGCCTGATGATTCTCCCTGCTCTTGGGTATTTCGAAGAGGTTTCACCCTCTTCTTTCCACGTGTCTCCTTTGTTGGGGGTGGATCAGCAGTTCTGATCATCCCTATGCCCAATATTATCCCCTTCCCAAATTCTGGTTCTGTTTTGGTGGAACAACTTGTGCATACCTTGTCCGTCCATTGCCCAAAGTGGGCCATGTTGAAATATCTCCGATGAGTTTGTTTACTCACCGGAATCTTATTTCTCCAGAGAAGTTCTTGTTTTTCTTGGAAAGCCTTCTCTGCAAACCCTGTCTTCTTCCCTGTTAAAGTATTCAATAGAAAAGACCCATTCAACGACTTATGCTCGAACTTGAATGGGAACTTCACCTCCACCATGGCTTTGATGCAGGCATACAAACCCCTCGCTCTTCGCGTAGAGATCTGTTCTTCAGAAAATGTAGAAACCAAGATTGGTTCCTTTCCAGAAGACTCCTTGATCTTGTTTGATGCTGACACATCGGGTCTTCTTAGCTTGATAAAATGAAAGGCCTCGTGGTTGTCTTTCCCAACTGGTTCTGGAGCTGCACTGGTGAAGTATATTTCCAATACATCGCTTCTGGATAGAGTCGAATTGTTTTCCCATGCCTTGAAAACCTTTTCTCCCAGCCACTCTGGAAGTTTTGCAAGTTCCGGAAAACCTGGTGCAACAGTATAAATCGAGGCTAGCGCCCCAAAGTCATACCACTGCTTTACATCCATTGGATTTGAGCCTTCTCGCATCCAAACTCGGGGATATTCCCCAGATATATCCACCCGGCATTTCTCCGGTTGGATTTCTTGTCTAGTATTCAATTTCTCCTAGCTGGCCTGATATTCCTGCCAATAAGAGAAATTAGCTATGTTAATACCAACCTTAGCAGTGCCTGTCATGGGCCTAAGGTTGATCTCTCTCTCTTTTACCCCATAGGTGCTGGGCTGATTCGTCGACTCTAGATGTGACTCCAGGTCTTCGATTTTTCCTTTGACTGGTTCCTCTTTTGGAGGTTCCAGACTAGGACTTGTGCTAAGGGTACTTAAATCCCTTGCTCCGAGTTTAGAGCCCTGTTCTCGACTACTCTCCTTTTATCGATTGCAATTGCTATCAACAGCCCAGATGAGTGGCTCTCGTGTTGCTTCGAAAAGACTTACGTCGTTTCGAATGCAGTCTCATATGCGATTAGACACTTTGGTCTGATCACTATCTTGTATTGTTCCAGCACGCCTTGCGTTGAGTGCCAGATTCTCGAATTCCCTTTGGAGCAACTCAAGGTTGTCCATCAGGTGCCTTGAAACCGTCAGGATGGAGTCTATTTCAGCTCCCTTCATCTCTCGTCAGGAAATCTGCCAAAACATTATCAACAGATTTAATAATGATAATATTAAAATTATAATATTGGCATTCACCTTGCCATCTTAGTAGTCTAGCCTTTTCTGGTTTAGATTCAATTTTATTTTTCAAAAAGGCTTTGACGCTTGTGTTATCAATTTTGAGGATGAATTCCTTTGCGAGGAGAAATAGTGGCCATTTCTTGAATGCCTTCCGAACTGCAAAGAACTCCTTCTCATTAATGTGCCATCTGTTTACTTCGCTCTCCGTAAAGAGCCCGCTACAATATCTGTATGTCATCTCTTCTTTTGTTGTGGACTTTGTAAGAACTGTTGCCCACCAATGGTCACTGGTATCTGTATATAGTACAAGATCATCCTCGTCATTATGAATGGCTAATTTGGGGAGCTTTTTGCAAACCTCCTTTAGTTGTTTAACCATTGCTTGGTGTGAATCATCCCATTTGAATTCTGCATCCTTTTTCAACAAGGGACTGAACACCTTCCTGTATTGCGCCAGATTGTTGATGAACATTCCAGCAAAGTTGACCACTCCTAAGAAGCTTTGGAGTTGTTTCTTGTCTTTGAAATCTTCCGAAAATCCTTGGACCTTTTCTACAATATGTGACTATAGAATAATTCCAGATTCGTCGATTTCTACTCCAAGAAACTCGATCTGTCTTGTTGCAATTACTGCTTTCTTTTTAGAAAGCACCAATCCTTCCTTGTGGCATACTTCTGAAAGTATTTCCAGATGTGCTAGGTGTTCCTTCATGTTCTTCGAGGCTATGAGGATGTCATCTACATAGACAAACATGAATGAGAAATAATCATTGAAAAGATTATCCATCTTCCATTCAATACTTCAAGCACTTCATATAGCCCCATCCACTTTGACTTGAGCTTTCCGGAAAATAACTTAAGCCTCGAATTGAATACAAGAACATTATCCCCCGGAGCAAACGCCTTTTCCTTCACTTTAGCATCATGTCATCTCTTCATATTCTCTTTGTAGATGATCGAGTTATCAAATGCTCTTCCTCTAAACTCTTCCAACTCAACTAACTTTAACAACCTTGCTTGACTACTCTCCCTTTCATCCATATTGAGGCGTTTGATAGCTCACAATGCACAATGTTCTAACTCCACGGGGAGGTGACAAGCTTTACCATAAACCAATTGATACGGTGACACACCAAGAATGGTCTTAAAAGCCGTCCTATAAGCCCATAAGGCATCATCAAGCTTATCCGACCAATCATTCCTCCCTCCATTGATTGTCTTTTCCAAAACTAACTTGATTTGGCGGTTAGAGACCTCCGCCAAACTATTTGCTTGAGGGTGGTATGGTGTAGCCACTCGATGCTTCACTCCATATTTCTTCAACAAACTTTCCATCAATTTCTTAACAAAGTGTGATCCTCCATCACTCACTAAAGCCCGTGGAACTCCAAACCTAGCAAAAATATTCTTTTTCAAGAACTTTTGCACAATCAAAGCATCATTTGTCTTAGTGGGGATTGCCTCCACCCACTTTGACACATAATCCACGGCTAGCAAGATGTACACAAATCCTTTCGACGAGGAAAATGGTCCCATAAAATCAATGCCCCACACATCAAATATATCCACATCAATTCTCAAGGTCATGGGCATTTCATCTTTTTTTCCTATTCCCCATATTCTTTGGCATCTATCACACTTAGCCACAAATTTCTTTGCATCCTTAAATAATATTGGCCAATAGAATCCCGATTGTAAAACTTTAGCCCCCGTCTTTTGATGTGCAAAGTGGCCTCCGCACAAAGACGAATGACAAAGCTCAAGAATTCCCATTACTTCTTCTTCGGCCACACATCTTCTTATCACACCATCATTACAAATCTTGAACAAGTAAGGCTCATCCCAATAATACTTCTTCATTTCAATATGAAACTTCTTTTTTTTGTACTCATTAAGCAATGTGGGCTCAATCCCACAAACAATGAAGTTTACATAACCGGCATAGCACGGCGGCACATTAACAATGAGAGAACAAACTTGCTCAACCTCCAATAGCAAAATTTCTTCATCTGGGAACTCATCCCCAATTGGCTTTATATTCTCATTCTCACCTCCGTTTTCCAATCTAGATAAATGGTCCGCTATCACATTCTCCACACCTCTTTTATCCTTGATCACCATATCAAATTTCTGCAAAAGTAATACCCAACGGATTAAACGAGGTTTAGCATCTTTCTTGTTCATAAGATATTTTATAGCCGCATGATCCGTGTAAACAATTATTTGTGTTCCAACCAAGTATGGTCGAAACTTCTCAAAAGCATATACTACGGCTAAAAATTCCTTTTCTGTGGTGGTATAATTGACTTGACAAGTATTCAATGTCTTTGAGGCATAATAGATCGCTCTAAACTTCTTCTCCCTTGTTTGGCCCAACACCACTCCAATGGATTGATCACTAGCATCACAATGCAATTCAAATTGCAAACTCCAATCCGGAGTGACGAGTATAGGTGATGAAGTAAGAGCATCCTTTAGCACCTGAAATGATATAAGACATTCATCATCAAAATTAAATGGACAATATTTTTCAAGTAATTTACAAAGAGGTCTAGCAATTTTTGAAAAATCCTTAATGAAGCGTCTATAGAAGCCCGCATGACCTAAGAACGATCTCACCCCCTCTCACTAGTAGGAGGGGGGAAGACGTTCTATCAACTTTTAAACCATGCTTTGAAATATGGTGCCCCAAAACTATCCCATCGGTCACCATAAAATTGCACTTTTCCCAATTT
Organism: Pogostemon cablin; assembly: GCA_023678885.1. Lineage (NCBI taxonomy): Eukaryota > Viridiplantae > Streptophyta > Magnoliopsida > Lamiales > Lamiaceae > Pogostemon > Pogostemon cablin. The sequence goes on along the minus strand of CM042969.1, from coordinate 28,271,262 downwards.
AGCACAAGATTCGATTTTTCACACCTCTGCAACACAATAGTGAGATTAGTCAAGCAAATATCATACGAGGAACCATATATGGAAAAATCGTCTATAAACACCTCCATAATATTTTCAATCAAACCATCGAAGATAGCAATCATACAACGCTGAAAAGTGGCAGGGGCATTACATAGACCAAACTGCATCATTCTAAATGCAAATGTACCATAAGGACATGTGAAAGTTGTCTTCTCTTGGTCTTCCGGTGCAATCAATATTTGATTGTACCCGGAATAACCATCAAGAAAATAATAGTACTCATGTCCCGCAAGACGATCCAACATTTGGTCTATGAATGGCAATGGAAAATGATCTTTACGAGTGTTTTCATTCAATTTACGATAATCAACACACACTCTCCAACCCGTAATAGTTCTAGTGGTAATTGTCTCATTTGTATCGGATCTCACAATTGTCATACCACCCTTTTTTGCCACTACATGTAAAGGACTTACATATTGACTATCACTTATTGGAAAGATTATTCCCGCATCAAGCCATTTTAATACTTCCTTTTTTACCACTTCTTGCATTATATGATTCAATCTACGTTGATTTTGAACACACGACTTCTCATCATCAATCAAGTGAATTTTATGCATGCACATAGATGGACTAATACCTTTCAAATCTTTAATGCTCCAACCAATAGAGGATTTATGCTCTCTCAAAACTCTTAACAATTTTTCTAATTCTAAATCATTAAGGGAAGAAGATACAATTACCGGATACGTTTTATCTTTTTCCATGTAAGCATACTTTAAATGCTCCGGCAATGGTTTCAACTCCACCTTCTTTTTCTCTTGCTCTTCCTCTTATGGTCCTTCATCAAGTTTCTCAACCTTTTCTTCTTTTGCCTCCTCATTTGTAAATGCCCTACAAGCATTTAATCCATGCAATTCATCAATTAATTCATCATTTTCTAAACAAAAAGAAGACTTAGAGTTAATAGATTCCAAAGAGTAAGAATGACTTATGATGAGTTCCAATGGATCCTTGGAGTGGAGATGGTACATATGTTCTTCAACCATGTTATCCACAACCTCCAATCTTCGACATTCTTCCTTTTTCTTTGGATATCTCATAGCATCTCTCAATAAAAATATCACTTTCTCTTCATTCACCCTCAAAGTAAGCTCTCCCTTTTCCACATCGATCAATGCTTTTCCCATGGCAAGGAATGGACGACCAAGTATCAAAGGTACATTTGAATCTTCCTCCATATCCAATACCACAAAATCAATGGGAAATACAAACTTGCCCACTTTGATCAACACATCTTCAACAATTTCTTTTGGATAAGTCAATGATCGATCGGCTAATTGAAGTGTAACCGATGTCGGCTTAACCTCATTAATACCCAACTTCTTTAAGATTGACAACGACATCAAGTTAATGCTAGCTCCCAAATCACATAAGGCTTTGTAATTCTCATGCTCTCCCATCTCACATGGAATAGTGAACTCCCCGGATCTTTCAATTTAGGGGGAAGTTTCTTTTGCAATATTACACTACATTCCTCCGTGAGGTTCACCGTTTCAAACTCTCCCAAGCTTATTTTCTTTGACAAAATATCTTTCAAAAACTTGGAGTAATTGGGCATTTGAATTAAGGCTTCCCCAAAAGGGATATTCACATGTATCTTCTTCAACATCTCAACAAATTTGGAAAAATTTTCTTCTAATCCCTTAATCAAACTACTTTGTGGAAACGGAATTGCAACGGGTAATTTTGGAATCCCCCATTCATCTCTTTCAAACTTTTCTTCTCTTTCTTTTCGCTTTGCGTCTCTACATCTCTCCCATTTTTTTGGAGACTTCACCTTTTCTTCTTCAAGTGTAGGGGTCCTTTCATCTTTTTCAACAATCTCAACTTTTTTCTCTTTCCCTTCTTCATCCAAACTTTCCCTGGGCTCAACTTCACACTCTACCTCCTGCACTTCCGTTGGCATAGAAGATCCTTCGTATTTTGTACCACTACGAAGTTCAATTGCCTTGCATTTCTCCTTCGGATTAGTAACGGTTGTAGATGGAAATTTTCCTTGTCGATGAGTTTCCCCCTTTTCACTTGCCATTTGGCTCATTTGTGTTTCTAAGGCTTTGATTCTCTTATCCATCACTTCATCTCTTTGTCTTCTTTCTTCTTTTTCTAGCAACTTCTCATCCCTTTCATGCTTCATGAACTCAAAAATTTTAGCAACTTGATCTTCCACCGTAGGCTTCCCTTCACCATTTTGAGCTTTCTCCCCCGGATTAATGACCGGTGGAAGAGTGAGGGCATTCCCTTGATTTTCATACGACAAATTTTCATACCTACGGGGTTGATTAAAATTCCCTTGAAAATTACCTTGCCCCCATCCTCCTTGTCTTTGTGGGTATACTCCATGATTTCCATAATTACCATCATAATTTACTGGAAAGTTCCTTCCTTGCATGAAGGCAACTTTCTCAAGTGGCATATCCGGTGGACACCATGCATCTTGACTTCCAAAACTAGAGAACATACCTTGTTGAGGTATAGAGGTAGGCATTAGACAATTTTGAGAAGATTGGCCCACATTAGTCATAGTCATGCCTTGTTGAGAATTAGGAAACATTTGTTGATTCATCAAAGGTCTTGACATCACTTGTGAAGGATTAGCAAGCACTTGTTGATTCACCATTGGTGTAGAGGTTGGAGACAATTGCATACTAGCATTCATCCTTTTTAGTATCTCCGTGATTGCTTTATCGGTCATATCCTCCTTAGGCATTTCTACCTTTTTCACCTGTTGCAAGCACACTTCTTCCATCTTAGTAATTTTTCCCCTATCATACATTCCCGGTGCACGATCCATAGGCCATTGACCCGTATTCAAAGCTATTTCTTCACATATTGCAATTGCTCTTTTCGGAGTTTGCCCCAAAATCGATCCTCCCGCCGAAGCATCAATGAGCATCCTCTCACTTCCATGTAAACCGGCATAGAAAAATCATATTTGTTGCTCCTCGGGGAATCCGTATTGTGGGCACTTCCTTAGCATCTCTTTGAATCGGTCCCATGCCTCACTAAATATCTCAAGTGGCAATTGCTTGAATTGAAAGATTTGCCCTTTAAGATGTAACATCTTGGATGGTGGAAAATACTTGCTCAAGAATCTTTGTGCCAACTCTCTCCATGTGGTGTAAGATCCCGGTGGTAGTGTATGATACCAAGCTTTAGCTCTATCTCGTAATGAGAACGAGAAAAGCTTCATCTTAATAACATCCTCACTTACCCCATTTATCTTTATCGTATTCGCCAACTCCGTAAATTAGGCTAAGTGAGCATTTGGATCCTCCATAGTACCACCACCAAATTGATTTGCTTGCACCATGTTCATCAACCCCGTCTTGATTTCAAAATAATTTACATTCAATGGCGGGCTGACTCCGTAATTCCCATATTACAGTTGAAAATGATCACGGACATTCATTCTCGCTCTATTGTTCCATTTCCACGAGGTTGATTTTGCACCACCGGAGGGTTATTCCTTACTTCTTGTTGTGCCAACAAGTTTTGAATAATAGATTGCATTTGTTAATTTTGCAAGTGCATTTGTTGAGCATAAACTTGTGGCACGTATTCTTGATTACCATAACCTCCTCTAGCATTATCACCACCTTGAAAATTTCTCAAATTTCCTTCTTCATCAACCATATTTGCATTATCCCTAACTTCTTCCATACTTTTTTCCGTAGGTTCCAACACTCCTCTTCTTTGTCTTCTTAAGGTAGCTTCTAATTCCAAGTTCAAAGGTTCAATAGATTGAGACTTTGAATGCGTTTGCATGTACCTACAAGAATTTCCAAATTAGCTCCCAAAACAACCAAGACAAGTAAACAAATAACAAATAAAAGAAATCCTTATCAAAACTAATCAACTTCAAACTCGTTACAGCCAAATGTTTAACATTTCCCCGGCAAGCGGCGCCATGAACTTAATCGCATTTTTAGTAAAATGTCAAGAGTAAGTTGTTTGCCTATTTTTATAGCACTCACGAGCAGGAATACTCGATCGTTGTAGTAGTATATCCCAAAAAAAATTATCAATCCACAAAGGAGTTATGTTCGGACTAGCAAAATACGTGAGCTCATGTTCATGTCATTTTTGTAAAGATGATAGAGGGTTTTAAGATTGATTAACCACTTAAGCAAGTAGCAAGTAAATAAAAATAGCAAATAAAAGAAACGACAAGTGAAGATGAATGAAAATAAAAGAGGATAGGTGTTAAAGTTCAAGGATGAAAAACATGGGATTAGAAACATACAAGCATACTCAATTCATACTATCATGCAAAAGGAATCCAACTTAATTGATGTAGACTAAGGGTGATCACGATTGTATCCTAAGCTCCCTTTCGGGTTACAAAGGTTGTTGATCCATTTTAGACTCCCAAAAGCACTTAAGATCAAAGCCCAACATTAACCACTTCCATCTAGGTACTAGTTAGATTAAACTCTCCCTTTATGTGTACTAAGACCAACAAATGGATTGGTTCCCCTCATCGAATTCAAATATCCTTTAGGTCAAACCCAAACTCGATGTCTAATCATGCCTTCCTAATACTATAGAGGATCGTTTCCGTCTCACTCCAAGCAATACATACATGAACATTATGATAGCATTTAATCACCATAAATCAATTCATTGATCAACAATCCATTAAACCAATAATCAATTATGAATAACAAACCATGCCATCACAACATCAAGACAATTAAACTCCATGAATAGAAATCAACATCAATTAAATCAAAAACCAATTTAATCCACATGATAATACAAGTCTAATATGCTCTTCATGTTCCTAATCTCACTAGAGGGATTAGCCTAACATGATACAGGTAACAAAACACATAAATGATTCATTACAAATACCCATAGTCTTAGATCCAAAAGAAAATCAAAAGAGATGTGAATCTTCCCTAGCAATTTCTTGTAAAGAATCTTCAATACTCATGGATTTCCAACTCTAGCTCTTAATTTCTTGAGATCTTCAACACCCAAATGGAAGGGATGAAGAATGGATGAAGATGATGATGGAAAATGGAAGAAATGGTGTGTGAGGTGTGTGTAGAAGGGTGGAATTTTGGATCCCCCTCTCAATTGTTGAATAAATGGGTATTTATACCCCTTGGGAAGCTTCTAAAAGTTTCTGGAAATTTCAGCAGTTTTGACACCTACACGGCTCGTGTGCTGTAACACGGCCCGAGTCGTGTCTAGGGCTTCTGGTCAACGGCGAGCTCTGGACAGCGCACAGCTCGTGCGCAGCACACGACCATAGGGGTGGCCGTGTTGTGTTTTCTGACGTTGTCGCACGGCCCTCTCTTACAGGGCCATGCTTGGTGCACAGCCCGTGTTTCTGCACACGGTCCGTGTCCTGCACTCGGCTACAAGGATGGCCGAGTTGGTACTTCTGGCGTCCGCACACGGTCACTTCTTACAGGGCCGTGTTCCGTACACGGCCCGTGTAGGTGCACGCCCTGTTTTACCTCTTCCGTTTTTGCCCGTTCTCCCTCATTTCAACTCTGAATTTAGATCCGCTTTTTCCTATGCCTTCCTTATCATATCTAACATCCAAGAAAAGTGAAAATCTTAGGTTTTAGCTCATTCACACACATTTCTATAAAAACACAAAACACCACTAATTAATACACAAATACGGATAAAATAATACGAAAAACACATAAAAAAGACACTAAAATCTAGGTGAAAATAGCGCCAATCAAACCCCCCAAACTTAAGGTGTTGTTCGTCCCCGAGCAACGAAAGTGACAAATCAAAAGGAGAAATTTTCACCTAGAAAAAGACTAAACGAACATAAGCAATAACACATCATTAGCAATAATAACTACAAACTATGCTAAGTCATCCTACAACATTAAAATCATAACATGAAGAATTAACAAGTTCAATCAAAAGAGAATAAAGTGTAATATAGTCCTTTTTAAGTCCAAGCCTCACATAGGTTATAACTGTCTCTCAACACTCTTTAAAGTAGGGTAAAACAACACTCATCAACCGATTGGCTTGACTCGCTATAAGCTTGCTCGTGGACTACATTCACAAACCACCAAAGTTTCAATCAATGATCAAAAAGGTCTTTCATTAAGGATGTAATGATAAGCTTTTTGGTAGGGTAGGAAGTATATGGATAAGAGTGACTAATCATGTGTAAGTAATCAAAGAGATGGCCAATTTCCTCAACTTCTTCACTTTCCTTTCTTCCTTATTTATCTTTACAAATCTCAAGCATTTATTCATTAACTTTCCTTAGATTGGGCTTCTTTTGATGCATGCTTCCTTCCTTTGAACTTTGTTTACTTGAGCATTTTGATGTTACTTTGCTCTTTTTCTAACTTTGAGGTTGCATGTGCCTTCTTGTTGTTGCTCTTTTCATCATTTTTCTTGTTTGTTTACCATGTACTTTTCTTTTCTTTTTCTAATCAATCAATCCTTTCTATCTACCATCTCCGCAATCACCCACACAAAGGTATATATAAGCTTGAATGGTTAATTAAGGCTTGTAATGTGCTAAATTCACAAGTAATAGGCTTATAGGTTCAAAGTGGTTGACTAAGGATGATGTTCAAGGTAGGAACATATATGGTAATGACTATAATAACAAGGATGACCTTAGATCATTTCACCAATCTCCACTAATCGGGCTCGTTCCTATAGTCCTTGAGCAAGTTCTAACTTATCAAACACAACCGATCCACTCATGAAAAAATACCATGTATGCATGGTTGAGGCTCAAATGCTCACAAGCTTGTGCTCGGACCTTAAGGAACTTATTACACCACATTCATCTCAAAATTGAACAAATTAAGTAAAACATGTCACAATTTGAAAGTGTAGAGATTCTTAATCATAATTTGTCATCACTTATCACCACAACATATCATCACTCACGTTCAAAAATGACTCACGACATCCCTAAACAAACCACCAAACAACCCAAGACAAGAATGAAAATACACAAAACATAAAAATAAGGACTCAACAAACAAGACACAACAAAAACACAAAACATGCAAAAACACAAAATACCATCATCCATGTAAGCACACATTCATATCATCCCTAGTCAATTAAGCTCACAAACATCCCACTCTTTATTGAAAAGGAAATCCTAAGATGCGAAAGTAAACCTCCCACAAACATAACAAATGAAGTAGCATGCTAGTCACAAATCAATTCATTTCAAGTAATAAAATGATAAGGTGTAGAGTACTCCCTCAATAGGCATTTGGTAAGGAAAGCGTTAGCTTCAAACTCCATCATGCTTGCAATACCTCTCATTCATGCTCAAACACTCAACAAACACCATTAGTTCAACAATTTCATTATAAATATGGACTATCATGCACTTCAACACCACCAATCATGCCAAAATCAAACCAATACTCATGATAAAAATTTTAAAATTTGCCCAATTTTACAAAAATATACTCAAGTGGTGAGTCACACCACACACTCTCCCCCAAACTTAAATCGAAACAAGAGTTAAGACTTAAGTTTGCAAAAAGTGGTGAGACTTACCCTTGTAGTTTCCATTGACAATCTTCTTGTTGAGAAGTAACCGCATCCACACGACTCAAGCTATGTCCACCATGCACTAGCACCCCCCAAACTTAACTTGAGACAAGAGTCACGAATTAAGTTTGCAACAAGTGGTGGAACATGTCAACTTGAATCCATGAAGCATTTCTCTTTTCTCAATGAGCATTTTTCTCCATGAGCACAATCAACCTACAAGTCCAAAATACAAAACAACAAAACCACAACCATTATTGAAAGTATTGAAATAAAGCAATAAAGATAGTGATGGGGTGCCTCCCATCGAGCGCTAAGTTTAACGTCTTCAAGCTAGACGAAAAATTTTAAACTCATCGGAATGGCCATGGATAACGGTCGTCCTTGCCACCATACTTTAATCTTTGTGATTCTTTATCTATTAAGTACTTGTGGCAAGCAATGGCCTCGTTGGCACTCTTAAGATTGAGCTTGAAATTGCCAACTATCCTTGCATGACATTCCATTGTCCTCTCCATTCTAGCAAACCACTTATTCCTCCTTTTAATGAATATCCCCAAAGTTTCTTCCAACTCTCTTTTGTCCCTAAGAATTTGTGAGGTGTCAATAGACAAAATAAAGTCAATAGAAACAATGTCAATAAATTCATTGCAACTTAAAGAGTGTAAGGGTTTAGAAATGCTCATTTCACTCTTCAAGTCCTCATCATTTGCTTCCATAACTTGCTCTTCTTCTTCTATTTCATTGGCCTCAACGGGCTCTTCAATATTCTCACTTGATTCCTTTACCACCAAGTTCTCTTCTTCCTCTAACCCTTCGTCAACCTTACTTTCCTCTTCCCTTTTATCCTCCATATAATCTTCCTCTTCAATTTGTTGTGAATTGTTCAAAGAACTTACAAGTTGGCTCATTTGATACTCAAGGGAGTCCATCCAATCATCCATCTTCTTCTCACTTTCATCGATTCTAGCTTCAAACTCGGAATCTTTCCTTTCCATATAATCCCTTGTATCTTTCATGAATGCTAACAAAGTATCCTCAAAGGACGACTCATTTTCATCAATCTTCTTGCTGAATTCAATCATCTCTTTGGCTTCTCTAATTTCTTCCGTAAAATCCTTAATCATATCTAGTAATTCGGGAGAAATTTCAATGTTGTAATTCGGAGCGGAATAAGTGTATCCTTGTTGTGGTTGGAATGTGCTTCCAGAGTAAGCTTGTGGCCATTCATCATATCCACCATGATTGTAGTATTGAGAGTGAACTTGACTCATTTGGCAATCATATCCATAGTAACTCTCATTTATATAGCCTTTTTGTTGTGGAGGAGGAACTCTTGCATATTGATTTCCATAATAACCACTTGTTCCATCCATCCATCTAATGCTTTTCTCCACAAAGTTTACTACAATCTTCCTTCAACTTTCTATTTTTGGGCTGTGTTCTTCCTCCCCTTCTTTCAAGGTAAGAGTACCTATCAAAAAGAATAAGTAAGAACAAAATTTTTCAAAGCAAATATAAGAAATAAAACAAGATAAAAAGATATCCTTATCAAGAACAACTAAAACAATAACACAGTACTCCACTAGTCCATCAAACTCCCCTTTGGCAACAGCGCCATTTTCTTGTTTGCCTATTTTTGTAGCACTCACGGGCAAGAATACTCGATCGTTGTAGTAGTATATCCCAAGAAAAATTATCAATCCACAAAGGAGTTATGTTCGGACTAGCAAAATACGTGAGCTCATATTCATGTCGTTTTTGTAAAGATGATAGGGGATTTTGAGATTGATTAACCACTTAAGCAAGTAGCAAGTAAATAAAAATAGCCAAGGGTGACGACATAATACCGTTTATGTAATTTTTGTTTAAGTTAACACCGACTTCTTGAATATTCTAGAAGCACCAAGAGGAGACTTGGAGCAGTAGTGATGAGTAAGATAGACAAGTGTTGGAAGCGGTGGGGTCGGTGGTAGATATCAAAGTTGGCATAGTGCACCGCTATTCTAGAGTATTCACTTAGTTATTATATAAGTGTGTCTGATGTAATAGAACATAAGCAAGAGAGTCCCAGCTGAAAGAAAGTGCATGGTAAGTGTGCCCAAGTTAGAATGTGTTTATGATAAGAGCGTCTTGAGTGTGCGTGTGTGAGTTGTTGTATTGTAATATAGTGTGAATGTGAGCCTTAATAACAACTCATCCATCCTAAAATAATTCTACAATTTTGTACTTTTGTGTTATGTACTTTCAGTACAATTTTCATTGCATAACTATTTCCATTTAATCTACAATTACTATCCATACTAAATAAATAAATAAAATCTCAACGCATTTTAGTTTTAATAGATTTTATTTTACTTGACACATATTTATTTATTATTATAAATAAATAAATAATATGTGAACAATTCCTTAAACAACACATAGTAAAGGTTAATTGTCTTATGGAGTAACAATATACAAATATATATATATATATATATATATATATATATATATATATATATATATATATATATATATATATTTATTTATTTATTTATTTATTTATTTTGCCTTGATTAGTGCTTTAACCGCACGATTATTACAAGTAATTAAAGGGAATAACTAAAAACATCAAAATCAGGTGAAATCATGAGAGAGAAAGAAAAAGAACAAACTTCTAAAGAATGAAATGGTTTTCCAATTATTATCTAAAAAGTGGACAAAAATGTATGATGAAAACTTGGTGCCAACTTGACTACTATTTTATTCCACCATCATCTAATAGAGACATCTGAATATTAATAGTTACTTCCTCCATACCCTTAAAACGATACTCCGTGGATTAATAGTATATACACAGTGAATTTAGATATATAATAATAATTTTAAGATGTGGGTATAATTGTATTTATATTGAGTGTGGGTTCCATATGTAATAGGTTGAGTATAATAAAAAAATTTCATGGGTTTTATCAATCTAAAAAAAATAAAATACTACTTTACAATGAGACGGACCAAAATGATAAAATGGATCCATATCAAGGAAGATGGAGATAGTATAACTTTATGTTAAAAATATTATTATATTTTCTTTAAGTTATCACTTTTCATATAGTATATATACCCTGCATTATTTATAAAATAATTCATTACTCTCTCCGTCTCGCAAAAAGAGTTACACTTCCTTTGTAAATTACCAAGGAAGTGTAACTCTTTTTGCGGGACGGATGGAGTATATATTATCACTTTTTTATTAATGGGTTATTGTTTCTTAATGAAAATATTATTTTATTTTATCCATTCCACAGTAGTTATTTTTTCAGTGAGACAGTTTAAACATGTGTTATAACTTAATATAATTTTGTTAATTAGTTCATCATAATCAATTCAAGATCTCTTGTGATGATTTAACATAATCTTCCATGTATAAATCTGTACTGAAATTGTTGCCATCCTTAGAATTTAAAGCCCATTTCTGAATGTTGTAGAGACCATGTCATGGGGGTGCGTGTTGATGGATATATTGTTTAAAACATTTAAATTGTGTTGCAATAATATATTAATAATAATAATGAAAAATTATAAATATTTGGAATGTGGTAGATTGTTTGTTTTTGTAGTGAGAGAATTAAGAAAAGGGAAGAGACATTGTGCATAGCCATACAAGTGATTTTGGGTAAAAGGAGAACCTATATGTCCACCCATAAATATAATCCAAACAATCTTTCACTTCTTCAATAATTCAAAATTGGCACCCTGCACTCATTTTTTAAAAAATATACTTATCCTAATGTAATATCTATACCATCAATGCATTAGTCATTATCATTCATTATTCATTGCATTTAAAAAGTTGTAACACCTATAACCATAACCATGCAATTAAAATAAACTATTTTATTTAATGTCATGTCTTTTGAGCTCCTGCCATCACTCTTATTTCTATCCTAAAATTGGTACGTACAACTTTTAACCTTCTAATAGGAATATAAATTAATGTAAGACCGGTTCAAGGAACTTAGTGGGACAATGAAGCTGCGGAACACTATGAAAAAGGCCTATACGCACTCTATCACCCGTCGTAAGAATGCAAGAAGAATGCTTCAAGATATTTTATGCATGTATAATTATCTATATTCCAAAGGATGGTTATGTTCGAGTAGCTCATGTATGGAATCCATTATATTTGATAAGACTATAAATAAAAAAAATAATAACAACAACAACTTCTTTTGAATGGTTGATGACAGATTTTTTTTAGATGGGACATGCTGCACATGCATTAGCATGCTTTTCCAACTGAGAGTTTGTGTTAGTAGTTTTGGCAAATGGACTCATAGGTTGTGCTGATTTGGGCTTTATGGAATGAATCTATTGTTTCATACTTTGAAGATGAATTCCTTCTCTGATTTAGTATATAGCACATAGCGAAGGTAATATTTTATAAACTATTTTTATTAATACAATGAATTTCAGAAGTTGTCTGGAACGTCAGGAGACGATGGACAAGCACATGTATATGTGGTACGCAATCAGTGGCGGATCTAGAAAATCGCGGTGGGGTAGGCTAAATTTATTAAAGAAAATAAATAATATATATATATTCACATACGAATTACCTTCTCGAAAGGGAAGGAGAATAGGCTAAATTTTACTAATATTTATTGTAATGTAATCATAGGATATTGCTTATTCACCTTTTTGTAAGTGTCCCCAAGTGTAGGGAATCAGTTATAGTTCCACGTGTGACCAAGTAAAAATAATATCATACCAAGGAATAATTATAGATCTACTATTTAATCTAATTATGACTATTCTAATTGAAGATAAATCTGGTTTATAGAGTAGAATTAGCTAAATTAACTTTGCAGAAAATAATTACTAAAATTAATAGAATAACAAGAAATTAAATATGGAAGGTATTCAAGAGAGAATATAGACAGCACTAGGTAATCAAGTTAAATTGGTCAAATCGAATCACTAGACATTTGGTTAGAATCCCTGCATTTCATATGAAGGCAATCACTTAATTATGCTAAACCCCTCTTTTAGAGTAAACTTAACACGTAAACCTGGTTTAAACCCTCAGATGCAGAAGAATAATTCTTACTCCCTTTCTAGGTACTTCATGTAAAATTCCATTAAAGGCTAGTACACTAAACTTCCCTTTATAGGTACTTAAGAATTACTCCTCAACTCCCACCTAATAATTTAAGAAACCAAATTATATAGAATAATAATTATTAAATATATTAGGTATCCAATATTAATTATTCTAATGAATAAAGGTTATATGGTTAGATCCCCTTCACCCATAACAGGTTGACAAATATAATCACTTAATGACACAAGCAACAAGCATAAATATTCATAGGGCAATGACATATCATGAATGAGGGCAAACCATATAAGACAAAAATATAAGTCTAAATTCAATGCATTAATAAAGGAATAAATATACTGCAGGTATCCAACTTAAAATCTAGATCATCAATTTAACACAATTTAACCTTCCAACCAGTGCTATCTAAGAAGTACTAGCCCATGGTGTTACAGGCAACACACATGGTTAGGTATGAAAGCATATTATTCAAAATTAGAAAAAGAAAGATGAAGAAAAACCTTAAGTATGGTGTGATGCTTCGTTCTTCCCTCCGTGATTCTGAACCTTCTTGTTCTCCTTCTCAAGTAAACAATACCGATGAACTCCCCGGGATGGGTGGATGGAATGGTGAATTGTACGGTGATGAAAAGTACGTATGGATGCGTAGGAGTATGAAGAGTTAGGGTTTGGAACATCCTCAATGACTCCTTTTATAGTTGAGGCTGTAAAATTCCCGAATTATGACTTAAAAGTGGGTTTTTTTCACGTCAAAAAATACGAACGGGCTAAAAAACGTCGAACTGGGCTCGTTGGGACATGGCACGAGTCGTGCGCCTTCTCGTGCTGCTCGTGCCCGGTGCTCGTGAGTGGATTCTCGGCGATCGTGCTGATTTCTCGGCGGCACGAGTCGTGCTGGGCACTATCGTGCCGCTCCTTGAGCAGTCGTGCGCGCGTCTCGTTTGGCACGACCTGGCTTCCCCCGGCGCACGAGTCGTGCACCTTACCAGCACGAGTCGTGCCGACCTTCTTTCTCCCGACGGCTTCCCGACTTCGTTCCAGACATCCATTTTTGCTCTTTTTTATCTCGTTTTTTCACCTAAACATACGAAATAATACCTCACAAGCATTTAGAACACAAATTTTTATAATTCAACCACAAGATGCTCAAATACGGATATAAATACCACAGAATGGTGCTAAATCGGACCCTAAAACACGCAAATTTTCACACTAATCAAACCCCCAAACTTAAGATGCTGTTTGTCCCTGAACAATGAAAAAGAATAAAGAAGAAGAAAATTAGTGTGTAAATCTAAGGGAAAACAAGAGTATAACAACTAAGCCATTCAAACACAATTGTCCTTGACTCCGGTCATGCAACTCTAATTACACGCACTAATCCATTCATAGCACACAAGTTAAGACAATTACTACCAATTAAAATGCTCCATCAACTTATTCTCACGGAAGTATATCACTCGCACTCAAGTGTAAAAGATGTACACTTATAAGGTATGGTGTTTACGCTCAAATTCAATTCAAATGCATGCGTAACCATAAGCTTGCCAAACGTCTCAAACTCTCCACCACTTCAGTATGATTCGACAATGGGATCAAAAAGGACTTTTATTATGATGTAATGTTGGCTCTTTGGTAAGGGTAGGAAACATATGGATAAAGTGACTCAATTAGTAGAGAATTAAAACCAGAGATCTTTTGCACTGCAAATTTTTTCACTTCAAGGTTATCCAGCTTCATGCTCTTCTAATTTTTTTTTTCTCTCATTTCCTTCAAGCTCAACATTCTTTTTTTTTTCCTTTCTTCTTTTTTCTTGAGGTTCCAGTTTCGGGCACTACTTCTAACATCTCGGGGTACCAGTTTCGGGCTTTACCCTTAAGCAATTTATTTTTCAGCTCATACTTTTCAGCTCGTAATCACTTGTACAGCTCCAAATATTTTATTCCTTCAAAACTCCATGGAAATCAATTCACACACTTTGACAACATTTAATTCTTCACTAATTATAGGAATTTAAGGCTCAAATATGATATCAAAGTGGCTATCTTCGTAGGTTGCCAAAAAAATAAGGCTATTAGGCTCAAAAGGGCTAACTACGGATATATTATTATTTGGTAGAAAATTATTGTAATGTAATCATAGGATATACTCCCTCCGTCCGCCAAAAAGAGGGTATTTTACTTTTGTGCACGTTAATTAAGGAGTATTGTTATTTAATGGGTAGTGGGTTGTTGTATTAGTAGGAGTATGGACCCCATATTTTAGTTGTATTAGTGGGTGTGTGTGGATCCCTTATATGTAAAAAGGAAATGACCCTCTTTGGAACGAACGACTAAAATGGAAAAAGACACCCTCTCGAGCGGACGGATGGAGTATACTCCATTTAAGAAGATATTTAATTTTTACCTTCATTTGGGAAGATTTAAAATATTTTTGGATTGGGCTAAACTTAAAAGTACAAATTATTTACATATAATATAACGGGCTTTTGGGGGAAGCCCTGGGCTCGAGCCCGGGTTGTCCATACATACACCCGCCCCTATAAGGCAACGTTTGGAAGCAAGCAAACATAGTAAATCAATTTATCAACATATTTATACTAAATGTGGTTTTATAAAATGCTGTAGAAAAAAATTTGTACGTATGAAGATGAATGATAGGGTATAATGCAATATTGGATCAGCTAAATTGGATTCATTAAATTTGATGTTCACCTTAAATTGAAGAATATAAGGACCAAAAAGTTTAATTACCAACATTATTCACTTTGTAAAATATGTTTCCTATGCCCTGCAATCTTGTCCCGTGCCCGGTCCACCTGGTCAGCTCCAATGGGGTTCTTCCCCGTGGCATATTTGTACATCCAGTACAGAACGAAGCTGGCCACCGTGCCCAATCCACCGGAGGTGACGATGCCTCCCAGGATGCAGAACACAGCTATGGCGGCGGGAACCAGCACGGGGCTGAATATCACCAGAAGAGGGGTGGCCATGACCAGGCCGATGACGGTGGCGGCCAGGGTCAGGCCAGAGAGGACCATGAGAGATCCGCCGAGGGTGACGGCGGTGGTGGTTTTGGCCACCTGGTGGGAGAGCTGCTGCTTTTGTGGGTCGTGGCGGGGTTGGATCTGAGCCATTGATGATATCTATGAAATTAAGGCCAAGGGTTAAGAGGAGATGAGAGTATAATCAGGTGTGAGGGAGGGGGAGTTTTATAATGGGGATGAGAATGCATGTTGCACTGCCACGTGTTCATTGTCGAATGACACGAACCCTTTTCTGTAGACACGTATTTCCTGCATTCTAATTTTCTTGTACATCTCTGTATCTCATCTTCTTTTTTTAAACTAAATATCTGACATATTGTTAATCTTACATTTATATAAATTATATTAGGTGGCTATCTTTACATTCTTAATACATGATGTATAGAGTTTACTTTCCAGGAACTGAAGTCTCCAGAGCAATATTAATATAAATAAATAGGATTAGAGGATGATGAATTAACATCTATTTTTAAATTACTAGGCAAAAAGTTCCATTGTAAAAAGTAATTGATACAAGATTTTTCGATTATGCTTTGGAATGGGAATTAATTTTTGTACCTTTTATTTGAAGAATTAAAATGTGTAATAACTTATGAGTGTGAAGTTTAGTTGTTTAAATAAAGTTGAATGAACAAAATTTATGTAGTAAATATATTGGGAGTTCATAAATTTAAGGAGAATTATTGTTTTTTTACAGTTGAATATCCGACTTCGCTGTTCAAATCTCGAATTTTATTGTAAGAATTGTTAAAATGTGTAATAACTCATGAGTGTGAAGTTTAGTTGTTTAAATAAAGTTGAATGAACAAAATTTATGTAGTAAATATATTAATAAGTGATGATCTTTAATAAGAAAAAATGATACTTAATAAATGAAAAGTGATAATAATAAATAAATAAATAAATAATAATTATTGCATTAATTTACGGCATATTTTATTTAATAGGTCATAAAATTCAGATATCTATAGACGGAACGAAAACAAAAACAGATAGCAATTTAATAGGCTTGCCTGTATGATGCGGTGAGAAAGGTGGGGGCCACGCATGGTTCCATAAATTTTGATAATTAAGTAAAACGCATGCTAGTATTTGTCAAAGAGATACTCCCTCCATCCCAGGCTAAAAAGACCATTTTACTATTTTGGTCGTTCCACCCAAAGAGTCTCATTTTCTTTTTTGAATACATGGGACCCATCCACACCCACTAATACAATTAAAACATGGGTCCCCACATCCACTAATACAACTACCCACTACACATTAAATAATAGTACTCCTTAATCCACGTGCCCAAAAGCAAATGGGACTCTTAAGTTGGGACGGAGGGAGTAATATTTATAGAGTGGATATTGGGTGCACTCGGGTGCAAGGATGCACCCATATATGTATATCTTTTTATTCTATTTTGTATACGTGTTTCGTAATAATTGTATACTTTTTTCACACTAAAATTTTTATTATAAAAACAAGAAATAGTGTATATATATGTTTTTTTAAAAATTCTATATTTTTTACACTCATTTTTTCATTAAAAAAAATTAACAATGAAATTGTAGTATACATTTTTTACTCTTAATTGTATATATGTTTCTATGTATATTTGTATGTAGGTGCACCCTATCTTTAGGTGCACCCGGGTGCACACTATAATTAGCCATATTTATAATAGAAAGTGATGTCTTTTTTTTGAATTTCTAGAAATAAAAAAATATATAAATTTGTAATAATTAATAAAATTATATACATCATTCGTCCCACCCAAACGTCATCAATTGTTTTTGTGCGTAGATTAAGGAGTATTATTATTTTATGTATAGTGGGTAATTGTATTAGTAGTGAGTGGTGGGCCACATGTGGTACCATTTTACTAAAAGTGAGAAATAATGACATTTGGATGACGAAAAAAATAACGTTTTTGATATTTGAATTGAAGAGCATTAAAATTTTATAGAATCCTAATTAATTATATAACCAATTAAAGAGGCCCTTATTTTTATCTAATTATTATTTTTTAATTAAATTTAAAATGTTCATTTTTTTGTTTTACTACGTACGAAATGCATTCGTTCAATGCATGGGAAAAAGTAATAGTTTTATTGTAAATAATCTCTCACCCATTTACTATGAGTTGTTGGTATGTATGAACCACTTTTACTTAAAAAAATAAAAATAAAATAGATCTTAAAATTGGGCGATCAAAATAATAAAACGGATATCTTATCAACCAGTAGACATAAGGAGTAAAACATTACTCTACATATCTTAATAAAAATTTCAAAGTTATTATAATGTATTGTATAAGAAAAATAATTTTTAATTAATTTCAATAATTTTTAATAATAAATATAAATAATTGAATAAGTTATGAGTGTTTATTTTTTTTGACAAAATTATGAGTGTTTATTGAGAGTAATTTAAAAAACAAACTTTTAGTGAGATGATTTTTATGAGATGAGTTATGACACATTTCGATTGGGAAAATTTCACATATGGTCCCATAAAAATTCCTTCAATTCAATTATATTCCCGTAGGAATATATTGGTCCCATAGCTATCAGTTTTGGTCCCATAAGAATTTATAATTAGAGATTTTTATTCCTAATCAACTTATATCATATCTTTATTGCCAGATTTTCCTCTTCTTTCTATTTCTCAAAATAGACATAGTCCATTACGACCATATCAGGCCCAGCATGCTTCCGTACATTAATTAAACAACATTAATCTCATAATTGACTGGTTCGAAATAGTATCAGTACCTTTTTGACCGTTAATCCACCGGGTGTCCAGGAGGTATTACGACTGCTCCTCACAGCCAACCACTCGCCCCGCAGTGTGATGGATCAATCCTGTCCCTTCAGCGGATCTCATCACAACCCTGGTTCGTTTCCTACTCCGGGTGTACAGGATGCTGCTACTGTTTTTCGCCGGAAAATATGGAGGTTTAAAGTTGCATAAAAATGGAAGGCAACATGTGGGCAGAAGCCCAAGATTATTTATTTATTGAATGGAGAATTTATTACACACTCATCCTCACTGAACAAGAGGAGATTACTCCTTTAGCTACCTATTGTAGTTGTACTCAGAACACTCATACAAAGAAAGGAAATACCATATTTATTTTAGAAAGAGAAAACAGAGGGGAATGGTTGATGCCTTCTGCTTCCTCAACACACCTATTTATAGAGGCTTTCAGACTTGAAATCCAGATTTCAAAGCCTCCTAATCTTTTGTGACGTCATTGCTTACGTCACTTCACATTGGATGCCAGCTTTTCAGCAGCTGGCTGGTCCCTCTTTATTGGATTCTTTTTTGTGACGTCACTGCGTGCGTCACTTTTACCTTGGATACCAGTTTTAGTGGTTGGCTGGTCCTTCTTCTTTATTGGATACCCTCTGGTGGGTCATCCTTCCTGTCGGTCACATGTTTTTACCCTTTCAAAAAGGTCATCTGGCTCTTGCTTTTTTGAGGAGTCATTTGTCCTCTTTGGTGCCTGATGATTCTCCCTGCTCTTGGGTATTTCGAAGAGGTTTCACCCTCTTCTTTCCACGTGTCTCCTTTGTTGGGGGTGGATCAGCAGTTCTGATCATCCCTATGCCCAATATTATCCCCTTCCCAAATTCTGGTTCTGTTTTGGTGGAACAACTTGTGCATACCTTGTCCGTCCATTGCCCAAAGTGGGCCATGTTGAAATATCTCCGATGAGTTTGTTTACTCACCGGAATCTTATTTCTCCAGAGAAGTTCTTGTTTTTCTTGGAAAGCCTTCTCTGCAAACCCTGTCTTCTTCCCTGTTAAAGTATTCAATAGAAAAGACCCATTCAACGACTTATGCTCGAACTTGAATGGGAACTTCACCTCCACCATGGCTTTGATGCAGGCATACAAACCCCTCGCTCTTCGCGTAGAGATCTGTTCTTCAGAAAATGTAGAAACCAAGATTGGTTCCTTTCCAGAAGACTCCTTGATCTTGTTTGATGCTGACACATCGGGTCTTCTTAGCTTGATAAAATGAAAGGCCTCGTGGTTGTCTTTCCCAACTGGTTCTGGAGCTGCACTGGTGAAGTATATTTCCAATACATCGCTTCTGGATAGAGTCGAATTGTTTTCCCATGCCTTGAAAACCTTTTCTCCCAGCCACTCTGGAAGTTTTGCAAGTTCCGGAAAACCTGGTGCAACAGTATAAATCGAGGCTAGCGCCCCAAAGTCATACCACTGCTTTACATCCATTGGATTTGAGCCTTCTCGCATCCAAACTCGGGGATATTCCCCAGATATATCCACCCGGCATTTCTCCGGTTGGATTTCTTGTCTAGTATTCAATTTCTCCTAGCTGGCCTGATATTCCTGCCAATAAGAGAAATTAGCTATGTTAATACCAACCTTAGCAGTGCCTGTCATGGGCCTAAGGTTGATCTCTCTCTCTTTTACCCCATAGGTGCTGGGCTGATTCGTCGACTCTAGATGTGACTCCAGGTCTTCGATTTTTCCTTTGACTGGTTCCTCTTTTGGAGGTTCCAGACTAGGACTTGTGCTAAGGGTACTTAAATCCCTTGCTCCGAGTTTAGAGCCCTGTTCTCGACTACTCTCCTTTTATCGATTGCAATTGCTATCAACAGCCCAGATGAGTGGCTCTCGTGTTGCTTCGAAAAGACTTACGTCGTTTCGAATGCAGTCTCATATGCGATTAGACACTTTGGTCTGATCACTATCTTGTATTGTTCCAGCACGCCTTGCGTTGAGTGCCAGATTCTCGAATTCCCTTTGGAGCAACTCAAGGTTGTCCATCAGGTGCCTTGAAACCGTCAGGATGGAGTCTATTTCAGCTCCCTTCATCTCTCGTCAGGAAATCTGCCAAAACATTATCAACAGATTTAATAATGATAATATTAAAATTATAATATTGGCATTCACCTTGCCATCTTAGTAGTCTAGCCTTTTCTGGTTTAGATTCAATTTTATTTTTCAAAAAGGCTTTGACGCTTGTGTTATCAATTTTGAGGATGAATTCCTTTGCGAGGAGAAATAGTGGCCATTTCTTGAATGCCTTCCGAACTGCAAAGAACTCCTTCTCATTAATGTGCCATCTGTTTACTTCGCTCTCCGTAAAGAGCCCGCTACAATATCTGTATGTCATCTCTTCTTTTGTTGTGGACTTTGTAAGAACTGTTGCCCACCAATGGTCACTGGTATCTGTATATAGTACAAGATCATCCTCGTCATTATGAATGGCTAATTTGGGGAGCTTTTTGCAAACCTCCTTTAGTTGTTTAACCATTGCTTGGTGTGAATCATCCCATTTGAATTCTGCATCCTTTTTCAACAAGGGACTGAACACCTTCCTGTATTGCGCCAGATTGTTGATGAACATTCCAGCAAAGTTGACCACTCCTAAGAAGCTTTGGAGTTGTTTCTTGTCTTTGAAATCTTCCGAAAATCCTTGGACCTTTTCTACAATATGTGACTATAGAATAATTCCAGATTCGTCGATTTCTACTCCAAGAAACTCGATCTGTCTTGTTGCAATTACTGCTTTCTTTTTAGAAAGCACCAATCCTTCCTTGTGGCATACTTCTGAAAATATTTCCAGATGTGCTAGGTGTTCCTTCATGTTCTTCGAGGCTATGAGGATGTCATCTACATAGACAAACATGAATGAGAAATAATCATTGAAAAGATTATCCATCTTCCATTCAATACTTCAAGCACTTCATATAGCCCCATCCACTTTGACTTGAGCTTTCCGGAAAATAACTTAAGCCTCGAATTGAATACAAGAACATTATCCCCCGGAGCAAACGCCTTTTCCTTCACTTTAGCATCATGTCATCTCTTCATATTCTCTTTGTAGATGATCGAGTTATCAAATGCTCTTCCTCTAAACTCTTCCAACTCAACTAACTTTAACAACCTTGCTTGACTACTCTCCCTTTCATCCATATTGAGGCGTTTGATAGCTCACAATGCACAATGTTCTAACTCCACGGGGAGGTGACAAGCTTTACCATAAACCAATTGATACGGTGACACACCAAGAATGGTCTTAAAAGCCGTCCTATAAGCCCATAAGGCATCATCAAGCTTATCCGACCAATCATTCCTCCCTCCATTGATTGTCTTTTCCAAAACTAACTTGATTTGGCGGTTAGAGACCTCCGCCAAACTATTTGCTTGAGGGTGGTATGGTGTAGCCACTCGATGCTTCACTCCATATTTCTTCAACAAACTTTCCATCAATTTCTTAACAAAGTGTGATCCTCCATCACTCACTAAAGCCCGTGGAACTCCAAACCTAGCAAAAATATTCTTTTTCAAGAACTTTTGCACAATCAAAGCATCATTTGTCTTAGTGGGGATTGCCTCCACCCACTTTGACACATAATCCACGGCTAGCAAGATGTACACAAATCCTTTCGACGAGGAAAATGGTCCCATAAAATCAATGCCCCACACATCAAATATATCCACATCAATTCTCAAGGTCATGGGCATTTCATCTTTTTTTCCTATTCCCCATATTCTTTGGCATCTATCACACTTAGCCACAAATTTCTTTGCATCCTTAAATAATATTGGCCAATAGAATCCCGATTGTAAAACTTTAGCCCCCGTCTTTTGATGTGCAAAGTGGCCTCCGCACAAAGACGAATGACAAAGCTCAAGAATTCCCATTACTTCTTCTTCGGCCACACATCTTCTTATCACACCATCATTACAAATCTTGAACAAGTAAGGCTCATCCCAATAATACTTCTTCATTTCAATATGAAACTTCTTTTTTTTGTACTCATTAAGCAATGTGGGCTCAATCCCACAAACAATGAAGTTTACATAACCGGCATAGCACGGCGGCACATTAACAATGAGAGAACAAACTTGCTCAACCTCCAATAGCAAAATTTCTTCATCTGGGAACTCATCCCCAATTGGCTTTATATTCTCATTCTCACCTCCGTTTTCCAATCTAGATAAATGGTCCGCTATCACATTCTCCACACCTCTTTTATCCTTGATCACCATATCAAATTTCTGCAAAAGTAATACCCAACGGATTAAACGAGGTTTAGCATCTTTCTTGTTCATAAGATATTTTATAGCCGCATGATCCGTGTAAACAATTATTTGTGTTCCAACCAAGTATGGTCGAAACTTCTCAAAAGCATATACTACGGCTAAAAATTCCTTTTCTGTGGTGGTATAATTGACTTGACAAGTATTCAATGTCTTTGAGGCATAATAGATCGCTCTAAACTTCTTCTCCCTTGTTTGGCCCAACACCACTCCAATGGATTGATCACTAGCATCACAATGCAATTCAAATTGCAAACTCCAATCCGGAGTGACGAGTATAGGTGATGAAGTAAGAGCATCCTTTAGCACCTGAAATGATATAAGACATTCATCATCAAAATTAAATGGACAATATTTTTCAAGTAATTTACAAAGAGGTCTAGCAATTTTTGAAAAATCCTTAATGAAGCGTCTATAGAAGCCCGCATGACCTAAGAACGATCTCACCCCCTCTCACTAGTAGGAGGGGGGAAGACGTTCTATCAACTTTTAAACCATGCTTTGAAATATGGTGCCCCAAAACTATCCCATCGGTCACCATAAAATTGCACTTTTCCCAATTTAGCACAAGATTCGATTTTTCACACCTCTGCAACACAATAGTGAGATTAGTCAAGCAAATATCATACGAGGAACCATATATGGAAAAATCGTCTATAAACACCTCCATAATATTTTCAATCAAACCATCGAAGATAGCAATCATACAACGCTGAAAAGTGGCAGGGGCATTACATAGACCAAACGGCATCATTCTAAATGCAAATGTACCATAAGGACATGTGAAAGTTGTCTTCTCTTGGTCTTCCGGTGCAATCAATATTTGATTGTACCCGGAATAACCATCAAGAAAATAATAGTACTCATGTCCCGCAAGACGATCCAACATTTGGTCTATGAATGGCAATGGAAAATGATCTTTACGAGTGTTTTCATTCAATTTACGATAATCAACACACACTCTCCAACCCGTAATAGTTCTAGTGGTAATTGTCTCATTTGTATCGGATCTCACAATTGTCATACCACCCTTTTTTGCCACTACATGTAAAGGACTTACATATTGACTATCACTTATTGGAAAGATTATTCCCGCATCAAGCCATTTTAATACTTCCTTTTTTACCACTTCTTGCATTATATGATTCAATCTACGTTGATTTTGAACACACGACTTCTCATCATCAATCAAGTGAATTTTATGCATGCACATAGATGGACTAATACCTTTCAAATCTTTAATGCTCCAACCAATAGAGGATTTATGCTCTCTCAAAACTCTTAACAATTTTTCTAATTCTAAATCATTAAGGGAAGAAGATACAATTACCGGATACGTTTTATCTTTTTCCATGTAAGCATACTTTAAATGCTCCGGCAATGGTTTCAACTCCACCTTCTTTTTCTCTTGCTCTTCCTCTTATGGTCCTTCATCAAGTTTCTCAACCTTTTCTTCTTTTGCCTCCTCATTTGTAAATGCCCTACAAGCATTTAATCCATGCAATTCATCAATTAATTCATCATTTTCTAAACAAAAAGAAGACTTAGAGTTAATAGATTCCAAAGAGTAAGAATGACTTATGATGAGTTCCAATGGATCCTTGGAGTGGAGATGGTACATATGTTCTTCAACCATGTTATCCACAACCTCCAATCTTCGACATTCTTCCTTGTTCTTTGGATATCTCATAGCATCTCTCAATAAAAATATCACTTTCTCTTCATTCACCCTCAAAGTAAGCTCTCCCTTTTCCACATCGATCAATGCTTTTCCCATGGCAAGGAATGGACGACCAAGTATCAAAGGTACATTTGAATCTTCCTCCATATCCAATACCACAAAATCAATGGGAAATACAAACTTGTCCACTTTGATCAACACATCTTCAACAATTTCTTTTGGATAAGTCAATGATCGATCGGCTAATTGAAGTGTAACCGATGTCGGCTTAACCTCATCAATACCCAACTTCTTTAAGATTGACAACGACATCAAGTTAATGCTAGCTCCCAAATCACATAAGGCTTTGTAATTCTCATGCTCTCCCATCTCACATGGAATAGTGAACTCCCCGGATCTTTCAATTTAGGGGGAAGTTTCTTTTGCAATATTACACTACATTCCTCCGTGAGGTTCACCGTTTCAAACTCTCCCAAGCTTATTTTCTTTGACAAAATATCTTTCAAAAACTTGGAGTAATTGGGCATTTGAATTAAGGCTTCCCCAAAAGGGATATTCACATGTATCTTCTTCAACATCTCAACAAATTTGGCAAAATTTTCTTCTAATCCCTTAATCAAACTACTTTGTGGAAACGGAATTGCAACGGGTAATTTTGGAATCCCCCATTCATCTCTTTCAAACTTTTCTTCTCTTTCTTTTCGCTTTGCGTCTCTACATCTCTCCCATTTTTTTGGAGACTTCACCTTTTCTTCTTCAAGTGTAGGGGTCCTTTCATCTTTTTCAACAATCTCAACTTTTTTCTCTTTCCCTTCTTCATCCAAACTTTCCCTGGGCTCAACTTCACACTCTACCTCCTGCACTTCCGTTGGCATAGAAGATCCTTCGTATTTTGTACCACTACGAAGTTCAATTGCCTTGCATTTCTCCTTCGGATTAGTAACGGTTGTAGATGGAAATTTTCCTTGTCGATGAGTTTCCCCCTTTTCACTTGCCATTTGGCTCATTTGTGTTTCTAAGGCTTTGATTCTCTTATCCATCACTTCATCTCTTTGTCTTCTTTCTTCTTTTTCTAGCAACTTCTCATCCCTTTCATGCTTCATGAACTCAAAAATTTTAGCAACTTGATCTTCCACCGTAGGCTTCCCTTCACCATTTTGAGCTTTCTCCCCCGGATTAATGACCGGTGGAAGAGTGAGGGCATTCCCTTGATTTTCATACGACAAATTTTCATACCTACGGGGTTGATTAAAATTCCCTTGAAAATTACCTTGCCCCCATCCTCCTTGTCTTTGTGGGTATACTCCATGATTTCCATAATTACCATCATAATTTACTGGAAAGTTCCTTCCTTGCATGAAGGCAACTTTCTCAAGTGGCATATCCGGTGGACACCATGCATCTTGACTTCCAAAACTAGAGAACATACCTTGTTGAGGTATAGAGGTAGGCATTAGACAATTTTGAGAAGATTGGCCCACATTAGTCATAGTCATGCCTTGTTGAGAATTAGGAAACATTTGTTGATTCATCAAAGGTCTTGACATCACTTGTGAAGGATTAGCAAGCACTTGTTGATTCACCATTGGTGTAGAGGTTGGAGACAATTGCATACTAGCATTCATCCTTTTTAGTATCTCCGTGATTGCTTTATCGGTCATATCCTCCTTAGGCATTTCTACCTTTTTCACCTGTTGCAAGCACACTTCTTCCATCTTAGTAATTTTTCCCCTATCATACATTCCCGGTGCACGATCCATAGGCCATTGACCCGTATTCAAAGCTATTTCTTCACATATTGCAATTGCTCTTTTCGGAGTTTGCCCCAAAATCGATCCTCCCGCCGAAGCATCAATGAGCATCCTCTCACTTCCATGTAAACCGGCATAGAAAAATCATATTTGTTGCTCCTCGGGGAATCCGTATTGTGGGCACTTCCTTAGCATCTCTTTGAATCGGTCCCATGCCTCACTAAATATCTCAAGTGGCAATTGCTTGAATTGAAAGATTTGCCCTTTAAGATGTAACATCTTGGATGGTGGAAAATACTTGCTCAAGAATCTTTGTGCCAACTCTCTCCATGTGGTGTAAGATCCCGGTGGTAGTGTATGATACCAAGCTTTAGCTCTATCTCGTAATGAGAACGAGAAAAGCTTCATCTTAATAACATCCTCACTTACCCCATTTATCTTTATCGTATTCGCCAACTCCGTAAATTAGGCTAAGTGAGCATTTGGATCCTCCATAGTACCACCACCAAATTGATTTGCTTGCACCATGTTCATCAACCCCGTCTTGATTTCAAAATAATTTACATTCAATGGCGGGCTGACTCCGTAATTCCCATATTACAGTTGAAAATGATCACGGACATTCATTCTCGCTCTATTGTTCCATTTCCACGAGGTTGATTTTGCACCACCGGAGGGTTATTCCTTACTTCTTGTTGTGCCAACAAGTTTTGAATAATAGATTGCATTTGTTAATTTTGCAAGTGCATTTGTTGAGCATAAACTTGTGGCACGTATTCTTGATTACCATAACCTCCTCTAGCATTATCACCACCTTGAAAATTTCTCAAATTTCCTTCTTCATCAACCATATTTGCATTATCCCTAACTTCTTCCATACTTTTTTCCGTAGGTTCCAACACTCCTCTTCTTTGTCTTCTTAAGGTAGCTTCTAATTCCAAGTTCAAAGGTTCAATAGATTGAGACTTTGAATGCGTTTGCATGTACCTACAAGAATTTCCAAATTAGCTCCCAAAACAACCAAGACAAGTAAACAAATAACAAATAAAAGAAATCCTTATCAAAACTAATCAACTTCAAACTCGTTACAGCCAAATGTTTAACATTTCCCCGGCAAGCGGCGCCATGAACTTAATCGCATTTTTAGTAAAATGTCAAGAGTAAGTTGTTTGCCTATTTTTATAGCACTCACGAGCAGGAATACTCGATCGTTGTAGTAGTATATCCCAAAAAAAATTATCAATCCACAAAGGAGTTATGTTCGGACTAGCAAAATACGTGAGCTCATGTTCATGTCATTTTTGTAAAGATGATAGAGGGTTTTAAGATTGATTAACCACTTAAGCAAGTAGCAAGTAAATAAAAATAGCAAATAAAAGAAACGACAAGTGAAGATGAATGAAAATAAAAGAGGATAGGTGTTAAAGTTCAAGGATGAAAAACATGGGATTAGAAACATACAAGCATACTCAATTCATACTATCATGCAAAAGGAATCCAACTTAATTGATGTAGACTAAGGGTGATCACGATTGTATCCTAAGCTCCCTTTCGGGTTACAAAGGTTGTTGATCCATTTTAGACTCCCAAAAGCACTTAAGATCAAAGCCCAACATTAACCACTTCCATCTAGGTACTAGTTAGATTAAACTCTCCCTTTATGTGTACTAAGACCAACAAATGGATTGGTTCCCCTCATCGAATTCAAATATCCTTTAGGTCAAACCCAAACTCGATGTCTAATCATGCCTTCCTAATACTATAGAGGATCGTTTCCGTCTCACTCCAAGCAATACATACATGAACATTATGATAGCATTTAATCACCATAAATCAATTCATTGATCAACAATCCATTAAACCAATAATCAATTATGAATAACAAACCATGCCATCACAACATCAAGACAATTAAACTCCATGAATAGAAATCAACATCAATTAAA
This sequence comes from Pogostemon cablin, assembly GCA_023678885.1. Classification (NCBI taxonomy): domain Eukaryota; kingdom Viridiplantae; phylum Streptophyta; class Magnoliopsida; order Lamiales; family Lamiaceae; genus Pogostemon; species Pogostemon cablin. Next base: position 28,243,056 of record CM042969.1, on the reverse strand, counting down.
TCAAAAACCAATTTAATCCACATGATAATACAAGTCTAATATGCTCTTCATGTTCCTAATCTCACTAGAGGGATTAGCCTAACATGATACAGGTAACAAAACACATAAATGATTCATTACAAATACCCATAGTCTTAGATCCAAAAGAAAATCAAAAGAGATGTGAATCTTCCCTAGCAATTTCTTGTAAAGAATCTTCAATACTCATGGATTTCCAACTCTAGCTCTTAATTTCTTGAGATCTTCAACACCCAAATGGAAGGGATGAAGAATGGATGAAGATGATGATGGAAAATGGAAGAAATGGTGTGTGAGGTGTGTGTAGAAGGGTGGAATTTTGGATCCCCCTCTCAATTGTTGAATAAATGGGTATTTATACCCCTTGGGAAGCTTCTAAAAGTTTCTGGAAATTTCAGCAGTTTTGACACCTACACGGCTCGTGTGCTGTAACACGGCCCGAGTCGTGTCTAGGGCTTCTGGTCAACGGCGAGCTCTGGACAGCGCACAGCTCGTGCGCAGCACACGACCATAGGGGTGGCCGTGTTGTGTTTTCTGACGTTGTCGCACGGCCCTCTCTTACAGGGCCATGCTTGGTGCACAGCCCGTGTTTCTGCACACGGTCCGTGTCCTGCACTCGGCTACAAGGATGGCCGAGTTGGTACTTCTGGCGTCCGCACACGGTCACTTCTTACAGGGCCGTGTTCCGTACACGGCCCGTGTAGGTGCACGCCCTGTTTTACCTCTTCCGTTTTTGCCCGTTCTCCCTCATTTCAACTCTGAATTTAGATCCGCTTTTTCCTATGCCTTCCTTATCATATCTAACATCCAAGAAAAGTGAAAATCTTAGGTTTTAGCTCATTCACACACATTTCTATAAAAACACAAAACACCACTAATTAATACACAAATACGGATAAAATAATACGAAAAACACATAAAAAAGACACTAAAATCTAGGTGAAAATAGCGCCAATCAAACCCCCCAAACTTAAGGTGTTGTTCGTCCCCGAGCAACGAAAGTGACAAATCAAAAGGAGAAATTTTCACCTAGAAAAAGACTAAACGAACATAAGCAATAACACATCATTAGCAATAATAACTACAAACTATGCTAAGTCATCCTACAACATTAAAATCATAACATGAAGAATTAACAAGTTCAATCAAAAGAGAATAAAGTGTAATATAGTCCTTTTTAAGTCCAAGCCTCACATAGGTTATAACTGTCTCTCAACACTCTTTAAAGTAGGGTAAAACAACACTCATCAACCGATTGGCTTGACTCGCTATAAGCTTGCTCGTGGACTACATTCACAAACCACCAAAGTTTCAATCAATGATCAAAAAGGTCTTTCATTAAGGATGTAATGATAAGCTTTTTGGTAGGGTAGGAAGTATATGGATAAGAGTGACTAATCATGTGTAAGTAATCAAAGAGATGGCCAATTTCCTCAACTTCTTCACTTTCCTTTCTTCCTTATTTATCTTTACAAATCTCAAGCATTTATTCATTAACTTTCCTTAGATTGGGCTTCTTTTGATGCATGCTTCCTTCCTTTGAACTTTGTTTACTTGAGCATTTTGATGTTACTTTGCTCTTTTTCTAACTTTGAGGTTGCATGTGCCTTCTTGTTGTTGCTCTTTTCATCATTTTTCTTGTTTGTTTACCATGTACTTTTCTTTTCTTTTTCTAATCAATCAATCCTTTCTATCTACCATCTCCGCAATCACCCACACAAAGGTATATATAAGCTTGAATGGTTAATTAAGGCTTGTAATGTGCTAAATTCACAAGTAATAGGCTTATAGGTTCAAAGTGGTTGACTAAGGATGATGTTCAAGGTAGGAACATATATGGTAATGACTATAATAACAAGGATGACCTTAGATCATTTCACCAATCTCCACTAATCGGGCTCGTTCCTATAGTCCTTGAGCAAGTTCTAACTTATCAAACACAACCGATCCACTCATGAAAAAATACCATGTATGCATGGTTGAGGCTCAAATGCTCACAAGCTTGTGCTCGGACCTTAAGGAACTTATTACACCACATTCATCTCAAAATTGAACAAATTAAGTAAAACATGTCACAATTTGAAAGTGTAGAGATTCTTAATCATAATTTGTCATCACTTATCACCACAACATATCATCACTCATGTTCAAAAATGACTCACGACATCCCTAAACAAACCACCAAACAACCCAAGACAAGAATGAAAATACACAAAACATAAAAATAAGGACTCAACAAACAAGACACAACAAAAACACAAAACATGCAAAAACACAAAATACCATCATCCATGTAAGCACACATTCATATCATCCCTAGTCAATTAAGCTCACAAACATCCCACTCTTTATTGAAAAGGAAATCCTAAGATGCGAAAGTAAACCTCCCACAAACATAACAAATGAAGTAGCATGCTAGTCACAAATCAATTCATTTCAAGTAATAAAATGATAAGGTGTAGAGTACTCCCTCAATAGGCATTTGGTAAGGAAAGCGTTAGCTTCAAACTCCATCATGCTTGCAATACCTCTCATTCATGCTCAAACACTCAACAAACACCATTAGTTCAACAATTTCATTATAAATATGGACTATCATGCACTTCAACACCACCAATCATGCCAAAATCAAACCAATACTCATGATAAAAATTTTAAAATTTGCCCAATTTTACAAAAATATACTCAAGTGGTGAGTCACACCACACACTCTCCCCCAAACTTAAATCGAAACAAGAGTTAAGACTTAAGTTTGCAAAAAGTGGTGAGACTTACCCTTGTAGTTTCCATTGACAATCTTCTTGTTGAGAAGTAACCGCATCCACACGACTCAAGCTATGTCCACCATGCACTAGCACCCCCCAAACTTAACTTGAGACAAGAGTCACGAATTAAGTTTGCAACAAGTGGTGGAACATGTCAACTTGAATCCATGAAGCATTTCTCTTTTCTCAATGAGCATTTTTCTCCATGAGCACAATCAACCTACAAGTCCAAAATACAAAACAACAAAACCACAACCATTATTGAAAGTATTGAAATAAAGCAATAAAGATAGTGATGGGGTGCCTCCCATCGAGCGCTAAGTTTAACGTCTTCAAGCTAGACGAAAAATTTTAAACTCATCGGAATGGCCATGGATAACGGTCGTCCTTGCCACCATACTTTAATCTTTGTGATTCTTTATCTATTAAGTACTTGTGGCAAGCAATGGCCTCGTTGGCACTCTTAAGATTGAGCTTGAAATTGCCAACTATCCTTGCATGACATTCCATTGTCCTCTCCATTCTAGCAAACCACTTATTCCTCCTTTTAATGAATATCCCCAAAGTTTCTTCCAACTCTCTTTTGTCCCTAAGAATTTGTGAGGTGTCAATAGACAAAATAAAGTCAATAGAAACAATGTCAATAAATTCATTGCAACTTAAAGAGTGTAAGGGTTTAGAAATGCTCATTTCACTCTTCAAGTCCTCATCATTTGCTTCCATAACTTGCTCTTCTTCTTCTATTTCATTGGCCTCAACGGGCTCTTCAATATTCTCACTTGATTCCTTTACCACCAAGTTCTCTTCTTCCTCTAACCCTTCGTCAACCTTACTTTCCTCTTCCCTTTTATCCTCCATATAATCTTCCTCTTCAATTTGTTGTGAATTGTTCAAAGAACTTACAAGTTGGCTCATTTGATACTCAAGGGAGTCCATCCAATCATCCATCTTCTTCTCACTTTCATCGATTCTAGCTTCAAACTCGGAATCTTTCCTTTCCATATAATCCCTTGTATCTTTCATGAATGCTAACAAAGTATCCTCAAAGGACGACTCATTTTCATCAATCTTCTTGCTGAATTCAATCATCTCTTTGGCTTCTCTAATTTCTTCCGTAAAATCCTTAATCATATCTAGTAATTCGGGAGAAATTTCAATGTTGTAATTCGGAGCGGAATAAGTGTATCCTTGTTGTGGTTGGAATGTGCTTCCAGAGTAAGCTTGTGGCCATTCATCATATCCACCATGATTGTAGTATTGAGAGTGAACTTGACTCATTTGGCAATCATATCCATAGTAACTCTCATTTATATAGCCTTTTTGTTGTGGAGGAGGAACTCTTGCATATTGATTTCCATAATAACCACTTGTTCCATCCATCCATCTAATGCTTTTCTCCACAAAGTTTACTACAATCTTCCTTCAACTTTCTATTTTTGGGCTGTGTTCTTCCTCCCCTTCTTTCAAGGTAAGAGTACCTATCAAAAAGAATAAGTAAGAACAAAATTTTTCAAAGCAAATATAAGAAATAAAACAAGATAAAAAGATATCCTTATCAAGAACAACTAAAACAATAACACAGTACTCCACTAGTCCATCAAACTCCCCTTTGGCAACAGCGCCATTTTCTTGTTTGCCTATTTTTGTAGCACTCACGGGCAAGAATACTCGATCGTTGTAGTAGTATATCCCAAGAAAAATTATCAATCCACAAAGGAGTTATGTTCGGACTAGCAAAATACGTGAGCTCATATTCATGTCGTTTTTGTAAAGATGATAGGGGATTTTGAGATTGATTAACCACTTAAGCAAGTAGCAAGTAAATAAAAATAGCCAAGGGTGACGACATAATACCGTTTATGTAATTTTTGTTTAAGTTAACACCGACTTCTTGAATATTCTAGAAGCACCAAGAGGAGACTTGGAGCAGTAGTGATGAGTAAGATAGACAAGTGTTGGAAGCGGTGGGGTCGGTGGTAGATATCAAAGTTGGCATAGTGCACCGCTATTCTAGAGTATTCACTTAGTTATTATATAAGTGTGTCTGATGTAATAGAACATAAGCAAGAGAGTCCCAGCTGAAAGAAAGTGCATGGTAAGTGTGCCCAAGTTAGAGTGTGTTTATGATAAGAGCGTCTTGAGTGTGCGTGTGTGAGTTGTTGTATTGTAATATAGTGTGAATGTGAGCCTTAATAACAACTCATCCATCCTAAAATAATTCTACAATTTTGTACTTTTGTGTTATGTACTTTCAGTACAATTTTCATTGCATAACTATTTCCATTTAATCTACAATTACTATCCATACTAAATAAATAAATAAAATCTCAACGCATTTTAGTTTTAATAGATTTTATTTTACTTGACACATATTTATTTATTATTATAAATAAATAAATAATATGTGAACAATTCCTTAAACAACACATAGTAAAGGTTAATTGTCTTATGGAGTAACAATATACAAATATATATATATATATATATATATATATATATATATATTTATTTATTTATTTATTTTGCCTTGATTAGTGCTTTAACCGCACGATTATTACAAGTAATTAAAGGGAATAACTAAAAACATCAAAATCAGGTGAAATCATGAGAGAGAAAGAAAAAGAACAAACTTCTAAAGAATGAAATGGTTTTCCAATTATTATCTAAAAAGTGGACAAAAATGTATGATGAAAACTTGGTGCCAACTTGACTACTATTTTATTCCACCATCATCTAATAGAGACATCTGAATATTAATAGTTACTTCCTCCATACCCTTAAAACGATACTCCGTGGATTAATAGTATATACACAGTGAATTTAGATATATAATAATAATTTTAAGATGTGGGTATAATTGTATTTATATTGAGTGTGGGTTCCATATGTAATAGGTTGAGTATAATAAAAAAATTTCATGGGTTTTATCAATCTAAAAAAAATAAAATACTACTTTACAATGAGACGGACCAAAATGATAAAATGGATCCATATCAAGGAAGATGGAGATAGTATAACTTTATGTTAAAAATATTATTATATTTTCTTTAAGTTATCACTTTTCATATAGTATATATACCCTGCATTATTTATAAAATAATTCATTACTCTCTCCGTCTCGCAAAAAGAGTTACACTTCCTTTGTAAATTACCAAGGAAGTGTAACTCTTTTTGCGGGACGGATGGAGTATATATTATCACTTTTTTATTAATGGGTTATTGTTTCTTAATGAAAATATTATTTTATTTTATCCATTCCACAGTAGTTATTTTTTCAGTGAGACAGTTTAAACATGTGTTATAACTTAATATAATTTTGTTAATTAGTTCATCATAATCAATTCAAGATCTCTTGTGATGATTTAACATAATCTTCCATGTATAAATCTGTACTGAAATTGTTGCCATCCTTAGAATTTAAAGCCCATTTCTGAATGTTGTAGAGACCATGTCATGGGGGTGCGTGTTGATGGATATATTGTTTAAAACATTTAAATTGTGTTGCAATAATATATTAATAATAATAATGAAAAATTATAAATATTTGGAATGTGGTAGATTGTTTGTTTTTGTAGTGAGAGAATTAAGAAAAGGGAAGAGACATTGTGCATAGCCATACAAGTGATTTTGGGTAAAAGGAGAACCTATATGTCCACCCATAAATATAATCCAAACAATCTTTCACTTCTTCAATAATTCAAAATTGGCACCCTGCACTCATTTTTTAAAAAATATACTTATCCTAATGTAATATCTATACCATCAATGCATTAGTCATTATCATTCATTATTCATTGCATTTAAAAAGTTGTAACACCTATAACCATAACCATGCAATTAAAATAAACTATTTTATTTAATGTCATGTCTTTTGAGCTCCTGCCATCACTCTTATTTCTATCCTAAAATTGGTACGTACAACTTTTAACCTTCTAATAGGAATATAAATTAATGTAAGACCGGTTCAAGGAACTTAGTGGGACAATGAAGCTGCGGAACACTATGAAAAAGGCCTATACGCACTCTATCACCCGTCGTAAGAATGCAAGAAGAATGCTTCAAGATATTTTATGCATGTATAATTATCTATATTCCAAAGGATGGTTATGTTCGAGTAGCTCATGTATGGAATCCATTATATTTGATAAGACTATAAATAAAAAAAATAATAACAACAACAACTTCTTTTGAATGGTTGATGACAGATTTTTTTTAGATGGGACATGCTGCACATGCATTAGCATGCTTTTCCAACTGAGAGTTTGTGTTAGTAGTTTTGGCAAATGGACTCATAGGTTGTGCTGATTTGGGCTTTATGGAATGAATCTATTGTTTCATACTTTGAAGATGAATTCCTTCTCTGATTTAGTATATAGCACATAGCGAAGGTAATATTTTATAAACTATTTTTATTAATACAATGAATTTCAGAAGTTGTCTGGAACGTCAGGAGACGATGGACAAGCACATGTATATGTGGTACGCAATCAGTGGCGGATCTAGAAAATCGCGGTGGGGTAGGCTAAATTTATTAAAGAAAATAAATAATATATATATATATTCACATACGAATTACCTTCTCGAAAGGGAAGGAGAATAGGCTAAATTTTACTAATATTTATTGTAATGTAATCATAGGATATTGCTTATTCACCTTTTTGTAAGTGTCCCCAAGTGTAGGGAATCAGTTATAGTTCCACGTGTGACCAAGTAAAAATAATATCATACCAAGGAATAATTATAGATCTACTATTTAATCTAATTATGACTATTCTAATTGAAGATAAATCTGGTTTATAGAGTAGAATTAGCTAAATTAACTTTGCAGAAAATAATTACTAAAATTAATAGAATAACAAGAAATTAAATATGGAAGGTATTCAAGAGAGAATATAGACAGCACTAGGTAATCAAGTTAAATTGGTCAAATCGAATCACTAGACGTTTGGTTAGAATCCCTGCATTTCATATGAAGGCAATCACTTAATTATGCTAAACCCCTCTTTTAGAGTAAACTTAACACGTAAACCTGGTTTAAACCCTCAGATGCAGAAGAATAATTCTTACTCCCTTTCTAGGTACTTCATGTAAAATTCCATTAAAGGCTAGTACACTAAACTTCCCTTTATAGGTACTTAAGAATTACTCCTCAACTCCCACCTAATAATTTAAGAAACCAAATTATATAGAATAATAATTATTAAATATATTAGGTATCCAATATTAATTATTCTAATGAATAAAGGTTATATGGTTAGATCCCCTTCACCCATAACAGGTTGACAAATATAATCACTTAATGACACAAGCAACAAGCATAAATATTCATAGGGCAATGACATATCATGAATGAGGGCAAACCATATAAGACAAAAATATAAGTCTAAATTCAATGCATTAATAAAGGAATAAATATACTGCAGGTATCCAACTTAAAATCTAGATCATCAATTTAACACAATTTAACCTTCCAACCAGTGCTATCTAAGAAGTACTAGCCCATGGTGTTACAGGCAACACACATGGTTAGGTATGAAAGCATATTATTCAAAATTAGAAAAAGAAAGATGAAGAAAAACCTTAAGTATGGTGTGATGCTTCGTTCTTCCCTCCGTGATTCTGAACCTTCTTGTTCTCCTTCTCAAGTAAACAATACCGATGAACTCCCCGGGATGGGTGGATGGAATGGTGAATTGTACGGTGATGAAAAGTACGTATGGATGCGTAGGAGTATGAAGAGTTAGGGTTTGGAACATCCTCAATGACTCCTTTTATAGTTGAGGCTGTAAAATTCCCGAATTATGACTTAAAAGTGGGTTTTTTTCACGTCAAAAAATACGAACGGGCTAAAAAACGTCGAACTGGGCTCGTTGGGACATGTCACGAGTCGTGCGCCTTCTCGTGCTGCTCGTGCCCGGTGCTCGTGAGTGGATTCTCGGCGATCGTGCTGATTTCTCGGCGGCACGAGTCGTGCTGGGCACTATCGTGCCGCTCCTTGAGCAGTCGTGCGCGCGTCTCGTTTGGCACGACCTGGCTTCCCCCGGCGCACGAGTCGTGCACCTTACCAGCACGAGTCGTGCCGACCTTCTTTCTCCCGACGGCTTCCCGACTTCGTTCCAGACATCCATTTTTGCTCTTTTTTATCTCGTTTTTTCACCTAAACATACGAAATAATACCTCACAAGCATTTAGAACACAAATTTTTATAATTCAACCACAAGATGCTCAAATACGGATATAAATACCACAGAATGGTGCTAAATCGGACCCTAAAACACGCAAATTTTCACACTAATCAAACCCCCAAACTTAAGATGCTGTTTGTCCCTGAACAATGAAAAAGAATAAAGAAGAAGAAAATTAGTGTGTAAATCTAAGGGAAAACAAGAGTATAACAACTAAGCCATTCAAACACAATTGTCCTTGACTCCGGTCATGCAACTCTAATTACACGCACTAATCCATTCATAGCACACAAGTTAAGACAATTACTACCAATTAAAATGCTCCATCAACTTATTCTCACGGAAGTATATCACTCGCACTCAAGTGTAAAAGATGTACACTTATAAGGTATGGTGTTTACGCTCAAATTCAATTCAAATGCATGCGTAACCATAAGCTTGCCAAACGTCTCAAACTCTCCACCACTTCAGTATGATTCGACAATGGGATCAAAAAGGACTTTTATTATGATGTAATGTTGGCTCTTTGGTAAGGGTAGGAAACATATGGATAAAGTGACTCAATTAGTAGAGAATTAAAACCAGAGATCTTTTGCACTGCAAATTTTTTCACTTCAAGGTTATCCAGCTTCATGCTCTTCTAATTTTTTTTTCTCTCATTTCCTTCAAGCTCAACATTCTTTTTTTTTCCTTTCTTCTTTTTTCTTGAGGTTCCAGTTTCGGGCACTACTTCTAACATCTCGGGGTACCAGTTTCGGGCTTTACCCTTAAGCAATTTATTTTTCAGCTCATACTTTTCAGCTCGTAATCACTTGTACAGCTCCAAATATTTTATTCCTTCAAAACTCCATGGAAATCAATTCACACACTTTGACAACATTTAATTCTTCACTAATTATAGGAATTTAAGGCTCAAATATGATATCAAAGTGGCTATCTTCGTAGGTTGCCAAAAAAATAAGGCTATTAGGCTCAAAAGGGCTAACTACGGATATATTATTATTTGGTAGAAAATTATTGTAATGTAATCATAGGATATACTCCCTCCGTCCGCCAAAAAGAGGGTATTTTACTTTTGTGCACGTTAATTAAGGAGTATTGTTATTTAATGGGTAGTGGGTTGTTGTATTAGTAGGAGTATGGACCCCATATTTTAGTTGTATTAGTGGGTGTGTGTGTGACGCGGGGATTTTTGGTATAGAGTTTAAGTCTGAAGTCTTGATAAGGAACTCATCAATGAAGACCTTAAACTCAGCACCTTTGAGCAAGATGGTCCAACTATGCTATACCAACTCAACATGGAGATCACCAACAGTCAGTCAACTTCACGAATTTATCTGTTTTGATTGGCAAGGAGTTATGGTTCATGCCATATACCATTGGAAAGCTCTTGAAGTCTAGGTTTCTAAAAAATTTACGGATCTCAAAAATAATATTCCTACAGAAAGTTATGGCCATTTGACTGAAGTGTGGCAGACTGTTCAGATTACGAAAGTTGCTGGACCAACTTCGACTTTGCTGGTTTTTGATGGTTCGTCTCTTCATTATGGACATTGATATCTACATATTCTTAGTCTTTGATTATCTTTCATTAAGTTTACATTTATTAGAGTCTAAGTTCTTATTTTCTATGTGCATTGAGAATGTTTAATCTCATTTATTTCCTTTGACTCACTTGGAGGGTTGTTCCAAGTCTTGCCTATATAATGGCATCATTTGTAAGCTCTTAAGGAACCAATTTGAAAATTAAACTTATCTTGAGCTTTTAAGCTTGTTTAGAAGATGTTATCTTCTTGTATCTTACTCTAAACTCTTTTGGTGGATTCCTAGAGTGGTGAGTGCACCTCTTAGTCTTTCGGTGGATTCCTTAAGACGACGAGTTTATTCCAAACTTGTGGTGGATTCCATAGGTGAGGAATTGTATCCGAGTGTGTGCTTGTGTTGCCTCCTACTTCTCTAAAATCCCGGTGTCAAAGTGGTTATCAGAGCTTTGGTTAGCAATGGCAACTCATGATATTGAGTTAGAAGATTTAAGGAGACAAGTGCAACAACTCAAGCAACGCCTTGCGCGTGGCGAACATCTTGAACGTGATGTTGAGTGTCATGGTTCAGATGGTGGTTCTGCAAGTTATGATTTGGATTTCAATCCATTTCATGGTGATAGAAGTAACGATTCAAGTGGCAATACATCTCGAAGTGTACGGGTTCGAAGGAGCAGTGTTCGTAGGAAATCTTTTGTTTTCAATATTGATGTTCCAGACTTTGAAGGAAGAAATGATCCCGAAGAATTCATTGATTGGCTCAATTCGGTTGAGAGAGTCTTTGAATTCGAAGATATTCAAGAAGAATGCAAGGTGAAACTTGTGGCCATCAGATTGAAGAAATATGCATCCTTATGGTGGGAGCACCTTAAGAAGCAGCGTGCTCATGATGGCAAGAGGAAGATTAGAACATGGGAAAAAATGAAGAAGGAGTTGAGGAAGAAATTCTTGCCAGATTATTATCTACGAGATGTTTTTCTTCACAACTCCAAACAAAAAGATTCAAGTCATTTCGGTGGACGTTTCTCGTCAAGTGGTGGTGCTTCTAACCGGGGGAGTGCTTCTACTTCAAAGAACAGTCCAACCACAAAGGATACAAGACAAATAGTTGCTGCAAGTAAAGAAGGTAGTGCTAAATTTTTGAAACCAAGTGCTGCAACTAATCAAAAAATTTGTTTCAAGTGCAAGGGGTTTGGACACATTGCTGTCGATTGTCCAAATCGGAGGATCATTACTCCTGTTGAGAAAGAGCAAGAAGAAGTGAAGCTAGTCTATGACAAAAGTGAAGATGAGTATGAAGAAGAGGAGCATGATGAATCAGCACCAAATTATGATGAGTATGATGAAGATGTTGATTACGAGGATCATGGTGAAGATTTGGTGTTACGACGTAGCCTCGATGCCACCTATGTGGAGGATGATCCATGGCTTCACAACAATATCTTTCAAACAAGTTTCATGACAAATGACGAGGAGTTTCATGAGGTGGTACCTAAAGAGATTCCACCAGACCTTCCTCCATTGAAGAACATTCAAAATTGCATTGATGCTTCTATACCGAATAGGGCAGCCGCTTATCGAATGAATCCGAAGCATCATGATGAGTTGCAAAGGCAAGAGCAAGAGCTTGAGGATAAAGGCTTGCTATGGAAAAGTATGAGTCCTTATGCAGTCTTGAATCTTCTTGTTCCAAAGATAGAAAGCTCTTGGCAAAGGTGCGTTGATATTCGAGCAGTTAGTAAAGTCATGGAAGCTCCGAATTTGTGGCTTCCAGATTTTAGAAAAGCGATCGTAGTGGGTTGCAATGCTGCAAATATGTGGAATCGATTGAGGAGCTTGGTTCCTTGTCAATGGGATGTGATTTTGGCTCAAATGGAGTTTGCTTATAATCGATCTTCAAGCCAAACAACAGGGTGGAGTCCGTTCAATGTTGTTTGTGGTAGAAATCATATAAGTGGAGATGGAAATGATCATGCTAAGTGCATCAAGGAGTTGCATGAGAAGGTTCATAGAGAGATTATCAAGCAAAATATAAGATTCAAGAAAAATGCTGATAAGCATCGACTTATGAAGGAAATTCAGGAGCAAGTTTATGTGCTGTGGAAGCGAATGATGCAGTGCATATGGGGTAACTTCAAAATAATTCTGGTACTGATCGGTAATGATTCAGATAGTGATCAGTATATGGATAGAAAGATCCTACAGTCTAGTTTCAAACGCAACAAACGGAGAGTCGTTTGGAGTTTTAGACAAGGAGTTATGTTCGTTTTTCTGGAAGGTGGCAGATGCACTCGAAAATCTGTCAAGTTCATGGATTTGAAGTCTTTTGAGACTTTCCAACAATCCTTTCTTGGTCAGGTCATCCTAATTACTATATTAATTGTTGCAATAATGTTGTGCAAGGTTTTAGGTGGTCAAATGGTGATTAATGGTGGAGTTGCTAGTGTCTTGGCTACTTTCAATGTTGCTGAATTTTCACCATATGTTGATGATGAAGAAGGTCCAGATTCGAGGACGAATCTTTTCCAACCAGGGGAGAATGACGCGGGGATTTTTGGTATAGAGTTTAAGTCTGAAGTCTTGATAAGGAACTCATCAATGAAGACCTTAAACTCAGCACCTTTGAGCAAGATGGTCCAACTATGCTATACCAACTCAACATGGAGATCACCAACAGTCAGTCAACTTCACGAATTTATCTGTTTTGATTGGCAAGGAGTTATGGTTCATGCCATATACCATTGGAAAGCTCTTGAAGTCTAGGTTTCTAAAAAATTTACGGATCTCAAAAATAATATTCCTACAGAACGTTATGGCCATTTGACTGAAGTGTGGCAGACTGTTCAGATTACGAAAGTTGCTGGACCAACTTCGACTTTGCTGGTTTTTGATGGTTCGTCTCTTCATTATGGACATTGATATCTACATATTCTTAGTCTTTGATTATCTTTCATTAAGTTTACATTTATTAGAGTCTAAGTTCTTATTTTCTATGTGCATTGAGAATGTTTAATCTCATTTATTTCCTTTGACTCACTTGGAGGGTTGTTCCAAGTCTTGCCTATATAATGGCATCATTTGTAAGCTCTTAAGGAACCAATTTGAAAATTAAACTTATCTTGAGCTTTTAAGCTTGTTTAGAAGATGTTATCTTCTTGTATCTTACTCTAAACTCTTTTGGTGGATTCCTAGAGTGGTGAGTGCACCTCTTAGTCTTTCGGTGGATTCCTTAAGACGACGAGTTTATTCCAAACTTGTGGTGGATTCCATAGGTGAGGAATTGTATCCGAGTGTGTGCTTGTGTTGCCTCCTACTTCTCTAAAATCCCGGTGTCAGTGTGGATCCCTTATATGTAAAAAGGAAATGACCCTCTTTGGAACGAACGACTAAAATGGAAAAAGACACCCTCTCGAGCGGACGGATGGAGTATACTCCATTTAAGAAGATATTTAATTTTTACCTTCATTTGGGAAGATTTAAAATATTTTTGGATTGGGCTAAACTTAAAAGTACAAATTATTTACATATAATATAACGGGCTTTTGGGGGAAGCCCTGGGCTCGAGCCCGGGTTGTCCATACATACATCCGCCCCTATAAGGCAACGTTTGGAAGCAAGCAAACATAGTAAATCAATTTATCAACATATTTATACTAAATGTGGTTTTATAAAATGCTGTAGAAAAAAATTTGTACGTATGAAGATGAATGATAGGGTATAATGCAATATTGGATCAGCTAAATTGGATTCATTAAATTTGATGTTCACCTTAAATTGAAGAATATAAGGACCAAAAAGTTTAATTACCAACATTATTCACTTTGTAAAATATGTTTCCTATGCCCTGCAATCTTGTCCCGTGCCCGGTCCACCTGGTCAGCTCCAATGGGGTTCTTCCCCGTGGCATATTTGTACATCCAGTACAGAACGAAGCTGGCCACCGTGCCCAATCCACCGGAGGTGACGATGCCTCCCAGGATGCAGAACACAGCTATGGCGGCGGGAACCAGCACGGGGCTGAATATCACCAGAAGAGGGGTGGCCATGACCAGGCCGATGACGGTGGCGGCCAGGGTCAGGCCAGAGAGGACCATGAGAGATCCGCCGAGGGTGACGGCGGTGGTGGTTTTGGCCACCTGGTGGGAGAGCTGCTGCTTTTGTGGGTCGTGGCGGGGTTGGATCTGAGCCATTGATGATATCTATGAAATTAAGGCCAAGGGTTAAGAGGAGATGAGAGTATAATCAGGTGTGAGGGAGGGGGAGTTTTATAATGGGGATGAGAATGCATGTTGCACTGCCACGTGTTCATTGTCGAATGACACGAACCCTTTTCTGTAGACACGTATTTCCTGCATTCTAATTTTCTTGTACATCTCTGTATCTCATCTTCTTTTTTTAAACTAAATATCTGACATATTGTTAATCTTACATTTATATAAATTATATTAGGTGGCTATCTTTACATTCTTAATACATGATGTATAGAGTTTACTTTCCAGGAACTGAAGTCTCCAGAGCAATATTAATATAAATAAATAGGATTAGAGGATGATGAATTAACATCTATTTTTAAATTACTAGGCAAAAAGTTCCATTGTAAAAAGTAATTGATACAAGATTTTTCGATTATGCTTTGGAATGGGAATTAATTTTTGTACCTTTTATTTGAAGAATTAAAATGTGTAATAACTTATGAGTGTGAAGTTTAGTTGTTTAAATAAAGTTGAATGAACAAAATTTATGTAGTAAATATATTGGGAGTTCATAAATTTAAGGAGAATTATTGTTTTTTTACAGTTGAATATCCGACTTCGCTGTTCAAATCTCGAATTTTATTGTAAGAATTGTTAAAATGTGTAATAACTCATGAGTGTGAAGTTTAGTTGTTTAAATAAAGTTGAATGAACAAAATTTATGTAGTAAATATATTAATAAGTGATGATCTTTAATAAGAAAAAATGATACTTAATAAATGAAAAGTGATAATAATAAATAAATAAATAAATAATAATTATTGCATTAATTTACGGCATATTTTATTTAATAGGTCATAAAATTCAGATATCTATAGACGGAACGAAAACAAAAACAGATAGCAATTTAATAGGCTTGCCTGTATGATGCGGTGAGAAAGGTGGGGGCCACGCATGGTTCCATAAATTTTGATAATTAAGTAAAACGCATGCTAGTATTTGTCAAAGAGATACTCCCTCCATCCCAGGCTAAAAAGACCATTTTACTATTTTGGTCGTTCCACCCAAAGAGTCTCATTTTCTTTTTTGAATACATGGGACCCATCCACACCCACTAATACAATTAAAACATGGGTCCCCACATCCACTAATACAACTACCCACTACACATTAAATAATAGTACTCCTTAATCCACGTGCCCAAAAGCAAATGGGACTCTTAAGTTGGGACGGAGGGAGTAATATTTATAGAGTGGATATTGGGTGCACTCGGGTGCAAGGATGCACCCATATATGTATATCTTTTTATTCTATTTTGTATACGTGTTTCGTAATAATTGTATACCTTTTTCACACTAAAATTTTTATTATAAAAACAAGAAATAGTGTATATATATGTTTTTTTAAAAATTCTATATTTTTTACACTCATTTTTTCATTAAAAAAAATTAACAATGAAATTGTAGTATACATTTTTTACTCTTAATTGTATATATGTTTCTATGTATATTTGTATGTAGGTGCACCCTATCTTTAGGTGCACCCGGGTGCACACTATAATTAGCCATATTTATAATAGAAAGTGATGTCTTTTTTTTGAATTTCTAGAAATAAAAAAATATATAAATTTGTAATAATTAATAAAATTATATACATCATTCGTCCCACCCAAACGTCATCAATTGTTTTTGTGCGTAGATTAAGGAGTATTATTATTTTATGTATAGTGGGTAATTGTATTAGTAGTGAGTGGTGGGCCACATGTGATACCATTTTACTAAAAGTGAGAAATAATGACATTTGGATGACGAAAAAAATAACGTTTTTGATATTTGAATTGAAGAGCATTAAAATTTTATAGAATCCTAATTAATTATATAACCAATTAAAGAGGCCCTTATTTTTATCTAATTATTATTTTTTAATTAAATTTAAAATGTTCATTTTTTTGTTTTACTACGTACGAAATGCATTCGTTCAATGCATGGGAAAAAGTAATAGTTTTATTGTAAATAATCTCTCACCCATTTACTATGAGTTGTTGGTATGTATGAACCACTTTTACTTAAAAAAATAAAAATAAAATAGATCTTAAAATTGGGCGATCAAAATAATAAAACGGATATCTTATCAACCAGTAGACATAAGGAGTAAAACATTACTCTACATATCTTAATAAAAATTTCAAAGTTATTATAATGTATTGTATAAGAAAAATAATTTTTAATTAATTTCAATAATTTTTAATAATAAATATAAATAATTGAATAAGTTATGAGTGTTTATTTTTTTTGACAAAATTATGAGTGTTTATTGAGAGTAATTTAAAAAACAAACTTTTAGTGAGATGATTTTTATGAGATGAGTTATGACACATTTCGATTGGGAAAATTTCACATATGGTCCCATAAAAATTCCTTCAATTCAATTATATTCCCGTAGGAATATATTGGTCCCATAGCTATCAGTTTTGGTCCCATAAGAATTTATAATTAGAGATTTTTATTCCTAATCAACTTATATCATATCTTTATTGCCAGATTTTCCTCTTCTTTCTATTTCTCAAAATAGACATAGTCCATTACGACCATATCAGGCCCAGCATGCTTCCGTACATTAATTAAACAACATTAATCTCATAATTGACTGGTTCGAAATAGTATCAGTACCTTTTTGACCGTTAATCCACCGGGTGTCCAGGAGGTATTACGACTGCTCCTCACAGCCAACCACTCGCCCCGCAGTGTGATGGATCAATCCTGTCCCTTCAGCGGATCTCATCACAACCCTGGTTCGTTTCCTACTCCGGGTGTACAGGATGCTGCTACTGTTTTTCGCCGGAAAATATGGAGGTTTAAAGTTGCATAAAAATGGAAGGCAACATGTGGGCAGAAGCCCAAGATTATTTATTTATTGAATGGAGAATTTATTACACACTCATCCTCACTGAACAAGAGGAGATTACTCCTTTAGCTACCTATTGTAGTTGTACTCAGAACACTCATACAAAGAAAGGAAATACCATATTTATTTTAGAAAGAGAAAACAGAGGGGAATGGTTGATGCCTTCTGCTTCCTCAACACACCTATTTATAGAGGCTTTCAGACTTGAAATCCAGATTTCAAAGCCTCCTAATCTTTTGTGACGTCATTGCTTACGTCACTTCACATTGGATGCCAGCTTTTCAGCAGCTGGCTGGTCCCTCTTTATTGGATTCTTTTTTGTGACGTCACTGCGTGCGTCACTTTTACCTTGGATACCAGTTTTAGTGGTTGGCTGGTCCTTCTTCTTTATTGGATACCCTCTGGTGGGTCATCCTTCCTGTCGGTCACATGTTTTTACCCTTTCAAAAAGGTCATCTGGCTCTTGCTTTTTTGAGGAGTCATTTGTCCTCTTTGGTGCCTGATGATTCTCCCTGCTCTTGGGTATTTCGAAGAGGTTTCACCCTCTTCTTTCCACGTGTCTCCTTTGTTGGGGGTGGATCAGCAGTTCTGATCATCCCTATGCCCAATATTATCCCCTTCCCAAATTCTGGTTCTGTTTTGGTGGAACAACTTGTGCATACCTTGTCCGTCCATTGCCCAAAGTGGGCCATGTTGAAATATCTCCGATGAGTTTGTTTACTCACCGGAATCTTATTTCTCCAGAGAAGTTCTTGTTTTTCTTGGAAAGCCTTCTCTGCAAACCCTGTCTTCTTCCCTGTTAAAGTATTCAATAGAAAAGACCCATTCAACGACTTATGCTCGAACTTGAATGGGAACTTCACCTCCACCATGGCTTTGATGCAGGCATACAAACCCCTCGCTCTTCGCGTAGAGATCTGTTCTTCAGAAAATGTAGAAACCAAGATTGGTTCCTTTCCAGAAGACTCCTTGATCTTGTTTGATGCTGACACATCGGGTCTTCTTAGCTTGATAAAATGAAAGGCCTCGTGGTTGTCTTTCCCAACTGGTTCTGGAGCTGCACTGGTGAAGTATATTTCCAATACATCGCTTCTGGATAGAGTCGAATTATTTTCCCATGCCTTGAAAACCTTTTCTCCCAGCCACTCTGGAAGTTTTGCAAGTTCCGAAAAACCTGGTGCAATAGTATAAATCGAGGCTAGCGCCCCAAAGTCATACCACTGCTTTACATCCATTGGATTTGAGCCTTATCGCATCCAAACTCGGGGATATTCCCTAGATATATCCACCCGGCATTTCTCCGGTCGGATTTCTTGTCTGGTATTCAATTTCTCCTAGCTGGCCTGATATTCCTGCCAATAAGAGAAATTACCTATGTTAATACCAACCTTAGCAGTGCCTGTCATGGGCCTAAGGTTGATCCCTCTCTCTTTTACCCCATAGGTGCTGGGTTGATTCGTCGACTCTAGATGTGACTCCAAGTCTTCGATTTTCCTTGGACTGGTTCCTCTTTTGGAGGTTCCAGACTAGGACTTGTGCTAAGGGTACTTAAATCCCTTGCTCCAAGTTTAGAGCCCTGTTCTCGACTACTCTCCTTTTATCAATTGCAATTGCTATCAACAGCCCGGAGGAGTGGCTCTCGTGTTGCTTCGAAAAGACTTGCGTCGTTTCGAATGCAGTCTCATATGCGATTAGACACTTTGGTCTGATCACTATCTTGTATTCTTCCAACACGCCTTGCGTTGAGTGCCAAATTCTCGAATTCCCTTTGGAGCAACTCAAGGTTGTCCATCAGGTGCCTTGAAACCGTCAGGATGGAGTCTATTTTAGCTCCCTCCATCTCTCGTCAGGAAATCTGCCAAAACATTATCAACAGATTTAATAATGATAATATTAAAATTATAATATTGGCATTCAGCTTGCCATCTTAGTAGTCTAGCCTTTTCTGGTTTAGATTCAATTTTATTTTACAAAAAGGCTTTGACGCTTGTGTTATCAATTTTGAGGATGAATTCCTTTGCGAGGAGAAATAGTGGCCATTTCTTGAATGCCTTCCGAACTGCAAAGAACTACTTCTCATTAATGTTCCATCTGTTTACTTCGCTCTTCGTAAAGAGCCCGCTACAATATCTACATGTCATCTCTTCTTTTGTTGTGGACTTTGTAAGAACTGTTGCCCACCAATGGTCACTGGCATCTGTATATAGTACAAGATCATCCTCGTTATTATGAATGGCTAATTTGGGGAGCTTTTTGCAAACCTCCTTTAGTTGTTTAACCATTGCTCGGTGTGAATCATCCCATTTGAATTCTGCATCCTTTTTCAATAAGGGACTGAACACCTTCCTATATTGCGCCAGATTGTTGATGAACATTCCAGCAAAGTTGACCACTCCTAAGAAGCTTTGGAGTTGTTTCTTGTCTTTGAAATCTTCGGGAAATCCTTGGACCTTTTCTACAATATGTGGCTATAGAATAATTCCAGATTCGTCGATTTCTACTCCAAGAAACTCGATCTGTCTTGTTGCAATTACTGCTTTCTTTTTAGAAAGCGCCAATCCTTCCTTGTGGCATACTTCTGAAAATATTTCCAGATGTGCTAGGTGTTCCTTCATGTTCTTCGAGGCTATGAGGATGTCATCTACATAGACAAACATGAATGAGAAATAATCATTGAAAATATTATCCATCTTCCATTCAATACTTCAAGCACTTCATATAGCCCCATCCACTTTGACTTGAGCTATCCGGGAAACAACTTAAGCCTTGAATTGAATACAAGAACATTATCCCCCGGAGCAAATGCCTTTTCCTTCACTTTAGCATCATGTCATCTCTTCATATTCTCTTTGTAGATGATCGAGTTATCAAATGCTCTTCCTCTAAACTCTTCCAACTCAACTAACTTTAACAACCTTGCTTGACCACTCTCACTTTCATCCATATTGAGGCGTTTGATAGCCCACAATGCACAATGTTCTAACTCCACGGGGAGGTGACAAGCTTTACCATAAACCAATTGATAGGTGACACACCAAGAATGGTCTTAAAAGCCGTCCTATAAGCCCATAAGGCATCATCAAGCTTATCCGACCAATCATTCCTCCCTCCATTGATTGTCTTTTCCAAAACTAACTTGATTTGGCGGTTAGAGACCTCCGCCAAACTATTTGCTTGAGGGTGGTATGGTGTAGCCACTCGATGCTTCACTCCATATTTCTTCAACAAACTTTCCATCAATTTCTTAACAAAGTGTGATCCTCCATCACTCACTAAAGCCCGTGGAACTCCAAACCTAGCAAAAATATTCTTTTTCAAGAACTTTTGCACAATCAAAGCATCATTTGTCTTAGTGGGGATTGCCTCCACCCACTTTGACACATAATCCACGGCTAGCAAGATGTACACATATCCTTTCGACGAGGGAAATGGTCCCATAAAATCAATGCCCCACACATCAAATATATCCACATCAATTCTCAAGGTCATGGGCATTTCATCTTTTTTTCCTATTCCCCATATTCTTTGGCATCTATCACACTTAGCCACAAATTTCTTTGCATCCTTAAATAATATTGGCCAATAGAATCCCGATTGTAAAACTTTAGCCCCCGTCTTTTGATGTGCAAAGTGGCCTCCGCACAAAGACGAATGACAAAGCTCAAGAATTCCCATTACTTCTTCTTCGGCCACACATCTTCTTATCACACCATCATTACAAATCTTGAACAAGTAAGGCTCATCCCAATAATACTTCTTCATTTCAATATGAAACTTCTTTTTTTTGTACTCATTAAGCAATGTGGGCTCAATCCCACAAACAATGAAGTTTACATAACCGGCATAGCACGGCGGCACATTAACAATGAGAGAACAAACTTGCTCAACCTCCAATAGCAAAATTTCTTCATCTGGGAACTCATCCCCAATTGGCTTTATATTCTCATTCTCACCTCCGTTTTCCAATCTAGATAAATGGTCCGCTATCACATTCTTCACACCTCTTTTATCCTTGATCACCATATCAAATTTCTGCAAAAGTAATACCCAACGGATTAAACGAGGTTTAGCATCTTTCTTGTTCATAAGATATTTTATAGCCGCATGATCCGTGTAAACAATTATTTGTGTTCCAACCAAGTATGGTCGAAACTTCTCAAAAGCATATACTACGGCTAAAAATTCCTTTTCCGTGGTGGTATAATTGACTTGACAAGTATTCAATGTCTTTGAGGCATAATAGATCGCTCTAAACTTCTTCTCCCTTGTTTGGCCCAACACCACTCCAATGGATTGATCACTAGCATCACAATGCAATTCAAATTGCAAACTCCAATCCGGAGTGACGAGTATAGGTGATGAAGTAAGAGCATCCTTTAGCACCTGAAATGATATAAGACATTCATCATCAAAATTAAATGGACAATATTTTTCAAGTAATTTACAAAGAGGTCTAGCAATTTTTAAAAAATCCTTAATGAAGCGTCTATAGAAGCCCGCATGACCTAAGAATGATCTCACCCCCTCTCACTAGTAGGAGGGGGAAGACGTTCTATCAACTTTTAAACCATGCTTTGAAATATGGTGCCACAAAACTATCCCATCGGTCACCATAAAATTGCACTTTTCCCAATTTAGCACAAGATTCGATTCTTCACACCTCTGCAACATAATAGTGAGATTAGTCAAGCAAATATCATACGAGGAACCATATACGGAAAAATCGTCCATAAACACCTCCATAATATTTTCAATCAAACCATCGAAGATAGCAATCATACAACGCTGAAAAGTGGCAGGGGCATTACATAGACCAAACGGTATCATTCTAAATGCAAATGTACCATAAGGACATGTGAAAGTTGTCTTCTCTTGGTCTTCCGATGCAATCAATATTTGATTGTACCCGGAATAACCATCAAGAAAATAATAGTACTCATGTCCCGCAAGACGATCCAACATTTGGTCTATGAATGGCAATGGGAAATGATCTTTACGAGTGTTTTCATTCAATTTACGATAATCAACACACACTCTCCAACCCGTAATAGTTCTAGTGGCAATTGTCTCATTTGTATCGGATCTCACAATTGTCATACCACCCTTTTTTGCCACTACATGTAAAGGACTTACATATTGACTATCACTTATTGGAAAGATTATTCCCACATCAAGCCATTTTAATACTTTCTTTTTTACCACTTCTTGCATTATATGATTCAATCTACGTTGATTTTGAACACACGACTTCTCATCATCAATCAAGTGAATTTTATGCATGCACATAGATGGACTAATACCTTTCAAATCTTTAATGCTCCAACCAATAGAGGATTTATGCTCTCTCAAAACTCTTAACAATTTTTCTAATTCTAAATCATTAAGGGAAGAAGATACAATTACCGGATACGTTTTATCTTTTTCCATGTAAGCATACTTTAAATGCTCCGGCAATGGTTTCAACTCCACCTTCTTTTTCTCTTGCTCTTCCTCTTATGGTCCTTCATCAAGTTTCTCCACCTTTTCTTCTTTTGCCTCCTCATTTGTAAATGCCCTACAAGCATTTAATCCATGCAATTCATCAATTAATTCATCATTTTCTAAACAAAAATAAGACTTAGAGTTAATAGATTCCAAAGAGTAAGAATGACTTATGATGAGTTCCAATGGATCCTTGGAGTGGAGATGGTACATATGTTCTTCAACCATGTTATCCACAACCTCCAATCTTCGACATTCTTCCTTGTTCTTTGGATATCTCATAGCATCTCTCAATAAAAATATCACTTTCTCTTCATTCACCCTCAAAGTAAGCTCTCCCTTCTCCACATCAATCAATGCTTTTCCCGTGGCAAGGAATGGACGACCAAGTATCAAAGGTACATTCGAATCTTCCTCCATATCCAATACCACAAAATCAATGGGAAATACAAACTTGCCCACTTTGATCAATACATCTTCAACAATTCCTTTTGGATAAGTCAATGATCGATCAGCTAATTGAAGTGTAACCGATGTCGGCTTAACCTCATCAATACCTAACTTCTTTAAGATTGACAACGACATCAAGTTAATGCTAGCTCCCAAATCACATAAGGCTTTGTAATTCTCATGCTCTCCCATCTCACATGGAATAGTGAAACTCCCCGGATCTTTCAATTTAGGGGGAAGTTTCTTTTGCAATATTACACTACATTCCTCCGTGAGGTTCACCGTTTCAAACTCTCCCAAGCTTATTTTCTTTGACAAAATATCTTTCAAAAACTTGGAGTAATTGGGCATTTGAATTAAGGCTTCCCCAAAAGGGATATTCACATGTATCTTCTTCAACATCTCAACAAATTTGGCAAAATTTTCTTCTAATCCCTTAATCAAACTCCTTTGTGGAAACGGAATTGCAACGGGTAATTTTGGAATCCCCCATTCATCTCTTTCAAACTTTTCTTCTCTTTCTTTTCGCTTTGCGTCTCTACATCTCTCCCATTTTTTTGGAGACTTCACCTTTTCTTCTTCAAGTGTAGGGGACCTTTCATCTTTTTCAACAATGTCAACTTCTTTCTCTTTCCCTTCTTCATCCAAACTTTCCCTGGGCTCAACTTCACACTCTACCTCCTCCACTTCCGTTGGCATAGAAGATCCTTCGTATTTTGTACCACCACGAAGTTCAATTGCCTTGTATTTTTCCTTCGGATTAGTAACGGTTGTAGATGGAAATTTTCCTTGTCGATGAGTTTCCCCCTTTTCACTTGCCATTTGGCTCATTTGTGTTTCTAAGGCTTTGATTCTCTTATCCATCACTTCATCTCTTTGTCTTCTTTCTTCTTTTTCTAGCAACTTCTCATCCCTTTCATGCTTCATGAACTCAAAAATTTTAGCAACTTGATCTTCCACCGTAGGCTTCCCTTCACCATTTTGAGCTTTCTCCCCCGGATTAATGACCGGTGGAAGAGTGAGGGCATTCCCTTGATTTTCATACGATAAATTTTCATACCTACGGGGTTGATTAAAATTCCCTTGAAAATTACCTTGCCCCCATCCTCCTTGTCTTTGTGGGTATACTCCATGATTTCCATAATTACCACCATAATTTACTGGAAAGTTCCTTCCTTGCATGAAGGCAACTTTCTCAAGTGACATATCCGGTGGACACCATGCATCTTGACTTCCAAAACTAGAGAACATACCTTGTTGAGGTATAGAGGTAGGCATTAGACAATTTTGAGAAGATTGGCCCACATTAGTCATAGTCATGCCTTGTTGAGAATTAGGAAACATTTGTTGATTCATCAAAGGTCTTGACATCACTTGTGAAGGATTAGCAAGCACTTGTAGATTCACCATTGGTGTAGAGGTTGGAGACAATTGCATACTAGCATTTATCCTTTTTAGTATCTCCGTGATTGCTTTATCGGTCATATCCTCCTTAGACATTTCTACCTTTTTCACCTGTTGCAAGCACACTTCTTCCATCTTAGTAATTTTCTCCCTATCATACATTCCCGGTGCACGATCCATAGGCCATTGACCCGTATTCAAAGTTATTTCTTCACATATTGCAATTGCTCTTTTCGGAGTTTTCCCCAAAATCGATCCTCCCGCCGAAGCATCAATGAGCATCCTCTCACTTCCATGTAAACCGGCATAGAAAAATCATATTTGTTGCTCCTCGGGGAATCCGTGTTGTGGGCATTTCCTTAGCATCTCTTTGAATCGGTCCCATGCCTCACTAAATATCTCAAGTGGCAATTGCTTGAATTGAAAGATTTGCCCTTTAAGATGTAACATCTTGGATGGTGGAAAATACTTGCTCAAGAATCTTTGTGCCAACTCTCTCCATGTGGTGTAAGATCCCGGTGGTAGCGTATGATACCAAGCTTTAGCTCTATCTCGTAATGAGAATGAGAAAAGCTTCATCTTAATAACATCCTCACTTACCCCATTTATCTTTATCGTATTCGCCAACTCCGTAAATTAGGCTAAGTGAGCATTTGGATCCTCCATAGTACCACCACCAAATTGATTTGCTTGCACCATGTTGATCAACCCGTCTTGATTTCAAAATAATTTACATTCAATGGCAGGCCGACTCCGTAATTCCCATATTATGGTTGAAAATGATCACGGACATTCATTCCCGCTCCATTGTTCCATTTCCACGAGGTTGATTTTGCACCACCGGAGGGTTATTCCTTACTTCTTGTTGTGCCAACAAGTTTTGAATAATAGATTGCATTTGTTAATTTTGCAAGTGCATTTGTTGAGCATAAACTTGTGGCACGTATTCTTGATTACCATAACCTCCTCTAGCATTATCACCACCTTGAAAATTTCTCAAATTTCCTTCTTCATCAACCATATTTGCATTATCCCTAACTTCTTCCATACTTTTTTCCGTAGGTTCCAACACTCCTCTTCTTTGTCTTCTTAAGGTAGCTTCTAATTCCAAGTTCAAAGGTTCAATAGATTGAGACTTTGAATGCGTTTGCATGTACCTACAAGAATTTCCAAATTAGCTCCCAAAACAACCAAGACAAGTAAACAAATAACAAATAAAAGAAATCCTTATCAAAACTAATTAACTTCAAACTCGTTACAGCCAAATGTTTAACATTTCCCCAGCAAGCGGCGCCATGAACTTAATCGCATTTTTAGTAAAATGTCAAGAGTAAGTTGTTTGCCTATTTTTATAGCACTCACGAGTAAGAATACTCGATCGTTGTAGTAGTATATCCCAAGAAAAATTATCAATCCACAAAGGAGTTATGTTCGGACTAGCAAAATATGTGAGCTC
Source organism: Pogostemon cablin (assembly GCA_023678885.1). Taxonomy (NCBI): domain Eukaryota; kingdom Viridiplantae; phylum Streptophyta; class Magnoliopsida; order Lamiales; family Lamiaceae; genus Pogostemon; species Pogostemon cablin. The sequence goes on along the minus strand of CM042969.1, from coordinate 28,216,659 downwards.
ATGTTCATGTCATTTTTGTAAAGATGATAAAGGGTTTTGAGATTGATTAACCACTTAAGCAAGTAGCAAGTAAATAAAAATAGCAAATAAAAGAAACGACAATTGAAGATGAATGAAAATAAAAGAGGATAGGTGTTAAAGTTCAAGGATGAAAAACATGGGATTAGAAACATCCAAGCATACTCAATTCATACTATCATGCAAAAGGAATCCAACTTAATTGATGTAGACTAAGGGTGATCACGATTGTATCCTAAGCTCCCTTTCGGGTTACAAAGGTTGTTGATCCATTTTAGACTCCCAAAAGCACTTAAGATCAAAGCCCAACATTAACCCCTTCCATCTAGGTACTAGTTAGAGTAAACTCTCCCTTTTTGTATACTAAGACCAACAAATTGATTGGTTCCCCTCATCGAATTCAAATATCCTTTCGGTCAAACCCAAACTCGATGTCTAATCATGCATTCCTAATACTATAGAGGATCATTTCCGTCTCACTCCAAGCAATACATACATGAACATTATGATAGCATTTAATCACCATAAATCAATTCATTGATCAACAATCCATTAAACCAATAATCAATTATGAATAACAAACCATGCCATCACAACATCAAGACAATTAAACTCCATGAATAGAAATCAACATCAATTAAATCAAAAACCAATTTAATCCACATGATAATACAAGTCTAATATGCTCTTCATGTTCCTAATCTCACTAGAGGGATTAGCCTAACATGATACAGGTAACAAAACACATAAATGATTCATTACAAATACCCATAGTCTTAGATCCAAAAGAAAATCAAAAGAGATGTGAATCTTCCCTAGCAATTTCTTGTAAAGAATCTTCAATACTCATGGATTTCCAACTCTAGCTCTTGATTTCTTGAGATCTTCAACACCCAAATGGAAGGGATGAAGAATGGATGAAGATGATGATGGAAAATGGAAGAAATGGTGTGTGAGGTGTGTGTAGAATGGTGGAATTTCGGATCCCCCTCTCAATTGTTGAATAAATGGGTATTTATACCCCTTGGGAAGCTTCTAAAAGTTTTTGGAAATTTCAGCAGTTTTGACACCTACACGGCTCGTGTGCTGTAACACGGCCCGAGTTGTGTCTAGGGCTTCTGGTCAATGGCGAGCTCTGGACAGCGCACGGCTCGTGCGCAGCACACGGCCATAGGGGTGGCCGTGTTGTGTTTTCTGACGTTGTCGCACGGCCCTCTCTTACAGGGCCATGCTTGGTGCACGGCCCGTGTTTCTGCACACGGTCCGTGTCCTGCACTCGGCTACAGGGATGGCCGAGTTGGTGCTTCTGGCGTCCGCACACGGTCACTTCTTACAGGGCCGTGTTTCGTACACGGCCCGTGTAGGTGCACGCCCTGTTTTACTTCTTCTGTTTTTGCCCGTTCTCCCTCGTTTCAACTCTGAATTTAGATCCGCTTTTTCCTATGCCTTCCTTATCATATCTAGCATCTAATAAAAGTGAAAATCTTAGGTTTAAGCTCATTCACACACATTTCTATAAAAACACAAAACACCACTAATTAATACACAAATACGGATAAAATAATATGAAAACACATAAAAAAGACACTAAAATCTAGGTGAAAATAGCGCTAATCAAACCCCCCAAACTTAAGGTGTTGTTCGTCCCCGAGCAACGAAAGTGACAAATCAAAAGGAGAAATTTTCACCTAGAAAAAGATTAAACGAACATAAGCAATAACACATCATTAGCAATAATAACTACAAACTATGCTAAGTCATCCTACAACATTAAAATCATAACATGAAGAATTAACAAGTTCAATCAAAAGAGAATAAAGTGTAATATAGTCCTTTTTAAGTCCAAGCCTCACATAGGTTATAACTGTCTCTCAACACTCTTTAAAGTAGGGTAAAGCAACACTCATCAACCGATTGGCTTGATTCGCTATAAGCTTGCTCGTGGACTACATTCACAAACCACCAAAGTTTCAATCAATGATCAAAAAGGTCTTTCATTAAGGATGTAATGATAAGCTTTTTGGTAGGGTAGGAAGTATATGGATAAGAGTGACTAATCATGTGTAAGTAATCAAAGAGATGGCCAATTTCCTCAACTTCTTCACTTTCCTTTCTTCCTTGTTTATCTTTACAAATCTCAAGCATTTATTCATTAACTTTCCTTAGATTGGGCTTCTTTTGATGCATGCTTCCTTCCTTTGAACTTTGTTTACTTGAGCATTTTGATGTTACTTTGCTCTTTTTCTAACTTTGAGGTTGCATGTGCCTTCTTGTTGTTGCTCTTTTCATCATTTTTCTTGTTTGTTTACCATGTCCTTTTCTTTTCTTTTTCTAATCAATCAATCCTTTCTATCTACCATCTCCTCAATCACCCACACAAAGGTATATATAAGCTTGAATGGTTAATTAAGGCTTGCAATGTGCTAAATTCACAAGTAATAGGCTTATAGGTTCAAAGTGGTTGACTAAGGATGATGTTCAAGGTAGGAACATATATGGCAATGACTATAATAACAAGGATGACCTTAGATCATTTCACCAATCTCCACTAATCGGGCTCGTTCCTATAGTCCTTGAGCAAGTTCTAACTTATCAAACACAACCGATCCACTCATAAAGAAATACCATGTATGCATGGTTGAGGCTCAAATGCTCACAAGCTTGTGCTCGGACCTTAAGGAACTCATTACACCACATTCATCTCAAAATTGAACAAATTAAGTAAAACATGTCACAATTTGAAAGTATAGAGATTCTTAATCATAATTTGTCATCACTTATCACCACAACATATCGTCACTCACGTTCAAAAATGACTCACGACATCCCTAAACAAACCACCAAACAACCCAAGACAAGAATGAAAATACACAAAACATAAAAATAAGGACTCAACAAACAAGACACAACAAAAACACAAAACATGCAAAAACACAAAATACCATCATCAATTTAAGCACACATTCATATCATCCCTAGTCAATTAAGCTCACAAACATCCCACTCTTTATTGAAAAGGAAATCCTAAGATGCGAAAGTAAACCTCCCACAAACATAACAAATGAAGTAGCATGCTAGTCACAAATCAATTCATTTCAAGTAATAAAATGATAAGGTGTAGAGTACTCCCTCAATAGGCATTTGGTAAGGAAAGCGTTAGCTTCAAGCTCCATCATGCTTCCAATACCTCTCATTCATGCTCAAACACTCAACAAACACCATTAGTTCAACAATTTCATTATAAATATGGACTATCATGCACTTCAACACCACCAATCATGCCAAAATCAAACCAATACTCATGAGAAAAATTTTAAAATTTGCCCAATTTTACAAAAATATACTCAAGTGGTGAGTCACACCACACACTCTCCCCCCAAACTTAAATCGAAACAAGAGTTATGACTTAAGTTTGCAAAAAGTGGTGAGACTTACCCTTGTAGTTTCCATTGACAATCTTCTTGTTGAGAAGTAACCGCATCCACACGACTCAAGCTATGTCCACCATGCACTATCACCCCCCAAACTTAACTTGAGACAAGAGACACGAATTAAGTTTGCAACAAGTGGTGGAACATGTCAACTTGAATCCATGAAGCATTTCTCTTTTCTCAATGAGCATTTTTCTCCATGAGCACAATCAACCTACAAGTCCAAAATACAAAACAACAAAACCACAACCATTATTGAAAGCATTGAAATAAAGCAATAAAGATAGTGATGGGGTGCCTCCCATCGAGCGCTAAGTTTAACGTCTTCAAGCTAGACGGAAAATTTCAAACTCATCGGAATGGCCATGGATAACGGTCGTCCTTGCCACCATACTTTAATCTTTGCGCTTTTTTATCTATTAAGTACTTGTGGCAAGCAATGGCCTCGTTGGCACTCTTAAGATTGAGCTTGAAATTGCCAACTATCCTTGCATGACATTCCATTGTCCTCTCCATTCTAGCAAACCACTTATTCCTCCTTTTAATGAATATCCCCAAAGTTTCTTCCAACTCTCTTTTGTCCGTAAGAATTTGTGAGGTGTCAATAGACAAAATAAAGTCAATAGAAACAATGTCAATAAATTCATTGCAACTTAAAGAGTGTAAGGGTTTAGAAATGCTCATTTCACTCTTCAAGTCCTCTTCATTTGTTTCCATAACTTGCTCTTCTTCTTCTATTTCATTGGCCTCAACGGGCTCTTCAATCTTCTCACTTGATTCCTTTACCACCAAGTTCTCTTCTTCCTCCAACCCTTCGTCAACCTTACTTTCCTCTTCCCTTTTATCCTCCATATAATCTCCCTCTTCAATTTGTTGCGAATTGTTCAAAGAACTTACAAGTTGGCTCATTTGATACTCAAGGGAGTCCATCCAATCATCCATCTTCTTCTCACTTTCATCGATTCTAGCTTCAAACTCGGAATCTTTCCTTTCCATATAATCCCTTGTATCTTTCATGAATGCTAACAAAGTATCCTCAAAGGACGACTCCTTTTCATCAATCTTCTTGCTAAATTCAATCATCTCTTTGGCTTCTCTAATTTCTTCCGTAAAATTCTTAATCATATATAGTAATTCGGGAGAAATTTCAATGTTGCAATTCGGAGCGGAATAAGTGTATCCTTATTGTGGTTGGAATGTGCTTCCAGAGTAAGCTTGTGGCCATTCATCATATCCACCATGATTGTAGTATTGAGAGTGAACTTGACTCATTTGGCAATCATATCCATAGTAACTCTCATTTATATAGCCTTTTTGTTGTGGAGGAGGAACTCTTGCATATTGATTTCCATAATAACCACTTGTTCCATCCATCCATCTAATGCTTTTCTCCACAAAGTTTACTACAATCTTCCTTCAACTTTCTATTTTTGGGCTTTGTTCTTCCTCCCCTTCTTTCAAGGTAAGAGTACCTATCAAAAAGAATAAGTAAGAATAAAATTTTTCAAAGCAAATATAAGAAATAAAACAAGATAAAAAGATATCCTTATCAAGAACAACTAAAACAATAACACAGTACTCCACTAGTCCGTCAAACTCCCCTTTGGCAACGGCGCCATTTTCTTGTTTGCCTATTTTTGTAGCACTCACGGGCAAGAATACTCGATCGTTGTAGTAGTATATCCCAAGAAAAATTATCAATCCACAAAGGAGTTATGTTCGGACTAGCAAAATACGTGAGCTCATATTCATGTCGTTTTTGTAAAGATGATAGGGGGTTTTGAGATTGATTAACCACTTAAGCAAGTAGCAAGTAAATAAAAATAGCCTAGGGTGACGATATAATACCATTTATGTAATTTTTGTTTAAGTTAACACCGACTTCTTGAATATTCTAGAAGCACCAAGAGGAGACTTGGAGCAGTGGTGATGAGTAAGATAGACAAGTGTTGGAAGCGGTGGGGTCGGTGGTAGATATAAGTTGGCATAGTGCACCGCTATTCTAGAGTATTCACTTAGTTATTATATAAGTGTGTCTGATGTAATAGAACATAAGCAAGAGAGTCCCAGCTGAAAGAAAGTGCATGGTAAGTGTGCCCAAGTTAGAGTGTGTTTATGATAAGAGCGTCTTGAGTGTGTGTGTGTGAGTTGTTGTATTGTAATATAGTGTGAATGTGAGCCTTAATAACAACTCATCCATCCTAAAATAATTCTACAATTTTTTACTTTTGTGTTATGTACTTTCAGTACAATTTTCATTGCATAACTATTTCCATTTAATCTACAATTACTATCCATACTAAATAAATAAATAAAATCTCAACGCATTTTAGTTTTAATAGATTTTATTTTACTTGACACATATTTATTTATTATTATAAATAAATAAATAATATGTGAACAATTCCTTAAACAACACATAGTAAAGGTTAATTGTCTTATGGAGTATATATATATATATATATATATATATATATATATATATATATATATTATTTTGCCTTGATTAGTGCTTTAACCGCACGATTATTACAAGTAATTAAAGGGAATAACTAAAAACATCAAAATCAGGTGAAATCATGAGAGAGAAAGAAAAAGAACAAACTTCTAAAGAATGAAATGGTTTTCCAATTATTATCTAAAAAGTGAACAAAAATGTATGATGAAAACTTGGTGCCAACTTGACTACTATTTTATTCCACCATCATCTAATAGAGACATCTGAATATTAATAGTTACTTCCTCCATACCCTTAAAAAGATACTCCGTGGATTAATAGTATATACACAGTGAATTTAGATATATAATAATAATTTTAATATGTGGGTATAATTGTATTTATATTGAGTGTGGGTTCCATATGTAATAGGTTGAGTATAATAAAAAAATTTCATGGGTCATATCAATCTAAAAAAAATAAAATACTACTTTACAATGAGACGGACCAAAATGATAAAATGGATCCATATCAAGGAAGATGGAGATAGTATAACTTTATGTTAAAAATATTATTATATTTTCTTTAAGTTATCACTTTTCATATAGTATATATACCCTGCATTATTTATAAAATAATTCATTACTCTCTCCGTCTCGCAAAAAGAGTTACACTTCCTTTGTAAATTACTAAGGAAGTGTAACTCTTTTTGCGGGACGGATGTAGTATATATTATCACTTTTTTATTAATGGGTTATTGTTTCTTAATGAAAATATTATTTTATTTTATCCATTCCACAGTAGTTATTTTTTCTGTGAGACAGTTTAAACATGTGTTATAACTTAATATAATTTTGTTAATTAGTTCATCATAATCAATTCAAGATCTCTTGTGATGATTTAACATAATCTTCCATGTATAAATCTGTACTGAAATTGTTGCCATCCTTAGAATTTAAAGCCCATTTCTGAATGTTGTAGAGACCATGTCATGGGGGTGCGTGTTGATGGATATATTGTTTAAAACATTTAAATTGTGTTGCAATAATATATTAATAATAATAATGAAAAATTATAAATATTTGGAATGTGGTAGATTGTTTGTTTTTGTAGTGAGAGAATTAAGAAAAGGGAAGAGACATTGTGCATAGCCATACAAGTGATTTTGGGTAAAAGGAGAACCTATATGTCCACCCATAAATATAATCCAAACAATCTTTCACTTCTTCAATAATTCAAAATTGGCACCCCGCACTCATTTTTAAAAAAATATACTTATCCTAATGTAATATCTATACCATCAATGCATTAGACATTATCATTCATTATTCATTGCATTTAAAAGTTGTAACACCCATAACCATAACCATGCAATTAAAATAAACTATTTTATTTAATGTCATGTCTTTTGAGCTCCTGCCATCACTCTTATTTCTATCCTAAAATTGGTACGTACAACTTTTAACCTTCTAATAGGAATATAAATTAATGTAAGACCGGTTCAAGGAACTTAGTGGGACAATGAAGCTGCGGAACACTATGAAAAAGGCCTATACGCACTCTATCACCCGTCGTAAGAATGCAAGAAGAATGCTTCAAGATATTTTATGCATGTATAATTATCTATATTCCAAAGGATGGTTATGTTCGAGTAGCTCATGTATGGAATCCATTATATTTGATAAGACTATAAATAAAAAATAATAATAACAACAACTTCTTTTGAATGGTTGATGACAGATTTTTTTTAGATGGGACATGCTGCACATGCATTAGCATGCTTTTCCAACTGAGAGTTTGTGTTAGTAGTTTTGGCAAATGGACTCATAGGTTGTGCTGATTTGGGCTTTATGGAATGAATCTATTGTTTCATACTTTGAAGATGAATTCCTTCTCTGATTTAGTATATAGCACATAGCGAGGTAATATTTTATAAACTATTTTTCCTTTTTTCTTTTTCCGTTTTCTTTGGGTAAGAATTATTGATTAACTATTGCGCTATTTCTATTTCTTATTATTTTTATTTTGTGTTTCATGGGTGGGGAGTTGCAACCTTTAGGCTTTATTCGATCAAGTTGGGGCCTAAAGTGTCAAATTCGGACAAAATAATGCATATATGTATGTAAATTTTAGTTGTTAGTGTTTTATGAATGTAAAAGTGTATAGGTATGTAACTTTTTTAAAAATAATAATTTAGATAATGGAACATGCTATTTCTATTATTAATACAATGAATTTCAGAAGTTGTCTGGAACGTCAGGAGACGACGGACAAGCACATGTATATGTGGTACGCAATCAGTGGCGGATCTAGAAAATTGCGGTGGGGTGGGCTAAATTTATTAAAATAAATAATATATATATATATATATATATATATATATATATATATATATATATATATATATATATATATATATATATATATATATATATATATATATATATATATATATATTCACATACGAATTACCTTCTCAAAAGGGAAGGAGAATAGGCTAAATTTTACTAATATTTATTGTAATGTAATCATAGGATATTGCTTATTCACCTTTTTGTAAGTGTCCCCAAGTGTAGGGAATCAGTTGTAGTTCCACGTGTGACCAAGTAAAAATAATATCGTACCCAAGGGATAATTAACTTTGCAAAAAATAACTACTAAAATAATAAAATAACAAGAAATTAAATATGGAAGGTATTCAAGAGAGAATATAGACTGCACTAGGTAATCCAGTTAAATTGGTCAAATCGGAATCACTAGACGTTTGGTTAGAATCTCTGCATTTCTTATGAAGGCATCACTTAATTATGCTAAATCCCTCTTTTAGAGTAAACTTAACACGTAAACCTGGTTTAAACCCTCAGATGCAGAAGAATAATTCCTACTCCCTTTCTAGGTACTTCATGTAAAATTTCATTAAAGGCTAGTACACTAGACTTCCCTTTATAGGTACTTAAGAATTACTCCTGAACTCCCACCTAATAATTTAAGAAACCAAATTCTATAGAATAATAATTATTAAATATATTAGGTATCCAATATTAATTATTCTAATGAATAAAGGTTATATGGTTAGATCCCCTTTACCCATAACAGGTTGACAAATATAATCACTTTATGGCACAAGCAACAATCATAAATATTCATAGGACAATGACATATCATGAATGAGGGCAGACCATATAAGACAAAAATATAAGTCTAAATTCAATGCATTAATAAATGAATAAATATACTGCAGGTATCCAACTTAAAATTTAGATCATCAATTTAACACAATTTAATCTTCCAACCTAGCGCTATCCAAGAAGTACTAGCCCATGGTGTTACATGTAACATACATGGTTAGGTATGAAAGCATATTATTCAAAATTAGAAAAGAAAGATGAAGAAAAACCCTAAGTATGGTGTGATGCTTCGTTCTTTCCTCTGTGATTCTGAACCTTCTTGTTCTCCTTTTCAAGTAAACAATACCGATGAACTCCACGGGATAGGTGGATGGTATGGTGAATTGTACGGTGATGAAAAGTACGTATGAATGCGTAGGAGTATGAAGAGTTAGGGTTTGGAACACTCCCAATGACTCCTTTTATAGTTGAGGCTATAAAATTCCCGAATTATGACTTAAAAGTGGGCTTTTTCACATAAAAAATATGAACGGGCCAAAAAACAATGAACTGGGCTCGCTGGAACACGGCACGAGCCGTGCGCCTTCTCGTACTGCTCGTGCCCGGTGCTCGTGAGTGGATTCTCGACGGTCGTGCTGATTTCTCGGTGGCACGAGTCGTGCTGGGCACTATCGTGCCGCTCCTTGAGCAGTCGTGCGTGCGTCTCGTTTGGCACGACCTGGCTTCCCCCAGCGCACGAGTCTTGCACCTTACCGGCACGAGTCGTGCCGGCCTTCTTTCTCCCGACGACTTCCCGACTTCGTTCCCATCATCCGTTTTTGCTCTTTTTACCTTGTTTTCCACCTAAACACAGGAAATAACACCTCACAAGCATCTAGAACATAATTTTTTATAATTCAACCACAAGATGCTCGAATACAGATATAAATACCACAGAACGGTGCTAAATTGGACCCTATAACACGCAGATTTTCACACTAATCAAACCCCCAAACTTAAGATGTTGTTCGTCCCTGAACAATGATAAAGAATAAAGAAGAAGAAAATTAGTGTGTAAATCTAAGGGAAAACAAGAGTATAACAACTAAGCCATTCAAATACAATTGTCCTTGACTCCGGTCATGCAACTCTAATTACACGCACTAATTCATTCATAGCATACAAATTAAGACAATTACTACCAATTAAAATGCTCCATCAACTTATTCTCACGGAAGTATATCACTCGCACTCAAGTATAAAAGATGTACACTTTTAGGGTATGGTGTTTACGCTCAAATTCAATTCAAGTGCATGCATAACCATAAGCTTGCCAAACGTCTCAAACTCTCCACCGCTTCAGTATGATTCAACAATGGGATCAAAAAGGACTTTTATTAGGATGTAATGTTGGCTCTTTGGTAAGGGTAGGAAACATATGGATAAAGTGACTCAATTAGTAGAGAATTAAAATCAGAGATCTTTTGTACTACAGATTTTTACACTTCAAGGCTATCCAGCTTCATGCTCTTCTAATTTTCTTTTCTGTCCTTTCATTCAAGCTCAACATTCTTTTTTTTCCTTTCTTATTTTTTCATGAGATACCAGTTTCGGGCACTACCTCTAACATCTCGGGGTACCAGTTTCGGGCACTACCTCTAACATCTCGGGGTACCAGTTTCGGGCACTACCCCTAAGTAATTTATTTTTCAACTCATACTTTTCAGCTCGTAATTACTTGTACAGCTCCAAATATTTTATTCCTTCCAAACTCCATGGAAATCAATTCACACACTTTGACAACATTTAATTCTCCAATAATTATAGGAATTTAAGGCTCAAATAGGATATCAAAGTGACTATGACATGACCCACCTTACATAACTTATAATTCAAAAATTAATTAACAAAAACATCATCATTATAAAAACCTACATGTATTTTTTTCTCATATAATGTATTCATAACCAAAACCATCATACCAGTTCAACATACGTAACTGGTTTTTGACATCACATCAATTCGCCCAAACTTGTGACAATACTTATTATATTACATAACAAAATATCAGCGAAAATAAAATAAACCCACGGCCTAGCCCAACAGGTCTTAATCTATGTACATCCGCTCAAAACCCTGAAAGAGCTCCACAGCTTGCACAACACACCACATACTCAATCATCAACAGGCTCACCTACAATGCATAAACTAGTGAGACAAAAATCTCAGTAAATAGAAATCATGCATGTCAGTGCATGAAAATGCATTTAGTTCTCTATCGCCTATTTCCTAATCTTTCTAATTGATCTCTTTTATTTTGAAAACGGTTCACGTTGCGGGATCCCCACGACACGCTTATGATATGCACCCCAAATGAGCTCAATAGACACACTTAGTGTCGGATTGATTCCGATCCCAAATATAATATCGAAAATGATTTTTCCAAACCCTGGCAGACACACTTAGTGTCGAATCGATTCCGATCCCTGAATAAAGTACTGAGAACGATTTTTTCAAATTCAGAATAAAGTATCGGGAATGATTTTTCCGAACCCTGACAGAGATGCATATATAGTGGCCGCACATACCATTAGTATCTTATTAATTTTGGGGAAACCACTTTTCATGTTTATGCATGGTATGCAACCAGGGCAATTAATTATGCATTATAAACCATTTACGACATCATAATCAATAGTTAATCACAATAAAGCAACAACGTAACTTCAATTCACACAGATCCACTTCTGGAATAAGAACTTCACCCCAGTCATATAGATCCATTTATAGAATAATCACTTCACTTTGGATCAATACGGATCCCTTTTTAGAACAACAACCTCATCTCGAATCACACAGATCTTATAAACAATATCTATTCAAATCATATAGATCTATATTCAACAGTTTCCGATCACACAGATCTATATAGGACAATGGTATTATCTCAAATCACATAGATCCACAACTTGTATCACAAATTAATCCCAAATAATTCATAACGTAATTAAACTAATCACAAATAATCCATAACATAATATTATCACATATTAATCACAAATAATTCACAAACAGCATGTTTATGCATTGTAGTTGAACTTCTACTTACTTGGATTCCAACAATACAGTAATATAAACCCCGTAAAAAACTGTAACTAATCTCCTATCTCCCGTCCCGACACGCACGTTCTGGTACACAAATTTTCTCCCTCTTCCCCTTCTTCCTCTCTCTCTCTCTTTCTCACTCTCTCTCTTTCTCTTTTTTTTTCTAATTCTCGCAATCACTCTGATGGGGTTATCAACCCCCACCATCAGCCACTATATTTATATACTCCCTCCATCCAAATTTAAGAGTCTCATTTGCTTTTGGACACGTGGATTAAGGAGTATTATTATTTAATGTGTAGTGGGTAGTTGTATTAGTGGGTGTGGGGGCCCCATGTTTTAATTGCATTAGTGGGTGTGGGTGGGTCCCATGTGTCAAAAAAAAAATGAGACTCTTTGGGTGGGATGACCTAAATGGTAAAATGACCCTCTTAACTTGGGATGGAGGAGTATGAAGGTTGGGGTGAGTCGGTTTAATTCACCGCTCCCCCAACCAATTAAGTTTATATATATATATTATCATTATTATCCATTCTTGATTTACGTGCAATACTTAATAGCTAAGATATGATACATTTATAAATTAAAACACACACGTGTACATTTTTTTACCACCATTATTATTACGAGAACACGTGTAATACTTAACAATTAAAAAAATAATATATTTATACAAATAAAATAATTTAATCAATGCACGTAATTATTTATGCACACATATATTCATATATTGTCACCATGTTTATCACAAATATCTCAAATAAAATGTAAAGATATATAAAATGTAACAAAAATTATCACATAATTGCCACATAATTATCACATAAATGTCACATAATTATCAAATAATTGCCACATAATTATCACATAATTATAAAATGCACATAGCACAAATTAAATTATATTGGCACATGAGTAGTGAGAAGCTCGGGTATCACAGTCTATCTTCGTAGGTTGCCAAAGAAATAAGGCTATTAGGCTCAAAAGGGCTAACTACGGATATATTATTATTTGGTAGGAAATTATTGTAATGTAATCATAGGATATACTCCCTCCGTCCGCCAGAAAGAGTGTATTTTACTTTTGTACACGTTGATTAAGGAGTATTGTTATTTAATGGGTAGTGGGTAGTTGTATTAGTGGGAGTATGAACCCCATATTTAGTTGTATTAGTGGGTGTGTGTGGGTCCCTTGTATGTAAAAAGAAAATGAACCTCTTTGGAACGAACGACTAAAATGGAAAAAAACCCCCTTTCGAGCGGACGAAGGGAGTATGCTCCATTTAAGAAGATATTTAATTTTTAGCTTCATTTGGGAATGCCTAAAATATTTTTGGATTGGACTAAACTTAAAAGTACAAATTATTTACATATAATATAATGGGCTTTTGGGGGAAGTCATGGGCTCGAGCCCGGGGTTGCCCATACATATGTCCGCCCCTATAAGGCAACGTTTGGAAGCAAACAAACATAGTAAATCAATTTATCTAACATATTTATACTAAATGTGGTTTTATAAAATGCTGTAGAAAAATATTTGTACGTATGAAGATGAATGATAGGGTATAATGCAATATTGGATCAGCTAAATTGGATTCATTAAATTTGATGTTCACCTTAAATTGAAGAATATAAGGACCAAAAAGTTTAATTACCAACATTATTCACTTTGTTACTTTGAATTATAAAAAATAGGCTTCATTTATTTACACAATTATATTCTTTAAATTAATGTAAAATTTAAAATTATAATTTATGTAGAATATATTATAAATATAACTTGCAAGCAACGTGCAGTGCAATGCACGTTTTAAAAATCTAGTTACTAAATAAAAAAAATAAAAAAAAAACTTGAAAATGTAGTATTATATGTACATACACCCTACTTTTATCTTAAGTACACTCTTAAACCTTAATTCATATACAAATCATCACATTTACTTCATACACCTATGACCTATCACAACTCACCGCATGACATCTATCCTCAACCATCGACCAATGTCGGAAGAGAAAAAAAAGAAAAAAGAAAATGAGTACAATCCCATCTACTATAAACTCTATACCTAAATACAACAATATCTGATGATTATCCATTGTAAAAAGTAATTGATACAAGATTTTTCGATTATGCTTTGGAATGGGAATTAGTTTTTGTACCTTTTATTTGAAGAAATCTCGAATTTTATTGTATGAATTGTTAAAATGTGTAATAACTCATGAGTGTGAAGTTTAGTTGCTTAAATAAAGTTGAATGAACAAAATTTATGTAGTAAATATATTGGGAGTTCATAAATTTAAAGAGAATTATTATTTTTTTACAGTTGAATATCCGAATTCGCTGTTCAAATCTCGAATTTTATTGTATGAATTGTTAAAATGTGTAATAACTCATGAGTGTGAAGTTTAGTTGTTTAAATAAAGTTGAATGAACAAAATTTATGTAGTAAATATATTAATAAGTGATGATCTTTAATAAGAAAAAGTAATAGTTAATAGATGAATAGTGATAATAATAAATAAATAATTAATAATTATTACATTAATTTACGGCATATTTTTTTAATAGGCAATAAAATTATATCTGTAGACTGAATGAAAACAAAAACAGTAGCAATTTAGTAGGCTTACCTGTATGATGCGGTGAGAAAGGTGGGGGCCACGCGTGGTTCCATAAATTTTGATAATCAAGTAAAACGCATGCTAGTATTTGTCAAAGAGATAATATTTATAGAGTGGATATTCAGTGCACCCGGGTGCAAGGATGCACATATATGTGTATCTCTTTTTATTCTATTTTGTATACGTATTTTGTAATAATTGTATACTTTTTTCACATTAAAATTTTCATTATAAAAATTAGAAATAGTTTATATATATGTTTTTTTAATAATTCTATATTTTTTTACACTCATTTTTTCATTAAAAAAATTAACAATTAAATTGTATATATTTTATTTTTAATTGTATATGTTTCTATGTATATTTGTATGTGGGTGCACCATATCTTTAGGTGCACCCGGGTGCACACTATAATTAGCCATATTTATAATAGAAAGTGATGTCTGATTTTGATATTTTAAGAAATAAAAAAATAAAAATATATATAAATTTGTAATAATTAATTAAATTATATACTCCATCCGTCCCACCCAAACGTCATCAATTGTTTTTGTGTATAGATTAAGGAGTATTATTATTTTATGTATAGTGGGTAATTGTATTAGTAGTGAGTGGTGGGCCACATGTGGTACATTTTTTGGAAATAATGACATTTGGATGACAAAAAAATAACGTTTTTGATATTTGAATTAAAGAGCATTAAAATTTTATAGAATCCTAATTAAGTATATAACCAATTTAAGAGGCCCTTATTTTTATCTAATTATTTTTTTTTAATTAAATTTAAAATGTTCATTTTTTTGTTTTGCTACGTACGTAATGCATTCGTGCAATGCATGGGAAAAAGTAATAGTTTTATTGTAAATAATCTCTCCATCCATCAATAAGTAAGGTACCCATTTACTTTGAGTTGTTGGTATGTATGAGCCACTTTTACTTAAAAAAATAAAAATAAAATAGATCTTAAAATTGGACGATCAAAATAATAAAACGGATATCTTATCAACCAGTAGACATAAGGAGTAAAACATTACTCTACCTATCTTAATAAAAATTTCAAAGTTATTATAATGTATTGTATAAGAAAAATAATTTTTAATTAATTTCATTAATTTTTAATAATAAATATAAATAATTGAAAAGTTATGAGTGTTTATTGAGAGTAATTTAAAAAACAAACTTTTTAGTGAGATGATTTTTATGAGATGAGTTATGACACATTGATAAGTCATAATTTAGCATAATTATTTGGTTGAAATTCATGTTTATTTGATTAACTTATGTGCTTATTAGGGTGCTAAATTGACTTATCTTGTCTATGGTTATTTGAGGTCTTTATGTTGTAAAATTGATGAGAAATGGGCTGTTTTTGTGTAGGAAATTCGTGCTGCCAGATTGACCGATACTGACCCACTCAGTGTCAGAAGGGACTGACGAAAATTCAGAATATTTAAGGAAAGTCCAGCTGGAAAATTCTCAAATATTTTCTCATGTTCCAGCAATTAAATCAGCTTAAATCAGGCCCGTATCATGTGAAAAAGTCACGATGGATTAGTCAACAAGATAAGAAGAGATCTCGATATATTTTAGGAAGAGATAAGTAAGGAAAGAGATCAAGATATTATTTTATTTTTGGGGATAATTCATATGGATTGTGGACAGCCAATATACGCTATTTTTGGGCAGCAGAACACGGTTATTTGGAGGGCATATTAACGTGAATTGCAGCCAAATGGAAGGGGAGATTTGGACGTACAGAACGTGAGGAGCAGCATCCGAAGGCAGAAGTGAAGTTCAAGAACCAATCGACACCATCGGTTTTACAATTTTATTTTTAATTTCGTCTTTGTTATGAACATGCGGGGCTAATCTCATTTTATAGTTTAGGATTCGTGAACCTCCCGTTAAATTATTAATTTAATTATTTAGGATTTTTATGTTGAATCTTGTGTGCAAGTTTATTTTATTACATGCGTTGATGTTCCTATAGTAATTTAATAATTACTTTGGCCTGATCAACTAGATTAATTATTTAATTGCTTACTGTTATTCTATGAACTACAATCCGTAATTGCTGTAGGAATTGGATTAAGTAACAAATAGAGATAATTCCCTCTAGGTGTAATAGAATTTAGGTTGTATGATACCTAGCCGGATTTCGTAGCCTAGTAATCCTATGTTTAGAGTTTTAATGCGTTTATGAGTTCGAATCCATAAGCTTTTCTTATTTGGTTAATTTTATAATTAATTTCCATCTACTTTGTTATTTAAAAAATTGAATTAATTTTACTCGTGTTATTTACGATTTTCCACAATCAAAATCCCCCTATATTTATTTTACATGTTAGCAACACTAAAGTTTAATTAAAATTAATTATACTCTCTGTGGTTCGACCCGTACTTGCCATTATACTAAGTATAAGTGTGAGTCGGAAATTATTTGTATTTTGATACGCCAGCGACAGCATATCACACATTTCGATTCATCATAATTAAAGTATGGTGTAACAGTTTTTTTGTGCTGACTTGGAGACTTGGAGTGCTCTCCTTCTCCTTTGATGATATAGCAAGAGGAGAAATTTTAAAGTACTTTTCATTTTCTTATTATTTTTTTATTATTTTTATTTTCATACATTATTCTTTTTGTCTAACTTTCTTTCTTACTTTCTGCTTCCGTTTTTAATTTCTAATCTAAAGGCATTTATTTTATCTATTTTTAGTTCCTTATTTTTAATAATTTTTTATTAATGAATTTAAATGCTACAATCATTCTATGCTAATTTCAATTTATTAGAAGCATATTTTAATGGGATGTTTATGGAATTATTATCTAATTTAATAACACCATTAATCTGTTGACATGTCTATATAAACACAAATATGCGTATAACATTTTAATGTCTTCTTATTTTTTCAGTTTTTTTACACTCCCTCCGTCCCGGTTTAAGAGGGCCATTTGATTTTTTGCACGTAGATTAAGGAGTATTATTATTTAATGTGTAGTGGGTAGTTGTATTAGTGTGAATGTATGTCCATATTTTAATTGTATTAGAGGAGGTGTATGGGTCTCATGTGCCTAAAAAAGGAAATGAGACTCTTTAGATTTGACGACCAAAATAGAAAAATGACCTTCTTAACCTGGGACGGAGGGAGGATGTTTTTTCTTTCTTTTTTTTCTTATTTATGTTTTTCTTTGATTTTTCTTTTTTTATTGTTTTTTTATTATTATTATTTGAAGCTTACGACAACAACTACAGATTGTTCAATCAAAAAACCAATAATAATAATAATAATAATATATATATTGTATGTTATGTTTGAGACTAACCATAACAAATAATAACCATGATGAGAGATTTATGAGAAGGTGAAAGAAGGACTAAGAAAGAAGCAGCATATGAGAGAGGACAAAGGAAGAAGACGGTGGAATAGAGATTCCACAATTTGAGAAGAGAGAGGAGATCTTACTTTGATTATTACGTGAAAAAAATCTAAATTTTGTATAATAATTAATTAAATGCAATATTAATTAGTATAATGTTAGGGGTATTCCATCCCTTACTAAGGGAACGTAGTATAAGTGGGAAAAGAAATGGGACAATTACTGCTTTAATATATATAAAGATAAAGATATATATTACAAAGATATAATTTCATATTTAATCCCGTAAGAATTGTTCAATGTCAAAAAGGTCTCAAAACTTACAGATTTAGTCCCATAGGAATTTTTCATCTAAATTGTTAATATTTGACAAAATATTCTAAACTATTAACAAGACCAAAACGAATTATGTCTATTTTGAAACACAAATATAAATCTGATAGTTTATAATAATATAAGTTAATTTGGGATGAAAATTTTCGATTATAATATTCTTATGGGACCAAAACCGCAAGCTATGGAACCAGTATATTCCTACGGGACTATAATTGAATTGAAGGAATTCTTATGGGACCAAATGTGAAATTTTCCCATATTACAAATGAATAAAGACTCTTCTCTATTTAAGATTGTAGAGTATATATATATATATATATATATATATATATATATATATATATATATATATATATATATATATATATATATATATATATATATATATATATATATATATATATATATATAAAAGCAGAATAAATTCAATTATAGGCTTCATAGCCATCTATTTTTAAAACAAATCTTAGCCACCTATTAAAATAATTAAATAATTATAATTGTGATATTTTCAAATTAGGAAATAAATTTAAATCTAAGTCACCCATATATAAAAGCAGAATAAATTCAATCCTAGCCACCCACTAAAATAATTAAATAATTATAATTGTGACATTTTCAAATTAGGAAATAAATTTAAATCTCAGCCACCCATATATAAAAGCAGAATAAATTCAATCATAGTCATCTATTTTTAAAACAAATCTTAGCCACCTATTAAAATAATTAAATAATTATAATTGTGACATTTTCAAATAGGAAATAAATTTAAATCTCAGCCACCCATTAAAATAATTATAATTATTACCTTTTCAGATTAGGAAATAAGATTTTATTTATTAAAAAATAAATAATCCATTGACCAATCAAATTACGAGTTATATATGGAGCTTCCTCACCCTTCACCTATATAAGGAGCTCTCCTTCATTCATTTCAAAAACACCGAAAATGATTCTCTAAGAAGATCAAAGAATTCAGAATTGTCTCAAAGTTCTTCGAATTATTCAACGAGAATCAACTCATGAACAAAATACATCTGGGATTCAAGTTCTAAACCACCCGGATCAAGTGTTCTACAGTCAAAAATTTGAACGGCCTATAATCTGGTTCTATACCGTCCGAATTAAACGTTCTATAGTAAAAAAAATTTGAACGGCCTATAACATGGGATTCAAGTGCTAAAGTGCCCGGATTTAAGCCTACTTAAGTTAATGTTAGGAAATTTTAAGTCGAACACCAATTAAAATAATTAAATAATTATAATTATGACTTTTTTAAATTAGAAAATAAGATATTACTTAATAAAAAAATTAATAATATTAAATATAAATCCAATTCTAGCCATCTATTTTTCAAAACAAATCTCAACGAAAAAAAATCAAATCATGGCCTCCTATTTCTCAAACAAATCTCAGCCACCCATTGAAATAATTAAATTAAATAATTGTAATTATAACTTTTTCAAATTATGAAATAATTAAATAGCTCTCAACACACAAATTAATCCTCAAGTATAAGGATATCAATTGTAGTCGCGAAGATGACCAAGTTACAATATCGAACCCACGGGACGGTTAAATTTCAATTTTGTTATCTTCTAGTATATCTTAGACTATGTTTGGTAATTGTAAAGGTTTAATGGATAATAACTTCTAATCGAAATAGCAAAAGAAATAGTAAGAGTAGAGAAAAGTGAGTTGTGATCAATAAGAATAATAGGTAGTTCGTCGGGTCATCCAGTTTCACTAGCAATTTGTATTTTCATGTGATGGTGTCCGACTCTGCCCTGTGGTTTGTGGACGCATCACTAAACCATGCATATCTACTCTATAGACACAAGTAAACATGCGTGTAACACGTGTGAATAGCCTCGGAGCAAGAGATATACTTCACCCCCCTTTCTAAGTACTATCATAATCAATTATCTTCTACGTCTAGAATCTAACCCGATTTGATCTCCCTTTTTAGGTACTATAAAGTTATACTCTTCATCCTATTCATCAACCCGAATTTAATTCATTTCATGAATATTCATATAAGACAGTTCTAATAAGACTTCAGAATCCCTTCACTTAGAATTATAACAATAAACCCTGCTCAGTAGTGAACACACTCAATCAATAACCATGTTACGTATTCAGACTCCACGCAACGATCATTGATGCACAAAATGACTATGAGTATGGATTAAATATGCAATCTTATATAAAACAAACCACATGTAGTGTTGTACGGAGTTTTACACACGAAATACGAATTACATCATGAAACTTTCATAACCCTAGAACAACCAAGGTGGTTCTAGCCCATGTTGATCTAGGAACAATCATGGTTAGATTGATCATTCTTACTTGAACCTTCAGCGAACCTCTGTCACAGCCATCCGGATGGATCACCACCTCTACTCTTGTCT
The DNA here is from genome assembly GCA_023678885.1 of Pogostemon cablin. Lineage (NCBI taxonomy): Eukaryota > Viridiplantae > Streptophyta > Magnoliopsida > Lamiales > Lamiaceae > Pogostemon > Pogostemon cablin. The sequence goes on along the minus strand of CM042969.1, from coordinate 28,195,808 downwards.
CTCTTATGATTGATGATCAAAAAAGCTCTCTTCATTCTCTGTATGAGCCTCCTTTTATACTTGTAATCACGTCTCTAGGGCTTGGAATGGGCTTTCTAAGTGATCTCACGCGTTTTGGCCTCGAAAATCTGGATAAGGTAAGTTCTCGCGCATAGGTTCGACCACGTCAAACAGGTCGAACAACTGGCCACAGGTCGAACCCCAGGTCGAATCCCGCTACTGGAAGAATTCTGCACAGGTTCGACCTTCTGGACAGGTCGAACCACTAAGGCCTTGGTCGAACCCCAGGTCGAACCTCATCACTGGACAACTCCCGCTCCAGATTCGACCAACTGGCAAGTCGAACTCAAACGTCGTGGTCGAATCCTCTTTCCTGCGAACTGGTTCGACCTGATGGACAGGTCGAACCACTCGAGTCATGGTCGAATCCTCTTCTGTAAGTTCAGCAATGTTGGTTCGACCTGCTGGAGAGGTCGAACCCTCCTTCAACCAGGTCGAACCCACCTAATTCTTGGGCGGTTCGCATGGCTTCGACTCCGTCTCTTCGATTCTTGGCTCTTTCACTCCGTTTTTGCTAAGAAAACACTCAAATAGTTCCACTAACACCTGATTCATGCTAATTCACAATATATATAGGTTTTCCACCTATTTTCACATCAAAACTCTCCAAAACTAGCATAAAACATAGCGCGAAACTTGTGAATTTACACACTCATCAAACCCCCAAACTTGCATGTTGCTCGTCCCGAGGCAACCAATTTAAACCATAGGAGTCGTGTATAATTCAACAAGATCTAGTACAACACATATTACACATGCCACTTCATTGAATCAAACAAGAATTACTTGCATCATATATTTCACTCATGTAAAATAAATCCAATCACACACCATTCGGAGTACTAAGTAATCTCGCTGACAAGATAAGTCTTTACTCTCTTTTGCTCGTGCGTGAGGCACTATAGGCTAGTATAAACACTCATATCAATTCATATTCACGCTTAACCATGAGCTTGGCAAAGGTCTCAAAAATCAACTTACATTTGATTAATACTATGATCACAAAGGACTTGTTTCTAGGTTGTAATGTTGGCTCTTTGGAAAGGGTAGGAAAATTTGGTCATAGTGACTTAAGACACTAGTAGAGAGTTACCTTGGAGGTTCTTAATTTCTCATTCGGCTTCATATTCTCCTCCAATTCTTCTCTTGCACTTGCAATTTTCAATATTCCTTCTCTTCCTTGCATCAACATCATTCTTCTTTTGATCGCTCGGGTACCAGTTGTAGGCACTACCCTTCTCGAACATCGTTCGGCTGCTTCTTAAAAACTTCAAGCCCCATGTATAAGCAATTCGGGGTACCAATTTCAGGCACTAACCCTAACAAGATTTAACCATGCACTTTTCTTACTAAACCTCATTCCATCTTCCTTTTCTTCTTCCACACTTATTCACCTTACTCTCTCTACCAATGAATAGGGTATTTTCAAAGCTCAAATAAGGTAATTAAGGCTCTTATATTTGGCTCGCCAAAGAAAAAGCTTTTAAAAGGCTCAAACAGGGCTACCAAAGATTTATAAAATCATTAGGAAAGGTAAAATTTGGCTAAGTGACTCAATTAATCAAAAATGGCCTAAGATCATATCCTAATATTTCATCAATTGTAAGTTTCACACAAGACTCCAAGCCAAGTTCTAGAATATGTTCATACGAATGATTCTCTCAAAAATAAACTATCATGATTAATCATGATAAAGGCTTAAATCCTCACATAGGTAATCAATTCCTAATACTCCTCATAGCACATAATCAAAATCAATTCCTCATGAATTCCACATACTTAACAAATTATTCATGCTCTTTCCAATGAAAATAAACACGTAAACACATGAATGCACAGAATCAATAACCCATATACAAAATAATGATACAAGATCAACTATATCAAGTACATGACACTCACACATGAATCACACCCCAATCTGTAAAAATAAAAAGAAGAATGGGAGATAAGATGAATCGGCGAAGCCAAAGGAAAACCTGAAACTACTCCCTAGGAGCATCATCATCCTCATCATCATCGTCATCCTCATCCATCCTATTTTCCACAGCTTGGCACAGACTGGTAATGTGCATATCCATCATATCCACTCGACTACTCACTCTACCAACACGCTCTTCCAAGGCAGAGTACCTTTCGTTCAGCGTGGCGTAGTTGGCGTTAGCGAACGCGAGCTGCTTGTTTGTTTCCTGCTGTGCAGCTACCACCGCGATCAGCTGCTCATGAATCAAGCGAAGCTACTCCCGAGTACCTGGAACTGCTCGCCGCTGCTGCGGTACCGGAGCATGCTGAGGCGCATCATGCTGCTCTTCTTCCGGAATCTCCATCTCCGACTGCTCATCTACCTGATCCTCCTCTTCAGGCTGCTGTGGCTGAGGTGGATGGAACTCTCCTTGATCAACGATCTGCTGTAACTCAACCATCCTCCCCTCAGCACACATCTGCGCTACCGCTCTCCAATCACCACCCGACTTCACTGCCACGGATAAGGCGGTATGTCCAAGAGAATTCATTAACTTATTTCTTGCTTCCCGAATAGTTGTCAAGTTGCTCACGTCGAAGGGGAACATAAATTCAAAAGGCTTGAGACCCCTCGTGAAAAACCAATCTCCATTTCTAAAATAGGCAAAACCTCCCTTCACGCACGTGCTCATCATCAAATCGGGTTCTCCTTCTACTGGTGTAAAGTCGGTGAGATCCAAGTTGTAATGCTCGGCCACAATCGTCAATAACCCTCCTATATTCACCTTTTGAAATCCAATGGTCTTGAATCGATTCAGCTGCGCAATAAAGTAAGCTCCAACATTGAACTTCACCCCGTTTAGCATACACCACAGGGCGTAAAGCTCTCCTCTAGACACAACACTCCCCTCCGAGCAGGCGAATAACGTGTTGCTCAGGACGCGGTCCATGTACCTCAAGACTAGGTTCTTTATTGCGGAAGCACGAGCTTGTCTGGTCTTATAATCACGAATCTCCCCGGTGATCTTCCTCCAAAACCATTTTGCACTGAATGTAGCATTTTCTAAACGAGGGATCTCTAAAGGCGTCTCAAACAGCTCATTGAAATCCTCAAACGTCCATCTCCTACTCACTCTGCCAAGCTGAAACGTACACTGATATGGGTACCCAAGCGGGTCCTTCTCCATCTCAAATGAGCAAACCACTTCCGCTGTAACATGGAAGTACGTCGGCCTCTTCAACTTCATGAATCTTCGGATCCCTACTTGATCAAACATCCAAAATATATCATCCCCTATTCTCATTATCCTCATCGCTTCATCATCTTGGTATCGAGTGCGAGCTATCTTGTCTGAAACTTCTTTCCACTTCTCTTTGATCTCATCCCAATCTTGCATCTGAATCTTGAAGTTATCGGGTAAACGATCTTGTAGCCTCAGTTTCCTTGTCACTTTGTCCAAATTCGAAGGCCTGTCATGCCTTTTCTTCGATCTTTCCTCCTCTGCCTTTCCTTTACCTTTACTTGATCCTTGTCCCTTTTCTTTTGACTTGCCCATGGTGAACAACCGATCGAGAACACACAACAACCAAAAATCGCGATTTCAGCCCTAACTCGCGACGAAATCCGCCCAAATCCGCGACCAAATCAAAAATTCAAGGTGTAGTGTTGTGTATTCGGTGTGAAATCAAGTGTAATTGAAGAATTTGTGAAAGGGTGTAGAGGTTCGAAGAGGGTTCGAGGTTTGGTGTTCCGAAAAAGTGATCGAACCCCTCTGAAAAATCGAATTTAAATCGCGTACCTGGCTTGGTTCGACCTCAGGTTCGACCTCCTGAACAGGTCGAACCATGGATGACAAGGTCGAACCTCTCTTCTGGACAAATGATCTTCTCGGTTCGACCTGGGTTCGACTTGCTGATCAAGTCGAACCATCCTTGAATTGGTCGAACCCCTCTTCTGGAAAACAGAGTGCTTTGAACTGACTGGTTCGACCTTAGGTTCGACCTTCTGAACAGGTCGAACAACTGTGGCTTAGGTCGAACCCCCTCACTGGACAACTTTTGACGCCGGTTCGACTTCGTCTGCTTTTGTTCGACCTCTGGCACTGGTCGAACCACTCATAGTGTTGGTCGAACCCTCCTCCTGATTTTCAAAACTGAGTGTTCTTCATTCACTACACACTTCAAGCTTAACACAACTTCATTAGGTACAATCTAGAGCACAACTTCAAAAATTGTTCCACAAAACATCATTCATGAGTAACTCCGTAAAAGAAAACACAACCAAAAACCACTAAACATTAGGCAAGTTGTAAAAAATCATCACATCAAAATCGATTAAAATTTCAATATGGCCGCAAAAACCAACTCCCCTAACAAACAATACAAAGAAAAGATTATACTCTTAATGCTTCAATGAGGTAATAACATCACACCCCCCCAAACTTAGTAAAAACATAAGTCGAAACTAAGTTTGAAAAGAGATGTAATTGCCGATTAGTAAGCATCGTAAATATAAAAATTTCTTACTCACACAAAAGAAATAAAGCAATAAAACGGAATAGTAAGCTCTCAACAAGCGCTCATGTTTAACGTCGGAGAGTCACGACGGTACCAAATCAGATCAAGGTATCATCAAAAATGACACACGCATCATCCGGCGACCTATAATGCTTCAACCGATGCCCATTCGCCGCGATAACGTCTCCATCTTTGTCAATAAGCTCAAAACTCCCCCTCCTAAGGCTCGATGAATCATGAACTGTCCCGTCCACTTAGACTTCAACTTGCCTGCAAAAAGCTTCAATCGAGAGTTAAAAAGTAGTACCTCATCTCCTTGCTTGAACTCCTTGTATGAGATCTTAGAATCGTGCCACCTTTTTATTCTTTCCTTATAAATCTTTGAATTCTTGTAAGCACGACTCCTAAATTCATCCAATTGATTCATGTGAGTTATCCTCAACTCCTTCACATCCTTAAGGGTCAAGTTCAAGCGTCGCAAAGCCCAAAACGCTTTGTGTTGAATCTCTACAGGTAAGTGGCACGGCTTCCCATAGATAATTTGATACGGTGACATATCTAACACCGTCTTGTAAGCAGTCCGGAACCCCCATAACACATCATCAAGCTTCATAGCCTAATCCTTTCTATTAGTTCCTACCACTTTCTCCAGAATCTGCTTGACTTGATGGTTGGAGACCTCTGCTTGACCATTCGCTTGCGGATGATAGGGTGTAGTAACCCTATGCTTAATACCATAATCCTTAAGCACCTTCTCAAGAAATTTATTGACGAAGTGGGAACCTCCATCACTAACTAGTGCTCTAGGAACTCCATAACGGGCAAAAATATGCTTCTTCAAGAAAGATAAAACAATTTTCGAGTCATTAACACGAGTAGGAATCGCTTCCACTCACTTTGAAATATAATCCACCGCAAGAAGAATGTAGAGAAACCCATTCGACGGGGGAAAAGGCCCCATAAAATCGATTCCCCATACATCAAATATCTCCACCACTATGCTAGGCTGCATTGGCATCTCATCTCTCCATCTATATTTCCCATGCGCTGACATCTATCGCAAGACGCCACATAACTCTCACTATCCCTAAACAATGTAGGCCAATAAAGAGCGGATTGAAGTACTTTAGCTGCAGTCTTTTGCGCTCCGAAATGCCCCCCATTTGGTTGTGCATGGCAGAACTCAAGCACACTCTCCATTTCCATCTCGGGTACACATCTTCGGACAATAGAATCTGTACAAATCTTGTAAACAAATGGATCATATCATATAAATGTCTCAACTTCCCTCTGAAATTTCGCAAGTTGATATCGGTTGAGATCCCTTGGAATTTCTCCAATGACAATGTAATTAACATAATCCGCGTACTATGGATCCATACCTTGCGCTGCGACCACACACGCTCGCTCAGTTCCTTCAACAGCCACAGCCATGATCTTCTCATCAGGGAACATTTCTTCAATATACTCAAAAGAATTATCACAATGCTTTCTAGTCTCCAACCTTGACAAGTGGTCTGCCAACACATTTTATGTTCCTTTCTTATCCCGAATCTCCATATCAAACTCCTGAAGTAGTAGAATCCACCTTATAATCCTAGGCTTCGTCTCCTTCTTCTCCATCAAATACAGAATCGCTGAATGATCCGTATACACAATCGTCTTCATGCCAACCAAATACTGACGAAACTTATCGAATGCATACACAACAGCCAAAAACTCCTTTTCAGTCACCGTGTAATTCTTCTGTGCCGCATCGAAAGTCTTACTCGCGTAGTAAATGGCGCAGAACTTCTTATCCCTTAGCTGTCCGAGCACCACACCCAGTGCTAAATCACTTGCATCACACATAAGTACAAACGGTTGAGTCCAGTCCGGTGTGATCAAGATAGGGGCAGTAATAAGCGCCTCCTTCAAAACTTGAAAAGCTATTAGACACTCATCATTAAACACAAAAGGAATATCCTTTTCAAGTAAATGAGATAAGGGCTTAGAGTATTTTGAGAAGTCTTTAATGATTCTCCTGTAAAAACCGGCGTGTCCAAGGAAGGACCGCACTTCTCTTTCATTGGTCGGTGGTGGAAGCTTCTCAATTGCCACCACTTTAGCACGATCTACTTGTAATCCCTTGGCGGAAACATGATGCTCAAGAACAATCCCATCCTTCACCATGAAGTGGCACTTCTCCCAATTCAAGACAAGATTAGTTTCTTGACACCTTTTCAAAACAATAGCAAGGTTAGACAAACAAATATCAAAAGAAGAACCTAAAACTGAAAAATCGTCCATGAACACTTCCATGATCTTCTCTATCAAACCATCAAAAATCGCCATCATGCATCTCTGAAAAGTAGCAGGCGCATTACACAATCCAAACGGCATCTTCCTAAAAGCAAAGGTCCCATAGGGGCAAGTAAAAGTGGTCTTTTCTTGATCCTCGGGAGCAATCATGATTTGATTGTACCCCGAGTATCCATCCAAGAAACAATAAAACTCATACCCTGCAAGACGATCCAACATTTGATCCAAAAAAGGAAGAGAAAAATGGTCCTTACACGTGTTCTCATTTAATTTCCTGTAATCCACATATGTACACCATCCCGTAGGAATCCTCGTGGCTATAGCTTCTCCATCCTCAGCTTTCACTACAGTCATGCCCCCACTTTTTAGCAACTACATGCAATGGAGTCACATGGGGACTATCACTAATAGAATATATAATTCCAGCATCCAACCACGTAAGGATTTGCTTCCTTATCACCTCTTGAATTACGGGATTCACCCTACGCTGATTTGAACACTCGCCTTGTCTTCATCCAACAACCTAATCCGATGCATACAATACGAAGGACTAATACCTTTCAAATCATCAAGTGACCACCCTATTGCAGACTTGTACTTCCTTAAGACATCTAATAACTCCTCAAGTTGATCCTCATTAAGGGAAGAAGATACAATTACCGGATATTGTGCATTATCACCAAGAAAAGCATACTTCAAGTGTTCCGGCAAAGGTTTCAACTCCTCTTTTCTTTCTTCCACTGGAGTGTTTTCGTTATCCAAAGGCAAGTACTTCCTGGTCCATTTGACTTCTTCCACCTTCTTTCTTTCCAATGCAAACCTGTCATCACCCAAAGCAAGTAAGTTTTCAAGAAATTCAATACATACCTCGTTAGAAAGTCCGTCAAGCTCCGTAGTGGGATAAGTAAGAGACTCCATCAAACATGTCTCAAGAGGATCCTTTGACAAGATCAGAGGCATATCCTCCTTCACAATCTCCTCCACCACGTCAATACTATAAAACTGGGACTCCATTGGCATCTTCATTGCTTTGTCCAAGTTAAAAAGTACTTCTTCTTTGTCCATTCGCAACTTCAGTTCTCCCTTCCGAACATCTATCATAGCTCCAGCCGTAGTAAGGAATGGCCTCCCCAAGATTAAAGGAATATTATCCTTGTCATCATCTATTTCTAGTACAAGGAAATCCACGGGAAAGACTAGCTTCTCCACCTTTACAAGAACATCTTCAACACTACCTTTCGGAAACGTCATTGATCTATCCGCCAATTGGAGAGCAACAGTTGTCGGAGTCAGCTCCCCCAAACCAAGCTTCTGAAAGATGGACAACGGCATCAAATTGATGCTTGCCCCTAGATCGCACAAAGCTCGCCGTGCTGGCCCCTTCCCGATCTCACATAGAATAGTAAAGCTCCCCGGATCTTTCATCTTTGGTGGCAACTTCTTTTGAATAATTGAGCTACAATTCTCAGATAAGTTTACCCTTTCAACTCCGGTTAAGCTTCGCTTCTTCATCAATATGTCTTTAAGGAATCGAGAATAATATGGCATCTCCATGATTGCCTCTGAAAAAGGGATGTTCAAGCTTATCTTATTTATTATCTCTGAAAACTTCTTGAACTTCTCTTCCAATCCCTTCTTCACTAGCTTGTAGGGAAATGGTGGAGGTATCTTTGTTTTGGGAATCCCCCATTCATCACGACCAACCTTCTCCGCTTTCTCCTTTTCGGCTCGTAATCGCTTAGTTCTTTCCCATTTTTTTCAGCTATTATGTCTATAATTTGCTCATTCCGTACCACTGGAGTTGCATCAACATCAAAAGGAACATCAGGTGCATCAATCAAAACATCTTGACGAGGTTCGACTAGGGTTCGACCAGTTTGAGAGGTAGAACCAGGATTATATTAGTCGAACCTCTCTCCTGGAAGACTGATCTCATTCTGCTCCGGAGGTTCGACTTGGGTTCGACCAGCATTGGAGGTCGAACAATTGCCCCCGAGGTCGAACCGCTTCACTGTATAATCTCTATCCTCTGGTTCGACCTGGGTTCGACCTGAAGGGTTGGTCGAACCATTTCGATCGTGGTCGAACCGTTCCTGCGTCAAAACAGAGTGTTCCTGCCAATGAGGTTCGACCATGGTTCGACCTGTATGCCAGGTTGAACCCTCTGAGTGTTGGTTGAACCATTCCTGAGACAAAATAGAGTGCTTTTGTTGATGAAGTTCGACCATGGTTCGATCTGTATGCCAGGTCGAACCCTCTGAATTTTGGTCGAACCGAGGCTTAGAAAATTCTAACTTTGATTCCGGCCTCATCGGTCCCTCGTACTGCGTTCCCAACCTCAGTGTGATGGCATTACACGACTTCGGATTCTCTATACTCTGAGACGGAAACTTCCCTTTTCCTACAGTTTGAGTCAATGTGTTCACATTCTCTGCAATTGTACCCATCAACAACGTGAGATCTTTTACTTGAGTGGACAAATCTCTGTGGTGATCATCAATCTTTTTCTCAAGTTTTGCCTCAAGGCGGTTCACTTTTTCATCATTCTTTACCATGTACCGGTTCACAGTATCCTCAAAACCAGGCTTCCCTTCTTCCACCTTTTCTCCCAGATCAACACCCATCGGAAGTTGCACTGCATTGTTCGTATTACTCTATGAAAATTAAGGCCTCCTTAGTTGCTGTTGATAACTACCAGAGGGACCACGATTATTAAAGTTCCCTCGATAGTTCCCTTGGTAATTCTGGTTTCCTTGATTTGGGTACCTCGTTCCTTGAATACTTTGACCCATGGCATAATTTGCTTCCTCCAATTCTTCTTGGATGGTTCCATTATTCATCATCTCTTGCTGCATGATTGGCACTCGTTGAGATATCTCGCTAATCTGCTTCTATTGAGACTCAAGTAGCTTGTTGATATAGGACAAGCTCGAAACGATCTCATCCTTTCTATTTGTTTTCACCATTGCTTGTTCAACCTGAGCTACCTTTCCAAGAACATACGTACCTCTAACTCTATCAGTAGGCCAATCCCTCGAATTCATCGATATGTCTTCAAACAATCTCTCGGCCTCAACGGATGACTTTGTAAGCAATGCTCCATTAGAAGAAGCATCAAGTAGCACTCTTGATTCACAGTCCAATCCATTATAGAATATACTGATATATTGGGCTTTAGATAACCCATGTTGAGGGCACTTCCTGAGCATGTCCTTGAATCTATCCCACGCTTCATGAAATTTCTCACCTCCACTGATAGCAAATTGGTTAATATCTTGTTTCATCTTAAACACCTTCGAAGGTGGCATATACCTTTCTAAGAACCTTAACTTCAATTGCTCCCACGTGGTGCACTCAGCTGCGTTAATAGTATCGTACCAATCCCTCACCTTTTCAGTAAGCGAGAATTTGAACAAAGGATCTTCCTAGCATCTTCATGTTCTCCTACGTCTTTTTGAGTACTTGCATAGCCCAAGAACTTATTCAGATGCTGCTGCGGATCCTCGAAAGACCCTCCTGAAAAGGAGTTTATTTCTATCATGCTAATAAGAGCGGGATGAAGATCGAATGCTGTGTTAGTTCCCCTTGCTCCTAAAAGCTCATAATTTCCAGCCCCATTATTTCTGAAAACCTCTCGGATGGCTAGATTATCCGGATTCGCTGCCATGTTGATTGTTTCTACTTCCAAATTAACTTCAGTTGTAGCCTCAATCGTTTGCGAAATCTGCTCTTCAACCTCGACTCCAAAATTCAGAGCTTCAGTTGGGTCAATTATCTTTGCCTTGCTCTTTTTCTTCTTCTTCTTTCTTGATGATGCTCCAATCTCAGGATTATATGGTTCAAGATTACCTTTCTTTGATCTTGTGAGCATACACCTAAAACGAATAAGAAAGAAAACAACAAAACAAGGTAAATAGTCCTAATAAACTAGAAATATTACAAAAAAAATATTTTACGCCGTCCCCGGCAACGGCGCCAAGAACTTGATAGGGGTTTTCTCAACACACAAATTAATCCTCAAGTATAAGGATATCAATTGTAGTGGCGAAGATGACCAAGTTACAATATCGAACCCACGGGACGGTTAAATTTCAATTTTGTTATCTTCTAGTATATCTTAGACTATGTTTGGTAATTGCAAAGGTTTAATGGATAATAACTTCTAATCGAAATAGCAAAAGAAATAGTAAGAGTAGAGAAAAGTGAGTTGTGATCAATAAGAATAATAGGTAGTTCGTCGGGTCATCCAGTTTCACTAGCAATTCGTATTTTCATGTGATGGTGTCTGACTCTGCCCTGTGGTTTGTGGACGCATCACTAAACCATGCATATCTACTCTATAGACACAAGTAAACATGCGTGTAACACGTGTGAATAGCCTCGGAGCAAGAGATATACTTCACCCCCTTTCTAGGTACTATCATAATCAATTATCTTCTACGTCTAGAATCTAACCCGATTTGATCTCCCTTTTTAGGTACTATAAAGTTATACTCTTCATCCTATTCATCAACCCGAATTTAATTCATTTCTTGAATATTCATATAAGACAGTTCTAATAAGACTTCGGAATCCCTTCAGTTAGAAATTATCGAACCATAGGGAGGAAGGTACTAGAGTTTAAGCGATCTCGTATTTGTCATATTTTATAGAGATGATCAAGAATGGAAGATAATCAAGAAATTACAATAAAATAAATGGATAGATAAATGGGAGATGGATGAATGAGCCAAGTAGATAGAGATGAGACTAGCAATACTTAAAGCATGGAAAATCTAGGTATCATGTATCAAATTCATATGTGTCATGGATTGAAGACTAAGGGCCAACACTAAGATCACCTAAACTCTCTCTCGGAATGAATAGGATATGGATATCAAATAGCTTAATGGATTGGTTCTCACTTAAACAATTCCAACTAGGTACTAAGCTTAAATGAGAGTCCCTTCATACAATTAATCAATCTCTAGATCAAACTAATCGAATGCCCTACCAAAGGGTTCTAAACTATGAAGGATTTCTCAATCTCTTCACAATTTATAATGCACATGAGGTGTTTGATGAAATGATTCACTCAATTATCCTAAGCATATCATTGATTTCTCAATCTAATCACATATTTAGAACAACTAAACACACAAATCATCAATACAAATCAAGCAATTAATAATCAATGATAGAAAATCATAGATCCAATCAATATATGAATTCAAATACACTAATCTCCAAAATTATCCAACACAATTCATATTGCTAATCTCACAAGGGAGATTAGCCTCTCATGGTCACAAGGAATCCAACATAGACATTAAAATCCTTACAAAACATGATAAACAATAGGTTTCAATACAAAGTGTAGATGAAAACTCCCTTGGATGTCTCCAATGGTGATCTTCTTCTTCCCCTTGCAATTCACCTCTCTTCCTTGTTTCTCTAGCTACTTGGATGAAGGATTTGATGGTTGGATGATTGTAGATCCAAAGGATGGTGAATGAATGAAGATGATGGTGTAAAATGGAGAGAATTGTGTGTGATGTGTGTGTGGAAGGGTAGAATTTCGGATCCTCTCTCATATATTGAAGCATTGGGTATTTATACCCCTTGGGAGGCTTCTAGAAGGATTCTGATTTTTTTCCAGGATTTTACACAGCACGAGTCGTGCTCTGCCACACGGCCATAAGGTGGCCGTGTCGTGTGAACTGATGCTCCCGCATGGCCTTTTCTTACAGGGCCGTGTTGATGACACGGCTCGTGCTGCCAACACGACTCGTGCGACTGGACACGACCTTAAGGTGCCCGTGTTGAACGAATAGGTGTCGCCGCACGGCCATCACTTATAGGGCCGTGTTGGCTACACGGCCCGTGTTGGTGCTGGCTCTTGTATTTCTTCACTATTTTGGCTCGTTCTCCCTCGTTTTAAGCTCATTCACACACATTTCAATAAAAACATAAAACACAACCAAATAACACATAAAATATGGATAAAAATATACGAAAACTCACATAAAAAGGTACTAAAATCTAGGTGAAAATATCACTCATCACACCCCCAAACTTAAAGTATTGTGCGTCCTCGCACAACGAAATGATAAACCAAGGAGAGTGATATTCACCTAGGAAAAGACTAAACGAACATAAGTAATAACACACAAATAATAATAAGAATCACAATTTATGCTAAGTCATCCTACAACATTAGATTCATGACATGAAGAATTAACAAGTTCAATCTAAAGAGAATGATAGTGTAATATAGTCCCTTTTTTTAGTCCAAGCCTCACATAGGATATAAATGTCACTCAACACTCTTTAAAATAGGGTAAAACAACACTCATCAATCGATTGGCTCGACTCGCTATAAGCTTGCTCGTGGACTACATTCACAAACCACCAAAGTTTAAATTAATGATCAAAAAGGTCTTTAATTTGGATGTAATGATAGGCTCTTTGGTAAGGTAGGAAGAGTATGGATAATAGTGACTAACAAGTGTAAGTAATCGAAGAGATGATCAACTTCCTCAACTTCTCCACTTTTCTTTCTTCCTTTCTCAACTTTGGTAATCACAAGCACTAATCATCAACTTTCCTTAGATTTTGAGCTTCTTTTAATGCATGCTTCCTTCTTTGAACTTTTAAGTACTTGAGCATATTGTTATTGCTTTGCTCATTTTCTTATTTTTAGGTTGCATGTCCATTCTTTCTTGTGCTCTTTTTCATCCTTTTTCTTGCTTGTTTACCATTTTCTTTTTTCTTTTTCTTCCTTATCAAACCTTTCTAGTTACCATCTCCTCAATCACCCACACAAATGGTATATATGTAACGCTTAAGTGGGTAATCATGGCTTGTAATGTGCTTATATCACAATAAATAGGCTTTAAGGCTCAAAGTGGTTGACTAGGAATGATGTTCATGGTAGGGAAATATATGGTAATGACTATAATAACAAGGATGGCCTTAGATCATGTCACTAATCTCCACTAATTGGGCTCGTTCCTATAGTCCTTGAGCAAGTTCTAACTTATCAAACACAACCAATCCACTCATGAAGAAAAAAACCATGTATGCACGGTTGAGGCTCAAATGCTCACAAGCTTGTGCTCGGACCTTAAGAAACTTATTGCACCACATTCATCTCAAAATTGAACAAGTTAAGTAAAACATGTCACAATTCGAAAGTGTAGAGATTCTTAATCATAACTTGTCATCACTTATCACTACAACATATCATCACTCATATTCAAAAATGACTCACAACCTCCCTAAAACAAACCACCAAACATACCAAGACAAAAATAAGAAAACACACAAAACATAAAATAAAGACTCAACAAACAAGAAACAAAACAAAAACACATAACATGCAAAAACAAAAATCACCATCATTAAACAATGAAGCACGTATTCAACTCATCCATAACAATGTAAGCTCACAATCATACCAACATTATTGAAAAAGAAACCTCCCAAAAACATAACAAATGAAGTAGCATGCAAATCACATCAATCCAAATCAAATTATGTCAAGCAACTAAAAGTGATAAGGTGTAGAGTACTCCCTCAATAGGCATTTGGTAAGGAAAGCGTTCGCTCCAAGCTCCATTTGTGCTTCCAATACCCTTCATTCATACTCAAAACTCATACAACACCATTAGCTCAACAATTGCCTTAAAAATATGGATTCACATGCACTTCAACACAACCAATCATACCAAAATCCAACCAAACTCATGAGAAAATTTTAAAATTTGGGTGAATTTTACAAGAAGACCTTTCATCATCAATATATCATCATATCAAACACACTTAAGTGGTGAGTCACACCACGCACTCTCCCCCAAACTTAAATTGAACTAAGAGGTGAGAATTAAGTTTGCAAAAAGTGGTGGGACTTACCCTTATAGTTTCCATTGATGATCTTCTTGTGGAGAAGTAAACGCATCCATACGACTCAAGCTATGTTCACCATGCACTTTCCCCCCAAACTTGACTCGAGACAAGAGTCGAGAATTAAGTTTGCAATAAATGGTGACATTTTTACTCAAATCCATGAAGCACTTCTCCTTTCTTCAACATGCATTTTTCTCACAAGCACAATCCACCTACAAGACCAAAATCAACAAAAAGCATCAAAATAACAAAAGAATGGGTTGCCTCCCATTTAGCGCTAAGTTTAACGTCTTCAAGCCGGACGGAATTTCACGATCATTGGACCAAAGGATGGTCTATCCCACTTTCTCCTCGCATCCTCACTTTGAACATTAGCTTGACCTTCTTCTTGTCCACTAGCTCAACCTCACCATTCTTGCTTACAAGCATCAAATCGTCATTGAGAAGTGATTCTAGTGGACTTCCTCTTTCTCCTTTATCAAGTTTCTAATCGAGCTCCGATGTTTTCATCCTATTAACATCACAAGAAGACAAATTAGCATTTGACAATTTCATATAATCATGAAGAAATGAATTTAAATTGTCAAAGAGAAGAGAATCATGATCATCGAAATCATCCGGAGGCCTTGTATGATGAGGCTTGATCCCTTTATCTTTCTTGCACAAAAATGTGACATTCTCTCCATTTGAGCTCAAAGAAAGCTCTTCTCTCCCAACATCAATCCTTGCTCTTCCAGTGGCTAGAAATGGTCTTCCCAAAATGAGTGGAACTCGAGGGTCCGCCTTTACTTCCAACACCATGAAATCAACCGGAAAAGCTAGCCCCTTCACTTTGACCTCAACGTCTTCCACAATCCCAAGTGGCTTCACAACCTCGCCATTCACCACTTCAAGATGGATAGTCGTAGGTTTTAGCTCTCCAATTTCAAGGTCTTTAAACGTGGCATGAGACATCACGTTGACACTTGCCCCCAAGTCACACAATGCATCAAGGGTGCTTTTTCCTTCAAAATTACAAGGGATTATGAACTTCCCCGGATCACCAACCTTCGTAGGCCCCCCTTTTAGCATCGACTCACTTGTTTCGGGTTGCTCCTCTTTCTTTTTCTCCTCATACTTCTTCTTGAGCAACTTCACAAATTCCTCAAACTCCTTTTTCTTCTCCTCCTTTACAAACATTTGTGGATAGGGAATAGGGAATGGAGTGATCGGAATACCCCAATAGTCATGCTTGTACTCCTCTTCTTTCACCTTCTCCTCCACTTTCTTTTCCTCTTGCACCCTTTTCCACTTAGGTATCCATTTAGGCTTTTTCTCTTCTTTCATTTCTTCAACAACCTTACTTTCCACCAACCCTTCTTCAACCTTTCTTTCCTCTTCCGTTTCAACAAATAAACATTGAGCTTTCGGATTAACCTCGGTTGTAGCCGGAAACTTTCCTTTTTGTTGAGCTCTCAATGAACTTGTCATTTGTCCAACATTGTACTCCAAAGCTTTGCATCTTCTATTACTATTTTCCTCAATAGCTTTTAATCTTCTTTCATTATTTTCCTCAATAGCTTTGAATCTTCTTTCATTAGCTTCATCTCTAGCTTTTTCTGATACTTCTCTAGCTTTGTTTGATGCAATCAATTGTTCAAGTAGCTCATCGGTTGATGCTCTTCCCTCATTGTTCGGTGCCTTAGCCCCCGGTTGATATCCCGGAGGATACGTAACCGCATTGCTCGGATTAGAGTAGGAAAAGTTACCATGCTTTTGTTGTTGTTGTGGGTATGAGCTTCCACTACTTTGACCATTGAAACCTCCTTGCCTTGGTGGATAGTTTCCTTGACTTTGGTTGAAACTACCTTGGAAATTATTTTGGAAATTCCCTTGGTAATTTCTTCCTTGCATGTACGACACATCTTCCACACGTGGAATAGAGTTGGCCCATTGTTCTCCATTCACTACATTCGGAGGAAGCACACCTTGCTCACTTTGTAGCCCCTCAACCATATTCGCTCCTTGATTGTTCACAATTTGATTCAAGCTCATTTGTTTAATGACTTCCGCCACTATCTTTTCCATGCTTGGCATTTGTACTTCAACATTCACACTCTTCACACTCGAGTGTTGCCCTTGATCAAAACTTTCAAATCCATAGCATCCACTTACCCTCTCCGATGGCCATTGGTACACATTTGTAGCAATCTCTTCAAAAATTTTTATGGCCCTTTCCGGAGTCACTCCAAGAACGGATCCACCCGCCGAAGCATCAACAAGCACTCTTTGCCCATTCACAAGTCCTTGATAGAAAAATCCAACTTGTTGATTCTCCGGGAAACTATGTTGTGGACACTTGCGTAGTATATCCTTAAACCTTTCCCACGCTTCATAAAAACTCTCTTGAGGCATTTGCTTGAATTGAGTGATCAAGCTCTTCATTTGAAGTGTCTTTGAAGGTGGAAAATATTTGTTCAAAAATATTTGTGCTAGCTCGTCCCAAGTGTTGCACATACCCGGTGTAATAATGGAGAGCCATGTTCGAGCTCTATCCCTCAAAGAAAACGGAAACAACCTCATCTTGATACAATCTTCACTCACCCCATTCATCTTCACGGTGTTGGCAATCTCCAGAAATTGGGCTAGATGAGCATTAGGATCTTTATTCGGGATTCCACTAAATTGTTGCTCTCTCACCAATGAAATCAAGCCCATTTTAAATTCAAAGTTGTTGGCATGAATTGGTGGTCCCATCATTTGTGGCATTTTCCTCGGCATGAAGAAATCCCGGATCACCCTTTGATCATTTTGCATTCCATGTTGCACCGGAGGTAGAGGTGGTGGCACATAAGCTTGTTGGGGAGGAGCATAAGCTTGTTGAAAGCCTTGTTGCCTTAGAACTTGTTGCATCATTTGTTGAAGAAAAGCTTGGTTGTTCATAGCTCCATGATTTTGATAGGCTTGTTGAGGAAGATTTGCATTGAATTGAGGTGCGTTGTCATGCACGTTCATATTGTGTCCTCCTTCCCCATCATGCTCTATCTCCACGCGATTATCCTCTTGAAAGTTCTCCATTGAATTACTATTTTTGGTTTTGTTCTCCCTTCTCCTTCTCCTCAAAGTATGCTCAATCTCCAAATCAATAGGTAAAAAAAATGTCTCTATTAAGATTACTCAAAACGATCCTTCGTCAAGCTACTAGCAACCGTTGTCTTCCCGGTAATGGCGCCATTTGATTAGCCATAATATAGTGGGCATGACCAATTAAAGAAATTATCGAACCACAGGGAGGAAGGTACTAGAGTTTAAGCGATCTCGTATTTGTCATAGTTTTATAGAGATGATCAAGAAGGGAAGATAATCAAGAAATTTCAATAAAATAAATGGATAGATAAATGGGAGATGGATGAATGAGCCAAGTAGATAGAGATGAGACTAGCAATACTTAAAGCATGGAAAATCTAGGTATCATGTATCAAATTCATATGTGTCATGGATTGAAGACTAAGGGCCAACACTAAGATCACCTAAACTCCCTCTCGGAATGAATAGGATATGGATATCAAATAGCTCAATGGATTGGTTCTCACTTAAACAATTCCAACTAGGTACTAAGCTTAAATGAGAGTCCCTTCATACAATTAATCAATCTCTCGATCAAACTAATCGAATGCCCTACCAAAAGGTTCTAAACTATGAAGGATTTCTCAATCTCTTCGCAATTTATAATGCACATGAGGTGTTTGATGAAATGATTCACTCAATTATCCTAAGCATATCATTGATTTCTCAATCTAATCACATATTTAGAACAACTAAATACACAAATCATCAATACAAATCAAGCAATTAATAATCAATGATAGAAAATCATAGATCCAATCAACATATGAATTCAAATATACAAATCCACAAAATTATCCAACACAATTCATATTGCTAATCTCACAAGGGAGATTAGCCTCTCATGGTCACAAGGAATCCAACATAGACATTAA
Source organism: Pogostemon cablin (assembly GCA_023678885.1). NCBI lineage: Eukaryota > Viridiplantae > Streptophyta > Magnoliopsida > Lamiales > Lamiaceae > Pogostemon > Pogostemon cablin. The sequence goes on along the minus strand of CM042969.1, from coordinate 28,177,101 downwards.
AATCCTTACAAAACATGATAAACAATAGGTTTCAATACAAAGTGTAGATGAAAACTCCCTTGGATGTCTCCAATGGTGATCTTCTTCTTCCCCTTGCAATTCACCTCTCTTCCTTGCTTCTCTAGCTACTTGGATAAAGGATTTGATGGTTGGATGATTGTAGATCCAAAGGATGGTGAATGAATGAAGATGATGGTGTAAAATGGAGAGAATTGTGTGTGATGTGTGTGTGGAAGGGTGGAATTTCGGATCCTCTCTCACATATTGAAGCATTGGGTATTTATACCCCTTGGAAGGCTTCTAGAAGGATTCTGATTTTTTTCTAGGATTTTACACAGCACGAGTCGTGCTCTGCCACACGGCCATGTCGTGTGAACTGATGCTCCCGCACGGCCTTTTCTTACAGGGCCGTGTTGATGACACGGCTCGTGCTGCCAACATGACTCGTGCGACTGGACACGGCCTTAAGGTGCCCGTGTTGAACGAATAGGTGTCACTGCACGGCCATCACTTATAGGGTCGTGTTGGCTACATGGCCCGTGTTGGTGCTGGCTCTTGTATTTCTTCACTGTTTTGGCTCGTTCTCCCTCGTTTTAAGCTCATTCACACACATTTCAATAAAAACACAAAACACAATCAAATAACACATAAAATATGGATAAAAATATACGAAAACTCACATAAAAAGATACTAAAATCTAGGTGAAAATATCACTCATCAACGACATCCAAAAAAAAACCACCAAACAACCCTACACAAAAATAAAAAAACACACAAAACATAAAATAAAGACTTAACAAACAAGAAACAAAACAAAAACACATAACATACAAGAATAAAAATCACCATCATTAACAATAAAGCACACATTCTATATCATCCAAGACAATTAAGCTCACAATCATCCCAACCTTGATTGAAAAGGAAATCCTAAATTACGAAAGTAAACATCTCACAAACATAACATATGAAGAAGCATGCTAATCACATCAATCCAAATCAACATAAATTCATGCTAAGCGCATAGAAGTGGTAGGGTGTAGAGTGAACTACCTCAATAGGCATTTGGTAGTAAAAGTTGCGACCTCCGAGCTCACTTCGTGCTTCCAATACCCTTCATACATGCTCAACAAAACCATTAGCTCAACAATTTCATTAAAAATATGGACTATCATGCACTTCAGCACAACCAATCATACCAAAATCCAACCAATACTCATGAGAAAAATTCAAAATTAGCTCAAAAACACGAAAAGTATATCCCTTCAAGCAAAGTAATTCACACCACGCCATATCCCCCCAAACTTAAATTGAAACAAGAGTTTCGAGTTAAGTTTGCAAAAAGTGGTATGATGTACTTACATACTTCAAATCAAGCACTTCCCGTATCTTCAATACGCATTCTCCTCATGTGCACAATAAACCTACATACCAAAAGTGCAAAACAATAAAAGAAATATGTACAATCCTAAACTACTAAAAGGATACGATCTTTCAAGAGGTGAAGGTATCCACATATACCAACTCCCTTTGAGAGGGAGAATGGTAATGCTTAATCCTTTGACCATTAACCACAAAAGCATTTCCATCCAATCCTTCAAGCTTTAAAGATCCATCATCTCTAACCTCAATCACCAAGTATGGCCCGGTCCATTTGGAATGAAGTTTTTCGGGGAACAATTTAAGTCTTGAATTAAACAATAGAACCTTATTCCCCGAAATAAACTCTCTCGTTTTGATCCTTTCATCGTGCCATCTTTTGAGCTTCTCCTTCAAAATCCTTGAGCTTGAATAAGCTTCTTCTCTAAACTCTTCTAATTCAACCAATTGGAGACACCTTTTCTTTTCGGATTTTTTCTCATCAAAGTTCAACTTCCGAAGTGCCCATAGTGCTTTATGCTCCAATTCCACGGGTAAATGACATGCCTTCCCATAAACAAGCTTGTACGGAGAAAAATCTAGGGCAGTCTTGTAGGCCGTTCGATATGCCCAAAGGGCATCGTCAAGCTTAGAAGACCAATCCTTTCGATTTTCATTGACCGTCTTCTCAAGTACATGCTTCACTTGCCTGTTTGACACCTCCGTCAAGCCATTTGTTTGAGGGTGGTAAGGTGTAGAAACCTTATGCTTCACTCCATAGCCATTCAAGAGCTTCTCAATAAGCTCGTTGATAAAGTGAGATCCCCCATCACTAATCATGGCCTTTGACACACCAAATCTAGCAAAGATGTACTTCTTTAAGAAAGCCTTAACCACTAGAGCATCATTTGTCCTTGTCGGGATTGCTTCCACCCATTTAGACATATAATCCACCGCAAGCAATATGTAAAGATAACCATTGGAAGGCAGAAATAGGCCCATAAAGTCTATCCCCCATACATCGAACACCTCAACTTCAAAAATGTTCCTCATGGGCATTTCATCACGTTGCCCTATACTTCCAATCCTTTGGCACCTATCACACCTCTTGATGTACTCCTTACACTCCTTGAACAAAGTTGGCCAAAATAACCCCGATTGTAGTATCTTTGCTCCCGTCTTTTGAAATTCAAAGTGTCTTCCACAAGGTGAACTATGGCACATCTCCATGACACTTAACTTCTCATCTTCTGGTATACACCTCCTTATGATCTCATCCGGACAATTCTTGAACAAAAGAGGATCATCCCATAAGTACTCCTTGACATCATGATAGAACTTCTTCCTTTGAGATTCGGTGAGATGATCCGGCTTGAGGCCACAAGCTAAATAATTCACCAAATCCGCATACCATGGCCCCCCGGTCTCACACAAAGTGTACATCCTTTGAAAGTCAACTTGAAGGATCTTTTCATCTGGAAATACATCCTTAATGAATTCCATGGTTCCCTCCTCATCAAATATTTTCCAAACGTGACAAGTGGTCGGCTATGACATTTTCGACCACCCTTCTTGTCACGTATCTCCACATCGAACTCCTGCAATAAAAGAACCTAGCGAATTAGTCTTGGTTTAGCATCTTTCTTACTCATCGAATACCTAATGGCAAAATGATACGTATAAACAATCGTTTTTGTGCCAACTAGGTATGGACGAAATTTTTCAAAAGCATAAACCACGAATAAAAACTCCTTTTCTGTTGTGGTGTAATTCTTTTGATTTGCATTGAACGTCTTTGATGCATAGTAGATTGCTCGAAACTTCTTCTCACTCACTTTACCAAGCACCACTCCCAATGCATTGTCACTTGCATCACAATGGAGCTCAAAAGGCTTACTCCAATCGGGAGAGATGAGGATTGGAGACGAAATTAAGGCTTCCTTGAGCACCCTAAAAGCATCAAGACATTCTTCATTAAATTCAAACGGGGCATATTTTTCAAGCAATTTACACAAAGGTTTGGCTATATTAGAAAAATCCTTTATAAAATGTCGATAGAACCCGGCATGGCCAAGGAACGATCTAACTCCTTTTTCATTTTTTGATGGGAGAAGATGTTCAATGGCTACAACCTTCGCCCTATCAACCCTCAAACCTTTCTCTGATATATAATGTCCAAGTACGATACCCTCTTGAACCATAAAATGATATTTTTCCCAATTCAAGACTAGGTTCGTATCTTGACATCGCTGCAAAACCATAGAAAGATTAGCCAAACATTTATGAAATGAAGACCCAAAGATGGAAAAATCATCCATAAATACTTCCATCATATTTTCAATTAATCCTCCAAAGATGGCTATCATGCAACGTTGAAAGGTGGCGGGGGCATTGCACAATCCAAAAGGCAATTTATAGAAAGCAAACGTGTCATACGGACAAGTAGAAGTTATTTTCTCTTGATCCTCTGGGACTATCATGATTTGGTTGTACCCCGAGTTACCATCTAGAAAACAATAATACTTGTATCCCACCAACCTATCAAGCATTTGATCAATAAAAGGCAAAGGAAAATGATCTTTATGAGTGTTTTCATTAAGCTTCCTATAATCACAACACACTCTCCAACCCATTTTCACCCTTGTGGCAAGCTCTTCATCAAATTCCGTTTTAACAATGGTTAATCCCCCTTTCTTAGCCACAACATGCAAAGGACTTACATGAGGACTATCACTTATGGCATAAACAATTCTAGCATCCAATCATTTCAAAATTTCTTTCCTAACAATCTCTTGCATAATAGGGTTCAAACGACGTTGAGGTTGTATGCATGATTTACTCTCATCAATCAATCTAATATGATACATACAAATAGTCGGACTTATACCTTTCAAATCATCAAGACTCCACCCTATAGTACTTTTATGATCTCTAAGCACCCTCAACAATTTATCAAGCTCTAGAGGTCATTGGTCATTATAGTCCGGGCGACCAAGCAATAAAATATCGAACTCAAGGAAATTTAGGATTCATGGCCTTTAGGTATAGCATCGTGATTAGTTATGGACGATCAGAAAGGAGGATAATAAATAAAAGAAAATAAAATGCATGGAAAAGTAAATCTAATTACAATATTTTTGGATTTTCAATGCCATGGTAGTTTTCATGATACACTCATATAATCAATCATCTAACATCTTTAATTGTTTTCCATTTTTAAGCAAATCATGGTAAGGGCGATCACGATTTCCACCTATCCCCAATGGCCATGGTGAATAGGATGTAGATTGTTTTCACAACCCCTAAAAAAGCTCCTAGGATCGATCCTACTTGCAATTCCCTTCAAGGTACTATGTTCGTATGGATGGGGTTCCCTTTACTAGTTTAATCCTTGGGCACAAGTGATCTTACTAGTGTTCATTTATGTTGTTCTAAACATAGGAAGGTTTTGGCCAAACTCCCCCCATATTAAGCCCACATGTAATAAATGGAAAAAACTCACATATGATAATCATGCAAAACAACTAAGGGTAAAGCAACGACAAGACATGCCGATACACAATACTCAACTAAATCACAATGCACTAATATCAAAGACATAAATTCCATATTATTACAAGACATGTGAATTTCATAAATAAAACCTAATCAAAGCCGGAAATTCAATCAAGACATTTTCATAAATTAATCAATAATCATGCCATCAATTAACCACCAAAACATAGAAAATAGAAAGATAATAAATAGGATTAGATTACACCTTAATGAAGTTTTTACATCCATGAAGATCATCTTTTCCTTGGTGTCTCCACCTTCTTTGAAAGCAAATAAAATCCTAGTCTAGAAAAATATTTAAAAATATTTGGATTCCTCCCCCGAAGGGGGATGAATCACTACTAGGTGGAGGTCTTACTTAAAAGCCCTCACAAATATTAAATCTAACAAAAAGATTCAAATTTTGGAATTTAATGGATGGGGGAATGTATTTTGAAGGCTTCCAAATGGGGGTATTTATAGTGGAAGGGTGAGTGGAAGTTTTGGAGGGTTTCCAATGTGGGACAAGGATTTTTAGTGAATTTTGGGAGGAGATTCGGTTCCAGGAAAATAGAATAAATAATATATCCGTATAACTTTGTTCCATGAACTGGTTGTAGCCTAGCGGTTGGAGGCGCCCTTATGCGTCCAAGAGGTCTCAGGTTCGAATTCCACCTCCGTATCATTTTTTCTCATTTAAATCAGCGCCCAAAACAAGTTCAAGATACTTTCTGGGCGGATTTTATCACATACATGCTCGCGAGTGATGCGCAGGTCACGGGTTCAAACCCGGCCTCCGCAAGCCATTTCCTCTTCTTTTTTTCCTTTAATTAATAAAGGGCTGCAGGCCCATTTGAACTTCAGCCCATCAGCTCTCTCTGCAGCCCAAATTCAGCGGCCCAATAGCCATGCTCCAGCCCACTTGTGCCCAAAGCTCAATCCATCTAGCTCAATGCTCTATTCCATTTTATTTTGCTCCGTTCTTGCTCGTTTTAACTCCGAATTGAGCACCGTTTTCTCCCACATCTTCCTCTTCTTATCAAGAATATAATTTTTGCCTCAAAATCACCCTTTTTCTGCAAAAATAAACACAAATACCTTTCTCAAACTAATTAAGCAATTAATAGCATTTTCATTAAAATCATGCTTAATTATTGAATTGAAGCCAAATAAATCCAATTAAATTCATGCAATTAAGCCCATAATTCTAGGTGAATTTCACGCCGATCAAGAGGTGAAAGGGATGATGATACAATTACCGGAAAGGTCTTGTCGTCCCCCAAGTACGCATACATAAGGTGATCGGGTAATGGCTTCAATTCCTCTTTTCCCTTTTCAACCTTCGACTCTTCATTCTCGACCTCCAATGGAAGATACTCCCTCTTTCCATAGTACGTAATTTTGGCTTCATCTTCTTGCATTTTCCTACAAGCATTCAAATCATGTAAGCAATCATTTATATCATCATCTTCTAAACAATATAAAGAAAAAGTAGAATTTAAGGATAAAGTAAGAGAATGGCTTATGCTTGTCTCAAGAGGATCCTTGGATAGGAAAAATGGCAAGTTCTCTTGAACAATCTCCTCAATCAATTCAATCCTTCTACATTCTTCCTTCTCATCCGGATGCCTCATCGCATTTCTCAAAGAAAATACCACTTCTTCTTCATTTACTCTCAAAGTCAACTCCCCTTGTGCACATCAATTAAAGCTCTTCACATGGCCAAGAATGGACGCCCCAAAATTAATGGAACGTTTGCATCCTCATCTATGTCAAGCACTATGAAATCCACCGGGAATATGAACTTTCCAACTTTAACTAACACATCCTCAACTACTCCCTTAGGATAAGTCTAAGTCCTATCCGCAAGTTGTAATGTAACGGACGTAGGCTTTACTTCCCCTATACCAAGTTTCTTGAAGATAGATAGGCATCAAGTTGATACTCGCCCCAAGATCACAAAGAGCTTTATGCACTTCACTCCTCCCCATTTCGTATGGTATGACAAAACTCCCCGGATCCTTGAGCTTTGGAGGCAACTTCTTTTGAATTATGGCACTACACTCCTCCATCAAGTTGACGGTCTCATTCTCCACTAAGCTCCTCTTTCTTGCCATTATGCCTTTAAAAAATTTAGCATAGTGAGGCATTTGTCTCAAAGCATCCGCAAAGGGTATATTTATGTGGATTTTCTTGAAGATCTCCAAAAACTTTGCAAATTTCTCATCCAACCCCTTCTTTAAAAATCGATGTGGAAAGGGAATAGACACTTGAGTATTTTGTATCCCCCAACTATCCCTTTCCAACTCCACTTCATCCTTTTTCTTTTTCATTGCCTTGGCTCTTTGTCATTTCTTTTCAATAACTTCCGGCTCAACCACATCCGTCTCACCATTTGCTTTTACTTCAACTTCACTTTCTTCCACAAACTCTTCTTCAACCAAAATTTTCTCAATATCCTTCTCTTCCACCTTCTCATCTTCCATAGGCATAGAAGGTCCCTCATAATTAGTTCCACTCCTCAAAGTAATTGCCTTGCATTGCTCTTTTGGATTTATAACGGTGGTAGAAGAAAATTTCCCTTTTTCATTTGCGCTCAACGAACTAGCAATTTGACTAACTGAGTGCTCCAAGGCTTTGAACCTTCTATCATTAGCTTCATCAATCTTTCTTCTTGTCTCATCTTGAGCTTTGTTCAATGCAATCAACTTTTCAATGAGTTCTTCGGTAGTTGCTTTCCCTTTATTATTCGGCGCTTTAGCTCCCGGAGCATACGCAACCGTATTGCTCGGGTTCGAATAAGCAAAGTTATCTTGCCTCCTTTGTTGTTGTGGGTATGATCTTCCACTTCCTTGACTATTGAAGCCTTCTTGCCTTGGCGGATAATTTCCTTGGTTGTAGTTGAAATTACTTTGGTAATTATTTTGATAGTTACCTTGGTAATTGATAGGCTTTTTCTATGCACTATAATTTAATCCTCAAGTATAAGGATGTCAATTGTAGCAACAAGTACCCAAGTTAAATTATCGATCCCGCTAAGACAGCTAATTATTTATTTATTCTATAAATTACTAATTAATCAGAATTGAGTAACCAATTTCCAATGTTTTGTTTTGAATTAATCCAAATAACGAAATATTAAATAACTGAATTAATTAAAAGCAAGGAAAAATAAAAGCAAGTGTCTAATCAAGATATAACAAACAGTTCTAAGGTATCAGGTCTTGACCAATTAATTTGGGTTATTAAACTTACGATTGTTCATTCATGCAGTTTTACTGAAAATACACCACATATCCCTGTTATCCCACCGAATATGATTCGATTCAAAGCTAACAGTTTAATCTGGTTTAAATCCTAAGGTGCGCAAATATTACCAAGCCTTATTCCTAGATACTAATCCAGCGAACAACAATACCTCCGGATGGTAAGTTCGACTAACAAGATATTTTCTGGAATTACTACAAGGTTCTATTCACTTCCTACTTGATTGTCTAATTGCATTGTTCCACTAAACTAATCAAGTATTTGATTAACCAGTTCATGAAATTAAAGTGCTTATAGCGGAGCTACTCTAATCTCTAACAGATAGACAATACCAATCATGAACGCACACAAGCTAACACAATAATCCAAGCATTATAGCGGATGTCATGAATATATTATGAAGACGTTACGAAGCAGATTAACATGTCTTAGTAAAATAAGTAAAATCAAAAGCTCAACTGCATAAAATCCCAATCTTTGGTCTAAATCCCCTAATCAATTAAATCAATCCATCAAACCCTAGAACTGTATAGGAAATTAGCCCATGAGATTACAAGCAATCATCATGGCTAAGCAATTCATAACAATAATCAAAGTAATAGAAAGGAATAGATAGGAATTGTGAAACCCTAGTGTAGGAGCAATCTCACATTCCTTCTCCGTCTCTTCAATTGCTTGATTTTCCCTCAATTAGCACTTGAAACCCTTGTGGAATTGGATGGAAGATGAAATCAGATTGTGATCTGATATGGGTGTGAAAGGAGTGTGGATTGATGATGGTTTATAGCTGGGCTCTCTCCGATTGACGTATCGATCTCCCTAATTGTTTCTAAGATGGATGCAGGGCTATTTTCGCGACGAATCTGCTTCAGAATCGCGTCTGGAAGGTATTTATACAGTGTTGAATCGAACAGGCCCCGTCTGGGCTCTGAACTGGGCCGCTCGGCACCCAGCTCGGCTCGAGCTGGGTCTGGACCCAGCCGAGCGGCCTGCCACGTCATTGGCCACGTCACTGGGGTCCAAGTGGGACCCCACTCGGCACCGTTTACCTCCGCTCGGCACCCAGCTCGGCTCGAGCGGCTCGCCGAACTGCTCCCGAGCTGGGCCGTTCCGGGTCCGTTTTGCTCCTCTTCCGATCCTGCCCTGTTTTACCCTGTTTCCTGCCTTAGAAACTCACAAAAACACCTTAATAGCCTTAAAATCGTGTAAATACTTAAACATACACAATTCCATGCAAAAACGATCAATTTTCTAAGCAAAACGGTGTAATGTGCACACATAAAATGCGTGAAATTCTACTCTCAACAAACCCCCAAACTTACCTGTTGCTCGTCCCGAGGCAACAACATCAAAAACTAATAGATTAATTGAGAGGAAATTTCACAGCAGAAAAACATTCAAGACAATATAGCAATTTAAATATCATACTTTGGATTCAAGATAACCATCCATTTAAAAACATACAATTCAAATCAACTAATTCACCTTTTCGGAATGCTCATCCACCCATTCTCACGAGTAGTATTTACGCTCAACACTCAAGTGCGAGATATACACTTTAGGGTATGGTGTTTACACTCATAATCAATCCAAACACACGCGTAACCATAAGCTTGCCAATCATCTCAACTCTCGACTAAAGGAATAATTTCGACAATAGGATCACAAATGTCTTGCATTAGGTTGTAATGTTGGCTCTTTGGTAAAGGTAGGAAATATATGGATATCGTGACTCAATCACTAGTAGAGAATCAAAGAAGACTTACAGTTTTTCAACAAACAACTTTACTTTCTTCTTTCTTCTTCAACGCTCTTCAATGCTTCTTGCAATTTGATTCCTCCTTCACTTTTGAACACCACATCCATACTTGAATTTTTTTTTTTTTCAAATAAGGGTACCAGTTTCAGGCACTACCCTTTTCATGGGGTACCAGTTTCGGGCACTACCCCTTTATGCAATAATTTAACCACTCTTTTCACAATTTTCATCACTTCCAACTTATTTCTCCTTATATTCTTCATCACAAGATACCAACTTGACTCCTTCAACTTTCTACTAGGTAGGGATTTTTAAAGGATAACAAAGGGATCAATTGGCTTATCATGTAGGCTTTCACAAAAATAAGGCTTTTAGGCTCAAAAGGGTTAACTACGGATAATTTCAATAGGTAGGATAATAATTTGGCTAGTGACTAATAAATAACAAAGATGGCCTAAGATCATTTCCTATCATTTAATTAAGCACGTAGCTTCAAGCAAGATACAAAGCCAAGTTCTAGAATACGTGTGTATGAACGACACTCACAAGAATAAATTAAATCATGCAATTTGTCATGATTTCAAAAGGCTTAAAATCTCACATGGCTATAGGAATGAACGAGCAATCCTAATCAAGCTACATAGCTAATCTTTCATGTACATAAGTAAACTTCAAGCATCTCAATATCAAAGCACAATATCAAATTGCTTCTCAAACAATCACACAACATAAATCAATAGCACATACCTCTACGAATGAATCATAAACCCTTAATAATCAACCATCAATAGAAACAGAATAATTATATCATACATGCCCAAATCAATAGAATAGAACTCCTAGCACAGACTGTCAAATGACTCCAAAAAGGGAAAAAAAAACAAGAAAGGTAGAAGTAGAGAGACACAAACACTATCCGATAACACTGCTCAAATCAGATCATCAGGATCAATGCGCCATGCGTTGAATTCCTCCCGAATGCCCTCCAGTGTCCTTACTCTATCCGACATCTGGGTAAGCGTGTTGTTCAACCCTCCAATCTGTGTGTTAGTCGCTTGCTGAGTTGCATTGATCTGGGTCAGCTGGCGACGAATAGCAACGTTCTCTCTTCTTCTCCTCCTGTTTTCAACTGTCAAGTTAGATAAATGAGCATGCATACCTTGGGCCTGCTGGCCATACCATGAAACCATCGGCTGCCATGCCTCAAAACCAGAAGGCAATGGTGGTGGAGGCATCCCGTATAAGGGAAACTGATCTACTCCGGGGAACAATGGTGCTCCCCCAAACTGCTCTCCTCCTGGAGCTCCTCCTCCAAAATCCGGGTGCAGCATCTCATCATCTGCTCCACCTCCATAGTCCTGATCATCTCCATAATCCGCTCCATCGTATGCCTCATCAACAGGGTCCCCCATAGCCATCGGCTGATCCTGGGCTAGTGCATCTTGCGCTGCTCTCCTCCAGTCTCTGCCCTTCTGAATTGCCTCAATGATTGACTGATGACCAGGTGTTTTCATTCCGATATTACCCTCATTCAGGATGTTTCCCTCATCCCGGATGGTAATGAAATGAGTGAGCTCTATAGGGAATGAGAAGGCATTAGGTGCATTAGCATAAACAAACTCCAAAACACCTCTCTTTGACACCTTAAACACCTTGCTTGATTCCAACGATCCAAGATCAATGTCTGGCTTCTTCCTCACAACCAACATCTCACTCGTGTCAATCCCATAATGGTGAGTTATAGGCGTAACCAAACCTCCTATGTTCACTATCTGTCGGATGTGTGTGGCGAACTGGTACATCTGGTGAATCAAATAAGCACCCACATTGATCCTCACTCCATGGAGCATGCACCACAATACATAGAGCTCTCCTCGGGGAATCGCACCACTCTCGGATCGACAGAAGATTGTACATCCCAAAATCCGATCCATATATCTCAGCACTGGGTTGCGGATGCTAGTGGCTCGAGCATAACTCGAACAATAAACCTCATTCCGCCCCGTAATCAATCTCCAGAAATCATTGGGCTTGAATCTTTGATCCTCTATAAATGCAGGAATCCCCTCAGGACACCCGAGTATTCTATTAATCGAATCTGGGGTCTCTTTTCTAGACTCACCCCCTCCAAGTACAAACTCACACTCGTACGGAATCTCCTCATCATACAAAACTTTTAGCGTGCAAAGGAACTCCGCAGTGAGTCTGAAATAAGTGGGTGGTCTCATCTCCATGAACCTTCGGATACCAACCTGATCAAACATCCATCTTATATCATCAGTAAAACCCAGAGTATCCATCGTCTGATCGTCTTGGTATCGAGTGTTGACTATCTTATCTGCAATCCTCCCATAGAGAACAGCTATTTTATCCCAGTTAGCAAACTCGATGCCAAAATCTCCTGGTAGCATCCCTTTTCTCCTCAGCCTCTCATAAATTTGTGCTGCTGTTTCCTCCTCTGGATCAACATCATCGGACTCATAAGAAGGACCCTCATCTGTTCTCTTCTTCTTATTTATACCTGTCGCAATTCATATAGGCAAGGCACACTCTTCCATCAAATAATCAAATAGATAGGACCTATGCAATTCTAATTCCAAGTTCAAAGCTATCATATTCAAAACATAATCATTAATCAAACTTCTAACTCTTACTTAGATATGCATAATAGTAAATATCCTATATTACATTCTTAGCTTCAACAATTCTACCATAAACATGCTTCCAAAAATCCAAGAACAATCATGCTTAGTCACATTCAACTCAGAGAACTCAATATTCAAGCATTCATGCACTCTTTCAATTCAAAAACATAGCATTTTCATGGGAACTTCTCAATCTAATCTCCATTTCCATCTTACTTCCACATGTAAACACCAATCAACACCCCTACATATTCAATAATCATCATAAAACCAAATAGTTGAGAACAAAAGCAACAAACAATCAAGATATTCAACAACTAAGCACAAATTCGAATGCACACCAAGTGTTTGTCAAAATGCCTCAACCAAATCCCAACTTGAACATGTAAATTCAACACACATATGACTTACCCATACCAAATTCACAACACCAATGAAGTTCTAAGCATCAAAGAGTATAGAAAACATACCTCTTGTGTTATACATTGTGAAATTCGAATGGAAGTTCTCACACCCACAAATTCCCAAATTGAACACTTATAAGCCCTAATTTTATGAATTAATGCAAGGGAAGATGAGTAATGATGTGTGTGAAGTGTTTTAGTGGAAGGAATTGAGAAAAACCGGCCGGAATCGCATCGGAAATCGGCGAAATCGCGACGGCAGGGCTGGAAATAACGTTGAAATAGCGCTGGACAGGCTTAAATCACCGCCCGCTGCCCGCCTGACCGCTCGGCTGCCCGCTCGCCGAGAGCCATCTGCCGAGCGTGCTCTTCTTCAGCCGAGCGGGCCTCCAGGCCCGCTATCCACGTGTCCTGCATCCTCCGGCACCCCACTCGGCAGCTTTCGACGTCGCTCGGCTGCCCGCTCGCCGCGAGCAAGGTGGCGAGCCGTGACCGGCCTGCCCGGTTCTGCTTCCGCTTTCGATCCCCTGCTTTTTCTGTACTGTACCCTGCTTCAGAACTCAATTCCAAGTGAAAGCACACCGTAAAATACCATCAAGTGCTATGAAAATCAAGAAATTATCCTAGAGACCAAAAATCGATTAAACTAACACTAGATTAACACAAAACAAAAAAAACACAAACAAAAACAACACGAAACCTGGAAAATCGCAAAAAATCGAACCCTCAACATCATCAAATAAATTGAAAATATCAAAAATCCGCAAAAAATCGACCCTCCAAGCAACAACACAATGCAAAAATTTTACTTCGGTACTACAAGACAAGGTATGTACGTAACCTCCCCCCAAACTTAGATCAAACAAAGTGAGAAACTAAGTTTGCAAAGAAGTATATACCGTAGTCAAGCAACACCTAATAAAACTCCTACACCAACACAGACATATAAAAGCAATAAAACGGAAGGGACAGCCCCCAACAGGCGCTCATGTTTAACGTCGGAGAGTCACGACGGAATTCAAACCTCAACTCAAATACTCAAGAGAGAGTACTTGGATATCCTGCGGTGACTTGTAATGCTTCAATCTTTGGCCATTTGCTACCATGATATCACTATTCTTACCTTTCAACTCAAAGCTTCCCCCTCCACAAGCTCTATGTATGATAAACGGTCCACTCCAACGGGACTTCAGCTTACCTGCAAAAAGTTTAAGACGAGAGTTGAAAAGAAGTACCTCATCACCAACATTGAACTCCTTGAATTTGATCTTCGCATCATGCCATCTCTTCATACGTGCTTTGAAGATCATTGAGTTCTCATAAGCCTTCTCACGAAATTCATCCAACTCATTGATTTGAGTTGTTCGAAAATCCTTAGCATCCTCCATGCTCAAATTCACACGTCTAACAGCCCAATAAGCTTTATGCTCAATCTCCACAGGAAGGTGGCAAGATTTTCCATAAACAATCTGATAAGGCGACATCCCCAAGACAGTCTTGAAAGCTGTTCTGAATCCCCACAAAGCATCATTAAGCTTCGCAGACCAATCTTTCCTTGTACTTCCAACTGTCTTCTCCAACACTTGCTTAATCTGTCGATTTGAAACCTCGGCTTGCCCATTTGCTTGCGGATGATAGGGTGTAGTAACCCTATGCTTGACTCCATAATCTTGAAGAACCTTCTCCAACATCTTATTAACAAAATGGGTTCCTCCATCGCTTATGAGCGCCTTAGGTACTCCAAAACGGCTGAAAATATCTTTCTTGATGAACTCTTGAACCACTCTAGCATCATTCGTCCTGGTTGGAATTGCTTCCACCCATTTCGAAACGTAGTCCACTGCAAGCAGAATGTAAAGGAATCCATTAGATGGGGGAAACGGCCCCATAAAATCAATCCCCCAAACATCAAAAACCTCTACTACGATGCTAGGCTGCAAAGGCATCTCATCTCTCTTTGATATATTCCCCATCCGCTGGCATCTATCACATGTATCCACATACTCTTGACAACTTTTGAACAGGGTAGGCCAATACAAACCAGACTGAAGCACCTTTTGAGCAGTCTTTTGGGCGCCAAAATGACCCCCATTCGGTTGCGAGTGGCAGAAATCAAGGACACTCTCCCATTCAACCTCAGGAACACACCTACGGATTATAGAATCCGTGCAGATTTTGTAGACCCATGGCTCCTCCCATAAGATAAATTGAACATCATGCAGAAACTTGACCATATGGTGTCTACTCAACCCATAAGGCTTCACTCCCGTGACAATATAGTTAACAAAATTAGCATACCACGGAGCATCCTTCATCTCCTTCTCAGGATAAGTCTTCGAGACTGCGAAAACCTTGTGAATATCCACCATTAATATCCTTTCATCAGGAAAATGGTCTTTGATCACCTCAGCAGTATTATCACAATGCTCCTTCGTCTCTAAACGCGACAGGTGGTCGGCTAAGACGTTCTCACTCCCCTTCTTATCACGAATTTCCATGTCAAACTCCTGAAGCAAGAGAATCCATCTAAGTATCCTTGGCTTTGCATCCTTCTTGTCCATCAAATATCGAATAGCCGAGTGATCAGTGTACACCACAGTTTTCATGCCCACCAAGTAAGGCCGAAACTTATCGAAGGCATACACCACCGCCAAAAATTCCTTCTCAGTAACAGTGTAATTCTTTTGAGCAGAATCGAACGTCTTACTAGCATAGTATATGGCATGAAACTTCTTTTCTCTCATCTGCCCCAACACGACTCCCAAAGCAGCTTCACTAGCATCACACTCCAGTACAAAGGGCTGAGTCCAATCCGGAGTAACAAGAATCGGAGCAGTTATCAATGCTTCCTTAAGAACCTGAAAAGCATGTAAGCAAACTTCATCAAAATCAAATTTCACATCCTTCTCAAGTAACCTGGACAGTGGTTTTGAATATTTGGAGAAATCTTTAATAAATCTCCTATAAAATCCCGCGTGCCCCAAGAATGACCGGACTCCTCTTTCATTAGTGGGCGGTGGAAGCTTCTCAATTGCCACGACCTTAGCACGATCAACCTGAAGACCTGCAGCAGAAACATGATGGCCCAAAACTATCCCGTCTCTTACCATGAAATGGCATTTTTCCCAATTCAAGACGAGGTTAGTCTCTTCACATCTCTCCAAGACCAAAGACAAGTTAAACAAACAAGAGTCAAAAGAAGAACCGAAAACAGAGAAATCATCCATAAATACTTCCATGACTCTTTCAATCAAACCCTCAAAAATAGCCATCATACACCTTTGAAAAGTCGCAGGTGCATTACATAAACCAAAGGGCAACTTTCTAAAGGCAAAAGTGCCATAGGGGCAGGTAAATGTAGTCTTTTCCTGATCTCCTGGTGCAATCATTATCTGATTGTAACCAGAGTATCCATCCAAGAAACAATAAAAATCATAACCTGCTAGTCTACCCAACATCTGATCCATAAAGGGCAAAGGAAAATGATCCTTACGGGTGTTCTCATTCAATTTTCTATAATCAACACAGACACGCCACCCCGTAGGTACCCTAGTAGCAAGCACTTCACCATCATCAGACAATATAACAGTCATTCCCCCCTTCTTAGCGACCACATGCAATGGACTCACATAGGTACTATCACTAATAGGAAAGATAATTCCTGCATCTAACCAGGTAAGCACTTGTTTCCTAACAACCTCTTGCATAGCAGGGTTCAACCTCCGCTGATGCTGCACAGAACATTTATTTTCATCTTCTAGTCTTATCTTATGCATGCAAAAAGTAGGATTAATCCCTTTCAAATCATCAATTGTCCACCCTATTGCAGTCTTATGCTTTCTCAAAACAACTAACAATTTATCAAGTTCATCTTTAGATAGAGAAGAAGATACTATTACCGGAAAAGCTTTATTCTCCCCCAAATAAGCGTACTTTAGATGTTCAGGAAGTGGCTTGAGCTCGATCTCTTTCTCTTCCTTGCTACTGTCCCCTTCAACACGTAGAGGCAAATATTGCTTTGTCCACAGAACTTCCTCCATTGCTGAGTCTTCTTGCTTGTACCTGCTCTCATCAAGATTGAGTAAGGTTTCAAGATAATCAATAGCAAGCTCATTAGACAAATCATCAAGTAAAATATCATTAGGAGTAGGTAAAGTAAGAGATTCGCGGATGCATGTTTCAACAGGATCCTTAGATAGGATCAAAGGCAAATCATCCTCCATAATCTCCTCCACTATTTCCACAAACTTGCACTGCTGCTCTTCTGCTGGCCACTGCATCGCCTTGTTCAAGGAGAAGACAATTTCTTGTTCATTGACTCTAAGCCTCAACTCTCCTTTGAACACATCGATCAGAGCTCTTCCTGTTGCAAGGAATGGACGTCCCAAGATCAAAGGCGTTCCATCCTTGTCATCCTCCATGTTAAGAACCAGGAAATCCACAGGAAAAACCAAATTCGATACCTTCACTAACACATCCTCAATGATTCCCTCGGGGTATGTCAATGATCTATCTGCTAACTGTAAAGCCACAGACGTAGGCTTCAACTTTCCCAAACCAAGCTTCTTGAATACCGAGAAGGGCATCAAATTTATACTGGCTCCAAGATCACATAACGCTTTCCTTACTTGTCCTTTTCCAATCTCACAAGGTATGATGAAGCTTCCAGGATCCTTTAACTTTTCAGGTAACTTCTTCTGAATCACTGAGCTGCAATTTTCTGTCAAGTTCACTGTTTCCACACTGTTCAAGCTTCTCTTTCTGGAGATGAGTTCTTTAATGAATCTTGCATAGTATGGCATTGACTCCAAAGCTTCAGAAAAAGGAATATTGATTTGTATGTTCCTCATTACATCAGCAAACTTTCTGAACTTCTCATCCAAGTTTTTTGACAAGAATTTCTGAGGGAAAGGAATTGGTACCTTTGTGATCGGTAATCCCAAACTGTCTTTCTTGAATACCACTTCTGTTTCTCTCAGTTTCTTTGCTTTCTGCCACTTTTTATCAGCGATTTCCAGATCAGACTGACTCTGTACAGAATTCGGACGCGCTGGAAAACCCGGAGGATAGCTCGTTGGCTCGCTCGAGCCGAGCTGTGGAAGAACTGAGCCGAGCTGGGTTCCTCCCGAACCAGAGGACTCAACTGAACCGGTCGGAACCCCACTCGGTGGCGACTCGGCATCGGCGGGAGGTGGCTCGGCCCGAGCGGGTGGCCGAGCGGCGGTAGATTGACCCTGTCCCGTCCCTGTTTCGTCCTGCTTCTGTTCTGTATCATTCTGCATCAGTTCTGATTCATTCTGTACCAATTCTGGACCTTCGTAATGCCTTCCGAATCTCAAAGTGATCGCATTAACACTCTCCTTTGGGTTGATTTCCATATTCGAAGGAAATTTTCCTTTCTGCAACTGCACTTGCTGCTGATTTACTGTAGTAGAGATCTGCCCTATGTTATATGACAAATTCTTCAACTGCTTGTTCACTTCCTCATTCTGTTTGGTCATATTCGAGTCCATGAGAACAATGCAGTTATTGATCTTGTTTATGTCGGCATCATTCTTCTTCATGTATCTTGCTAACACATCGTCAATACTGGACTTCCCTTCTTCAGTCTTAGCACCAGGATCAAAATTAGGAGGATATGGAACTGCATTATTCGGATTTGAATAAGAGAAGTTCTCATGCCTCTGATTCTGCCAATTGCCTCCTTGATTATTAGGACCTCCCCCTTGGATATTCCTCTGGTTCGAATTACCTTGAGGGTACCTATTTCCTTGCCAATTTTGAGGAGCTCTCGAACCCTGAAGACTCTGCCCCATAGCCCAATTAGCATCCTCGACCTCTTGAAGGTTCATCACTACATCATCACTAGCAGACCCTCGGTTGCCTCCCCCATTATTACCTGATATCAGAGTAATCAGGTTCTTATTCATCTGTTCCAATTGAGTGACAGCCTTATCATTCTTATCAGCTTCAGAAAATTTCTCTTCAACCTTTGCAACTTTACCAAGTATATAAGTCCCTCGGATCCTCTCAGATGGCCAATCCCTTGAGTTCAAAGAGATATCATCAAACAATTTCTCTACTGCATTGGATGTCTTACCAAAGATTGTTCCTCCAGCAGAAGCATCAACCAACACTCTCGATTCGTTGTCAAGGCCATTATAGAAGACACTGATGAGTTGAGACTTTTTGAATCCATGCTGAGGGCATCTCCTCAACGCATCAGTAAACCTTTCCCAAGCCTCTCCAAACGACTCATCTCTCCGCTGCTTGAATTGATTGATCTCCTGTTTCAGTAAAAGAACCTTTCCTGGTGGCATAAATCGATCCACGAACAACTGCTGCAACTCAGTCCAGTTTGAGCAACTGTCTTCCTTTAGCTTATCATACCACTCCCTTGCCTTATCAACCAATGAAAACTGAAAAAGCCTCATCTTCCATCTATCATTAGTAGCATCAGCAGCTTTCACTGTATCCATGTAGCTGTTGAAACGCTTAAGATGGCCATAGGGCTCATCAAAAACGCCTCCGGCAAAGGGGTTTTTCTCCACCATATGAATCAGGGCTGGCCTTATGTCGTTCGTTTCATCAGCTTGAATGGCTCCAACTACGCCTGATCCTCCTAGATTGGTGGACTTGAATGTTTCTCGGATGACGATGTCATCCTCATCGACTCTTTCTCCCATTGATGTTGTTTCAGGTTCTGTCTCAGATTCTGATTCAAACTCCGATTCAGCCTCTTCTAGGATAGCCTGATTCTCAATCTGCACTTCTTCCTCCTCTAAAATTGCTTTAGGAGGTGCTTTGGTATTCTTTGATTTTACTCTTCTTTTCCTCGCAGAAGCTTCAATTTCCGGATCAAATTCAAGATCTTGTGCTCTCGTCTTTGACCTAGTTTGCATGCAACTTCAAGAAAAATCCAAAGTAAAACAATTAAATTCCAAAGAAAATATTCTAATTAACTAAGTAATACAAGAAAATAAATAATTAAAACTGTCCCCGGCACAACGGCGCCAAAAACTTGATAGGCTTTTTCTATGCACTATAATTTAATCCTCAAGTATAAGGATGTCAATTGTAGCAACAAGTACCCAAGTTAAATTATCGATCCCGCTAAGACAGCTAATTATTTATTTATTCTATAAATTACTAATTAATCAGAATTGAGTAACCAATTTCCAATGTTTTGTTTTGAATTAATCCAAATAACGAAATATTAAATAACTGAATTAATTAAAAGCAAGGAAAAATAAAAGCAAGTGTCTAATCAAGATATAACAAACAGCTCTAAGGTATCAGGTCTTGACCAATTAATTTGGGTTATTAAACTTATGATTGTTCATTCATGCAGTTTTACTGAAAATACACCACATATCCCTGTTATCCCACCGAATATGATTCGATTCAAAGCTAACAGTTTAATCTGGTTTAAATCCTAAGGTGCGCAAATATTACCAAGCCTTATTCCTAGATACTAATCCAGCGAACAACAATACCTCCGGATGGTAAGTTCGACTAACAAGATATTTTCTGGAATTACTACAAGGTTCAATTCACTTCCTACTTGATTGTCTAATTGCATTGTTCCACTAAACTAATCAAGTATTTGATTAACCAGTTCATGAAATTAAAGTGCTTATAGCGGAGCTACTCTAATCTCTAACAGATAGACAATACCAATCATGAACGCACACAAGCTAACACAATAATCCAAGCATTATAGCGGATGTCATGAATATATTATGAAGACGTTACGAAGCAGATTAACATGTCTTAGTAAAATAAGTAAAATCAAAAGCTCAACTGCATAAAATCCCAATCTTTGGTCTAAATCCCCAAATCAATTAAATCAATCCATCAAACCCTAGAACTGTATAGGAAATTAGCCCATGAGATTACAAGCAATCCTCATGGCTAAGCAATTCATAACAATAATCAAAGTAATAGAAAGGAATAGATAGGAATTGTGAAACCCTAGTGTAGGAGCAATCTCACGTTCCTTCTCCGTCTCTTCAATTGCTTGATTTTCCCTCAATTAGCACTTGAAACCCTTGTGGAATTGGATGGAAGATGAAATCAGATTGTGATCTGATATGGGTGTGAAAGGAGTGTGGATTGATGATGGTTTATGGCTGGGCTCTCTCCGATTGACGTCTCGATCTCCCTAATTGTTTCTAAGATGGATGCAGGGTTGTTTTCGCGACGAATCTGCTTCAGAATCGCGTCTGGAAGGTATTTATACAGTGTTGAATCGAACAGGCCCCGTCTGGGCTCTGAACTGGGCCGCTCGGCACCCAGCTCGGCTCGAGCTGGGTCTGGACCCAGCCGAGCGGCCTGCCACATCATTGGCCACGTCACTGGGGTCCAAGTGGGACCCCACTCGGCACCGTTTACCTCCGCTCGGCACCCAGCTCGGCTCGAGCGGCTCGCCGAGCTGCTCCCGAGCTGGGCCGTTCCGGGTCCATTTTGCTCCTCTTCCGATCCTGCCCTGTTTTACCCTGTTTCCTGCCTTCGAAACTCACAAAAACACCTTAATAGCCTTAAAATCGTGTAAATACTTAAACATACACAATTCCATGCAAAAACGATCAATTTTCTAAGCAAAACGGTGTAATGTGCACACATAAAATGCGTGAAATTCCACTCTCAACAGTAATTCCTTCCTTGCATGTATTGCACATCCTCCACACGTGGCATTGTCATAGCTCATTGTTCTCCACTAACACCATTCAGAGGAAGAACCCCTTGCTCAATTTGCCCTTCCACCATGTTAACTCCTTGATTCACACCTTGACTCAAACTCATATGTCTCATTACCTCAGCCGCTATCATTTCAACACTATGCATGCTTGGCTCCACATTAGCACTATTCACACTAAATTGTTGTCTTTGATCGAAACTCTCAAATTCATAGCATCCACTAACTTTCTCCGATGGCCATTGGTAGACATTTGTAGCAATCTCTTCAAAAATCATTATAGCCCTTTCTGGAGTCACTCCAAGTACGGATCCACCCACCGAAGCATCAACAAGCACTTTTTGACCATTCACCAAACCTTGGTAGAAGAATCCCACTTGTTGATTTTTCGGAAAACCATGTTGTGGATATTTACGAAGCATATCCTTAAACCTTTCCCACGCTTCATAGAAACTCTCTTGAGGCATTTGTTTGAATTGAGTTATCAAACTCTTCATTTGAAGTGTCTTGGAAGGCGAAAAATACTTATTCAAGAACATTTGTGCAAGCTCATCCCAAGTGTTGCACGTACCAGGAGTAATAGTGGAGAGCCATATTCTAGCACGATCTCTCAAAGAAAATGAGAACAACCTCATCTTTAGACAATCATCGCTCACCCCGTTCATCTTCACAGTATTGGCAATCTCAATAAATTGAGCAAGATGTGCATTCGGATCCTCATTCGGCAATCCACCAAATTGTTTGTCTTTCACCATGTTGATTAGGCTTGCCTTAATCTTAAAATTGTTAGCATTGATTGGTGGACCCATCATTTGGGGCATTGCTCTAGGCATAAAGAAATCCCGGATCACCCTTGGATCAATATGAGGCCCTCGATGCACCGAAGGTGGTGGTGGTGGCGCATAGGCTTGTTGAGGAGGTGCATATGCATGTTGAAATCCTTGTTGAAGCATAGCTTGTTGCACCATTTGTTGAAGCAAAGCTTGATGGTTAAGCTCTTCAAATTGTTGTTGAGCTTGTTGAGAATGATTTGCATTGACTTGAGGTACTTGTGCGTTGTCTTGCAAATTTTGCACTCCGTATCCCTCATGCTCAATGTCAACATGATCATCTTGATTGTTCTCTATTGGATTACTCTTTTTGGTTTTGTTCTCCTTTCTTCTTCTTCTCAACGTATGCTCAATCTCCAAATCAAAATGTTCTATTTGTTTTCCCTTGGATCTTGTTTGCATACACCTTCAAAGCAAAAGAAGTTAGAACAAGGTTTTCAAAAGCAAATACAAATAAATAAATAAAATAAAAATATCTCTAGTAAGATCACTCAAAACGATCCTTCTTCAAGCTACTAGCAACCGTTGCCTCCCCTGCAACGGCGCTATTTGATAAGCCATAACTTGTAGTCAGGTTGATCAATTCAAGAATTTATCGAACCACAGGGAGGTCGGCGCTAGAGTTTAAGCGAGATCACGTTTATCACAATTTTATAGAGACGAATCATCAATGGGTAGTATGATCAAATAAGAAATTAAATCAATCAAAGCAAGCAAGCAAGCAATGATTAGCAAATAAGATAGATGGATGAAAAGTGGTTTTCCAAATTGAGTAAAAGTGAGATTAACAACAATTAAGAAGTAGAAATCCTAGGATAAGTGCATCGAATTCACATGAATCATGGATTGAAGACTAAGGGCCAACACTAATATCACCTAAACTCCCTCTCGAGATGGATAGGATATGAATATCAAATAGCTCAAAGGATTGGTTCTCACACAAATAATTCCAACTAGGTACTAAGCTTGAAATGAGAGTCCCTTCACACGATTAATCAACCTCTCGATCAAACCAATCACATGTTCTATCAAAGGGTTCTAAATTATAAAGGATTTCTCAATCTCTTTACAACTTATATTTAACATGAAGTGTATGATGAATTGATTCAATGAACTATCCTAAACATTTAATTGATTTCTCAATCTAATCACATGTTCATGACAATTAACCACACAAATCAACAATACAAATTAAGCAATTAACAATCAATGATAGAAAATCATAGATCCAATCAACATATGAATTTAAATACACAAATCCCAAAATTATCCAACAACTCTCATGTTGCTAATCTCACAAGGGAGATTAGCCTACCATATTCATAAAGAAATTAACATAGACAATTAAATTCGTACAAATCATGATAAAACTATGAGGTTTAATACAAAAATTGAATGGAAACTCCCTTGATCTATCTTCAATGGTGATCTCCTTCCCTTCTTTGCACTTTCCTCTCTTTCTTGCTCCTTTTCCTTCACTTGGATGTAGAAATTGATGGTGGGATGATGGTAGATAGAATGGATGGTGAATGGATGAAGATGATGGTGTGAAATGGAGAGAATGGTGTGTGATCTATGTATTTTTGGTGTAACCCTTGGTGGAATATCCAATCTCCCTTGAAATGTTGAACTTGAGGTTATTTATGCCCTCTCCAAGTTGGGCCACGAATTAAACATCAAATGGGCTTTTTACACACACTTACACACATTGACAGGTGAAAATTCAAATTTTTGGCCCAAAAAGACCTAACTCGACTTGGCCTTCCTTACTCGAGTTAGCTACTCGAGTCGAGTAGCATGTATTTTAACTCGAGCTACGAGCTACCCAACTCTACTCGAGTTAGCAACTCAAGCTTTCGTCTGTTGGATCGTGTTGCGACGCTCTGAAACTTGGAACACCTACGGCACCTAGCTCGACTCGAGCTACAAGTCGAGTAGCGACTTGACAACTCGAGTTGGCTCTCGGGATGCCTTTCTCTGCTCCGCACGGCTTGTAACTCGACCTGGACATTACCCAACACGACTCGAGCTGACAACTCGAGCTCTCGCCTGTCAAGTCGTGTCGAATCGATCAGAAACTACAATTTCAGCAGGCCTTAGCTCGACTCAAGTTGCAAGTCGAGTGGGGCCTTGCAACTCGAGTTGACTCACTGGATAATTTTTGGCAACTTTCGGACCACAACTCGACTTTCTTTCAACTCGAGTTGGCAACCCGAGTTGCTCATTGCAACTCGAGTTGGGTCCCCTCAACCCGTTTCTTGCTCGTTTCAGCCCCCGTCTCTATTTTTCACCTATTTTTAACATATTTAGGCTCAGTCACACATATTTCCATGAAAACACATAACACAACCAAATAACACATGAAATACGAATAAAATACTACGAAAACGGACATAAAAAGTCACTAAAATCTAGGTGAAAATATCACTCATCAGATTGTCTCACAGAAATTGACATATTTCCTTTTTAAGAATATGGACCCATACAAAAATAATTTATTTATTTACATAGGTCCACACACACATCACACTCACCACTAATACAACTACCCACTACACATTAAGGATATATTTGGTTGGAGGATTTTAAAATGAGGAATGGGAAATGGAAAGAAAAAGAGGTGTTTGGTTGGAAGGTATGATAGTAGTCTAATTATTTTGATTCCCAAAAAGGAGGGAATCCCCCATTCCTTCCAAAATTGATTCCTCCATGCAAATGTTAACTTAATTTTAAAATTATTATAAAATTTTATTAAAAATTATAAAAATTATTAAATGATAATTTTCTTTTAGAAATAATAAAATTGTATTAGAATTAAAATTAATGGTAAAAATTATTAATAATTTCTAAAATATTTAATTTTACCAAATAAAATCAATAGTTATAATAGTCATTCTCTATCATCAACCAAGCAACATAATAATAAAACACAAATCCATTACCATTCCCTACTACTATCACTATTATTCTCATTCCGATTCCTTCTAATATACCAAACGCCCCCTAAATATAATTTCTCTTACTTCAATTTATATTAAATTATTATACTTCCTAATCTCCGTGCAAAAAAAAGCGTTAATATCTCCGGGACGGAGGGAATAGCATATTAGTTAAAGAAGAGACCATAAATTAATTAAGGGGACAAATATATTAGTTAGTTAAGAGGGTGGTAAATAGGGGTGGCAATTCGTGCTAACGGGTTGGGTTTCGTGTCAGCACGATAGTGACACGACACGATAAGAAATCGTTCCAACACGACACGAACACGAAAAATAACGGGTTGACACGACACGATGACAACAAGATAGGAAAATAAAAAATAAAAAACACTAATAAAAATAAATAAAAAATTTTAAGTAGATATATTTTAAAATTATTTATAAGTATTTTTATCATATATTTGTTTAATTTTATATTTATATTGGGTTGTTAACAGGTTAATGAGTTGTTAACGGGTAACCTATTAATATTAATCGTGCTTAACGTGTTGACATGAACCCGACATGAACACGACACGAAATTTTCGTGTCCTTATTGGGTTGACACGATAACAACACGAACCCAATAAGGCCAAACACTAACCCGCAATTATCGTGTCATGCTCGTGCCGTGCTATCGTGTCGTGTCGGAAATTCTGTTTCTCCTTTTGTAGCTTTAGTTCATCATCTTCCAAATGTAATTCAATTAGCCCTTTACATCAATTAATCATTTTCATGCCTACAAAATATAAAACTTGATCAAAATGAGCATTTAAAGATTAATTAACACCCTAACATGGAGAAAATATGACATTAAAATATAACATTTTAGCAACTTATCAGTATTTAACCATACTCTAAACTAAAACATCTACCCACCCATTTGCAACTCATTAAGTCGTAGAATCGGATTAATCAAACATTTATTCATTCATAATCCAAAATGGACATTCGTAATCTTTTGTAAACATTCGTAATCTTTTGTATGTCCCATTATTTTTATTCAAACAATAATTTGTTATTAATATCTTGGTACAATTAATTTAGATGAATATTTGTAAAGGATGGAGGGAGTACAATTAATAGGCGCTAACCTTTTTTTTTCTTTTTTTTTTTGTATTTGTTTAAAAATTTAATTTTAGGTGTATAATTGTAATATCATTCTTATAGCTTAGAGTATATTTTACCTTTTAAGGTAAAGGATATATTTTACACTTATGTTTATTTTTTATACATAGGAATTAATGTTAATTCTAAGGGTTAAATTCCTCGTTGTTTAGGTTACATATTACCCCCTTAGTTTAGGTTATGTTTTACCCCAATTTATAGAATTTAGGTTATAAATAATTAAAATTTCACTCTTGTGATTTAAAGTATATTTTATTCATAGAATTTATTTTAAGAATATGAAGTAATTGTAATTCACCTTTATAGTTTAAGACATATTTCTCCCCTAAGTTTTAGAGTATAATAGACTTTTAGATATAATTTTTTTTTTGAAAATAAAAATGGCAGGTCTTACATGAGACCGTCTAACTTGAAATCATTTTACATTTTTTAAAATAATTATTACTTTCGCTACGAAATATTATTACTATTAGAACCTAATGTGTGCGTACAGTGGATAATCTAACTGGGTGTACATTATTGTAAAGAATATTTGATCAAATACAGAAACAGTGCACAACAGAAAAATAAAAGAGAGGGAATACAACAAGCAATTTTTCAAAACTATCTACTGGGTGTTTTACAGTAGGACCGTCAGGGCAAAAAATATATCATAATCGACATGTTCACGAACAAATACAAGTTGACTCTTAACAAGAAAACTTGAACATCAACACACTTCAAGGAAGCGGAAAACTATGAGAATAAAACCTATCCCACAACAACAAGTATTCCAATTGTCGTTAACTCCCAACTTAAGAGATAAGTCTCCCGACTATCTACTCTTGAGTACAAATTGGACAGATCAGAACTCTCAAACGTATGTTATTCTCGTGTGTATGACAAAATTAATTTGTAATTTCTACCAAACCTCAATGCCATCGCATCTTATTTATAGATATGAATTGATGGATTTTGTTCAAGGGAGTTGCGGCAATTCATTCTTCAAATTTGAATAATCCGCACATATTTGAATTCTCCGCAAGTAAACTCCCGAAGATCAAACCAACAGATCACAACTTTATCATGTTTCTTGAAATTCAAATCTCCATGGTTATCTAACAGTTGATCCTTATCCAAAGCTGTAACTGGATATGTTGCAACAATAGTTGAAACAAAAAAAACAAGGAAAGGCAAAAAAAATAACGGAAGGAGTAACACTACATATCAACAATTACTTTTTATTTACATTATAAATTGTTCATGAAATTGCATTATCACTTTTCATTCATTCAATATCCCATTATATTGGCACACTTTCCTTTTTGGATTGTCTCACAGAAATGGACATATTTCCTTTTTAAGAATATGGACCCACACAAAAATAATTTATTTATTTACATAGGTCCACACACACATCACACTCACCACTAATACAACTACCTACTATACATTAAGGATATATTTGGTTGGAGAGTTTTAAAATGAGGAATGAGAATTGAAAGAAAAAGAGGTGTTTGGTTGGAAGGTATGATAGTAGTCTAATTATTTTGATTCCCAAAAAGAAGGGAATCCCCCATTCCTCCCAAAATTGGTGTCTATCACTTTGATTCCTCCATGCAAATGCTAACTTAATTTTAAAATTATTATAAAATTTTATTAAAAATTATTAAATGATAATTTTCTTTTAGAAATAATAAAATTGTATTAAAATTAAAAGTAATGGTAAAAATTATTAATTCATTTCTAAAATATTTAATTTTACCAAATAAAATAAATAGTTATGATAGTCATTCCTTATCATCAACCAAGCAACATAATAATAAAACACAAACTCATTACCATTCCCTACTACTATCACTATTATTCTCATTCCAATTCCTTCTAATATACCAAACGCCCCCTAAATATTATTTCTCTTACTTCACTTTATATTAAATTATTATACTTCCTAATCTCTGTGCCCAAAAATAATGCGTTAATATCTCCTGGACGAAGGTAATAACATATTAATTAAAGAAGAGACCATAAATTAATTAAGGGGACAGATATATTAGTTAGTTAGGAGGGTGGTAAATAGGGGTGGCAATTCGTGTTAACGGGTTGGGTTTCGTGTCAACACGATAGTGACACGACACGATAAGAAATCGTTCCAATACGACACGAACACAAAAAATAATGGGTTGACACGACACGATAACAACAAGATAAAAAATAAAAAATAAAAAATACTAATAAAAATAAATAAAAAACTTTAAGTAGATATATTTTAAAATTATTTATAAGTATTTTTATCATATATTTGTTTAATTTTATATTTATATTGGGTTGTTAACAGGTTAATGGGTTGTGAACGGGTTAATGGGTAACCTGTTAATATTAATCGTGCTTAACGGGTTGACACGAACCCGACACGAAATTTTCGTGTCCTTATTAGGTTGACACGATAACAACACGAACTCAATAAGACCAAACACTAACCCGCAATTATAATGTCATGCTCGTGTCGTGCTATCGTGTCCGTGTCGGGAATTGTGGTACACAAGTTCTACCAAAATGTAGTAGATGACGTTCTATAGCCAACTGGCAATTGCTCTGAAAGAGTGATAAATTCAAAGAGAATGAGTGAATATTATGTGTATGTCATTATATATTAATGTCAACTACTCATAACCCATAAGTCATTTAATTGGATTAATCAAATATTTATTCATTCATAATCCAGATGGACATTGGTAATCTTTTGTATGTCCCATTAATATTTGCTCTCTACATACTCACCAAATACTTCCTACACAAACTACAAAACCTCCCCCCTTCCCCCCTCCTCGGCAACCTCCACCTCCTCAAGAAGCCCCTCTACCGCTCCTTGACCAAGATTTCCGACCGCTACGGCCCCGTCGTCCTCCTCAACTTCGGCTCCCGCCGCGTCCTTGTAGTCTCCTCCCCCTCAGCCGCAGAGGACTGCCTGTCCAAGAACGACGTCACCTTCGCCAACCGCCCCCACCTCCTCGCCGGAAAACACCTCGGCTTTAACTACACCTCCCTCACCTGGTCTTCCTACAGCGATCACTGGCGGAACCTACGGAAGATCGCCTCCATCGAGATCCTGTCCACTCACAGGCTCCAGATGCTGCATGGGATCCGAGCAGACGAGGTCCGGTCCATGGTTCGGGCCCTGAATCGGGCCTCGGATGATCGGAAGCTGACGGACTTGAAGACGGTGTTCTTGGAGCTGACGATGAACGTGATGACGAGAATGATCGCAGGGAAGAAGTACTATGGTGAGAAAGTGGAGACCGAGGAGGCGATGAGATTCTGGCGAATAGTTAAGGACACGGTCCGGCTGGGAAAGTTTACCATGTCGGATTTCCTGCCGGTGCTAGGGTGGTTGGGAGTGGGCGCCGGCGATGAGAGAGCGATGATGGAGCTGCAAAGCAGAAGGAATGTGTTTATGCAGGAGCTGGTAGAGGAGTGTAAGGTTAGGTTGAGGAACGCCGCCGTTTCCGGCGGCGAAGAGAAGACGAAAACGATGATTGAAATGCTGTTGGAA
Organism: Pogostemon cablin; assembly: GCA_023678885.1. NCBI lineage: Eukaryota > Viridiplantae > Streptophyta > Magnoliopsida > Lamiales > Lamiaceae > Pogostemon > Pogostemon cablin. The sequence goes on along the minus strand of CM042969.1, from coordinate 28,146,966 downwards.
TTGCAGGAGAAGGAACCGGAGTATTATACGAATACATTCATTATAAGCTTGATGCTGGTAAAAATTAAAATAAAAATAAATTACTGTAGTATACTTCTCTTTCTCGGATAAAGTTTTTTAGTCCGAAAGCGATAGGCCCAGTTTCAATGGGCTCAATATTAAATGGGGCCCATTTAGCGGATCCAAAAACTTGTATAATTTTCTAAATTTTAACTACCGGCAGGTGATGCTGATCGCCGGCACTGACACATCCGCCGGCACAATGGAGTGGGCATTTTCTCTCCTACTAAACAACCCCGCCGTCCTCCAAAAAGCCAGAACGGAAATCGACGACCACGTCGGCCACGGCCGCTTACTCGACGAATCAGACGTCGCCGATCTGCCGTACCTCCGTTTCATCATCAACGAAACCCTCCACATGTACCCCTCCGGCCCCCTGCTGATGCCTCACGAATCGTCGGAGCAGTGCACCGTCGGCGGCTACCGCGTGCCCGCCGGCACCATGCTGCTGGTCAACGTCTGGGCCATACAGTATGCCGAATAGAACAATACTTCAGGGCGAATAGAACAATACTTCAGGCCGAATAGAACAAAACTTCAGGCCGAATAGAACAAGTGTAGGCCGAATAGAACAATACTTCAGACCGAATAGAACAAGTGTAGGCCGAATAGAGCAAAATGTATGAGCAATGACATAATTTTGGTTGGCCGAGTAGAGGTTTTCAGTAGGCCGAATAGAACAATACTTCAGGTCGAATAGAACAAGTGTGTAGGCCGAATAGAGCAAAGTGTAGTAATGACTTTTTTAATTTTGGTAGGCCGAATAGATGTTTTCTTTAGGCCGAATAGAACAAATCTTTAGGCCGAAAAGAACAAGTGTTGGCCGAATAGAGCAAACTGGAAGACTTGTATTTTTAAATTTAATAAAATTTTTGTTGGCCGAATAGAGATTTAGGGATGGCCGAAAAGAACAACTCTGTATGCCGAATAGAGGAATTGTAGGCCGAATAGAGAAAATATGAGATGTTAGAATATTTTGGGAAATGTTGCTTGGTCGAAAAGGGCAAACTTGGTAGGCCGAATAGAAGGAATTGTGGGCCGAATAGAGTAAATGTTTATGTGTTCAAATATTTCGTTTTAGGGTTTTCATGAACTTATTGTTATTTTGCCCATAATTATGAATTTATGTCTTATTTAGTAAAAAAATATATATATGTGCAGGGTGAATGGAAGCGTCCTTCCATGCAGGGTCAACAATGCAGTATACATAATTACTGCAAACCTGGGGTCGTTATGGATATCATTCGTAGGCAGCTAGGGTTGGGGGTAATACGGAGGAGATATTTAAGAGATCATGTTTTGGTCATTACTGGAATCTCAGCGATGAGTGGAACGCGAATGCTCATCTGCACAGTCTCATGACCTGTGAGATCGTACATAGGGGGGACGATTTAACGGCTAGGTATTTTCAGGTTGGAGACGTGTGCCTTAGATTTAGTCGGGTAGAGTTCATGAGGATTATGGGACTCTATTTTCAGGATAGACTCGGCTTTGATCCAAACGAGACGTATGGTATCCCGCCTGGTGGGTTATATGATAGGTTTTATGGTCAGGGTGAGAGACCATTAGTAAGTCAGATTGCTAGTGACTTTGAAGGAAGAAGATTTGTAGGTGTTAGCCCTGAGGACGCAGTTAAGGTTGCCAAAGTTCTGTTGTTGTACTACTTTCTCCTTGGGTCGGATGTCACCAAGGTGGGTATAGACAACTGGGTCTGGTGCCTAGTGGAGGACGAACAGAGATGGGATTTATTCCCTTGGGGACAGCTCAGCTGTATGACGCTTTTGCACTGATTGAGAAAGTTTCACTAGTTCGTCATGGAGACGCTGGCATATGATGGTACTCCGTTGTTCAGCTGCTGTTCAACGTTCGTAAAACCACCTCTCAGTGGTAGTCCGACAAACCTCTAGCATTGTGCAGATAGGTAGCTTCCGCGCCCAAAGGATGGCATTGTTATACGACTCAGCTGCATTTGAGGTCATAAACTCGTATCTATTGACAGGACAATGCACCCTTGACCATCTCTCATATCCCCACGACCCAATCAACTCCATTAACTCCTGCGATCGTGTCCCACATCTCAGTAAGTCCATCATCCTACAAATAACAATGTAGGAGTGGTAAAATTAGGTTAAAGAAGACATTGTACCAGCTCGTTCTTGTATAAAAAATTACAAAAGTGTAATATGTTGGCTGACTCACTTATCAAAATCTCTCGGTAGGTATACATCCATCGCACGATGGAATGTATATAAAACGTTCTTTCCAAAGCCTGCCAATCTGCGCTTTAAATGGTAGCCACATAGACCGTGATGGGCATTAGGATACACAGTAGAAATAGCGTGTGCAATACTGGCATGACCGTCAGAAACTATCAACAGGTCTCGTGGACATCCGTAGGCCTCGCGTAACCTTTCTAGAAACCACGTCCACGACATGTTGCTCTCAACATCGCCAGTGCCTAAGGCGAGTGGAAATATCTGATGGTTTGGATCATGCGTGACTGTGACAAACACGGTTCCTCTGTGACTACCCTTCGTATGAGTGTCGTCAATGACAATGACCGGACGACCAGACTCTAAAAACCCCCGCCTGGATGCTCCAAGTGCATAAAATGTAAACTTTAAACGGTCATCTTCATCGACAGATATTCGGGTGTACGTACCGGGATTTGTGGATTCCAACTGATACATGTAAGCAGGGAGCAATTCGTATGAGCTATCGTGATCCCCGTACGTGTGTCCAACAGCGTAGTGTTTCACCTTTAACGCTATATTGTAGCTAATGTTGAATCCAAAATCAGTCCTGATCTCATCTCTCATCGCACTGGGTCTGAGGCCATGAACCTTATCAAACTGCAGCTAGCAACAAAATATTGACCGATTACTTTGGACGACACCTGTGTAGGAGCAGATCTGTCTGGATCATTTAAACAACCAAGATGTTCGACGAATTTAACCACTCTCCACAACCCAGAGCTCATTCTTGCGTGCAACTTAAATGGACAGCCTGTTTGACCCTTCATGTTACATACAACGTTGTACCTTGTCATGCTAGATCTTTCAACATAGGTCTCCACTCCGTGCCGCAAGTTATACATGCCTACTGCTGTCTGGATGTTCTCTTTTGTCTCAAATATACTGTTCTTTTCAATAACACCAGACGCATCAATCTCAAGGCCAGTCAGCTGATCTACTCTCTCTGCTTCAATCGGCATGCCTATGAACGTGGCAGGTGCATTAGTTTCATCTAAAAATATACTTTACTTCTATTTTTATTATAACTAAACATTGTTTCCATACCTGGAATCAACCAAGGACGGGTGTTGGGCCGTGCACTACGCAACTCTTCTGTCTGTATTTCAGGACGGCACAACTCACGATTAATCGGTTCAAGAAACCTAGGCCCTCCTCTCTTACGTATGTAATCACATATTTCTTCATACAATTGGTGTCTTCTCTCCTCAGCACCATCATCGCTTTCGCTAGAAGACTGATTAGTATCCTGCTGTATGCGATCCCCTTCTTCCACCGTTCTATTCCCGGGGTCATCATCATCATCGTTACAACCGTCTACGTCCTCCGCACCCTCACCAGAGACATCACCAGATTCTGCATCTACAGATTCTCTAAAACCAGCACACTGCATCTCTGAGGCCGGACAACACTCCACATTCAAATCAAAATCATGCCTCCCAGAAGAATTTGCCCTCGTACATGGGTCATTGCTCGTACCAGCACCTCCGTCATCATAACCCATCCCTAAAACCATACTACTCCCTGCACCCGTGATAGGACGGAGTGTGACGTACATCATTCCGACATCATCAATACACTTGAACACTTCTGCCACACGTGCATCATTCTTTATCTTATATTTGAACAAACGGCCATTGTAATCAACTAGAGAATGAACTACATAACCCCAATACCCCAAATCAGCTTGCACTATGTCATGAATTTCTTTTAGCAAGCTACTATAATACAAACTGGCCTCTGGCAAGAACAACCCGTTCACCACTCCACCTATGTATTGCAATCCTTCCCATGCTCCACCCCAACATATCCCAGCTTTTCTATAACTCATCTACACATTTTTTCAAAAACAACTTTAATGACATCAACATTAAAAGATTAGATAATTAGTTGCATCATTAAATCATTAGAAAATTTGTACTAAATTTGTATTCTATCCAGTCAACAAATTAATGTATGCAAACCTACACTGTTTCAACAAAACCCTAAACCCTTGACACACCTTAAAATGTGTCAGTATTTTTTTCTTCTATTCGGCCAATTATTCCTCTATTCGGCCCAAAAGTGTCTCCTATTCGGCCTAGTAACTTGCTCTATTCGGCCCACATTGATTTTCTATTCGGCCTACCAACGGTTTCTCTATTCGGCCAATGGTTTCTCTATTCGGCCCACCAAACTATTCTATTCGGCCCACTAACTTCTTCTATTCGGCCTACTAAGTTTCAGAAAATAAAAGATCATTTTTTGGGAATTTCGGCCAACGGGTGTTTTATTCGACCCACAAAGTTGTTCTATTCGGCCTACCAACGTTGGTCTATTCGGCCTACTAACTTTCTGAAATTTAAAGAATTTTTTTAGGCTATTCGGCCAACGGTTTCTCTATTCGTCCCACTAAGCTATTCTATTCGGCCCACTAACTTCTTCTATTCGGCCTACTAAGTTTCACAAAATAAAGATCATTTTTTGGGCATTTCGGCCAGCGGGTGTTCTATTCGGCCCAAAAAGTTGTTCCACTCGGCCCAGCAACTGAATCTATTCGGCCTACTCACCATTGTTTCACAAATTTGAAAAGATTAATTAAAAAAACCAAGATGTAACATGAGTGGTGAAGATTTAAGAGAGAAAAACTTTTGAATGTTACAAAATTATTCTACAAGTCATACAATTTTTTCTATTCTATTATAAAAACGTTGAATAATTAGAATACACTCATGAGTCATGTCAACAATTATAAAATTAGGGCATCACAACTATAAAACTTGTTTTAACATACCTTGTACACCTGCTACCCAATATCTTAATTCTCTCCAAAATTACTGGAAATTTGCTCCCAAATGCTCAACCTCTAGTACAAAAAATTTTAATATGTGTTGGACGACCACCCCCATTTTCCAATTTCCACTATATATTATCCTCATTATTTTGTATAGATATGGGGGAGCTGTGGGAGCACATGCCTACATAGTAGTACTAGGTATTAGGTATTGTACTTCCACACTTTATTCAGAAATAAAGAAGAATCCGATTCCTTTACTGTACTTTGGGTCAAAAAAGTGTGGAATCTCATCTGCAACCACCTGAAAAGTGGGTCTCTCACAAGGGCATTTTGGCCAATTCATTTCAAAGTGGCTAGAAAAAATTATGTATAACAAATGTGGCCACTTAAAATTACAGTTATCCAAAAGTGGCCACTTTTTACCATTTCCACATTTTTAACTATAATGCTATACCCAGTTCGCATGATTGATGTAATTTTTCCAACAATACTACCAATGTTACACTCAGTTCCTTTTTTAGTGTTTTATATATTGCTTTCTTCATTAATAAACTGCCATTTAATATAGAGAAAAACTTATCAAGCACTTCAACAAACACAAGTAAAGAGTGAATATAGTAAAGAAAATCCATGCAACATTAATCCATTATGCATGAATAATAGTATTAAATAAGGATTTGAAGTATTGCATAGTGCATGGTATTAGCAATGGGAAATAGAAAAAAATATTTATGAGCCCTTTATTTTAGGGAAATTCAAGGGTGCAACTCATACACTCTAGGATTTAATGGTTTAATTGAGGGCATAATGGTAAAAATATATTTTAAAAAGTTAGTTATTAATTAAAATCTAAGGATAAAGATTAATTATTGTGAAATTTAATAGTTTAGATTTTACAAGTGCATGCACCTTAATAAGACTCTTAATTTTATTATTATTACTCTCTCCGTCCGCTCCAATGGATTCAATTTTCTTTTTGCACGTGGATTAAGGAGTATTATTATTTAATGTGTAATGTGTAGTTGTATTAGTGGGAGTATGGACCCCATATTTTAGTTATATTAGAGGGAGTATGTGGGTTTCATGTGTGTAAAAAAGGAAATGAAACCCTTAGGGACGGACGGAGGGAGTATTATTCAAATTGAGGAATATTGAAATGAAAAAATTATGTGAACAATCTCCTAAAATAGATAAAAAAAATGATGCTTTTTAAAAAAAAAAAAAAATATATACTCATTAATGAAAGGTGATTCGAATGTGACACGGCATTCAATAAGTTTTGAAAAAAAATTAGTACTTCCTCCGTCTCATGGTTAAGTTCACCGACAGTGTAGATACGAATTTAAAAAAAGTTATTTTTTGACTAACTTTATTGACTTTTTAGGGGTATTGTGGTATTTTTAGGTAATAAATTAATTATAAAGTATGCTATGTGTGTTAGGTGGAAATGATATTTTTGAAATTAAGATAACTTTTGAGGTTGTTGGTTAATGTGAAGTTTCCTTTTTTGGGTGGTGAAGATAAGTGTGGGACAGACGAAAACGGAAAGTGTGAACATAAATGTGGGACGGAGGGAGTATAACCTAATAGATCGTTCAATTTCATAACTCACGCAAAGTTTTGAGTTGTGATAATTGTTAGCATACTGTAGTTTTGGATTTAAAGATAGGATTTAAAATGCAAAAACCAGAATTATATTGCATTCAAAAAATCATGTACTCCCTCCGTCCCGGAAGTATTGACACATTTTTTTTGGGCACGGAGATTAATGAGTATAATAATTTAATGTAAAGTGAAGTGAGAGAAATAATATTTAATGTGTAGTGGGTAGTTGTATTAGTGGTGAGTGTGATGGGTGGGTGTGTGGGTCAAAGTAAATAAATTGTTTTTGTGTGGGTCCCATGTTCTTAAAAAGGAAATATGTCAATTTCTGTGGGACAACCCAAAAAGGAAAGTGTGTCAATATCTTTGGGACGGAGGGAGTATAAATCTCTGTACATTGAAAAATCATGTTAAAAAATAAAATAAAAAACACTCAATAATAAAGACTGATAAGTTGGCCCAAGTGGATCAGCCTGTCCAGATATGTTGGGCCAAAACAGATATGCCAGATTTTAAGCCCAGCTATATTAAATTAAGATTGTCAAACTCGTTTTTACAAAAAATTGATGGATAATTATGTTATTTTATTTTGGAGATGTTTAATTAGTTGAGTTCTTTCATGGGCTATTACCTGGTTAATACCCTTTTGAATATCTGTTGGTATAGTAAACCAAGTGATGAGGTGTACAGATTAAGAGACGCAGGGATCTGAAACAATCTATAGGGCTTTAATGTAAATTTAAATATATTTTAATACAATTATATTTTAAAGTACCAAATATATCATACCTTAAAAAAAAATTAATAAAGTTGGTTAAAAATAATTTTTCAACCGCTATTCGTCGACTAGAAATCATTCATTGTCGGCCAATAGCGGTTGAAAAAATCCATCCAATTCAGTCTTGGTAGTAGGGCTGGGCAAAAAAATTGCAAACTGCACAAACCGATTGAACCGAATCACACCGTACCGCAATATATAAATATTAAAAAAAACTGCAATTTCATAATTACCCTAAAACCGCACCGCATAATGCAGTGCAGTTTCATTTTGAATCATTAAATTGCACCGACCTCACCGTTCAGGTATTCTACTTCTATATTTATATTTTATATTATGGAGTATATGATAATTTAGGGGAGTTTGGTAATTAGAATCACAATAAAGAAACCCTACCACTACTTTACCTGAATCTCATTTTCTTACTCTCACAGTCTCACTCCACTAAATACGCCGCTGGTCTGCTCCAAGACACATCCCAGAATACACCAATGTCACCAATAATCTTCCATTTTTCTTTTGAAAGTGTTGATGATCCGGCACATCTAAATTGATAATTTTTTTATCCACGACACGAAATATGATTGAGTAAAGTATCCTGTAGAGTCGACTTCCACACTGGTTGGTTTTTTCTTCTTTTATGTTCTTCTTACGTTTATTCTTGTTTCATAGAATCAGTTGATAATCACAAGAAGGGAAGAAATGAGTTTGATGTCTATTGTGGATTTGATTTTCTTAATATGGAATTTGGGGGTTTTACATTATTGGATCTTTTTTTGCTCAATGTTTGGATAATTTTAGTTTAAATAAGTATAATCGATGCATTATAACTCTAATCTGTAAAAAGCATCTAATAATGGGTTACTACTATTACTAGGATGTGAGTGTCTAATGTCAGGAAAAGGCGACCTCATTTGAGTTGTGTCCAAGAGACTACAGATTATTTAATATTTAGTTCAGATTGCCATTAAGCTATGCATTTGGATTGAGGCTATGATGTTATTTATTCTGCTCTGAATTTGGCATTAAGCTTGCTATGTTTTGTCCGGCTGCAAGCCTATGAAGATATTTATTCATAGAAAAAATAGCAGCAGTGTCTGAAGTTGTGTTCTTTTGAGTTCTTAACTTTTACTTTGAATTTGCTTATATTAAGCTAGTGTCTGTTGAGGTCTTCCTTCCATGTTTCTTCGTTTGCATATAAAGGCTGGTTTATAAGAAAGTTTTGATGGAGCAAAGACAATGTGTATATTGGGGATTTGCTTCAGTTAATCAGTTCTGTGGGATCATTTGGATGGCTCTGCTTCTTCGTATGAACAATTGATAGGGATGTATTTGGATGTATTTGTTTGAACAAGGTATTGGACTACATATTAAAGTTGTGTTTCAATTACATCCTTACATGTTATTTTATGTAGTATATAAACAACTTTTTTATTTAATTTATAAGTAAAACCGTCAAACCGCAAAAAATCGATCGAAATCGTTTAAAATCGCATATTTAATATTATTTGAATAACCGCGGTTTAGATTTGTTCACTAAACCGAACCGCACATAACAATGCAATTTAAAATATGACAAAAAAACCGTCAAACCGCACTGTGCACACCCCTACTTGGTAGATTGATTTTTCGCTACTTCAACCACAAAAAAAAAAAAAACCCACGAATTACATTCTAATATGCTAAAATACATAAAAATACGTATTATTATGATCTTTGAGCTCTTTTTATCCATAATACCGTAGATTTGCTTATGAGAGTGACTCAAATATGATTAAAGAAAACGAGATTTCTTTTCTTTCTTTTTTTTTTGTTTTATGGGTTTTTAAAAAGAGGAGATGTTTTGGAAGTGATGAGTGTATGTAGTATTTTTAATATGTGGTGGGTGGGTGTATGAATTAATTTTAAAAATGGTGAATGAGAGGTGCGTGTATATATAGTTTTAATAATTAAAGAGGAATTTCTGATATTTCCAATTAAAAGTGAATGATGGAAGGCATGCATACTCCCTCCCTCCCATTTTAGATGGCACACTTTTTATTTTGGGTTGTCCCACAAAAGTTGTTACCTACCACATCTAACATACTTTATCATTTATTTATTACAAAAAATATCATAATACCCCTAAAAATTATCACTTTTCTTAATCTGCGTATCGAAAGAGGCATACAAACTTTTGTAGGACGGAGGTAGTAAAAATGGACTTGATATCTGTGCACTCGGGTGCACACTTGCACTTATATGTGTATAACTTTTTATTCAATATATCGTAAATATGTTTCTAAATAATTGTACATATAGTTTTTTATATTCAATATTTTATTAAAAAATTTACTGAAAATTTACTAACAAAATGTATACATTTTTATTTATTAATATATGCATTTTTATATATAAATGTATATAAAATTTTGAAAGTGGATGCACGCAAGATAATATTCAAATAATAAGATTGTCACGAGATTATTATAACCAGACATTATTTTAACATGCGACAAATGATATTCTTTCGTCTTTAACTACTATATCATCCAACCAATGGGAATTGCGTATATATAAGAACGGTGTAAAACGTTTTGCATGGACAATTCATGAAATATAGACATCCGAAAAGTCTAAACTAAGCTATTGTGCAAGTTTTAGTCTTCATAAATTCAATTACATCTAGTTAGGATCATTTAATGAGATGGGATCTTTTATTAGGTAATGGCGTAATGCGCATGGTGTAATATTATTGGCAAAAGCTTTTGCGCTCTCGGGGACACGGGGCACACGGTCGTGTCCCCATGTGAATACAACCCTTCCCCTTTCATATTCTATTTAAACTTATAGTATATTGCTAGGGGTTAAAATTGCAAAGGGGCACGAAAATTGCAAAGGCGCACCGTGTCCCTAAGAGCACAAGAGCCTCACTCAATATTACTCCTATTAGATTAGATTAGATTAGATTAAACTCCCGTAAATGATTAATTAGATTTCAAACTCCAATTAGAGAGGATCCTCATCCAACAAACATACATCACTAGTAAATTAGATTACAAACTCCAAGTAAACCAAATCAAACATCAATTTATTCTCTATTATTGGATTAATTATGCGTCTCCATCATGATATTAATGTTTAATTTCTTCAATATTCATATATTACCACTCTTCCAACTCAAAGGACACCATGCATTTTGCCATTTTAAAAATTTATCCTAAATATAATAATACTATTAATCCACTTAAAAAAAATGATATCCTCGTTTCAGATAGAGAGTTTTAAAATAATTCAGTTTTAAAATAATTCTAAATTTATTGGGGTCGGTGATATATGGGTCTTTATAGAGAACCTAAATTGTATGAAAGATCCATTGAATAGTTGACCCAGATGTGTGTTTATATAAGAAAATAGCAATATGAAATCTTAATAAAAAGGATATTTAAATTAAGAAAAAGTGATAGCTGAGATTTATAATATAAATAAAAAGTAGAGTTTGTTTCTTGTGGACTTGGTGCACAAGATGTATACATATATCAAATTTTATTTTAAATAGATATACATTTTAATTAATTAATAAATGTATTAATTTTTTTATTCAAATGATCCATTGAAATATGAATAGTATAAATGTTTAAAAAAATTAAGTGTTTTTTAGAAAATCAAAAGTATAATTTTTTATATTAAATGATACTTCGCCACCTACAAAGAGTATAATGACTTTAAAAGATATGGGATTTGGGAGCACGAAATCCAGAAAAATACGTAAATTTTACTACTAAAATGTAATACTCCATTTTAAATAAAAATCCAAACTAATGACTGTTAAAACACGTAAACATCGACAAAAACTTGTGTGAGATCGTTTTACGTAAGAGTTTATGTGAGACGAATAAAAAGTGATAACTTTTATAATAAAAAGTGATACTCAATCAATAAAAAGCGATAATGATATTTCATAAACAATTTATAATATAAACGGAATATGATACTTTTTTATAGCAAAAGTAATAATATTTTATGGCGAGAGTGATAACTATTTAATATATATATATATATAAAATGGTCTTACCGTTCTCACGCCTCACACGATACCTATCTCATACTAATCCCACGAAAATTTTTATATTAATCCTTAATCGAGTTCATGCAAAATTCATCACACGCGATCGAGATGATTAATTGCTCCTATATATATAAATTAATCCTTCAATATCTCACAATTCATCGACACTACCTAACTACCATATCATCACACTAATATCGCACCTTGCAAGAAAACATTAATTCTTTGCAAAATGGATATTACATGTCTACTTTTGTCTCTCCCACTCATATTTGCTCTTTACATCTTCACAAACCATTTCCTCCACAAATTTGCCAATCTACCCCCCACCCCTCTTCTAACCCTACCCATCTTCGGCCACCTCCACCTCCTCAAGAAACCCCTCTACCGCTCCTTGGCCAACATTTCCGAACGCTACGGCCCCGTCGTCCTCCTCAACTTCGGCTCCCGCCGCGTCCTCGTCGTCTCCTCCCCTGCGGCCGCAGAGGAGTGCCTCTCCAAGAACGACGTCGTCTTCGCCAACCGCCCGCGCTTGCTCGCCGGAAAGCACATCGGCTACAACTACACTTCACTGGCCTGGTCTTCCTACGGCGATCACTGGCGGAACTTAAGGAAAATATCATCCATTGAAATTCTGTCGGCCCACAAGCTGCAATTGCTCCACGGGATCCGTGAAGACGAGGTCAGGTCCATGATTCGGGCCTTGAATCGGGCTTCGGGCCGGCCGGTGGACATGAAGAGAGTGTTCTTCGAGCTCATGATGAACGTGGTTATGAGAATGATCGCCGGGAAAAGATACTACGGCGAGGACGTGGAGGCGGAGGAGGAGGGGAGGCGGTTCAGGGAGATCGTGACGGACACGTTCCGGTTAGGGACGTCGCATATGGGAGACTTTGTGCCGGTGGTGAGGTGGTTTGGAGTAGAGAAAAGACTGGTGGAGCTGCAGAGGAGGAGGGATGTGTTTATGCAGGAGGTGGTTGAAGAGTGTAAGAGAAGGTACGGCGGCGGCGGTGGTGGAGAGGCGACGATGATTGAAATGTTGTTGGCGTTGCAGGAGAAGGAACCAGAGTATTATACTGATGGAATGATAAAAAGCTTGATCCTGGTACGTCAATTCATCTCTTCCGTCACTTATCTATGTGAAATACAATTGTTTACGCCGGTTCTGATTCTCTGAGCTATATTTCTACATCATTTAATATTTCATATCGTTGTATGGATGGATGACACACGGATAAATTGGTATACTCTAGTTTTTTTATTTTATTTTTGTTATTCATCAAGTCAAGTGAAAAAAAAAAAAAAACATCAAAATAATACTCCCTCGATACAAGGGTGTCATTTATTTTTTAGTACGGAGATTAATGAGTATTATTATTCAATGTGTAGTGGATAGTTGTATTAATGAAGGTGTGAGTCCCAGTTTTTAGTTGTATTATTGAGTGTGTGTGGATAAAAAAGGAAATGAGACCCGGACGCCCAAAATAAAAAAATGATATCCTTAGAAAGGGACATACAAAGAACTAGCCGCCAAAAAAGAATTTTATTAAACAATACATATGAAAATCTAAAATAATTGTTTTATTTTTATGAACTATCTCACATGAATCTTTCTCTTAATAATATAGTAAAAGATTAGATAGAATTCTAAAAGATTTAAAATTATAAAAAAATCATATAAAAAATAAATTAAAATAAGATTAATTGCAAAAAAAAACCACGAACTTCACGCCTATTATAAATTCATACCTCACTTTTTTAGAAATTGTAAAAAAAACTACCACCTTTAATCATTGTTGAAAAAAAACTCAATTTGTAACTAAAAGTAGGATTTTTTTTGCAATAATACTTAAACGTGATGATTTTTTTTGCAATTTCTCAAAAGTAAGGATTAATTTATAAAGTTTATAGTTTTTTTTTCAATTAACCCATTAAAATATCATTTGTGAGTAAAAGAGAGGGAAGCAGACCATTCAGGGCGGATGTAGCGTACAGCTGTACCCAAAATGAAATGTTATATACATGTATATAGGCTTTGTCATCCTAAGTCATTTCATAGATTAGTGGTTGAGCACAGAATGTGTACCTACGAGGTTGGGGTTCGATTCCCTTCCTTTTAATCCCCCCTTTTCTTTTTACCGTGTTTGTTATATTTGATTTTTATCCTAATTATTTTTTACCCTGTTTGCTTATATTTGACTTTAATCCTACATTTTTTTAAAAAAAAAAATGTTTTATAATGTTATGCAACACTTTTTCTTTAAATTTAAACTTTGTTACCTATTTCTTTGTATATAATACACCTAATATAATAATATTCATATTTCATTAAATTATTTATATATATTTTTTATTAATTTGTATTCCAAATTATTAATTGGAATACAAATTTAAACGGAATTTATTTTTACTTTTTCAAATATATGTTATAGATTTATAATAATAATGTTTTAAATTACTTTTTTACAAATGAAAATTCGACGATGTCAATATTAATTATAAATTTTTTATTTTGATAAATTAATATATACTTTTAAAAATAAAGTACATATTTTTAATTATATGTCATACCCCTAGAAATAAATTTCTGGATCCGCCCATGCTGCCATTCACCGGAGAAAAATGTATGGGGGACCAAAATCAATTATTAGTAGCATATTAAACACGCTATAAATTATAAAATGCATGCATGTGATATACTTCCGTGATAATATCGCAACGACACATTAATTCGGCGAGAATTTGAGATCTCAAACTATATGATATTTTGGTCTGACGAGACGATAAATATAACTGAACGCACCAGGTACTGCTGGCAGCCGGAACGGACACATCATCAGTGACACTGGAATGGGCACTCTCTCTCCTACTCAACCATCCACGCGTTCTGAACAAGGCCCAATCTGAGATCCACCACCTCCTAGGAAACCGCCGTCTAATCACCGAATCCGACATCGCCAACCTCCCCTACCTCCGTTGCATCATCAACGAAACCCTGCGCATGTACCCCGCCGCCCCGCTGCTCATCCCGCACCAATCCTCGGACGAGTGCTCCGTCGGAGGCTACCGGATTCCGGCGTCCACCATGCTGCTGGTCAACGCCTGGGCGATCCACAACGACCCTAAGAACTGGGAGGATGCGGCGGAGTTCAAGCCGGAGAGATTCGAAGGAATCGACGGGAATCGGGTCGGGTTCAGATTGATTCCTTTTGGATCGGGAAGGAGGGGGTGCGCGGGGGAGGGGTTGGCGGTGCGGATGATCGGGTTGGGGTTAGGGTCGGTTATTCAGTGCTTTGATTGGGAGAGAGGTGGAGAAGAGATGGTTGATATGAGTGAAGGCGTGGGGTTGACGTTGCCCAAAGCGACGCCGTTGATGGCTTACTGCAAACCTCGATTTGATCTTCTTTCACTATTGTCAACTAACGAAGAGTGATATGATCATCTAGTCTATCATCAATATGCGCAATAAAATTACAAGTGTTATAGAGTGAGTGGATTAAATATCATCGTGAGTCAATCATTGAAGAACATACTCTTAAGTTATTTTCATATATTATCTCTATGCTATTTTCTTATGTCATCTTTATTTATATATCATTTTCATTTGCACACCCCTCTTTATTAAGTAAACATTTTTTTTATTAAATACACATTTGATGAGAGTGAAAATAAACGTATTTGAGTGTCCAATTTAATACTTTTTTTATGAGAATTGTTGTTATATATTAGCACAAGTATCTTATATTCAATATATGTGAGAAAAATGTGTACTTGAGGTGTTTTATTGTATTTTAGGTGGAAAAATGATCAAAGTGCATAGTTGGAGTAAATGTGCAATT
This sequence comes from Pogostemon cablin, assembly GCA_023678885.1. Taxonomy (NCBI): domain Eukaryota; kingdom Viridiplantae; phylum Streptophyta; class Magnoliopsida; order Lamiales; family Lamiaceae; genus Pogostemon; species Pogostemon cablin. The sequence goes on along the minus strand of CM042969.1, from coordinate 28,131,611 downwards.
TGTGTATGAATGCTGAAAAACGCACGTCCAACTTGTGTAATTTTTCTGTGTTCTTATGGAGCTCTGAACGGGAAGTGTGATACATGGTTGAAAATCCACTGAAAAGAGGATCGTTTTGGCGTAAAGAACACCTCAATCGGATTCCAAACGAGAAAGTTATGATCAAGATGGCAACATCGCGCGAGCTGTACCAAACAGAATGGCTATGTCACTTTTCATGGCTTGTTACACCTTCAGTTCTTAGAGTTTTTATGAGTTCTTTATATAGATAGAAAGCTAAGGAAGAGAGGATCGCTTGAGCGCAAGAATCACTCAAATTGGAGCTCGGATGTGGAAGTTATACGCGAAACAGTGAGACGACGCAAGTGTGATTCGACCACGACAGTCCAGTTCGATCACACCCCTTGGTCAAACTAAAGCCAATTTGGTCGAATCAGAAGCCTGAAGTGCGAATTATCGCTGATTTCGATTCGACCAGGGTTCGACCAAGCCTCGAACTCCATGCCTGGGACGCGTCTGATAAGTGTAGAAATCTCATGAATTTAGGGTCCAATTATAGCATGGTACCATACAATTATGCTAAGTTTGAGTGTTTAAGTGTCCTACATTGCGCGATATTTGTAAATATTTGGAGAATTTGTACTTTGGTGAAATTTTTGTAATTTTCAGGTATAAATGGATTCTAGAAGTGAAGAGGAAGATGTAGGAAAAAACGGATCTCAATTCGGAGTTAAAACGAGGGAGAACGAACCAAAACAGTGAAGCAGCGCGAAGCTGTCACAAAAATTCGATCGAGTTTTTAAAAAACTCGGTCGAATTTTTCTGCATTTTTTTGAAAATCACAAGCGAAAACAGAGCATCGAAGGCTATGCACACTGTAAGAAAAACTCGACCGAGTTTTTAAAAACTGACCGAATTTTCATGCAAATATCCAGTTGCAACCTTCGAAATTAGGGCTTTTCAAGGGGGTATAAATACCCAAAACCTCCCAATCCTCCATGAGAAGAGGGAGGGGAGCTGCTTCTCACCACCGCACACCCCCATTTCATCCATTTTCATCTCCATTCATCCATCCATCCTCCATTCATCCATACTCCTCTCCTTGATCCATCCTCCATCCATCATCAATTCATCCCTCTTCATCTTCATTCCATCCATCCATTTCTCTTTATTTACTCAAATCCATCCATCATTTCCACTAATCCACCAATCTAAGAAGGGAAGAACATCAAGGAGTGAAGATTTGAGCATGTTGAAAGAAGATAAGGCCAACTTCAAAAGGGAAGCCCATCAACCTTTAATTTGTTGTTTTCTTCATTATATAGCTCAATTGGAGCATGTCATGGACAATATTGATTTTGTTATAATTTGTAGTGGCTAGTCCTCATATGAGGCTAGCAATATGATTGGTAAAGTATAATGTAGATTTTGCACACCATGTGTTCGAAGAAATGATTGTTATGAATATTTTCTATCATGAATGCTTATTCTCATTTTATGTATGATTTGTGTGGTTAAATTCTCTATTCATAGTATTAGGATGACCATTACAATATTATGCTTAGTGGTTTAATTGAATCATTGATTGCATTAGATGACTTAGTTAGTGTGATGAGAGGTAAGCCATACCCTTCAAGTGCTTAGAACCTCATAATAGGACATTAGTGATGAACTAGTGAGGGGAATCAAACTTATGATCATAGTACCTTCATGGGAATTGAGAGTAAGAGACAATCCTAGGAGATTTAAACTTGTAAAAGAGTTGAGAACCTAATTACCTTGTCCATAGGGATTAGGGTACATAAGTGATTGCCCTTAATATCATAACATGATAACCTTCAATGCATGTGTGTGTGAGTCTACATTAACCTTTTCCATGATATTGCTCGCCTTACATACTTCTTAGATTGCTCACCATCACCCATTATCCATCTCATTTATACATTTTCTATCTTTAATTACTTTCTTAGTTGTTAACTTTAGTGTAATTAAACCTCCCCTTTATTGATTAGTCCTTCTAGAGTGAAACATCTTTCGAATACGGATACATCACTTTCTCCCTTAGGTTCGATATTATAAATTTTGCACTTGGTCATCACGTCTACACACAACGATAGAGTACGCTTACTCTTATCAATTTGTACCAAAATTGAGACTAAGTTCATGGCGCCGTTGCCGGGGAGAAAGGCTTCGGTGTAACGTGTTTAGATTTGTTAGCTCTACTTAGGACATTTTTTTTCTTATTTTTGCATCTTATTTTTGCTTTGAAAAATCTTGTTCTAACGTGGTCTTCTTGATAGGTACACCAACCTTGATAGAAGAGACGAAGGAGCAACCAAAAATAGTAAGTGGAGAAGAATTGTAGTAGATCTTGAGGAGAAGAGCATAGATATGGATCAATGCTACAATAATGAAATACATGAGGGATGGCATAGTGCTTACAATGTAAATATATTCCAACCTTACCAAGAAAACACTTATTCTACATCAAGTCCCTACAATAACCTTGTGCCTACGGTAACCCCTACATCCGAAAATAGTGCCTTAGTTGAGTTGTATAGAAAATATGCTTATGGAAGTGAAGTAAGGCAAAGTTTTCAACCAAGTCTTTCTAGTTATGGGTCTCAATATCCTCAAAGTATGCCAACTTCTTACCCCACGGTGCATCAAGAGTGGATGATATCTAGTTCTCAAGTAGAGAATGTTTCTTACATGCAAGGGAGTAATTTCCAAATTGATGACCAAGGAAATTATCTCCAAGAACAAAGATGGCATCCACCGAGTGAAGAAGCAAAGCCATCCGTAGAAGATAGAGTTGGGAAACTTTTGGATATGTTCAAAGAGATTATTGAAGAAAGAAGAGAAATGAGAGAAGAAAGAAGGAGAGAGAGAGAAGAAAGAAAGAAAGAAAGAGGAATAGGAAGATGAAAGGAGATTTGAGGCCCTTGAACGTCAAATGAGTCAAATGATAAGTGAACGGAACACTCTCTATGAAATGGAGAATTTTGATGAAAAGATTGAAGAAAGATTAGAGGTAGAAGAGTGTTCGGATGATGAAGACTCAAGAGATGTTGAGCTTATTAAGGATAAGGAAGACAAAGTTGAAGAGAATTTTGGGGAAGAAGAATCAAAGGAGGTGCTTGAAGAGTCTATTGAGGCAAATAATGTTGATGAAGATAAACAAAGTCTAGAAGCAAGTGATGATGACTTGAAGAGTGAAATGAGCATTTCTAAACCTTTAAACTCTTTAAGTTGCTGTGAATTTCAAAATATTGTTTATATTGACTTTGTTTTACCTATTGATTCTTCTCAATGCCTTAGGTACAAAAGAGAACTTGAAGAAGTGTTGGGAACTTATTTGATAAAAAGAAATAAGTGGTGGTCGAGAAAAGAGCGGTTAGTGGAATGCAAACTCAAGCGAGTTGAATTTCTAAAGCCAATCTCGAAGGATTCTACCGAGGTCATTACTTGCCACAAATGCCTAATAGAGGAAGAAGCACAAAGATTAAAATTCAATGGCAAGAACGAAAGATATCCTTGGCCATTCCGATGAGTTCTCCATAATCCGTCCTGCTTGAAGACGTTAAACTTAGCGCTAAATGGGAGGCAACCCATCATTATCTTTATTGCTTTCATTCTATTGCTTTCTTAGTTATTTTTAGTTTTTATCGTGTTTCTTGTCTTTTATAGGAACATGAAGGAGCTTCCAGTGATGGTATTGAAGAGAAGAAAGAAGTGCAACAAAATTGGTAGCAAAACTCTAATCAAACTAAAATTCAACTCTTAGTTAAATTTAAGTTTGGGGGCTGGGATGGTTCATTTTGTTACATGCTCGTATTGCTTTTAGTTGTACATTTTGCACCAGCGCACCTTTTGTTTCTCTCTTTTTTTGTGAGCCTTCCCTTGATATCTTTTTATTGATTCTTCTCTTGTGGAGCTTATTTGGTAATTATTTGAGACTATGAGATTGAGTTAGATCAAGTGGTTGAATAGATATGAGCTTGTGTACTTGTTATGGTTGGGAATTTGCTTGTGTGATGCTTGTTTTTACACTATTGATGAACCGTGAGATTTTGAGCCTCGAATGCACAAATATTATGCGATTCATTTCTTTCATGTGTGTATCATTCATGTGTATGTGTTCTAGAACTTGCCATTCATCTTGTTTGAGGCTACATTTGTGTGGAGATTGTTGAAAATGATCTAGGCCATCCTTGAAAATTGAAGTCACTAGCCAAATGATATCCTTACCATAACATTATTCCCCTGTAAGCCATTTTGAGCCTATGAAGCCTATTATTTGATTATTAGCTCATTACAAGCCAATAAAACCTATGTAAGCCTTTACATAAAACCTTTTGTGTGGAGTGATTGTTGGAGATGGTTATTAAAGGAGGCTATGAAGAGAAAAACAAATATCGTGCTTGGAAAGGAAATAAAGAATTTTGTGCTTGAAATGTAATAAGAGCTAGTGAATGATGATGTGTAAGCAAGAAAATAAAATGAATGAAGCTCTAAAAAAACAAAAGAGCATAAGAGCTAAAAAAAAAAAAAAGAAAGAAAAGCTCAAATTTATATTGCAAAAGGTATGGAGAAAAAGAGCTACAATAAGAAATGCTTAAGTTCAAGAGTTAAGAAAGGAAGGGATGTGAAGTACATAAAAAGTGAATTTATGATTAAGGAGTAGTGCTTGACGAGAAGGGAGACGTCTTTTCTAATCATCCACACACATATTTGAGTCACTTTTATCCATATATCCCTACCCCTACCAAAGAGCCTTCATTTCATCCAAATATAAAGTCCTATTTGATTTAATGATTGACACACTTCAATAGTGGTGTAGAGTTTGAGACTTGTGGCAAGCTTATGGTAAGGCGTACATGTGAATCAATTATGAGTGTAAAAACGTCCACAATTTCCACTATGAGTGTGAGTGCATAGACTACCTTGAGAGGATTAGTGAGAATGAGCATTGTACTTGCATTATTCCCACCATGATTTGTGCATAGGTTTATTGATGTTTAAGTCAGGTGGTTTGATTTGATTGATTAGTTTAAAATGATTATACTCTTTCTTTGATCCATTCTCCAATTCACTCAATTTCTACCCTCATGTTCTTTTTTTTTTCTTCATTGTTCGGAGACGAACAACACTTTAAGTTTGGGGGGTTGATGAGTGTAGAAATCTCATGAATTTAGGGTCCAATTATAGCATGGTTCCATACAATTATGCTAAGTTTGAGTGTTTAAGTGCCCTACATTGCGCGATATTTGTAAATATTTGGAAATTTGTACTTTGGTAGAATTTTTGTAATTTTCAGGTATAAATGGATTCTAGAAGTGAAGAGGAAGATGTAGGAAAAAGCGGATCTCAATTCGGAGTTAAAACGAGGGAGAACGAGCCAAAACAGTGAAGCAGCGCGAAGCTGTCATAAAAATTCGACCGAGTTTTTAAAAAACTCGGTCGAATTTTTCTGCATTTTTTTGAAAATCATAAGCGAAAACAGAGCATCGAAGGCTACGCACACTGTAAGAAAAACTCGACCGAGTTTTTAAAAACTCGACCGAATTTTCATGCAAAAATCCAGCTGCAACCTTCGAAATTAGGGCTTTTCAAGGGGGTATAAATACCCAAAACCTCCCAATCCTCCATGAGAAGAGGGAGGGGGGCTGCTTCTCACCACCACACACCCCCATTTCATCTCCATTCATCTATCCATCCTCCATTCATCCATACTCCTCTCCTTGATCCATCCTCCATCCATCATCAATTCATCCCTCTTCATCTTCATTCCATCCATCCATTTCTCTTTATTTACTCAAATCCATCCATCCTTTCCACTAATCCACCAATCTAAGAAGGGAAGAACATCAAGGAGTGAAGATTTGAGCATGTTGAAGGAAGAGAAGGCCAACTTCAAAAGGGAAGCCCATCAACCTTTAATTTGTTGTTTTCTTCATTATTTAGCTCAACTGGAGCATGCCATGGACAATATTGATTTTGTTATTATTTGTAGTGGCTAGTCCTCATGTGAGGCTAGCAATATGATTGGTAAAGGATAATGTAGATTTTGCACACCATGTGTTCGAAGAAATGATTGTTATGAATATTTTCTATCATGAATGCTTATTCTCATTTTATGTATGATATGTGTGGTTAAATTATCTATTCATAGTATTAGGATGACCATTCCAATATTATGCTTAGTGGTTTAATTGAATCATTGATTGCATTAGATGACTTAGTTAGTGTGATGAGATGTAAGACATACCCTTCAAGTGTTTAGAACCTCATGATAGGATATTAGTGATGAACTAGTGAGGGGAATCAAACTTATGATCATAGTACCTTCATGGAAATTGAGAGCAAGAGACAATCCTAGGAGATTTAAACTTGTAAAAGAGTTGAGAACCTAATTACCTTGGCCATAGGGATTAGGGGTAAATAAGTGATTGCCCTTAATATCATAACATGATAACCTTCAATGCATGTGTGTGTGAGTCTACATTAACCTTTTCCATGATATTGCTCGCCTTACATACTTCTTAGATTGCTCATCATCACCCATCATCCATCTCATTTATACATTTTCTATCTTTAATTGCTTTCCTAGTTGTTAACTTTAGTGTAATTAAACCTCCCCTTTATTGATTAGTCCTTCTAGAGTGAAACATCTTTCGAATACGGATACATCACTTTCTCCCTTGGGTTCGATATTATAAATTTTGCACTTGGTCACCACGTCTACACACAACGATAGAGTACACTTACTCTTATCAATTTGTACCAAAATTGAGACTAAGTTCAGCGTCCGAATCTAATTTTTACACCCCAAGTGCGTGTTTCTGCGTGTTTTCCAAGAAAAGACACATCCTAGGTCCATAAGGAGAGCTTACAAGTATAAAAGGGTATGTAGATCACACCAAGAATACACAATAGAGAGACAGATTGGATACAACATAACACAACCATCCTACACCCCACAAGGGGGGTTCACCCCCCAACCATCATCCACATCCTTTCCTCCATCCATCCATCACTTTGAAGATTCGTCGTGGAATCAAGAGGAGAACCAAGAGGAGGATTCAAGATGGAGAAGGACGCGACGACTCCCACATCTAGGGTTTTATTCGTTTCCTAATTTATCTTGTATTTTCCAGACATCCGGGTAAGATTTATCCAACACCCATGATTATTCTTCGTAACATCATGATCTAGAGCCTTTTTGGTAGAACTAGGGTTGTGAAGGTTTTTACCAATTAATTGAACTTTCATGTGTAAACTCCGTACAACACTACTTGTAGATTTATTTTATATATGATTGTGCCTTTTTAATTCATACTCACGGTCACTTTGTGCATCATTAACTGTTATGTAGAGTATGAATACATATCTTGGTTATTGATTGAGTGCGTTCACTGCTGAGCAGGATTCCATGTTATGATTCTAAGTGAGGGGACTCCGAAGCTTCAATATTTTCATAAGAAGGCGCATGTGCTTATATATAATCTGATAAGTTAATTCCCAATCCTCTAAATGTGTCATGTATGTGATGCAAAAAAAAGAAAATAAATTGGAGTATTTAATGGTATATTGAAACAGAAGCTATATTGACATGGCAAACTCCAAAAGAGATAGAAGTGCATTCCCTAACATCTGTTTCTCGCTTGCGAGCTTTACTTACACTTATAGCAAAATTAATTTAACAAGACAATTTAACTCACATCGATGAAGTCTGGTTAAAAGATGAATAATCAAGAATAATCAAAAATTGTTTTTAAAGATGAATAATCAATTTAGGGTTGTGTTTAAAGATGAATAATCAATTTAGGGTTTATAAAATATCGGTGTATATATAAAATATATATAAAAAGATTAAGAAGATATATGTGTATATAAAATATATAGGGTGTGCATTTAATAAATTTAAGGGTAATTTAGACTTTTTAAAAATATTAATTTTATTTTTATAATAATAGGGAGTGTATTTATTAGGAAGAGGGGTGTAAAAAAGATTAGCCTTAAAAAAGAAGGGAGATGCTAAATGGCTAGAATCTAACCGGATAGAATGAGGTATTTTGGTAGTTTTAGTAAAGAAAGAGGGTTAAGTAATTTTAGAGTTACAAAAATACCTCTCCCTCCTTATTTAAGTTTAGAACATTTTTAGATGTCATTAACTATTCCTTGGCAGGTTTAAGAACTACTAATGAGCATTAATGGCATGTCTCTTTAAATTAATTACTCCCTCCGTCCGCCCAAAAGGTGGACATTTGCTTTTTGCACCTGAATTAAGGAATATTATTATTTATTGTGTAGTTGGTAGTTGTATTAGTGGGGTGTATGAGTCCCATAAATTTATTGTATTAGTGATGTGTATGGGTCCCTCCGTCCACCCCAAAGGTGGGCATTTATTTTTTGCACGTGGATTAAGGAGTATTATTATTTAATGTGTAGTTGGTAGTTGTATTAGTGGGGTGTATGGGTCCCATAAATTTATTATATTAGTGATGTGTATGGGTCCCATGTGTTTAAAAAGGGAAATGTGAAACTTTGGTGCGGACGCCCAAAATGGCAAAATGTCCACCTTTCGAGCGGATGGAGGGAGTATTAATGGTATATCTCTTTAAATTAATTTTACTTTTTTATACTATATTCACATTTAATGGAGTATATAATTTTGTTTCCATTACTTGTTATTATTAAATTTATATTAAAAATAAATAATTAATCTCGTCAGACTTAATACTCTAATATTAGAGATGCTGTTTCTTTAAATAATTTTTATTCAGTAATTATATTTAATTTTTTTATAAATTAAGTTATATATACAACATAAGTATTTAATAGTCACATAACTGGAAATTTATTTAAATATCTTATACAAAATTATATTCAATTATGCATATAATATTATACAACTATACACAAGTAATATATACCGTTGTTAAATTGATTTTAATTTAAATATTACAAAACTTAATTTTTTAAAGCATGCAATAAGATATTTCGATAACAATATAAAAATATAGATTTCAACATAATTCTTATCAAATTTTCTGACTTATATATTTTAGATAATACACGGTCTTGAATAATTTAAAATTTTTTTTAAAAAATATGAGGTATATATCGTGACATTTTTAATCTTTAATATTTTTATATAAATTCACAACATAATTTTTTTTAAATAAAAAAATTATTATGATTATAATTCTTATATAATCAAGTTTAAACTCATATAGTATTTAAAAAAAATAATGAATTTACAATGGAAATGTAATACCAGTGATTCAACCGAAAATTGAATGGATGGAGTTAACAGTTTGACATTTTATCGATCAAACCGATTTAGCTGTAAAATTAGATTTCACATTTTCAAATCACTATTAATTAGATGGAAATCACTTTTCTTGAACTTTTTATTGAAAATATTATTATTTTTTATTATTTCAGTAAATTATTTGTGAAATACACGTTTTTAATTAATTATCACTATTTTTTAGGAAAAATATTATCACTTTACTTTTAAAATGTTATCACTTTTATTTATATTTTAAATTATTTATAAAATATAGTTTACATTAAACTTATCACTTTTCATCAGTTATAAGTATCACATTATATTATATAAATTTATAATTTAAATAAGAAAATAAATTAAATAAATAACAAATTTTAAATTAATAATATTTTAATTAATAAAAATGTACATTAAAAGAAAAAATAACATATTATAAAATATATATAATATAAAAGACCTAATTAATTTAATTCCAAAATTAATTTCTCAATTTTTTAATTTAATTACAACCAAACAGATTCTTAAAGGAGTACTTAATAGGCTAATGGATGATCCGTCTCATAAGAGGATCTATGAGACGGTCTCACTCAAGTTTTTACGTTGATGGTTATTTCAATTTATTACTAAGTTATTTATTTATTTATTGAAGTATTAATTTTATTAATAATTTATTTAAAAAATTAGTATATTCAATTTTAAAGTTTCATAATATAGATCTTTTATATATAATTTGGTTTAATATTTATATATATATATATATATATATATATATATATATATATATATATATATATATATATAATTATATAATTAAAATGGTGACCTTTGGGTGGGACGGAGGGAGTAAAAAATAAAATAAAAATATATCATGGCTAAAACTTGTGTGCTGTCGGGGACAACGTACCCCCAAATAGGGATGGTAATGAGATGGGTATTTTCGAGTACCTGATCCCAAGTACGGGTAATTGTAAACATGTTTGGGATGGATACGGATAATTTTAAGAAATACCATTAGAATTTGAAATGAGTACGGATAATCCGCAATACACGCGGGTACCCGTTTATATATACACATTTTTATAAAATTTAATAAAATATTATATAATTTATATATTATGAGATATTTTATATATTTATTAATAGTTATAAGTTTTATTTAATTATATTTATTAAATATTTATTTAAAATAATAGAATTTTTATTATACTTATTATATTTAAGTAATAATAATGTAATTTTTATTATTATATTTATTTAAATAATAAAAAATATAAATATATACAAAATTAATGAATATTAAATGTGTATGGGATGGGTACGGGCACTCTAATTATTTTTTTAAACGAGACGGATACGGGTAGTTTTTTAAATCGGATACGGGTAGATATACCCCAAAATAAGCGACTACCCTATTCGTTGTCATCCCTACCCCAAATCCCGTATTTTTTTAAAGTTATAGTACTTTTTAGTATTAAATTGTTTATCTTTTATTAAAAGAGCGTGTACCTTTATTTCTTGAAAAAAATAATTTTTTTAATCAAACATTTATACTATTCATATTTCAGTCAATCTTTTTAATAAAAAATTATACTTTTAAATTAAAGTGTACCCTTTAAAATAAAATAATATACCCTTACACATCTTATGCACCCAGGGACTCCGGGACACAAGAGACTGAACTTAGTCTCAATTTTGGTACAAATTGATAAGAGTAAGCGTATTCTATCGTTGTATGTAGACGTGGTGACCAAGTGCAAAATTTATAATATCAAACCCAAGGGAGAAAGTGATGTATCCGTATTCGAAATATGTTTCACTCTAGAATGACTAATCAATAAAGGGAGAGTTTAATTACACTACAGTTAACAACTAGGAAATTAACTAAAGATAGAAAATGCACATATGAGATGGATGATTGTTTGCCTATTTTTGTAGCACTCACGAGCAAGAATACTCGATCATTGTAGTAGTATATCCCAAGAAAAATTATCAATCCACAAAGGAGTTATGTTCGTACTAGCAAAATACGTGAGCTCATGTTCATGTCGTTTTTGTAAAGATGATAGGGGATTTTGAGATTGATTAACCACTTAAGCAAGTAGCAAGTAAATAAAAATAGCAAATAAGAGAAACTACAAGTGAAGATGAATAACAAGTAAAGAAAATGGGTGCTAAAGTTCAAGTATGGAAAACATGGGATTAGAAACATCCTAGCACACTCGATTCATATTATCATGCAAAAGGAATTCAACTCAATTGATGTAGACTAAGGGTGATCACGATTGTATCCTATGCTCCCTTTCGGGTTACAAAGGTTGTTGATCCATTTTAAACTCCCAAAATTACTTAAGATCAAAGCCCAATGATTATCGTTATTTTCACCTAGATTTTAGTGCCTTTTTGAGTGTATTTTTCGTATTGTTTTATCAGTATTTTCGTGTATTTTGGTGGTGTTATGTGTTTTCATAGGAATGTGTGAGAATGATCTTAAACATATGTATAACAGGTGAAAATGGAGTAAAAATGAAGACGAAAGATCAAACAAAGAAGAAGAAACAAAGGTGCAAGAACACGGCCGGCCGTGCTGGCAACACGGCTCGTGTTGCAGCAAACGGCCCGTGTGCCAGACACGGGCCTGTCCAGAATGGTCGTGCGGCGGCATCTATTTATCCAACACGACCACCACTTGATCGTGTTGTGGAGCACGACCCGTGTACCAGACACGGGCCTGTAAGCGGAGGCCGTGCGGCGATGTCTAGACATTCAACACGGCCACCCTTTGGCCGTGCGACGCAGAACGACTCGTGTGCCGCATGCCCTGACACGACACGACCCGTGCTACGTAGCACGACTCGTGTCGGCACCAGAACAGGATATTTTTTATATTTCTTCTAGAAGGTCTCCATGGGGTATAAATACCAATCCATTCAACATTTTGAAAGGAGATCCCATTTGCTACTGTTCCCACACACCTCACACAACATTCCTTTGATTTCACACCATATTCTCCATCCCATTCATCCATTTTGAGATCTACATTATCTCTCCATAATTTCCTCCATCCAAATCAAGTGAAGAAGCAAGGAAGCTTGGGTGATCACCAAAGGAAAAAGGGAGATTCAATTGGATCCATTTCCAAGGGAGTTTTCATTCCAATTTTGTGTTAATCCTTTAGTTTATCATGATTTGTAAGAATTATAATGTCTATGTTATGGATCTTATGAAGATTGTAGGCTAATCTCTCTTGTGAGATTAGCAACATGAAGGTTGTTGGTTAATTTGTGGATCTATGTAATTAAATTCATATGTTGATGGGGATATTTGATTTTCTATCATTGGTGCTTTTATATCTTGAGATCTATGATGTTTTGTGTGTTTGATTGTTCTAATTATATGATTAGATTGAGAAATCAATTATGTGCGTAGGATTGTCAAGTGAATCATTTCATCAAACACCTCATGTGCATTATAAATGGTAAAGTGATTGAGAAGTCCTTTATTATTTAGAACTCTTTGATGGAACATGTGATTAGTTAGATTGAGAAGTCAATTGATTATATGAAGGGATTCTATAATTGAACTTAGTACCTAGTTGGAATAGTTTAATTTAGAACCAACCTTTGAGCTATTTTGAGATTGTGCAAATGATCTACATCCTATTCATTTTGAGAGGAAGTTTAGGTGGTATTAGTGTTGGCCCTTAGTCTTAACCCTTGATACATATGAGTTTAATGCATGAATCCATAAGTTACCACTTCAATAGTGTTGTTAATCTCACTTCTACTCAATTTGGAAAACCACTCATTCATCATTTTTATCTTGTCATTTGATTATTGCTTGTCTACTTTCATTTAATTACTTGTTACCCAAACCATCCATCTATGATTCGTTTCTATAAAATCGTGATAAACGTGATATCGCTTAAGTGCTAGCATCGACCTCCCTGTGGTTCGATAAATTCTTGAATTGGTCATCCCGACTACAAGTTATGGCTAATCACCCAACATTAACCCCTTCCATATAGGTACTAGTTAGATTAAACTCTCCCTTTTTGTGTACTAAGGCCAACGAATGGATTGGTTCCCCTCATTGAATTCAAATATCCTTTCGGTCAAACCCAAACTCAATGTCTATTCATGCCTTTCTAATACTATAGAGGGTCGTTTCCGTCTCACTCCAAGCAATACATACATGAACATCATGATAGCATTTAATCACCATAAATCAGTTACGCAACACGGCTCGTGTTGGTGCATGCCTATATTTTTCACATTTTGTTTCGGCTCGTTCTCCTTCGTTTCAATTCCGAATTTAGATCCGCTTTTTCCTATATCTTCCTTATCATGTCTAGCATCCAATAAAAAGTGAAAATCTTAAGTTTAAGCTCATTCACACACATTTCAATAAAAACACAAAACACAACCAAATAACATATAAAATACGGATAAAATTATACGAAAAGACATATAAAAAGACACTAAAATCTAGGTGAAAATAGCTCTAATCAACCCCCCAAACTTAAGGTGTTGCTCGTCCCCGAGCAACGAAAAAGATAAACCAAAAGGAGAAATTTTCACCTAGAAAAAAAACTAAATGAGCATAAGTAATAACACATCGTTAGCAATAATAACTACAAACTATGCTAAGTCATCCTACAGTATTAAAATCATGACATGAGAAATTAACAAGTTCAATCAAAAGAGAGTAATAGTGTAATATAGTCCCTTTTAGTCCAAGCCTCACAATAGATATCGATGTCTCTCAACACTCTTTTGAAATAGGATAAATCACACTCATTAATCGATTGGCTCGACTCGCTATAAACTTGCTCGCGGACTATATTCACAAACCACCAAAGTTTCAATTAATGATCAAAAAGGTCTTTAATTAGGATGTAATGATAGGCTCTTTGGAATGGTAGGAAGTATATGGATAAGAGTGACTCAACAAGTGTAAGTAATCAAAGAGATGACCAATTTCCTCAACTTCTCCACTTTTCTTTCTTCCTTTCTTATCTTTACAATCTCAAGCACTATTCATTAACTTTCCTTGGATTGAGCTTCTTTTGATGCATGTTTCCTTCCTTTGAATTTTGTTTACTTGAGCATTTTGATGTTGATTTGCTCCTTTCTTACTTTGAGGTTGCATGTGCATTCTTGTTTTGCTCTTTTTATCCTTTTTCTTGCTTGTTTACCATTCTCTTTTCTTCTTTTGCTAATCAATCAATCCTTTCTAGCTACCATCTCTTCAATTACCCACACAAAGGTATATATAAGCTTGAATGGATAATTAAGACTTGTAATGTGCTAAATTCACAAAAAATAGGCTTAAAGGCTCAAAATGGTTAACTAAGGATGATGTTCATGGTAGGGAACATATATGGCAATGACTATAATAACAAGGATGGCCTTAGATCATTTCACTAATCTCCACTGATCGGGCTCTTTCCTATAGTCCTTGAGCAAGTTCTAACTTATCAAACGCAACCGATCCACTCATGAAGAAATACCATGTATGCATGGTTGAGGCTCAAATGCTCACAAGCTTGTGTTCGGACCTTAAGGAACTTATTACACCTCATTCATCTCAAAATTGAACAAGTTAAGTAAAACATGTCACAATTTGAAAGTGTAGAGATTCTTAATCATAATTTGTCATCACTTATCACCACAATCTATCATCACTCACGTTCAAAAATGACTCACAACATCCCTAAACAAACCACCAAATATCCCAAGACAAGAATGAAAATACACAAAATATAAAAATAAGGACTCAACAAACAAGACACAACAAAAACACAAAACATGCAAAAACACAAAATATCATCATCCATAAGAAAATTAAGCACACATTCATCCCAACCTTTATTGAAAAGGAAATCCTAATATACGAAAGTAAACCTCCTACAAACATAACAAATGAAGTATCATGCTAGTCACAACAATCCAAATTAAACTCAATTCATTTCAAGTAGTAAAATGATAAGGTGTAGAGTACTCCCTCGATAGGCATTTGGTAAGGAAAGCGTTAGCTCCAAGCTCCATCATGCTTCCAATACCTCTCATTCATGCTCAAACACTCAACAAACACCATTAGCTCAACAATTTCATTAAAAATATGGACTATCATGCACTTCAACGCCACCAATCATACCAAAATCAAACCCAAACTCATGAGAAAAATTTTAAAATTGACCCAATTTTACAAGAATCATACTCAAGTGGTGAGTCACACCACACACTCTCCCCCCAAACTTAAATCGAAACAAGAGTTAAGACTTAAGTTTGCAAAAAGTGATGAGACTTACCATTGTAGTTTCCATTGACGATCTTCTTGTTGAGAAGTAACCGCATCCACACGAATCAAGTTATGTTCACCATGCACTAGCACCCCCCAAACTTAACTCGAGACAAGAGTCACGAATTAAGTTTGCAACAAGTGGTGGAACATGTCAACTTGAATCCATGAAGCACTTCTCTTTTCTTTAATGAGCATTTTCTCCATGAGCACAATCAACCTACAAGGCCAAAACAAACAAGCAACAAAAGATAAAAAGAATGGATTGCCTCCCATTTAGCGCTAAGTTTAACGTCTTCAAGCCGGACGAATTTAAACTCTTAACAGTCGGAGAAATCCAAGACCCCATCGGACCTCATCTTCACTTTGAGAAATTTCTTGGCTCTTTTCTTTTCCATCAACATGATTTCTCCATTCTTGCTTATAATTATCAAATCATCACGAAGAATTTTGGATAGCAATGCTTCGTCTCCATAAGGCAATTGAAGTTCTCCCTTATCAATCTTCCATTCGATGTCCGAGTCCTCGTTCCTATATATATCAAGCAAAGACAAGTTAAGATTAAAATCGTCAATATAATCATGAAAAAGAGAATTAGAAGATTCAAAAGAGTAAGAATTTTCAAATCCATGAGAATCATCCGGAGGTAGGATTGGAGACTTGAGGTAAGAATCATCCTTCTTTCGTGCCTTGTTACATGAAAATGTAACACTCTCCGTATTTGAACTCAAAGAAAGTTCTCCTCTTTCCACATCAATATGAGCTTTTCCCGTGGCTAAGAATAGTCTTCCCAAGATCATAGGTGTTTGAGGATCAACTTTCATCTCCAAGACAACAAAATCCACCAGAAACGTCAACTTCTTCACTTCAACCACTACATCCTCCACCACCCCTAAGGGCTTAATAGTTGATCCATCCGCCACTTGAAGGCATGTAGTGGAAGGCTTGAGCTCTCCAATATCTAATTCTTCAAAAAGAGAATGAGGCATAACATTCACACTAGCTTCCAAGTCACACAATGCATTAACAACCTTCTTTCCTTCAACTTCACAAGGGATAACGAACTTCCCCGGATCACCAACTTTCATAGAAGGCTCCTCATGCAATGGTTCATTTGTTTCAACTAGCTTCGCTTTCTTTCTCTCTTCAAATTTCTTCTTCAAAGTTTCAACAAACTTTTGAAATTCCTCCATCTTTTCTTTTTTAACAAATCTTTGAGGATAAGGGAGTGGATAAGGAGTAATCGGAATTCCCCAATAATCTCGTTCATACTCCACTTCTTTTTCCCTTTTTTCCTTAGTCTTTCTCCACTTAGGTACGTGCTCTTCTTTCCATTTCTTCTTCTTTTCTTCTAACTCAATTTCTATTCTCTTTGCTTCTTCTTCTTCTTCTTCATCCATCGTGCAATCCACCAACCCTTCTTCAACCAAACTATCCTCTTTCACATTTATGCACATGCAATGCTCTTTTGGATTTATTTCCGTGGTAGATGAAAATTTTCCTTGTTGGTGTTGTGATCCCACGGAAGAAGCAATTTGCCCCATTTGATACTCAAATGCTCTCATCCTATCATCGGATTTCTTCTCATTTTCCTCCATTCTAGCTTCAAGCTTAGCCTCTCTCTTTCCCATATAAGCCCTTGTATCTTTCATGAATGCTAGCAATGTATCTTCCAATGATGACTTACCTTCTCCATTCAATGGTTTGGCACTTGGATCGAATCCCGGAGGAAATGCCACTGCGGCTTGAGAATTAGAATAAGAAAGATTTTCATGCTTTCTCGGAGCTTGATAATTTCCACTTGATTGATTGAAATTGCTTCCCCGAGCTTGTCCTTGATATCCTCCTTGAAAATTACCTTGATTAGAAGGATACTTACCTTGAAAATTCCCTTGATGTTGGAAATTCTCTTGGTAATTTCTCCTATCCAAATAAGCAACATCATCTACCCTGTGCATCACATTACTCTTCTCGTTCAAGGTAGTACTCGTACTTTCCCCTTGACTCACTCCTTGAGTGATCAAATTCAATTGCTTAGTTAAAGCATTGATGCTTTCATTAAATTCTTTCATGCCTTGGCTTTGAAACACATCGCTCTTCACTTTATGCACACTTTCCACTTGAGCTACCGTTCCAAATGCACAACTTCCCATTACTCTCTCGGAAGGCCATTGATAAGCATTCATTGCAATATCTTCAAAAATATCCATGGCTTTCATAGCATCCACTCCAAATATAGACCCTCCGGATGAGGCATCTACATGCATCCGATGTTGTCCACTCAACCCTTAATAGAAGAAAACCACTTGTTGATTCTCATGAAAATCATGTTGAGGACACTTTCGTAGCATCTCTTTGTAGCATTCCCATGCTTCATATAAACTTTCATCCGGAAGTTGCCTAAATTGAGTGATAAGGCTTTTCAATTGGAGAGTCTTTGAAGGAGGAAAATACTTATTTAGGAACCTTTGCTCAAGATCTTCCCATGTATTACAACTTCCCAATGGAATTGTATTATACCATGCTTTAGCCTTGTCTCTTAAAGAAAAAGAGAACAACCTCATACGAATGGCATCTTCCGATACTCTCTTCATCTTGACGGTATTTGCAACTTCCAAGAAAGTAGCTAGATGAGCATTCGGGTCTTCAAGAGGACCTCCCCCAAACTGATTTGCTTTGACCATGTTGATCAATCCGGTCTTAATTTCATAATCATTGGCTTGAACCGGAGGAACCATATTGTGCACGGCTCTCGGTTGGAAGTAATCCCGAATCACTCTAGGCCTTTGCAACTCTTGTTGTATTTGCACATTTCCTTGCATAGCTTGGTTATTGAACATATTAACCATCTCTTGGACATTTCTACGAACATGTGGTTGTGCCTCTTGTTGTTGGAGTATCCTTTGAGCTTCTTGATTGGCAAGCAATTGCATATATTCTTGATTTTGAGCAATGAAATTCCTAAACATCTCCGCTTGATTCTCTTGCACTTCTTCTTGTACCCCCCTTTGATCTTGTAAAGGATCTTGGGGTGGGTTATAATTAGCATTCTCTCCACGTTGATTTTCCATATTTGTTCCTTTTCTAGCTCTCCGTCTCTCTCGCTTCCTTTGTGGTACGGTCTTTTCTATCTCCAAATTCAAAGGAATGATCAATTGATTTTCCTTTGATCTTGTGATCATAAAACACCTACGAAAATTCAAAGAGTGAGACCACAAACAACAATAGTAAACAAAGTAAAATAAAAAAAAATCCTTATCAAGAACAACTAAAACAATAACACAGTACTCGACTAATCCGTCAAACTCCCCGGCAACGGTGCCATTTTCTTGTTTGCCTATTTTTGTAGCACTCACGAGCAAGAATACTCGATCATTGTAGTAGTATATCTCAAGAAAAATTATCAATCCACAAAGGAGTTATGTTCATACTAGCAAAATACGTGAACTCATGTTCATGTCATTTTTGTAAAGATGATAGGGGGTTTTGAGATTGATTAACCACTTAAGCAAGAAGCAAGTAAATAAAAATAGCAAATAAGAGAAACTACAAGTGAAGATGAATAACAAGTAAAGAAAATGGGTGCTAAAGTTCAAGTATGGAAAACATGGGATTAGAAACATCCAAGCACACTCGATTCATATTATCATGCAAAGGAATTCAACTCAATTGATGTAGACTAAGGGTGATCACGATTGTATCCTAAGCTCCCTTTCGGGTTACAAAGGTTGTTGATCCATTTTAGACTCCCAAAAGCACTTAAGATCAAAGCCCAACATTAACCCCTTCCATCTAGGTACTAGTTAGATTAAACTCTCCCTTTTTGTGTACTAAGGCCAACGAATGGATTGGTTCCCCTCATTGAATTCAAATATCCTTTCGGTCAAACCCAAACTCAATGTCTATTCATGCCTTCCTAATACTATAGAGGGTCATTTCCGTCTCACTCCAAGTAATACATACATGAACATCATGATAGCATTTAATCACCATAAATCAATTCATTGATCAACAATCCATTAAACCAATAATCAATTATGAATAACAAACCACGCCATCACAACATCAAGACAATTAAACTCCATGAATAGAAATCAACATCAATTAAATCAAAAACTAATTTAATCCACATGATAATACAAATCTAATATGCTCTTCATGTTCCTAATCCCACTAGAGGGATTAGCCTAACATGATAAAGGTAACAAAACACATAAATGATTCATTACAAGTATCCATAGTCTAAATCCAAAAGAAAATCAAAAGAGATGTGAATCTTCCCTAGCAATTTCTTGTAGAGAATCTTCAATACTCATGGATCTCCAACTCTAGCTCTTGATTTCTTGAGATCTCTCACACCCAATGGAAGGGATGAAGTTTTGATGGAGAATTAATGGAGATGATGGAGATGGATCAAGATGGATGAAGGTGGATGAAGATGATGGTGGAAAATGGAAGAAATGGTGTGTGAGGTGTGTGTAGAAGGGTGGAATTTCGGATCTTCTCTCAAATGTTGAATAAATGGGCATTTATACCCCTATGGAGGCTTCTAGAAGGATCTGGAAATTTCAGCAGGATTTTACACGGCACGAGTCGTGCTTTGCAACACGGCCACAAGGTGGCCGTGTTGTGTCTTCTGATGCTACCGCACGGCCTCTCCTTACAGGGCCGTGTTACGCAACACGGCTCGTGTACTGCAACACGGCTCGTGTGTTGTAATACGGGCACAGGGTGGTCGTGTTGGATCTTCTGATGTCGGCACACGGCCACTTCTTACAGGGCTGTGTTACGCAACACGGCTCGTGTTGGTGCATACCCCTGTTTTTCACATTTTGTTTCGGCTCGTTCTCCTTCGTTTCAATTCCGAATTTAGATCCGCTTTTTCCTATATCTTCCTTATCATGTCTAGCATCCAATAAAAAGTGAAAATCTTAAGTTTAAGCTCATTCACACACATTTCAATAAAAACACAAAACACAACCAAATAACATATAAAATACGGATAAAATTATACGAAAAGACATATAAAAAGACACTAAAATCTAGGTGAAAATAGCTCTAATCAACCCCCCAAACTTAAGGTGTTGCTCGTCCCCGAGCAACGAAAAAGATAAACCAAAAGGAGAAATTTTCACCTAGAAAAAAAACTAAATGAGCATAAGTAATAACACATCGTTAGCAATAATAACTACAAACTATGCTAAGTCATCCTACAGTATTAAAATCATGACATGAGAAATTAACAAGTTCAATCAAAAGAGAGTAATAGTGTAATATAGTCCCTTTTAGTCCAAGCCTCACAATAGATATCGATGTCTCTCAACACTCTTTTGAAATAGGATAAATCACACTCATTAATCGATTGGCTCGACTCGCTATAAACTTGCTCGCGGACTATATTCACAAACCACCAAAGTTTCAATTAATGATCAAAAAGGTCTTTAATTAGGATGTAATGATAGGCTCTTTGGAATGGTAGGAAGTATATGGATAAGAGTGACTCAACAAGTGTAAGTAATCAAAGAGATGACCAATTTCCTCAACTTCTCCACTTTTCTTTCTTCCTTTCTTATCTTTACAATCTCAAGCACTATTCATTAACTTTCCTTGGATTGAGCTTCTTTTGATGCATGTTTCCTTCCTTTGAATTTTGTTTACTTGAGCATTTTGATGTTGATTTGCTCCTTTCTTACTTTGAGGTTGCATGTGCATTCTTGTTTTGCTCTTTTTATCCTTTTTCTTGCTTGTTTACCATTCTCTTTTCTTCTTTTGCTAATCAATCAATCCTTTCTAGCTACCATCTCTTCAATTACCCACACAAAGGTATATATAAGCTTGAATGGATAATTAAGACTTGTAATGTGCTAAATTCACAAAAAATAGGCTTAAAGGCTCAAAATGGTTAACTAAGGATGATGTTCATGGTAGGGAACATATATGGCAATGACTATAATAACAAGGATGGCCTTAGATCATTTCACTAATCTCCACTAATCGGGCTCTTTCCTATAGTCCTTGAGCAAGTTCTAACTTATCAAACGCAACCGATCCACTCATGAAGAAATACCATGTATGCATGGTTGAGGCTCAAATGCTCACAAGCTTGTGTTCGGACCTTAAGGAACTTATTACACCTCATTCATCTCAAAATTGAACAAGTTAAGTAAAACATGTCACAATTTGAAAGTGTAGAGATTCTTAATCATAATTTGTCATCACTTATCACCACAATCTATCATCACTCACGTTCAAAAATGACTCACAACATCCCTAAACAAACCACCAAATATCCCAAGACAAGAATGAAAATACACAAAATATAAAAATAAGGACTCAACAAACAAGACACAACAAAAACACAAAACATGCAAAAACACAAAATATCATCATCCATAAGAAAATTAAGCACACATTCATCCCAACCTTTATTGAAAAGGAAATCCTAATATACGAAAGTAAACCTCCTACAAACATAACAAATGAAGTATCATGCTAGTCACAACAATCCAAATTAAACTCAATTCATTTCAAGTAGTAAAATGATAAGGTGTAGAGTACTCCCTCGATAGGCATTTGGTAAGGAAAGCGTTAGCTCCAAGCTCCATCATGCTTCCAATACCTCTCATTCATGCTCAAACACTCAACAAACACCATTAGCTCAACAATTTCATTAAAAATATGGACTATCATGCACTTCAACGCCACCAATCATACCAAAATCAAACCCAAACTCATGAGAAAAATTTTAAAATTGACCCAATTTTACAAGAATCATACTCAAGTGGTGAGTCACACCACACACTCTCCCCCCAAACTTAAATCGAAACAAGAGTTAAGACTTAAGTTTGCAAAAAGTGATGAGACTTACCATTGTAGTTTCCATTGACGATCTTCTTGTTGAGAAGTAACCGCATCCACACGAATCAAGTTATGTTCACCATGCACTAGCACCCCCCAAACTTAACTCGAGACAAGAGTCACGAATTAAGTTTGCAACAAGTGGTGGAACATGTCAACTTGAATCCATGAAGCACTTCTCTTTTCTTTAATGAGCATTTTCTCCATGAGCACAATCAACCTACAAGGCCAAAACAAACAAGCAACAAAAGATAAAAAGAATGGATTGCCTCCCATTTAGCGCTAAGTTTAACGTCTTCAAGCCGGACGAATTTAAACTCTTAACAGTCGGAGAAATCCAAGACCCCATCGGACCTCATCTTCACTTTGAGAAATTTCTTGGCTCTTTTCTTTTCCATCAACATGATTTCTCCATTCTTGCTTATAATTATCAAATCATCACGAAGAATTTTGGATAGCAATGCTTCGTCTCCATAAGGCAATTGAAGTTCTCCCTTATCAATCTTCCATTCGATGTCCGAGTCCTCGTTCCTATATATATCAAGCAAAGACAAGTTAAGATTAAAATCGTCAATATAATCATGAAAAAGAGAATTAGAAGATTCAAAAGAGTAAGAATTTTCAAATCCATGAGAATCATCCGGAGGTAGGATTGGAGACTTGAGGTAAGAATCATCCTTCTTTCGTGCCTTGTTACATGAAAATGTAACACTCTCCGTATTTGAACTCAAAGAAAGTTCTCCTCTTTCCACATCAATATGAGCTTTTCCCGTGGCTAAGAATAGTCTTCCCAAGATCATAGGTGTTTGAGGATCAACTTTCATCTCCAAGACAACAAAATCCACCAGAAACGTCAACTTCTTCACTTCAACCACTACATCCTCCACCACCCCTAAGGGCTTAATAGTTGATCCATCCGCCACTTGAAGGCATGTAGTGGAAGGCTTGAGCTCTCCAATATCTAATTCTTCAAAAAGAGAATGAGGCATAACATTCACACTAGCTTCCAAGTCACACAATGCATTAACAACCTTCTTTCCTTCAACTTCACAAGGGATAACGAACTTCCCCGGATCACCAACTTTCATAGAAGGCTCCTCATGCAATGGTTCATTTGTTTCAACTAGCTTCGCTTTCTTTCTCTCTTCAAATTTCTTCTTCAAAGTTTCAACAAACTTTTGAAATTCCTCCATCTTTTCTTTTTTAACAAATCTTTGAGGATAAGGGAGTGGATAAGGAGTAATCGGAATTCCCCAATAATCTCGTTCATACTCCACTTCTTTTTCCCTTTTTTCCTTAGTCTTTCTCCACTTAGGTACGTGCTCTTCTTTCCATTTCTTCTTCTTTTCTTCTAACTCAATTTCTATTCTCTTTGCTTCTTCTTCTTCTTCTTCATCCATCGTGCAATCCACCAACCCTTCTTCAACCAAACTATCCTCTTTCACATTTATGCACATGCAATGCTCTTTTGGATTTATTTCCGTGGTAGATGAAAATTTTCCTTGTTGGTGTTGTGATCCCACGGAAGAAGCAATTTGCCCCATTTGATACTCAAATGCTCTCATCCTATCATCGGATTTCTTCTCATTTTCCTCCATTCTAGCTTCAAGCTTAGCCTCTCTCTTTCCCATATAAGCCCTTGTATCTTTCATGAATGCTAGCAATGTATCTTCCAATGATGACTTACCTTCTCCATTCAATGGTTTGGCACTTGGATCGAATCCCGGAGGAAATGCCACTGCGGCTTGAGAATTAGAATAAGAAAGATTTTCATGCTTTCTCGGAGCTTGATAATTTCCACTTGATTGATTGAAATTGCTTCCCCGAGCTTGTCCTTGATATCCTCCTTGAAAATTACCTTGATTAGAAGGATACTTACCTTGAAAATTCCCTTGATGTTGGAAATTCTCTTGGTAATTTCTCCTATCCAAATAAGCAACATCATCTACCCTGTGCATCACATTACTCTTCTCGTTCAAGGTAGTACTCGTACTTTCCCCTTGACTCACTCCTTGAGTGATCAAATTCAATTGCTTAGTTAAAGCATTGATGCTTTCATTAAATTCTTTCATGCCTTGGCTTTGAAACACATCGCTCTTCACTTTATGCACACTTTCCACTTGAGCTACCGTTCCAAATGCACAACTTCCCATTACTCTCTCGGAAGGCCATTGATAAGCATTCATTGCAATATCTTCAAAAATATCCATGGCTTTCATAGCATCCACTCCAAATATAGACCCTCCGGATGAGGCATCTACATGCATCCGATGTTGTCCACTCAACCCTTAATAGAAGAAAACCACTTGTTGATTCTCATGAAAATCATGTTGAGGACACTTTCGTAGCATCTCTTTGTAGCATTCCCATGCTTCATATAAACTTTCATCCGGAAGTTGCCTAAATTGAGTGATAAGGCTTTTCAATTGGAGAGTCTTTGAAGGAGGAAAATACTTATTTAGGAACCTTTGCTCAAGATCTTCCCATGTATTACAACTTCCCAATGGAATTGTATTATACCATGCTTTAGCCTTGTCTCTTAAAGAAAAAGAGAACAACCTCATACGAATGGCATCTTCCGATACTCTCTTCATCTTGACGGTATTTGCAACTTCCAAGAAAGTAGCTAGATGAGCATTCGGGTCTTCAAGAGGACCTCCCCCAAACTGATTTGCTTTGACCATGTTGATCAATCCGGTCTTAATTTCATAATCATTGGCTTGAACCGGAGGAACCATATTGTGCACGGCTCTCGGTTGGAAGTAATCCCGAATCACTCTAGGCCTTTGCAACTCTTGTTGTATTTGCACATTTCCTTGCATAGCTTGGTTATTGAACATATTAACCATCTCTTGGACATTTCTACGAACATGTGGTTGTGCCTCTTGTTGTTGGAGTATCCTTTGAGCTTCTTGATTGGCAAGCAATTGCATATATTCTTGATTTTGAGCAATGAAATTCCTAAACATCTCCGCTTGATTCTCTTGCACTTCTTCTTGTACCCCCCTTTGATCTTGTAAAGGATCTTGGGGTGGGTTATAATTAGCATTCTCTCCACGTTGATTTTCCATATTTGTTCCTTTTCTAGCTCTCCGTCTCTCTCGCTTCCTTTGTGGTACGGTCTTTTCTATCTCCAAATTCAAAGGAATGATCAATTGATTTTCCTTTGATTTTGTGATCATAAAACACCTACGAAAATTCAAAGAGTGAGACCACAAACAACAATAGTAAACAAAGTAAAATAAAAAAAAATCCTTATCAAGAACAACTAAAACAATAACACAGTACTCGACTAATCCGTCAAACTCCCCGGCAACGGTGCCATTTTCTTGTTTGCCTATTTTTGTAGCACTCACGAGCAAGAATACTCGATCATTGTAGTAGTATATCTCAAGAAAAATTATCAATCCACAAAGGAGTTATGTTCATACTAGCAAAATACGTGAACTCATGTTCATGTCATTTTTGTAAAGATGATAGGGGGTTTTGAGATTGATTAACCACTTAAGCAAGAAGCAAGTAAATAAAAATAGCAAATAAGAGAAACTACAAGTGAAGATGAATAACAAGTAAAGAAAATGGGTGCTAAAGTTCAAGTATGGAAAACATGGGATTAGAAACATCCAAGCACACTCGATTCATATTATCATGCAAAGGAATTCAACTCAATTGATGTAGACTAAGGGTGATCACGATTGTATCCTAAGCTCCCTTTCGGGTTACAAAGGTTGTTGATCCATTTTAGACTCCCAAAAGCACTTAAGATCAAAGCCCAACATTAACCCCTTCCATCTAGGTACTAGTTAGATTAAACTCTCCCTTTTTGTGTACTAAGGCCAACGAATGGATTGGTTCCCCTCATTGAATTCAAATATCCTTTCGGTCAAACCCAAACTCAATGTCTATTCATGCCTTCCTAATACTATAGAGGGTCATTTCCGTCTCACTCCAAGTAATACATACATGAACATCATGATAGCATTTAATCACCATAAATCAATTCATTGATCAACAATCCATTAAACCAATAATCAATTATGAATAACAAACCATGCCATCACAACATCAAGACAATTAAACTCCATGAATAGAAATCAACATCAATTAAATCAAAAACTAATTTAATCCACATGATAATACAAATCTAATATGCTCTTCATGTTCCTAATCCCACTAGAGGGATTAGCCTAACATGATAAAGGTAACAAAACACATAAATGATTCATTACAAGTATCCATAGTCTAAATCCAAAAGAAAATCAAAAGAGATGTGAATCTTCCCTAGCAATTTCTTGTAGAGAATCTTCAATACTCATGGATCTCCAACTCTAACTCTTGATTTCTTGAGATCTCTCACACCCAATGGAAGGGATGAAGTTTTGATGGAGAATTAATGGAGATGATGGAGATGGATCAAGATGGATGAAGGTGGATGAAGATGATGGTGGAAAATGGAAGAAATGGTGTGTGAGGTGTGTGTAGAAGGGTGGAATTTCGGATCTTCTCTCAAATGTTGAATAAATGGGCATTTATACCCCTATGGAGGCTTCTAGAAGGATCTGGAAATTTCAGCAGGATTTTACACGGCACGAGTCGTGCTTTGCAACACGGCCACAAGGTGGCCGTGTTGTGTCTTCTGATGCTACCGCACGGCCTCTCCTTACAGGGCCGTGTTACGCAACACGGCTCGTGTACTGCAACACGGCTCGTGTGTTGTAATACGGGCACAGGGTGGTCGTGTTGGATCTTCTGATGTCGGCACACGGCCACTTCTTACAGGGCTGTGTTACGCAACACGGCTCGTGTTGGTGCATACCCCTGTTTTTCACATTTTGTTTCGGCTCGTTCTCCTTCGTTTCAATTCCGAATTTAGATCCGCTTTTTCCTATATCTTCCTTATCATGTCTAGCATCCAATAAAAAGTGAAAATCTTAAGTTTAAGCTCATTCACACACATTTCAATAAAAACACAAAATACAATCAAATAACACATAAAATACGGATAAAATCATACGAAAAGACATATAAAAAGACACTAAAATCTAGGTGAAAATAGCTCTAATCAATGATGGGTGAAGGTGAGCAATCTAAGAAGTATGTAAGACAAGCAATATAATGGAAAAGGCTCATGTAGATTCACACACACGCATACATTGAAGGTCATCATGTTATGATATTAAGGGCAATCACTTATGTACCCCTAATTCCTATGGCCAAGGCAATTAGGTTCTCAACTCTTTTATAAGTTTAAATCTCATAGGATTGTGTCTTACTTTCAATTCCCATGAAGGTACTATGATTATAAGTTGGGTTTCCCTAACTAGTTCATCACTAATGTCCTATCATGAGGTTCTAAGCACAAGAAGGGTATGACTTACCTCCCCTCATACTAACTAAGTCATCTTATGCAATCAATGATTCAATTAAACCACTAAGCATAATATTGGAATGGCCATCCTAACACTATGAATAGAAAATTTAACCACACAAATCATACACGAAATGAGAAATAACATTCATGATAGAAAATATTCATACAATCAATTCATCAAACATATGGAGTGTAAAATCTACATTATCCTTCACCAATCATATTGCTAGCCTCACATGAGGACTAGCCACTATAAATCATTACAAAATTAATATAATCCATGGCTTGCTCCATTTGAGCTAAATAATGAAAAAAACAACAAGTCAAAGTTTGATTGGCTTCCCTTTTGAAGTTGGCCTTATCTTCCTTCAACATGCTCCAATCTTCACTCCGTGATGTTCTTCCCTTCCTTAGATTGGTGGATTGATGGAATGGTGGATGGATTTGAGGAAATAAAGGGGAATGGATGGATGGATTGAATGATAGAGTGATGGGATAGAGATGAATGAAGATGGAGGAATGGATGGAGAGGAGTGTGTGCAGCCCAAAACCCTAGATTTTCTGCCTTCAAATATTGAAATTGGGGGTATTATACCCCCTCAACACACCTAAAAATCGCAGAAAGTTGTAAAACGCGATTTTGGCCAAAGTGCAAGAAAACACGGGCGTGTTTTCCTGCACTTGACTGTGTTTTTCTGTAAAATATCAGCATTCTGTATATTTTTTCACTTGCAGAAAAATACGGGCACTACATAAAAAATACGGGCGTGTTTTTATGTATTTTGGCCAATTTTCTATTTTCTTCAACTTTATCCTTTCTTCATGCTTTTTATCACCATTTATCCTCATAATCACCTATTCAAAGACATGAAAATCATCATCATCAATTTTCCAAAATACTATATAAGAATATACAAAAATACAAAACAAAAGGATGAAAACACATACAAAAATGACATAAAATTTAGGTGAAAATAACGACGATCAGAGACCAACTCATATATCACTTAACAAATTTTAAGATGGAGTACTAGCTCAATAGAATTTTGTTCATTAATTATATCTAGTATTTAATTAATTTATTTAGTTATACATTATTATTAATTACTCCTATATTATAATTTTTAATAATAGATTAATATTTTAAATATACAATTAATTATTAAATCTGCCATTAAATTTGGCAAAGACTTGTGTAAGATTGTTTCACATAAGGATTTACGTGAGACGGTCAAAAAGTGATAACTTTTTTACAGAAAAGTAATGTCACATGAGACCATTTTTTTATTTTTATAATAGTTATCACTTTCGCTATAAAACGTTATCACCTTTACTATAAAATGTTATCATTTTTTATTTATTCTATAAATTGTTCATAAAATAACATTATCACTTTTTATTAATTTATTATCAATTTTGTTTATAAAAGTTATCACTTTCTAACCTTCTCACATAAGCCATTACGTTAGACGGTCTCACATAAGTCTTTGCATTTTAAGTTTTTTTTTTAAAGTATTAGATGTTATATTTAGTTTCATATAAATTATTCAATAAAATGAATGTTGCTATTATTTTAAAATTTTAAAATGCATAATATTTAATAGTAGAATTATTAAATAAAATTAATCTCTATTCATTATTTTATTTTATTTATTTAAAAGTAATAAATATATATATATATGGGTGGGCGAACAACCTTTTTATGCAAAATATATATATATATATATATATATATATATATATATATATATATATATATATATATATATATATATATATTTTGCATAAAAAGGTTGTTCGCCCACCCATATATATATATATACTCCATACCTATAATATATAATATACATATATATTTGTTATGTATATTTAATATTTATCATGTTGAATTAATCTTATCTCCCATACTTATATATATTGTTCCCCTTTTAAATACTCCACACAAATTCAATTTCATTTATTGGAAATGATGTTCAGTAATAATGGAGTAACTGCAGGGAATAAATATAATAAATGAAAAGGGATTAGAGCTAATTATTGCAGTAAAATATTAATTATTAATTAAAATTTTCAAAAAGATAAAATAGTAATTATCCAATTACATTTAATTACTCTATTTGGATAGATTCTATCCAAGTAACATTACCGAAAAAAGAAATATGATCCAGTAATGAGAGTTTATTGTTAAGTGCCAAAATAAATACAAATGGATCATTTATCCAATTTTGCCATTTCATTTATTATTTCACGTATTAAAGGTACGTAATCAATTCTTAATTTATTTAGGTGGGTTAGATGGACTTAATTAAATATTAAATTATCATTCTTTATACTGATTTATTATCATTCTTTATACTGATTTAAACTTTTTAATGAGATGTTCCTCTGAGAGTTAGGGTTCTGTATTACTAATAATAAAATAAATCTTACTGTAATCGATTGTTTAATTTGTGTTTAAATAAAAAATAAACAATCTTCTTTATAATAATAATAATAATAATAATAATAATAATAATATATTTTGAGTTTAATTCATTTATTGTAATTTCGGAAAATAATTTTCAAGATGGAATTCCCAAAACTACAATTTGATAAGGGAAGAATCAGATGATCATCTTCTGAAACGACATCAGAAATTCAAAATAAACATTAATCTCATGAAAACAATCCGATGACATCTTCCCCCACATCGGTCAACAGTCCCACCTCATACCGACACCAGCACCGCCATGCAGAGCTCCCCTTCCTCCCATCCTCCACCACCCCACCACCCGCCCCGGTATTCCAAGAAAACAACATTCTTCTCCACACGGTGGAGATCGAGGCCTTCGACGGCTCCCCCGGCGTCGCCGTCCCGCCCTTCTCATGGAAGAAGCTCTGGCAATTCACCGGCCCCGGCTTCCTCATGAGCGTCGCTTTTCTGGATCCGGGAAACTTGGAGGGCGATCTGCAAGCGGGTGCCATCGCCGGCTACTCCCTGCTGTGGCTGCTGCTGTGGGCCACCCTAATGGGCCTTCTGATCCAGCTGCTGTCGTTGCGACTCGGGGTGGCCACCGGCCGCCACCTGGCTGAGATATGCCGGGAGGAGTACCCTTATTGGGCCGGCCTCATGTTGTGGTTCATGGCTGAGCTGGCCCTCATTGCTGCCGATATCCAGGAGGTTATCGGCAGCGCCATTGCTATTAGGATTCTTAGCAATGGCTTCTTGCCTCTCTGGGCTGGTGTTGTCATCACTGCTTGTGATTGGTCAGTCATTCCTCTTGCATTTATATGTATGTTATGTACTCTCTCCGTCCCACGTTGAGTTGTCTGTTATTGTTGACAAGAGTTTAAGAGGAGTTGTTTTGATCAATTTTATTGACCTTTGAAGTATATAACTTAGTATTTTTAAGTAATAAAAAAAATTATAAAGTACTCTCTCCCATACTTAACTGGTACCATAGATACGTAGTTTAAGAAAAGTTACTTAACTTTTTAGGCGTATTATGTTATTTTTAAATAATAAATAGTAAAATATAAAGTATGTTATGTGTGTAGTGAGAGTGATATTTTTTAAATTAAGATGACCTTTTGAGAGATATGATGTTTAATTGGTAAAGATAAGTCTTGGACCGAGAGAGTATGGGAGTATGTCATGTTGTTAAGTTGGAATGATAAATTTGTAATTAAGATATACTTTTAAGGTTAGGAAATGATATAATGTTTCATTGTTTGGGTAGTGAAGTGCAATGTGACATGAACTCAAATGAAAAATGTGAAATGTAGTATGGGGTTGGTAGTAACTTTCAACTCTTAATTGGGTTGGATTAATGTATATACTTAGTTTTAGCAATGAGATGCATAAAATATCTTGCTGCAATGCCTCAAGTGTGTTTGCGGATAATATTTTTTTATTATGGCCTAGTTTTGTTCATTCTAACATGTTCTTGAGTAGAAATACATATATGTTACATGTTGTTTGATCTGTTTAATGATGCATTCTTGAACAGTTTCATCTTCTTATTTCTTGAGAACTATGGAATCAGAAAGCTTGAAGCCTTCTTCGCTGTTCTTATTACAAGCATGGCATTCTCATTCGCGTGGATGTTCATCGCAACGAAACCAGGTGGAAAAGAACTCATAGAAGGTATGTCTTCTTATACACTTGCCAAAATCTCTTCTTTAATTGATGGTATATTTACATCATAATCCATTACAGGATTATTAGTACCTAAGCTTAGTTCAGAGACTATACCGAAGGCCGTTGGAGTCGTTGGCTGCGTAATAACTCCATACAATGTATTCCTATACTCAGCATTAGTCCAATCTAGAAAAATAGACTTGAAGAAGAAAGGGAGAGTGCAAGAAGCTCTCAACTACTACACAATGGAGTCCTCCATCGCTGTCTTCGTTTCCTTCGTGATCAATCTCTTTGTGACGAGTGTGTTTGCAAAAGGGTTCTATGGGACCTCACTAGCCAGCAATTTAGGACTAGTAAACGCTGGTGAGTATCTCCAAGATAGATACGGTGGGGGGTTTCTCCCTATTCTGTACATATGGGGTATAGGTGTTCTTGCAGCAGGTCAGAGCAGCACCATTACTGGTACTTATGCAGGACAGTTTATCATGGGTGGTTTCCTTAATCTGCAGATCAAGAAATGGCTGAGATCACTGATCACACGAAGTTTCGCCATCGTGCCAACCGTTGTCGTTGCTGTCGTCTTCAATAGATCTGAAGAGCTTTTTGATGTTCTTAATGAATGGCTTAATGTTCTTCAGGCAATGCAGATCCCATTTGCAGTTATCCCTCTTCTCCATCTGGTCTCAGATGAGCAGATTATGGGCACTTTTGTCATTGGACCTGCCATTGAGGTAATCCCTTTTTTGACTCTCTGTTTTCACTTTTAATGTTGATTCTAATACACAACAGCGACTTAAATTCATTTTTTGTCTTATAATTAAGGAAAACTTTAATTTTTGCCCTAAAAAATATAAGTGGTTTAATTTTATCATATAACTAACGAATTGTTTCAATTTTTGCACATCTTCGCCGAAAAATGCAAATTATGCCGGAATCCGCCATGTCATGCTTCAATTCCGGTTGGTCAAATCTGACGTGGCAATTTTGAATTTTTTTTAGCCAATAAATCCACCGCGTCATACCCCACCTTTTTTTTTTCATTTCCAAATCAGCATAATATTTAATTAAATTAAAAATATAAAAAAATAAAAAAGAAAAATCAATTAAATTAAATAAATTAAAGGATGAAGAGGAGACTGACGTGGCTTCTTGTTGGGGGCTTCTTGGCGGCAAGAGGCGGTCGATTTTGGAGGAGGAGGGGCTTCTTGTTTCAAAGGATGAAGAGGAGACTGATGTGGTATAATGGGTCAACAACGTTCGCGATTTCGACCGTGCGGTGGCAATCCGATGATGGAGGCTGTCGGCGCTGAAATTAGGCAAAGGGGTGGCGGCTGATGTCTGCTCCCGACGACGAGCAGCGACTGGCAGGTGGTGGTGCTTCGAGCAATGGAGTGGCTTGCAGCAATGGCGAACAGCGCAGGGTGGCTGTTTTCCGCGAAAAGTGCGACGGCGACATGTTTAATTCTCTTTTTTTTTTAAAAAATTAATTTACAGGTTTTAATTTATTTAATTGATTTTTTTATTTTTAATTTAATTAAATATTATGTTGATTTGGAAATTAAAAAAAAATAGGTGGAATATGACGTGACGGATTAATTGACTCATAAAAAGTCAAAATTGCCACGTCGGATTGACCAACCGGAATTGAAGCATGACATGGCAGATTCCGGCGAAAATGGGCAAAAATTAAAACAATTCGTTAGTTATAGGGTAAAATTGAACCATTTATCTTTTTTAGGGCAAAAATCGAAATTTTGTTTAGTAATAGGGCAAAAAATGAATTTAACTCCACAACAGCCATAGGCTTGTTGTCTGAACATTCTATACATGGTTTGTTTGATCAGAGGATCTCTTGGGGTGTAGCTGCAATTGTAATAGTGATAAATGGATATGTTTTGGTAGATTTCTTCATCTCAGAAGTCCATGGATTGTTGTATGCAACTGCGGTTTGCATCGTGGCTGCATCGTATATGGCTTTTCTACTCTATCTCATATTCCATGGCAACGGGTTTTTTTCGTGTTTTGGCAAAGCACGGTCTCATGGGTTCACGTACGTTAGAACTTGACATCATTGAGGTTTAATATAAGAATGGTTGAGAAGTAAAAAACCGGTATGAGTTTTCAATCGAATTCGAGTTCGAGCTCACACGGTTAAACCAGTGGCACTATGGATCAATTAGGTAGAGTGGAATGCATGTTTCCTCTTGATCTTTGGAGAATTGTGCGACTTTTGAACTAGTTATTATTCTTAGTGAGATGTATTTGTAGGTGAAACTGTTGTATGCTAAAGTGTAAGAGTATTTAGTGGTGGTTGCAAAGTGTAATTTAAGTACTTTCTCATATATACTCCATTATTTGTACTGCACTTATTTTTATGTGTGTTGCTTGTATTTTGATAAGCATATTTTGGGTACGTTGAGATTTGGGTAAAGAGTTGGGTGAGAGTGTCCTACGGAATTATTTTAGTGGGTGGGATAAAACTGAACTATTTTATAAACAGTTTATAATATATACTCCTTCTGTCCGGTTCTAAAGTATCAATTTGTTTTTTTCTCGTTGATTAAGGAGTATTATTATTAGGCTAAATATAGTGTGCACCCACATACAAATATAAGCAAAAACATATACAATTATGAGTAAAAATGTGTACAATTTAATTGTTAATTTTTTTAATAAAAATTGAGTGTAAAAAAAGTACAATTATTAAAATACATGTATACACTATTGAATAAAAAGTTATACGCATATGAATGCTTGTTTTTTTAATGAAAAACTTAGTGTGAAAAAAGTATACAATTATTACAAAACACGTATACAAAAGAGAATAACATGTATACAAAATAGAATAAAAAGTTATACAAATATGGGTGCAAGGGTGCACCCGGGTGCACCTAATATACACTCTTATTATTATATGTAAGGTGCGTAATTGTATTAGAGGGAAGTGATGTGCCATATTGTGCAAGTATTTTTTTACTAAATAGGGGAAATGAATACCTTTGAAGCGGACGCCAAAAATAGTATAATGAATACCTTAGAAACGGGAGAGTATAAATAATAACTTATTACATTTTAAAAGAAAAGTTATAATATATATTTAATAAAAAGTTATAATTAATAAAAAAGTGTAAAATATTTTACACTGTCTCAGACAATTCTGATTCGATATTTGAGATCCATCCAACTATTAGCTAGGTGTAGCTAACAATGGATAGAAAGTTGAAGATACTTTTGTTAATTACTTTTTCTTAAAAATTGGATGTTCTTTGCATCAAATGAGTTGAGAGATAATTAAAATAATTATTTAAAAAATAAATTGTGACATCCTATCCAACCCAAAAAAATAAAAAAATTATAATAGGGAATTTTTTTTTATACAAATTTTACAGTAAAAAATTAAAACCAACACTTTAATTTTAAAGTTATTAATTCTATCCAAAATCCACGTTTTTGACACTATTGCCCCCATACCCCAAACCCTTCTCCCACACCCACGGCCCACCCAGCTGCTGCCTGCTGTCGCCCCTCCGCCGTCGGACTACCACCGGACCGCCACCATCGACTGCCACCGGAAAATCGATGTCGCCGTCGGATTGCCAGACTGTTGTCGGAAACCCTACCGAATCGCCGGACTATCGTCAAGGAATTCGCCGGGTCGCCGGCCGCCACCATCCTAGGTGATAAAATTGATAAATTGAAACCAGGGGCAAAATTGTCAAAAAAATGGCTATCAGTTATTAAATATAATTAAGTTACATGATCGTCGGTATTAATTTTTTTCTCTTAATCTCCATTATTTTTTAATATTGGCACATTATAATATGCTAATTTCGATTTTGGAAGGATTTCGTATCAAGACCTACCTTCGGGTACACCGTACGCCTAGATACTCTTTAGTATTAAATTGTGTTGAAGGAATTTTTTTTTTAATGAAAGAGTATACATTTTAGAACAAAATGATGTACACTTATTAATTATAGTATTTAGAGTAAAATGTTGTACCCTTACACGCCTTATACATTTGGGGACACAAGAGACCAACTCATCTCACTTTAAGATTTTATTTTGAAAGCATTTCAATTTAAGGATCATATTTATTTATATTTTTCAGGACCAACTTTTTAATTTTAAACTTTTTTTCATTTTAAAACTTGCAGTAAAATTTATTTTTTTTATCTCATGTATAGAAAATACTCTTTAGAAAATAAAAGTACACTTTAATTAATAAAAGTACAATATTTTGTTATAAAGGGTATACGCTTTTATTAATTTTTTTTTATTTTTTTAAAAAATAAAGGATACACATTTTATATTAAATGATATACTATCATTTAACCCTAAAGGATATTTTGGCAGGACATACCAGTTTTAACAAAAGAGTCTTAAAAAGAGATGACATAATTCAACCGATCCATTGCAAAAAGTTAAAAATTCACATTACATAAAATTAAGCTACAACAAACTAAGGTTAAAATACATAGTATGATTTAAAATAAATAAATCAAATCACATCACATAAATTTAAACTATAAAATCTAATAAACTAATTAAAAAACCTTATTATTTATAAGTGTTTATTTTTTAAAAATATATATGAAATATATTAACTATTATCTTTTTAGATGTAGATTGGAGATATGATATTTTTAAATATATATGAAATATATTAACCATCTATCTTTGTAGATATAATTTGGAGATATGATATCTCAAAATAATTAATTTAAATAAAATAAAATTAATATAAAAGAATATTTTTTAAGATAAATATCAAATATTTTGAAGATTTATCTTTAATTGTATATTAAAGATGGCAAAAGCTTGTGTGTGCCGGGCACACGGGAGCACATTCCGTGTTCCTCTAAAATTTTGTGATAAATTGTATACTCTTTAGTATAAAGACGTGTACCCTTTATTTTACAAAGCAAAAATTTGTGTGCGTCCGGGCACACGGAAGCACGCTCTGTGTGACTTTAGAATTTTGTGTTAAATTGTATACCCTTTAGTATAAAGATGTGTACCCTTTATTTTTTGAAGAAAAATATAAAATATAATAAAAAGTGTATACACTTTAGAACA
This sequence comes from Pogostemon cablin, assembly GCA_023678885.1. Lineage (NCBI taxonomy): Eukaryota > Viridiplantae > Streptophyta > Magnoliopsida > Lamiales > Lamiaceae > Pogostemon > Pogostemon cablin. The sequence continues at coordinate 28,094,582 of CM042969.1, read as the reverse complement.
AAATGGTGTACCCTTATTAATTAAAGTGTATACTCTTTAGAACAAAATAATGTCCCTTTATTCATAATACTAAATTCTAAAGGCGCACTGCATGCTCTCGGGCACACGCAAGCCTCACTCATTAAATATATGATATTTCGAAATAATCATATAAATAATAAATAATTAAATCAAATTAAATTAACCACAATTTCACACGTAAGTGTAAGCTTTTCTTTGCGAGGATACCTCTCAAAATTACATTTTAGCAACAACATTAAAAGGAAAAAAAAAAAAAGGGGGTCAATTACTATATTAAAGCTGAGTGTATGGTACACTCTTCTAAGACAATATCATGTGTCTCTTAATCTTCTTAAATTAATAATCATTGATTTAGACACAATCTTCTTAAATTAATAATCATTGATTCATCTTATGTAACCCAGTTGAATTTGAACATTATCTAACTTTGCACATGGTATTTGGTATGAACACTTTTACGTTTGAGTCTTTCTATGGCTGGCAGGCCAAAATACTCCATTTCATATTTACACTTCTTTTATTTACTGAATTATTTTAGACGGATGCGGTGTTGAACTCGTGGAAATGTAAAAATAATTTGACGGGAAAATTGTACTTTTAGTGTCTAGTCACGTTTGAATTTTGGAGTATCAACAAAAATGTTACTTTTAATAGTTCGTTTTAAAATAATGTAATGTGATAGGGCTAATTTCGATCGAGCCTCAAAAAGACATCCCGATAAATAGAAAATCCATTAACTATCTAAAAGCCCAAAACCCACTACATGCCACAAGAATACACACATAGAGACTACTCCCTCCGTCCCATTTTAATGTTTACGTTTCTATTTTGCGCGTCTCATTTCAATGTTTACGTTTTCCTTTTTGGAATATGGGACTCACCTAAAACAATTAATATATCATCCAACACTAATACACCTACTCACTTTGCATTAAATATTATATTTTTCCACCCACTATCTATTAAAATATTATACTCCTTAATCAACGTACAAAAAACAAACGTAAACATTGAAACGGGACGGAGGAAGTAAGTCATAGAAGCTCATCATTGCCTATCCTGACTACCTAAGAAAGCGACAGGGCATCACCTAATAGCACATAGCCAGAGAAGTCTACTCCTAAACATTTAATGCCACTCTCATCAGGGACACAATAAATGCTCAGTAGTGACGCCCTTTAATAACTGATGTGACTTGTCATTAATGCCTGACAGAATATTAATTATAGGAGAGAAAGTATACATATACACCCTCCGTCCCTCCCAAAGAGTAGCTTTTTCTTTATGCACGTAAATTAAGGATTATTATTATTTAATGTGTAGTGTGTAGTTGTATTAGTGGGAGTGTGGGCCCTATATTTTAATTGTGTTAGTGGTGTGTGTGGATCTCATGTGTAAAAAAGAAAAGGAGACTCTTTGGGTGAGACACCCAAAATGGAAAAAAATAAACTCTTTAAGTGGGAAGGAAATAAATAGTTGTGCCCCTGAAATGAAAAAGGGGAATCTTTCATTGTAACTCACTCAAGCAAGCAATACAAAGCTAAATATTACCCTCCCAAAGAAAAAGAGTTGAGAGGAACTCTGGTGTTGGCAATTCTTTTACAGTCTCGGTGCTTGAAATAATTTTGTGTTCTCCATATTTGAGTTGATCATCCTATACAGCCATATTAATCCTTAATTAGGGGAGAAGAAAACTCTCTATCTACATGCCACTCACTATAACTTTTTCAACCAAATGCTACGTTTTTTCATTTTGGATATAATTAACCCTAATCTACGATATCTTCTGCGACTACGCTTGCAACCCTACATGTGACTACATGTGTGATCGGTGTGAAATTCACCTAAAATTATGGGCTAAATTGCATGAATTTATGTGGATTTATTTGGATTTAATTCAATAATTAAGCATGATTTTAATGAAAATATTATTAATTGCTTAATTAGTTTGAAAGAGGTATTATTATGTATTTTTGCAGAAAATGGGTGTTTTGAGCTTGAAAGAGTGATGGAAGAAACGGGAATTAAATTGGGACGAAGACGAAAAAAAAGAAAAAATTTGGCAAAGACAACATAGAAAAGACAACACTTTTCAGAAAAGTGTTGTCTATTTAGAAGTGCAAAAATTGTCCAGAGAGCTGAAAAATTGCAAGAAAACACGGGCAGATGCATAAAAACACGACCGTGTTTTTATGCACTTTTGAAAAAAAATTGTGGAGGCTGGGATTCGAACACGTGACCTCTTGGACGCATAAGGCACCTCCAACCACTTTGCCAAATCACCACATGTGACTATTTCTCGCCCGATTTAAACTTAAACCCTCTTCCTGGAACCTAAAAATTCCAAAAATTTCACTCTTGTCCCACATCGAAAATCAACACCAAAACTCCACTCACCTCTCCACTATAATACCTCCTCACATCCATAAACTGAAAAATGAATCCTCATCCATTAAATTCCCAATTAAATAGTGTAGAGAGTTTTTTTTTTAAGATCTCCATTTGAGATCCCTTCCCCTTTGGGGGAGGGATCCATTTTAGTTTTAAATATTTTTCTAGATTAGGATTTTATTTGTTTTCCTAGAAGGTGGAGACACCAAGGAGAAGATGATCTTCATGGATGTAAAAACTTCATTAAGGTGTAATCTAATCCTATTTATTATCTTTATTTTCTATGTGTTTGGTGGTTGATTGAAGGCATGATTATTGATTAATTTATGAAAATGTCTTGATTGAATTTTCGGCTTTGATTAGGTTTTATTTATGAAATTCACATGTCTTGTAATAATATGGGATTTATGTCTTTGGTATTAGTGCATTGTGATTAAGTTGTGTATTGTGTAACGGCATATCTTGTCGTTGCTTTACCCTTGGTTGTTTTGCACGATTATCATATATGAGTTTTTTCCATTTATTATATGTGGGTTTAATATGGGGGGAGTTTGGCCAAAACCTTCCTATGTTTAGAACAACATAAATGAACACTAGTGAGATCACTTGTGCCCGAGGATTAAACTAGTGAAGGGAACCACATCCATACGAGCATAGTACCTTGAAGGAAATTGTAAGTAGGATCGAACCTAGGAGCTTTTTAGGGGTTGTGAAGACAATCTACATCCTATTCACCATGGCCATTGGGGATAGGTAGAAATAGTGATCACCCTTACCATGATTTGCTTAAAAATGGAAAACAATTAAAGATGTTGGATGATTGATTATATGAGTGTATCATGAAGACTACCATGGCATTGAAAATCCAAAAATATTGTAATTAGATTTATTTTTCCATGCATTTTATTTTCTTTTATTTTTAAACCTCATTTCCGATCGTCCCAAACTAATCACGATACTATACCTAAAGGCCATGAATCCTAAATTCCCTTGGGTTCGATATTTTGTTGCTTGGTCGCCCGGACTATAACGACCAATCAAATGGCGCTGTTGCCGGGGAATTTAGTTGTATTTGTGACTTGGGTTTGTTGAGTGGTTAGGATAGGGACATTTTTTTCTTTGATTTGTTTTTCGTTTTATGGTTGTGTTTGTAGGGACTAAAGCGTGGAGCCATGGTATTGGCCTTGAAAAGCAAAGGAGTGGTGCAAATTGAGGTAACGAACATCTTCCCAACTTAAATTCGACTTTGTCTAATATAAGTTTGGGGGGCATGTCATTTGTTACTTGACTTTTTTACGGTTTGAATTATAAATTGTATCCATGAACTCCTACTTGAGCATATTGCACCGGCGCATGTTTAAGTCCTTACTTTTTTCCTTGGCACGTATTTTCTCCTTTTTTATTGTTTTCGATTTTTTTTTCGTGCTTTTCTCACTTTATCCTGTTTTCAATAAGGAGAAAATCTTTCTTGGCTCTCTTGTGCTTAATTGTGAGAAATTTTAAGATTATGATTTTTGATTGAAACTTGTGACTAGATGGATTTTTACTTGTGTACTTGTTGAGCTATGGTTTATGCTTGTTTTGTGTTGCCTTTCACTACTATAAACCCGTGAGCTTTTGAGCCTTAAAATCATGAAATCAAATGGTTTTTCCTTTCTTGTGTGTGCATCATTCTTTTGTGTGCATTCTAGAACTTGACTTTGTGTCTTCTTGAAACTACACGTGTGTGAAGATTGTTGGAAATGATTTAAGGTCATCTTTGTTTTGACAAGTCACTTAGCCAAATTTATCCTACCAAATGAAATCATTTCGTAGTTTGCCCCTTTGAGCTTATTATCCTTATTTCTTTGGCAACCTACAAATTTAGCCATTTTATCCATATTTTATATCCTAATCACCTTTGTCGATTAGTAGAGGATTAATGGGGATGAAATGGTTGAATTGAGCTTACAAGAGAGTTTGGAAAGAGAGTGGTGAAAGTGCAAGAAAAGAGGGAGAAAAGATGAAGTAAGAAAAAAAAATGGAGGTTGAGAAAAAAATTAAGTAAAGCTTGTATAAAAGAAGTATAAAGGAGCTCTACTAGAAAAATGGAAAGAGAGCCATTGTGGAAAAGAGAGAGAAAAAAAACTCAATAGCAGAAAAAGAGAAGAAAAAGGTTCTTTTATTTGTTGGATGGATAAAATTCTCTTTGTGATTAAGGTGAAAAAAGAAAAAAAAAAGTGGGAATGAGAGTTGAGGCTACCAACCAACTTGAATTCTTCACTAATTTGAGAAAAGAGAGAGTGAGAGTTGATATTGGCCGTCAACTTAAATTCTCTACTAATCTTGAGCTTACTTTTTCTAAATATTTTTCCTACCCAATACCAAAGAGCCTACATTACAACCCCATATAAAGACCTTATTGATTCAATAATCAACACACATACAAGTGGTGGAGAGCGTAGACTTTTGGCAAGCATATGGTAATGTCATGCATTTGAATCGATTTTTGAGAGTATACACTTCTCTCATACACCCTTTGAGTGTGAGAGTGAAAAGCAAAATCTAGAGAGGAGTAGTGAAGGTCTCACTTGCTTGTATATTTCCTAAGCTTAACTTGTATGCACATAAATTGATGTCTTGTCTCTTGTTTTGATTGAATTGAAATGGTTTTGAAATGACTTGATATCTTGATTCAATTCTAGGTGAATTCCCCTCCTCGTTCTTTCTTTTCTTTCGTTGCTCTGGGACGAGCAACACTTTAAGTTTGGGGGGTTTGATCGGTGTGAAATTCACCTAGAATTATGGGCTAATTGCATGAATTTATGTGGATTTATTTGGATTTAATTCAATAAGTAAGCATGATTTTAATGAAAATATTATTAATTGCTTAATTAGTTTGAGAGAGGTATTATTATGTATTTTTGCAGAAAAGGGGTGTTTTGAGCTTGAAAGAGTGATGGAAGAAACGGGAATTAAATTGGGACGAAGACGAAAAAAGAGAAAATTTGGCAAAGACAACATAGAAAAGACAACACTTTTCAGAAAAGTATTGTCTATTCAGAAGTGCAAAAATTGTCCAGAGAGCTGAAAAATTGCAAGAAAACACGGGCAGATGCATAAAAACACGACCGTGTTTTTATGCACTTTTGAAAAAAAATTGTGAAGGCTGGGATTCGAACACGTGACCTCTCGGAGGTATAAGACGCCTCCAACCACTTTGCCAAATCACCACATGTGACTAATTCTCGCCCGATTTAAACTTAAACCCTCTTCCTGGAACCTAAAAATTCTAAAAATTTCACTCTTGTCCCACATCGAAAATCAACACCAAAACTCCACTCACCTCTCCACTATAATACCTCCTCACATCCATAAACTGAAAAATGAATCCTCATCCATTAAATTCCCAATTAAATAGTGTAGAGAGTTTTTTTTTTAAGATCTCCATTTGAGATCCCTTCCCCTTTGGGGGAGTGATCCATTTTAGTTTTAAATGTTTTTCTAGATTAGGATTTTATTTGCTTTCCTAGAAGGTGGAGACTGATCATCGCTATTTTCACCTAGATTTTATGTCTTTTTTTGTGTGTGTTTTCGTCTTTTTGTTTCGTATTTTTGTATCTTTTTATATTGTATTTTGGGAAATTGATGATGATGATTTTCATGTCTTTGAATAGGTGATTATGAGGATAAATGGTGATAAAAATTATGAAGAAATGAGAAAGTTGAAGAAAATTGAAAATTGACCAAAATACATAAAAACACGCCCGTGTTTTTATGTAGTGCCCGTGTTTTTCTGCCAGTGCCAAAACTTACAGAACTTCAAAATTTTGCAGAAAAAACACGGGCAAGTGCAGAAAAACACGCCCATGTTTTTCTGCAAATCAGTCAAAAGTCGTGTTTTCACCTGTGAGCGATTTCTAGGTGTGTTGAGGAGGTATAAATACCCCCAATATCACCACTTGAAGGTAGAAATCAAGGGTTTTGGGCTGCACCCAACCCATCTTCATCCATCCTCATCTCCATCCATCCTCCATTCCTCCATCTTCATCTTCATTTCATCCATCCATTCCTCTTGATTTTCTCACATCCAACCATCCATTCCACCAATCCACCAATCTAAGAAGGGAAGAATATCAAGAAGTGAAGATTTGAGCATGTTGAAGGAAGATAAGGCCAACTCCAAAAAGGAAAGTCAATCAACCTTTGATTTGTTGTTTTCTTCATTATTTAGCTCAAATGGAGCAAGCCATAGATTTTATTATTTTTGGAATAATTTGTAGTGGCTAGTCCTCATGTGAGGTTAGCAATATGATTGGTGAAGGATAATGTAAATTTTGCACACCACGTGTTCGAAGAAATGATTGTATGAATATTTTCTATCATGAATGCTTATTCTCATTTCGTGTATGATTTGTGTGGTTAAATTTTCTATTCATAGTATTAGGATGACCATTCCAATATTGTGCTTAGTGATTTAATTGAATCGTTGATTGCACGAGATGACTTAGTTAGTGTGAGGGGAGGTAAGCCATACCCTTCTTGTGCTTAGAACCTCATGATAGGACATTAGTGATGAACTAGTGAGGGGAACCCAACTTATAATCATAGTACGTTCATGGGAATTGAGAGTAAGGCACAATCCTAGGAGATTTAAACTTGTAAAAGAGTTGAGAACCTAATTGCCTTGGCCATAGGGATTTGGGGTACATAAGTGATTGCCCTTAATATCATAACATGATGACATTCAAAGTATGTGTGTGTGTGAATCTACATGAGCCTTTTCCATTATATTGCTTGCCTTGCATACTTCTTAGATTGCTCATCATCACCCATCATCCATCTCATTTGTACATGTTATATCCTTTAATTGCTTTCTTAGGTAGTTTGTAGTATTAATCACTCCCTCCTTTTATTGATTAGTCCTTCTAGAGTGAAACATATTTCGAATACGGATACATCACTTTCTCCCTTGGGTTCGATATTATAAATTTTGCACTTGGTCACAACGTCTACACACAACGATAGAGTACGCTTTTTCTTATCAATTTGTACCAAAATTGAGACTAAGTTCAGAGACACCAAGGAGAAGATGATCTTCATGGATGTAAAAACTTCATTAAGGTGTAATCTAATCCTATTTATTATCTTTATTTTCTATGTTTTGGTGGTTGATTGAAGGCATGATTATTGATTAATCTATGAAAATGTCTTGATTGAATTTACGGCTTTGATTAGGTTTTATTTATGAAATTCACATGTCTTGTAATAATATGGGATTTATGTCTTTGGTATTAGTGCATTGTGATTAAGTTGTGTATTGTGTATCGGCATGTCTTGTCGTTGCTTTACCCTTGATTGTTTTGCACGATTATCATATGTGAGTTTTTTCCATTTATTATATGTGGGTTTAATATGGGGGGAGTTTGGCCAAAACCTTTCTATATTTAGAACAACATAAATGAACACTAGTGAGATCACTTGTGCCCGAGGATTAAACTAGTGAAGGGAACCCCATCCATACGAGCATAGTACCTTGAAGGGAATTGTAAGTAGGATCGATCCTAGGAGCTTTTTAGGGGTTGTGAAGATAATCTACATCCTATTCACCATGGCCATAGAGGATAGGTAGAAATAGTGATCGCCCTTACCATGATTTGCTTAAAAATGGAAAACAATTAAAGATGTTGGATGATTGATTATATGAGTGTATCATGAAGACTACCAAGGCATTGAAATCCAAAAATATTGTAATTAGATTTATTTTTCCATGCATTTTATTTTCTTTTATTTTTAAACCTCATTTCCGATCGTTCCTAACTAATCACGATACTATACCTAAAGACCATGAATCCTAAATTCCCTTGGGTTCGATATTTTATTTCTTGGTCGCCCGGACTATAACGACCAATCAATGTGTGACATTCACATGTTTTATTTACTAATGCGACCACTGTACGCAACTATATGTGCGATTGTATATTAATTATATAATGAAGAGGGGTAATAAAATAAAAAAAATGGCATTTTTCCAAAATTAACTATTACAAGTGGCATTTTTTCAAAAAAAATTGCGTTGGGTGGCATTTTTCCAAAATTAACTACTCCCTCCGTCCCGGGTAAAGATTGTCGTTTACTTTTTGCAAGTGGATTAAGGAGTATTATTATTTTATGTGTATTGAAGTAGTTGTATTAGAGGGATGTGATGGGCAGTGGTGGACCATTTTTACTAAAAGGAAAAAATGAGAAATTTTGAATAAGACGCCCAATATAGTAAAATGAGGACCTTTTGGCGGGACGGAGGGAGTATTGAAAGTGGCATTTTTTACAATTTCTCTAATTTAATGTGTAGTAAGTAATTGTTTAGTAAGTGTTGTTTGTGGATTCTTGTTTTGTGTGAGTTCCACTTAACAAAAACGAAAATGTAAAACTTAACTTGTGACAAATTAAAATGAAAATGTAAATTTAACGCAAGACGGAGGGAGTACTTTTTTATATTCTCGTTGAAATAAGTAATATTTTCTCCGTCCGATTTAAAGAGTCTCATTTCTTTTTTCACGTCGTGGATTAAAGAGTATTACTATTATTTAATGTGTAGTAGGTAGTCATATTAGTGAGTGTCTATGCCCCTGTAATACCCAAAAATTTTCCTATTTATATGATAATATAATTTGTGTTTTACGAATATTTATAATTATATGATAATTATGTGGCAATTATGTGATAATAATGTGATAATTATGTGACAATTGATTTTACATTTTATTTATCTTTGTATTTTATTTGAGACATACGTAATAAACATGGTGACAATATGTGAATTTATGAGTGCATAAATATTTACGTGCAATTATTTGAATATATAATTAAATTATTTTATGTGTATAAATACATTTTTCTTAATTATTAAGTATCACACGTGTTCTCGTAATAATAATAGTGGATAAAAAAATATACACATATGTGTATTAATTTGTAAATGTATTATATCTTAACTATTAAGTATTGCACGTAAATCAAGAATGGATAATAATAATAATAATTAAAAAAATAGTAATTGAGAGGGGCGGTGGATTAACACCACCGACTCACCCCTCTCGCATGTATATAAGTTGGTGTGGGGAGGTGATTACCTCACACCCCAAAATTGATTTCAGCCAGAAAAAAAAAGAGAGAGAAAAGAAAGGGAGAGATAGGAGAGAGAGAGGAAGAAGAGAAAGAGAAGAGGGAGCGCGCCGGAATGTGCGTATCGGAGTGAATTAGTTACTATTCTTTACGGGGTTTATATTACTGTTGGAATCCAGGTAAGTAGAAGTCCAACTACAATGCATAAACATGCTGTTTGTGAATTATTTGTGATTAATATGTGATAATTATGTTATGTGTTATTTTTTATTAGTTTAACTACGTTTTGAATTATTTGGAGATTAATTTGTGATACAAGTTGGGGATCTATGTGATTGGAAATAATATCATTATCCTATATAGATCTGTGTGATTGGAAACTGTTGAAAATATATTTGTATGGTTTGAGAAGATATTGGTTATAAGGATATGTGGGATCCAAGATTAAGTTGTTATTCCAAAAAGAGATCCGTGTGATCCAAGGTGAAGTGGTTATTCTATAAATTGATCTATGTGATTGAGGTGAAGTTATTATTTCAGAAGTGGATTTGTGTGAATTGAAATTAAGTTGTTACTTTATTGTTATTAAATGTTGATATTGATATTGTAAATGGTTTATGATGCACATTTAATTATTTTGGGTACATACCATGCATAAACATGAAAAATATTTTCCTCAAAATTAATAAGATACTAATGGTGTGTGCGGCCACTATATATGAATCTCTGTCAGGGTTCGAAAAATCATTCCCGACACTTTATTAGGAATTCGGAAAAATCGTCCCCACCACTTTGCCAGAGTTCGGAAAAATCGTTCTCGGTACTATTTTCGAGGTTCGGAAAAATCGTCCCCATTGAGCTCATTTGGGGTGCATATCATAAGTGTGTCGTGGGGATCCCGCAACGTAAACAGTTTTCAAAATAAAAGCGACCAACTAGAAATATTAGAAAATAAATGCATTTTCATGCACTATCATGCATGATTTCTAATTACTGAGATTTTATCTCACTAGTTTATGCATTGTAGGTAAAATCGTACACGAGACTGGTGGTTGGAGTTCCGTCAGGTCCTGAGAGATGTATACATGGATGACGACCTGTTGGCCGGGCCGGTTAATGAGTTGTTTTGTGAAGATTGTATTGTATAAAAATGAAAGGAAAATGAATATTTATTATTATTTATTATTGGTGAGAAAAATTCGGGCGTGACAGAATGGTATCAGAGCACGGTCATGGTCCTGTAAACTGTCCATGTATACATTTTTAGAATCTTTGGTACACCACCAGACCAGTAAGTTTTATTTTATGTTAAATATGTGATTTTGTATGAATATAATTGTGGTTTCACTTATTTCAAATGTGATGAATATAAAATGCTGAAGTAGAGTGAAACTAAATTTCGAGGACGAAATTTTTATAAGGTGGGGAGATTGTAATCCCCGAAAATTTTTCTATTTATATGATAATATAATTTGTGTTTTCGCATTTTTATAATTATGTGATAATTATGTGGCAATTATGTGATAATAATGTGATAATTATGTGACAATTGATTTTACATTTTATTTATCTTTGCATTTTATTTGAGACATACGTAATAAACATGGTGACAATATGTGAATATATGAGTGCATAAATATTTACGTGCAATTATTTGGATATATAATTAAATTATTTTACGTGTATAAATACATTTTTCTTAATTATTAAGTATCACACGTGTTCTCGTAATAATAATAGTGGATAAAAAAATGTACACATATATGTATTAATTTGTAAATGTATTATATCTTAGCTATTAAGTATTGCACGTAAATCAAGAATGGATAATAATAATAATTAAAAAAATAGTAATTGAGAGGGGCGGTGGATTAACACCACCGACTCACCCCTCTCGCATGTATATAAGTTGGTGTGGGGAGGTGATTACCTCACACCCCAAAATTGATTTCAGCCAGAAAAAAAAAGAGAGAGAAAAGAAAGGGAGAGATAGGAGAGAGAGAGGAAGAAGAGAAAGAGAAGAGGGAGCGCGCCGGAACGTGCGTGTCGGAGTGAATTAGTTACTATTCTTTACGGGGTTTATATTACTGTCGAAATCCAGGTAAGTAGAAGTCCAACTACAATGCATAAACATGTTGTTTGTGAATTATTTGTGATTAATATGTGATAATTATGTTATGTGTTATTTTTGATTAGTTTAACTACGTTTTGAATTATTTGGAGATTAATTTGTGATACAAGTTGGGGATCTATGTGATTGGAAATAATATCATTATCCTATATAGATCTGTGTGATTGGAAACTGTTGAAAATATATTTGTATGGTTTGAGAAGATATTGGTTATAAGGATCTGTGAGATCCAAGATTAAGTTGTTATTCCAAAAAGAGATCCGTGTGATCCAAGGTGAAGTGGTTATTCTATAAATTGATCTATGTGATTGAGGTGAAGTTGTTATTTCAGAAGTGGATTTGTGTGAATTGAAATTAAGTTGTTACTTTATTGTTATTAAATGTTGATATTTATATTGTAAATGGTTTATGATGCACATTTAATTGTTTTGGGTGCATACCATGCATAAACATGAAAAGTGTTTTCCTCAAAATTAATAAGATATTAATGGTGTGTGCGGCCACTATATATGCATCTCTTTCAGGGTTCGAAAAAATCGTTCCCGACACTTTATTAGGGGGTTTGGAAAAATCATCCCCATTGAGCTCATTTGGGGGGCATATCATAAGTGTGTCGTGGGGATCCCGCAACGTAAACAGTTTTCAAAATAAAAGCGACCAACTAGAAATATTAGAAAATAAATGCATTTTCATACACTATCATCCATGATTTCCACTTACTGAGATTTTATCTCACTAGTTTATGCATTGTAGGTAAAATCGTACACGAGACTGGTGGTTGGGGTTCCGTCAGGTCCTGAGAGTTGTATACATGGATGACGACCTGTTGGCCGGGCCGGTGTAATGAGTTGTTTTGTGAAGATTGTATTGTATAAAAATGAAAGGGAAATGAATATTTATTATTGTTTATTATTGGTGAGAAAAATTCGGGCGTGACAGCCCCATATTAGAATTGCATTATAGTGTATGTGTGTGGATCTCATGTGTCTAAAAAAGAAATGAAACATTTTAAGACGAACGTCAAAACGAAAAAAAATGGATTATTTAAACAGGACGAAGAGATTATAAGAGTAATAATTTATGATAAATATTTTTAATATATTAAGAATAAATAATGAGGTCATAACAGTAATTTATACAAATCCTAATCCTATAAGGTAAATAATAATGAAAAAAAGAGGCCGACTCTCCCCTATAAATTAATGGATAATCAGATCCCAATCCTAAACTTGAAGCACTTATATTATCTAAATCCATAATTTATTAATTCTTAAATTAAACCTTGCGTAAACCCCTCAACAGTGCCCTCCTTGAGAAATTTACGCACACTAATGGAGTCCAAAATCTTGGAGAATCCCTGCTCGTCGCCGTCGCCGTCGCAATCGACGGATTATACCTTCAACCCTTTCGCCCACCGACGCAGTATTGCTCTCGAAAATTACTTGCCCTTGATGACGAATCAAGACGACACAGTATCATCAAGTCTTCACAAGTTCAATGAAGACGACATAGCCTATGCCTTATCAAGGCTCGCTGTCTCTTCCAATGTTGTTGGATCCTCTTCGAAGAGGCCGCCGTCGCCGCCGTCAGTTCCGCCGGCCGTGAATTTTGAAGAAAAAAATTCAATTTGGGCTCCGGCTCAAAGAAGCAATGCCAGTGGCACGCCCTCGTTCCCTTCCACCGTCGACGCCGTGAATTCTTATGAATCAATTCGGTTGCCCGTAAATTTTCAGGAAAAATTTCAGGAAAATTATTGTTCTTCTTCTCTTCAGGGTTTGGCTGAGAGGAGTACTGCTCAATCGAATGAGCCTTTTGGGTTTCCGGGGGCCCACCAGTTGGACCCGAGTTCTGTGGGATTTGTGGACCCGGGTTCAATGGGATTTTTTGGGGCTAGCCCGTATCAACATGTTGGTAATCGTGATGGGTTGATGGGAATTTATGAAAGACAATATTTTAATGATACTAGCTCGAGTGATTTAGACTCTAATTTCTTGCATGGCAAGCAACCAATTTCAAGAAACACCCCCCCAATTTCACCCCTTGCTCAACAGAATGATTTTTATATTTCAGAACCTTTTTTGTTCAACAATGTTCCATTGTTGCAACCTGACTTAACTGCTGAATTGATGAGGGGGAGAAGAGGCAATGACATGACATGGGGTAGGTTTATGAATTTAGATATGAAAGAGATTTGGAGTGAACAAGAAATTGAGGTGTTTCTGTCCAGAGGGATGGAGCTTTTGGATGATTTATTGATCAATCAAGTAGGGGCCCAATTTGTTCAGAAGCTTTTTGTGGCTAGTAATGATTATCAGAGGACTAGGATTATTTACTTCCTCACTAGAAGTGCTTTTAAGTTCATTACTATTTGTCTCAATACTTATGGGTATGAATTTAAACATTTGCTTATAACCATTTAAACATTAGTTCACTGAATTTATAAATTACTGGCAAATTGTTTATGTATGCTGTTTTCTGATTTCATGTTATACAGAGCCAGAGCAATACAAAAGTTGCTGGAGAAGGTGACCACAGCTCAGCAAATACGGTTGTTGATGTCTGTTTTGGTCCCTGGTGCTGTTGCTTTGTCCAATGATCCAAATGGACAACATGTTATACACTACTGTGTTAAAAATTTCTCCAGTGAATATGTTGAGGTAAAATTAATTTGTTGTCTTACTACATAAAACAGTAGATTAATAGTCATACTTCATAATGGGATTCCTTTGTTTCTCCAGATGATATGTTTTTGAAGCATTTTACCACCTCAAATGGTCCTATACATGTAGTTCTGTTTTGCCATAGACTGCCCATATTTGTAGCATTGATGAAGGGGAAGTTCAGTTGTTATTAGAGTCTTTGTCAAAACAAGTCGGGTGTTCTAGTATCTTCAAGTTTCTCTTGTCATTTGTTGGGTGAATTTGTTTTATGATTAGTTTAGCAATAAATTTCATTGATATAAATTGGATGCTTATGAAGATTGCATATTGTATGATCAATTTCTCATCAGTTATTGATCTGATCCCGTAAGATGGTTTGAGGTGCACATTATTGCCATTTTTGTCACTTGGTTTGTGGCTTCTCGAGTCATTTTGAACACATTCCCAATTTCTAGTTGCTGGAAAACTGTCAGCATAAGCATTCTTGAATGTATTTAAATCAATTGTTAAAATCTTGTCTGCTTGCACGCTGATTAGCATCAGAACAATTTTCTTTATTACTCCATTTTGTCATTATATATCTACTGTTTGCGTGAATATTAGTTTCAGCTCAGACTTGTTGATTTTGGATTTTCTGCCTGCAGCAACTTCTCATTGAAATTGCAAACCATTGTTATAAAATTGCAACGAACAAAAGCGGATGTTGCGTCTTACAATCATGTGTGGGAAATGCTCGTGGAGAAATAAGAAAGCGATTGATAAGTGAAATATTAGCACATTCTGTGAACCTAGCTGAAGATCCATACGGGTATGATTTAAAAAAAAAAAAAAGAATAACTATTGATCATTCTGTTAAATATTTTTAAATATGGATTAATCTGTTCATTAAATTACCAAGCTGTTCTGTAGATAACAGCCTCTTATTCTTTGTCTCTGTCCTTTTAATCATGCCCAGAAACTACGTAGTGCAATTCTTGCTTGGATTGAGGATACTAGAAGTCACTACTGATCTTGTAAGACGGTTCCAAGGGCGTTTCGTCTATCTCTCCCATAACAAATATGCTAGCAATGTCGTGGAGAAGTTTCTCACTCTATCGGGAGAGAACCATTCTGCATTGATAATCTTGGAGATCCTTCAAAGTCCAAATGCAGCTGAGCTGCTCGTTGATCCTTTTGGCAATTTTGTCATTCAGTCAGCATTATCAGCCTCAAGGGTATGACATATCATCCTTTTCTTTCAAATTAATGCCTTCAATAGCTTCATTTAGTTAGTTCAATTAGCTCTATATTATGAAATTTGATGTATCAAATCTGCTTACTTGTGCTCAAGATCACTTTTAAGAACAGCAACAGTGAACTCTACGTCTATTCGGCCTTTACTTAGGTGATATTATGTGATTGCTTCTAACTACTGTCAATACATTAGGGGCTCGTTCACAACGCGTTGGCGTCCTTCATCCATTCAAATGCAGCATCGATGCAAAGTAGCATATACGGAAAGAAGATTCTTGCATGGTTCGACAAGAAAAGGGATGTTTACCACGCCTAAGTTTGTATTTGTATAAGTTGATGTGGGTGGTGGGGCTTGTAGATTATCCAACTCTTCTATTTTTGGGCTGTGTCTTTTTGTACTTCTCTTATTAACTGAGCAGATGCAGAATACACAATTGTTTGTACAAAATTTGTAAGCTGTTAGTGTATTCATCTTAATACGCCACCCTTCTTTTCTCTAACTTTCTCGCCAGCTTTATATACTACATTCATGACGTGTTTATATCACTAATGTACTTGGTGTGTTTTTTTTAATCGGTAAATGTTAGTTGTTAGTATAGTTAGTTCACCAAGCCCCATACTTCCCATTTTTCCAAGCCTTCTTATAATTCTCCCCCTAATTCGTTTCCAATAGGAATTGAACCTTTGTATTTGGTGTGTTTTTACAATCTCAATTACTGAGACGAGAGTATTTAGTTTGTGTTAAGTTAATAATATTTCATGTGCTTTAAAAATTTATTAAAATAAGGGAGTTTACACATTAATTGTACTTAAGCAGGTGGAAGTGGATTATAATATTCCACGAAATTAATATTCCCTCTGTTCTATACTTATATTCACCCTTTCTGTTTTCGTCTGTCCCACACTTATCTTCACTACCCAAAAAAAGAAACTTCATATTAATTAACGGCCTCAAAAGTTCTCTTAATTTCAAAAATATCACCCTCACCTAACACACATAACATACATTATAATTTATTTATTACCTAAAAATACCACAATACCGCTAAAAAGTCAATAAAGTTGGTCAAAAATTAACTTTTCTTAAACTCCGTATCTACCGTAATGGTAAACATAAGTCCGGGATGGAGAGAGTAATAAATTAAGATATCACCTGGCCACTGAACTCCTCACTAAAGTGAGTGACCCAAGTTCAATTACGTTTAAGAATGAATTAAGGAGGGCCTTTGAGAATGAAGTAAGGAGGGAGTTAAAAAGGAGCTTGGAGATATCTTGGAGTATGGGTGCTTGATGAATTAATTTCTAACTACTAACATTTACCGATCATGAAAATAATAATAATACTAATAATAATAAATTAAGATAATTTTATGTCCATTCCTTGTTTATAATATTTAAAACTAATCCATTATAACTTTGTTAGGTAATTAGTAGGTATTAAATAATTGAATTATCAAATGTAATGAGAGGTGTTGGTGGGTTGGGTTGACCCACCACTATTATTTTGGTGGGTTAAAGTGGGGGCATGCCTACAGGGATTGGGTCATCGTTGGAATGGGTAAGTGAGGCGGTTTGTTTAGTGTGAAAATCTGCATATTTTTTAGTCCGATTTATCACCATTTTGTGGAATTTATGTTCGTATTTTAGCACTAAATAGTTAATTTTTTTATATTTAAGATATTGGTGTATTTGAGGTGTTATTTCGTATTTTTTAGGTGGAAAACGGATTAAAAGTGCAAAGTTGAAATGAAGAGTGAAATCGTGAAAGAATGCTGAAAAATGCATGTCCAATTTACATAATTTTTCTGTATTTATGTTGAAGTCCAAACTAATCATGTGATATATGGTTCGAAAGCTACAGAAGAGAAGGTCATTTTGGCTCAAGAAACACCTCAATCGGAGCTCAGATAAGGAAGATATGATCAAAACGGTGAAGTCGCACAAGTTGTGCCGGAAGAGCGCGACTCATGCCACACTCAAATGGGCGAATTTTCGTGGGTTCTTTATATGGATAGAAATTCAAGGAAGAAAGGATCGCGTGAGCGCAAAAATCACCTCAATCAGAATTTGGATGAAGAAGTTATGAGAAAAACCGTGAGGTTGCACAGACTGCCTACGAGTGGCACGACCCAGCGGCCCAATTTTCGGCCCGTTCGTGTTTTTGACGTGAAAAAGCCCTATTTTGAGGTGAAGTCCGAATTTTAGCAGCCCTCAACTATAAAAGGAGTTCTTGGGGAGTTCCAGAAGAACCCTAACTCTCCACCACGCCCTTTGGACTACACAATCTTAACCCATTACCTTCCGCCATCCATCTCTACTCTTCACCCGCCTTTCACCTATCACCCTCACACTCAATCACGATGTTTGCTACTTGAGAAGGAGAATGGAGGAGGATCATCAAGACGGAAAGAGAAGACGGAGGATTATTCCAGACAATGATTTTTCTTCTTTCTTTAATTTCTTATTGTTGATTTATAGACTCGGGGGTAAGTTTCATTCCATAGACAAAGTTGTTGCTTGTAACACCATGAGCTAATACTTTCTTGGAGAGTTTTAGGTTTTGAAGATTGAATTGGATTGAATTGATGACCTAGATTAGGTTATGGATTTCTGCAGTATTCTTATTCCCTTATTTTTGATTGAGACTTATATTTTTGTTTTATATGGTCTGCTCTCATTCATGATATGTCATTGTCTTATGCATATTTATGCTTGTTCCATAAAGTGATTATATTTGTCTATCTGTTATGAGTAAAGGAGATCTAACTATATAACATTTATTCATTAGAATAAATAATATTGGACACTTAATATATTTATTAATTACCATTCTAGAAATTTTAGTTTCTTAGATTGTTAGGTGGGAACCGAGGTTTAATTCTTAAGTACCTATAAAGGGAAGTCTAGTGTTCTATCCTTTAATGGAATTTTGCATGAAGTATCTAGAAAGGGAGTAGGAATTATTCTTTTGCATCTGAGGGTTTGAACCGGATTTATGTGTTAAGTTTACTTTATAAGAGGGATTTAATATAGTTATGTGATTGCTTCCATAAAATCTGCAGGAATTATAACCGTTTATCTAGTGATTTAATTTGACTAATTTAAACTGAATTTCCTAGAGCTATCTTATCTTCTCTCATGAAACACTTGTGATTGTTTGTGATTTTTATTTTATTTAGTATTTATTTTCTGCATAATTAGTTATTAATTTCCAAACTCTTGAAAATGAAATATCAAAATGATGGAAGCTCTTACAAAATACTTTAATATCAATTAGATAATTAAAATATAAATATAAATTCTACAAAATAGCCCCATGAACAATTAAACATAAACAAAGATTATTAATCAAGCAACATAAAATTTACTAAGTATGTATAAATAAAACAACGTAAGTCTAATTATCCTCAAATAACACAAATTAAATCACAAAAAGTTTATTAGTTCTAAAGGCCAATTACAAAACTCAAAACATAATTTTAATGTCTCTTCAAAAGTCATCCATCATAACATCATAATATAAACATTTCAATCTTCATATTGATCAAGTATATCCTCATCAATCTTCAAAGGATTAGATGTCTTAAAAGTTTATCATTTATATTTGCATTTGCTTCTAATCTATATACATACATTTATATATTAAAATTTCAAAAATTAAAAATAATTTCAAAAACAAGCAAACTATGACTTAAAATTATCTACGAATTTTGTATATCAATCTACGGTATAAAATACTTAGAATATTCATCTTATAATTTAATTCATTATTTCAAAAAATGATTAAAAGGAAGGAACAACAAATATTTGGAATATTAAACACTAGACCATTAGCAAAAAATAAAAAAATAGCAGCCAAATAAGTCAACTCGCCCCCATTTGGGTTTAGCCCGCCTAGGCCCGCCCCCATTTAGGCTCGCTTCCAAATGGGTTGTAAATATTACTCCCTCCGTCCAATATTAATCTATCCGTTTGCTTTTTGCAAGTAGATTAAGGAGTATTATTATTTTATGTGTAGTGGGTAGTTGTATTAGTGGGGTTTGTGGATCCCATATTTTAATTGTATTAGTGTGTGGATGGGTCACATATGTCTAAAAAGGAAAATTGATAGATTAAGAGTGGACGACCCAAAATGATAAAATTGATAGATTGACAGTGGATGGAGGGAGTACAACCCAACCCAACTTTTATAAAGGCGGGGACGGGGGCGGAGGCGGGGGCGGGCCGGGCCAGGCGAGCCTAACCCATTTTGACGGCTCTAGTGTCACACTCAATCATAATCCCCTATTTCATTTTATAGTCCATCTTGTATTCCAAGTGTGGCTCACCCCACCCTATAACATTTCATACTCTATCTTGTATTTCAAGTGGCGTAAGGTGTCATACTCAACCCCACTTGAAATACAAGATGGAGTATGAAATAAGATAAGGGATTAGGATTGAGTGTGACGCCTCAACCCAGTTGGTGAAATGATATAGGGTGATTTTAGGTGTCACACTCAATCCTAATCCCCTGTTTCATTTTATACTCCATCTTATATTCCAAGTATGGGGTGAGGTGTCACGCTCAACACCACTTTAAATGCAAGATGGAGTATGAAGTAATATAAGGGATTTCTATTCAAAGTGGGGTGTCACATTGAACCAATTTGAAATACAAGATAGAGTATGAAATGACATAGGGTAGGGTGAGGTATCACACTCAACCCCACTTGGCATACAAAATGGAGTATGAAATGATACATTCCCTCCGTCCCGAGTTAACGTTTACGTGTATTTTTTTTGCATGTGGATTAAGAGATATAATATTTTAATGTGTAGTGTGGTGAGAGAAATAATATTTAATGTGAAGCGGATAGTTGTATTAGTAATGTGTGTGAGCCCTATATGAAATAATTAATTATTTTGTGTGGGCTCAACTTGTCAAAAAAAAATATAAACCTTAATTTGAGACAAACTAAAATAGAAAAGGTAAACATTAATGTGGGATGGAGGAAGTAGGAGATTTCCTCTTAGTTGACCCACGCTGGTTAAAATCTTATTTTCACATTTTTATATAAAATTTTAAAAAATAAACATTAATTAAATATATAAAAATAGGATAATTAATTGTCAAAGATTAGAAAAGAAAAATATATAAATATCAATTATTTTTTGAACTCAAATGTGGTGGGTTAATCATGACTCCGGCTATCCACACACTTTTTACTGTATACACTCATTACTAAATACACCTATTTAAATTATAGTATATACACCTCCCCAACTTTTATAATTATACCATTTAGATCTAAACTTACTCACCCATTTAAAAGTACAAATTGCTTTATACACCCATTTACATACACTCACCTCCAAAAGAAAAGATGAAAAAAAAGGAAAGAGGAGAAAGTAGAAAGAAAGAAAGAAAGGAAGAAAGAAGAGATCATATCTACCGTCAATTGATCGCGATTAGTACCCATCCCCATTAATTTCTTTGAATGTAGTTATTAATAGATCATGTTGCCCTTTGACTCAAAGGGGGCAAGTTTGTTGTCGGTGAATGTTTTTGGGCCTTCTTCCCCACACGAGATCGGCGTTCCTCACCGTCTGATCTCGGAGCATTCCTCTGATCCAATTCCCCAATTCTCCTTCAAGGTTTGCGTATTTTGATTTCTCAATCTCCCACTCACATATGAAGTCAAAAAGTCACCTGACTCATTTTCTTCATGAATCATATTCTCGCACAGATTAATACATCGTGTGACCCACGAGATATGAGTTTTAATCGCCATACACTTGTTAGAGATATATAGCAACTCAACCAGTTTATCAAAGAAATTCAACAAGCTCGTTATACCCCAGAACTCTTGAATATTTAACATAAGTTGACATATCTCTTTCCAGTCCCTGAATTCGTCAGAGCATATTCAACCCTTTTGTAAAAATAACTATGTATTCATAATCAAGACCCTGCTTGATTGACTAGTCAATGAATCACAATAGTATATGTTAAATTAAGACGTTCTTCCCATCTCACTAAGTATCTACAGTCTCCCACTATAGCTGCTTTCCTAGACATGTACCGCATCGCCGTTATTAACCATAGCTCTTTTGGTAGCATGCTAAAGTAGCAACACCAAAGTGAAGACTTAGAATATAGTATAAAGTCATAAGGGTAACCAATATATAAGGACTCATACTTTTGAGAAAATAGGGATTTTTTTCTCAATCCTGTTGTGGTCAACTTGGCACATGTCGTTTTTCTAAAACACATGTCACAATGTCTTTAACTTCCTTCCAAGAAAGCGTATGTCGTATTTCATTTAATTTAGACATCGTGTAAATCAAAGTTCAAGTGTGTCCCATACACTTAACCCGGATATCCTCCCTCCAACGTATAGGATCTCCATCGATTTAGCTTTACAACAAGTTGGATCAGATTTGTGGCGAAATCTATCCCGATTACATTAACTATTGTAACCTCATCTCTGCGCTCCCACTGAGCCAGATGCGATTGCTCGTATGAGAGAGCCAATCATAACTTGCCGACATACTATTATATATGAATCATCACATATAATATATAAACATGTATATAGTTAAACTATTAACTATTCCATTAACATACATAAACATATTCAATTCATCGTTTTAAATCCTTTGCAAACCCAATCCCTTATATGTACTATGTATACATCTCTAGGAATTGGTTTAGTAAAAGGATCTGCTAACATCAAACGAGTAGAAATATAAGTAAGAATCACTTTCTTCTTATCTATAATATCTCTAACAAAATTGAACTTCATGTCAATGTGTTTGATCTCTTCATGATATTTGGGGTCTTTTGTGTAAGCAATAACCGCCCGATTATCACAATTAATTAAAACAGCTCCCACTGGAGTGTTTGAGACCTCCAAATATTTCATGAATCTTCTCAACCAAATAGTCTTTTGAACTGCAGATGAAGTCTGTTTCTTGTTACACCATGAGATTGCTCCATCATTGAACAAGAAGACATAATCGGGAGTTGATTTACGTTTATCTAAATCACCACTCCAGTCAACGTCTGTATACCCATTCAGTGATAACAGAAAGAATAATCTGCAGTCAATCACATTGGCATATGGTACTGTGGCCATTTTATTCTTCTCATCTAGAGCCTTGGGACATATTTGCTAACTCAATAATTCGTCTTTCACAATAGGAGTATCATTAGGTTTACAGGTGTCCATCTCGGATCGTTCTAAAAGTTTCTTGGTATAATTCTCTCGAGACAAACCTAATAACTTCTTTGAACGATCTCTATGGATATTCACATCAAGTATGTACTCTGCCTCACCCATATCTTTCATTTTGAAGTTTGAAGATAACCACCTTTTAATGGTTTCAAGATACTCTTTGCTATTACCCGCTAGTAGTATATCATCCACATACAAGGATAGAATCACACATTAACCATTGGACCGTTTAAAGTAAACACAGTGGCCTTCATTTATCATAACGAAGTTATATGAGATAATCATTATGAGAAACCTCAAATACCACTGTGTAAAGGATTGTATGAGTCCATAGATCGATTTTTTCAATCTACAAACTTTATTCTCTTGACCTTGAAGAATAAATCGTACAGGCTGTTGCATTTAGATTTCTTCTTCTAATTCTCCATTGAGAAAAAACGGTCTTAACAACCATTTTGTGTAACTCTTAATCCATACCAGCCACTATAGCCAACAATAGACGAATAAAGGCAAAGCCTCACTGCAGGTGGAAAAAGTTCTACATAGTCTATACCCTCTTGTTGAGTATATCCTTTTGCCACCAAGCGAGCTTTATGCCTCTCTATTGAGCCATCAGCATTTCTATTGATTTTGAGAATCCAATTATTCCCAATTATCTTTCGTCCCTTTGGAAGATCTACAAGTCCCAGACTTGATTTGACTTCACAGACTCCATCTCATCTTATCATTGCTTTCATCCATTTCTCTTTTACCGGACAAGTTAAAGCTTTTAGGGCTCTTCCTTATCAACATGAGAAAGATTTCGATTTTCAATTTCAATGGCACATATTTCCTAGCTAGAACTTTTCCGAGATAGCTGATGATGGTCTTTTGCAGACAAAATACCTGATCCTCAATCGGCAAATATCTATCAAGATCCACACCATCAGCTAAACCACTACTCCCACTTGGATCTTGTAGGTATTAGTTTTCTACTATCTCGAAAATAGATATAGCATCCCTGATGCCTTCCCTTCTACTTGGAAATTTCGTTCCAGAAAATGAGCATTATGTGATTCTGTCTTAGTTAAGCTGCCATCCTGAGTTCCTATGAACACGTAACCCTTAGAACGTTTGCCTCTAGGATCCAACTTTCCATACTGACTCGATGAATCATGTAGATAAGTTGCTGATCCTCAAGCTCTAAGGTTACTCAAGTTGGGTTTCTACCCATCCGAAATTCATATGGAGTCGAAGCAACTAATTTGGAAGGCACATGATTAAGCACATAAGCTACCGTAAGCAACGTATCTCGTTGAATTAGCTTGTGCCATCATGGATCTAACCATCTCCAACAAAATTCTATTCATTCTTCCAGTAACACCATTTTGTTGAGGTGTATAAAGAACAGTTGATTATCGGTTTATACCCTTTTCATTACAAAATTCCTTGAATTGTTCTGATAGATATTCATGTCTTCTACTTCACTTAAGTATCGTCTAAAACAATCCAATGCTTCAGACATATGAGATATCGTATAGACTGAATTTGAACGTAATGAAATAGTGAGCTCTATGTCGTGCTCTCACATTTACAGAACCGCATATATCAGAATGGATTACTACTAATGGAGATTAAGACACAATGGTTTTACCAAAAGGTTTTCTAGTCATTCTGCCAGCAAGATAATGTTCGCATTTGGATAATTCGACCTTAGAAGAAAGATTCAACAATCCTTCCACAAGTCTATCATCCATCTTGCTCAACATGACTTAATCTAGCATGCCAAACATCATTCACATTTGCATTGCTAGAAACGTTTAGCGAATATGAATGATCATCATAACAACTAAACGTCATTCTTTACAATTTAAAAAACCATAAAGCCATTAGTTATATGTTCAGATGCATAACAAGTATCATCAATGCCTATTACCACTGTGCTTTTAGTAAATCATAACCCAAATTAAGAAGAACCGAAATAGAAATTGGATTTCGTGTGATCTTCGGAGCATAAAGAACATCATGTAGAATAAAGGTCCGACCATTGTCAAGGACCAATCTGTAAGTCCAAAGTCTTTTGATTTCAACTCGTGCATTGTTTCCTACATATATCCACCTAGTCCCCATCGGAACACGATGGAAATGTACAAAAAACTCCCACTATCTCTTGTCACATGGTTTGTTGCTACTGAGTCTATAATCTTCAAAGGATAAGAATTAGGCAGCAAGATAGTACTCGAGACATTAATTTCAAACAAAACAGAATAAGATCAATATACCTTGTCCCTCCTGGGCTCAGGGCATTCTTGAGCATAATAACCAAGCTTACTATTATTGTAACATGGCATCTTGCTTTTATCTTTCTTATTCTTTTTGTCACGCTTCTATTTCTTTTTCCGTTCATCAGTTTTAGTTGTTGGATTATCACCAGGCTTACCACCACTACCGTCAGATCGTCTTCTCTTCTTTCCCTTCTTCCAATTCCTTTTCCTTTTGAAGCCCGAAGCTCCCTTGGAAGTAGAACCAGTATAGAAGGCCCCAGAAGAAGGTTTTTTTTTTTAGGCTCTGAGCCTCTCATCTTCCAGCTCAACATGACGAGTAACATCATTGAAAGTTTCAATTCTTTTATAATGCGTCAAGTTGAATTTGAGACGTTTCCAACGATCAGGTAAAGAGTGGAACAGGGCTTAGATTTACTATTCATCAGAGAGTATATGACCGGCAGTATTATCGATAATCATATTAGATATCTCCCTGAGATTTTATCTAATTTTATGATTAGGTTTCCTCTTGAAAGTGTCAAACTTTACTGCCTAAGCCTTGTAACCGATGTACCACTGTATCTGACGCAGATACACCAGATATCATGTGCGGTGGGTTGTTGCTCACATTCATGGATCACTGCATCGATTACTGAGCTTACAAGAATACCTCGTGCAATGGAATTTTACTTTTCCATGCCTGGTACACTTCTTGGTCATGTCTCCCTTAGTTTCCATAAACCTGCGCCTGGATCAGTCATCACTTGGTTTATAGCATCCAATGCATCTTGTTCATACAACACATATCACGCCTTGAGTCATAATATTCACCAATGAGTTTCTCACCTTAGTTCAACTCAGCGACAATAGATTTCGAAGCTTATTTCTTTGATAGAGATTAAAGCGATTCAGTATGTTAATTATATTTTATTAAGCTTTACGTTAAGCCAAATAGAGATATCCCAATAAATAACACAAGACTTGATCTCGAAAAATAGCTCGGAGACTACTAATCATCAATCTCATCAAGTGTCATAATACTAGATTCTTATTTCAAAACGTAAAACACATTTAAGGTTCAAGTAATTAACAATAATTATGAACTGCCACTAATAAATTGAACTTAAATAACCATCCACAATAGCAAAAACTCCAAGTCTGACAAGTCATGAACATAAAATTCTAATGAACTCCCTGAGTTACCAATTAGAAATTCAATGGAAATAAAACTAGCGATAAATATCGATTGTATCTCTTAATTTATCACTAGATTCAAAATAACGTTCCCAATCAAACTCTTTAGTCCCCACATTAAAGACAGCTTGCCCTAGAGGATCTAAATGAGGATTCTTTATCTGACGTTTGTCTCGACCTCTCAGTCTCAAAAAATCAGAACGTCGAATCCTTCCCATCCTCAAGCATGCTGATCTCAGTGCCTGTGTCCTATCTTTTGCCACAGAAGTATCGGCCAAATCAAGCATAATGAAATAACCATTAGGCTTCACTTGGTAAGTCTCCCACTGAGCCCAAAAATCCTTTTGTAGGTGGGGAGGCAAAGTGTTCGCCCATGTCTGAGGACTAGTAATTTGAAAATACTCATCACTTGGAATCGTTTTGCTATAAATCAAGCGCATCATCTGGTTGTAGAGTTCAAACAAAACAATTGCGTGGTCCCTTATGTTGTGTGTAGGCTTCATTTTGTAATTCAAAAATTCATGGAGGACTTCATCTTTAGTCCTAATGTCCTCCTCTGAAATTGTTCCCCGTCCTGACATGCCTCTGAGAAAACGAGCAACCAATAAACAAACATACAGGTGTTAGTCAAACTATATCACATGAATTTCCTCTCCATTTAATGCATATGGAAACAACTTCCCAAGATGCAACAGGTACATTCACAAGTGAATCAGTTCAACTCACTTTGGTCTCACTTTCATAGGCTACAGGAGTTTTGAACAATTATAACAACACTTAACACCATGAATTTAGAATTAAATGACATATTAAGGTGCATTATTACCAAAATTGTAATCGAATAGCCACCCCATGGGTTCGTATACAACAAATATGTCATAAAATGAAGTAAATCTTCATATACACACTAAAGATGATGTCATACGCTCTCGAAAACATCACCATAGGACTCAAAATGCTGAAAACACATCGGAAAACACCGGACAGTCGCCGGAAAATACTTGCACGCGCCTCAACGCGCCTCCACGGGCACTTTCGGCCATCCCACGTGCCGGAACACGCGCTCACGCGCTTCCACGCACACTGCCGGCTATCCCACGCACTGGAACACACGCTCACGCGCCGTCACGCGCCGGTACTGGGAGGTAACATACTGGCGCGTGTTATACACGCGCCGCTGTCGGTGAGGAATGTGTCGGTGCGTTAAATTCACACGCCACCATCGACACTGTCGGTTCTCGGCGTGTGTCTCTCACACGCGGTGCCCGAGCCGCCGCTTGCTGGAGCGTGAATGTCACGCGCCACTGAGTGTCACCGGCCTCCGGTGGGTCACGGTTCCAGGCTGACCCGCTTGGTCCGACCCGGTTATCATGATCCAACCCGATTCAGACTGGACCAACCCGGTCTTACCCAAATACAATAGCAGTTATGAATAATAGCAGAAGAGTCCCTCAACAGTTTCTAATTTTAAAAAAATAACCCCTGAAGTTTCTGAAAATTTGCAAATTTAGCCCAATTTCGTGAAAACTTTGAAAAAACATAACTGGAGTTTTAGAAGGCCAAAAATTGCACAAAAAATACTGACGGACTCCTCTTGACGAGCCCTATCCAGTGGTATAATCAAAACATGCTTTTTCTTGCACAAAAAAATAACAAAAATTCACATCTTAAAGCATTCATGGTGAATCACACGTCATATGTTCATATATCCACTGGAAATAATGTAATATGCCTTAAAAACACATATATGACTTATATGCATGATCAGTCAACACCAAAAAATCAACAATCATACTTATCTATCAAAAATATGTGTGATCGCAATGCATCGTAAAGAGCAGAAAACAAAACCCATAAATTTTTCATCCAGAAAAGCATACGGAGTACCAACCTTGCTCTGATACCAATGTTGGAAAACTCACGTTCATACACATGGAGAAATCGTACCTTTCTCCTTGGAGTTCTCGTTGCAGCGGAAGAAATCAGTATGAACCTGTTGGTACTCACGTTCGTTAAAACCGTGATCTCTGGATCAATCCTTCAACACGGGGTTGAGAGAATATATTTCCACGAATGTGTATTAACTGTGAAATATGATGACTGGATTTGTATTATGATCTTGGGAGAGAAAACGAGAGAGAAATGCTTTCGCTTGCGTTCTGTATTCTTCAACGCGTTTAAGCATAGCGCATTCTTCAACGCGTTTCAGCGTATTGCGCATACCTCATACACAAACGTACGTATGCACTTTTAAGCGCTCTGCGTTCCTTGCGTTCTGTAACGCGGTGTTCTATGACGCGTGTCTCACTTAGACAACTGCATGGCGCAGTGTATTAAATCCAAGGAGACAGGAGTTAGTAACGGTATAATAACTCCCTCTCTCTCTTATCCACTTATATTCATATGTGGAATATTATTATTAAATAATACTAATTATTATTTACATTATGTTGGAAAACTCACGTTCATACACATGGAGAAATCGTACCTTTCTCCTTGGAGTTGGAGTTCTCGTTGCAGCAGAAGAAATCGGTACGAACCTGTTGGTACTCACGTTCGTTAAAACCGTGATCTCTGGATCAATCCTTCAACACGGGGTTGAGAGAATATATTGCCACGAATGTGTATTAACTGTGGAATATGATGACTGGATTTGTATTATGATCTTGGGAGAGAAAACGAGAGAGAAATGCTTTCGCTTGCGTTCTGTATTCTTCAATACGTTTAAGCATAGCGCATTCTTCAACGCGTTTTAGCGTATTGCGCATACCTCATACACAAACGTACGCATGCACTTTTAAGCGCTCTGCGTTCCTTGCGTTCTGTAACGCGGTGTTCTATGATGCGTGTCTCACTTAGACAACTGCATGGCGCAGTGTATTAAATCCAAGGAGACAGGAGTTAGTAACGGTATAATAACTCCCTCTCTCTCTTATCCACTTATATTCATATGTGGAATATTATTATTAAATAATACTAATTATTATTTACATTTCGGATGCCCAGCAATTCCACTGTTCCCTTGGCTTAATTCTGAATTACTCATTTTCAATTTGGGTTCGTTGATTTTAGAATTTGCTTTCGTGAATCGTGGTTTAAAAATCGACCTTGATTTGCCGATACTTCTTGCACTAGTGGTCGACTTCTTTTGGCACTGTTCAACTTCTCATAGTTGATTTTTTCATAATCATTCGACGGTCGACGGAATCAGATATTTTCAACGGATAGTGGTCGACAACTTTCAAAAAATCGATGGGTATTGGTCGACCATGGATGCTCAAACAATGGTTATATCTCTCGAGCACTACCTCTGTCGGTGTGAAAGCAAATGGGGTAACAAAAAATTGGGTTGTACTTTTATTGGGGGCCCATATATTATGATTTTAGGCCCATATAACACAATTGGGCTGTAAATAGTTGTAAAGGGCCTAATTTATTATTTTAATTATTAAGGGTATTTTTTTACCTTTTCTCTTAAAAATTAATGATGGATGGTGTATGTGGTAAAATAGTATTTGTGGATAGTCGAGGCCTTAATCATGTGCATGTGGGAATATTTACGGATTGAGATCAAACTTTGCATGCCTAGTCCAACACCTATTTATGTAACTCGGTGGGCTTACACATAGGGATCACTAAAAAAACTATTTTTTACCAAATGAATATTTAGTTAGTAAAAGCTTTAATTTCATTGTTAAATTAATTTAACAACGGATTATCAACTAAATCTGTTGGTAAATTTCCTTTGATAAAGTGGTGGTTGGTAAATTTTTAGTAATAAAAATTCAATTCTCTTGGTAAATAATTATATTGGTAATCCGTTGCTAATAATTTCATTGGTAATTTATATAATGATTCCCTTGGTAATACGTTGATAATTACCAACAGATTAAATTTCATTGGTAAAATAGAGAATAAATTCGTTGGCATTCCATTTCTAAAAGAAAAATATCATTTTTGTTGTGAATCCATTAATAATTACCAACGGATTAAATTCCGCTAGTAAATTCCGTTGTTAAAAAATAATTCTTTTGTAGTGGATGACAATGAGACGGGTATTTTCGGGTACCTGGTCTACCCGAACCTTAATGGAAATGGTACGGGTAGTTTTAAACGGGTTTGAGACAGCTACAAATAGTTATATAAAATATCATTAGGGTTTGAACGTATACGGGTAATGCCTCAATACCCGCAGATACCCATATATATATATATATATATATATATATATATATATATATATATATATATATATATATATATATATATATATATATTTTTTTTTTTTTTTTTTTTTTTTTTTTTTTTTGATGTTGGATGAAGTGAGTATTATTTAATGTTTAATGGGTAATTGTATTAGTTGGTGTGTGAGCCCCATATATTAATTATATTAGTAGGTGTGTCTCATGTGTACGTAAAAAAGGAAAAGTCATCCTTTGAGCGAGACGACGAAAAAAAAAGACTCTTTGAACGGGATGGAGTGAGTATTCTTTGCTACTTTTCCTCTTGAAATCTCTAGGTATTAACTCTATTTTAAACTCAATTAATATGAATTTATCCTTCTATTTCCACCTACAAAATCAGTGCCTTATGAAAATGACTTTATTTTCATTTTATCATGAATTTCTATTTTTCTGCACTTGTACGATTGCTATTCTGTTGTATAATGGTTTGTGAGTTGAGCTTCTTAATTTGCTCTGTTCAGGTCGAGAGTGGCAAGAAGAAAATATATACTCTATCCGTTTCACAATAATAATTACTCCCTCCGTCCCGCCTTAATGCTTACGCTTCCTTTGCAAATACAAAGAAACGTAAGCATTAAGGCGGGACGGAGGGAGTATATATTTTTATTTTAGGCATTCCATTTCAATAATTACATTTTCTTTTTTGGTGAATGAGACATATACAAAACAATTAATATAGGATCCTTAGACAATACTAATACAGCTATTCACTTTATATTAAAATATTATTTATCACGGTCCACTATACATCAAAATATTATACTCCATTACACAAGAAAGTATTCCAAGTACATGCATCATTAATTTCTGGAAATTTAATTTGATGTCTCAACAAAGCACACACAAATAAGGCAAAATTATTACATGAAATATATACTCCATAGTAGAAGATGAGGAATGGTAGGATAGATGAGTGTAATAGAGAAAAAGTGATAAATTAAGGGCATTTAGGTTTGCCTTTGGAGTTGGTGATGTCCCTGTAGCAAGGACATTGATGCTTGTTTCCAAAAGTACCAGAAGGAACACAGTTGCATTTCTTACAGCAGATCCCACAATATTTCAAGCACCTCTCCTTCATCCCTGCTTTTGAACATCTCTCCCCACATTTCTTCCCACAATCAACTTCAAAATAACAACTTAATTACTCAATAATATTCATAATTACATTCACCCATATAATTCTTTATTAAATAATATATAGTATCAATTAGAATGAATTGATTAAATCCTAATGACAAAATATGTCATAAACCACGGGCAAAGACAAAATAATTTCCATAAATGGAACAATTCCATATAATAATTTGTCTATAATTAATGATCATTGAAATAATAAACTTAAAAAAAAGTGTGGTGATTTATATATTCATCTTAGAAAAGTCATTTTTTTGGAGTTAATATGAAAGATCCAACATTTTATTGAGAAAAACTGAAGTCGCCATAATATCAAGAAAAATTGATTTACATACACTCCTCAAATTACCAAGAGAATTACAAAAACTTAATTTATTTCTTGATAAAAAAATCAATTTTTTGGGCAGCCTGACATTGAATTATCACAATAATTTAGTGTTGAAGTAGATAATTAATATAAAGTGACTCACTTGAAGCAGCCATTGTGGTGTGAATAAGTGAAGAGCTGAAAACAAGAGTCAATAGGACAAGTGTTGCAAGAAGCAGCTTCATTGATCTTAATCTACAGATCTTGACAGAAAGATGGATGAGAGAATTGGAATAGAGTGGCAGCAAACCTTTGAGGTATTTAAATTTGTGGGGTGGGGATTAAATTGTAATTTACTGCTGTGAAATAAGATGGGTGAGTAAGGAAAAAAAAGTGTGACTCAAACTGATTATAACAAAATGAACATTCATAAAAAATATTACAGACTATCATCAGGTGGCAGGCAGATACATTTCATGTGGTTTTTATATAATCTTAATTTTTCGATTTGAATTCTATGTACCATTTTCGAATCTTATATACAGACTCTCATTTTCTTGGATGGTTTGTGCCAGCACATCAATATAACTAACATTAGAATACATTTTATTTTAAAAAATATATATCATACATACTTAATATACATAAATCATAATATAATTTATATTTTATTTATTAAAAAAATAAGCACAAGTTACCTTTAAAAATGCATTTTTTAACCTACATAAAAAAAATTAAAAGAAAAGAAGTGACAAATTAAATTATGTATTCGGGACAAATGGAATATATAATTTGCCTTTAATCTCTTACATAAATTATATATAAAACACTTCAATCTATGGTCTACCAATAATATATCAAAGAGTAAGTATTATGTCTAAAAATACGATTTTTTATCAACAGAATATTTCGTTGGTAAATAAATTCTCAATTCTAATATTAAATTAGTTCATTAATGGATTAACAACGGAATCCATTAATGAATTTTCGTTTACGATCATATTTAATAATACTCCATTCAATCAACGATGAGATATGATCGTGGTTCGATGCATATATACTCTAATTAATGTAACTCTATCTAATTATCTATACTCGATCAACACTCATTTAGAATTATTTATAACTTTTCGAATAGAGGTTTGAGTAAAGCGAATATCTAAAATATCCGTCTCTTGCCATCACTAACAACATCAAGCTTTACAATTGTTAAAAATAAGAGAGTTTACGACTTTTTTTTCTTTTTCTCTAAACCCATTAATAAAAAAAAAAATCAAGGGTCTCTACTTTCTAATCTCTTACCGAGTACAACTTAAGAGGAGGTTAGTTACAATATTACATTAAATTAATAAAAAAAATTAAGAAAATACTCATCCTATAACCTTGTTTGACATATTTCTATACTTTATTCACTCACATGTAAACTTTGTGATCAAATACACTCTAAAGACGAAATAATAATATAAAGTTCCATCCATCATGTCTCACACACAAAATATCATCTTTAAGTATTTTATGATAGCATAAGTAGTAATTAATTTTAATTCCAATTTTTACACACACAAATAAATCCTGGTTTGGAGGTGGTGTATATTAATAGAGCCAACAATGTATAGTGGTGTGCATGGTACAATGATAGTGTCGGTGATGAATTGCATGGGAACAAACATATCTTTCGTGATCTCTAACGTACTACTCTTCTTCTTTATCCCATCACCATGCAACCCTATCTATGTCCTTTTCCTCTACTCATAGCCTTTCTATATCTACCTCCACTCACATGCCATGTTGCCTAATTTCTTTTCAAATCTATAGGTAGCATTTACATTTTGCACGCTGTCCTCGTTCCATTTGAACGCTGACAATTATTCCTCCCGTTATAAAGAGAAGTTTCTGATTACTGCATATACTGAGTTTAAGAAAAAATTGCTTTTTACTTTATTTTTAGGGATATTTTGATATTTTTAGGTAATATATAAATTATAAAGTAAGTTATGTGAGTTATAAATGGGTGGCAATTTTGAAATTAAAGTGTGTTGTGGGATTATTGATTTGTGTGTATTTCCTTATTTGGGGGGTGTGAACTTGTTTATGGGACGAACAAAAATAAAAAGTGTGAATTTATTTATTTATGGGACGGAAGGAATACTATTTTTTATGCGGAGATTAAGGATATAATATTTTAATATGTAGTGTCATTAGAAATATATTCCATATTTTGTGTCAATGATCACTTTGTGTCCAAAATATACCCCTTCATTAACAAAACCAACAACAAAACATCTTTTATAACAATTATAACCAATTATACACCAAAAGAGCCCATATATCCCTTCACTTAATATGAATTGAATTCAAATCCCTCCACAATCACCACCAATTCACCCATCTCACACCACTCCCGCCGACCAACGTCCGCTGCCACCGTCGTTGGCTGTCACCCACCGCCGATCTTCGATATGGTAACCGACACTTACTGATACTCACCAACACTGGAATTGACACTCACCGATATCCATAGCTACATGGGACACCCACCGACACTCACTGACACCGGAACCGACACTCATCGACATCCATACCGATATATATGGGACTCACCGATATCTATATCGATATGGGACACATTGGGTATTATTAGTGTAGAGAATGTAGGAAGAATGAATTGTATTAATTATGTACGAGAGTAATATACAACAGTACAAGAGTATGAGAGGTTATGTACAATCAATGTGGGATAACACCATACACTATATTACCCTATAATTCCCAATACGCCCCCTCAAGATGGCTGGGGAACAACCACGCCAATCTTGGACATAAGAAGAGTGAGCTGAGTTCGAGCCAGTGGTTTCGTGAGAGCGTCAGCTAGTTGATCAGATGAGGACACATGGGCAACACGTAATTGGGAGGACTGAACAAGATCTCAAACAAAGTGATAATCAATCGCTATGTGTTTCATCCGTGAGTGAAACACAGGATTCGAGCATAAGTAAGTGGCACTGATGTTGTCACAATAAACAGCTGGAACCATGGAAAGAGCTGGAAGACAGAGTTCGCGCAGAATGGAGCGAGTCCACTGAACCTCCGCTGCAGCAGAAGCGATGGACCTATACTCAGCCTCAGTGGAAGACCGAGCAATCGTTCGTTGCTTGCGAGACCTCCAGGAGATAGTATTGCACCCAAGAAATACTACATATGCCTCCGTAGAAGATCGATCATCACAGTCACCGGCCCAATCCGCATCAGCAAAGCAGTGGAGAGACAAAGATGAAGAAGTCCGAAGAAGCAAAGAATGATCCCGAGTACCATTTAAGTACCGAAGAAGGCGTTTCACGGCACCCCAGTGTGTGGTTGTGGGCGCATGCATGTACTGGGACAATTTATTGACCGCATAGGCAATGTCCGGTCGTGTAAGGAGAAGATATTGGAGACGACCAAGGACCCTGCGAAACTGTGTAGCATCAAACGAGTCAGACCCATCAACACGAGAGAGTTTGGATCCCACAACGAAAGGAGTAGCTACTGGTTTTGAATTCAATATGTTCAAACTAGAAAGAAGATTAGTGATGTATGTCTGCTGAGACAAGCGACAGCCGTCCTTTGAACGTGATACCTCAATCCCTAAGAAGTAGGACAGATCACCCAGCTTCTTAACCGAGAACTGAGAGGCCAAAGCATTCTCAAAATGCGACAGAAAACCCATGTTGTTCCCTGTGAGAACTAGATCATCCACATACACCAAGAAATATGCCAGAACATCTTTGTGGTGATAGACAAAGAGTGACTCATCCGATTTCGTGCAGATGAATCCAAATGAGACAAGAAAGCTCCTAAGAGCAGTATACCAGGTCCGCGGAGCCTGCTTCAGACCATAGATGGATTTTCTGAGCTTACAAACAAAATCAGGGTGGTCAGCAGCGATGAAGCCCGGCGGCTGCTGCATATAAACATCAGTAGACAGAGTGCCATGAAGAAAGGCATTGTTCACATCAAACTGAAGAAGGGCCACTGCCGAGTGACGGCAATACTCAGAATAATCCGGATGGTGGCAGACTTCACAACAGGGCTGAAAGTGTCAGTGAAGTCAATGTCAGGTCGCTGATGAAAACCCTTAGCCACAAGGCGTGCTTTGTATTTTTCTATAGAGCCATCCGGTCGTCGTTTGATCCGGAACACCCATTTGCAACCAACAATGTTCTGAGCCAAGGAAGACGGAACAAGATCCCATGTACCATTCTTTTGCAGGGCATTGAATTCAGAGGACATCGCATCACGCCAACACGGAGTAGACAGAGCCTGGGAGACACTAGTGGGTTCAATATCAGTGTAAGTGTTAGAAGTAAGACAGTACCTGGGATTAGGTTTGAAGATGTTGTTTCTGGATCGAGTAACCATAGGATGTTGAGGCGGAGCAGGTGGTGGTGGAGGCGGGAGTGGAGAATCCTGCTGAGGAGGCAAGAGTGTGGGACTGGGTGGTGGAGAGGGTGTGGCAGTAGGTGTGAAGTGGTATACTGGTGGTGGGATAGGGACAGAGAAGTCGGATGGGGCAGAGGGTGAAGGGGGGGGGATTGAGAAGGTTAGAGAAAGGAAAGACATGCTCAACAAAGTCCACATGTCGGGACACGAACACCTTGTTGGTGTCATAATCAAGGCAAATATATGCACTTTATGTGAGGGAATAGCCAAAAAAGACACAGGGTTTTGAACGGGGTGCAAGTTTATGCGGTGTGTATGGGCGAAGCCACGGGTAACAAAGACAGCCGAAGACACGAAGTTTGGTGATGTGTGGTTTTTGGTGAAACAATTTTTCAAAGGAGGATAACATGTGAAGGTTGTCTTTGGGAAGACGATTAATGAGGAAGGTGGCTGCAGAATCAGCATAGGGCCAAAAGTGAAGAGGAACCGAAGACAATTTTAACAGAGTCAGTGCAGTATCGACAATGTGGCGATGCCGCCTTTCAGCAGCTCCATTGTGTTCCGGAGTATGAGGTGGGCTAGTGAGGTGTGTAATGCCATGAGAGGTAAGAAAAGAACGTAGTGCGATAAACTCACCACCATTGTCTGTATAGAGGGTGCGGATACGACATTGCAATTGATTTTCAACTAAAGATTTAAAGGCAATGAAGGTGGATAACACATCGGATTTGCGTTTCAATGGATAAAGCCACACATATTTGGTGAAGTGATCAACAAAGATAACATAGTACTTGTAGCCATCAGAGGAGATAATAGGAGAACTCCAAACATCAGAGAACAGTAATTCAAGTGGGGAAGTAGCATGTAAAGTAGATTCACCAAAGGGCAGTTTATGAGATTTCATAGTCTTACACTCATCACAACTAAAATCAGAGGTGTGTGAAAAGAGTAAATTATTACTGTTTAAAACATGGCGAAGTATTTTGGGGGCGGGGTGACCTAAACGAGAGTGCCACAGACAGACTTGGGCTGTAGATGAAATGAGAGCATGTGACGCTGAAAGAGATGACAGAGTAGGGGATGGCCAAAGGTACAATCCACTAACTCTTGGGCCCTCCAACAGGACGTCCCCACTCGTCCGATCCATCACCTGAAATGAATTGGAAGAGAAAACAACAGAAACGTTATTGTGCTGACAAAGCTGTGAAACAGAAATTAAATTTTTTGAAATTTTTGGCACAACAAGAGAGTTGGGAAAGGAAAGAGTGTGCAAGTCATGAAACGAGAGGGAGCCGGTGTGTGTGATAGGCAAAGATGAACCATCACCAACGACGACACTGTCCTGACCATCAAAGGGAGAATGAAGAGAGAGGTTGGAGAGGTCCGTTGTAATATGATGCGACGCCCCTGAGTCCAACACCCAGTCACCCGACGAGGGATTGGAGACAACTGAATTCACCATTGGAAGGACGAACCGTGCCTGCCCGAGAGATGGACGAACATCTGGTGGCTGGAAAGAGTGGGGCAGCTCCGGGAAACGCCTCGCGGAGTGCCTCTGAATGCCACAAAGCTGGCATTTTCCCTGTATCCACGGCCTGGAGATGGCCGGAACTGAGATGCAGCGGCTGGCTGGTGGGGTGCAGTAGGCTGTGCGCGGCTGGGCGGCGCTCGCTGACCGTCGGATCGCCAAGAGCTGCGACCACCGCCTCGGCGGCTGGTCTGATGTACAACAGCAGCGGGAGAGGCCGCCTGAAAGGCACTCGACGGCATGGCAGCAGCGGGAGACTGCTGGGCAAGTTGCGCTTCAGCACTAAGCAGTTTGTCGTGGAGTTCTTCAAACGATATCGGAGAGTCACGAGCCTGTATAGCGGAACCCAACTCCTTGTAGGAGTCGTCCAAGCCATTCAAAATTTTTATCACGAGGTCCTTGATGTCGGTGATGACGCCGAGAAGAGCAAGTTCATCCACTGTGCCCTTGATGTCCAGCAAGAAGTCTGTGATCGACCTGTTCCCTTTGATAGGGTTGTGAATCCGATTTTTGAGGGCCAAGATGCGCCCTCTGGAGGCTGACCCATAGATTGAAGATAGGGTTTTCCATGCATCGGCAGAGTTTCTGGCAGCGGCAATGAATGGAATTAGAGTTGGTGTAATGGAACCAACAAGAGCACTGAGGATCAATTGATCCTGACGAACCCAATAGGCATGATCCGGATTGGGCTGAGAAGCGCCGGCGACGGTGAGGTTGGCAGCAGGGCATGGGTACGATCCATCAACGAACTTGAATAGGTCATACCCCATGAGAAGCGTACGGAGTTGAAAACTCCATGCCGCGTAGTTGGTGGACGTCAATTTCAAGGGTGCTTGGGAAGCCACATTGAAGTTGATCGGAGAGAAAAGGCTGGTGACGGGATTCGTAGTGGTGGCTTCAGTGGGATCAGCCGCCATGGAGGTTGCAGGCGTGAGAGCAGAAAGGAAAAAAAGGAATGGGAGAGAATAGTGGATCACGACGCATGACTTGTGGGAGAGAAAGGGAAGTATGATCCGAAAAAAAGGAAAGGAGGATCGATTGATGAGGCGATAAGTCAAGATGCTCTTATACCATGTAGAGAATGTAGGAAGAATGAATTGTATTAATTATGTACGAGAGTAATATACAACAGTACAAGAGTATGAGAGGTTATGTACAATCAATGTGGGATAACACTATACACTATATTACTCTATAATTCCCAATAATTAGTTGAATAGTAGGGGCATTAAAGTCCAAAAAGTATATGTTGGTTATATTTGTTATAAAAGATTTTTGTAGTTGGTATTATTAATTTAGTTAAATAAAAATTGATATTTTTAAAAATTTTCCTTCTATGCCAATATATAGTGAGTAATTGTAATAGTATTGTGTGGGTCCCATAGAAATATACTTCTATTATTTATTTTGTGTGAATCTCATTTACTATAAAGAAAAATGTAAATCTTATTATGAGATGCCCAAGACAGAAATGCATAAAAGTTATGGGGAGATGGAGTGGGTAATTGTAATATTGGAGTACTTAAGTTTTATATTTTAATTGTATTAGTGGTGTGTGTAGATATTATATGTTTAAAAAAGAAAATAGTATCTTTTAAAGCGAACACTCAGAATGAGACAATGATATAAGGTGGATGAAGTATATTTTTCTTAAGACTTTTACAAACATACTGAAATTTGATACAATTTCTCAACCACACAATTCCACAAGCATTTTCACCTCGTCTTGGATTCATGTGAGATTAATTAAGCGCAAGTTTCTTTCAAATAGTTTAATTAAGGTTAGTTTATAACCGAGGTTATAATCATATACGTACAGCCTACAGACCTTTTACGTAGTATTATTATTATTTTTTAAAATTTGATTACTTTCTTTATATATATAAAAGAAGGGATGGACTTGTTGTGTGAGATGTTTTAAAGCATCTCTAAGAGGTTCTTTATAATTTAAAGAGTATTTTTTCTTGTATACAGAATATGTAAATTATAGATTATTATATTTTTAATCCTCTCCAATACACTATTTATATTTTATTTAATTTGTTCCCTTTTCGATGATTATTTATTATTATATTTATTCTTTCTTTTATTTTTTGTGTTTACTCCTAATTTATTTAATTAAATACTCCATATGAAGAAATATATATTTTAATGTTAATTTCAAGAAAAAAGAGTGTTGAAACTAATGAAATACTCAATACATTTAATTTTAAAGAGTTGTTGATGCTCTTTAAATTTGAAGAGCCAAAATGGTTATGTAAAAATTATCATTAGTTTAAAGAGCTTGTTGAAGGTGCTTTTACTGTATGATTTTTTTTAAATTATAGATAATTTCTCATTTAAAGAGGCTTTAAGAGATGTTCCTATCATATAGAATGGTATGAGGTCTCAAAGTATGTATGGGCTGTTAAAAGAAAGTGGAAGTATAAATAGGATTGATAGTACAATTTTAGACACAATTAAATCTCACCTACACCATATAAATAGAGATTTTTTTTTGATTTAATGTTAATTTTTACAATATAAATAAATATATTTCACTCTAATAGTTGATATAATATTTTATGGTAGTTTTAGGGTGCACCTACATCAACACATCATAGGATTTATAAGTTAAATTTAGAATATAGTTATAATTATATATTTTGATTTTAATATTTTTAAATTTAAATTTAAGGATTATGATTAATTATCTTGAAATTTAATGAATCAAAACGGGTAGATATATTGCAGTTGTAATTAGGGGTGGGGAAAAAAACCGAAAACTCGGTATGCCGAGCTCGTCAAATCGAAAAATATCGAAAAATACCAAAATTTAGGTATATCGAAATTTTCGGTACGGTATAGTCGTCTTACCGAAAAAATCAGTTCGGTATCGGTATATGGCGAGTTAAAATTTCAGTATATCGGTATACCGAAAAAAGTTATATATTATTTTATTATTTTATTTTTATTTTAGGCTTGTATGACTCCCAAT
Source organism: Pogostemon cablin (assembly GCA_023678885.1). Taxonomy (NCBI): domain Eukaryota; kingdom Viridiplantae; phylum Streptophyta; class Magnoliopsida; order Lamiales; family Lamiaceae; genus Pogostemon; species Pogostemon cablin. The sequence goes on along the minus strand of CM042969.1, from coordinate 28,053,776 downwards.
TTATCTTTTCCCATATAATTACTAAACCCAAACTTATTACCAGCCTAGCCCATTTAACATTATCAACATTCAACCCTTCTCATACTCCATTCCAACCCATATTATATTTAGGTCGTGATTTCCTCATACTCCATTCCAACTCATATTATCGATTTATGTCATTCCCAAATCACGGCGATGAAAGATCTGGTGGAGCAGAGGATCGAATCATCGAATGCCCACCATCGCCGCCGTCAATGGCCACGCCTCCGCCTCCGGCTTCATCCTCGCCCTGTGCCATACTTACATCCTCATGCGGAAGGATCGAGGGTTTTTGTACATGAACGAGCTCGATATTAGGTTTAAAATTCCCAATTGGTTTATGGCGATTCTGAAGGCCAAGATTGGGTCTCCCTAGATCTGGAGGAATGTGGTTCTGAGATCGGAGAAAATAAACGTAGAGATAGGTGTGGATTGAGGGATTGTGGACTCGGCCCACGGCGGCGCGGATGGGACGGTGGATGCTGCGGTGGAGCTGGGGAAGGAATTGGTGGGTAGGGGGTGGAACGGTGAAGTGTATGCAGTATGCTAACAACTGGCGAACGGTGTTTTCCGACGTGTTGGCGGCGCTTGAGTCCAATGAGACGGTGGGGGATTTTGGGGATGACGAGGTGGGTAGCGATGGACTGATGGTAACTTGTAAGGTACTTTCCAGATTGTGATCCATGGATCTTCTTTCCAATTGAAATATTGGTAATTTAAATCTGGAATTATATTGAATACTTTGTCAAATTGTTTTATGTTTATTGTGTCCAGAATGTGTTTTATCATTGATTTATTTTGAAAAAAAATTGTGGATTTTCTGGTTTATTTTTTTTAAACTCGGTATATTGAACTTTCAACATGTGACAAAATTTCGATATATCGGTATATACCGAAAAAATCGGCACGGTATTTATATATCGGTTTGGCAACGATTTGTATTTTTGTATACTGAATTTTTCGGTATACCGAAATTTTAGTATACCGAAATATCGGTATCAACATCGGTATGCAAAATAGCATACCGAAAATTTTGGTACAGTATCGATATTTTTGGTATGCCGATTTTACCCACCCCTAGTTGTAATCAATATTTTACCTCGGTTATTAATTTTTAGAGTCCAACTAATGTGCACCTGGTGCATTGATATACAATGTACCTAGACACAAGGATGAAAATATTGATATCGGATAAATATCGGTATCTTAAATTTACGGATATATCGATATTGGTAAAAATTTAGGAAATTATGTAAACTTGAAAAAAGAAAAAAATTAATTAATTAACTTTTCAATATATTATAACTAATTTTAATATATAAATACACTTTAACATCTCAATAAAACTCATAAAACATGATAAGCAAATCAATAACAACATATTTAAATAGTCTGGAGTCATATAATAATTACTACTTATTGTTTAATACATAATAACAATACCAAAATAATGATTTATGAGGCTCAAATGTAAAGCATGTTATGTCGTTTAAGATCTAAACAATATTGGTATTAGCTCATTGAATTAGAAAAAATTTGAATATAATTATGAATGTGCCAGTAGTACGTCGTTCTATCGAATTAATCAAACGTAAAACAATCTCACCATGAGATGGTTTCACGCAAATGTTGCTTTATTTTTTATTTTATTTTTTTAAATTAAACATATTAATAACAAAAAATGTATTTGATTAGTGAAAGTAAAAAAAAAATATTTTATTTTATTTAAAATTATAGATAATTTTTGATATTTTCGATATATCCTTAATATTTTATCGATATTTCCTCGATATCTGAAAAAATTTGAACTGTGGCGAATCAATATCGATATTTTTACAGGCAGAAAAAATTAGGGCACTGGTAGAATACACGAGTTATGGGATCGATTGATCGGTTGAGTGCTCTACCAAATTCTTTACTTGTTCATATTCTCTTTTTAGTGAGCTTCGATCCCAATGTCAATGTAAGGAATGCTGCAAGGATGAGCGTGTTGTCGAAGAGATGGAGATATCTTTTGTGTGAATTGAAAAGCCTTCGATTCATTCACTTTGGTGCTGATAATATGTTGAAATTAGTAAGTTTGTAGCTAAGGTTCACATGATTCTTCATTCTCGCACTATTAAATTATTGGAGGAATTTAATGTCCGTTTCATCTTTTACCATCAGACTTAGGCATCCCATGTGGATATCTGGGTTGAGCTTGCCTTAAAATCGAACTCCAAAATAGTTCTTTTATCGTTTCCGCCACATAACTCATTTCAATATTCGTCCCTCGAGTTGTTGTATTCGATATGTTCTGACGGAGTTGGGATTATGTTTTTGCACAGTTGCCCCTGGGATACGAGTGGATTGAAAATCTCTCACTAAGTTACGGTTGGAGTGTGTAGAGTTGCATCAGCATGTGGTTGAAAATATATTATTGGGATGTCCTGTATTATGTAGTTTGGAACTAAGGGGATTTTGGGGCTTCAATAGTTTGAAGATGGACTCTCCGCATCTTCGTAAACATAGTGTGATTGAAGTAGAGGAGAACACATTGGTGGAAATGTTAGAAATCTCAACACCTTATTTAAGCATTTTAGAAATTATGATTCCATCTGATGGAAGAAAGGTCCAGCTCAAAAATATCTCAGCTGTGGTTGAAGTTGAAGTAGATCTCTGATGTGAGCGATAATTCACGTGTTTTGAGCTTCGATTCATGTGGAAGTGTAGTACGATTTGGTCTATTATTGAGGCAAGTCGTGATGTTTACGAAAAAATCACGAATCAGATACTACTGAGGCTAGTTGAGCATATTTATACAGGAAAATAGGTCAGAACTGCTCAGAATCGGAAAACACAGATTTTGGGATGCCGCTCGACCAGGGGAGGAGCCGCTCGACCAGGGGAGGAGCCGCTCGAGCGGAGGTTCATGAAGAGTTCCAGACAGCAGAGAGCCCGCTCGACTTGGCCAGTTTGGTCGAGCGGATCCACGTGGCGCTATTTTTGGTAATTCTGATATTTCTGTGAGTGATTTGACTGTTTCCCACGAAAAAACCCATCCAAGGTCCATAAGAAAAGTCCACAAGTATAAAAAGGGATACAGATCACATCAAAAAGGGAGTTAGATTCCACATCCATCCTACACCACATCCAAACCCTAACTCCACCCTACGGAGCTGCAGAGAGATTCGTCAAGTAAGAACCAAGTGAAGATTCAAGATGGAGCGAGAAGCGACGGCGCCCATATCTAGGGTTTATTTCGCAACTTACTCTTTCTTGTAATTTTTCAAGACTATGGGTAAGATCTATCCAAACACCATGAACGTTCTTCCAAACGTCATGGGCTAGAACTCTTTTGGTAGTTCTAGGGTTATGAAGGTTTTTATCTAGTTAGTCTTAGTAAATTAGTTCATAATTAAATTAATAATAATCTATCCCGTGGTTCGATAATATAACTTGGTCGCTTATCAAAGCTACAATCACATTCTTCATACTTTGGGATTAATTGTGTGTTAAGAAAACGCTCATCAATTTCATTTCTGATTTTTATTATACTGAACAGACTCCTGCACATGTGAGCAATACTGTGAAGGAACTATTTAAGGATATTCACCATATCAAGAAGCTTCATATAAAGACTCATTTCTTTCAGGTGCGTGTATTCATGATAATTTTCTTCACTACTATTCTTGTGTTATCTGTGGTAATGATGTATTGATATGTTTTCTTACATACGAGAAGAAAATTTTGATTTGGTGCCCTTTTCCTGATATTTTCTCGATATCAGAAAAGAAATATCTTTTTCCTCAATATCGATATCGGTATACTAAAAAATGAATATATTGTAGATATATTGTGGAAATTTCGCTATATTTTCATCCTTGCCTAGACAATCATAACTATTAGATTAAATTTTAATCTAATTTTTATCATTAAATAAAATAAAATATTTTTAAAATTTTTTGAAAATACAATAACCCATCACACAATCTACTACTTCCTTCGTCCATTTTCAAGGGTTCAATTTTACCATTTACGGTGTCCGTATCCAAGGGTCTCGTTTCCATTTATGTATAATGAGAGACCCACTAATAATACTCCTACTAACCCTAAATGTATTTGTAAATTATCCATTGGCCCCTCCTCATATTAAAAAGGTGGAGGGGTAAAAAGGTAAAACTTACACATTACCTACCCACTACACATTAAATAATAATATTTTTTAATCTCCGTGCCCAAAATAAATGATACCCTTAAAAGCGGATGGAGGGAGTATTAATCACAGACGCATCAGATATTTTCCCAACTTACTTCACTATATCCGGAACTATTACTTGTTCTGCTTTAGCTTTTCTTTTTTTTTTTTTTCTTTTTTAATACGGTTTCAGGTAGGCCCATTGGGTGAAGATAAGGCCTCCTAGACGCTGAAAACGAAACCCGGTCGAAAAAACAAAAAATGAGCTTTTGGTGACGTAAATTGGGCCTAACACAAAGTTGTAAGTTGTATCCATATTTAGAATGAGATCTTTTTATTTTTATCTCATTTAGTTTTCAATAAAATAATTTACTGAACAATTATAATTTTTCATTAATAAAATATTACTCTCCCCGTCCCATTAAGCTTTTCATCGTTATTGTGGATACGGAGTTTAAGAAAATATACTTTTTTGACCAACTTTATTAACTTTTATAGATATTGTGGTATTTTTAAATAATAAAAAATTAATAATAAAGTAAGTTATGTTAGTTATGTGAGAGTGTCATTTTTGTAAATGTATAATCTAGTGAGAGATTATTTGTTTTGAAACTTTTACTATTTTTGAAGGGTGAAGAGTGTGGATAAATAAATGAGAAAAGTGTGAAAAGTTTAGTGGGATGGAGGGGTATCTTTTATTAAAACAAAGTCTTGTGTGAATCCGAATGCATAGATTTAGTTCCATATGTCCAAATCCTATTATATACCCTTTAGTATTGAATGTTGTATGCTTTAGTATACAAAATTTATACTCTTAATTTAATTTTATTTTTTTGGTAAAAATTTGTGTGAGATCGTCTTATAATAATATTTCAATAAAAAGTGATACTCAATTAATAGAATGTGATAATGGTATAATAAACTATTTTATAAAAAAATTGTAGTATAAACGAAAAGTGATAATATTTTTAATAAAAAGTAATAACAATATATGAAATAATAAAATAATCTCACCATGAGATGGTCTCACACAATTTTTTTTTAAAATCAAACACTAATACTCTTTGTAGTTGAACCGAACTTTTCAATTAAATAATAATACTTTAAAATGTACTTCATATCTTTTTAAATAAAATATTATACCCTTAAATCTAGTATGTATTTGAGTTGCACAATTGACCGACTCTTTATTAAAATTTCATAGTAAATCATACGGGTAGGCTACCCGATAAGGTATATGGTTCGACCTACTAAATGTCTAGGTTAGCTCAGTCTCTTTAACGAATGATTTCATAGTAAATCATAGGGGTAGGCTACCCGATAAGGTATATGGTTCAACCGACTAAATGTCTAGATTAGCTCAGCCTCTTTAACGAATGAGTCGACTTAGACTTTTTTTAAGCTATTAACATTAGAGGTAATCTTCAGGACTTGTAGGCCTAATAAACTGGCCTTATATAAGTACGAGGAAATAACTCTGTTGCCCTATTCTGTATTTTAAAATGCAAAAGAGCCTATTTTGATTTTAAAACTTAAAAACTGCTCACTTTCATACTTTAATGACCTTAATACCCTTATGTATTTTTTGAGTAATAATAATTTTAAGGGGGCAATTATACCTTAACGGGGCAATTCACAAGGGGGCAACAAAGACAATTGACCGATGGGCATAATTTAATGATCGGTTATGGTTGTCAATTTTACCCGTCGGGTCGGGTTACCCGCGGGTACCCGGGTGATTGGGTAAAGTAGGATAGGCAAAATCGGGTAGAGGATCGGATAATACCCGTACCCTAAAAAAATCTGTGGGTAAGGGTAGGGTACGGATTTTCCTTTTATACCCGCGCACCCAACCCGATTACCCGTTATATAATATATATTAATATTATATATATATATATATATTACTAAGGAGATCATAGTTTTTGATAAACCTTCAAGTTATTATATTAACTATGTTGATTTTTTGTTGTTGCACTTGGATTAAATATTATTCTCTATTATGAATTTTATGTTTATGGTTTATATTTTATTTTGATGTTTTTGTGTTGATTTTGAGGAAAAAAATTGATACGGGAAGGTGCGGGTCGGTGTGGGTAGGGTATATCAGGTTCAAGTTACTGCGGGTATCCGTATTATACCCATTTAAAATATTCGTTTATCATTTATTGTGGGTATCCGTATACCCAATGGATAAACCCGTATCCTACCCGATGCTTCAATTGAGGGTAACAGGGTAGGGTATGGATAGGGTAATTAGGTAGCGGGTAGTCTGTGAATTTGCTCAAACCGTACCCTACCCTACCCGTTTACATCCCTATGATCGGTCTTCTAATCGATCAATCATTTAATGATCGGTCTTCTAATCGATCAATTATTTAATGATCGGTCTTCTAATCGGTCAATCATTTAATGATTGATAGAATCAATGATTTTTTTTCCAAAATTAAGTATTTAATTTTAAATAAAAATAGTAGGTCAAAGGGTATAAATAGCAAATTACATGAAAGTGGGCAGATTTGCTTTTTAAAGAAGGAAGTGTGCTTTTTTGCATGTTGATCTTCCATATAAGGCATAAATTGTTGGCGTTCGATCGTTTAGTTAGCGTGAACCGTTAGGATTTCGTGTAAACTAGATCAGCGGAAGCAATAAATCAAAGTTTGCATTACCTTTCACCAGGGTATGTTGTTGAAGAACAGCTGCATAGAACAACCTCTTGATCTTCTACTGTATTCCCAAGTCCAATCATAACGTCGTGTGGGCGACGATCTTCAGGATCTTCTCAATCTGCTTTTCTCATGTTTCTCACGTCAAAAGAGGCGCAGAGTGTAGGGTTCCAGGAAGTTGAGATGACTTATATATGGGCTACAACAAGGACCAGGAGGAGAAATTAGAGTTGGGCATCCATTGAACTTAATTATCCAAGTTTAGCCAAAAGCTTATACTTAAGTCCAATAATAATAATATATACCACTAAAATATTATTACTGCATTACCGTTCTAATCCCATAATTACGTTATGAGCTCCCTTCTTATTATGAGCCCGACAGTCTCCCCATGTTTAAGATATACAATACCCATTAATTAATTAAGTTACTGACAACTCAAATTAATTAATATCTCATCCGAGAGTAGTAACACTCAACCTTATTATCATGCCGGAATTAATCCATTTGCAAGATTTACATGATAATTCTTATGAGCTCCTCAAGGGGACATCATCAACCACAATAGGACACGGATTCCTTCTACAATCAACAGCACACCACAGAGACAGCACTACTTCCCAACTTACCGAGTTTGTTGATTTAATTACATGTAAATCTCACCCATTGATGAATCAAAGAAATACGTATTGCCTTACGTGTCGAGGTTATTGTATAGGGATTAAGAGCACGAACATCTATAATAATTGAGATCAAGTTCTCCTATATAGACAGTACAAGTCGAACGATCTCAAGCGATCCTACTCAATACACACAAGGTGCATTAATGTGATTCCATAGTCAAAACAAATTGATACCAAATTACACTACAACCATCCCAATAGATAGTCCCCATCTATCTAGGTTGTGAGCATCTATTTATACTTTATAAGGAAATCGATAATATGATCTTACAAGTGTTGTCGCACAACATATTATTTACAGTATAAAGTAAATGGACTTTTGCACAAACATATAAATAAATTATAATATGCAAAACGTTTGCTCATATGATTCTCATTTCAAAAAAATTATTAAATTATTATTTCATACAAAAGCCAGACTTTTAGTATACAATCTAACATAAATGTCTAGTCCCCTATAAGTATTATACTCTGTTCGTTCCATCAAGGTAGTTACATTTTTTTTGCATGAAAATTAAGGGGTATATTATTTTAATTGATAGTGGTTTGATGATATAATATTTTAATGTGTAGTGGATAGGTGTATTAGTAGTATGTGGGGTGTGTGTGAGCTCCATGTGAATGTATTAATTATTTTGTGTGGATCACATATACTTGAAAAAGAAATATGACAACTTATGTGGGACAACCTAAAAAGAAAAGTGTCACAGCTTCTGTGGGATGGAAGGAGTATATAGTATTATTTTTTAAATGTTTGAATATAAATACAAAATTATGTATTAATTATTTGTGTGGATCACATATGCTTGAAAAGGAAATATGACAACTTGTGTGGGACAACCTAAAAAGAAAAGTGTCGCAGCAGCTTCTGTGGGATGGAAGGAGTATATAGTATTATTTTTTAAATGTTTGAATATGAATACAAAATTATCATGCCTACATTTATGTGAATATACTTTATGTTTGTAAATGTTAATACGAATTGATATGAACATTTATGTTTTCATTACTTGTTTTACGAATAATTTGACAATTTTATTATTTATAAATTTGAGTAGTATTCGTTTTTATTGTATGATACATTTATATAAAGGAAAAAGCTCCCGGGACATGCCGTTGATTGGTGTGAAATTCACCTAAAATTTTGGGTTTTATTGCATTAATTTATTTGAATTTAATTCAATAATTAAACATGATTTTAATGAAAATACTATTAATTGCTTGATTATTTGGAGAGAGGTATTTTTTGCAGAAAATGGGTGTTTTGAGCTTGAAAGAGCGATGGAAGAAACGGGAATTAAATTGGGATGAAGACGAAAAAAAAATGGTGGCAGTTTAAAAGACAATATATTTTAAAGGGAGATACAACAACAGCTGAAAGCATTGTCTATCATGGATCAGAAGTGTTGTCGTAGGTACGAAACAGAGCAAATATGGGAAGCTGCTGTAAGAGAAGGTTGAGTTTTTGAGCCAGAAGGGCACGAATCCTCTACTTCGCGCTCACATAGCCTCTCATTTAATTAAAAATTAAATTCGCAGAGAGCAGAAATCGAAGGAAGATACAACAACAGCTAAAAGCATTATCTATCATGGATTAGAAGTGTTGTCGTAGGTACGAAACAGAGCAAATATGGGAAGCTACTGTAAGAGAAGGTTGAGTTTTTGAGCCAGAAGGGCACGAATCCTCTACTTCGCGCTCACATAGCCTCTCATTTAATTAAAAATTAAATTCGCAGAGAGCAGAAATCGAACCCGCGACCTCACACGTGCATGAGCGCGCCTTCGACCATCTGGACTACACACGTGCTTGTACCAAGATTGCTCCCAAAATATATTTGATCTTTTTGCTAGCGCTGGAATTAAATGAAGAAAAAAGGTGTGGTTGGGTGGATTTGAACCCAAACCCACCATCTTCCAGCCGGTTCTTATGGGGAGCGCTCAACCGCCCAGCCAAACCAGCTCTTTGAACCGATTCATGCCCGATTTAATGTTAAACTTTTTTGCTGGAACCGAATCTTCACTCCAAAAATTACTAAAAATTCCATTAATTTCATCCTTGTCCCACATTGGAAACCATCACAAGATTCCACCCTCCTCACCACTATAAATACCTCTGATTTTGAAACCTCACCTATTCTTTCACCCATTCTCATTCCATTCAAATTCATTTAAATATTTGAGAGAGCTTTTTAATTAAAAGATCTCCATATTTGAGATCTCTCCCCCCTTCGGAGTGAGGGATCCGTAGTTTTAATGTTTTTCTAGATTAGGATTTTATTATTTTCTAAGAAGGTGGAGACACCAAGGAGTGGATAATCTTCATGAATGTAAAATTTCATTATGGTGTAATCTAATTCTACTTATTACATTTCTATTTTCTATGTTTTGGTGGTTGATTGAATGCATGATTATTGATTAAATTATGAAAATATCTTGATTGTATTTCCGGCTTTGATTAGGTTTCATTTATGAAATTCACATGTCTTGTAGTAATATGGGATTTATGTCTTTGGTATTAGTGCATTGTGATTAAGTTGTGTATTGTGTATCGGCATGTCTTGTTGTTGATTTACCCTTAGTTGTTTTGCATGATTATCATATGTGAGTTTTTTTCATTTATTACATGTGGGTTTAATATAAGGGGAGTCTAGCCAAGGAGTCCTTATATTTAGAACAACGTAAATGAACACTAGTAAAATCACTTATGCCCGAGGATTAAACTAGTAAAGTGAACCCCATCCATACGAACATAGTACCTTGAAGGGAATTGTGAGTAGGATCGATCTTGGAAGTTTTTTAGGAGTTGTGAAAACAATCTACATCCTGTTCACTGTGGCCGTTGGGGATAGGTGGAAATCGTGATCGCACTTACCATGATTTGCTTAAAAATTGAAAACAATTAAAGATGTTGGATGTTTAAATATATGAGTGCATCATGATAACTACCATGTCATTGAAAATCCAAAAATATTGTAATTAGATTTATTTTTTCATGCATTTTATTGCCTTTTATTTTTAAACCTCCCTTTCGATCGTCCCTAACTAATCACGATACTATAGCTAAAGGCCATGAATCCTAAATTTCATTGGGTTCGATATTTTATTGTTTGATCGCCCGGACTATAACGACCAATCAAATAACGCCGTTGTCGAGAAATTTAGTTGTATTTGTGACTTTGGGTTCGTTGAGTGGTTAGGATAGGGATATTTTTTTGCTTTGATTTATTTTTTTATTTTATGGTTGTATTTGTAGGGACTAAAGCGTGGAGCCATGGTATTGGCCTTGAAGAGCAAAGGAGTGGTGTAAATTGAGGTAACAACATCTTCTCAACTTAAATTTGACTTTGTCTAATTTAAGTTTGGGGGGTATGTCGTCTTTATTACTTGACTTTTCTACGGTTTGAATCATAAAATTGCATCCATGAACTCCTACTTGAGCATATTGCACCGGCACATGTATAAGTCCTTACTCTTTTCTTTGGCACATATTTTCTCCCTTTTTTTAATTTTTTTGTGCTTTTCTTGCTTTTTCTTGTTTTCAATAAGGTGAAAATCTTTCTTGGCTCTCATGTGCTTCATTGTGAGAATTTTTGAGACTATGATTTTTGGTTGAAACTTGTGACTTGATGGATATTTTTTGTGTACTTGTTGAGTTATGGTTTGTGCTTGTTTCGTGTTGCCTTTCACTACTATAAGCCCGTGAGCTTTTGACCCTTAAAATCATTAAATCAAATAGTTTTTCCTTTCTTGTGTGTGCATCATTCTTTTGTGTGCATTCTAGAACTTGTCATTGTGTCTTCTTGAAGCTATGTATATATGTGAAGATTATTGAAAATGATTTAAGGTCATCTTTGTTTTTACAAGTCACTTAATCAAATCGATCCTACCAAATGAAATCATATCGTAGTTTGCCCCTTTGAGCTTATTATCCTTATTTCTTTGGCAACCTACAAATTTATACATTTTATCCATATTTTATATCCTAATCACCTTTGTTGATTAGTAGAGGATTAATGGGACGAAGTGGTTGAATTGAGCTTACAAGAGAGTTTGGAAAGAGAAAAATGGTGAAAGTGAAAGAAAAGAGGGAGAAAAGATGAAAAAAAAAGGAGGTTATGTGAAAAGAAAAATTAAGTGAAGCTTGTATAAAAGAAGCATAAAGGAGCTCTACTAGAAAAATGGAAAGAGAGCCCTTGGGAAAAAGAGAAAAAAAACTCAATAGTGGAAAAAGAGAAGAAAAAGGTTCTTTAGTTTGTTGGATAGCTAAATTTTATTTTTGATTAAGGATGAAAAAAGAGAAAAAGTGGGAATGAGAGTTGAGACTACCAACCAACTTGAATTATTCACTAATTTGAGAAAAGAGAGAGTGAGAGTTGATAATGACTGTCAACTTAAATTCTCTACTAATCATGAGCTTACTTTTCCTAAATATTTTTCCTACCCAATACTAAAGAGCCTACATTACAACCCCATATAAAGACCTTATTGATTCAATAATTAACTCACATACAAGTGGTGGAGGGCGTAGACTTTTGGCAAGCATATGGCAATGACATGCATGAGATTTGATTTATGAGAGTAAATACTTCTCCCATACACCTCTTGAGTGTGAGAGTGAAAGAAAAATCTAGAGAGGGGTAGTGAAGGTCTCACATGCTTGCATATTTCCTAAATTTAACTTGTATGCATTTGAATTGATGTCTTGTAACTTGTTTTGATTGAATTGAAATGGTTTTGAAATGACTTGATATCTTAATTTAATTCTAGGTGAATTCCCCTCCTCGTTCTTTCTTTTCTTTCGTTGCTCGGGGACGAGCAACACTTTAAGTTTGGGGGGTTTGATCGGTGTGAAATTCACCTAGAATTTTGGGCTTAATTGCATGAATTTATTTGAATTTAATTCAATAATTAAGCATGATTTTAATGAAAATACTATTAATTGCTTGATTATTTGGAGAGAAGTATTTTTTGTAGAAAAATGGGTATTTTGAGCTTGAAAGAGCGATGGAAGAAACAGGAATTAAATTGGGACGAAGACGAAAAAAAATGGTGGTAGTTCAAAAGGCAACATATTTTAAAGGGAGATACGACAACAACTGAAAGTGTTGTCTATCATGGATCAGAAGTGTTGTCGTAGGTACGAAACAGAGCAAATATGGGAAGCTACTGTAAGACTTCGCGCTCACATAGCCTCTCATTTAATTAAAAATTAAATTCGCAGAAGGGAAGAATCGAACCCGCGACCTCACACGTGCATGAGTGCGCCTCCGACCATCTGGACTACACATGTGATTGTACTAATATTGCTCCCAAAATATATTTGATCTTTTTGCTTGCGCTGAAATTAAATGAAGAAACAAGGTGTGGTTGGGTGGATTTGAACCCAAACCCACCACCTTCTAGCCGGTTCTTATGGGGAGCGCTCAACCGCTTTGCCAAACCAGCTCTTTGAACTGGTTCATGCCCGATTTAATATTAAACCTTCTTGCTGGAACCGAATCTTCACTCCAAAAATCACTAAAAATTCCATTATTTCCATCCTTGTCCCACATTGGAAACCATCACAAGATTTCACCCTCCTCACCACTATAAATACCTCTCATTTTGGAAGCCTCACATATTCTTTCACCCATTCTCATTCTATTTAAATTCATTTAAATATTTGAGAGAGCTTTTTAATTAAAAAATCTCAATAGTTGAGATCCCTCCCCCCTTCGGGGTGAGGGATCCGTAGTTTTAATATTTTTCTAGATTAGGATTTTATTGTTTTCCAAGAAGGTGGAGACATCAAGTAGTAGATAATCTTCATGAATGTAAAACTTCATTAAGGTGTAATCTAATCCTACTTATTATCTTTCTATTTTCTATATTTTGGTGGTTGATTAAAGGCATGATTATTGATTAAATTATGAAAATGTCTTGATTGTATTTCCGGCTTTGATTAAGTTTCATTTATGAAATTCACATGCCTTGTAGTAATATGGGATTTATGTCTTTGGTATTAGTGCATTGTGATTAAATTGTGTATTGTGTATCGGCATGTCTTGTCGTTGCTTTACCCTTAGTTGTTTTGTATGATTATCATATGTGAGTTTTTTCATTTATTACATGTGGGTTTAATATAAGGGGAACCTAGCCAAGGAGTCCTTATGTTTAGAACAACGTAAATGAACACTAGTGAAATCACTTATGCCCGAGGATTAAACTAGTGAAGGGAACCCCATCCATACGAACATAGTACCTTGAAGGGAATTATAAATAGGATCGATCTTAGGAGCTTTTTAGGGGTTTTGAAAATAATCTACATCCTATTCACCATGACCATTGGGGATAGGGGGAAATCGTGATCGCTCTTACCATGATTTGCTTAAAAATAAAAAAATAATTAAAGATGTTGGATGTTTGATTATATGAGTGTATCATGATAACTACCATGTCATTGAAAATCCAAAATTATTGTAATTAGATTTATTTTTTCATGCATTTTATTGTCTTTTATTTTTAAACCTCTCTTTCGATCGTCCCTAATTAATCACGATACTATGCCTAAAGGCCATGAATTCTAAATTCCCTTGGGTTCGATATTTTGTTGCTTGGTCGCCCGGACTATAACGACCAATCAGCCGTGTCCCCATGTGAATACAATCCTCCCCCTCTATATTCTACTCCATTTAAACTTATATATTGATAGGGAGTTTAAATTATAATAAAGGAGTACGGAAATTGCAAAGAGACACGGTGTCCTCGGAGACACAAGAGCCTCACTCTTATATAAATTAATATAATTTTATTTAATATAAAAATTTTTAAGTTTAAAATAAACAAGGATAAAAAGGCCGTTAATAGGCTTGCACACCAATCTTTGTTAAACTTAGGCTCATAAAAAATTCTCTTATAGATATAAGGTCACGCTTAAATCTAAAGATTATATAGCATGTCCAAGTCAGGCCACACAACTAATGATCCAGCCTAATTCAGTCGCCTACAAATTCATCATCCCATTTCCAAACTCTTTCGATGTATTATTTGCGTACAAATGAAACATAAATAATCTTCTAGAAAGGCTCAAACTGATCATATGCTTTAGAGTCAATCGGATTACCCGTTGTATAACTAATTACACGGATGACATCTTGTATTAATGATAAGAATCAAATCATATTATCATAGTACGGAAATAGTCTTTGAATAAGGGGTTTTCTAATGGGATCACTTATTATCTTCTATGTTTCATCTTCTATTCTTAATTTTAGATTATTGTCATGTTCGTAATCATGCTCAAATTTTCTTCACATATGGAAGGGTTTAATAATCATTAATTATGATATACTCCCTTGGTCCCTCCGTCCCACTTCATGTTTACTGTTTCACGTTATTTAACAAAAGTTGTACATTTTGACCAACTTTATTGACTTGTAAGGGCATTGTAATATTTTTAGGTAATAAAAAAAGTATAAAGTAATGTTATGCATGTGAAAAATGAATAGCAAATTTGAAATTAAAGTAACTTTTGAGATTGTTGGATAAAATGATTTTTTCCTTTTTTTAGAGTGTGAAGGATATTGTGGGACAAACAAATGAAGAAAGTGTGAAAGGTTTTGTGGAATGGAGGAAGTAATATATTTTAATAAAAAATAAATTACTCCCTGTAGGCAATTAAATTTTATTGCCTAAATAAATAAAAATGCAAAGGAAAATATATTAAATATTGGTTAAATATTTATTTATTATGGAATTTAAATAAATTAATTCCTAAGATATATAAATAAATAATTGATAATTGGTATAATTATTTGAGCCCAAATTCAAGTCAAATGGGCTTAGTTCAAGTCAAGTGGGCTCAATTCAAGTCAAGTGGGCTCGATTCAAATCAAGAGGGCCTGACCCAAATCAGTAAACCCAAGAAATAAATCATGTGAGCCTAGGCCCAAATCAATAAGCCCAGGAAATAAATCATGCGGGCCTGATTCAAGTCAAACAAGCCCAGCAAATCAAATCCAGCAGGTCTAATTAAATTAAATAGGCCCGTATCCAGTCCAGCAGGCTTAATTAAAGGAGAAAAGCCCAACATATCTTTTGAAGGAGAAAATATCTCTCAAGTGGTTATTTTTTCTACCTATAAATAAGGACCTTCAGTCCTCATTTCAAACATTCTGAAAATCCTGAAAGCCTGGAAAGCTCTGAAGGAACTTGGAATCTCTGCGAAGATCAAAGTCATTCTTCGAAGATCAATCTAGAAACATCATTCAATCTGAGACAAAGGCTCGACGCCCCTCAGATTCATCGTTTCTTCAAGTCAAGTTCATCCAGCAATATTCGTGAGGTCAACGGTGTTCTACCAAATTGAACGGCGTTCTTCACGGTAAATCTTCAAGTCAACGATTGATCTAAACAAAGGCTCGACGCCTCTGGATAAACGTTTTAAAGCTTCAAGTCAACCCCGAGCTCGGACAAGCTTCATCCGAAGATTCGGCTCCGAAAGTTGAAAAAGTCAAGAAGTCAACTCAAGAGAGGAATCAGAGGATAGTTAGAGACTGTCTACTTAAATTCTCAAGCTCAATCCATATCGGATTATCATTGTAATCTCTTTTGTATTTATTTTATTATAAATATAATATTTGTTGTTACAAATTTTGACACGCCCAGTGGGACAGTTTTTACCTCTCATCTCCTATTCGAGCAAAGTAAGATGGTTCCGCTAAGAGTCAAAGTCAACAGATCAGCTTCTGTCTTCAAGTCTTCAGAATTACAAGTTGAAGACACTAATGTGACAACTAGAAGTATGTCAAGGAAAGCGCGGTCTGGAGCCTCTTCGGAGACAAATTCTTCAGTTGGAGTTACCTCTGGAGTAATACCTTATGATGCTAAAGACGAGGAGGACAACCTTGTTGGCTCAACTCATCTATCTGAAGAAAGTCCATCATCAGATTCATCTATAGCCTCGACGATGGCAACAAATACTTCGTCTGTCGAAGAGTAGTTGGCAAGCTTAACTGAATCAGTTGCTGCACTTGCCAAACAGAACCAAGAACAAAGTACTTTGATTTTTAAACTGATGGAGAAAATGACTGGTGCTAAAACTAGCCATGCAAACGAAAAGCAAGATGAAGATGCTGAAAATAAAGTAAATAACTCCGCGAAACACCAGTTGACGGGGAAGAGGGTGATTGAAGAAGAATTGAACATTTCCCATGATGGAATGGTTCCTATCAGCCAACTAAAAAGTATTATACTCGGGACAATGAAGGACCAATTTGAAGAGAGCTCCAAACCTTCATTCATGTATGCTAAACCTTTTACTAGAAGGATTGATAACTTGAAGATGCCACCGAACTATCAACCCCTCAAGTTCCAATAGTTTGATGGAAAAGGTAATCCAAGGCAACATATAGCATATTTCATTGAAACATGCAATGATGCTGGAACTGACGGAGATCATATGGTGAGACAATTTGTTCGTTCTCTAAAGGGAAATGCTTTTGAATGGTACACCGACCTGGAGGCTGATTCTATAGACAGTTGGGATCAGATGGAATATCAATTCCTTAATCGCTTCTATAGAACTAGGAGAACGGTTAGCATGATAGAGTTGACTAACACTCGTCAGTTAAAAGAAGAACCAGTAATTGAGTACATTAATCGATGGAGAAATTTGAGCCTAAATTGTAAAGATCGATTGTCTGAAGTTTCTGGCATTGAGATGTGCATAGCAGGAATGCAATGGAGCCTTCGTTACATACTTCAAGGGATTAAGCCTAAAACCTTTGAGGATTTAGCCACAAGAGCTCATGACATGGAGCTAAGCATGGGGGTAAGTGGAGTGGTTGAACCACCGATTCCCGGATCCTACAAGTATAAAGAAAAGCAAGAGGCCAGAAAAGGGGGCAAACCCTACAACAAATCTTCTGAAAAGGAGTCTATGGCGAAAAATGCACCAACTGTCAAGTTTCGAAGGAATGAGAGCGAAAAGGAAGATAAAGTGAGGAGTGATCCCCAAGAAAGGGGGCAAAGAAGATTGACCTTGAAAGAGATGCAAGAAAGGAAGTACCCATTCCTTGATTCAGATGTCCCAGGCATATTTGATGATCTGTTCAAAGATAAACTTATCGAGCTTCCTGAAATGAAGCGACCAGAAGAGGCGGGACAAACTGACAATCCAAAATATTCCAAGTATCATAGACTGGTGGGTCATTCTATTAAAGATTGCTTTGTCTTTAAAGACAAAGTTATGCGATTGGTTGAGCAAGGGAAGATCTTTCTAGATGAAGATGCAACTGCAAACTCTATTTCTGCAGACGGTGATTCTTCATGTCATATGGCAAGCGAAGCTCAGCTACTTAAGGGTGAATCTGGGAATGAAAGTGAGACCCATGTTATAAAAATAACCTTCACAGAGGAAGACTTACTGCTCGGTTCACAATCTCATAACCGACCTTTATTCGTAACTGGTTATACTCAAGAGCAAAGGGTTAATCGAATATTGATTGATGGAGGTTCAGCTGTCAATATCTTGCCCCTATCCACGCTTAAGAAGTTAGGAATTCCTACCAACGAACTCGACAGTAGTCGATTGACGATTCATGGGTTCAATCAAGAAGGCCAGAGAACACTTGGTACAACGGTCTTGGACTTAATGATAGATGAGATGGTCTCAACAGTTCTGTTTCATGTCATTGATGCTAAAACATCATATAACATGCTCTTGGGACGCCCATGGTTGCACGAAAATGGGGTGATTCCTTCTACGCTACATCAATGCTTCAAATACTGCGATGGATGCAACATAAAAAAGGTGCTTGGCGATGAAAGGTCATTCACAGAAGCTGAGTCATATTTTGCAGATGCTAGATATTTTCTGAAGAGTAGCAAGGCTGTCAAGCCCGAAGGAAGTTCATCGCAAGAGAAAGGTGATGATAACAAGAAAGAGAGAATGCAAATGATGTTTCATCCACAAAGTCTATTGAAGGTAAACAGTTGATCAAGACTGTAGAAGGGTTGACACTACCTCTGACTGAGGTTGACATTAAGAAGCCCTTTCCTCCTCCACTCAAAGGGTTCACTCGCCCAATTCAAGGAGCTAAAACTGAGCATGGAAATGTATTCGAGGCGGCAGTTTCCAAATCATATAGCCCACAAGCTTACAAACTTCTTGTGAATGCTGGTTATAACCCTCAAGAAAAAGCTATGATGAATGAACAGTCTCATAAGACTCCTAGTGAATTTAATACCACTCAAGAGACATTGAAGAGTAATGGTCGCACTTCCAAGTGTATTAGGACAGGGTTGGGATATGTTCCACAGAAACCTGTTCGCATTGCGATCAAAAGGGCAAACACGAACTACATCACTGAAGATGAAATTCTTTCTGAAGAAGAAGAGTCTCATGAAGAGGATAGAAAGACAAAAAGAATCTCAGTATTCAAAAGACTCAAACCAGTTGGAGCTAAAAGGACTTCCAAGTTCCCAAGGTTCCCAAAGATACGTAGTCGGATCCCATCTCGCATGAAAAGACGATATTTCCTGACTATATCATGTGACACAGTGCTGAAAGCTAAGAAGCAAACAATAATCTTCACCCAAAGTGAAGAAGATGATCGGGAAAGTGTAGGCTCATCAGATATTGTTCATTCCATTATCATGCAAACAAATCTACACAATGCAGAAAGAGATCTACGAGGCAAGATTGTCGAAATGAGGAGAGATGGTTATGTAGTGGAAAGCATTGTTAAAGTGGGAGAAAATGAACAAGTTATGTCTAATCCACATTCTCAAAGGCAAGAATTTCTGGAGGACGTTGCTGCAGTAAATCATGTCACTATATAAGAAGAAACCTCAATTGAAGAGGAAGATGCCGATGATGCTCCCCCAGAATTTGAGGAGGGTATTAAATCTACTGTTGATCAATTGAAGGAGATTAATTTAGGTGATGCTAATGATCCACGTCCAACCTATATAAGTGCTATGTTGACATCTGAGGAAGAAAAAGCTTACATTGAGCTTCTTCAAGAGTTTAGAGACGTGTTTGCATGGTCATTCAAGGAGATGCCCAGATTAGATCCAAAAGTGGCAGTTCATCATCTAGCAGTAAAGAAAGGAGTCAAGCCAGTTAAGCAGATGTAGCGTCGATTTCGACCAGAGCTGGTTCCATTGATTGAAGCTAAGGTTAATAAGCTCCTTGAAACGGGAAAGATACGAGAAGTCAAGTATCCCACTTGGCTCTCTAACATTGTGCCAGTAAGGAAGACAAATGGGCAGCTTAGAGTGTGTGTTGACTTCCGTGACTTGAACTTGGCATGCCCAAAAGATGATTTTCCACTACCAATCACAGAACTTATGATTGATGCAACGACCGGGCATGAAGTGCTTTCATTTATGGATGGATCATCTGGTTACAATCAAATTAGCCTAGCTCCGGAAGATCAAGAGAAAATAGCCTTCCGCACTCCTAAAGGAATATACTGCTATAATGTTATGCCGTTTGGCTTGAGGAATGCTGGCGCTACGTATCAACGAGCTATGCAAAAGATATTCGACGACATGCTTCATAAGAATGTCAAATGTTATGTGGATGACATTGTAGTGAAATCAAAGAAGAAAAAGGATCATCTTAAGGATCTAAGGCAAATATTTGAGCATCTCAGGAAATTTCAACTCAAGATGAACCCGCTTAAGTGCGCATTCGGAGTTTCTTCTGGTAAGTTCCTTGGATTCATTGTCCGACATCGTGGCATTGAGATTGACAAAGCAAAGATTGATGCAATAATGAAGATGCAGGTGCCCCAAAACATACATGAGCTCAAGAGTTTGCAAGGTAAGCTGGCGTACTTAAGAAGATTCATAGCAAATTTGTCCGGTCGATGCCAACCATTTAGCCATCTTATGAAAAAAGGCAGCCCATTTGAATGGGATGAAGCTTGCACTAATGCATTTAACAGCATTAAAGCATATTTGATGAAGCCGCCAGTGTTGGTTGCTCCAATAGTCGGACGTCCATTAATTCTCTACATATCTGCTCAAGAAAAATCAGTTGGAGCCTTGCTTGCACAAAATAATGATGAAGGAAAGGAGTGTGCATTGTACTATTTGAGTAGAACGATGACTCCAAATGAGTTGAAGTACTCACCAATTGAGAAGCTCTGTCTTGCTCTCATATTTGCGATTCAGAAGTTAAGGCATTACTTTCAAGCTCATACTGTTTACTTGGTCTCGAAGGCCAACCCATTAAAGTTTGTAATGTCAAAGCCAGTGCTCTCTGATAGGCTCGCAAGGTGGTATCTCCAATTGCAGCAATTTGAAATTATCTACGTCCCTCAAAAAGTGGTGAAAGGGCAAGTGCTGGCAGATTTCTTGGCTGATCATCCCATGCCTGCCGAATGGGAATTGTCTGATAATTTTCCCGATGAAGATATATTGGCTATTGAAATCACTCCTCCTTGGAAGATGTATTTCGATGGAGCTGCTCACAGGGAAGGAACCGGCGCAGGAGTAGTATTTGTAACCTCAGATGGAGGAGTTCTGCCATATTCATTCAGTCTAACTGAAAATTGCTCTAATAATGTAGCTGAATACCAAGCTCTTATACTTGGTTTGGAGATGGCAGTGGATGTAAAGCAGCGACACCTTAAGGTATATGGAGATTCGTTGTTGATAATCAACCAGCTGCTTGGCTTATATGAGGTTAGGAAAGCTGAACTACTTCCGTATTATAATTATGCTCAGAGGCTTATGAATTAGCTTGGAGACGTAGAGATTGAACATTTACCAAGGAGCAAGAACAAGCAAGCCGATGCTTTGGCAAAGCTAGCATCAACCATAGCAATGCCTGAAGCACTTTTTCAAGTGCCGATCTGTAAAAGTTGGGTGGTACCTCCCTTCTTCGAAGATGAAGATGGTGAAGATGTTGAGTATTGCGCCATAGAGGTTTTTGATATTAAAAAAGAAGACTGGCGTCAACCGTTCGTGGATTACTTGAAGAATGATAAACTTTCTAATGATCCACACCTAAAGGTTGATGTCCGACTTAGAGCACAACGATTCTTCTACTACAAAGATTCACTCTATAGAAGATCGTTTGATGGTATTCTCTTAAGATGCTTAGGTGATGAAGAAGCTCTTCAAGCTATGGAGGAAGCTCATTCTGGAATATGTGGCGCCCATCAGTCTGGACCCAAGTTACATTTCAGAATCAAGAGGATGGGATATTACTGGCCTTCTATGGTGAAGGATTGCATAGATTATGCACAAAAATGTCAGCCATGCCAGTTTCATGCAAATCTCATTCATCAGCCTCCCGAGCCGTTACATCCAATAGTTTCTTCGTGGCCATTTGATGCATGGGGCTTAGATGTGGTGGGGCCATTAACGAAGTCTTCCGGAGGTCATCTTTATATTCTGGCTGCCACTGATTATTTTTCCAAGTGGGCGGAAGTTATACCCTTGAGGGAAGTGAAGAAAGAAAATGTGGCTGATTTCATCGCATCAACATCATATATAGATATGGAGTGCCTCGATACATTATCACAGACAATGGGAGGCCATTCAGTAACTCTTTGATTGATAAGCTTTGTGAGAAGTTTGACTTCAAGCAAAGAAAATCTTCTATGTATAATGCAGCAGCTAATGGGCTTGCCGAGGCCTTCAACAAAACACTGTGTAATCTGTTGAAGAAGGTGGTCTCCAAGTCAAAGCGAGATTGGCATGAAAGAATTCATGAGGCTTTATGGGCATATCGAACTACTTATAGAACGCCTACTCAAGCTACTCCGTACTCTCTTGTATATGGGGTTGAAGCTGTGGTGCCTCTTGAAAAGTAAATACCATCTTTGAGAATATCCATACAAGAAGGTTTAACTGAAGAAGAGAACGCACGACTGCGTCTCGAAGAATTAGAGGCACTTGATGAGAAGAGGTTAGAAGCACAACAGAGACTTGAGTGTTATCAAGCTCGCCTCTCCAGAACGTTTAACAAGAAAGTAAAGATACGTTCTTTTCAAGTCGAAGACTTAGTCCTTGCTGTAAGAAGGCCTATTGTCATCACTCACCGAGTTGGAAATAAATTCTTGCCCAAGTGGGATGGCCCATATGTTGTGAAAGAAGTGTATACAAATGGCGCGTACAAGTTGATATCTGAAGATGGTGTAGGAATCGGTCCCATAAATAGTAAATTCCTGAAACGCTACTAAGCGTAATCAAATCCAAGGAACGCTCCGTGACGCACGAGCCTAAACTGCATGTTACTCCTGGTCCGCATGAGTATAAACTGTGTACGACGAACTCCTGATCCGCATGAGTATAAACTGTGCACGACACCCACCAAAGGTAATTATATGTGGTTAAAGTATTAATTCACCCCACTCAGATATTTTAAGTGGTTAAAGCATTAAATATCCTACTTTGTCTAAAGTGGTTAAAGAATAGTCACTCCTGGCCCGCATGAGTATAAACTGTGCATGGCACCCCCCCATCCAAATCAAATCATGTTCCTTTGAACTACGTAATGACTTGATCCTCTGCGAAGAGGTACGTAGGCAGCTTAGTACTTTGCTAAGTTCAGTCATGTCTTTGGTCTATTAAGTTTGTGAGGTAAGCAATAAATTGAGATATGAAAGCAGTGTAAGAAAGCATGAAAAAATAGAGTAAAGATGCCATGTAATGATAAATGAGAAGAAGTAGGGAAAGAAATGAACTTTATTGATGATGTCATTAAGCAATCAGAACAAAATTGGGGCATTGAAATGAGATACTCCAAATGAAGCTAGTGGAAAATGTCCATAGTAGATAGCTCCTCTCGAGCGGCTGTCAAAGCTTGTGTAACGCTCTTCAATTCATCAGCAATGGAGTCTTCTAAGATGGGTGTTTTCTTCAGTACACTAATGTTCCTTGCAGCAGTTTGAGCTCCAAGCTTTGCACTTTGAATGGATTGGCGAAGACGTTCAATTGTTTATGACACGGTTTTCTTCTACTTCAACAAAATTTTGATCTCTATTTCAACGTGCTTCAACCTAATTTTGGATTCTTGCAATTGCTTGGCCTCGGTAGCCTCTTGGTCTTTGTATTCATGAGCACGCTTCCTTGCGTCGGTTAAATGCTTTTCAACGTCTTTCTTGGTCATCCCATCAGCAAGTTTTATCTTCGCGGCGTCATATGCATCGGCCTTAGAAAGTAAGAAAGTGAATGATTGTTCGAGAGCAGATCCATCAATCCCTTGAGCACCTTTGAAGTTATCCACCATCTTAAGACCCTCATTCCTCATAGCAGATAGTGAGTTGACAGGAGTTCTTTTTAGCTTCTCTTGAAAGCGTTTCCACACTGCTAAATTAACTAATTTTCTAGCATCCGCAATCTCCTTATCAAAGATAAATTCTGTAGTGTCTGGAGCTTGGACCACAGCAATAGGCAGGGGAGATTCAGTTATGATAGGAGAAGTGTGATCCAAGAGGCTATCATCAATTAAGTCTTCAGGGGCCGCAACAGAAGCTGATTCTTCTTCTTCAAAGTCATCATAATCAGAGCCAAATACAGTACGCATGTACTATAAAAAAAAAGAGATGGTAAGAAAATAGGTACAGGTGTGGATGTATATAAATTACGATCAAAAGGGATTAAAACCTCAGCTTTAGTTGTCGGGATGAGCACCGGAGATTTGGATTTCCGAATCCGTTTAGGATTGTGGTCTGTTCTACTCTCATTTGAATGAGAGAGATCGCTCTTTCTTTTTCCTACTCCATTAGACCTCCCTACAATCACCTTTCGAAGGGGTGGGGCCTCTAGCAGTATAGCTTCCTCAGCCTTGGCGTTGTTTGAATTATTGATGATGTCGACTCCTTCTTCCATATTCTGGTTCAACATGTTATCCAAGAAGTAAGTGCCATGAATCTGAGATAGCCACTGTTCGTATTCTGATGAGCAGAAGTATTTAAATTCCGAAGGGGCACATGGAAAAGTTGTTGTAGATTGAGAATTACGCAATGTGCATTGCCTCCAATACTGAAGCCCTCGATCCAAGGTGGTTTCTCGAGTGTCTGTTTTCATTCTCCCCGGAGTATCTTGATAAAAGCTAAATTGACGGCTAAACCGATGTGGGTTGTAGGGTTCAATAAGAAAGCTTCTATTCTGCCGCAAAGTGAGATAATTGGTACGAATAGCAATGAAGTAGGCCCAATTACGCCAAGATGCCTTGTCATGGTCAGTATACCACATGGGGTCTGTTGTTGGGAGGACGTTGCAGGACAATGAGGTTTTGTTTCCATTTTGAATCTTCTTGCGAGCACCAATCGAACCAAAGAATTTTGCCCCATTCTCACCTGAATAGGTTACCATTGAAGGTACTTTTAATCCGTGGGGGCTCGGGTGATGAGTTTGGAAGTAATGAGCCAGCCAAGTGTAAATGAAGTGTACAGGGAGTGTTGACTTTACTTCAGAGGTCTGAGTTCATTAGAGATTCCATTCAAACCTCGGTAGATGCTTGTCAGAACTGGGACAACAAGGCAAACTGATTTTACCGCAGCCATCAAGCTTGCTACCTTGAAGGTACCAGGACGTATGATGTCTACTTCGTCGTTAGGAAGTACAAAGGAGCAAAGCCAGCAAGCTAAATGGGCAGCTAGGTATGTTTCCTCTTGTTCTTTGGCATCAACATGGAGCATTTTAAAAGGGGCCATCTCTATGGAAGTCCATTTCTTGCAGTCGTCAATAATGCCCTTGGGGTTATGCGTACTCTTAAGGCGTGTTTTCCTCTTACTTTTTGCACGTGGAGGGGGTTGCTTATGCTTTGTAGTTCTACGAGACCAAAAGCTCACCCATTGAGAAAGTGAAATAGAGTCAGTACCATCACGACTACGGAGTCTATGATAAGCATGAAATAAGTGTTGACAACTAGGTGGGATGCGTAATCCTGTGGCATCACGCTCATTCAAAAGTTCTGGCTGGTCAGGCACAACTTCTTCGTATAAGTGACCAGCTAGCGGCAATCCCACCCAGTTATACAAATCCCATAGAGAAATCGATATTTCTCCAAAGGAAGTAAGTAAGGTGTTAGTGGTAGGACACCACGCCTCGCAGAAAGCTTTGATGATCTCATGATTGCAGTCATAGGTGAATAGAGATGCAAAGATAGGGTCATAAAGCATTGTTTTCTCAAGAATAGAGCGATATCTGCTTAAGATGGCCTCGGTCCACTCCCAATACCCTGGGATGTAATGAAATTCCCCGAGAAAATTCACTGAGTCGCCCCACGCCGCATTACCTTCAATTATTTGACGTCCTAGTGTGGGCAAAGGGCCAGTTTTTAGCTTCTCCTTGGTGTGATTAGCCGATCTCAAAACTACGACTCCAGTTTCATCCAACTCCATGTCTCGGGTCCATGTCGTCAAGTTGAAGACGTTATCTTCTGGAGTTAGTTTCTCTATAGGTTGACCCATGAGAGGTCTTTCAATGGGAAGGCGAGTTACTATGTCTGATAGTGGACGCTGGATATCAAGGATCAGTAATTGGCGCTCCTTGGAATCTGTTGTATGACTCTTAAACTTAACCATTTTGAAGTTGAGATTGGCTGCAAAAAAAAAAAGCAAAGAAAGCCAACAGCTTGTGGTGGTTAGAGATATCCGAGTTCTCGCTATGTTGAAGAAGAAGGAAGTTGAGTTGTAAATTATTAAATTAAGAATCGTTGATTGAACTATTATTTAGTTCATTCAGAAGTTCTCTTAATTTAGCCTAAAATCATATTTGCACTTCAACTTAAGACAAGTAGTTAAAATTGAAGGCCCAAGATCATAAATTTTAAATGTGATGTGGGCTCAATTTATATAGAAGCCCAAATTAAAAGTTAACTTTCACATGTGATTAATCAATATTGGGCCAAAGTTAAGTTGAATTAAATGGGCCCAATGAGGTCAAAATCAGCTTTGGAGTCAAAATTGATTTTAGCCCTCTAACCACCGTGAATCTGTTTCAGAGGGAGCTTCTCTTAGCTCTACCGATTGGGGCTCTCGTCAATGCTCCCAGTCGCTAGCGACCGTCGCCGAAGGTCGTGCCGTGTTCTCGCCAGCTGGCGGCGCTGTGGCCGCCGCCGATTGTCTTCCCTTTGTTGCCTGGTTTGTTGATCGAGTCACCGCCACTAGCGAGCAGTCGTCGATCCCGCAGCGAGCAGTCGCCGATCCCGCAGCGAGCAGTTGTCTGAACCGGGCGTCGATTACCGCCGCTGCTAGTTCCGCGCTGCTGCCGTTGGAAGCGCCGTCCCATGCGCGCCGTCGCCGAAACCCGCTGCAAATCACCACGTGAGGCCATTGTTCATCGAGGTCAGCCGCAGACTTACCGCTCAGCCGCGCCACTCGAATGCGTCTTCACCGCCGGAGATCTCGCACCCCCTTCCATCTTCAACCATGCACAGCACAAAGTGAACAGCCACGCTGATCCCTCGTCGGGGATGGCGTGCTGCCACCATTGGAAGCGCCGCCGTAATCCCTCATCGAGGATTGCGTCGAACAAATAGCGTGGTGGTCAAGCTTGCAGCGAACAGCTGCCGCCGATCCCTCGTCGGGGATGGCGTGTAGCCGCCGTTGGAAGCGCCGCCGCAATCCCTCGTCGAGGATTGCGTCGAACGAACAACGTGATGATAAAGCAGTGATCAAGCACTCTCAAACCGACGATCTCTCGGAAGGGCGAAGACGAGGTTTGGTTCTTTCGAAAAGAAAGAATGGCAAGACAATGCAGTATGATGAAGAATGTAAGTATGAGAGTACATGTGGTGACACTTACCTTGATGGTTGTATGAGGGGAGCAAATATGCAGTAAAAGAACAAGAAAAGAAACACATATATGCAAGAAGAAAATAAGGAGGAAGGAAGATATAATACCACAATCTTTTGTTGAGTTAGTAGCTTCCACGGGGAAGAGTCTGCAACAAAAAAGGGGAAGCAAATCAGGTGATGAAAGTTGCTTTATCAAACTATGACTTAGTTGGCTGTGATGTGAGAATTGGAGGGCTTGAGCTCATCTTATATAGTGGTGAAGTTTCATACGAATAAGTCCTTTGTGAATATGGATTTCTCTTTGTGATAGGATATCTATGATTTTGAATATATTTTCCAAGATTTGAGCTCATCTTTAAAGTAAAATTGAAATATGAGTTTTTGCCATGCTACAATTTCATACGGATATTGCTTGTGAAGGGTAGATGAATATTTGAGTTTATCTTCAAGAATATTTGATATTATCTCCTTTGGATTTATGAGCTGAAGCATGGAGTAAAATATCTCTCATTAAGATATTTAATATGTGTAAGATGTGTTTGAATCTTCCCCCAAATTTGTTCCAAATCATGTTCTGGTACTTTTAAAGTAAGGGGTGAAAATTGTGAATAAAATTTGGGTATTGGGCCTCAACAATTTCTTGCGAGCCCAATCATGTTATTCTTATCATGGGTACCAAGTATTAATGGACCAAGCAAATATTGATGATGGATAGGTCAAGAAAATGATATTTCACAAAGAATAAAATTGTTGCATGTTGTCCACTTCAATAGCAAATTTTAGTGAACAAAATGCAAGGGGGCATTTGTAGGCAATTAAATTTTATTGCCTAAATAAATAAAAATGCAAAGGAAAATATATTAAATATTGGTTAAATATTTATTTATTATGGAATTTAAATAAATTAATTCCTAAGACAGATAAATAAATAATTGATAATTGGTATAATTATTTGAGCCCAAATTCAAGTCAAATGGGCTTAGTTCAAGTCAAGTGGGCTCAATTCAAGTCAAGTGGGCTCGATTCAAATCAAGAGGGCCTGACCCAAATCAGTAAACCCAAGAAATAAATCATGTGAGCCTAGGCCCAAATCAATAAGCCCAGGAAATAAATCATGCGAGCCTGATTCAAGTCAAACAAGCCCAGCAAATCAAATCCAGCAGGTCTAATTAAATTAAATAGGCCCGTATCCAGTCCAGCAGGCTTAATTAAAGGAGAAAAGCCCAACATATCTTTTGAAGGAGAAAATATCTCTCAAGTGGTTATTTTCTCTACCTATAAATAAGGACATTCAGTCCTCATTCCAAACATTCTGAAAATCCTGAAAGCCTGGAAAGCTCTGAAGGAACTTGGAATCTCTGCGAAGATCAAAGTCATTCTTCGAAGATCAATCTAGAAACATCATTCAATCTGAGACAAAGGCTCGACGCCCCTCAGATTCATCGTTTCTTCAAGTCAAGTTCATCCAGCAATATTCGTGAGGTCAACGGTGTCCTACCAAATTGAACGGCGTTCTTCACAGTAAATCTTCAAGTCAACGGTTGATCCAAACAAAGGCTTGACGCCTCTGGATAAACGTTTTAAAGCTTCAAGTCAACCACGAGCTCGGACAAGCTTCATCCGAAGATCCGGCTCCGAAAGTTGAAAAAGTCAAGAAGTCAACTCAAGAGAGGAATCAGAGGATAGTTAGAGACTGTCTACTTAAATTCTCAAGCTCAATCCATATCGGATTATCATTGTAATCTCTTTTGTATTTATTTTATTATAAATACAATATTTGTTGTTACACTCCCTCCGTCCCACTGTCTCTTTTTTTTTTTTGGGCGTCCATCCAAAGAGTCTCCTTTCTTATTTTACACACCCACTAATACAATTAAAATATGGGGTCCACACTATCACTAATAGTCTAATACAACTACCCACTACTCCCTCCGTCCCGGAACAAGGTATATGTTTACTTTTTGCACGGAGATTAAGGAGTATAATATTTTAATGTGTAGTAAAGTGAGATAAATAATATTTTAATGTGTAGTGGGTAGTTGTATTAGTGTAGTGTGTGGGGTCATGTGGATATAATAATGGTATTGTGTGGGTCACATCAATCAAAAAATAAAATGTATACTTTGTTTTGGAATGGATCAAAATGAAAAAAATGTATACCTAGTTGTGGGATGGAGAAAATACACATAAAATAATAATACTCCTTAATTCACAATATCCTTTGAGTGGTTGGGAGGGAGGGGTATGAAATTGGAAATAGTGGAATAAGAAATCTAGATCAAAATAATTTGGCAAATTTAATAAAATATGTCTTCTTTCAAAAGTTTTTGTTGAATTATATAAGGGTAAATTTTTTTAAAAAAATAAGCAAAGTCACCATTAGAAATGGTGACTTTGTACCATATGTACTAAAGTCATCAATGACTCTACTGTAGCAACAGTTTTTATGTTTTTTTTTATAATTAATTAAATTTACTACTAGTTTTTAATTTTTTTTTTTGATAATTTTAAATTATTCTAAATTTTTGTTTTTTCTATCGGTTAGATTTTAGTATTAATTTTTAGGAAAAAAAATACATGGTTTATTTATTAAAAAATATATTTTAGTGTTTTGATATTTTTAAATTCATTTCTAAATATTGTGAACTTTGTTTTTTTAATTACAAGAAAAAAAATTCCGCTGAATAGATAAATTATTACCCTTTTACATTAAAAAATTATTCTTTAAATTCTTGCATACCCTAATTTATCGATTATTTTTTAGTGCATTAAAAATTACTCTTTAGAGACATGAATTATTTACTTTGAGACAAAATTATTATTCTTCAAAGAGTAATTTTTATATACTAAAGAGTAATTTTAAAAAATAATGTTTATGTGTCATGTGACCGGTTCATACTAGACCCAATGTAAAATATTTCAAATTTTATAAAATATTAAAAACTAAAAATAACTAATTAAATTAAATATAAAGAGTGGAAATTCATGAAAAAACATTTTTTTTCTTTTTATAGAAAAGAGTGAGTCTTGTGTGAATCAAGTTTACGAGTCAATCCTTTTTTTGTAAAATTATTCTATAGTACATAAAAAATTAAAGTGTAATTTTTTGTTTTTTAAAGAGTAATTTTTCATTTAATAAAGAATATATTTGATAAAAGGAGGGAAGGATTATGAAGGTTTTATGAACATGTTTAAAATCTTCCGAAAATATTCTTTAAAAATATCAACTTCTAATTTACAATTTAGAATTTTTTTAATTTTTAAAAAATTATAACTTTAGAATTTCATTCATTAATTTGAAATATATTTGTTCCAAGAATTGAATACGAAACACATAAATCACCCCGCATAATAATAATAATAATAATAATTATTATTATTATTATTATTATTATTATTATTATTATTATTATTATTATATATATATATATAATCATAAATTTTTAATTTTTTAATTATAAATTATTAATAATATTTAACTAATAAAAAATACTCCCTCCATCCCGAATATATTTCATGTATTTTTGTGTGTGGAGTTTAATAAAATTTTGATTTTTTTATATATAAAGTAAGAAAGAAAATAAATATTATAGTTAATTTAATGAAAAATGTGTGTAAAGTTGTTGAAATGGTGTGAAAAAAGTAGGTATTAGTTGGGATATGTATAGAAAGTGAATATTATTATAGAGTATTTTTTTGTCAATTTTAATAAAAATAAAGTGTGAAATACTCAGTGAAACAAATAAAAAATAAAAATTTAAAATACTTCTGAGGATAGAGAGTGTATAATTTTTTTAAGAGTTGGTTTCGTGTATCCCGAGTGCATATGGTATAACATTTTGTTTTGAAAGGTATACGCTTTAATTAATAATAGAATAATTTTTTCATTTGAAAAGGTAGATTGAAATATGAATAGGATAAATATTGATTAAAAAAATTTAGAAAAATTAAGGGTATATATTCAAAAGAGTATAACACTTAATATTAAAATTTACCATTTTTGAAAATGTGAGATTTAAGGACATGGTATCTTTTAAGGCACGTAAAGGGGGAGGGGGTGATTGAAAAATCAAATTTATAAAGAAAACGCTAAGTTAATTTTAAAAAATAAAAGTATGTATAGTAATGTCACCGTTTGTAATAGACAAATGGTGACCTGGCTTATTTTTTAAAATTTTTTTGACTCTATTATAATTTAATAAAATTTTTTGGAATAATGAATATTTAATTAAATTTGCCAAATAATTTACACATCCAGTAGTCTATCCACCGGTCAACGAAGGTACCAATTAATGTTCTAGAAAGGCGACGATTCAACCGTTACGCGCTTGTGTATTGAATTATCTGGACTCTCAGATACAAAACCTCCTCCTCTCCCCCTATACTCTGCACCCTCCACCACCACCTTCAATCTTCATCAATGGCGACGATATATAGCTGCAGAGAGTGCGGCGCTAATCTCAACCTCTATTCTTCCCATCTCTTCCCGCCGGATTTTTACTTCGAGGCCGGAAACAAAAACACCCTCTCCTTCTCCGACGTCGATTCCTCCAAATTCAGGTTCGAGAAAGAAGATAAAATCAGACCTTTCTTCGAGACTCTTAATTATTGGGGAATTCAAAGGAAACGCACCAAGATCAAGTGTAATAGCTGCGGGAAGCTTGTGGGTTACGTGTATGATGACGGCCCGCCGTTGACTGATGGCATCGGCCAGTTCGGATTCGGGCCGAGTCAGGCCATTCCTAGAAACCCTAGGTACCGGTTTAAGAACAAGTCTCTGGCCATTACTTCTCAGACTTAATTAATTAGGTTTGTCTTATTGGGGACTTTCGTCGAACAGGTTTCTGTAAATTTTGATCAAAGGGGCTTTATTTTGTATACTTGATTGGATTATGTTTGTTGGCTAAATTTATAATATTCATGTTTATATCTTTAATTAATGATCATCTTTTTGTTTGATACATTGATTTCCTGTCTCTCTATGTTCATTTTCTTGCTGTTATGTTCTTTTGATAACCTCATTTAACCTGGATTAAGGCTAAATTCATACATGGGAAAATTTCATGATAATGCGTTTGATCAGCTTAAGTGAGTTATGTGATGATGCAGTAATGGTTGAGTCAACTTCTGCTCTGGAGGATGTGGCCCGCATCTGGCCCGAAACATTATAGAAGTAAGTTCTTAATATAAATGTTGACAGAGATGCGCATGTTTTATATCAGCAACTCTTAATTGATTATAAGTTCATCACTCTGTGTTTGAGCAGTAAGTTGGTTTGGATGGAGAGCAAATGATCCCATGATACAATGTTGAATGTAGGAGATGCACTATATTATGATACAATTTTGATAACCTATGTTTCATATTAACTTTTTAATGTTTTTGGGTTCTGGAATCTCATGTTGACTCAACTGTAAAAGAGGTGTTGATTGCACATCAATACTAATGCATTTATGTTTTGTCAATTATCTTGAACTGATTTCTACAACACCATAGTATTCATGATCATATTATTGAAGCAAATTAGGATTATTTTCTGGCCTTTTAAGGCCCTTTCCGATTCTCCTTTTTACTTCACTGCTGCTGGTGGGATAGGTGGTTTGCCTGTAGAATCAATATGCATTACAGTTTTGCTATGAGCTAGATATGCTGCCATTTCAAATGCATGATTCGGTTTTCCATGATCAAATTCTTGCAAAAGGTTCTTGATATTTGATTGTTAGAATAACTATTTTAATATGTGCCACAGATATGTTGCTCTACTAGGCTAAAAGTCTTTTTTATGCACCTGTGTGGTGGCTGTATTAAGGTTCCTGCCAGTGCGAAACGATTACTTGCTTTTTATGTAGTTCTTGGAGGATGAAAATAAGAAGAATGAGGACAATTTCAGTGCATTGATCTATTTTAGGAGTACTTTTTGTTTTTGAAGCGTCTGGAGATGCTAATAAATTGATTAGCAGTCTCCAAATGGCACTCCAGGTAGGAATAAGAACACCTATGCACACCTAAACGAATAGGCCGTGAAGTTGTTCGGTATTTCCAGAGGACAATGAACAATCCAAAAATTGCCTTCTCCAATAAGGGTTACACTGCATTAGCAATTCCATTGTTCAGGAGATGCCAACTTAGACATTACTAGTAAACAAGTTACTGGTATCAAGCTACATGATCAATTTCTAATGTTTGAAAATTGAAATGTTAATCTTTGATTTCAACTTGAGCTTTATATGATATTTTGTGTAACACTGTCATTTAGGGCAAGTTTGGTGGGGGTATATGCCCTTCATATGGATGTTATACACTATTAGGGCTACTTAGCTACTATGGATTTGATAATGGACTAATTAATGGGTTACTTTATATAGGGATGTGGTCAACATTCAAATGCATACTATGTTTTATGTTTGGTGCTTGATAAATCCAAGAGTAATATGTTATACTATTATTGAATATTGAATTATAATACATATTATGTTATTTATAATAATACTATAAATTTTTTCATTAATTTTTTTTTATAAATTAAATTCAGAAAAAAAACAAAGTCCGGGTAACACACGGCCACACACTAGTAGTAGTATGCATATAATTGGGTTTTTTTTAATGCATCAATATTTGACATGTAGATTGACCAACTAATCTAAATAGATTTGTGCTTTGCATTTCAAGTTAGAGTTTTGCACTTTATTTGTGTCGATCCATCAACGTTGCATTTCATGTTAGAGTTTTGTGTTTTGTTTGTGTTGATCCACCATTTGTTGATTGTAACCAACAAGTTTAGATCACATAATCCAAATTGTTCACCTCAGTATTTTAGGTGCTCACCGTTGGGTCAATCCCATTATTAGAATTATAATAGTATAAATCTCAAAAATATAATAACCTTTGAAGGATTTATCAATTTTTACTTTTGGAGACTACTTGATGAGTGTCTTATGTTTTAATAGTGGAATATTTCATAAAATAATGTTGGTATATGAGACTGAATGTATTTTATAAAAATTCCACCATCCTAAAAAAAGATTTATATTAGTTTTGTAAATTTAATGAGCAACATATATGAGAAAAAATCTGAACATTTTTTCTACAATTGATATTTTCCTTAGACGCTATCGTTAGATTTTATTTATATCCTAAATACCATAAATTCAACTGTTTGTAAATGAAACTGTGAAAGTATGCATTGGTGAAACACCGTCGAATAATACGAGTGTTGTTTCAAATGCTATGAAACTAAGAATAACAATAGAAACAATGGAAAATTGAACAAGAAAACACAAGAAATAACTCTTCCACAAACTTACATTTGTGGCGGGTTCATGACTAAACTTTCACTAAACTTGAAAATCCAAAAGATAAAAAAGTTTTCAAGAATACAATTCAACTATTTAGAATATACCCTATCAAATTCGTAAAGTAAATATGTTATAAAGACCTAAAAACGTGATATGAAATCTACTCTTAAAATGAAGATGGTAAAAAGATAATTACAATCTTGTGTCACATAAGAATATACCTCTCATCTCTTACGTTTCAATAGTTGCCTGAAAACAAAGACAATAACAACCAGGAAAACACGATTCTAGTTCTTCTCAGTATATTATCTAACAAAATGAGTCATTCCAAAGTCAAAGTTACTTTATATATGACTTTTATGTTACATGAACTCAAATCAGATGCAGTATTATAATATAATTCAACGCTCCAATAAGCAAAAGAATTTAAGTGAGATTTAATATCATAATTTAGTTGATTAAGGAGCTGTATATTAAAGATTATACTGGCGGCTCTTTTTTTATTTTGTAATACAGCCAATGAGTTAGGAGGCATTCTCTTGTGGCATGGAGTGATTAATTCGATTTTTATTATATAGATAAATTATTTTTATAATTGATAGTTAAATTATGTTAGTAATAAATTATACTATTAACATTTTAAAATCACACTTTAATGTTCAACACACTTTAAAAAAAAAACTTAAACTACCAATATTTTACGTATATAATAATTATAAATTCACATAATAAAAATTATCATGAAATAAGGAGACAATAATAAATATAAAATGATACTACACTTTTGAAAGAAATTAGTACGGTGAGTCAATTGATATTGATGGACAAGAGAGACGGCGCTAATAGCGGAATATGATTTGCGCAACTACTGCTTACCTAAACCACCTTCGAGTATATTTATTTTCTCAATTTTTATTTTCCAAATTCAATATTCTAATAGAAAATACACCCAGTATCCTATCAAATAATACTTCCTCGATTTCAAAATAAAGAGTGCTTGGTTCATTAGAAGGAATAGTAGTTATGAGAATGATAACAAAATCGTATTTTATATTAATGTTGTTTAGTTGATAGCAGAAAATGATCATCATAAGTATTATTTTCATCATAATTATTAATGTTAATTGTAATTTAAAAAATTCTTTAAGAATGAAGTCAAATATATATCTTTTAATAATATTTTCAAGAGAATAATACTATGATGATGTTTATTCATAAAAGTTTAGAAAAATTGCAGAATTAATTTTTGTTTAAAAAAAGTTAATACTTTCCCTGTTCAAGGAATTAACACATTTTGTTATTTTGAACGTTCATTTTATTTTTCTTTATATATATGAGACTCATACACACCCACTAATACAATTAAAATATGGGTTCACACACATATTAATATAACTACTCACATAACATTAAATAATACTCCCTCCGTCCACTGTCAATCTATCCATTTACCATTTTGAATCGTCCACTCTTAATCTATCAATTTCTCTTTTTAAACACATGAGACCCACCCACACACTAATACAATTAAAATATAGGACCCACACACCCTACTAATACAACTACCCACACACATAAAATGATAATACTCCTTAATCTACGCGCAAAAAGCAAAAGGATATATTTGATGATGGACGGAGGGAGTAATTCTTAATTTACGTGAAAAAACAAATATTATACTGGGCACGAAAATTAATGAATATAGTATTTTAATGTGTATTGAGGTGAGAGAAATGATATTTTAATGTAAAGTGGATATGTGTATTAGTGTGATGTGTGAGCCAATGAAAAGAGAAGTAATTAATTTGTGTGGGTCCCATATACCAAAAAAAAGAAATGTAACCATTAAAATATGATGCCCAAAAAAGAAATATGTAACTATTAGGATGAGACGGAGGAAATACTAAAATATCCTTAAAATTAATAGTACTCCCTCCGTCCGGGTATTTTACTCGTTTGTACGGAATTAAAAAGTGTTTTTTAATAGTATAATGTAAAAAAAAAGTAGGGATAAATTGATAATTTTGAGAGAAAAAATAAATAAAGTTATTGAAAATAATGAATAAAGTGTAAAAAAATATTTCATCCGTCCGCTCGAAAGAGAGGCTTTTTTCATTTTGGTCGTCCGTCCCAAAGATGGTCATTTCCTTTTTTATACACATATGACCCCCACAAGCCACACACCTACTAATACAATTAAAATATGAGACTCACACTCTCACTAATACAACGACATACTACACATTAAATAACAATACTCCTTAATCAATGTGCACAAAAGCAAAATGCCCTCTTTCGGGCGGACGAAGGGAGTAAATAAAATTGTTGGGATTGATGAATAAAGTATAAAAAGTAGGTGAGATGTATAATATATTTTTACTATTAATGGAATGAGTAAAAATACGTGGAACACCTCCAATATTAAAAGTGGGTAAAAATACGTGGGACGGAGGGAGTAACATTTTTCTTAATTTACGTGAATATTTTTGGGACTGAGTAAATATAAATCAAACATTTTAGTCAAGATAAAGTCTCTTGTGAAAAGGTAATTATTTAAGACGGGTTGATCAATTATTAAAGTATAATTATTAGTATATAAGTAAAGTATGTTATCGGTTAGTTAAAATAAGATTTATTAAAATATAACATTAAAGTGTTATGATATGATTCTATAAAGTATAATTAATGGAATGTAAATCATATTAAAATATTTTAAAATTATATTTTAATATATCATTTATCACATTTTAATAAATCATAATATTTTAATCACTTAATAACATAAGTTACCTACATAATAATTATTCCATAATTTAATAATAAACTTACTCGTGTCACATTACCACATATAACCATCTTAAAATACTCATTTAATCAATATGTTGAACCAAATATATTGAAAAATGACACAGTATAATTTTATTTTTATTTTTTGTTGTTTTGTTTTAAATATGACATTTCACCAAATAAAAAAGTCTTTTTAATGTAATGCAGAATACATTTAATTTTGAAATATAATTACAATATTTCACTTCAAATATCAACCACACAAATAATAAAGAACATTATTTGGTTGCACATAAACTATTTATCTCAAAATTGAATCTCTCTTGGCCAGAGGAAACGTGACTATGAGTTGAGAGAAATATAATTCCTTTATTTTATGGAACTGCATTTTTATTGTCTTATTTGTCATTGTTATATAATGTCATGTTGCATAACTAGCTACTAATCACAAAGTTTAAGAAATGCTTCAAGAAGAATGTGATCTACGATATTAGATTAAAATAATTACTTTTAGACATTGATTAGTATACAATAAAAGGTGATACAACATATTCACTCCCTCTTACAATTGGGTTCTTATTTACTATTCAACGTTATTTTAAAAAAAATTACTTTTTCCAACTAATTTTATTGAAATTTATAAAATATTTTACTATATCAAAACATTATGTCTATCAATTTTATATACTTAAAATAAAATATTTTTTAATTTTCGTGTAAAGAGTAAATGTAATTCTTTAAATGAAATATATAAAAAACTACTTTCTTGTTAGACGGGTAATATAAGACGGATCGACCCACTGTTAAAGTATGTTTATTATATAATTAAAATATGTTTATTGGTAGTTAAAGTATATTTATAATAAATAATATCATTACACGTTAAAAGCATATTTTAATTTATTATTTATCATATTTTAAAAAAATATATTTTAATTACTAATAAATATACTTTAATTATATAACAATAATGATCAACTCGTCTTTTGAAAAATACATTCATGACAGAGAGAGTTTGTCCATATGAAATTATGGAAAATACTCGTAACGGAAAGAGAGTATATAACATGAATTTATTATGTACTCATACGGCCTACCACTCCCTCACTCCCTTGTAAAAGATAGCCATGTCCCTATAAACAACTATTTAAATATAATTCGACTAAAAAATTCATTTCATTTTTCAAAATATTTATTTATTTATTTAAAATAATATAAAGTGCAGTAAATAAACGCGTAGCATAATTGGGTATTTCCAAATCCAAAGAGAGTGGAAAATGAGTTGGATATAATACAAATGTGCATGTGATCATCCTATTTTTTCCTCTTTGGCATTTTACATCTCACTTGATTCTTTTGGGAATCTCAATTCTCAACTCGTTGACTTTGACTTTAGTCCTTCTTTAATTTTATATTGTGTTTTTATTTATAATAAATTCAATTATATTTGAGCTAGCTAAGTGATTTCCTTTCCTAGAATAAGGTTAGGATGCACTCGATTAGAAATTTATGTACTCCATTTTTTAAATGATTACTGATTATTAATTTTTCAATTATTCAAAGGTGAATTTTACATACTTATTGACATATACATGTAAACTAATTTATTATTTCTAATATTAAATTATTTTATGAAATTATTATATCCATATATATTGTTTTTATTTTTTCTTTATTGTATTCATTCATACATATATATTGTTTTTATCTGAATGCACGAGGTCATGTATAAGATTTAAGAATATACAATTTTATTCAAAGAAAATATAAACTTGAATTTATTAGAATATTCTTTTTTCATTAAATACAACCATATACGTAATGCTAATACTATAATGATTTGGAATCAAAAGAATAACTGAATAAGTTCACATTTACCCAATACTCCCTCCCTCGAAGTATTTCAGTATTGTTTGTGGAATTTAAGAAAATTTTATTTTTTGTATAAAGTAAAAAAGAAAAGAAGTATTTTAGTTAATTTAATAAAAAAAGTTGTGTAAAGTTATTAAAATTTGTGAAAAATAAGTATTATTATAATGTATTTTTTACTATTATTAATAAAAATAAAGTATAAAATACTAGTATATTTTTTATTACTATAAATAAAGTAAAATATAAAATACTTATAGAGATGCATAAAATAAGGTAAGTGTGAAATTGATAGAGGGAGTACTGGTGCTGAATAAAAGATAGAGTAAACAATTTTAGGAGTAATATAGAGTACATCTGATTGCCTTACTACAGACATTAATTAATTTTAGTGATAATGGCAAACGTAGCTACTCTAACTTAAAATAAGTTTTTTCTAGCCCTCATGTTAAAAATAAAATTTGTAGTCACTTTTTATATTTAAGACCATTTTATCCCCAAACTTCATTTAAATGCAATTTTAATTTTAAATGATTTTATTTGTCATATCCGATTGATATTCGAAATAACTTATATATCCTTAATATTTTTCGGCCCAAATAATAGTTCTATTCGGCCTAGACTTATTTGCATATTCGTCCTATACGTATTTATCTATTCGGCCTATGCGTATTTGTCTATTCGGCCTATATGTTTATTTTTCATCACTTTTATCACGCTTTATAATGGTATCAGAGCCCTAGGTTTATTCATTTATAAATGAAAATTTTATTATATACTTATATCACTTAACGAGAGGAGAGTTTCAAGAAATATGGATCAGAACGAAAGTTCGACATCCGAGAGTAACAGGTCAATCAGTCCTGTTCAAAGCTGGAGCAATAGGGACTTCTGGCCTGTTAACTATGACGAGACAAGCAATTCTATACAACAATATTATTGTGTGTTGTATAGACAATATGTAGAGAAAGAATACGAGGACGCTGACCGGTATTGGGAGGTGTAAACCAAAGGAGAGAGTTGGCAAATATTCGTGCCAACCACACCAAGGAAGAACATTTGGAGGAACTATGCCAGATGGAGATAAGATACTCCAAAGAAGTCTCAAGAAACATAGTGGAACTTCGAAGTTTCATCGAGATCCATGGACGTGTTCCCAGACACGAACAATGGAGAAGACACCCGAACCAGGGCCCAAGAGAGATCTACAAGCCGTATCACTTTTCACATTGGGCAGAATGACGGAGTGGAAGGAGATCGAGGCAGATAACTCTAAGATGAACCAAGATCTTAGAGAATTGCAGAATAAGGTGAGATTCTTTGGAAAATATTGCTAAAGCATGTCCAAGACAATGTTCGAGATCATCCTTAAGATGTATAAGGTGGAGAAGTTGCAGAACAAGCAACTCGACCTCATCATGAAGTTGACAAAATAAGTAGAGTCCTTGGAAACCAAGGTGACAAGAAGAAGGCTAGGAGGAAGATTACCACTAACATTCAGATTAGAACCCCTTTTAGATCAAAAGGAGAAGACAACCGAGGTCACAAGGCCAAAGTCCGAAAGCGAGAAGATGATTGCTATCCTTCGAGGAGAATCCACATCCCCGGATGGAAAGAGCAAATCTTGAAGATCTACAAGATCTGTATGAGTCCTTCCAAGGACTATCAATTGTAGATCTAAAGATGAATGTTGGAGAGGCATCAAGTTCTCAACAATAGTCACAGGCTCATCAGACACAACATGATCGGAGCCAAAATGAAGGAACCTCGGGATCACATGGAGTCCATGAGGCAAGACAAGAAGAAACATTCCAACAACCAGGAAACTTCAAGATGAAGGTAATATGAATGTCAACAGGAGCAAGTAGAGTTCGAGGATCTAATTTACACAAGATCCCATATGGTCGGTCTCACCTTGAACTAATAAATCCATACGGGTTGATCTTAAACCTCGACACTCTCGACTTCAAAAATAGAGAGACCTTGATCGATGAATGGACAAATGCCATGAAGATTGCAGGTGGCGCATTGGAGCTGGACAAAGAAGGGTTTATAAGATTCCTAACTATGAGCCTGGAAGGACCAGTAAAGTGTGCCTGGGAGGTACTCTCAGTCGAAGTCAAGAAGGAGGCCATGGAAGGCGAAGATCTCGGTAATATTATTGATCGCATGGCTAAAATATTCAAGATCCACTTCATCGGAGTAGGTTACTTTGAAGGAATGGAAGAAGAAAAGAAGAAGAAGTATAGGAATGCCCTATACAGCTTGGAACTACTTGACATTTGTCACGTAGACGAGTACATCAAATTCTTCATAGAGTATAGATAGAAATCGAAGATCAAGGAGGTGGAGTGTTCCACCTATTCTTTGCCAAGATTCCAAGCCAATGGAGGGAAATGCTGATTAAACAATATGAACCATGCGAGCTGGATTCGATAGCAAGGAGGATGTCTTTTCTCAAAGCCAAGATTGCAGAGTGGTGTCATCAAGCATCACTACACAAGAACTACATTAAGGGGAATCAACAAGACAGTACCCTTATGTTGCGAGAATAATGATTTTCCAACTATCATTAGAAGAAGCCCAAGGAAGCAGAAAAGGATGAAGAAAAATCATCCTTACACACAAAGGAGCGGAGGATGGAGGTCTAGAAGACCAAGGACCTTTTGGTCCAAACAAAAGGCCCAAAGCTATAAATCAGGGCAAAGGTCTGGTCCATCCAGATGGAGTTCAAGAAGTCAAGCCTCATCCTCAGGATCAAACCAGAGGAGTACAGGGAGAACTCCCACTAGAAAGACGTTCCGAAGAACAGCTACACGAGCCAATGAAAGATTCAAGGATTGTAACTACTCTACGTGTGGAGCTAGAGGACACATCTCACCAGATTGCTCAGAAAACCAGAAGAGGGAAGTGCGATAGTTCGAGATAACTCCAAAAATGGAGGAAGCTGTCTACTTCCAAGATCTAGTATAGGTATATCAATTTGAAGATATACCCTCAGACGAAAGCATATATGAAGAAGAATTCTTCAGTCAAGACGAATCCTCAGAAGATGAGTCAGAGTGAAGAAGAAAGCTTCAGACAAGAGATGCAAGAAGATATGTCTGGATTCTTTTCCCAGACATCCATTTCTCATAAGACCCTTATGAGAATTATGAAGGAAGATCCAAGGCTCAACCTATATGATGGATTCACTGTGGGAAAGCTGGAGAAATTTCTTCCAAGCTTCAAGAAGAGAAAGCATAACATCATATATAAGGTGACCGAAGGGGAAATTGCCATCCCAATGGAGCTCACGAGAAATGTGATGGAAATGCAACTAGTTCCTATTGACGAAATCAAAAGAGAACTCAGGAAACTCAAGAAATGAATGGCTAAGACCATGTCTTGGATCCATATCAGAGCAATTAGGATCCTCATCAAAGCTACTTTCAAAGAAGGTATCGATACACCAATCGATATTGCAATCTTTGATAAAAGGATCAAGAATACAAGAGAGGCATGCCTGGGAGGAATCTCAGGAAACCTG
Source organism: Pogostemon cablin (assembly GCA_023678885.1). Lineage (NCBI taxonomy): Eukaryota > Viridiplantae > Streptophyta > Magnoliopsida > Lamiales > Lamiaceae > Pogostemon > Pogostemon cablin. Next base: position 28,011,001 of record CM042969.1, on the reverse strand, counting down.
TATGTAGGCAAAGTGGCATCCTACATCTACCTGAAGATTGCCTATAATCTGGCAGACAAAGATTTCAGTTGGCACTCACCCTTCATCAAGATTTCAAAAATAAAGATTTGATGAAAGAAGGGAACCGGCCGTACTCTATCACTTACAGTATCTCATATGTTCTATCCAACACTCATCATTCAGATTTATTCCAAATTAAGGAGTATATTGAGATACCAGAAGTGTTCGAAAGGGTTCCATGTGCAATTAGGCCAGAATTAATAGAGTTACCGCCAATCCATTAAGCTGGTCTGGAGCAGACAAGATAGACTCAGATTTGAACAGAGAAGGATTTCTTTCCAAGAAGACATAATGATTAGCGAAAAATAGGAAAAGAAGCCGATCGTGAAGATAATCTAGGAACCGAAGAAGTTCACAACTAAAGGCAAACTTAAATGCCCAGAAGGATGGAGATGAGTCGAAGTAATATTTGATATTACTAAAAAGAAAAACTCTATTCCTTGTGATGTCTCATATTATCTTCAACAACCAACAACTGGAAGATATCAAGGACAGCTCAAACTCGGAGAACTTCAGCTAGTAATAGAAGGGATAGCAGGAAGATTCCCAGAGCAACTAGTGCTGGAATTGGAGTTTCTCGAGGATCACAAACCTTGGGAACGACTACAAGATGGAATAGAATTCACGGTCAAGGGGAAAAGATACAAGGTTTACTAGCAGAGGCTAGGGCTTATAAGCTCTAATCCACCCATGGCTACAAGTCCATTCTCAATATATATCACAGTCGGGATGATATATAGGAGCATCGTGCGGAGTATTTTGCGGCATACATTGATTCAGAAGCCGGCATCTGTACAGTAAAAGAAGGAGTCTTTCCTAAAGGCCCAGACGAAGAATTGCCAACAGTACTAGGAAAAGATTTCTCTCAGAGAGTGCTAATCCTTAACAGATGAATCAAACAAGCGGAAATCATGATTGGAGGAGCAGATCGTAGCCCATGGTACAAGGTGAAAATTCCACCATTATATTTTCACGACACCGGAGCAGATATTCTGTTGGGAAATAATTTCTTACAGATATTCAAGCATTTTACCCAAGAAAACACAACAAGAAGACTTATTTTCACAACCCTTTATGAACCTAAGATCATCACACCAAGACATTGGAATACATTTCAAAGAAAAATACCAATCAGATTTTGCAGCAAGCGTAGTAATAATGAAGGAAAACTTAGCCATCCAAAGATGAATAATCAAAGAAAATATGGCGAAACAGTCCTTCAGATGAGAACCGAGACTAGAGGAGGAAGGAAGATGAAGAAACTAAAGGAGAATACAATCCGCCTTCTCAAAGCAAGCCTGGGAGAAAGTCTACAGAAAGACATCACAATAGAAGAACAAACATCTTTGAAGGACATCAAGAAGAAGATACAGAGGAACTTCAATGAGGATCCTCTAGCCTGGTGGGATAAGAACGAGCTCAAAACTTCATTCAAAGTAAAAGAAAAAAAGGAGCATAAATTCGTAAGATACAAGCCTATCCTGATGAACCAAAAAGATCGAAGGGATATGCAGCTAATACTTAAGGAGCATCTGGACCTTAAGTTAATATCACCAGGAGTATCTCCATACAGCAGTCCAGGATTTCTGGTTCGAAATCATGGAGTGGTTAAACGGGGGAAGTCGAGACTTGTGATCAACTACAAAGGGATCAACAACATCTTGGAGTTCGACGGATACTATATACTAAGTAGGGAACACTTGGTTAACTGTATCAAGAATGCCAAGGTATTCTCCAAGTTTGATTGCAAATCTGGATTCTACCAGATTATGATGGAAGAAGAAAGCAAGAAGTTCACAGCCTTTTCCACACCACAAGGCCATTATATCTGGAATGTCATGCCTATGGGCTTGGCAAATGCACCCCAGATATACCAAAGAAAGATGGATAATCTTTTCAATGATTATTTCTCATTCATGTTTATTTATGTGGATGACATCCTCATAGCCTCAAAGAACATGAGGGAGCATTTGTCACACCTGGAAGTATTTTCAGAAGTATGTCACAAGAAAGGGTTGGTGCTTTCAGAAAAGAAAGCAGTAATTACAATAAGGCAAATCGAGTTTCTTAGAGTCGAGATCGATGAGTTTGAAATTATTCTACAACCACACATTATAGAAAAGATTCAAGGATTTCCTGAAGATTTCAAGGACAAGAAGCAACTCCAAAACTTCTTAGGAGTTGTCAACTTTGCTGGAATGTTCATCAACAATCTAGCACAATACAGAAAGGTGTTTAGTCCTCTATTGAAGAAAGATGTCGAATTCAAATGGGAAGAATCACACCGAGAGATGGTTAAATAATTGAAGGAGGTTTACAAAAAGCTCCTAAAGTTAACCATTCCAAATGACGAGAATGATCTGGTACTATATACAGATGCCAGTGACTATTGGTGGGCAGCAGTTCTAACCAAGTCCACACCAGAAGGAGAAGTGCCATGCAGATACTGTAGCGGGCTCTTTGCAGAGAATTAAGCGAAGAGGTGGCACATCAATGAAAAGAAGTTCTTTACGGTTCGGATGGCATTCAAAAAATGGCCACTTTTTCTTCTCGCGAAGAAATTTATTATTAAAATTGATAACACAAGCGTCAAAGCCTTTTTAAAAAATAAAATTGAATCTAAACTAGAAAAGCTAGACTATTAAGATGGCAAGCAGAATGCCAATATTATGATTTTAATATTGTCATTATTAAATCTGTTGATAATATTTTGGCAGATTTCCTGACGAGAGATGAAAGGAGCTGAAATAGACTCCATCATAACTGGATCAAAGCACCTGATGGACAACCTTGAGTTGCTCCAAAGAGAATTCGAGAATCTGACACTCAATGCAAAGCGTGCTGGAAGAATACAAGAAAGTGATCAGACCAAAGTGTCTAATCGCATACGAGATTGTATTCGCAACAATGCGAATCTATTCGAATCATTACGAGAGCCACTCTTCTGGGCTGTTGATGGTAATAGCAATCGACAAAAGGAGAGTAGTCGAGACGGGGCTCTAAACCAAGAGCAAGGGATTCAAGTGTTGGGCAATTGGATCGTGTGGATCAACGTGATCGTTAGGATAACAGGCAAACAATAACAGCGGAAGCAAAATTAAATTGTTTACCGTACTTCTGGGTCGATGTAGAGGATGAACAGCAGTGAAGAACACCTCTGATCTTCTACCGTATGTCCCAAAGTCAACTCTGGTGTTGGGTGGTCAACAATCCCCAGAGTTCTCTCAATCTGCTCTCTGTTTTCTCCCGTATGTCAAATGAGGCACAGACTTAGGTTTAACAGGAACTGAGATGACTTATATACTTGGGCTACAGCAGGGACCAGGAGGAGAAATTGGGCTGGGCCTCAATTGAATTTAATTAACCAAGCTTAGCCCAAAGCTTTTAATTAAATCCAATAATAATAATATAGTCCACTAAAATATTATTACTGCACTACCCGTCCAATCCCAAAATTATGTTCTGGGCTCCTTCTTATTATAAGCCCGAAGGTCTCCCCATGTTTAAGAAATACAATATCCATTAATTAATTAAGTTACTGACAACTCAAATTAATTAATATCTCATCCGAGAGTAGTACCACTCAACCTTATTATCATGCCGGAAATTAATCCACTTGCAAGATTTACATGATAAACCTTATGAGCTGCTCAAGGGGACATCATCAACCTATGACGGACATGGATTCCTTCTACAATCAACAGCACACCATAGAGACAGCACTACTTCCCAACTCACCGAGTATATTGATTTAATACATATAAATCTCACCCATTGATGAATCAAAGAAATACATACTGCCCTACGTGTCGAGGTTATTGTATAGGGATTAAGAGCATGAACTTCCATAATAACAGAGATCAAGTTCTTCTATAAGTCAGTATAAGTCGAACGATCTCAGGCGGTCCTGCTCAATACACACAAGTGCACTAATGTGATTCTATAGCCAAGACAAGCTAATACCAAACCACACTACAACCATACCGATAGAGAGTCCCCGTTTATCTCAGTTGTGAGCATCTGTTTATACTTTATAAGGAAACCGATAATATGATCTTCTGCGTGTTGTCGCACAACATATTATCTACAGTATAAAGTAAATGGACTATTGCATCATGCATATAAAATAAATTATAAGATGCAATCATTTGATCAATGATTCTCATTTCAAATATTGTTATGACATTGTTCATACTAAAACTAGACTTTTAGTATACAATCCAACAATCTCCCACTTATACTAAAAGACTATGCTGTCATGTCTTTTCCCATACATCTGATTCCTACTCCCACTACACGACCATTAAAAGCTCTCGCCTTAAGGTCCTTGTAAATGGTTTACTAGGTCATCATCCGATGCAATCTAGGCGATAACAACCTTCTCCTCATCATACGATTTCTCGTAACAGGTGGTACTCGCGCTCCATGTGTTTAATTGCCTTATGGACTTGTGATTTCTTCAAGTTTGCAACTGCACCAATATCATCAATGTAAATTGTGATTACCTTGGGAAAACTTAGAAACACTTCAAAGTCCATCATGAAGTCTCTAGAGTCATATAGATACTTTGGCTGCCTCATAGGCTCCAATTCATCATCTTTCCATGATAGAGTTCGGAGTCTGAAATATATTTCTATATAACACTCCTCCACATTATGACTCTACTTCCTAAGATTAAACACATAACCTTTGAGGTGAATTTACTGCCGTCCAATCTGACTAAAAAATCTGAATCTACGTAATCCACAAGAAGCAGTGAATCTGTCCAGTAAGTCCACATATAATTTCCAGTCCTTCTCAGGCACTTTATAAATGTCTTACCACAGTTCATCATTCTTGTTCCGGGTTACGTTGATACCCACTGTTCATGCATTCAGCAAAACAGATATCCAACATCGTTCATAGCATTCCTTAGATTAAGCTTCCTTATTCGCCGAAGCATAAGGAACCGCTTTCATCCTCTTTATCTTCTTCTTGTGTCTCAAAGACACATTCACTTTGATAAATTTACATGCTAAACGAGTATGGACTGTATCATTTTATGAAACTTGAGATAAGCATAATATCCTTTCTTGTGATCCGTATTACCGTGATCAAAAGGATATATTTTGCCTTTCTTAAGTCCTTCATCTCTACCGCTTTATTAACCGTACCCATACGCCCGATAATACTATTTCATTGTCTCCAATGAGCAAGATACTATCTACGTATAGTACAAGAAACACCACCACGTTTCTGTCACTCTTTACAACACACAAGACTCATCCGCTCATTGATTTAAATCCATGCCACTGAATTACCTAATCAAAACAGATGCTTCACGATCTTAAAGCTTGCTTTAGTCCATCGCTGGACAATTTTAAGATTACTATCAAAATGCTATTAGTACTTTGCGATGAATCACTCTGGTTGCTTCGCATAGATGTTTTCCTCAAGACTTCCAATCAGGAAAGCTGTCTTTGACATCTATTTGCTGTTCCTCATAGCAGCTAAAAAAAGAATCTGGATCAACATAAGCATAGCTACCAGCGAACATGTGTCCTCATAATCAAACCATTTCTTTCTGAGTACACCTTTTCGCAACAAGCTTTGCTTCCAAGGTTTTTCACCTTACCGTATGATCCTCTTTTATTTCCTATGACCACTTCCAATGGCTTTTACACTATTTAGTGGTCCTTCAAGTTCCCAGACTTAATTTAGAATCCGTAGATTCTATTTCAACATTCATTGCAACTTACTAAGATTCCGCATTTTCATCTTGCAGTGCTGCGTCGTATCCGTGGGACAATATCATGTTCACTAGGGATCAAGTCTTACGACTTTCCCAAAACATATATTTTATGGGTTGTCAAACAATCCTCCCACTACGATAAGGCACTACATGTAATTGTGTATCAGACGTGACACGCGTTGCAGTTTACCTTGTGGTATATCCTCTTGTACACTTGGTACTTTTACTTAGTGTTTTCCTCTCACTTCCTTTAGAACAACTTATACATGGGCTTGTGATTTATTACATAGTCCTTTTCCAAAAATTTGGTGTTTGTGTTAACAGTCACCCTTCGATCTTTTGGACTAAATAAATCAACCTTCATTTTTCCAAGATGTCCCACAAACAGAAAAATGTTTTACGAATTACTGTTTCTAGGGCATATCCATAAAATAAATTTTAATTATTCCAAATAATTCATCATCTATCTAATCATAACCATAAGAGCCTTATACCTTCTTTCCACCACACCATTCAGTTGGGGCATGCCCGGTGTAGTCAACTTGAGATTTAATCTCAACTTCTGATTATTAGTTCCTAACTATCCTAAGAGGTTTTCATCATCACGATTGAATCGTAATGATATGATATATTTTCCATGACGCTTCACTGTACCAGCCTTACAATTCTTGAATTAATCCAAGAACTTAGACATGCAGTGCATCAAATAAATATATCGATTTCCAGAATAATCTTTGAATATTCATAACCACCTCTCGCCTGGATATTGTTAGGTTCGCTTGAATCAGAATGAACTAATTCCAACATATATATCTTTGGCTCTAAACCCCACAGCCTTGAAAAGGTAGTTAATCATTTTTACTTCTAAGCAAGACTCGCAAGTCTGATAGTTTTCACTTCAGATAAACCTTACGGTCTATCGGCTATCAACTTTTGAATCCTACTCAAGTAAAATGAATTAGTCATAGACGCCAAATGTATGTTTAGTTCATTTCCGAAGGTTTCTTTCTCTTACTTATATTAGAAGATGCATTATTTAATTACTATTTATTGCATCTGTGGGATGTACATGATTCAAGAGTATACATTTTATCCACCAACGTACTTTAACGGATTATAGCCTCATTCCTCATTACTATGACCATGTCATTTAAATGAAATGAAGTATCCATCCGTGTTAAGAGTGAAATTTCACGTGATTTAGGTCTCACATTATACCGTTTTGATAGAATGTGGCCATGATTTTGGGTAGAATTGAGTGATTTTCATATCTTGCATAATTAAGATGCTACTAAGGTGTTTTGTTGAGTTTTGAAGGGTAAAACAGGATCAAAAGTTAAAAGTTGGAATGAAGAGTGAAAGTGTGAAGGAATGGTGAAAAAGACACGTCCACTTGAATAATTTTTCTGTGTTCGTGTAGAAGTCCAAATTGATCATGTGATATATTTTTGAAAAGCCACGGAAGAGAGAATCGTTTTGGCACAAAAATCACTCAAATTGGAGTCCGTATGAGGAAGTTATGTTCGAAACGGTGAGACTGCGCAGCTGCCAACGGGAATTTCCGAAAATTTCCGAAAATTAGCCAATTTTAGCTATTTCTTAGAGCACAATTCTTTCCTTATCTCATTCCCTTTCTTTGAGCACAATTCTTTCATTATCTCATTCCCTTCTCACACCTATATATATCTCACATCATTATTCATAAGAGACACCACCCTCCACAAGGGGATCAATCATCTACCATCATCCATCCACATCAAAGGGGATTCAAGGGCTATTCAAGAGGAAGATCAGTCAATCTGAGACAACTCCAACACTAGGGTTTTTCTATTCCTTTCTTTAATTTTCTTTTGTCTTGATTTGTGGTATGAATTGCATAGCCATGAGTGTTGCTTGTAACCTCATAGGCTAATTTCTTATACAGTTTTAGGGTTTGATGGTTTGATTTGATTGATTTGGGAACCTAGACCAAAGATTGAGATTTTATGCAGTTGATCTTTTGATTTTACTTATTTTATTAAGACATGCTTTTCTGATTCGTAGCGTCTTCATAATATATTCATGACATCCGCTATAATGCTTGAATTATTGTGTTAGCTCGTGTGCGTTCATAATTGGTATTGTCTATTTGTTAGGAATTGAAGTAGTTCCGCTATAAACACTTTAATTCCATGAACTGGTAAATCAAATACTGGAATTGTTTAGTGGAACAATGCAATTAGACATTCAAGTAGGAAGTGAATAGAACCTTGTAGTAATTTCAGAGAATATCTTGTTAGTCGGTCTTACCATCCGGAGGTATTGTTGCTTGCTTTGATTAGTATCTAGGAATAAGGCTTGGTAATATTCACGCACCTTAGGATTTAAACTAGATTATACTGTTAGCTTTGAATCGGATCATATCCGGTGGGAAAATAGGGTTATGCGGTGTATTTTCATTGAAACTGCATGAATGAACAATTAGAGGTCTAGAAACCCGAATTAATTGGTCTATACCTGATACCTTAGAACTGTTGATTTTCTCTTGAATTAATCTTAAATCTTTCTTCTGTGATTTATTTTATTAGTTATTTAATTTTCTGTTATTTAGATAATAATTAAATTCACAACTCCTGGATATCGGTTACTTGATTCTGATTAATTTAGTAATTTTAGGAAATAAATAATTAGCTGTCCTTTTGGGTTCGATAATTTAACTTGGGTGCTTACTGCTACAATTGATATCCTTACACTTGAGGATTAAATTATAGTGCGCAGAAAAAGCCTATCAAGTTTTTGGCGCCGTTGCCGGGGACAGCTTAATTATTTATTTTTCTTTTATTGCTAGTTTAATTAGGACTTTTTATTGTTTTTTTTATTTTTCTTATTTGAATATATTCTGACTATAAATTATCTTTGAGGTACTGAGATGGACGAAATATTGAAAAGATATGGAAATCAGAATGTTATGGATCCTTCTCCATGCATAGACAAAATATTGAAACGATATGAAAATCATAATGCTATGGTTCCTTCTCCATATTACATGGATGAGAGGAATTATGGTTATGATTCTTTAGTGAATCAAAGTCATTCTCAGTACTACAATCAAGTCAGATATGAAGATGAATGGTCTTGTGCTTATAATGAAAGTTTATATCAACCTTATCAAGAGAACACTTATTCTGGATCGATTGGAGTTTCCCAAGAATTACAAGACGCGTTTTATACTTCCATCAAGAAGCATGAAGAAAACATGGGAATGTTGGAAGCTCTAGAAAGAAAGATGAAAGTTCAATCACAGGAGAGGGAAGTTGCATCGCAGGAGTTTGATCAAAGAACGAAAGACATAAACAATCTTCTTGCGAACATCACTTCAAGTTTAAATTCTCAAGGTCAACAAGAGGAAAGAATGGATGAAGAGGAGTTTGAGGAAGATATTGTTGTTCCATTGTACTCTGGAATGCAATTTGAAGGTCCTATGCTGTCGCTTGAGGAAGTAGAACTCGAAGAGGAGTCCACTCGATTAAGTCAAGTGGTTCCACTTGAATTGAGCTATCAACTGGAGTCAATTGTTGAGGAAGAAAAGAAAGAAGAAGAGCAAAGTCATGAAGCAACCGAAGAGGACTTGAAGAATGAAATGAGCATTTCTAAACCTTTAAACTCTTTAAGTTGCATTGAATTTAATGATATTGTTTCTGTTGACTTTGTTTCACCTTATGATTCCTCTCATATTCTTAGGGATAGAAAGGAACTAGAAGAGAAGTTGGGAATTTTCGTCGGAAGAAGGAATAAGTGGTGGAGTAGAATGAAGAGGTTGATGAAATTTGATCTTAACATGGTTGGCAAGGTCAAGATAAATTTTAAGAATGCCAATGAGGCCATCCCTCGCCATAAGTATTGGATTGATGAAGAAGCACAACGATTAGAATACGATGGCAAGGATGAAAGATATCCATGGCCATTCCGATGAGCTTGAGGTATTCCGTCGTGACTCTCCGACGTTAAACATGAGCGCTTGTTGGGGGCTGTCCCTTCCATTTTATTGCTTTTATATGTCTGTGTTGGTGTAGGAATTTTATTAGGTGTTGCTCGACTGCGGTATATACTTCTTTGCAAACTTAGTTTCTCACTTCGTTTAATCTAAGTTTGGGGGGTAACGTACATACCTTGTCTTGCAGTGTCGAAATAGAATTTTTGCATTGTGTTGTTGCTTGGAGAGTCGATTTTTTGCGGATTTTTAATATTGTCGATTTATTCGAGAGTGTTGAGAGTTTGATTTTTTGCGATTTGCCAGGTTTCGTGTTTTGTTTTGTGTGTTGTTTGTTGATCCTAGTGTTGGTATAGTTGATTTTTGGTTCTCTATGATGATTTTCTGATTTTTCTTGGCACTTGATGGTATTTTTATATGATTGTACTTGAGAAGCATTTTGATGTTGTACTTTGATATTGAGATGCTTGAAATCTGATTATGTGCAAGGAAGATTAGCTATGTAGCTTTATTAGGATTGCTCGTTCATTCGTATAGCCATGTGAGATTTTGAGCCTTTTGAAATCATGACAAATTGCATGATTTAATTTATTCTTGTGAGTGTCGTTCATACACACGTATTCTAGAACTTGGCTTTATATCTTGCTTGAAGCTACCTGTTCGATTAGACAATAGGAAATGATCTTAGGCCATCTTTGTTATTTATTAGTCACTAGCTAAATTATTATCCTACCTATTGAAATTATCCGTAGTTAACCCTTTTGAGCCTGAAAAGCCATATTTGTTGGAAGCCTACGTGATAAGCCAATTGCTCCCTTTGTTAGCCTTTAAAAATCCCTACCTAGTAGAGAGTTGAAGGAGTCAATTTGGTGTCTTGAGAAGAAACATAAAAGGAGAATAAGTTAGAAGTGATGAAAATTGTTGAAAAGAGTGGTTAAATTGTTGCATAAAGGGGTAGTGCCCGAAACTGGTACCCCATGAAAAGGGTAGTGCCTGAAACTGGTACCCTTATTTGGAAAAAAAGGAAAAGAAAAGAAAAAAATGAAAAAATTCAAGTAAGGAAGTTGTGCTTGAAAGTGAAGGAGGAAATCAAGTTGCGAGAGAATTGAAGAGCATTGAAGAAGGAAGAAGAAAGTAAAGCTGTTTGTTGAAAAGATGTAAGTCTTCTTTGATTCTCTACTAGTGATTGAGTCACCTTATCCATATATTTCCTACCTTTACCAAAGAGCCAACATTACAACCTAATGCAAGACCTTTGTGATCCTATTGTTGAAATTATTCCTTTAGTCGAGAGTTGAGATGATTGCCAAGCTTATGGTTACGCATGTGTTTGAATTGACTTTGAGTGTAAACACCTTACCCTGAAGTGTATATCTCACACTTGAGCGATGAGCGTAAATACTACCCGTGAGAATGGGTGGATGAGCATTCCGAAAAAGTGAAGTAGTTGATTTGAATTGTATGTTCTTAGATGGATGATTATCTTAGTATTTGAAGTATGATTTTTGAATTGTTAAATTTTTTTGGATGTGAAGCCATGAAATTTCCTCTCAATTACACTATTGGTTTTCTATGATGTTGCCTCGGGACGAGCAACAGGTAAGTTTGGGGGTTTGTTAAGAGTGAAATTTCACGTGATTTAGGTCTCACATTATACCGTTTTTGATAGAATGTGGCCATGATTTTGGGTAGAATTGAGTGATTTTCATATCTTGCATAATTAAGATGCTACTAAGGTGTTTTGTTGAGTTTTGAAGGGTAAAACAGGATCAAAAATTAAAAGTTGGAATGAAGAGTGAAAGTATGAAGGAATGGTGAAAAAGACACGTCCACTTGAATAATTTTTCTGTGTTCGTGTAGAAGTCCAAATTGATCATGTGATATATTTTTGAAAAGCCACGGAAGAGAGAATCGTTTTGGCGCAAAAATCACTCAAATTGGAGTCCGTATGAGGAAGTTATGTTCGAAACGGTGAGACTGCGCAGCTGCCAACGGGAATTTTCGAAAATTTCCGAAAATTAGCCAATTTTAGCTATTTCTTAGAGCACAATTCTTTCCTTATCTCATTCCCTTTCTTTGAGCACAATTCTTTCCTTACCTCATTCCCTTCTCACACCTATATATATCTCACATCATTATTCATAAGAGACACCACCCTCCACAAGGGGATCAATCATCTACCATCATCCATCCACATCAAAGGGGATTCAAGGGCTATTCAAGAGGAAGATTAGTCAATCGGAGAGACGGAGAAGGAATCTGAGACAACTCCAACACTAGGGTTTTTCTATTCCTTTCTTTAATTTTCTTTTGTCTTGATTTGTGGTATGAATTGCATAGCCATGAGTGTTGCTTGTAACCTCATAGGCTAATTTCTTATACAGTTTTAGGGTTTGATGGTTTGATTTGATTGATTTGGGAACCTAGACCAAAGATTGAGATTTTATGCAGTTGATCTTTTGATTTTACTTATTTTATTAAGACATGCTTTTCTGATTCGTAGCGTCTTCATAATATATTCATGACATCCGCTATAATGCTTGAATTATTGTGTTAGCTCGTGTGCGTTCATAATTGGTATTGTCTATTTGTTAGGAATTGAAGTAGTTCCGCTATAAACACTTTAATTCCATGAACTGGTAAATCAAATACTGGAATTGTTTAGTGGAACAATGCAATTAGACATTCAAGTAGGAAGTGAATAGAACCTTGTAGTAATTTTAGAGAATATCTTGTTAGTCGGGCTTACCATCCGGAGGTATTGTTGCTTGCTTTGATTAGTATCTAGGAATAAGGCTTGGTAATATTCACGCACCTTAGGATTTAAACTAGATTATACTGTTAGCTTTGAATCGGATCATATCCGGTGGGAAAATAGGGTTATGCGGTGTATTTTCATTGAAACTGCATGAATGAACAATTAGAGGTCTAGAAACCCGAATTAATTGGTCTATACCTGATACCTTAGAACTATTGATTTTCTCTTGAATTAATCTTAAATCTTTCTTCTGTGATTTATTTTATTAGTTATTTAATTTTCTGTTATTTAGATAATAATTAAATTCACAACTCCTGGATATCGGTTACTTGATTCTGATTAATTTAGTAATTTTCGGAAATAAATAATTAGCTGTCCTTTTGGGTTCGATAATTTAACTTGGGTGCTTACTGCTACAATTGATATCCTTACACTTGAGGATTAAATTATAGTGTGCAGAAAAAGCCTATCAATCCGTTAATGCATAGAAATCGAAATTAAATTCTTTCTATGAAACGTACGTAAAGATAATTTCTCATAATCAATCGTTTATTCTTATCATGAGATAAATAAATAACCCCCACTGCAATAACCACTACCTTTGTAGTCTTACCCATGTTATTAACAATCTTATCCTTACTCAGTGATAAACATTTAGTGATTCCAGTATCTACATACTTCGTGTCAGTAGATGCCATCACTAATCATGTTTAAACCATTAGTAAATAATATATTAAACTTGTTCACATTATGATGAGAATGACTTTCCTTTGCCACATGTTTTGTCAGAAGTTTCCCACCATATACATCCTCTTGTATTTCAGGTAGAACTTGCTCAAAACATCCAGGCAAATTGTGAAGAATAAATTGATTTAGGTTTCCCTTTCAATTTCTATTCCAAGCTTTTCCAATTCATTCATCAATTCAACCATGATCTTCTGTCTTTTAATTTACTCAAGTATCCGAAGAGTTACATGAGACCATCATATTTCTATGAACCTCTCATCTCTTCACTAGAGACTTTAATAGGCATCATGAGACGTCCTTTGTGAGAATACACATGTATTTTCTTAAGCAGTAATTTTCAAAACCAAGATTCTTTTCTAATCATCTAATTTGGACAAGTAAATATAATGTCTTTTAGTTAACAATTAGTGAAATAAAACCATTCGAAATTCAGAGAATCACAAATAAATTTACCGATCAAATCTTTGAATTTTATCCTTTTATATTGATTCCCTCAAAACAATATAAAATAAAATTCACCGACATCTCAAGCACCGTGAGTCTGCAAGCCACGTTAGGGTGGACGTTTACAAATCCGAACATTTACAAGAGAATGTTTTACCCATTAATTTCATTTGTCAACCAAACTTTATGACAAAAAAATTAATAGTCGGTTCCTCTTTAGCCATGTAAATAATAGCAGTGACTCCGTTGGGGAGGATACTAATTATTCACATCTAAGTGTACACCATTATTTGATCCCAAGTCCGCTGCCCAAGCTTATGTGTCTTACTGTTGGAGAAGTACACACGCGCTCAGATAACTTTCTACAACCATCAATTATATAAGTTTGTACTAGTGAGCCGCATATAAGCTCATCCGTTAGGGAGGAAGGCACTATAGCCAACGCGCAAGTCCATATGCATCACATTACAAACAATAATTATTTAAAGAAGTTTGTACTAGTGATCCGTGAATAAACTCATCCGTTAGGGAGGAAGGCTCTATTGCCAACGCGCAAGTTTACTCACATCACTTACAAACCAATAATGGAGGCCGCGGAAATTAATTACCAATCCCCTCTCCCACTTAGTTATTTAATACCGAGGGTTTTTAATATGCATATAATATTTAAAAATAAAATATACATAATAGCATGCTTCTATTAACAGCAATTTAAATAAATAAATCACATAGAACATGCCTATCACATATACAACAATAATTGACAATTAAATCAATTAATCAGTTATATAACATTAATTAATTGCATAAATAGTGGATTAATTAATTTGGGCCCTAGAGCAACAAATAAGCACAAAATGAGCAGCAGACTAAATAATTAATCAAGCCCATTATCCATGACCCATATACTCAGCCCAAAATTAAATTAAATCCACCAAGCTCATTAGCACAAAATTAGCCCATTAATAAAAAACTAATCATGCTTGGTCCATTACTCACAATTAATTAAAACCAGGATTGACCCAACAGCCCATTACCATTTAATTAAAATTGGGCCCATAACCACAGCCCAAAACCAAAGAAATAAAAAAAACAGGGGTAGCCCATTCCTAGCCTCCTGCCCTAAAAGACAGCCGCAACATCCCTGCCCAGCCGCAAAACACATCCCCAGCTAACTGCTCACGGCGGCCGGAGTTCTGCAGGCGCCACCAAAACTCGATAGCTCTGTTGGAATTTGAGCCGCCATCCTGTGCACTTTGAAATCCCGAGTCGACCCGCTGGAAGCCACCGTCAACTCGTCCACAGTCTGCAGCATCCGCCAGCAACTCCTCTTCAAACTCTGCCACCGATCACAGCCCATACGGGAGCATGCCGCCAGCCATCTGGCTTGCTCCGCCCGCACCTCAGACCTCGTACCCTGTCTTCCCAGCAGCATCCGCCACAACACCGCCCAGTCAGTCGCATAATTTATGGTGCCGGCGGCAACCAGCAGTCGCGACGTGCCGCTGCCCGAAGACCATGCCTGGTCTGCCAGTGCCGGCAGCAGATTTCCACCGACGCCATCTCAAGGTCGGAATAGGCTCGCCCGTCACTATGGCAGTGGCGATCGAGGCGGAGACAATCTCGCACGGAAGCAGTTTCAGAAAGCCACCGCCTGCACGCTTCGCCAGCAAACGACTGGTACATATTGGCGCCGCGGCTGCCGGCAGCTGCTACCGCAGCCCACCATCGTGCGACGAACCATGTGCCCAATGACAATCGCCAGTATCTGCTGCGCCGTGAAGCTGTTGTCCTTCGCCTCCGACCTGCAACCAAAGGACAACAGCAGGGAACCCGCCACCCACTGACTCGATCGGAGCACTCAATGGACTCGCCCAAGACCGCCATGTGACTCGCCCGAAACCAGCCTTGGCCCGATGTTTTCCCGTCGACATTTCTGTACCATCACCGGCTAGATGAGAGCCGCACAGCTTCTGCCCAACATCGTGTGCTGCTCCGCCATCCGTGACAGCCTTTGGTGCTCCGACACATCACCAAGACACACTTACGCCAGCAGCTGTCCAACGATGCCCAGATCGCGCCTTTGTTTCTTCACGATTTCTCGCGTTCTTCGTGCAATTGCTCCACCAGACCCCAACCGTGAGTCATCCAATACCCGACAGTCACACCTTTGTTTCTTCACTACCGCAATTCAGTTTCACACGGTGCAGCCGTGTGTGTATTGTGATTACCAGGAATAACAATATAATAATATACAGCCAAAGATGTATATTTAGGGTGGCAGTATCAACACATGGAATATTATAAATAACCCAAAATTACATTTCACGTCTTACCACGAAACCAACGCTTTGATACCAATTGTTGGGCAATTGGATCGTGTGGATCAACGTGATCGTTAGGATAACAGGCAAACAATAACAGCGCAAGCAAAATTAAATCGTTTACCGTACTTCTGGGTCGATGTAGAGGATGAACAGCAGTGAAGAACACCTCTGATCTTCTACCGTATGTCCCAAAGTCAACTCTGGTGTTGGGTGGTCAATAATCCCCAGAGTTCTCTCAATCTGCTCTCTGTTTTCTCCCGTATGTCAAATGTGGCACAGACTTAGGTTTAACAGGAACTGAGATGACTTATATACTTAGGCTACAGCAGGGACCAGGAGGAGAAATTGGGCTGGGCCTCAATTGAATTTAATTAACCAAGCTTAGCCCAAAGCTTTTAATTAAATCCAATAATAATAATATAGTCCACTAAAATATTATTACTGCACTACCCGTCCAATCCCAAAATTATGTTCTGGGCTCCTTCTTATTATGAGCCCGAAGGTCTCCCCATATTTAAGAAATACAATGTCCATTAATTAATTAAGTTACTGACAACTCAAATTAATTAATATCTCATCCGAGAGTAGTACCACTCAACCTTATTATCATGCCGAAAATTAATCCACTTGCAAGATTTACATGATAAACCTTATGAGCTCCTCAAGGGGACATCATCAACCTATGATGGACACGGATTCCTTCTACAATTAACAGCACACCATAGAGACAGCACTACTTCCCAACTCACCGAGTATATTGATTTAATACATATAAATCTCACCCATTGATGAATCAAAGAAATACATACTGCCCTACGTGTCGAGGTTATTGTATAGGGATTAAGAGCACGAACTTTCATAATAACAGAGATCAAGTTCTTCTATAAGTCAGTATAAGTCGAACGATCTTAGGCGGTCCTGCTCAATACACACAAGTGCACTAATGTGATTCTATAGCCAAGACAAGCTAATACCAAACCACACTACAACCATACCGATAGAGAGTCCCTTTCTATCTCAGTTGTGAGCATCTGTTTATACTTTATAAGGAAATCGATAATATGATCTTCTGCGTGTTGTCGCACAACATATTATCTACAGTATAAAGTAAATGGACTATTGCATCATGCATATAAAATAAATTATAAGATGCAATCATTTGATCAATGATTCTCATTTTAAATATTGTTATGACATTGTTCATACTAAAGCTAGACTTTTAGTATACAATCCAACATCAAGTACCCTTAGCACGAGTCCTAGATTGGAACCTCCAAAAGAGGAACTGGTCCAAGGAGAAATCGGAGACCTGGAATCACATCTAGAGTCGACAAGTTAACCCAACACCTCTAGAGTTAAAGAGGGAGAGATCAACCTTAGGTCTATGACGGGCACTGTTAAGGTTGGTATTAACTTAGCTGATTTCTCTTATTGGCAGGAATACCAAGCCAGCTGGGAGAAATTAAATACCAGACAAGGAATCCGATCGGAGAAATACCGGGTGGACATAGCGGGAGAATATCCCCGAGTTTGGATGCGAGAAGGCTCAAATCCAAATGACGTAAAACAGTGGTATGATTTTGGGGCATTAGCCTCAATATATACTGTTGCACTAAGCTTTCCAGAACTTTCAAAGCTCCCAGAATGGCTGGGAAAAATAGTTTTCAAAACATGGGAAAACAACTCGACTCTATCCAGAGGAGATGTATTGGAGCTTTACTTCACCAGTGCGGCTCCAGAACCAGTTGGGAAAGACAACCATGAGGCCTTTTATTTCATCAAATTGAGAAGACCTGGCATTTCAGCATCAAACAAAGTCAAGGAGTCTTCTGGAAAGGAACCAGTTCTGGTTTCTACGTTCTCTGAAGAATAAATCTCTATGCGTCGAGCGAGGGATTTGTTTGCCTGCATTAAAGCAATGGTGGAGGTGAAGTTCCCATTCAAGTTCGAGCACAAGTCTTTGAATGGGTCTTTTATATTGAATTCTCTAACAGGGAAGAAGATAGTGTTTGCTGAGAAGGCCTTCCAGGAAAAATAAGACCTTCTTTGGAGAAACAAGATTTCAGTGAGTAAACAAACTCATCGGAGATATTGTAATATGACCCATTTTGGGCAACGGACGAACAAGGTATGCTCGAGCTGTTCCACCCAAACAGAGCCAGAGTTTGGAAAAGGAATAAGGCTGGGGAATGGGATGATCAGACCTGCTGATCCACCTCCAGCAAAAGAGACACGTGGAAAGAAGAGGGTAAAATCTCTTCAACTTACCCAAGAGCCAGGAGAGTCATCGGGCACCAAAGAAACACAAATGACTCTTCAAAAAAATAAAAGCCAGATGACCTTCGGAAGGAGTAAGAGACATGTAACGGACAAGAAGGATGGCCCACAAGAAGGCATCCAATAAAGAGAGGGGACCAGCCAGCTGCAAAAGTTGGAATTCAATGGGAATGATGTAAGCAGTGACGCTAGCACAATGAGGTAAGCAGTGACGTCAGCCAAAGTAAAGAGGCTTTGAAATCCGAATTTCACATCCGAAAGCCTCTATAAATAGCAGAGCTGAGAAAGCAGAAGGCATCGACCATTACCCTCTGTTTTCTCTTTCTAAAATAAACATTGTATTCATTTCTTTTCTTTGTATGCGTGTTCTGAGTATAGCTACTATAGGTAGCTAAAGGAGTTATCTCCTCTTGTTCTGTGAGGATGAGTGTGTAATAAATTTCTCCATTCAATAAATAAATAATCTTGGGCTACTGCCCAAAACATGTAACCTTCCATTTTCTTCTACAATTTTAATCTCTATACTTTCCGACGAGAAACAGTAGCAGCATCCTATACACCCGGTGTAGGAAACGAACCAGGGTTGTGCTGAGGTCCGCTGAAGGAATGGGATCGAACCATCATACTGCGGGGTGCGTGGTTGGCTGTGAGGAGTAGCTGTAAAACCTCCCGGATACCCAGTGGATTGACTGTAAAAAAAGATACTAATACTATTTTAAGTTGGTTAGTTATAAGATTAATATTGTTTAATTAATGTACGGAAGCATGTTGGGTCTGATATGGTCGTAATGGGCTATGTCTATTTTAAAGAAGAAAGTTGTGATGGAAAAAAAAAGGTATTGAAAATCATATACGGATATCAATCGAGTAGAGTAAATAAAAGGATTTATTGATTTTAAAGAGAAAATGGGTATTTTTGAAATGAATAATATAAAGTGGCTAGAAAAAATGTATTATTATGAGGGTGGCTAGAAAAAATTTAATTTAAGAAATAATGACTATTTTAAATTTTTGCCCTTAATTTTATTTTGTTAAATCCTTGAACTTTCGAACTTTTACTTTATTGACTTCTTTGACATTTATTTCAATTATCTAATTCTTAAACTTTGTATTCAATAAACTATATATATACACTAATTATTAAGCCCCGAAAACTTAGAAAGTAGTCAATATATGGTGTTTAATCAATCATATCTTTAATTCTACTATGTTTTAGTCAATTTATACGGTGTTTAATCAATCATATCTTTAATTCTATATATTTTAGGTACGGGTGACCACTTTGATGTAATATTTTTTATAATATATTTTTATAGAATGCATGTGACAAGATGATAAATCTAATCCCTTGTCCCAAGAGTTTAAACATTGACTTAAGGAGTTAGGCTATACAGTTGCACTCCTTTTTCCTGCGTATCAATTATTTAACGGAGTGACACAAGAAATATCACATCTAAGTGACACAAAATATCCATAACCATGTTTTATATATGTATATGTATCTTTCGTTGCATGCTTCCATGAATATTATGGATGTTGGGTTTTTATTGACGGATTCAACTATGCTTGCCTAGTTATATCTTCAATTTTACTAAAGGTGAAACTCTCACGTTAATACAAAATTTAAAAAATTCATTGATATTTAGATAAGGATAATTTTAGGACAAACAAATGATGAGTATATATCGGTTATATTTTTTTAAGACAAAGTCTTCTATGAGAAGGGTTCTTATGTGAAACTATTTGTGAGACATGTTAAAGTATGAGTGTTATATTGATAAAGTGTGTTTATTGTCAAGTATGGTTTTCTAAACTATGATAAATAATCAATAAATGACTTTAGACTATTATAATATAATTCGCTACTAACATACTTTAATAAATTAATTAAGATGTGGAGTATTTGTGTAAGATCATTTTATATTTTCTTTACTAATTTCTATTATTTATTAAAATGTTAATTAACTTTTTATTTATACTACATATTATTTATAAAATAGTTTATTGTATAATTATCATTTTTCATCAATAAGATATCATATTAGAATGTTAGCACTTCTTATCTGTCATACGAAACTCATTTCGTAAGACGATTTTACACTTATGTGAAAAGTGTAATGAGATGAATGAAATAATAAGACAAAGATTTGTGTGAGACCGTCTCACGTAAAGGCTTACGTGAGACGGGCGAAAAGTGATAATGAATTACTGAAAAGTGATAATGAATTACTGAAAAGTGATAATGCATTTTGAGAACTGAGAAGTAAGGAACTCTAAGAGAGACGCTCCCCCTTCTCTCTAGTTTCTCTCTCTCTAAACTTCCAGATCTGATAAACATCTCCCCCTCTCCACCCCTACTGCCCCCTCTCTCCCTCCCTTCCCTCTGCGACGACATTGACCAGTGACGACGAATGGAAGCGACCAACTCTTTCTTCTCCCTGAGCTTTGGCTCCTGGCTCGTTCACAAGACTACCCTCAACCGGTTGGGTTCACGCCTCCTACAAGGTTAGGTCAGAGAATTCCAGTGGGGACCCAGATCTGGGCCTGAGATGTGGTGAAGAGATAGTTGCCGGTGGTTGCGGAACAGTGGTGGCGCGGTGGTCGGGTGGAGAGGAGGCTTGCTTTCTTTGGCCATTTTTATTTTTATTTTTAGATCTATTATTCTTAGTTTGTTTTTCAAGTTCAGTGGGCTTTTTTCATGGTTAGGTTTGGAGGTTTCATTTATGGATTTAACTAGCATAAGTTGCTTTGTTCAACAGTTTGTATTTGTTAGTCCTTGATAAGTCATATTTTAGCACAATTATTTTGTTAAAATTTATGTTTATTTGATTGATTTATGTGCTAATTTGGGTGCTAAATTGACTTATCTTGTCTTTGGTTAATTAGAGCTTTAATATTATAATTTGATATGGAAACAAGCTGTTTTGTGAAAAAAATTCGTTGCTGTCAGTGAAGGCCTATGAAAATTCAGCATAAATAAGGAAGGTTGGTTGGAGGATCACAGATTTATTTGGGCTATATCACACGTTATTTTTGGGATGTATTTTTGGGAAAAAAATAAGAGATCCTGGAGATATTTTTGAAAGAATAATTAAGGAAAGAGATCAAGCCAAACGAAGAAGATATATCATTTATTTTTGGGCTGATACACACATACATACACAATATTTTTGGGTAGCTGATTGAACGTGAAGGAGCAGAACGTGAATTCCATCAGAATTGGGGGCAGCGTTGTTTCTCTTTTCCAAAATGCAGTTTAGGCGTGAAATTCAAGAAGCAATCGACATCAATCGATTTTTATTATTTTTTTAATTTTGTTTTTGCTATGAACATGCAGAGCTAATCATATTTTCTAGTTTAAGATTCGTGAACCTCCCGTTGAATTTTAGTTTAATTATTTAGAGTTTTACATTGAATCTTGTGTACAAATTTATTCTATTACATGCTTTGATGTTCTTAATTATTGTTTAATAATTATTTTAGCCTGATCAACTATTTAATTGTTAAACTGTTGAATGTTATTCAATGAACTACAATCTGTAATTATTGCAGGAATTGGATTAAGTAACAAATAGAGATTATTCCCTCTAGGTGTAATATGATCTATGTTGTATGATACCTAGCCAGATTTTGTAGCCTAGTTTTCCTATGTTTAGAGTTTTAATGCGTTTATGAGTTAGAATCCATAGAGTCACTCATAGATAGTTCAACTTAGTGATCGTACCCTAATTGATAAACTTAAGAACATTCGGGTTGATTGATCGTACCGTCAATCTAGGGAGGGATTTGAGTTTGCGCGATAGGCTAGATGCTTAATTCATGTAATTAGTTAATTTAGTAAACGGGAGGGGATCGTCATCCTAAACTAGGTTTGTCTCACTTGGTTAATTTTATTAATTAATTTTCAATCTACTTTGCTATCTAAAATTTGAGTTAAATTATTATTCGTGTTACTTTCAATTTTCAACAAACAAAACCCCCCTTATATACTTACTTTGTTTGCAACACTTAAATTTAATTAAAATTCATTATACTCTCTTGGGTTCGACCCGTACTTGTCATTATACTAAGTATTGTAGTAAGTTGGAAATAAATTATATTTTGGTAGGCCGACGACAGCTTATCAGTCCCTTGATGTTTCTTTCTTTTGCTCGACTATTTGAGCTTTGCTTATACTATTTTGTCTCTTTAGGGAGTGTGGTGTCCCGTTCTCGAGGTTTTAAAGTCTCTTTAGTGAGATGTTGTAACTCCTTTATGGAGATGTTGTTCTCTTGGTTGTTTACCGTAGAGACCCATGTAGCCATTTGGCTAAGTAAATGAAACCTATCGTTTGAAAAAAAAGTGATAATGCTATTTCATGAACAAATTATAGTATAAATTAAAAGTGATAACCTTTTATAGCGAAAGTGATAACATTTTATAGCGAAAGTGATAACTATTTTAAAAAGTATAAAATGGTCTCACGTAAGATGGTCTCACGCAAGACCTATCCAATAATAAAATACGAAATGATTTCTTGTGCACTCATATGTGAATGGGGTAATTTTTACCCAATAGTGTACTATGTATTTAATAAATATTTAACTTTTTCATAGTCACTTTTTCTTTATAAAATAATAAGAATTTTTTTAACAAAGTGCATAAGTTTGTATTCATTAACGTGGAGTATACTTTAATTTATTAATTTATAAGTTTTAAATATAAATGCAAGAAATCAATTCATCTCAAACTCAAGTTTATAGAAAGAAAACGACACTCAATTAATATTCTAACGACACACTTTTATTTAAATTTTATTATTCTAACATACCTTTTTTTTTATTTACCAAATTATTTAAAGATAATTCAAATTCGTTGAAAAATAAATAATGTATCCCACTCTTATAGATCCATCACCCGAACTTCAAAGATTGAAAGAAGACATAAATCGCAGTTGAACTAAATGTCTTTGAAGGAAGAAATAAATCTCAGGATATTTGGTGGATAGTTGTGTAGAGCATATATGTGAACTAAATGGAGCAGAAAAGAGAGTTAGAAAGCAAAGCTGTATTCAAAGGACAACAAATGGTTATCCTACCTATCGGTTCCCCATTAAATTTCAATAAAAAAAAATCACTTCAATTCCTAATTAAAAATAGTACTCCCTCCCTCCGGTTCTAAGATATTTATTTGTTTTTTGTACGTGAATTAAGGAGTACTATTATTATATGTAAAGTGGGTAGTTGTATTAGAGGGAAGTGGTGGGTCATATTATATACTACGTTTTTACTAAATATGGGAAATGAATACCTTTGAAGCGGACACCAAAAATAATAAAATGAATACCTTAGAAGCGGACAGAAGAGTATATTTTAATTACTACAATTTACCATTCTCACCTAACAAACATAACATGCTTTTATTTAGTAATTGAAAAAATTACATTACTCTCAATAAAATTATTTAAAAAATAACATTTTCTTAAACTGAACCACTATTTATAGTTATTATAGGGTGCACCTGGTGTACCGGTATACCTTATGATTCATAGACTAAAAGTATGAGTAGTGAATGATTATTATATTTTAATTTTTAATTACTTAAATTAATTAATGGTAGGAATTATATTAAATTCTAATCTAATGGCAGAAATAGTCAGTGCACGGGTGGCACAGGTGCTCACATCGAACTTACTATTTAAATGGTACAAACAAACTAGGAAAGAGGGGCATGAGATGTCTTGTAACACTTTGATATGATATCTCCTTTAATATTTTCTTAAAAATTGACAAACAACACGTGACGGGTGGAGAAATTTAATCCTTACCAAAGAGTTCAAGTAAATGATGTCGCACCATCCATATCCGGAAGGCGGGGGTAATCAATTTTACAGGGTTAATTCAGTCATTACAAAGGGACAATCCGCTAGCCTAAAGAGGAAATGAGACAACGAAAAGACCAGAAAAATAAAATAAATAAATGTATTGAACACTGCCTACTACTGGTTTACTCTCTTTCTTGTATTGTATATAACCGCGAAACAAACAGAAATATACTCCGCTTCTTCTTCACGTCATTCTCTCTCCTCTTTTCTTTTCTTCTCTCTCCTCCTTTTACTCTCTTTACATACACTGTTTGCACTTCCTAATTCATTTCCCACTCATTCTGCATTGCATTCACTGCCGCAGCAGTGTGCTTATCCTCGCATTGCTCTCCGTATGGAACGAAAGCACGGTTTTTTTTCGGCTCTCAAGGAAGAGGTGGTTCGTGGGTTGTCGCCGGCTCGTTCTCGGAGGGGCCGGAGCCAGTCGCCCTCGGGTTCGGGCCTTCGCCGCCGGAGGAGACACACCAACTTGGGCCCGCCTGAAATGTACATAACGAGATCGGGGATTCTGAGACCCGGTGCGGAGACCCTCTCGCCGTTGAGGGAGGGCCCGGATCCGAACGGCCAGGATTCTGCCGACCCGAGGGGCGATAGGTGGGCCCAGTGGCTCTGTCGGGCCCCGTCCGCTTCCACTTCCGGGCAGGGCTATTCCAGGTCCGATCTAAGGCTTCTCCTCGGAGTCTTGGGTGCGCCACTCGCCCCGGTCCACGTTACCAACAATGAACCTCTGCCACACCTCTGTATTAAAGATACCCCCATTGTTAGTCCCCTCTCTCCTCTGTATTTTTCATTTTATCTTCTTCCATTTACTGTTCTTGATGCATATCTAAATTCATGTTTTTTGGATTTGTTAAACCGATTTGGGTGGTTTCAGTAAATGGGTGAATAAAGAAAGATAGAGTGTTTGTTTCTCTTCATCAATGAAACTTTACATGTAACTTAGATTGACAGTCTTTAATTTAATGTTTTTTATTTTTTAATAAAGTTTGATAGAATTGGGTATAATCAAGTATAATTGGACAAAAGAATGGTGTGTTGAAGATAGGGAGTGTACACCCTATATTTGGTTGGTAGAAAGCTACTTGTTTCTTAACTCTTCAATATAGAGGAACAGAGGATATAGGTAGATTGTGTAGCACATGGTGGTGGCCCTTGTTTGGACTGCTATCCCTTTCCTCCTCTCCTCTTGTTGGATGAGATTGCAATAATAATATTTGTTCTATTGTGAATATTATCCAGGAGACTTCTTCTGCTCAATACATAATCCAGCAATATTTAGCAGCATCTGGTGGTCAGAAGCTTCAAAGCTCAATTCAGAATGCTTATGCCATGGGGAATGTCAAGATGTTGGCATCTGATATAGAGACAGCTACTAAGGTTATAAAGAGCCGGAATACGGCCAAATCGGCCGAATCAGGAGGGTTCGTGCTGTGGCAAATGAATCCTGATATGTGGTATGTGGAGCTTGCTCTTGGAGGTAGCAAGGTTCGTGCTGGTTGCAATGGGAGGCTCGTCTGGCGGCATACGCCTTGGCTCGGTGCTCACTCGGCCAAAGGGCCTGTTAGACCTTTGCGTCGCGGCCTTCAGGTATTTTTGCCTGTTCTTGTGTGATGTTAGGATAATGAACATTGTGGTAAACTAGAACTCTACTTGATTAGGACAAATTGGACTCATTGAGATGGCTCGTTTCGAATTGTAGGGTCTTGATCCGAGGACAACAGCAAACATGTTTTCGAATGCAAAGTGCACGGGGGAGAAGAAGATCAATGGAGAGGATTGCTTCGTTTTGAAGCTTTGCGCGGATCCTCATACGCTGAAAGCTAGAAGTGAAGGGCCTGCGGAGATCATAAGGCATGTATTGTTCGGTTACTTCAGCCAGAAGACGGGGCTTCTCGTGCATTTAGAGGACTCCCATTTGACCCGTATCCAAACCAACGGAGGCGATGCAGTGTACTGGGAGACAACGATCAATTCATTTCTTGATGACTATAGGCCTGTTGAGGGGATCATGATCGCCCACTCAGGGCGATCCGTGGTCACTCTTTTCAGATTCGGTGAAACAGCAATGAGCCATACGAAGACGAGGATGGAAGAAGCATGGACAATCGAGGAAGTGGCGTTCAATGTCCCCGGTCTATCCATGGACTGTTTCATCCCTCCTGCCGAGCTAAGATTTAGCTCGATTAGTGAGGCGTGTGAGCTACCTCAGGGCGATCGGGTGAAGACCGCGGTCGTGGCAGCATATAGAGCCAAGGTTGCTGCCTTAGGTAGATCCCATGAGGGCCTCGCCAACGATGTTTTAGTTAAAATGAACATATGAGCAATCAGGCAAGTGCTTCCATTTTCAGACAATATCAGCTTAGTTTCACACTACATACTGACTGATGTAAGCTGTAAGTTGGGAATACTAGCTTGTGATCATTAAGGTTCAAGCTTGATATGAGTCGGGCTTAACTCGACTCGACTAATTTACACCCCCTCATTGGGAACGTGGCTGAATCGAGGAACTATAACCCTGGACTCGATGTTTTTTCCAGTGAAAAGGAGAATCCCAGAATGTAATATATATGTTTACATTTTTGATCATGTATAATCTTAATTGTAATGGAATGGTAAGATCATAGAGTTGTTAAAATTTCTTAATCACTCCAAATTCTTGCTGCAACACATGATGATTAAGCATGGTGTTTGGTAATGATTTTGGCAATGAATGCATCTGCAGAAAGTGAGTGTGCAGCAAAATCTTATTTATTTATTTAAGTTTATGGTGTTATTTATTTATTAAATTATATATGAATGATGTAGCAAAGTATATAAATAATGGTGTATGCAAAGATGGTCGTTATTGCTATTTGCTAAAAGCATGGTCGTTTTGCATGCTTTTGATCATTTTTATATGTATGTTGAAATTTGAAATAAAAAATCTTATCAAGAATGATTGAATGTATTTTTATTTTCAATGTAATCATTATACACGTGAAATGGAATAGGGGAATCCGAATTCAAATATGTAGTAGTTGAAATAAGTAAATTTCAAATTTGTAGGTGAATATTTGAAATAATATCTTATTAATCGTTAAAAACAATAGAATGTACTTATCAAGTATAATTTATTTAGCAAGTATTATTCAAAATCCAGGACACTGGCTTTTGGTTAGTGCAATTGTGCGAGATGATTTTGTCCCCAGCCATATTTTTTGTGCGAGATGATTTTGTCCCCAGCCATATTTTGATTTAGGATTATTATTGTTGTTGTTTAATTCAAAATTCATTAACTTAATTCAAATTAAACATAGCTTCACAGGATTTAATTTTTATTTTTAAAATTTAGTGCTAATTTAAGAATGCATATAACTTCACTCATGACTCCTAAAATATATATGGCTCAACCATCCTAATTTATTGATTCGAAATATCCAAGTCATGTATGCAGACTTCGTAAGGCTTTCTACGGCCTTCGTCAAGCTCCTCTTGCTTGGTTTCAATGATTCAATATTTTTCTTAAAAGTTTGGGATTCACCTCGTGTCGTGCTGATCCTTCACTGTTCATATTCTATTGTCATTCATCAACTATTTATCTCTTGCTATATGTTGATGATATCATTATCACGGCCAATGATTCATCTTTATTAAAGAGTTTTATTTTCATGTGCCAACATGGAGTTTTCCATAAAAGACCTTGGTCAGCTTGGCTATTATTTGGATCTAGAGATCACACATCTTTCGGATGGAATTTTCTTAAATCAAGTATAATATGCTCATGATATCCTCACTCGAGCCAAACTTCTTGACTCCAAGCATGTATCCACACCATTGGCCGCTGTAATTTCTCCTACCAGCACTGGGACTTTATACTCTGATCCAACTCATTATCGTTCCATTGTTGGCGCACTTCAGTATCTTACTATCACACGCCCTGATTTATCTTATGCAGTCAATCATGTAAATGAGTTCTTACACTCTCCGATAGTTGTTCACTATCTTGCACTGAAACGTATTCTTCGAAATGTTAAGGGCATAATCAGCTACCGACTTTACTTCCCTCAATCTAATGACTTATCTCTAATTGGATATTCTGATGCGGATTGGGCACGTTGTACAGAAACTCATCGTTCTACTTATGGATACTCCATTTTTTAGGTGGCAACCTTGTTTCTTGGTAGTTCCAAGAAACAACCTACTATAGCACGTTCCAGTTGTGAGTCTGAGTAGCGAACTCTAGCAAATGCTGCTCAGGAGATGGTTTGAGTTATTCAATTACTCAAAGAGTTGAGACTTAACACTTCAACTACTCCTACTCTGCTTTGTGACAATAAGAGTGCAGTGTTTCTCAGTCAAAATCCTATAGCCCATAAACAGACTAAGCATATTGATATTAATTGCCATTTTGTCCGTGAATTGATCTTGGCAAAACACTTAGCAACTCAGTTCGTGCCTTCAAAACTACACCTTGCTGACACTTTCACAAAAAGGTCTTCCACAACCTAGATTTGAGCTGCTACGTTTCAAATTATGCGTTCATGATAATACAACGCTCAACTTGAGAGGGTAATAAGATAAGTCATCACAACACAATCATAGGAGTTGATTGACATGGAATATTTTGTACATTTATATACATTATTCGATTTATTAATTTTTTTTTGTATAACTTTGTATCCAACTGTTATTTATAGTGGATGATACTTCTTTCACCATTCATGGTGAAACAAATTTAATTCTTACCATATTAAACATATTTGTGGTTTATTTTCTAAATTTACCTATAGAATTAGGTTTTACCTTATGTTGTGTTTGGATTGAGTCATTTTAAATTCAATGAATTTGAAAATGAGTGAATTTTAAATTCCTTGAATTTTAAATCAATTCATTTGAATTTCACTATTTAAATAAAGTAAAGGATCTTTGAAAGAATTTCAAATCATTAATTCAAAAATTATTTTTAAAATAGAATTTTGGGAGGATTACTACTAGGTGCACAAAAAAACCCTAAATTACTATGAGATACAAACATACAAAAATATTACTACTAGGTACAAAAATATATAGTGATATTCCAATATTACCCCTATTAATGTGCTGCACATAAATATTGTGTGCAGCAAAAGTTCATGTGCAGCAAAGTGTGTGCAGCAAAAAAAGTGTGTGCAGGAAAAAAAAAGTGTGTGCAGCAAAAAAATGTGATGGTCCGGCGGCGGCGGTCCGGCAGCTTTTCCGGCGGAGGCAGTTTTTCTGGCGTCCAGTTTTTTTTTTTTTTTCTTTTTTTTTTTTGGACGAACAGTTTTTCCGGCGACCGGCTGCCGGAGCTCCGGCGGCGGCGGCGCGGCAGCTTTCCGGCGACCAGTTTTTTTTTTTTTTTTTTTTTTTTTTTTTTTTTCTTCTGACGAACAGATTTTCCGGCGACCGGCCGCCGGAGCTCCGCCGGCGGCGGCGGCGGTCCGGCAGCGGCAGCGGTGGTCCGGTGGTGGGTGGAGGTTGGGGTTAGTGTTTTAAAGGTATATGGGTTTGGGGGTATATTTGGTATTTTACTTTAATATTTTGTATTAAATAATAATTATTTTAAATCAATGTATCTAGTAGTAATTAGGGGTACAAAGTGTGTACCTATCAGTAATTATTTCTAGAATTTTATATATGATAAATAAATAATAATAAAATTTTATTTTATTAAATATTAAAATTTAAAATTTTATTAAAAATAATTTTTTGGGAGGAAACTCTACCATCCAGTCTATCACCTATCCACCCCCCACATCCCAACCACTCCCCTCTCAAAAAAAATTTTTTATACAATTTTATATTTTAATATTTAAATAATAAAAATAAAAATATTACCACCCAACCCAACCTCCCCCTCCCCCTCCCCCTCCAAATAATTTTTTTAACTTTAAATTTTAATTTTTAAATAATAAAAATATTACTACCCAACCCCTTTCCCCATTCCACCCACCCTACCTCCTCACCCCACCCACCTACCCACTCACCCACCCCCTGCAAAAAAAAATTAAAAAATTAAAATTTAATATTTAAATAATAAAATATTACCACATAGCCTACCCCATTCATGGGGTGGTGGCAGGGGTGGACTGGGTTGTAATATTTTTATTAATTAAATATAAAAATCTAAAATTTTTTAAAAAAAATTTTTTTGGGGTGGGGGATGGTGGTGGCGGGGGTGTAGGGTGGGTGGGTGGATAGGAGGATAGGGTTGGGTAGTATTATTTTTATTACTTTAAATAATAAAATCTAAAAATTTTTAATTTTTTTTTGGGGATAGGGGAAGGTGGGTAGGAGTAGGGGGTAGGGATGAGTGGTAATATTTTTATTATTTAAATATGAAAATCTAAATTTTTTTTAAAAAATAATTTTTTGGCTGGTGGCCGAGGGTGAGGGTGAGGGTGAGGGTGAGGGTGGGGTTGGGGGGGTTGGGGGATAGGGGTAGGATTGGATAGTAATATTTTTATTATTAAATATTAAAATTTTAAATTTAAAATAAAAATTGGGGAAGGGGCTGTGGTGGGTGGTGGGGTGGTGGGAAATGGTGGGTAGGGGTAGGGGTAGGCTGGGTGGTAGAGTTTAAAATTTAAAAAAAATATATATATATAATAGATACACACTTTTAACCTAAATTACTATTAGATACAAGGAATTTAAATAATTACTCTCACATACAAAATATTAAAGTAAAATACCAAATATAACCTTATAATCCCATACATTTTTAAACCACCAATCCTACCCCTCACCCACCCACCCGTCGGATCGGCGTTGACCGGCATTGACCAGCGGCCGGACCAGCGTTGACCGCCGCCGCCTGCTGCCGGAATTTAAAATGTGCAAACAAAATGTGAAAAAAAAAATTGTGCAAAGCAAATTATGCAAATCAAATTGTGCAAATACATAGGGGTATATATGGTATCACAATCATAATTGTGTAGTTATGAGTAATAGTACTTTGAGTCATGTAGTTTTCAGCAATTATGCATTATTTTATGTATCTCCTAGTAAGTGATCTATATATATATATATATATATATATACACTATTTTTATATATTAATATATCAATTACACAGCAACGGAAGGATTTCAAATGACACGGTTTTAGGAAGGATTTGAAAATCCATCCAAAACAATTAAAAAAAATTCAAAATCAAATCTATGATTTGAAATCCATTAATTTACAATCTTGGATTTATAAATTTATTGATTTTAAGTTGCATCCAAACATAAATGAAGAATTTGAAGGAGAGATTTATAAATCCCTCCTCAAGTACTTCCATCCAAAAAAGTATAATACTCCTTAATTTCTAGTGTGATATAAATATCTTCTCAACTTATAATTAAAAAGGTTGTGTAAATACATTTAGTTGTATACGAATTTATTAAAAAAAAAAAAAGTAAGTCTGACTATGATTTGGTATAACAAAAAAAAACTCTTCTTACTAATGAAATTTATAGACAAATTGAATTCATTTAGTAATTATCAAAAGGATTACAAATAATAATTACATTTGTTATTGTAACATAATGTGAACGAATTTATTATATTTTTAATTAATGGAAGAATATCATGATTGTTTATCAATGAATTATCAACAAAATCATTATATAAATTGTCAACGTAATTATTAGTAATAGATTATCAACGAAAATATTTATTAATAAAATTGAATTTTGTTTGGTAAAAAATTACGAAATAACACCAACCAACTGATTCTATTATTAATTTGTTGTTAAAATAATTTAACAATTAAAATAAAATTTCTTTATAGTGGATAAGAGAGTTTTGGAAACCACTCCCAGTTTTTAGTAGAATATTTTCCATTAAAAAAATTAAGGTGAAAAAGAGAGAGACAAAAGTCTAAAAAGAATATGGAAATGTTGTTAGAAAACGAGACATTAATTAAATATTCATAAAGGATGACCATTCCGGACCGAAAGAAAATGGCTTGCTGCAAGAATGGGTCTAGCCATTAAAGGAGAGGCCCAATTAGAAGACAATTTTTTTAAAACTAATAATCGATAGGTGGGCTTCAAGTCATTAAAGGGGAGGCCCATTTCAAGAAGTTCTCAAACTGCAGCGTGTTTATTGTGAGCTGAAACTTTGAAGTGGGGATTTTATAAATCTTTAATAAGAAAATGCTGATTTATTTGGTAGACATACTATTTTACTCAGGGTTATATAGAGTTTAATACTAAATTATATAATAAGATATAATTATAATATAATTCGGAGGTTCATGTAAAAACTCCGATCATTAAAAAAAAACTGTTTTTTACCAACGAAATACTTATTCCGTTAATAAAAGTTTTAATTTCATTGTTAAATTGATTTATCAACGAATTAGCAATGAAATCCGTTGGTAATTTTCTATTGGTAAATTCCGTTGCTTTTTTTTTTTAGTGAATGGTTCATATAATATTAATTTATGTAGTTCATATAATATTTGCTAATGTAGTTATGTCCTTATTTTACATTGGTTTGGTTCATAAAGTTAATACTTTATGTTAGAAAACTTCAAAATGTGTTAAACAAGTATGAACATAGTATCACATAAACTTTAATAGGCCCTATTTTTAATATTAATGGGCTTACATTAATTTCTAATGTGCGAACTCTTTAATTTTTAATAGAATATATCTTATTTTTAATAAACGTTTTGGTAAATTACCATACCCTAATTTATATTCTTTTGTATAACTAAGTGTCACTTTTCTAGCTATATAATAATACTTTCTCCGTCCAATTGAATGAAGGTTATTTTATAGTGGGTAGTTGTATTATTGAGGTTGTGGATTCCATATTTGGATTGTAGGGATATATGAGTTCCATGTGTGTAAAGAAGAAAATGAACTTCTTTTAAGCGGGCATACAAAATGGAAAAAATGGATTCTTTCAAGAGGATGAAAGTAGGCTGTAAGTTTTCAAAACAAAAAGTAATACTCCCTCCGTCCCAACTTCAACTTCACACTTTCCGTTTTGGTCCGTCCCAAATTCAACTTCACACTTCCATAAAAGGAAAAAGCAACAAACTAATATCCCTCTAACATACTTTAATTTCAAATTTGCCATCACCTTTTTAACACACATAACATACTTTATCATTTATTTATTACCCAAAAATACCATACTACCCTCAAAAGTAAGTCAAAAAGTGACTTTTCTTAAACTCCGTATCTACAGTAAACGTGAATTTGAATTTGGGACGGAGGGAGTACTACATATGACAAAATGTAATTCTTTTAAAAAGTATAACATTGATTCATTGGATATTATGAAGAGTAATATTTAAAATTCTAAAGAGTAATGCTTTCAGATGAAGTAAAAGCTCAATTATGGTCTTGGTATGCTTGGAAGAAGAGGAAGATCAGTCATGAATCATATTATAGAGAATGATTAGTTTATCCTCTTAGCCATCTTATGTAATTTGCTGTTTTTTTTTTGTTTTGAGATTTTTGAGATACAGATAGTCAGTTTGATTGTTTTAAATTTAGATTGAGACGTTTGGTTAATTTCTTTGGATGTATTTTGTAATTTTGGAGTATTTCTCATACCGAATTGGAATGAAATTCCCTTTTCCTTAAAAAAAAAAACTATACATCTACGCCCAGTCTCATACAAGTATCTCTCTTTGAAATTACTCATTTTAGTTTGTGGACATTAGTTGTTAATTAGAAGATTGTAATTTCTTTATCATCTCACAAAATTATGTGTTCCCACACAAACTTTTACTTCATTAGAATATTAAAACTATGGACATTCTTTTGTGGGTTTTTTTAAAAAAAAAAAAAACTAATATAAATATATATGGTAACATGTGTAAGTGTGTGAGTGGTGCATGAGAGCCGCATATTCTTGAGACAATCACTATTTGTACTTGGTAATGTATAATAATAGGTAAGAAAGGGTGTGTGATGAGTGTTCTTCTCCAATGAGTTCATACATATAAAGAGGGACCACTGCTGCACTTCCTAATTCCATACAAAAGTTCATGTTATTAATTAATTGATCTCTTAGATTTTCAAATCTCTCTAGTGTCCATTATTTTTTAAATATTAATCTACCTCTTTAGATGAATATTCCACTATTTATTTAATTAATGATCTCATCTGAAGCATGTTACTTGATGCTGTGATTACATTCTGCAGATCATTGTAGACATGCTTCCACCATTTTGGTGTTTTCAAGATTAATTAGGAATTAATTAATTAGTTCCATCCTCCAATATTGTGCATAAGCCTTAATCTCTTCCAACCATATTGGTGAAACATGCATCTATACCCCACCATTAATTAAACAACTTAATTATTATTTACAAGAAATTAAAGTTTATCCCACGAGTCCCTTGCGGAAGGATCAATAAGCACCTACATGTTAATATATATATAATTTGGGTTTAAAACATAAACTATCTCATTTCTTTCTACTTTATTCAAGAAATTTTTGAAATAGTTAGTGCATTTATTTTTTTCCCAAACCTTTCAATTTTTCTCCGCATTCATCTCAAAACAATATTTTGTTTTATCAATTTTGTCTCATAACTTTGTAAAAGAGCCATTAATTCAGTCTCATTTCATGAAATTAGAAACATTGAATATTTTTAAATAAAAATAACTATTTAAGTGAGAATTTAAAAGTTATGGAATTATTTTAAAGAACTTAAGTTTCATGGGATTGTTTTGAATAAAGTAAATATGTATGAAACGAATTTGGTTTTGAAACGAAATCGGAGCAAAATTGAGAAGTTTGAGACGAAAATGGATGACTTAACTATTTTGTGACCTTTTCAAATAAAGTAAAAATATATGAAACGATTTATATATGTTTAAAACTCTATATGTATTTATCCCATGTATTCTGCATATATAATCTATATATACACTTGAAACTCAGAAATGAGGCTTCTAAATAGCGCACATGAAAAGTAGAAAACCCTAAGACTGAAAGTTGGAAATTAATGACAAGCTGTTGTTCACTTCCTCCTAGGTTAAGGTTAGTTCTTACCAGAATACAAATGTTGTCATAATCATCATTGCAAGTCCACATTAATTATGGATGAAAACAAATGAGGACAAAATTAATAAACTGCTTTAAATAAATAATGACAAAATAGAAGCACTTTAGGAATTTGCAAACATATGACGACAAATCATAGAAAGCATGCAACATCTGTACACACTAACATCACATTTGTAAAACTGCTTTTTATGTAGTTCACTATATGTACTCTTGAGACCTGCATATACTACTACTTACTCATCTTTCTTTTTTCTTATTTAATTGCAGGATTATTAATTTAATCACCTTGCTTATCTGTACTTCTCACCCTTTCTACTTCATTTTTCCTTCTTTAATTACGTGATTATTAATTTAATCCAAGGGACCACAACTACACTTGTTAATTACACATGACCAACATCTAATAGTATATATTCATCATCACCTTAATACTTTGGTACTTTAAACTAGTTTCTCTAGCCCTATTAATTACAAATATTACCATGTTATCGCATTAATTACATCAATTTAATGAGAGTCTTTACTGGTAATTAGTATTTGCCTTTGCAAGCAATGCTGTTAAGAGAGACAAGAATCTATACTCTTAAGGAGTGTTGGTTCACTAAATTTAATAAGTGTGTTAGTAAAACTTGTAAATTAGATAAGAAAGGAATGAGCATTCTTTTAATTCTATATTAGTTTAACAAGATATTGTAACTTTTCTCTCTCAAGATTATATTTCACTGGCCTCCTTGTTTTTTTACAAACGGACTTAGATGAAAATTAAGTTCGCATAGGTGCAATTAGTATATAAACTCTCTAATTTTAGCAAAATTTTAAGGTCTAATGAGTATTATTAACTCAATGTGAATCAAACACTCCTTAAAAGAAAAATGTAAACCTAGGGGCCGTGATTGCATTCTATTTTATCGTTCATGTGTCAATCATATAATTATAGTATTGTATGAGATAATTCACTAAGGACCGCAGGAATATAAATTTTACTCTATTTGTCTTATTACATATTTCACACTTTCCTTATTTATTTATCTTATTATACTCTTCACATAAAAAAAGTAATAGTTTTGAAACAAATTATAA
This sequence comes from Pogostemon cablin, assembly GCA_023678885.1. NCBI lineage: Eukaryota > Viridiplantae > Streptophyta > Magnoliopsida > Lamiales > Lamiaceae > Pogostemon > Pogostemon cablin. The sequence goes on along the minus strand of CM042969.1, from coordinate 27,974,722 downwards.
CTCTCAATATCCTATATTTAAACCAAATATCACTCTCAGATAACATATACTTCGTCCTATCACAAGGAGTGCATTTTATCATTTTCGTTCGTCCCAACACAAGAGGTACATTTTTCTTTTTATTAAATGGACCCATAAAATAATTAATATATCTCAATGGGACTCACACCACACTAATACACATACTCACTATACATTAAAATATTATTATTTCTCTCTTCCCATCTATCCATTAATTAAATATTATATCCATTATTTTACATGAAAAAAAATGACACCCTTGTAGTGAGACGGAGGTTAACACATGACTTACTTAATTATCTGTTACTAGAAGACACCTTTTAGGTGTGATGGATGGAGTAATAAAATTGATTAAAAAAAAAGATATCTTAAACTTGAACCACTAATTGCAAAAATGACTTTTCTTAGGTGTGGGGGGCATCATTGGATTTTTGTGGTAAATTATAGAGGCAATTAAAGTAGTTGTTAATATCTACCAATAATGAGAAATTACTGTTCCTTGTTAATTAGAAAATGAAGTAACTTCTTTCAGATAAGACAAAATAGTTCCTATATTAGGAACAGACACGAAGTAGAAGAAGGATAGATTAGCCTCTTTCTTAGTCCCATAAAAGAAAGCCTAAAGTTATGGCATAAACAGCAAAAATTAGGCAGATCCAACTTCTCTCTATCAGATGTTTTCAGACTCTACACAATCTCTCTTTACTTTATGTTTATTAATGTTGTAAAAGTTAGACATTGTACTGTGACTTCCATAATATTAATTTTGAATTAATATTTGCATTTTTAATTACTAAATATTGCAGAAAAGTCATCTCATGCGCCGCTTAGGCTCCAACACTTGTCCTAATCCACTTTCTAATTACTTTCGAACAACCAAACCCTACTCATCATCATATACATACATTCACATATATACATGAATAAAACATGCGTGTTGCAGATGCACCTTAATTATCTGAATCCAACGAACTCAAAGTATTCTTTAATATAAAAACTTATATTCTTTATTTTTTGAGAATGTATTTTTTTTCCTTAAACATTTATACCATTAGTAACAAATAGACTGTCATTGAAGAAATAATATCCTTATGAATTATTCCTTCCGTCCGCTTTCAAAGGTATCATTTTTTTATTTTGAGCGTTCGCCCCAAGGGTCTCATTTTCCCTTTTTATACATATAGGACCCACACACACTCACTAATACAGCTAAAAAATAGGACCCACACCTCCACTAATACAACTACTCACTACACATTAAATAATAATACTCCTTAATTCACGAGCAAAAAGCAAATGACACCCTTAAAGGTTGACGGAGGGAGTAAATATATACTCCCTCTATCTCACGTTAAGGTTTACGTTTTCTATTTTGGCTTATCAAGTTAAGTTTTACGTTTTCTTTTTTGTTAAGTTGGGTCTACACAAAATAACTAATTATTTAATGTAGGGCATACAACATTAATACAACTACCCACTTTACATTAAATATTATTTTACTACACACTAAAATATTATACTCTCTGCGTCCCGCGTTAAAGTTTACGTTTTTCATTTTTTATTGTCCCAAGTTAAGGTTTACATTTTGTCATGTTGGGCCCACACAAAACAATTACTCCCTCCGTCCTATAGAAGTTGACACACTTTCCTTTTTGGTTTGTCCCACTAAAGTTGACACATTTCCTTTTTAATACATGGGATCCACACAAAAATAATTAATCTATTCTCATGGGCCCCACATATCACCTCTAATGCAACTACCAACTGCACATTAAATATTATTTCTCTCCCTTCACTTTACTTCACTTTACATTAAATTATTATACTCCATAATCTCTGTGCCAAAAAAAAATTATACCAACTTCTCCGGGATGGAAGGAGTATTTTGTAGGAGTTAAAAGGTTGGAGGGATATGTATAGGTTTGTGGACGGGTGTAGGGATTGGTGAGTTGGATGAATAAAGGGTGATAGAAGGAGTTTTGAAGGAAAGAACAAGGTTTGGAATAAAACACACTTTATTAAATTTTTGGTTGGGTACATCTCAAAATGCTACACCATCCACCTATTTATACTATCCAATGGTGGATTCTCAAGCATTCTAGAGAATTCTATATTAATTTTCATCCTAATAGTCTAGATAATTCATCTATTTAATCACATGTCATATTCTAGATCATTCTTATAATTAATTAATAGATTCCTCCACCTTCTAGTTTATTCTACACAATCTCAAACCTTTTAGCATATCATATATTATTCTTGAAGCTTCTATAACTTCTCTAAATCAAGTTTATTATTTCTAACATATTTATTTTGTATAGGGCCTATCTACAAAACTAATACAATTACCCACTTTACATTAAATATTATTTCTCTCACCTCACTACATATTAAAATATTACTATCTCTTAATCTCTGTACAAAAAACAAACGTCAACATTAATACGGGATGGTGGGAGTATCTCTTAAATATTAATGTAGTACGGAGGGAGTATTCCTTTATAACAAAATGCTATAACGCTGACAAGAGAACAACTATATACTCCATAAACTAAAATATTGCACAACATCCATCTACAAACACAAGTGAGAGAGACAGAGAGAAAAGCATGGTTTCAGTAGAGCAATCTTGCACCAAATCTAGTTGCTTCTTTTGCATCATGGAGAAACATGATACATCAAACAGGAGGATTGCAATAAAGGAGTACCTCAAAGGCATACCTTTTCTTGACGATGAAGAGCTTATTCTTGTGGTGAGTGAGCTCTGGAACGTGGCCATGACCCGACCCGATGACGACGACTTCCCATGTCTAGGCATCTTCGAATGCATGGCCTGTCTCATCAACAAAGCCGTGCACGACAAATCTTGGCTTCTCAAGCATCAAAACATCTACATCCCTTACTACGCAGCTCACATAGTCGGCTCCTACACCATGAATCGCTCCGATCACGCCACGAGGGCGGTCGACTCGGGCGTCATACCGCCGTTGTTGAACCTCCTGAGAGGCAAGATTAGTTGGGTGGAGCAAAGGGTCGCCATTAGAGCGCTCGGCCATCTTGCGAGCTACGGAAAGACCTTTAAGGCCATCGCTGTCTACGAGGATGAAGTGGTGAGACTCGCCATCCAGCTGGCATCATCCTGTGTGGATGAGGTGTATGCCAAGTTTGTAGGGGTTAAGGAGAGGCTGCAGTACCACCGAGACCTGCTCACGCGCGGCGTGGCCGAGGTGGAGGCGGAGAGTCGGAAGGCGGAGGAGTGGGCGGGGCAGATGCAGTGCTGGAGCATCCACCTCCTCAACTGCTTCGCTGTCAAGGAGAGGTCTTTGGACCTCATGTGCAGTCAAGGGTTCTTGAACACCTTGTGTGGGATGTGGGGTGGGCTGGCCAATCACACCTCGCCAGCTGGCGTCGGTCTGATCCGGATCCTCTGCCACAACAAGTCCGGAAGAGAAAGCATCTCAAGATCCAGACATGTCGTGGAGAGTCTCTGCAATCTGTCTAGATCTGCCGACGACTGGCAGTACATGGGCATAGACTGTTTGCTCTTGCTGTTAAAGGATCCGAACACCCGTTACAAGGTTCTAGAAGCTTCCACCTCGTACCTCGTCGACCTAGTCGAGCTCAGGAGCCTCGGCAGGAGAGCGAACGTGGGCGAAGCCATCACCAAATCCCTCATCCATAACTACAAGCAATACCACATAAGAATTAACGCAGATGTCCGAAGATGGCTGGTTCGGAGGAGGAGGGAGAGGGGGATGTCTAGTGAGGAGGTTGAGGGCAAAAGGGTCATTGCCAAACTGATAAAACAGCAAGGCAATCATAAGTTCTCAATGGGGAAGATAGAAGAAGCAGCTTTGAAGTATAGTGAAGCATTGGAGGTATGCCCAATAAGGCTTAGAAATGAAAGAATAGTTTTGTATAGCAGTAGAGCACAGTGTCATTTGGTGTCAATGGATCCAGATGAAGCCATTAGTGACACCACAAGAGCTCTTTCCCTTTCTACCCCTCCAAATTCTCATGCTAATAGCCTCTGGATCAGATCACAAGCTTATGATATGAAAGGGATGGCTAAAGAGAGCCTAATGGATTGCATAATCTTCATTAATGTGTGCATAAGATCCAAAGCTTGCGATCGTCTCAAAGTTCCTTACTACGCGGTTCGCATGATCACTAAGCAGATGGAAGCGACGTGGCTCTTCAGAGGTGCGGCTGAAATGAACGAAAACGGAGACGAAAAGACCAAGATCAAATTGTTGCAAAGCAAGAACAGTGCATCAGGTAATCCATTATAAGTTGCTGCTAGTGATGATCATCCAATGATGTTAATTCATTCTTGAACAGGGCTTTCCACCATTTTAGAAGAACCTTTTGCTGGAAGGATAAAGATGGACAGAAGAAACAAGACTCTCTAATAAGCTTCATCTTATATACACAAGAGAGGGGTTGTTGTTAAAGTTAGCTCAGCACACTATGGTATGTAATTAACTCATCTCGTGTCCTTCACATTCAAATTTAATTAAAGATTTTAATTGTCCACATAATGCTCTAAAGTTAATCACTCATCCATTGCTTTTCTTAGATAATAATTATAATTAATCCACTCACCAGGCAAGGACAAATCCAAGAATTAGTTTGAGGGGAGAAAATCTTTTGTATTATACGATTATAATTTAGGACTTTATGGATTCAATGACTTAAAATAAAATAGATAAACTATCAATTTTGGTCTAATTTTTTTTATCGATTAGGGATTTGAATTATACAAAATTTCAATTTAGAATCTGAATTCAGGCCTTAAATTGATAAAACAAGAGACAATATGTAATAAATTCAGGCTTTAAATTGAAAATTTTATATAATTCATGCCCTTAATAAAAAAAATCATGCCTTGAATGGATAGATTTAATAGTTTTATATAATTCAGTAAAACATAATTCAAGCCTAACCTAATAGATTATCAATTTTTCAGATTTTAAATCAAGAATATTTCTATAATGTAATATTATGATTTAACTTAAATAATAAAAAAATTAAGGGTGACCAACTTGTAGAAATTAAGAATTTAAATAAATGATTTTGCGTAAAATTATAAGGGGGACGCCATCCTTGATATTAGGTATATAAATAAATAATAAAGAATTAATAAATTAATTAATATTCATGCCAGCTTTCATTAAATATAAACACTCAAGATCAGAATCTAGGATAATATTCATGAGACTGAAATATTTTATGATCTTAATACATATATACGATCATCACCACCAATAACTTGAAGAGTGATATTTTTTTTACATAATTCTTTATTCAAATTGGTACATGCAAATTAATATAATTATCTAATTTCACCATTCTGCAAGATAATAATTATGAATTGTATGATCATGGTGAGGACCACGAATCCACATTGAATCTAAAACACTGTCAATATGAAAATTCTTCGTCATATAAAGACAGTGGTGTACCTTCCATGATCATAGCATTACAAAAAGTAATTAATTAATTAATTAGGGGGTGGCAACTGGCTTTATTTAATTCTAACTCAATCTATCTTTATATATATATATATATATATATATATATATATATATATATATATATATATATATATATATATATATATATATATATATATATATATATATATATATATATATATATATATATCCTCAATTAATTTTTACTTTATTTAAGTTATTCTATATACTTTCTAGGTGGTTGATCCTTCCTATGCATTAACCTAAGATTTTCCTTAATCATGTGTTATTTTTGTAAGTTTGTGCTTCTTCAAAAAGATCAAATTAAAAAAAATTCCACTAATTTTGTGTACATGAATATAAACCTGATCAAATGACAATAAAATTTTGAAAAGTTATTTCTGGTAATAAATTAAATCTACACTCTAAACCATGATCAGCAAATGAATGACCTCAAAAAAAATACAAACTGTAAATACAAATAAATAAAATAAATCTAAAAAATCAACATATAACTCTGAAAATAAATATGAAACCTTAAGATATATACTTTAAAAAAAAATTAAGTGAAGCACCTAGCTAAATTCAATTTTTATCTATATAAAGTGCTTTATATTTTAATTTGCCCTAGCCTTAAATGAATCGACTAAATTTTTAATTAAGATTTGGGACGGTTTTAAAAAAATTCAGGAGTTATGAGACGATTTGCGATGACAAATTACTCAAACATATTTAAATGAGCTTGTTTCAAATATTCCATCATTATAAATACAAAAAAAAATCGTATGTATTAGTTTTTAAAATTTATATAGATTTGATATCCGTTCAACGTAGCACCCTCTAATGAGATTGGTACATGTGAGGCGGATTATAAAATAAATTAATTTATTATTAAAATATATATATATATATTATATAAATAAAGTATACTTATTAATAGTTAAATATATTAGTAATGAAGTATATTATAACACTTTAATTTTATATTTTAATATCATTTATCATATATTAAAATATATTTTACCTATATAATGATCATATTTTAATACGTATTACAATTCGTGTTACATAAATATCATATCACAAGAACTTTGTCCCCAACTAGATTGAATCTATTTAACTTTAATCTAAATTAAAAAAACATTGATCAATACACTTAAAAGAACGTATCACAATAGTAAAGTATCATTAAAAACACATGGATCAATATCCTTATGAGCTCACTTTTCTTTTAAAATGTGAATGTTGAGATGTATAAAATGATAATTAACTAATGTGATGTGAGTGAAGAAATGAGAGGAGTAAAAAACACACAAAGAATATTATTGAGCATTAATGAGAATGTACGGAAAGTTGGTGAATTGTAGATTAATAAAAAAGTGAAAATGACAAAAAGTAACCACTATTGCTTAAGTGTAATTTTAAGTGGTCACATATGTTATACACAATTTTTTCTAGTCATTTTTAAAGGAATGGACCAAAATGCCCTTGAGGGCCCCACTTTTCACATGTTTGGAGAATGAAATTCCACACTTTTTGACCAAAAGTATCAAACGTACAGTAAAGGAATCGGATTTCTCTTTATTTCTGAATAAAGTGTGGAAGTACAGTCTATTGAATGCATTAATCTGTTACCTTTATATGCCTCATGAATATATTTTTTATTAAAATAAAAAAAGATGCATTTTCACTAATATTTTATTCGTATAATTTTTTTTAATTTTTTTAGGAAATATTTTTTTCGATTTTTTTAAATTTTTTTGAAAAAAAGTGTGGGCCGAATAGAACAAAGAGTGTAGGCTGAATAGAACAAATTATAGGCCGAATAGAAAAAAATTTTTAATTTTTTTTTTAATTTTTTTTGAAAAAAAAAGTGTAGGCCGAATAGAACAAATAGTGTAGACCGAATAGAAGAATTTTTTTTTAATTTTTTAAAATTTTTTTTTGAAAAAAAGTGTAGGCCGAATAGAACAAATTGTGTAGGCCGAATAGAACAAATTGTAGGCCGAATAGAACAAATTTTTTTTTAATTTTTTTTAATTTTTTTTTTGAAAAAAAGTGTAGGCCGAATAGAACAAATTGTAGGCCGAATAGAAGAAATTTTTTTTAAAATTTTTTAAAATTTTTTTTTGAAAAAAAAAGTGTGGGCCGAATAGAACAAATAGTGTATGCCGAATAGAACAAATTGTAAGTCGAATAGAAGAAATTTATTTTAATTTTTTTAATTTTTTTTAAAAAAAAAGTGCAGGCCGAACAGAACAAATAGTGTAGGCCGAATAGAACAAATTGTAGGCCGAATAGACCGAATAGAAGAAATAATATTTTTGAAATTTTTTAATTTTTTCTGGAAAAAAAATATTTCCTATAATTTTAAATGTGGTCCAAACCACCTTATTTAATGCAGTCAACACTGACATAATCATGCCTCCATTATTATTGTCTTTTATCTGACAGTTATGGGGTAATTTGGGGAGTTATCTAAATAGTGGCTACTAAAAATTACTTTTAAGAGATGTGGCTATTTAAAATTGTACTTAGTCAACAGTGGCTACTAAAAATTTTGTCCCTTAATAAAATTTGTGAGTATACATCCGAGAGTATTTTTAAAGAGTTAACTCTCTTATAAGTCGAATTTATATCATAAATTCCGTGCTCTCTTTAATTTAAATATTCTAACAATACATAAAGTATATAAGATTAGAAAGGAACACAGTTTATCACGGAAACCCGATTTAAACAAGTGTTTGTGATTTTAAAATATCACAAATACTTGTGTGCAAACGGTTGCACACAAGTTTTCATACAGCTGTATTTAATTCTTCGACAAAGAATCTCTTTTTTATAAACGAACATGAAAATTACTCTTTATTACTGTAACAACAAATTTGTATTTATGGATGAATAAACACAAAAGTGAATTACAAAAACAAATCGAAAGGATTTAATTTGAAAGAGTATTTAAGCAGGTTACAATCTCCAATCAATCCTCTGATTCTTTTCTCGAACCAATTTGGATTGGCTTGACTTGTTGACTGGAATGTGTGTTGACAGCGCTGTGTCCTGAGCCGGATCTTCGGATGAAGCTTGTCCAAGCTCAAATGTGTAGTCTTGACGTTGATCTGGAGGCTTTGAGGCTTTATTCGGATTGAACGTTTACTGGAGAGAATGCCAGATCGGAGGGCTTTGCAGCTTGATCTCTGATCGGAAGCAGTCAGCTGGAAGAATGCTGGATCGAAGGACTTGACAGCTTGATCTCTGATCGGAGGCGACTGGCTGGAGGAACGCCGGATCGGAGGGCTTGACAGCTTGATCTCTGATCGGAGGTGGTTGGCTGGAAGAACGCCGGATCGGAGGGCTTGGCAGCTTGATCTCTGATCGTAGGCAGATGACTGGAAGAACAACGGATCGGAGGGCTTGGCAGCTTGATCTCTGATCGGAGGCGGTTCTTAACTTGAAGATGCTTGAAGATCGCAAGGGAGCACTGCTCGTATTCTTGATCTCTTTAGAAGCATCTGTGTCTTCAGATGTTTTAGTGTGTTTAGAATGAATGGAAGTGGACTCCTTATATAGGTGGAGGGTGAGAATGTCCCATAAATAACTCGCAGTCTGATTGGTCCATGGCTGATTTGACCTTATTCTGTGGGCTTGGGCCTTTCACTTGCTTAGGCTTTAAGTCAAATATATTTGACTGGATTTGGCCTAATTTATCAATTAATTTACTCATTTATTTTAGGAAATTATTTACTCCCTCCGTCCCCCGATGTATTTCACGTATTTGTGTGCGCGGAGTTTAAGAAAAATTTGACTTTTTAATTATAAAGTAAGAAAGAGAAGAAATATTTTAGTTAATTTAATGAAAAAGGTGTGTAAAGTTATTGGAATGGGTGAAAAAGTGAGTATTTTGTTGGGATATGTGTAAAAAGTAAGTATTATTATAGTGTATTCATTACCATTTTTAGTAAAAGTGAAGTGTGAAATACTTTGAGGGACGGATGGAAAAGGAAAGTGTGAAATACTTTGGGGGACGGAGGGAGTATTTAAATTTCATAATAAATAAATAAATAAATAATAATTATTGTATTAATTTGTCACATATTTTTCTTTAATAGGCAATAAAATTCAAGTTCCTACAAATGCCCCCTCGCATTTTGTTCATGGACGCCTTTGTGTTGAAATGAACAAATTGCGATACTCTATTCTTGATCATCATGATTGAATTTTATTGCCTGCTTCACCAACTTGATACGCATAGCCTGAATTATGACTGAACTTAGCAGAGTACTAAGCTGCCTACGTACCTCTTTGAACATAATAAAGTCATAACGTAGTTCAAAGAGACATGATTTGATTTTGCATGGGTGCCGTACACATTTTATACTCATGCGGGCCAGGAGTAACATGCAGTTTAGGCTCGTGCATCATGAAGCGTTGAACTTGAATTTGTTGACAATTTATACTCGTGTCAATGAGTATTGTGTTTGAACTTGTAGACAGTTTATACTCGTGTCAGGGAGTATTGTGTGGATATTTTTCACTCATGATGATGAGTCTTGTGTGGACAGTTTTATCTCGTATCGAGGAGCATTATGTGTAGAGAGTTTATTCTCTTCCCAAGGAAATTTGATTTAATGTGTAAACAGTTTATACTCATATCAAAGAGTATAGTGTGGATAGTTTTTGCTCGTATCAAGGAGCCTTAAATTTGACTTGTGTTAGATAGTTTAGGCTCGTATCACGGAGCATGACTTGAGGCTTTTTAGATACTTTAAGCTCATATCAAGGAGCATAATGTAGACAGTTTTAGCTCGTGTCAAGGAGATTTGACTTGGGAGATTTTAGATAGTTTAAGCTCGTATCAAGGAGCATAATGCAGACAGTTTTCGATCATGTCAAGGAGCTTTGACTTAAGAGACTTTAGATAGTTTTAGCTCATATCAAAGAGAGTTATGTGACAGTTTTCGCTCATATCGAGGAGTATTGACTTGTGAGGTTTTGAGATAGTTTATTGCCCCCAGTCATGGGGTGCACTATTTTCTCTTGCTCTGACTTTATTTCTTTGAATCTTTATAGACACTAGTGTCTTTGACTGCGACTCCTCCTCTAGAGGCTCATCGGAAGACATATCTTCAAACTCATAAGAGTCGTTAATTGAAGGTCATTCGAAGTCACTAGATGCCATACTCAGCTCCATGTCATGAGCTCTTGTAGCCAGCTCCTCAAAAATTTTAGGTCGAATTCTTTGGAGTATGTAGTGAAGAGTCCATTGCATCCCTTGAATGCATATTTCAATAGCTGAAATTTCTGACAGCTTTTCTTTGCAATTGAGGCTTAGGCTCCTCCACCGGTTGATGTAGTCAATGACATATTCTTCATCTCTTTGATAAGTATTTGTTAGTTCCATCATGCTTACAGTTCTTCGTGTGCTATAGAAGCAGTTGAGGAATTTTTTTTCATTTGCCCCCAATGTCAATAGAGTTGGCTTTCAAGTTGACGTGCCAATTAAAGGCATTTCCTTTTAGAGATCGGATGAATTGTCTCACCATATGATCTTCGTAGGTACCAGCATCATTGAATGTTTCGACGAAGTGCACCACATGTTATCTTGGGTTGCCCCTGCCGTCGAATTGTTGAAACTTGGGAGGTTGATAGTCAGTTGGCATCCTCAAGTTGTCAATTCTCTTTGTAAAGGCTTGGCGTAGGTTGAAAAAGATTTGGAGTTCCCTTCAAACTTATCTTTTATTGTCTCTATGACGATGTTCTTTAGTTGATTGATAAGAAGCATTCCGTTAGTTGAGACTTGTATCTTATCCTCAGCTAGCTTTTCTTCAGATGGATGATATTTTGCAGAGTCCTCCTCCTCGTATTCATCCTCGACTTGTTTCTTATTTGCATGACTTGTCTCAGCATTATCCATTTTCTTCATAAGTTGAGAGATCTTTAAATCTTGAGCTTCCATATGTTTGTTGAGTTCTTTAATGGCTCTCATCATACTTGCGAGTTGATCCTCAATGGTTATAGCATTTGTCGTCATCACTGCAGCTTCAGTTGAGACAAATGGTGAGTTTGGCGTGGAGCGAGGAGTTGAGCAATAAGAGTCATCATCACCATCTTTATCGCCCTTCAATGGCTTATTGAGAGTAATTCCCACCATATGGTTTGCCTCTATGGAGCCTTTGAGAATACTTCTTGTACCAACTCCAACTTTTCCAGTTTGCAACTCTGGAGGCTTTGATGCAGCAGTCCTTTGTATCGCAATCTTGAGTAGAGTTATCTTTTGAATTTCTTCAGTTTGCAGCTCTAAATGCTTCAAGGTAGAAGGTTTTCTTATTGCAATCCTGAGAGGAGTCATGCTTTGTATCTTCGAGCTTGTAGAGAGAAGAGATGAGAGATAGAGACTGTCCCACTGGTGTGCCATAATTTGTAACAACAAATTTGTATTTATGGATGAATAAACACAAAAGTGAATTACAAAAATAATTCGAAAGGATTTAATTTGAAAGAGTATGTAAGCAGGTTACAATCTCCAATCAATCCTCTGATTCTTCTCTCGAACCAATTTGGATTGGCTTGACTTGTTGACTGGAATGTGTATTGACGGCGCTGTGTGCTGAGCTGGATCTTCGGATGAAGCTTGTTCGAGCTCAAATGTGTAGTCTTGACATTGATCCGGAGGCGTCGAGCCTTTATTCGGATTGAACGTTGACTGGAGAGAATAACGGATCGGAAGGCTTTGTAGCTTGATCTCTGATCGAAAGCAGTCAGCTGGAAGAATGCTGGATCGGAGGGCTTGGCAGCTTGATCTCTGATCGGAGGCGACTGGCTGGAGGAACGCCGGATTGGAGGGCTTGGCAGCTTGATCTCTGATCGGAGGCGGTTGGCTGGAAGAACGTCGGATCGGAGGGCTTGGCAGCTTGATCTCTCTCTGATCAAAGGCGGTTCTTGACTTGAAGATGCTTGAAGATCTCAAGGGAACACTGCTCGTATTTTTGATCTCTTCAGAAGCATCTGTGTCTTCAGATATTTTAGTGTGTTTGGAATGAATGGGAGTAGACTCCTTATATGGGTGGAGGGTGAGGATGCCCCATAAATAACTCGCAGTCTGATTGGTCCATGGCTGATTTGACCTTATTATGTGGGCTTGGGCCTTTCACTTGCTTAGGCTTTAAGTCAGATATATTTGACTGGATTTGGCCTAATTTATCAATTATTTACTCATTTATTTTAGGAAATTATTTATTTAAATTTCATAATAAATAAATAAATAATTGATAATTATTGTATTAATTTGTCACATATTTTCCTTTAATAGACAATAAAATTCAAGTGCCAATAATTATTTATACTCCTATGTATGAAAATTTTTAACTCATTCAATAAGATTTACACTTTCTAAAAGAGGCACCTATACTTGGTTTCATGCAATCATCTCTGATAAAACATTTATTTAAAAACTTACATTAAAATACACTAGGCATAGATTTCAAAATTTAAAATTATACTATTTGATAAAAGGTTTTACCTTTAGTTTTGAAATTTTTTTGAAAATAAATTATAAATTTCGAAATGGTACATATAATTTTAGCGCCAACCATAAAAAATAAAAAAAAAAAAAAAAAAAAAAAAAACACTTGCATGAACTTGACGAAGAGCGACTGAGCAAAGTGTACATGATATCGATTGTTCGGGTTTACAAATAAATTTTCTCCGTGTGTTAATAATGTGCAATATGTGATGCAATTATCTTATGGGCTAAGTGTACGAATCCTGGGCTTCACTGAATAAGGCTTTTTGTATATGAAGTCACCTTAGGCCCATTGGCCCACTAAGGTGAAAATTTTAGAATTTTAATTTTCACACTCTTAACTTCCTAATGAAAAATAAATTGACTATTAAATAAAGTAATATAATTAATTAATTTTTTAAAAATCTACCCACTACCTAATTTTAAACATGGAGTGCACCGATTCACCAAATACACCTCAAAATTACCCATGGATGGAAGTTTTCAATCATTCTAAGTTTGAAATTTATACAAATGATTATATAGGAAATTATCATCCGTCAATAAAACAAAAATTATTTGACTCTAGTTATATTTATAAGTATTATGTTATAAATTCATACTTCCTCCATCATATTTCAATCTTTACATATTTTTAATTTGGGCGTCTCATTTTAATATTTACATTCCCCTTTTAGTAAATGAGACCTACACAAATTAATTATTTCCCTCTCCATAAGACCACACATAACATTAACACACCTACCCATTTTACATTAAAATATTATTTCTCTCACCTTACTACACATTAAAATACAATATTCCTTTAATACTCCCTCCGTCCGTCCTTAAGAGGGTCATTTGCTTTATGGCACGTAGATTAAGGAGTATTATTATTTAATGTGTAGTTGGTAGTTGTATTAGTAAGAGTGTGGGTCACAACATTTAATTGTATTAGAGAGGGTGTGTGGGTCCCAAGTGTGTAAAAAAGGAAAGGGGACTCTTTGGGTGAGATGATCAAAATGGAAAAATGACTCTCTTAACCTGGGACGGAGGGTGTATACGTGTAAAAAACAAACACGGGACGAAGAGAATATATGAAAAGTAAAACAAAACAAAATAAAATAATGGCAAACACTACTGTGAATCAGGTTTACTTGTAAACCCTATACTCCTTCTTACAATTAGGGGTGTGCATCGGTTGAAAATCGAACCGAATCGGTATTACAAAATCAAACACCGAAATTTCAAAAATAACACCGAACTGAAAACTAAAGAAGGTGATAAACCAATGAAATCGAATCGATTAAAATCGATTCGGTTCGATTTAAAACTGATTGAAACCGATGTTTTCCAAATCTTTAATCATCACTTCACGCTAAAAATCAGATGCCCCTCACTTCACACGCTAACGCTAAATCTTATGCCTCTTCTTGCAATAATTAATAAAATAAATATGGGAGAGAAGAACTATGCATATTCAAAGAATCAAAATCACAATGCATCCAAATCATTAACAATTAACACAGAAGAAGAAGAAGGAAACTAGAAGAGAGAGATGTAGCCCTTTCGTTGGTTTTAAGGAAAAAAATGACTGGAGAGAGCCAAGAGTGAAGAAAAATAAGAAGAATTGAGGCAAGAGGAGGCGGAGCGGCGAAGCCTCGAGAGGAGTGACGAAGCCACAGTTGGTGCTCTTTCTCCGATGTTGACCACAGAAAGTCGAGAGGAGCAGAGGAGAGGGCGAAGCTTATAGAGGAGCGACGAAGCCACAGACGGAGCCTTTTTTGGATGTTGACCACAGAAAGTGTGATGGAAGGTGATCAGATCATCTTCGCCATGAAAGGAGCAGGGGAAGAATGAGGAATGGAACGGCAGACACATTTGGAATGAATTAGGGCAAGGTTTGTGAACTGTGATTAATTCAAAATAATAAATTAGATTTGGGCCAAGGATATTATATTGGACATTAAATCAGAATTGGGCCATGTGATAGTATTATATTGGGACAGGGTAATTCTATTATATATGGGCTTTGGGGTATTATATTAAATATCGATTCGTTTATCGATTTTTCGATTTTACAAACTATAAAACAGAAATCTGAGACACTGATTTTTTAAATCCTGAAAACCAAAACCGAACCAATTTATCGAAAATCGAACCGAATTGATTGGCACGGTTCGGTTCGATCAGTTTTTTCGGTTTTATCCGATTTTTGCTCACCCCTACTTACAATCCCATTATACTTTATGTTTAGATAGAGTGTTTAAATTAAAGAGGATGATAAAGATTTACAAAGGTAACCACAGGGTGGGTTTCACAATATACTAACTCTAAATCATAATTCTCTCGGGTACTTAAAATTTTTGAAAATTTCAAATATTTTATTTTAAATGCGATTACATTTTCTCCAAGGAAATATTATTTTTTTTTATCGGACAAAGTTAGTTGTTAGTATAATTAGTAATTAGTTCACCAAACACTCATACACCCTTATTCTCCAAGCCTCCTTATAACTTCTCTCCTATTCGTTCCCAGTGGGAATCAAACCTGGGTCACTTACTTTTATGAGTAGCTCAATGGCCAGTGGCCAGGTGAGCTAGCTCCAAGGAAATATTGCTAATCTTGAGGTTACAGCATGACTTTTGCTAGGTGATAGCTCTGATACCATATTAAATTATCATCCCATTTAATAGTTTAAACTTGTGGAGGGGTTAAACGATTTACTCTAGTCATTGCAAGAAACTATATAAAAATGCGCACGAGGAGCATCAAATTCATTTTTTAAGTAAATAAAAACCCTTCACTTTCACTCAACAAACCAACCACAAATTAAACAATCTCCTCTTCCAAAATCATCGATCAAAATGAGCTGGTGGTGGAAAGGTGCCCTTGGACCTGCTCTTCAGGTATCTCTCTCTCACCCCTTAAACACTCAACCCCCCACCCCCACCTCCACCCCCCATCCTATTCTTTCAACTTTTAACTTAACTTATTTCTGTATCGCAGAAAAAATCAGAAGAAAACGGAGTCCACGTCAGCCCCCAAAACGTAGCTCTAATAGTCGGCGTAACAGGCATCGTCGGCAACAGCTTAGCCGGAATCCTTCCCGCCTCCGACACCCCCGGCGGCCCATGGAAGGTCTACGGCGTCGCCCGCCGCCCCCGCCCCACCTGGATCACCGACCACCAGGTCGACTACATCCAGTGCGACGTCTCCGACGTCAAAGACACCCACTCCAAACTCTCACCCCTCACCGACGTCACCCACATTTTCTGGGTGACGTGGGCCAACCTCCCCACCGAAGCCGAATGCTGCCACGTTAACGGCGTCATGTTACGGAACGTCCTCGACGCCGTTATCCCCTCCGCCCCCAATTTCCATCACCTCTGCCTCCAAACAGGGCACAAGCACTACATCGGCCCCTTCGAATCCTTCGGCAGAGTAACGCCGCACGAGACGCCGTTTGTCGAAGACGTCCCGCGATTGGACGCCGTCAATTTCTACTACACGCTCGAAGACATCGCCGTCGAAGCGGGCCGGATGAAACCGGGCCTGACTTGGTCCGTACACCGGCCCGCGGTGATATTCGGATTCTCTCCTTACAGCATGATGAACATCCTCGGCAGCCTTTGCGTGTACGCCGCCGTCTGTAGGCACGAGAAGGCGGCGTTGAAGTTTCCGGGGACTAAGGCCGCCTGGAACTGCTACTCTGTAGCCTCGGACGCGGATTTGTTGGCAGAGCAGCAGATTTGGTGCTGCGTTGATCCCAATGGGAAGAATGAAGCTTTTAATTGCAGCAATGGAGATGTGTTCAAGTGGAAGCGGCTGTGGAAGGTGCTGGCGGAGGAGTTCGAGGTGGAGTACGAGGAATTCGAAGGGGACGAGGAGTATGTGAGCTTGTCGGAGAGGATGAGGGGGAAGGGCGGCGTTTGGGATGAGATGGTGGAGAAGAATGATCTGACGGTGAAGGATTTTAAGGAGGTTGCAGCAAATTTCTGGTTTGTAGATTTGATGTTTGGTGGGGAATGTATGTTGGATAGTATGAACAAGAGCAAAGAACGTGGGTTCTTTGGGTTTAGAAACACTGAAAAATCTTTGATTTCTGTAATTCAGAAGATGAGATACCACAAAATTGTCCCTTGATTAAGAAATAGATTCATCAATTGAGTTAATCTTCGGTTTATATTGTAAACTTTGATTCTTGTTCTCCTTAATTTAAACACTCTACCAATACATACTCTCCCGTTCCGCTCTAATAGTTATGTTTATTTTTTGTACGGAATTAAGGAATAAGTAGTATAGTATTTTAATGTGTATTGAGGTAGGAGAAATAATATTTTAATGTATGATAGGTAGTTGTATTAGTATGATGTGTGTGTGGACCCATGGAGAGAAGTAATTAATTTTGTGTGGGTCACACATACCAAAAAGAAAAATGTAACCATTAGAATAGACGTCCAAAAAAATAAAATATGTAATCATTATGATAGGACGGAGGGAATAGGTTTAAGATTGGAAGAGGGAACTACAAAGTTTATACCATAAATTCAGTTTCTACAAGTGCTTGTGTCATGAATTATGATGACAAATGAGATCACCTATTCAATTTTCATATTTCATCTCCTATTCTATTCACTAAATTCTTTCCAATCAATGCCCAAAATTCAACATATGCCTTTAAGGATTTAATGATCATTGTAGGGTATAGTTTTTTTATATTGTGAAACATCAATAAAACACCAATGAAATAAATGATGGCTTTGCTACACATAAATTTAAAAAAAAATACTCCCTCCATCCCACAAAAGTTTGCATGTCTCTTTCGGCACGGAGATTAAGAAAAGTGATAACTTTTAGGGGTATTATGATATTTTTTTGTAATAAATAAATGATAAAGTATGTTAGGTGTTTTATGTAAGGGTGGTTTTTTTTAGATAAAGTGTATGGGGGAGGGTGATTGTATTTGATATTTTACTTTTTTTAGGAATGTACAAACTTTTGTGAGACAACCCAAAATGAAAAGTGTGTCATTTGAAATGTGACAAAGGGAGTACATATTTCACTTCTATTCACACCTTTTTTTATTCATGGATTGTGGTTTCATAACGGGTGTCAGTTTGCAAAAATATTAGAGTAAAAAGCTTTTTTATCCTGTATTCGAATTTGAAGAAAAGTTCTTTATTCGAATGTGAATTTATTTAGTAATATATTCAAGTTAAATAATGGTAGAGTAAACAAATAATTTCGAGTTATTGTCTTTTGCATAACTGATTTGAGTAAGTGCAATTTCGAGTAATGTTATTTGGATTTTACTTGAATTTTTTACTCAAAATACATTAATTAGAAATTATTTGACTCAAACACGCTTTAGCTCGTATTACTTAAAAGGGAGTGGCTATTTAACAAACTCCAAAATTTATTTAATTAATCTTTTTAAAATTAATAAAACTAAAATAACCCTAATACTAAATATGCCCCAAATTACTATTTGTCCTATTGAGCATGGAGAGATCTCAGCCGTTGAGATCAGTGATGGCACCAACGCCACCTATCTTCTTCAACAAACCTTAATCTATTGCTCAGGAGATGGTTCTTGACTTTGAGTCTTTGACAAGAAACTTCTTCATGCAACATTACAGGTATGCGCACATGTGTGTGTTTGGAATTGAATTAATTACCTCTTATTATATATATATATATATATATATATATATATATATATATATATTTGGTATTCGGTTAAAATGACATGATGGGAGTCGGGAAATGTAACAAGGTGTCGGAGGAGTTGATAGATCAACTTTTGGACGGACCAAAATCACCGGCAACCGTGCCGGCACCAGAGACGGAGAAAGAAGCCCTAGTTGGAAATAGATACAGTATTCTTCAATGGAACAAGATCAAGAAACTCTCAATATTTTCAAAGAGTACAAAGATTTCAAAAGTTGTGATGGGTGGTTGACCACAATAACAAATTAGAAGAAGGCATTGAAGGTTCTGAATATGGTTGTTCATGCTGAACTTGACAGAAGTAAGATAAAATGAACCTGTATATCCACATTGTATTAACTATAGTGTTATTGTTATGTCGATTAAATTTTGTGTATTATATGCAGGGATCGATGATGGGACGTCATTGGAACTCGATATCGAGTGAAGTGGCAGTTGTGTTGGATGGGAGAGGAATGGTGAAAGGGTGTGTTCTGGTGTTTCGAAAGGGAAGGTTTGCAGAAACAGAAGATTTGAGGTTAGAGAAGGGGATGTGTTTGGTGCATTTGGAAGTGGAGAGAATGAGATCATGATTTATTTAGGGGGTGGTGTACAAATAGTAAATTTTGGGGTATATTTAGTAATAAGGGTATTTTAATCTTATTAATTTTAAAAAGATTAATTAAAAATTTTTTGGGTTTGTTTAGTAAGTTTCGGGGTGCAAATAGTTGTCACTTACTTAAAAATTATGTTTATTCAAATTATCCCATAAAACTTTTCACACTTTCCTCATTTGTTTGTTCCATAAAACCTTTCATACTCCCAAAAAAGAAATATCACTTTATCTAACAACCTCAAAAGTTACTTTAACTTCAAATTTGTCACTCCTTTTTCACACATATCATTACTTTATGCATTTTTATTACCTAAAAATAATATAATACCCTCTAAAGTCAATAAAATTGATCAGAAATTATAAACGTTTTTTAAATAAAGTGGAATAGTAAATGTAAAAGTATTATGAAATGGAGGGAGTACTATTTAATCCATATAAAATATACAAATGAAGATCATGTTTAGTGTGGACAAAGGGAGCAATAAGAAATCATACAATCATTGGCGGACATACGTTGTAGGTAGGGGGACACTGGGCCCCCCTAAATTCAAATTTTTTTTAGTATATACTCTCTCCGTCCCATAAAAGATTGTACCCCCGATTTCAGCACGGAAATTAAGAAAGTGGTAACTTTTAGGAGTATAATGGTATTTTTTTTAATAAATAAATGATAAAGTATATTGGGTAGAGATGATTTTTTGTAAACAAAATGTATGAGGAAGGGTTGTTGTTTTTTACTTTTTGTTTTTTTTATGGAAATGTGCAAATTTTTGTGGAACAGCCCAAAATGAAAAATATGTCATCTGAAATGAGACGAAGGGAGTATGTGATAAATTGAGTCCAACAATGGTATGACATAGTGGATTCCCTATTAGATGGAGACTTTGAGGTTGCAGGTTCGACCATCCCTGACATTTTTTAATTTTTTTCATAATTTCATATATTAAAATTCGTATTATTATTTGGGCCCCCTCAGCACAAATCCTACATTTGCCACTGCATACAATATTTGTCAACTCTAAATCCCTATTTCAAATCCGCATTCTAGTTTAGATTATTAATACAATCGACAAATACTTGTGTAAATTAAGTTCATGTTGCAAATTATGTGGTCTTCTTTCTATTAAGTATATCATATGCATTGCAAATTAGAGTTTAAATTAAACGAGGAATACATAGTTTACATCGTAATCCCAATTCACATAAAACTAACTCTAACACATTACCTTTTCTAAATCTATAAATATAAAGAAGATGATGAGTCAATCATGTAAATACAGGTTGGAATATGGGGATATCATCTGAATATTGTTTATCCCGTTAGTCTTTTGAAAGTCTATGTTTCGGGGTGATGCTAAGTCAGAAATTTTAGCAATATCTTTAGGGACAATTATTAAAAACAACCGTTTTATATAGTTAGAAATTATTGTCGGCAAATAATCATCAAATATGGCCGAGATTAACCTTCTACAGTACTATAATACACCAATAGGCTTTTACCGTTTCTAACCGGCTCGGATTCTCTGTGTCATTTTGTACATCATCTTTTGTGTCATACCGTTGGATGGACGATACGTAGGAGAGAGAAATTATACCCTAATCCTTAAACCCTAGGGGTAATGGTTGGATTTATTTCCTCCTCTTACGTGTCAATCACTTAACGTGTGTCACAGAAGATGATGCACGAAAATGGCGTAGAAGATCCGGTGTGGTTTCTAACCCATGTTTCATAATAGCGTTTCTAACCCATGTTTTATAATGGTATTTTTTTACGAAGGTTTCCTATTAAAATACTATACCCTAATTAATGATTAATAAATCTTGTATACATATAGATAATTTAGGACATTATAAGTATTAAATACTGAAACAAGAAAAAATACCATTATTAATGAGTTAGTCTTACGGTTTAAACCCTGTAGCCTACCTTTAATTTAAACCTCTAACAATACGTAGTGTATAATAGGATTGAAATGGAGGACCACAAGGTTTAATATTGTAAGAAAAGATTATCACTACAAAAAACTCTCGGATTAGCGACGGAATTTTCCGTCGGTAATATTTGAAAATTCGGTCGGTAAAGGGGTTACCGACGGATTACCGACAGAAATCGCTCCGTCGCTAAAACCATGGTCGGTAATTTATTACCGACGGAAATTACATTCCGTCGGTAATTACCGATGGATTATGGACGTCGGTAAATAGAATTTTCTGTCGGTAGTCATGCAAATCAAATTCGTCGGTGCTGCAAATTAGCGACGGATTTATCCGTCGGGAATTTACCGACGAAAATTTCCGTCGTAGATTAAAAAACACGAAATCATATGGAAGTTAGTTTACCGACGGTAATCCATCGACAATTACCGACGGAATTAATCCGTCACAAATTTGCGACGGAATGTTCCGTCGTTAATATTAGTTTTTCAAATTACGTATTTCAGTTACCGACGAATAAATTCCGTCGGTAATCTTCCGGGATTTATTCCCTCTAAAATAATGATGGATATATTGACAGAAAAGTAATCCGTCGTTAATTCCGTCGGTAATCCGTCGTTAATTCCGTCGATAATTTTTATTGATGATTTTTTTAAAAATGAATCATATTTAATCAATAAAACGTCGGTAATTCGTCGGTAATCCGTCGGTAATTATCGATCGTTTAATTCCGTCGGTAAATCCGTCGGTAATCCAGCAGTTTCTTGTAGTGTTATATGATTCATATAATAAGTTGTGTAAACTGAATTTATAAGAATATTTGTGTTATAAAATGGGTATCTCTAGGGATAACAACGGGCAGGGTACCCGCTTATTTTGGGGTACTCGTATCCGTATCTAATTAAAAAAATAACTACACGTATCCGTATCCGTTACGTTTAAAAAAATTATTATGGTACTCGTGCCCGTCTCATTTCCATTTATCAATACACACGGGTACCCGTACCCATTTAATATTCATTTATTTTATATATATTTATATTTTTTATTATCTTAATAAATATAATAATAAAAATTACATTATTATTAATTAAATATAATATAAATTCTATTATTTTAAATAAATATCTAATAAATATGATTAAATAAAACTTATAGCTATTAATTAAATATATAAAATATTTATAATATATAAGTTATATAATATATAGTATTAAATTTTATAAAATATATATATATAATTGGGGTACCAGCGGATTTTGAGGCATTACTTGTACCCGTCCCAAACCCTAATGATATTTCTTACAACTACTCATTCCCGTCCCAAACCCGTTTACAACTATCCATACCCTACTCATTAGGATTCGGGTAAACCGGGTACCCGAAAATACCCATCTCATTGCCATCCCTAGGTATCTCTGGATTTCCACTTTAAAATACTCACACGGGGGCCTTCTCTTTTAGTTAGGAAATGGATAAGCTTTCAGCAATTAGCACCTGGACAACATTTAAAATTATGGATAATTTTTTATGAAACAAGTTTACGTGAGATGAGTTGTGAGATAAGTGGATCTATTATTAAAGTACGATTATGCATAAATAAAAAATATTTATTTGTAGTTAAAATATATTTGCAGTGAATTCATACTTTTATTCATTAATTATATAGTATTTTAGAAAGATATACTTCCTCTATCCCATAATTGTTGTCTGATTAGTGATATTTTTATTTAGAATTTAGTATCTTTTTATATCCGTTTTGTAACTTTTCATTCGTTTCTATGTGTTATTTGGTGGTGTTATGTATTTTTATGAAAATGTGTGTGAATGAACTTAATCATATGTAAAATAAGTGAAAACGGAGCAAAAACAGAGACGAGAGATAGAAACAAGAAAGAAGAAACAAGGCAGCATGAACATGGCCGGCCGTGTAGGGTACACGAGCCATGTTTCAGCACACGACCTGTATACCAAACACGGGCCTATAAGAAGTAGTCGTGCGGCGACATCAAAACATCCAACACGGCCACCCTTTGGCCGTGTTTTAGCACACGACTCGTGTACTGATTTAAATTAATGTTGACCGTGAAACCCTGACACCACTCGAGCCATGTTGCAGTACACGAGTCGTGTCGGTGCCAGATCAGAAAAATTCAAGAAAGCTTCTATAAGGTCTCCAAGGGGTATAAATACCAATTCATTCAATATTTTGATGATCTCGGATCCGAATTTCAGCTGCTCACAAACCCCACACACTAATTCCTTCATTTTACACCACATCCCTAATTATTTTCATCCATCTATTTACTCCATCATCATCTCACCATAAATCCTTCGTCCAAGTGAAGAGAAGAAGAAAGGAAGAGATGAGACTTACAAGGAAAGGAATGAGATAACCATTGGAGCCAATCCAAGGGAGTTTTCATCCCATTTTTGTAGTAATCCTATTTGATTATCATGACTTGTAAGGTTTTTAATGTCTATGTTAATTATCTTATGAATATGGTAGGCTAATATCCCTTGTGAGATTAGCAACATGAGAGTTGTTGGTTAATTTTGGGGATCTATGTATTTTAATGAATGTGTTGAATGAATTTATGATTTTCTATCATTGATTATTAATTGCTTGATGTGTATTGGTGATTTGTGTGATTAATTGTTATAAGCATGTGATTAGATTGAGAAATCAATTATATGTTTAGGATAGTTCATTGAATCAATTCATCATACACCTCATGTGCATTATAAGTCTTAAAGAGATAGAGATATCCTTTAGGATTTAGAACCCTTTGATAGGACATCCGATTGGATTGATCGAGAGGTTGATTTATTGTTTGAGGGGATTCTCATTTAAGCTTAGTACCTAGTTGGAATTGTTTGAGTGTGAACCAATCTGTTGAGCTATTTTTGGATTCTTGTTTGGATTCATATTCTATTCATTTCGAGATAAAGTTTAGAAGAAATTAGTGTTGGCCCTTAATCATTTATCCATGATGCATATGAAAATTTGATATATAATTCCTAGAGTTGCCACTTCTTAATTGTTGTTAATCTCACTTTTGTTTAACTTGGAAAACCAATCACACTCATTCCATTTTGTTTACTTGACTATTGCTTATTTACTTGCATTGATTGATTTTAATTACTTGTTTGATAATCAAAACTTTGATGATTCGTTTCTATAAAATCACAAGAAACGTGAGATCGCTTAAGTACTAGCGTCTACCTCTCTGTGGTTCGATAAATTCTTGAATTAGTCAATCCGACTACAAGTTATGGCGAATCATTGTCATCGTTACTGTAGACCGAGTCTAAGAAAATTGATTTTTGACCAACTTTATTGACTTTTAGGGGTATTGTGGTATTTTTAAGTAATACTCCCTCCGTCCCGGTGTAAGAGGGGCTTTTGCTTTTTTGCACGTAGATTAATGAGTATTATTATTTAATGTGTAGTGGGTAGTTGTATTAGTGGGAGTGTGAGCTCATATTTTAATTGTATTAGAGGGGGTATGTAGGTCCCATGTCTGTAAAAAAGGAAAGGGACCCTTTGAGTGAGACGACCAAAATAAAAAAATACCCTCTTTGAATGGGATGGAGGGAGTAAATAAATTATAAAGTATGTTATGTATGTTAGGTGGGAGTGGTGTTTTTGAAATTAAGATAATTTTTGAGGTTGTTGGTTAATGTGAAGTTTCCTTTTTTGGGTGGTGATACTTATTGTGGAACGGACGAAAATGGAAAGTAAAATACTTATTATGGGACGGGGAGTATTTTAGTTATGGATAAAGATATTTTACCTCTGGAATAATCATAATTTAATAATGAATTCGATGTGTCTCAAATAATTAGCACAAACTTTGCCTTAAAATTAAAATGAGGTCCATTCTTGCAATAAAATAATCATGCAGTGGGCCCAACTTAAAATGAAATAACTGCTGCCATGTTGTCGTAATTCAGCAAATGGTTTAAAGCCCATGTGTGAGAATTGGGCAATAAAGGTGTGATTGGGCCGCAACTAACAAGTGTCCGTTTATACACATTTTCCGCTTATTTCTCATTTTAATTTTGAATTGAGTCCACCTCTTTTCATGACTTATAATTGCCAAAAAAATCTAATTTTAATTCAAAAATCTTACAAATAACACCAAATTACTATTTCTCCAATAATCAAGTAAATAGCGAATTTTGCAAATAATTTTAAAGTTCAACTACGGATCACATGTGGCACCGGTACATCTGGACTGTTTAAACCGTTAGATTATATTATAACTTGGCTAAATATAGTGTGCACCCACATACAAATATAAACAAAAACATATACAATTATGAGTAAAAATGTATACAATTTAATTGTTAATTTTTTTAATGAAAAATTGAGTGTAAAAAAATATACAATTATTAAAATACATGTATATACTATTGAATAAAAAGTTATACACATATAAATGATGGTTTTTTTAATGAAAAACTTAGTGTGAAAAAAGTATACAATTATTACAAAATACGCATACAAAAGAGAATAACATGTATACAAAATAGAATAAGAAGTTATACACATATGGGTGCACCCTTGCACCTGGGTGCACCTAATAACACTCTTATAACTTAGTTTCTACTACTAATTAAATTAAGTAATTTTTAATTTTAAATTAAAAAAAACTGCCCACTATCCATTTAACTTTAGGGCAAGTCTTGCGTGAGATCATCTCACGTGAGACCATTTTACACTTTTTAAAATAGATATTACTTTCGCTATATAAAATGTTATCATTACGTTATAAAATTTTATTACTTTTCATTTATACTATAAAGTATTCATACAATAACATTATCGCTTTTCATTAATTTAGTATCACTTTTTAGTATAAAAGTTATCACTTTCTGATCATCTCACATAAACTCTTATGTAAGACGATCTCACACAAGTCTGTTGTAACTTTAAATGCTATTTTAACTTTAAATGCTATGGTGCACCCTAGCTAGAGTCACCCATAATTTTAATATGGTCGATTCTCCCTTCTGCAATTAGTTTCGCTGTAGCACATAAGGTACCCTATCCTTTCAATCTCTATGTAACCGTATTATATAATTGTATGCTTAGAAATATAATTAAATTAAAATTTAGATATGTTAATTTACAATTTAAATATAATAAGATGCCACAATTATATCCCTAAACAAAAAAAAAACCCTCGATCCAAAAATTATAGTTATATTTACTTTTTGTGAGGAAATTAAAAATTATAGTATTTTAATATATAGTTGGTTGAAATATTAGGAGATTAAAAATTATAGTATTTTATTATATAATTGGTTAAAACATATAATATTTTAATGTAAAGTTATTAGTATTGTGTTTGAGATGAAGATATATTCAATAGGCATAAAAAAAACGATAACCTAATCTAGTCTAGTAATAAATAAAGCTATAAATTGATCTATTGTATAATTGGTATACACTAAAAATAGGATCCATATTTTAAAATGGGTTACATATATAATTTTAAAAGGCAATTACTATTGTACACCAAACTCACCCACCATATAAAAGTATTCGAATCCTAAATATTTTATTTGGGTCATTAACGCACACTTCTCTTTTTTCTATTTTTACTTTCCCTTTTCTCGCGGAATTTAGGGAAGGCGATAGCGAAGGCGGTACATCGGAAGAGGAGCGGTGTTGGTTTCCATCTTATCCAGATCATAGCGAAGGCGGTACGCACCGGAAGAAGAG
Source organism: Pogostemon cablin (assembly GCA_023678885.1). Classification (NCBI taxonomy): domain Eukaryota; kingdom Viridiplantae; phylum Streptophyta; class Magnoliopsida; order Lamiales; family Lamiaceae; genus Pogostemon; species Pogostemon cablin. The sequence continues at coordinate 27,947,726 of CM042969.1, read as the reverse complement.
CGGTGTTGGTTTCCATCATATCTAGATCGACGGCGATGCCTCTCTCTTCTGTAATTCTTGACGCTCTTCGTCGCTAGTACGAAGAAGGCAGCAGCAGAGAACAACGGTGATGGTCTTCTGTATTTCTCGACGACAATGCCTACCTCTCTCCTCTGTATTTTTTCTTTTTTATTCATTTTTTCGGCGATCTAGATGACTATAATGATGGTGCCGCGATTGGATACTGATCCTTAAAGGATGATTTTAAATATTTAAGAGTCTGATTTTGGGTCGGTCTGAATTCTTAAATTTGATTTGTAACCTCACCTAATTATTTTTTCAAATTTCTGGATGATTCCAAATTTTATCCTAAACATTTATTCCCCTTGTCAATTTTTTAGAGTTTGTTCTTAAATTTTGATTTTAGTATTGGGTAAAGAGATTGTTAATTGACATTTGTATTGGAAATAAAATCTTACATGGATTAATGGTTCAAAAAAAATGACCTCCTGATCGGATCAGTATTATCGTTATTACTTAGTGTGTATACATCATTGTTACTTACAGCTCGTTTGGTAAGAAAGGTGGGATGAGAAGTGATTGATGAGATTTGGATGTGTTAATTTTAAGTTAGAATATCATTACTGTGTTTGTCTTCTAATTTATAAAATTGATTTTGATTAAAACAACCGCCCCACTTAATATTAAATATGAAGGTCAATTACTTTAATATCCCCACAATTAAAAGTGAAATGATTACCGATCATAAAATAATAATAATAATAAATAAATAAATAAAATGATTTATTCCATCTTCTCCCATTTTTCTCTTTCATGTGTTTCTTTCTTAAAAAACGAAGGAGTTGTGATCGAAGAATACTAACGAGTTTCTCTAGAGGAAAAAATCAGAGTCGTGCTGTTTTTGATCTCCCTCGATTTTGAAACCGCTCTTGGCGACTGCGCAGCCGTTCAAGTAGTTGTAAAATGATATAACATGAAGAAATTAGTAGTAGTGAATCGTAAGATTAATGGAAGAGTTTAGGCGTGAACCATCCATTGAAAGAGTGGAGATTAGCGAGAGAATCTGTTTGAATGGTGTTGTGTTGGCCTCCTCCGCCGGTGCTCCTCCACGATGGGATCAACAATGGCGTCGAATTCACAGCGGAGCTCCATCAGTTTGTACTTGTTGGAGTTGAAGAGATGCAGCAGGCGGTAGGAGGGGAAGAGATCGCCGAACTCGAATCCATGTGAACCACCTCCTTCACCAGCTTTATGAACGCTTCACCGTCTGCTATCTTCTTCCTGAAGGTGGCTCTGCACGATACTACACACAATAGCCGGAAATTCTTCTCACTTAAATTCATAGCTTCTCCCCCGCCGACTGCAGACCCTGAATCAGTCGACGTGTTCCCTCTCTCATTTCCTATTTCCATGATATGCTCTGATTTGGTTTCGAACATGAGTTTATTTGTGGGGTGAATTGGAATTTCACCGTGAATAATAGAATGGGATGTGTCATCCCACGTTGAGCATGGTATGTGTAATACCTAAGACATGGGTTTACCCACAACGGGCACTTCGTTTTAACAGACCTTTAGGTTTATACATATTACTTATCAAACAACGTATTATAAGAGTTTACACATCAATCCTTTGACCATACTCGCTACCAAACTTTGTACTTACTTAGTGTAAAAGTAATTATTGATGAATATATTACTTTTAGTTATTAAATGTAACACTTAATTTTATATATAAAAACTATATTAAATATTATTGATTTTTAATATGTATTTTCAAAATCAATGTAATAATTGTAATTTAATAGTGTATAAGTTTTTCTCAATAAATGTATTTTTTTTAAAAAATCAATATTGATATTATTTTTATCAATATTTTAATCTATATATTTATTTATTTTTGTTATACATATTAGTATAAAATATTATATATTTTAGTATAAGATGTAATACATTTATATGTATATACTTTAATATTTAAGTGTACATATTTTAATATGAAAGTGTATAAGTTGTAACTTATTAACGTATATGTTGTAATTTATTAACGTATATCATAATAAAGATACCTTTTTTTATTAATACCAACGTTCATTTTTTTATTTTACATTTAGTATACAAATACATATATAAACAAATACATTTATAGCTAATTAAACTAGTACAAAAAAATTTCCCATTTTTTAGTTTTTACATTTATTGTAAAAAATACACTTATAAAATTAAAAATATACATTGCTTAATTTAAACTTATACAATATACAGTATATATTGTATTTGGCATCGCAAACAACAGTTACAATTGCTTTCTCATTGACCAGAGGTTACAATTGATAGAGGCAAACAACAGTTACAATTGATTCCTCCATTAGAAAAGAGAAAGCAATGCTGAAATCTAGCGGAGTGAGGGGAGAAGGCAATGACGCAAATAAGACATGGCGAACGGAGCAAAATCTGGCAGAGTGAGGGGAAGAAGGCAATGGCGTGAGCAAGATGAAAAACCTGTGAGATCTGACGGAAGAAGGCGGCGACACGGCCAAATTGAGAGAGAAAAGAGAAAGGAGGAGATCGACCTAGATCTGACAGAGGAAGGCGGCGGCACGGCCTGATTGAGAGAGAAATGAGGAGATCGACCTGATAGACTAGGAGAGAAGAGCGGTCAGATTGGGGAAGAGAGAGGGAAGGCGGAGGCCGAGTAAGGATGAAATGATATGATTAAAGATTTTAAAATTATATACTTAATCCATTTTAAAATATAGATCCTGTTTTTAGTGTAAACCAATTGTACAGTTGAACAAAGCTTATCAGCTGTTGGAGGAAATGAAGACTAAAGGTCATCAACCAACTATAGTCACATTTGGAAGTACGAACTTAAGTAAGGTGTGGGGGATCAGTCAAGGACAACAAAAATATCCCGATCTATCCACGATATATCTATTTTTTAGAGTACCGATATCGATATAGGGGAAAAAGATACTCCATCCGTCCGCCACAAAGGTGGACATTTGCTTTTTGCACGTGAATTAAGGAGTATTATTATTTAAGGTGTAGTTGGTAGTTGTATTAGTGGGGTGTATGGGTCCCATAAATTTATTGTATTAGTGATGTGTGTGGGTTCAATGTGTTTAAAAAGGAAAATACGGACCTTTGGTGCGGACTCCCAAAATGGCAAAATGTGGACCTTTCGGGCGGACGGAGGGAGTATTTCTTTTCTGATATAGAGAATATATCGGGAAATATCATAAAATATCGGTAACAATGTCAATATCAAATTGCCACAATTCAAATTTTCTCAGATATCGAGATATATCGAGGAAATATCGATACAATATCGATAAAATATCGAGGATATATCGAAAATATCAAAAAATTATCTATAATTTTAAAAAATTAAAATAATTTTTTATTTTACTTTTACTAACCAAATACATTTTTTGTTATTAATATGTTTAATTTTTTTAAAAAAAAGAATAAAGCAACACTTGTGTGAAGCCATCTCATGATGAGATTGTTTTACGTTTGCTTAGTTAATTATCACTTTTTATTAAAGTTGTTATCCCTCAATTGACATATAGAGTAGGTTCAATCATGCCTCAACAATATTGTGATTGGATTAGCCCACAGTATCCAATCCATGGTCAAACAGTTGAACAAGATAGAACGAAGTACTATTGACACATTCAGAACTATATTCAGAATTTCTCTAATTCTATGAACTGGTATCAGTATTGTTTAGATTTAGACGACATGACATGTTTTATATTTGAGCCTCATAGATCATCATTTTGGTATTAGTTATTATGTATTAAACAATAAGTAGTAATTATAGTATGACTCCAAACTATTTAAATATATTGTTATTGATTTGCTTATCATGTGTTATGAGTTTTATTGAGATTTTAAAGTGTATTTATATATTAAAATTAGTTATAATATATTGAAAAGTTAATTAATTAATTTTCTTATATTTGTTTTAGTTTTCGTGATTTTTTAAAATTTTACCGATATCGATATTCGATATATCCATCGATATAGCCGTAAATTTGAGATATCGATATTTTTACCAATATCGATATTTTCATATATGGTTACACGATCAGTTGTAATGTGAGTCTTGGCCAGCCTTATTAGGTTTGAAGGTGATTGGTTCTCTAATGATCAGTATGGTTGGAGATTTGGAGTTCATGTCAGATACAAAAGAACACGTAGAAAAGAAAGAAAAAAAAACTTTTTTCATTAATTAAATATATATAACTTTTCAATTTTTACTTTTTACTTTCAGATTCTACAGAAGACCACATAAACTTTTTTCATTTATTTAAATATATATAATAGGATTGGAAAGAAACCATATAATTTGCTACATAAACTTGATTTACACAAGTTTGCCGATTGGGTTAATAATCTAAACTAGAATGTGGATTTGAAATAAGGATTTGGAGTTGACAAATATTGTATGATTTCTTATTGCTCCCTTTGTCCACACTAAACATGATCTTCATTTGTATTTTTACATGGATTAAATAGTACCCCTCCATCTCATTATACTTTTACATTTACTGTTCAACGTTATTTAAGAAAAGTTGTACTTTCTGATCAACTTTATTGACTTTAGAGGATATTGTAGTATTTTTAGGTATTAAAAAAGTATAAAGTAATGATATATGTGAAAAAATAGTGACAAATTTGAAGTTAAAGTAACTTTTGAGGTATGTAAGGTTTCTTTTTTGGAGTATGTAAGGTTTTGTGGGACAAAAAAATGAGGAAAGTGTGAAAAGTTTTATAGGACATAGTGAATATTATTTTTTTATGTTTAGAGAGCAGTTTGGGATGGACGGATGGAATAATTTATTATTATTATTATTATTGTTATTATTATTATTATTGTTGTTGTTCTTCTTCTATTTCCACAACAAGAGAATGTTTTGTTATAAAATTTTAAAAATGTAAATTTGTGGAAGAGTTTTTTTTTTAATTATTCTTGATGTCGCACACAGTCATTTACTATTTCAGGAGAAATCGCTTTTTTAATTTGTCACCATATTTTGAATTATATTTATCTTAGGAATACTTTGAAGAAATTGGATACGTATACAGACATACAGTCCCCTCCAGAATATTGACAAAAACTTTTCTAACCTAAATTTAAGAAAATATTTTTATATTTGAATTAAAAAAAACCTTGACTTTAATGTTTTTTTATCGATAAATGTTGGTTGTTAGTATAGTTAGTAATTACACCCAAGGACGAAAATATCTCGATATATCTAGGATATATCCATTTTTTTAGAGTACTGATATCGATATGGGGAAAAAAAATATTTCTTATCTGATATCGAGGATATATCAGAAAATATCGGAAAAAAACGGTAACAATATCGATATCGAATTGTCACAGCTCAAATTTTCCCAGATATCATGATATATTAAGAAAATATCGATACAATATCGACAAAATATCGAGGATATATCAAAAATATCGAAAAATTATTTATAATTTTAAAAAATTAAAATATTTTTTGTTTTACTTTTACTAACCAAATATATTTTTTTGTTATTAATATGTTTAATTTTTTAAAAAAAGGAATAAAGCAACACTTGCGTGAAGTCATCTCATGATGAGATTGTTTTACGTTTGATTAGTTAATTATCACTTTTTATTAAAATTGTGATCATTCAATTGACATATGGAGTAGGTTCAATCATGCCTCAACAATATTGTGATTGGTGATTGTCGTCATTTTCACCTAGGTTTTAGTGTCTTTATGTGTGTATTTTCGGATGTTTTTATCCGTATTTGTGTTAATTTTGGTGGAGTTATTGTTATTTTGAGGAAAGTGGTACGAACTGATAGAATTGTGTAAATGAGCTTAAATATGTGTGAAACAGGTCATGGAACGGACAAACACGGAGTCGGGAGCGAAAGGGAGACGAAGAATAGGCCATGCAGCTGCACGGGCCGTGCGCGGAACACGGCCCTGTAGCAGCTGGCCGTGTAATGTCATCAGAACACGCTGCTCGGCCAGAGATTCGGCCGTGCGCTGGTGCACGGGCCGTGCGCTGCTGCACGCCCCGTGTGCGGAGCTCGGCCCTGTAAGAAGGAGCCGTGTATTGTCGTCAGAAAGTGCTGCACGGCCATGATCAAGGCCGTGTATTACAGCTCGAGCCGTGTCCGGAAGCACGCACAAAACGCCAAAGTAGGTGTGCCCTACACGGGTCGTGTACTGCAGTACGGGCCGTGTAGGTGCAAAATCCTGTGTAATTTTCAGAATGTTCCGGAAGCTTCTAGAAGGTCCATAAGTGATATAAAACCATGATTTGTGCGAAATTAGAAGGGAGAGACAGATTATATCAGATTGAGAGCAGTTACACACAATCAACACCACATTTCCTCACACACTAGATCTACAAGCCATCTACACCATCTAAATCCATCAATTCACCTTGATCTTCATAAATCCATCCATACATCCATTCATTCCATCATCTAAGAAGAGAAAATCAGATTTGTTTGAAGAATTTGGCATGATCAAGGAAGAAGGAGTCTACCTTCAAGGGGAAGCTCAATCTCTTTTAATTTGCTACTTTCTTCATTTTATTGCTCATATGGAGCTTGTATTGGATTGTAGCCAATTTGCAATGAATATTTGTGGCTAGTCCTCAAGTGAGGCTAGCAATATGATTGGTTAGGAAATATGTGATTTTTGCACTATTAAAGCTTGATGAATTGATTGTTATGATTACTTTCTATCATGAATGTTTATTCTCATTTGATGCATGATGTGTGTGGTTAAATTCTCTATGCATAGTGTTAGGATGGCCATTCCAATATTATGTGTGGTGATTTAATTGAATCATTAATTGTATTAGGTGACTTGGTTAGTATGAGGGGAGGAAAGCCATTCCCTCCAAGTGCTTAGAACCTCATGATAGAACATTAGTGATGAACTAGTGAGGGGAACCAACTTATGATCATAGTACCCATGAGGGAATTGAGAGTAAGACAATCTTAGGAGATTTAAACTTGTAAAAGAGTTGAGAACCTAATCACCTTGGCCATAGGGGTTAGGGGTACAATTGTGATTGCCCTTAGTATCATAACTTGAAAGTCATCAATGCTTGAGTAAGTGTGAAGTCTACATAAGACCTTGACCATGATGTTGCTAGCCTTGCTCTCTTTTTAGATACACTTCATCCATTCCATCTCATCTTGCTACTTGATTTGATTGATACTTGTTATAATTAGTTGCTTGTCTAGTTTATTAGTTAATTGATAGAGTAATCATAGTTCTTAAATCAAAACCTTATCTTGATCATCCTTACAAAACATAAATCAATGGAAAATCCGGATACAACTTGAGTTTACCTTTTCCCTTGGGACGACAATACTATAAATTTTGCACTTGGTCACGCGTATACAACAGCGATAGAGTACACTTACTCTTGACATTTCACTAGAAATGCGACTAAGTTCATGGCGCCGCTTGCCGGGGAAATGTTAAACTTGTGGTTGTAACGAGTTTGAAGTTGATTAGTCTTGATAAGGATATTTCTTTCATTTGTATAGTTGTTTACTTGTCTTAGTTACTTGGAGAGCTAATTTTGGAATTCTTGTAGGTACATGCAAACTCGTTCAAGGTCTCAATCTATTGAACCTTTGAATTTGGAATTAGAAGCTACCTTAAGAAGACAAAGAAGAGGAGTGTTGGAACCAACGGAAGAAAATATGGAAGAAGTAAGGGATAATGCAAATATGGTTGATGAAGAAGGTAATTTGAGAAATTTTCAAGGTGGTGATAATGCTAGAGGAGGTTTTGGTAATCAAGAATATGTGCCACAAGTTTATGCTCAACAAATGCACTTGCAAAACCAACAATTGCAAGCTATTATTCAAAACTTGTTGGCACAACAAGAAGCAAGGAATGATCCTCCGATGGTGCAAAATCAACCTCGTAGAAATGGGAATAATGGAGTGGGAATGAACATCCGAGATCACTTCCAACCGCAATATGGAATCTATGTTGTGGGACCACCGGTGAATGTTAATCATTTTGAGATCAAGACGGGATTGATCAACATGGTGCAAGCAAACCAATTTGGTGGTGGTACTATGGAGGATCCAAATGCTCACTTAGCCCAATTTACGGAGTTAGCAAATACGGTCAAGATAAATAGGGTAAGTGAGGATATTATTAAATTGAAGCTCTTCTCGTTTTCATTACGAGATAGAGCTAAGGCTTGGTATCATACTTTACCACCGGGATCCTACAACACATGGAGAGAGTTGGCACAAAGATTCTTGAGCAAGTATTTCCCACCATCGAAGATGTTGCATCTCAAAGGTCAAATATTGCAATTTAAGCAAATGCCTCTTGAAACTTTTAGTGAGGCTTGGGACCGATTCAAAGAAATGCTAAGGAAATGCCCACAACACGGATTTCCCGAAGATCAACAAGTAGGATTTTTCTATGCCGGTTTGAATGGAAGTGAAAGGATGCTTGTTGATGCTTCATCGGGAGGTTCGATTTTGGGGCAAACTCCGGAAAGAGCAATTGCCATATGTGAAGAGATAGCTTTGAATACGGGACAATGGGCCATGGATAGAGTTGCGGGCTTATATGAAAAAGAGAAGATTGCTAAGATGGAAGAAGTGTGCTTGCAACAAGTGAAAAAGGTGGAGGTGCCTAATGAAAATGTAACCGACAGAGCAATAACTGAGATACTAAAAAGGATGAATGCTAGTATGCAAGTGACTCCAACATCTACACCAATGGTGAATCAACAAGTGCTAGCTAATCCTCCGCATGTGATGTCATTACCTTTGATGAATCAACAAGTGTTTCCTAATTTTCAACAAGGTGTATCTACACCAAGTATGGGTCAATCTTCTCAAAGTTGTCAAATGCCTACTTCTATACCTCAACAAGGTATGTCCCCTAATTCCTGGAGCCCATCGGAGATGACACTTGAGGAAGTTGCCTTCATGCAAGGAAGGAACTTCCAACGAAATTACGGTGGGAATTTTGGGAATAATGGAGGAGGATATCCACAAAGGCAAGGAGGTTGGGGGCAAGGTAACTTTCAAGGGAATTTCAATCAACCCCGGAGATATGAAAATTTGTCGTATGGGAATCAAAGTAATGCACTCACATTGCCACCAGGCATTCATCCGGGGGAGAAGGCTCCAAATGAAGAATGAAAGTCTACATTGTCTACATTGGAGGATAAAATGACTAAGATGTTTGAGTTTATGAAGCAAAGAGATGAGGTAAATGAGAATCGATTCAAAGCAATTGAGACTCACATTAGTCAAATTGCAAGTGAAAGGGGTAATGTTCATCACCAAGGGAAGTTTCCATCCACAACCATTACTAATCCGAAGGAGCAATGTAAGGTGATTGAACTTCGTAGTGGAACAAAATACGAAGGGCCTTCAATGCCAACGGAAGTAGAGGAGGTGGATTGTGAACTTGAGCCTATGGAAAGTTTGGGTGAAGAAGGGAAAGTGAAAGAAGTTGATATTGTTGAAAAAGGTGAAAGTACCCCTACACTTGAAGAAGAAAAAGTAAAGTCTCCAAAGAAATGGGAAAGATGTAGAGAAGCAAAACGGAAAGAGAGAGAGGAAAAGTTTGAAAGAGATGAATGGGGGATTCCTAAGTTGCCCATGGCAATCCCGTTTCCACAAAGATGCTTGAAAAAGGGATTAGAAGAGAAATTTGCCAAGTTTGTTGAAATGTTGAAGAAGATACATGTGAATATGCCTCTTGCGGAGGTCTTACTTCAAATGCCCAACTACGCCAAATTTTTGAAGGATATCTTGTCAAAGAAAAGAAGCTTGGGAGAGTTCGAAACGGTGAACCTTACGGAGGAATGTAGTGCAATCTTGCAAAAGAAACTTCCCCCTAAATTGAAAGATCCGGGGAGTTTCACTATTCCTTGTGAGATGGGAGAGCAAAGGAACTACAAAGCTTTATGTGATCTAGGGGCAAGCATTAACTTAATGCCCTTATCAATCTTCAAAAAGTTGGGTATTGGTGAGGTCAAACCGACGTCGGTTACACTTCAATTAGCCGATCGGTCATTGACACATCCCAAGGGAATAGTGGAAGATGTTTTGATCAAAGTTGGCAAGTTTGTGTTCCCCGTTGATTTTGTGGTACTAGATATGGCTGAAGATGATAGTGTCCCATTGATACTTGGACGTCCATTTCTTGCCACCGGGAAAGCATTGATAGATGTGGAGAAAGGGGAGCTAACTTTGAGGGTGAATGAGGATGAAGTCATATTTTCTTTAAGTGAGGCTATGAGGTATCCTAGGGAGGAATGTGGAAGAGTGGAGGTTATTGACGACATGGTTGAAGAGCATATGTATCACCTTCACTCCAAGGACCCTTTGGATATCATCATAAGCCACTCTTATTTTCTTGAATCTATAAAAGCTAAATCTTCTTTTGGTGTAGAAAATGATAAAATAATTGATGAATTGCATGGTTTAAATGCTTGTAGGGCACTCACAAAAGAGGAAGCAAAGGAGGTAAAGGTAGAGAAACTTGATGAAAAGCCATTTTTGGAAGTGCAAGAGAAGAAGAAGGTAGAGTTGAAACCATTGCCGGATCACTTAAAGTATGCTTACTTGGAGAAAGATGAAACGTATCCGGTAATTGTATCCTCTTCCCTTAATGATTTAGAAGTAGAAAAATTGCTACGAGTCTTAAGAGATCATAAGTCATCTATTGGTTGGAGCATTAAAGATTTGAAAGGTATTAGCCCATTTATGTGCATGCATAAGATCCATTTGATTGATGATGAAAAGTCTTGTGTGCAAAACCAACGTAGATTAAATCCTATAATGCAAGAAGTGGTAAGGAAAGAGGTGTTAAAATGGCTTGATGCGGGAATAATCTTTCCAATTAGTGATAGTCAATATGTAAGTCCTCTACATGTAGTGGCAAAGAAAGGTGGTATGACAATTGTTAGATCCGATACAAATGAAACAATTGTCACTAGAACTATCACGGGTTGGAGAGTATGTGTTGACTATCGTAAGTTGAATGAGAATACTCGTAAAGATCATTTCCCATTACCATTCATAGATCAAATGTTGGATCGTCTTGCGGGGCATGAGTACTATTGTTTTCTTGATGGTTATTCCGGGTACAATCAAATATTGATTGCACCGGAAGATCAAGAGAAGACAACGTTCACTTGTCCCTATAGTACATTTGCATTTAGAATGATGCCATTTGGTCTATGTAATGCCCCTGCCACTTTTCAGCGTTGTATGATGGCAATCTTTGATGGTTTAATTGAAAATATTATGGAGGTGTTTATGGATGATTTTTCCGTGTATGGATCTTCTTATGATATTTGTTTAACTAATCTCACGATTGTGTTGCAGAGGTGTGAAGAGTCGAGTCTTGTGCTAAATTGGAAAAAATGCCACTTTATGGTGACCGATGGGATAGTCTTGGGACATCATATTTCAAAGCATGGGTTAAAAGTGGATAGAGCTAAAGTAATAGCCATAGAACGTCTACCCCCTCCTACTAGTGAGAAGGGGGTGAGATCGTTCTTAGGACATGCGGGCTTTTATAGACGCTTCATTAAGGATTTTTCCAAAATTGCTAAACCCCTTTGTAAATTGCTTGAAAAAGATTGTCCATTTAACTTTGATGATGAGTGTTGTGTGTCATTTCAGGTGCTTAAGGATGCTCTCACTTCATCTCTGATCCTCATTACCCCGGATTGGAGTTTACCATTTGAACTTCATTGTGATGCTAGCGATCAATCCATTGGAGTGGTGTTGGGGCAAATGAGAGAGAAGAAGTTTAGAGCAATCTATTACGCCTCAAAGACATTGAATTCATGCCAAATTAACTACACCACAACGGAGAAGGAATTTTTAGCCGTAGTGTATGCTTTTGAGAAGTTTCGACCATACTTGGTTGGAACACAAACGATTGTCTACACGGATCACGCGGCTATAAAATACCTCATGAGTAAGAAAGATGCTAAACCTCGTTTAATTCGTTGGGTGTTGCTTTTGCAGGAATTTGATGTGGTCATCAAGGATAAAAAGGGCGTGGAGAATGTGATTGCGGACCATTTGTCTAGGTTAGAAAATAGAGGTGCAAATGAAGATTTGAAGCCCATTGGGGATGAGTTCCCGGATGAGGACATTTTACTACTAGAGGTCAAGCAAGTGAGTACTCGCATGGTGAATGTGCCGCCTTGGTACGCCGATTACGTCAATTTCTTTGTGTGTGGAATCAAGCCCACGTTGCTTAATGAGTACAAAGAAAAGAGGTTTCATGTGGAAGTTAAGAAGTATTTTTGGGATGAGCCGTATTTGTTTAAAATTTGCAATGATGGAGTAATAAGGAGATGTGTAGCTGAAGAAGAAGTTATGGGGATTCTTGAACTTTGTCACTCGTCTTTGTGTGGAGGTCACTTTGCTCATCAAAAGACGGGGGCTAAGGTTTTACAATCGGGCTTCTATTGGCCAACATTGTTTAAGGATGCAAAGAAGTTTGTTGCAAAGTGTGATAGATGCCAAAGGATAGGGGGAATTGGCAAGAGAGATGAAATGCCCATGACTTTAAGGATTGATGTAGAAATTTTTGATGTATGGGGGATTGATTTTATGGGACCATTTCCCTCGTCTAAAGGATATGTGTACATCTTGCTAGCTGTGGATTATGTGTCCAAGTGGGTGGAGGCAATTCCCACGAAGACGAATGATGCTTTGATTGTGCAAAGGTTTTTGAAAAAGAACATTTTTGCTAGGTTTGGAGTTCCACGAGCTTTAGTGAGTGATGGAGGATCACACTTTGTAAACAAGTTGATGGAGAGTTTGTTGAAAAGATATGGAGTGAAACATCGAGTGGCTACACCTTACCACCCTCAAGCAAATGGTTTGGCGGAGGTCTCAAACCGCCAAATCAAGTTAGTTTTGGAGAAGACCATCAATGGAGGGAGAAAGGATTGGTCGGACAAGCTTGAAGAAGCTTTATGGGCTTATCGGACGGCTTTTAAGACCATTCTTGGTGTCTCACCGTATCAATTGGTCTATGGTAAAGCTTGTCATCTCCCCGTGGAGCTTGAACACCGTGCATTATGGGCTATCAAACGTCTTAATATGGACGAGGGGGAAAGTGGTCAAGCACGGTTGTTGAAGTTAGTTGAGTTGGAGGAGTTTAGAGGAAGAGCATTTGAAAACTCAATTATCCATAAGGAAAATATGAAGAGATGGCATGATGCTAAGGTCAAGGAGAAGACGTTTGCTCTCGGGGATAAAGTGCTTGTATTCAATTCGAGGCTCAAGTTGTTTCCCGGAAAGCTTAAATCAAAATGGATGGGACCCTATGAAGTGCTTGAAGTGTTGAATGGACATACATTGAGGTTAAAGGGTCCAAATAATGAATTTGTGGTAAATGGTCATAGAGTGAAGCATTACCTATCTCCTTCTCAAAAGGAGACGGTGTATGTAGTTACTCTCTCTTCTTAAACTTCTTTTTGAGTATTGGTTTAGTGTAGATTTTTTTTTTTTTTTTAGATTTGGTATGAAGGTGGTTAAGCTCATGAGAAACGTATAAGAGAAACGCATAAGAGAAAAGACACGGATGAGGTTGTGTGGTGGTCACACTTGATCAATTGGAGCTTAAAGTAGGCATAAGAGGTGGAGAAGCATGAAGAGCATTGAGAAAACGAATAAGGTATGTCTCACCACTTTTGCAAACTTAATTCGTAACTTGTTTCGATTTAAGTTTGGGGGGAGAGTGCGTGGTGTGATCTATACTTTGTTCAATTGATTGTGTTATTTTGTGTATATATATCATCATTGCAAATTGGTCATTTTTGAAAAATTCTGAATATGTTTCTCATGAGTTAGGATAGTTTTGGTGTGTTTGGTGGTGTTTTGAGTACATTCTAATCCATTCTTGGTTATGAGTGTAGCATGGATAACATTGAGTAGTGTTTAAGCATGAATAGGGTATGTGAAGAGTGAAAAACAGGGCAAGGATGGAGTGAAGCAAGAAAAATGAAGAACAGGGCAAACTGCTACACGGGCCGTGCGCCGTGCACGGCCCTGTAGCAGTTGGCCGTGTAGCGAGATCAGAACATGCTACACGGCCAGGATGATGGCCGAGTTACGCAGCTCGAGCCGTGCAGGAGAAACGGTACACGGGCCGTGTTCCGCACACGGCCCTGTCACAGGTGGCCGTGTAAGGGGATCAGAACACGCTGCACGGCCTCACTTGAGGCCGTGCTGCGTAACACGGGCCGTGCAGGGGTTCGACCAGGTTTTTAAAAGGGCTTTTCCGTAAGCATTCTACACACTCCCTTTCATCCGTACACATTCAATTCACTCCTCCAAGTACACAAATCTTCCACCAGGTTAGTTTTTTTTGAAGGATTGTGAGTAAAGTTTGTCAAGTTTGCACACCAAATCACTTCTCCACATCCAATTGTTGAAAGGTATGACTTCTTGAACCAAAACTTTTGAATTTTGATATGAATTTCGTAAATTGATATATGGGCTTTGTTCTAATGTGAATTTTATGCTTAATTGATGATGTTCATACATGTTTTGAATAGAATTTTTGAATAAAGTGAATTAGGGTTCATGAGAAATTTGGGGATTTGCGTGAGAATGTTGAATTTGAATAATTGTGTTGTGCCAATTGATGAATTACATGAGTATGATGTTTATGTGTAAGAGATTAACTTTAGATATTGAGGATTTGGGCATGAGGATATGCAAATTTTATGTTGAGAGGATGTTTAAATTTTGTGCATGCCAAGTGTTCGATGAAATGTCTAAGAGAGGAATTCGTTGGAAATTGATGGTCAAATGTGAATAGCATTTTAAGATGATTGAAGTGAGGATTCATATGTGTGATCATGAGTAGAAATTGGTTATAATTGTTGATAGTTGAGATGAATGGTGATAAGTTGTTAAGTGTGAATATATTTGATAAGTTGTATATTGCTTGTATATTGTAGATGGCTGAGAGGAGAGTTCGCCCAAGGACCGAGGATTTCATTGTGATAACCGACCCTGAGGAGTTATCTAACTTGGATGCCCAGTTGTTTATTGAAGGAATTCATCCACAAGAATTTGGAGTTGAGTTCGAGGATTATTGGGGAAAGTATGTGATTCGCTGGCAAGTGCTAGCCCCGAAGGTCAAGGCTACTCGTTTCCAAGATACGGAAACGATGAGGGGATTAGGTATAGAGGAAGATCTGAGGAAGTTATTTCGCTTCTCTCAGATGGAAGCTTTCTTCGATAAGAGGCCGCCAACCTACTATCATCTCACTGCAGAATTCATGAGTACTTTACAAGTGAAGAAAGATAGGAATGGGTATCCACTGTGGGTGACTTTTCAGCTAGATAATGTGTTGAGGGAAAAGGTTCCATTGGCATTTTTGAATGAGTGTTTTGGGTGCCCGCCATGCGAATTCCATCGGAGCTTTTATGCCGGAGGAACTTTCAATCAACAGGAATGGTGGTCAAGCCTTGTGAATGATGGAACTGAGAGAGCAGGGTACGTCCCTAGTGCCTCAAAGGGAACAGCCATCCGGAATCCGGTAATGAGGTATTTGGAGAAGATCGTCTCCAACACTATACTGGGAATGTTTGAAGGAGGCTCAATTGGAGAAAAGCAGCTCTACATCATGTATTGTATGTATAAAGAGCTACCGCTTAATGTTGCAGCACACTTTGTGCAACATGCGGAGAGAGTTGCAAAGAGGCAGAGTTCTCAAGGGTTGATGCTAGGAGGGATGATTACAATGATAGCTCAAGGAATGGGAGTTAACTTCGCAGGAATGGAGAATCGTATGGTTAGTGAAGGGTTGAATTACTCACAGCTGATGAGGATGGAATTTTTGACCATGGTAGGAAATCAATACTGTTTAAGGCAGGAGAAGGGAGCTCCATTTCCGTTGCCAATGCCGGAGCTCACTACAGTTTATACAAGGAGAAGGCTTGCAAATTTGGCTATGGGAAGCGTGAACCATTCCAGAGTTGTTAAGGCATTTTATAGAAGAAACAGAGATGAAATGGAACAGGTTCTGAGGCAGGTTAGAGTTGAAGAAAATGAAGAGCTAGCCAATTTGAGGGCCGAGCAAGTGCCCATGGAGGGTGATGAGCAAGGAAAGCAACCGGAGCAGATTGAGTTTGAGGAGCAAGGCCCTGATCCACCACTGTTTGAGGAAGAAGGAGCACCGCCACCAGTCGCACCGGGCCAAGGAGATGAAAGGTGGAACTATATGATGGATGAGGTACGTGACATGAGTCATGTGCAGCAGACATATGGGACTCAGATCAGGGAGATTCGCGAAGTCCAGCAAGAGCATGGAAGACATATTGAAGAGTTAAGAGCTGGACAACGAAGGAGGGAGTACTATGAAGAACAATCAAGGGCGCACTCCAACAACATGGAGGAGATGTTGACCATGATGTTCAACTTCCAGTTTCCTGCGAACCCTCGAGCCTACATCCCATGGAACACCTATCGTCCACCTCCTCTGCCTCCGGAACAATGAGGGAGTATTTTGAGTGCTTGGCACTTTTGTCCATTCATCTAGCTATTAGTTAGAATTTCGGTATTATTGCTTAGACATTTGATTTGATTTGTTAGGATTTGATTGGATTGTACTTAAATTGTTGGTTTTTGGGAGGTTTTAATTTGGGATTTTATTTTCAGTTTTTTTTTTTTTTTTTTTTGTTGTTTGGATGCGATGGGAGATTGATCTTTATCGTTATGGGTTTGAGTTGATGTGCTTTATTTTCTTTTGATGGATGATTTGATTTATGCATGTTATATGTTTGTATTGTTTGTTGGTCCCTTGCTTAGTAGGTGATGTTTGTTGTTATTTTAATTCTTGTATAGGTGTGGTTTTGGTGGTATGTTTTGGGAAGGAGTTGAGTAATGTTTTTGAGTATGAGCTATGATGCATTGTTTGTGATAGGTGATGGCAAGCAAGTTAATGGTTTCTACTTGTTAAAATTGTGACATGGATTACATAATTTGTTCAATTTTGAGAAGTATGAAGGTTAATTGAGTTTCTTTTGGTCCAAGCAAAAGCTTGTGAGAGTTGAGCCTCAACCGTGCCTCCATGGTTAGTTATTGAAGAGAGGACCGGTTGAACTTAGACAAACTAGAACTTGCTCTTGGACTATAGGAACGAAGCCCGAATGGTTGAAATTTGTGAAATGATCTTAGGCCATCCTTGTTGAGAAAATCATGGCCATAAAATTTCCTTACCAAAAACATTATCCCTAGTAAGCCACTTTGAACCTTTAAGCCTATTTCTTGTGATATAAGCACATTACAAGCCTTGAAAACCCATTTAAACCTTATATATATAACCTATGTGTGGGTAATTGAGGATGATGATGGTTTACAAGGGAATATGTAGAAATATGTGCAAAGAAACGTATATGGAAAGAAAGGTTGAGTCAAGAAAAAGGATGAAAGAGCTTAAGAAAAGCAAGTGCAACTTCAACAAAAGTGAAAAAGGAGCAAAATAGAAAAATATGCTCAAGGAACACAAAAGTTAAAGAAAAGAGGTATGCCATTCAAAAAGAAGCTCAAGAAATCCAAGGAATAATGATGCTTAGTGTTTGTGATTAAAGTAGAAAAGAAAGGAAGCATGAAAGTGAGGATGTTGAAGAAAGGAATCATCTCTTCGATCAACCACATTTGAAAAGTCACTATGATCCAAAGTTTCCTACCTTACCAAAGAGCCTAAACATTACATCCAAAGATAAAGACCTTTTTGATCACTTATTGAAACTAGGGTGGCTTGTGAACATAGTCCATGAGCAAGCCTATGGTGAGTCGGTTACAACCGGTTGATGAGTGTTGTTCAAAACCTTACTTCAAAGAGTGTTGAGCGAATTTGATATCCTATGAAACGCTTGGATTGAAAGGGATTTGATTACTCTTTTGTCATGCTTGAGATTGAACTCGTTAATCTTTCATGTTACAAGTTTGATTATGTAGGGATACTTAACTTGATTTTGAAGTCCTTATTACTTGTGATGTATTGTGGTTTATGTTCGTTAGATGTTCTCTAGGTGAAAATTTCTCCTCTTGTTTATCATTTTTAGTTGTTCGAGGACGAACAACACTTTAAGTTTGGGGGGTTGATTGTCGTCATTTTCACCTAGGTTTTAGTGTCTTTATGTGTGTATTTTCGGATGTTTTTATCCGTATTTGTGTTAATTTTGGTGGAGTTATTGTTGTTTTGAGGAAAGTGGTACGAACTGATAGAATTGTGTAAATGAGCTTAAATATGTGTAAAACAGGTCATGGAACGGACAAACACGGAGTCGGGAGCGAAAGGGAGACGAAGAATAGGCCATGCAGCTGCACGGGCCGTGCGCGGAACACGGCCCTGTAGCAGCTAGCCGTGTAATGTCATCAGAACACGCTGCTCGGCCAGAGATTCGGCCGTGCGCTGGTGCACGGGCCGTGCGCTGCTGCACGCCCCGTGTGCGGAGCTCGGCCCTGTAAGAAGAAGCCGTGTATTGTCGTCAGAAAGTGCTGCACGGCCATGATCAAGGCCGTGTATTGCAGCTCGAGCCGTGTCCGGAAGCACGCACAAAACGCCGAAGTAGGTGTGCCCTACACGGGCCGTGTACTGCAGCACGGGCCGTGTAGGTGCAAAATCCTGTGTAATTTTCAGAATGTTCCGGAAGCTTCTAGAAGGTCCATAAGTGATATAAAACCATGATTTGTGCGAAATTAGAAGGGAGAGACAGATTATATCAGATTGAGAGCAGTTACACACAATCAACACCACATTTCCTCACACACTAGATCTACAAGCCATCTACACCATCTAAATCCATCAATTCACCTTGATCTTCATAAATCCATCCATACATCCATTCATTCCATCATCTAAGAAGAGAAAATCAGATTTGTTTGAAGAATTTGGCATGATCAAGGAAGAAGGAGTCTACCTTCAAGGGGAAGCTCAATCTCTTTTATTTTGCTACTTTCTTCATTTTATTGCTCATATGGAGCTTGTATTGGATTGTAGCCAATTTGCAATGAATATTTGTGGCTAGTCCTCAAGTGAGGCTAGCAATATGATTGGTTAGGAAATATGTAGATTTTTGCACTATTAAAGCTTGATGAATTGATTGTTATGATTACTTTCTATCATGAATGTTTATTCTCATTTGATGCATGATGTGTGTGGTTAAATTCTCTATGCATAGTGTTAGGATGGCCATTCCAATATTATGTGTGGTGATTTAATTGAATCATTGATTGTATTAGGTGACTTGGTTAGTATGAGGGGAGGAAAGTCATTCCCTCCAAGTGCTTAGAACCTCATGATAGAACATTAGTGATGAACTAGTGAGGGGAACCAACTTATGATCATAGTACCCATGAGGGAATTGAGAGTAAGACAATCTTAGGAGATTTAAACTTGTAAAAGAGTTGAGAACCTAATCACCTTGGCCATAGGGGTTAGGGGTACAATTGTGATTGCCCTTAGTATCATAACTTGAAAGTCATCAATGCTTGAGTAAGTGTGAAGTCTACATAAGACCTTGATCATGATGTTGCTAGCCTTGCTCTCTTTTTAGATACACATCATCCATTCCATCTCATCTTGCTACTTGATTTGATTGATACTTGTTATAATTAGTTGCTTGTCTAGTTTATTAGTTAATTGATAGAGTAATCATAGTTCTTAAATCAAAACCTTATCTTGATCATCCTTACAAAACATAAATCAATGGAAAATCCGGATACAACTTGAGTTTACCTTTTCCCTTGGGACGGCAATACTATAAATTTTGCACTTGGTCACACGTATACAACAGCGATAGAGTACACTTACTCTTGACATTTCACTAGAAATGCGACTAAGTTCAATTGGATTAGCCCACATTATCCAATCCATGGTCAAACAGTTGGACAAGATAGAACGACATACTATTGGCACATTCAGAATTATGTTCAGAATTTCTCTAATTCTATTAACTGGTATCAGTATTGTTTAGATCTAGATGGCATGACATACTTTACATTTGAGCCTCATAGATCATCATTTTGGTATTAGTTATTATGTATTAAACAATAAGTAGTAATTATAGAATGACTCCAGACTATTTAAATATATATATATATATATATATATATATATATATATATATATATATATATATATATATATATATATATATATATATATATATATATATATATATATATATATTGTTATTGATTTGTTTATCATGTGTTATGAGTTTTATTGAGATTTTAAAGTGTATTTATATATTAAAATTAGTTATAACATATTGAAAAGTTAATTAATAAATTTTCTTATATTTTTTTAGTTTTCGTGATTTTTTAAATTTTTACCGATATCGATATCGATATTCGATATATCCATTAATATATATGTAAATTTGAAGTATGTAAATTTGAAGTATCGATATTTTTACCGATATCAATATTTTCATCCTTGGGACCAGTTGTAATGTGAGTCTTGGCCATCCTTATTAGGTTTGAAAGAGACACAAAAGGAGGTGACTATTGTGATTGGTTCTCTAATGCTCAGTATGGTTGGAGACTTGAAGTTCATGTCAGACACAAAAGAACACGTAAAAAAGAAAGAAAGAAAAAACTTTTTTCATTAATTAAATATATATAACTTTTCAAATTTTACTTTTTACTTTCAGATTCTACAGAAGACCACATAAACTTTTTTCATTTATTTAAATATATATAATAAGATTGGAAAGAATACCACATAATTTGCAACGTGAACTTGATTTATACAAGTTTGCTGTTAATAATCTAAACTAGAATGTGGATTTGAAATAGGGATTTAGAGTTGACAAATATTGTATGATTTCTTATTGCTTCCTTTGTCCACACTAAACATGATCTTCATTTGTATTTTTATATAGATTAAATAGTACCCCTCCATCTCATAATACTTTTACATTTACTGTTCAATATTATTTAAGAAAAATTGTACTTTCTGATCAATTTTATTAACTTTAGAGGGTATTATAGTATTTTTAGGTAATAAAAAAGTATAAAGTAATGATATATGTGAAAAAAGAGTGACAAATTTGAAGTTAAAGTAACTTTTGAGATTGTTAGATAAAGTGATGTTTCTTTTTTGGAGTATGAAAAGTTTTTGTAGGACAAACAAATGAAGAAAGTGTAAAAAATTTATAGGACATAGTGAATATTATTTTTTTATGTGTAGATGGCAGTTTGGGATGGACGGATGAAATAATTTATTTTTATTATTATTCTTCTTCTATTTCCAAAACAAGAGAATGTTTTGTTATAAAACTTTAAAAATGTAAATTTGTGGAAGAGATTTTTTTTTAATTATTCTTAATGTCGTACACAGTCATTTACTGTTTCAGGAGAAATCGCTTTTTTAATTTGTCACCATATTTTGAATGATATTTATCTTAGGAATAATTTAAAGAAATTGGATACGTATACAGACATACAGTCCCCTCCAGAATATTGACAAAAACTTTTCAAATCTAAATTTAAGAAAATATTTTTATATTTGAATTAAAAAAAAACCTTCATTTTAATGTTTTTTATTGATAAATGTTGGTTGTTAGTATAGTTAGTAGTTACACCCAAGGATGAAAATATCCCGATATATCCACGATATATCCATTTTTTTAGAGTAGCGATATCGATATGGGGAAAAAAGATATTTCTTATCTGATATCGAGGATATATCGGAAAATATCAGAAAATATCGGTAACAATATCGATATCGAATTGCCACAGTTCAAATTTTTCCAGATATCGAGATATATCGAGAAAATATCGATACAATATCGATAAAATATCAAGGATATATCGAAAATATCGAAAAATTATTTATAATTTAAAAAAATTAAAATAATTTTTTATTTTACTTTTACTAACCAAATACATTTTTTTGTTATTAATATGTTTAATTTAAATAAAAAGAATAAAACAACACTTGCGCGGAGCCATCTCATGATGAGATTATTTTACGTTTGATTATTTAATTATAACTTTTTATTAAAATTGTTATCCCTCAAATGACATATGGAGTAGGTTCAATCATGTCTCAATAATATTGTGATTGAATTAGCCCATACTATCTAATCCATGATTAAACAGTTGGACAAGATAGAACGACGTACTATTGGCACATTCAGAACTATATTCAAAATTTCTCTAATTCGATGAACAGGTATCAGTATTGTTTAGATATAAACGGCATGACATGTTTTACATTTGAGCCTAATAGATCATCATTTTGGTATTACTTATTATGTATTAAATAGTAAGTAGTAATTATAGTATGACTCCAGACTATTTAAATATGTTGTTATTGGTTTGCTTATCATGTGTTATGAGTTTTATTGAAATTTTAAAGTGTATTTATATATTAAAATTAGTTATAATATATTGAAAGTTAATTAATTAATTTTCTTATATATGTTTTAGTTTCCGTAATTTTTTAAATTTTTACCGATATCGATATCGATATTCAATATATTCATCGATATATCCGTAAATTTGATGTATCAATATTTTTACCGATATCGATATTTTCATCCTTTGTTACACCAAGTACCCTTACAACCCCTATCTCCAAGCTTTTCTTGGGGGTCTCTCACTTAAATGAGAAGCCCAGTGGCCAGGTGGACTAACCCACCTGATTACCTTCACTTGAATGTATTCGAGAAACGTATTCGAATACACGATGTTAGAGTGAAAATAATTTCAAATTAAAATTTTGAGAAAATAAAATTTCGTAGTAATTATATTTTTGAATAATTAATCAATTTCGAGTAATTCGAGTTAATAATATTAGTATACATGAATTTTGAGTAATGCGACTCAAAATATTTCGAGTTAATGTATTTTGAGTTAATGATTAGAGTAGATGTAAATTTAAGTAGATGCTTTTCGATTTAATGATTTGAATAAACATAATTTTTAAGTAATACGAGCTAAAGCGTGTTTGAGTCAAATAATCAGTTAGGTAAAAGACAATAACTCGAAATTATTTGTTTACTCTACCATTATTTAACTTGAATATATTACTAAATACATTCACATTCGAGTAAAGAATTTTTTCTTCAATTCAAATACAGGATAAAAAAGCTTTTTATTCTAATATTTTGTAAATTGACACCCGTCATGAAACCACAATCCATGAATATAAAAGAGTGTGAATAGAAGTGAAATATGTACTCCCTTCGTCCTAGACGACATACTTTCTATTTTGGGTTGTCCCACAAAAGTTTGCGCATTCCTAAAAAAAATAAAAAATCAAACACAATCACTTTCCCCCATACACTTTATCTACAAAAAAAAAATCACCCTTACCTAAAACACCTAACATACTTTATCATTTATTTATTACCAAAAAAATACCATAATACTCCTAAAAGATATCACTTTTCTTAATCTGCGTACCGAAAGAGGCATGCAAACTTTTGTGGGACGGAGGGAGTAATTTTAAAAAAAAAAAAAATTATGTGTAGCAAAGCCATCATTTATTCCACATTTGGTATTTTATTGGTGTTTCACAATATAAAAAAAAACTATACTCTACAATGATCATTAAACCCTTAGGCCATATGATGAAGTTTGGGCATTGATTGGAAAGAATTTAGTGAATAGAATAGGAGATGAAATATGAAAATGGAATAGGTGATCCCATTTGTCATCATAATTCATGACACAAACACTCGTAGAAACTAAATTTATGGTATAAACCTTGTGGTTCTCTCTTCTAATCTTATTATACTTATTCCCTCCGTGACTCCGTCTTATTCTAATGATTACATATTTCATTTTTTGAACGTTTCATTCTAATGGTTATATTTTTCTTTTTGGTATGTGTGACCCACACAAAATTAATTATTTTTCTCCATGAGCCCACACACATCATACTAATACAACTGCCTACCATATATTAAAATATTATTTCTTCCACCTCAATACACATTAAAATACTATACTATGTAACCGTATTATATATAATTGTATGCTTAGAAATATAATTAAATTAAATTAAAATTTAGATATATTAATTTCCATTTTTAATATAATAAGATGCCACAATTATATCCCCTAAAAAAAGAAAAGAAAGGAAAAAAAACACCCTCGATCCAAAAATTATAATTACGTTTACTTTTTGCGAGAAGATTAAAAATTATAGTATTTTAATATATAGTTGGTTGAAATATATAATATTTTAATGTAAAGTTATTAATATTGTGTTTGAGATGAAGATATATTAATTATACGGAGGGATTATACGTAGTTGGTCCCTAATGAATAACACCCAAAATATAAATGCATAATTATTAATACGGAGGGATTATATAAGATATACTTGAATTTATAGACAAGTAATTTGCTTACATCAATAGGCATTAAAAAAAATAATAAATAAAATAAAAAACGATAATCTAATCTACTCTAGTAGTAATAAATAAAGCTATAAACTAAATGCCGTACTCCAAGAATAATCTAGTATTTTAAATGACTGAAACTAAAATTAATAAGGCCTTAAAAGACCAATCTAATCTAATAAAAAAATAGAGATATTTTATTGGTTAATGCCTAAATATAGTTAAACTATCAATTTAGAGTTTAAATTATTTTTTCTATTGATTAGGAACTGAATTATACAAAATTATTGATTCGGAGTTTGAATTTATCACATGAATTTATCACATATTGTTTTCTTCTTTATCAATTCAGGACTTGAGCAGTCTTTTTCTTTATCAATTTAGGACATGAATTCAAACTCTTAATTGATAGCTTTATATAATTCAGGCTCCTAATTGATAGAAAAATCATTCAAACTTCAATTGACAATTTACCTATTTTTTTATGTTGAATTGAGAATATTTCTAATATTTTATTTTATTTGTTAACATACCCAAAAGCTAGCATTTCAACTATCTCACCAATTTTTGGTGAGAAACTCTCTCAAGTGGTCATAACATTGTATGGCAATATTAATGATGGTGAAATTTATCACTACCTTTTAATGAATTTTGAAGTCATCGATATTTAATTTTTATTTATTTTATTTTATATATCACTTCTAAATATTAAAATTAATTCTATATTCCAAATAATACATAAAAGGTTAATCTAAAATGGTGCAATTATTAATTATTTATGTATTGTGTTAAAGATCGATCCTTCTTATTATTTTAATTATCTAAAGTTCATATGAACTCAAACATATTTAATTTAAAAACTGCCACTCAAAATATTGTTAGGACTTAGTATACATAACATAAAAAAATATGATGAAATTATTATTACACCCCACCATTTTCTTTTAGTAACACCATCAGACCCACTCTACTAAACTCACCTCACACCATTGCTAAACATGTACACAATTCAATGGGTTCGGTAATTTGTACTCTCAATGTTACCATACACATTCTATTTACTAAATATACCTACCTTAATAAATATTACTATTAGAAAAAATAAATATTTATTATAGAATTGGTCTCATGTGATCTAGGTGCATAAAGTGTCTAGGAGTATAACATTTTGTTTTAAATAATTATATACACTTTAATTAATAAGAATATAATTATTTTCATTAAAAAGAACATCTAAAATATGAAGAGTATAAATGTTTGATTAAAAATTTTAACTTTTTTATCAGAAATCAAGGATATAAGTTCTTATACTAAAGAGTATAACATTTAACATAAATGGTACAACTTTTGAAAAATATCAAATTTAGGGGTGCGATTTTCATGGGACACACAAGTCAATATACATACCCCATTCATGACTATTATACCCTTTTAATTATCAAATTTATTTTTCCATTCCATGAATTATTTCTACATTCTAGAATTGGAGATATGTGCAAATATGGGATCAAACAACGATTCATTAAATTAGTATTAACTCATTCGAGATCTCTAGCTTCTTGATGTATGGTACCATGATAAACAAATAAAATAATAATAATAAATTTAAGAAATCATGAGAAACAAACAGAGAGAGGAGATAATTGAAAAAAAAAAAGATTTTTTTTTTAAAGAAGACATTCTCTTTCCCCAACTCTCTGTAAAATAATTATATATATAAACAAAATAATTAAAAACTAAAGCTTCGTATCTGAAAACAAGAGAAATCCGAAGAGTACACTCTTTTCCCTCAACTCTCTGTAAAATGTTTATGTACATAAACAAAATAATTAAAAACTAAACACTTAGATTTAAACGGCTAAGGAGATAAGCTATTTAACAACGAAATTATTATATAAATTACCAATAAAATTATTAGTAATGGATTATTAAATGGAGTTTTTACTAACATAATTGAATTTTCATTGCTAAAAGCTTACCATCACTTTATCAACAAAAAAGTACCAACAAATTCTATTGTTAATTCGTTGGTAAACCAATTTAACAATGAAGTTAAAGTTTTTACTAATTAAATATTCCGTTGGTAATATATATATATATGTATATATATATATATATATATATATATATATATTTATTTGTAGTATGGCTTCTGCGAGACATATAAGAAGTGATAATATTTTAATGAAAAAATTAATGCTTAATTAGTGAAAAGTTATAATGGTGCAATGAACAAATTATATCCCTTCATCCCACGTATTTTTACCCGTTTTTCATTTGAGGTGTCCCACATATTTTTACACATTTCTATTAATGATAAAAATACATTATACTATCTTACTTACCATTTTACAATTTTCATCAATCCAAACAACTTTATTTACTTTTTTTATACTTTATTCATAGTTTCCAACAATTTTATTTAGTTTTTCTCTTTAAATTAGATATAATGGGCAACAATGCATTCTAGAGTTTTAAAAACACTTTTTTTCAAGTTTTTAAGGTAAAATTATAAAATGACAAAAGTGACGAAAAAGTCCTTGACTCAACACTGACACGATATTAATTTTTGAAAAGTCATTATCGAGTCAACTTTTTTATATCGTATTAGTATCGAGTCAAGGGTTTTTTTTGTCACTTTGGGCATTTTTTTAATTTTACCTTAAAAAACTTGGCAAAAAAAAATTAGATGTGGAAGGGCACTCTAGCAAATCACCCCTTTAAATTATCAATTTATTCTTACTTTTTTTTATATATTTTATATTAAAAAAGCACTTCTTAATTTTCGTGACCGTATAAAATAAAAGTACTTGGAATGGAGGGAGTAGTTTAAATAAAAAGTAATAGTATTTTTAAAATTAAAAAGTAATAGAATTTCTAATAAAAATGATACTCCAAAAATTGAAAAATGAAACTGTAGCATTCCCGCAACACTGCCACGGCAAATGGGGCATAAAAGTAATTAGAATTTCATGGCTATATAAACCCAACCTCTATTAACACGCTAATTTCATTACCATCGTACAGTTTCTTTACCTTTGTGTTTGAATCAACATGCACACTCATAATCTAAGCTGGTGTTACAAAATATCCATTGGAGAAATTGAGCAGGTACACACTAATTTCTCTTCTAAATATATGTAGGATATTTATATGCTAATTATCACGCTATATATGCTAAACAGAGTATTTTTATTTCATTATTATTACAACATAATTATAGTAGTATAATATTTGTATGGGCCATAAATGATATTAATTAAAACATGATAAATATTTGATCAGGTGGGCTCTATTGTGCTCCTTATTAAGGTGAGTGAACCAGATTCGTGACTCAGGTTCGATTTCTTTTAGGAACGAATATGGGTGCTTGGTGAATTAATTAAATTAACAACTAACTTTGTTCGATTAAAAGGAAAAAAAATTGATAAAAATATTTGTTTTCTTTTTTAGTAAAGAGGTCTCACACATAACTCACCATTCACATGTAATAAAATTACTCACTTTATATTAGTATTAAATTATTATTGCTTAATTTAAACCTATAAAACAAATAGATATTTTAATATGGAGGGAGGGAATAACGCAGGTCCATGTTGAAAAATATTAATATATCACATGGATCTTCTATTTCAATTGTATTATCTTATTATGTGATCGACATGTAATGTAAGTAATAGAATAAAATTCAATCATTAATGTTCTTAGTATTTATATTTTCTTTATATTATTCTCCCTTTTCTGTATATCAACCATTCAATTACGTGCCAAACGAGAGGATGATTAAAAGGAAAAATAAAAAATTCACTGAACATGCCTATCGAGATTAGTAAAACGCGCCACACGAGATGATTAAAAAAAAAGTTTATTAATTTAATATGGCGCATGAGACCCTCGCCTAATTTTTTTTTATTATTATTATTCAGGATTCAACCAATAATAACTAACACATCTTAAAATAAATTAATGGTAGTGATAAAATTCTAAAATTTAAATGACATAAAAGTATCACTAAAAAAAAAGTTCCCCAACAATAACGGACTTTTGTGACGGAAAATTTATCTTCACAATTCTCGCGAACTTTATGATGGCATTTCAAAAATAGTGACGACTAATAGATGACCGTTTAAAATTTTGTCATTGCCGATATTTGTGACGGCATTTGAGATGGAAAAGTTTGTGACGAACTTTATCCTATCACAATATATATATAAATTAGTGATGGAAAAATACGGTCACAATGTAAAGGGTCTTGTTTAAAATCAGTCAGAAAGTTTGTAACGAATTTTGTCCATCACAATTTACAATTTAAAAAAAATCATTAAAATATCTATACTTGCTCGTTATACACGTACATTATGCTATTTAATTTAATTATCTCAAACAAAAGTTAAACTTACATTTGTTTTTTTAGAAAATACTACTTCTTTTAATATTTATTGTGAATTTATTTAAATTTAAATAATTGAATATATTGTATTGTATATTAATTTTAAAATCAAAATAATCATGAGAATAGAGTTGCTTTAATTTTAAACGGCAATGAATTTTTTTGAATTGTTATATATTTTTTTTAATATTTATAATATGTAGATTTAAGCACCAATGAGTTTTATGAATTGTTATATTTTAAATATTTATGTGTCTTGATTTTTATTAAATAATATAGTCATATATTTTGATGAATTTGTAATTAAATAATAAAACTTTTAAGATTATTATATATATAAAAAGGAAAGTTAATGATTATATTAAAAAAAATACAAAAAGATTGCGTATTTAATTGACAAAAAAAAAGTTTGTGATTGAATTAAGAAAATATAAAGATTATATATATTTTCTAACAAGAAAATAAGTTTCAGATTAAATTGAGAAATGGGTAGAATATCATGTATTTTAATGTAATTAACCTATTTTTCATCTATAAATAAATAAATAAATAATATATTTAGATATTAAATATAAATTTAAAATTTAAAATTTATAAGGATTTTTTAAATTTAATTATGAAAATTTTAATATTTGTATTAAATAAATAATATAATTAATGTTTTAATAATTATTTTTCTTAAATAATATATATAAATCGAATCGCATTTTTTCAAATAAATGATCTGGGTAGTCCGCCGATTTTATATTAAGGATTTATTACTATCTAGTACAAGATATACTTTAATATTACTAATAGATACAAAGCATATATTTTATTATTTATTAACACAATATTATCCTATAAATAGTCACAATTACCCCTAAATGCATCATATAAATAAAATTAGATATATATTCACGTTAAAAAAAAAGATAGGATAATATCTTTCATTATATTTTCTCTCTCCCCATGGATCGCAGAGTATGTATAAGTTAATTTCTGAACATAACATATATAATTTTTGAACACAAATATATTAAAATTAAATACTTTTAAATACATAAATTTTGAATATTAACAAATTAAATTAACTTTTGAACACAAAAATAGATAATTTTTTAACACAAATATATTTAAAAAAAATTAATACGTAAAATTTGAAAATAAAAATTTCTGAATACACACTATTTGAACACAAATGTAAAAAAATATATTTGAACATAAACATTACAAAATACAAAAATAATGTGGATGTGATCAAAGACGAATTCGAGCTACCGATGTTCTTGGGGTATTTTTTTTAAGCAGTAGTTAATTAACTATTAATAATTATAATCTCAATAGTTAATTATGTATTCAGAAATAAGTGTATGCGATGTATTCAGAAATAATGGTAGGAAATGTATCATGTATTCAGAAATTTTTTATGCAGATACGTTATAGTTATCTTCCACCTATTTTTGTGGAGAAATTAGTGGGATACTTTATCTTTTTGCATCACAACTTTTAAATTAAATTTTGAATACAATTAAAATAGGGATAAAAATGGTATTTTATGTATTTAATTTGTATTAATTAATAATATAATTTAGTTTTGTATCTGATAGTAATACAGACACATAAATCGTACCTAATAGTAATGGACCCTTATATTAATTATAATATATAAGAATATATATTGAGAGAAAAATTGCATTAATTATATATTTTAATATTACATATGAAGATAATAAATTTATTCCACATTTATGAATGGATTACTAATGAAATTATTAGCAATGAATTATTAATAAAATTTTTTACTGATGGAATTGAATTTCTGTTGCTAAATTTACCAACCATCACTTTATCAATGAAAAAATTACTAATAGATTCCTTTGTTAGTCTATTGATAAATCAATTTAACAATGAAATTAAAGTTTTTACCAACAAAAATTCTATTTATAAAAAATAATTTTTTTTTTAGTGTGGCTTCGTCGAGACATATAAGAATGATAATATTTTAATGAAAAAGTAATACTTAATTAGTGAAAAGTTGTAATGGTGCAATGAACAAATTATACCCCTTCTGTCCCATATATTTTTACTCATTTTTAATTTTAAGGTGTCCCCGTATTTTTATACATTTTCATTAGTAGTAAAAATACTTTATATATTTTACCTACCTTTTTACAATTTTCATCAATTCAAACAACTTTATTTATATTTTTTTATATTTTATTCATAATTTTCAACAATTTTATTTAGTTTTTTTCTTTAAATTAGATATAATGGGCAATAGTGCCTTGTCAAGTTTTTAAGGTAAAAATAAAAAATGTCCAAAGTGATGAAAAATTCTTTGACTCGACACTGACACGATATTAATTTTTGAAAAGTCATTATTGAGTTAACTTTTTTATATTGTGTTAGTGTCGAGCCCAGAGTTTTTTATCACTTTGGACATTTTTTAGTTTTACCTTAAAAACTTGGTAAAAAAAGTTTTTTTTTAAAGATGTGGGAGGGCAGCTTAGCAAATCACCCATTAAATTATCAATTTATTCTTACTTTTCCTTATATTTTATATTAAAAAACACTTCTTAATTTTCGTAATCGTACAAGGTAAAAATATTCAGGACGGAGGGAGTAGTATAAATAAAAGGTAACAATATTTTTAAAATTAAAAAAATGATAAAATCTCTAATAAAAATTGATAATTAATTAGTATAAAATTATAAAATGAAACAGTACCATGCCCACAACACTGCCACGGCAAATGGGGCATAAAAGTTAGAATTTCATGCCTATATAAACCCAATTACCACTATTACACACCAATTTCAATACCATCGTACAATTTTTTTTACCTTTGTATTTGAATTCAACATGTACACTCATAATCTAAGCTGGTGGTACAAAAGGTCCATTGGAGAAATTGAGCAGGTACACACTAATTTCTCTTCTAAATGTACGTGAGACGAAGTCTTTTGTGAGATGGTAATTACTTGAGACGAATCTATCTATTGATAAAGTATGTTTATTATATAGTTAAAGTATGCTTATTAGTAGTTAAAGTATACTCCATCCATCCCGGACAAAGAGGTGCATTTACTTTTTGTACGTAGATTAAGGAATATTATTATTTTATGTAAAGTGGGTAGGTGTATTAGTGAGATGTGATGACCCTTTTTTACTAAAAGAGAAAAGTTGTGCAATTTAGATGTGACGTCCAATATAG
This sequence comes from Pogostemon cablin, assembly GCA_023678885.1. Classification (NCBI taxonomy): domain Eukaryota; kingdom Viridiplantae; phylum Streptophyta; class Magnoliopsida; order Lamiales; family Lamiaceae; genus Pogostemon; species Pogostemon cablin. The sequence continues at coordinate 27,915,720 of CM042969.1, read as the reverse complement.
TAAAATGGTATTATTTGAGTAGGACGGAGAGAATATAATTTTTAAAATATGTTGAATAATAAATTAAAATATATTTTTAAAGTGTTATACTTTAATTACAATTAGCATATACTATACTACTATTCTTACAAGAGAGAGTATCTCTATGTAGGATATTTATATACTAATTCTCACGTTATATATGCTAAATCCAATAGTTTACAGAGTATTTTTATTTCATTATTACAACATAATTATCGTATAATATTTTTATGCGCCGTAAAATGAAATTTATTCTCTATAGGTTTTTTATTTAATTAGAATATATTTTTATAAGCTAGGAAACTCCCTTGAGACGGGTCTACCATTTTAAATATATTTATTATATAAATAAAATATATTTATTAAAGATAGTTCAAATAAATTTATAATAATTAATTACTACATTACAATTTAAAATCATATTTTAAGTATTGTATTTATTAACTTTTAAAAATATATTTTAACTAACAATAAAAATATTTATAATATCTTCCATAAACTTTTTCTTCTCACAAAATACTTTGTGTTTTTATTTTATTTCATCAGAAGCAAGTACTCCATTTCTTTCTTGTTAAACTATTTATTTATATGTCGTCCAATTAATAAAGAGTGACGCTATTACATCTGAAAAATTATTAGGAGCCACTTGGTTCAAATTCCGGAATGACAATAGTAATGGAAATCATCGATGAGGGTAAAGGGAATGAGAATGAAAGTGATTGAAGCGGTGGGGGTATACATTGAATCAATGGAAATTATTGAGGGATCTGAATAAATAAATCAGGGAATAGTGTTATTCTATGTTTGTTGTGTTTGTTTTAGGTTTAAGTAGGGTATGTTTAAACTTTATGTCAAATCAAGTATTAATTGAAGTAAGAGAAGGGATAAAAGTAAGAAAGAGAAAGGAAGAAAATATATTAATTGAGAAGAGATAATGTATGGTAAGGGATGAGTAGGTGTTAATAGAGTTAGTAGGTGTATATATGGAAGATTTAAGGAGATTTAATAAATCTAAACATGGGGTATTAAACCCAAATCAAACATGCCTTTACATTCTCATTACTCTCCAGTCTCCCCTAATACCTCTAACTAAGCGCCCCTAAGAGCACTAGAACTCTAAAAAAAAAATTGTTGAAATTACTATCCACCTCTAAACTTACTCCTCAAATCTATTATTACTATCCCTCTCAAGTCTCACCACACACATCTCAACACATACAAAACACCATGACACACATAAGTAAGAAAAATGGAAAAATAAAATAGTAAAAAATAAAATGCAGAAAGAGAAATGAAGGGGAAGAGAAGAAGAAAAAAATTTGAGAATAAAGAACTGCGTTAAATCCTCTTTAAGTATTAATCCCCAATGTGAAAATTTCTGAGTTCAAGTCTTTCTCTTAAACCTAATTATCTGTTGCATTGTTCTTTTTTTCCTTTTTTTTTTTTTTTTTTTGTTGTTGGTGTATGTTTATGATGTTTTATGAAGTGAAATTAGTAGGTGTAGTTAGCAACAGGGTGTGGGGAGTAATTAAAAAAATGGAGGATATAATAGTAATTTCAGTATAATCTTTTTGAATTCGATTGCGTTTTGTAATATTTAGTTGGCCCTTAATACAATTTAATCACACTCCCATAAACAACCCCAACAATTGAACGGTCTCTTCCTTATTCGTTCGTTCCACGTCACCCTTCACGTCATATAAAAAAAATATTATTTTATTCAATAACCTAAAAAGTTACTTTAATTTCAAATTTGTTACTTATTTTTCACTTATATGCCATTACTTTATACTCCCTCCGTCCCGTTTTAATATTTACGTTTCTATTTTACGCGTCTCATTTCAATATTTACGTTTTCCTTTTTGAAATATGGACCCACCTAAAACAATTAATATATCATCCAATACTAATACACCTACACATTTTGCATCAAATATTATATTTTTCCACCTACTATCTATTAAAATATTATACTCCTTAATCAACGTGCAAAAAGCAAACGTAAACATTAAAACGAAATAAATGAAATATTATTTTTTTTTACCTAAAAATACTACTGTGCTCTCTAAAGTCAATAATTTTGGTTAAAAAAATCGTACGGATGAAGGGTGATCAGTAATGAGGGAGTAGTAATTAAAATTAAATAGCTAGAATCAAATATTTCTTCTTGGTCCAATCTTGATTTCTCACAATTCAACAGAAACGCCTCCAACCCAACGGCCTCGCCCCAGCTTATCAAAGCGTCGCACTAATTGTAGGCGTCACCGGCATCGCCGGAAGCGGCTTGGCGGAGACGCTGTCGATGGCCGACACTCCGGGCGGGCCGTGGAAGGTGTACGGAGTGGCCCGTCGCCCCTGCCCGGAGTGGCTATCCACCCTCCACGTGGACTACATCCAATGCGACTCAACAGATTACGAAGAGACCTACTCCAAACTGTCTGTCCTCACGGATATCACCCACATCTTCTACGTGTCATGGACCGGGTCCGAGGATGTCCGAACGAACACTCTCATGTTCCGGAACATTCTAGATTCGGTAATCCCGAATGCTCCGAATCTCCAACACGTGGCGCTCCAAACAGGGATCAAACACTATTGGGGAAGCTTTGCGGAGATGGCTGACAGCACGAATCAGCCACACGACTGTCCGTACCACGAGGATCTACCAAGACTGAAACAAGAGAACTTCTACTACAATCTGGAAGACTTACTGTACGAATCCGTAGCACGGAAGAACATCCTGACATGGACGATCCACCGACCCGCTTTGATATTCGGGTTCTCCCCATGTAGCATGATGAACATCGTCAGCACGATGTGCGTCTACGCAGCAATCTGTAAACATGAGAAGAAGCCACTCGTCTATACTGGGACGGAGACCTCATGGACTTGTTCGGTCGAAGCCGTGGATTCGGACCTGCTGGCGGAGCACTTTGTCTGGACTGCGGTGGCACCGGAGGCGAAGAACCAGGCGTTCAATGTGAACAACGGGGATGTTTTTAAGTGGAAGCATATGTGGAGAGTGTTGGCGGAGCAGTTTGAGATGGAATGGGTCGGGTACGAGGGGAAGGATCCGGTTGCGTTGGAGGATGTGATGAAGGGTAAGGATCAAGTGTGGGATGAGATAGTGAAAAAACATGATTTGGTTCCGACAAAACTGCGGGACATAGCTGCATTTTGGTTTGTGGATATTGCGTTTAGGAACAAGGAGTTGTTGAGCAGCATGAACAAGAATAAGGAGTTTGGGTTCTTGGGATTTAGGGATACTACTAAATCGTTTGTTAATTGTGTTAAGAAGATGAGGGATTATAGGTTTATTCCTTGATTAATGTACTCATGATTCTGATTCTGATCAGCATTTCATCTCATATTTTACTTTTTAATGGGACCCGAGAATATGAGATGAAATATCAATTTGAAATATGCCAAGTGGACTTGGTGTATTGCGGCCAAATCCACGTTGTATTCATAACTTATTATTTTTATTGAAATGACATACACTAATTAATAACCAATTATAAACTCTTTTGCATACGTGATGATAATCTATGCATTAATCGGCATTAGATCACCTATTCTATCTTGATATTTCATCTCATATTTCACTATTTCATTGAATGTGTCACTATTGTTTCCTGGATTAATGACACATGCCCAAAAGTTTACTCCCTCCGTTCCAACTTAAGAGTCTCATTTGTTTTTGGGCACGTGAATTAAGGAGTATTATTATTTAATGTGTAGTGGGTAGTTATATTACTGGGTGTGGGGACCCCATGTTTTAATTGTATTAGTGGGTATGGGTGGGTCCCATGTGTCCAAAAAATGTAATGGAACTCTTTAGATGAGACGACCAAAATGGTAAAATGACCATCTCAGCCTGGGATGGAGGGAGTATTAATTAGTAATCCTATAGAGCATTGATCATGGCAAACTAATGTAAAATGGCGTCATGAAGATTAATTGATCAAGTTAAAAGAATTTAGTAATGAAAAATGAATAGAAAAGGCATTAATACATAGAAGATGGTAAAACAAACAGCAGATGCAAAAATACCTCAGTACAAGTTGTATGGGGTGGCAGCTATTAGCTATATATATACAGAAGCCAGAAATAAAGAAAACTGGCATTGGTAGTTGAAAGTAGTGCTGGTGGTTTTACATAGCAGTCATTGGATCATCAAAATGGTTCTACAAAGGCAATTAGCATCTATCTAGCTAAAGTTGTACGCCATATATAATTTTGTCATACTCTAATCCGAATCGTAATGAAGATGACAAGCTAGTCCTCCTCAAATTGCTCGAACTACCAATAATACTGCACAGAGAATGACATTATAAGTGCATGATTTACATATATATACGAGGCGGTCACAATCTAGACAAGAAAACAGGACGCTCACCAAGTAAACAAAGCAGGAATATAGAGGAGAAGACGATTTGAACGGGTCGACTGTATTGCATATAATATTGGGACCTCTGCAGCTGTCTTTGGATAGCGCCACACCATCCATATAATTGCTTCTCATAATCATCACACCCATCAATGCCACTCTTACTCTTCTCACAGCATAAGTTCATTCCCTTCCATAAGTACATCACAATTAGCTAGCTAGTAGTATTAACTAAAGTTATATACTCCCTTCCGTCCATCAATAATGTAATCATTTACTTTTTGCACGTGTATTAAATAGTATTATCATTTTATATAAAGTAAGTATTTGTATTAGTGTTGAATGGTAGGCCAAGTGTGTGTGTCCCTTCTGCTAAAATAAGAAAATTGATACCTTTAAAGTGGATGACCAAAATGAGTGGACGGAGAGAGTATATGTATATATATGTAGCAAGATATTTAATTTTGGATTTACTCTAGTCAAATTCTGAGGTCTAGGTAATAAAGAACCAGCTTCTTGAGGCCTGTCTGAAAGCTTTAATTTCTTGTAACCATTCTTTGCCCACTTCAACTGAGACATGGATGATTCCATGGTGTTCAAAAATGCTGAAAAACTAGGTATCTTTCTTGGAGGTGGATCAGGTTTGGAATGATCTTGAGCCGATTCTTCGTCCGCCACGACAATTTTCCAGGTGCCGATGTCTGCAGTACTGGCACTTGCTGTCCTACGATGCCCTGCAAACTTGTCGTCCTTCTCCTCCACATGAGCCAAATCAACCAAATGAGACGAGCTCCGCGAGCACTCATTGTTGTCACCCTCAGACATCTGGTCCTTACCATGAATTCGTCCCAAGGTTCTGTTGGCCCCTGTAAGGAACAGCTCGAGTTCGTTTCTTTCGCCCTCGTCTAATCGTCCCCAACGTCTTGGTGGCTTGCCTCGGCGCGGTGATGATTGGTTTAAGGAGCTTTCAACTCTTTTAATCTGATCTTCAATAGCATTTATGAAATCCTTATGTCTGTTTTTGGAGTCATCTGCTGAAGTAGTATTAGGGTAACTGGATCTCACAGCTCGCCCAAATTCTTCCAACTGCATTAATCATAAATAAGCACAAAGAAATGAAAACATGCATGCCTAATAAAGAAGGGTATTAATACTCCCTCCGTTCGTTGCCGGCAGAGATGCGTTTGTTTTTTACAAGTGGATTAAGGTATTAGATGTATGCGTGTTTTTTATGTCTAAAAATGAAAATGAGATGATCAAAACGGTAAAATGAGACTTTTGCTCACGGACGGAAATTGAAATGTTGTGTGGAGATATAGAAGTAGTGAACCTGCCATTTGGTTGTGCCAAGGGTAGTTTGAAGATCTCTTCGAAGCTCATCCATATTCCAACCACCACTTGCATTCTTGATTGCATGAAGCCATGTTCTGTACGTAGATTCCATCCTACAAATGAATATGTATTACCAAAAATTTGCAATCAATCAACCAAAATCTCCCTCGACAATAAAAAACAAAATTTACCTGTCTGCAGATTCCTGAACTTCCTCTGCAGCAGAGAAAAAGGGATCTTTTTCCCATCTATCAAATGTTGATGTCATTCTCTGCCTCCTAAATTCAATTCAATTTCTTTGCATATTACAGATGACTCCTAATTTTGGATGGGAAAATGAAGAACAAAGATAATTTCTGTTTCTTCTGTTAATCACAAAATATGATGTACGTATCTCTTTTTTTTTCTTTTTCTTTTTTTTTCTTCTAGATTTGGATGAAAGCATCGGGGGGGGGGGGGGGGGGGGGGGATCCAAATAGGATCACCTATTCCACTCCCATGTTTCATCCACTATTCCATATATTAAAATCTTGCCATGTGTCACAATCAATGACCAAAATTCAATACATGCTCCAAGGGGTTTAATAGTAAATTCTAGGATATAATTTTATTAAGTTATGGAATACCGATGAAATATGAAAAATGAAACAGGGAATTCAAGTTGAGATACATCTGCTAGATTTTGAACGGATTAATATCTAATTGCCACGGTGTCGTTTTGTTGGCTAGCTAAGATTAATGTGGTGAGTGGTCAAAATAAGTGGGCATATTGTTGACCATTTCGATCTGTCAAGCATGAGAAGCTTCCGGCCGGTTTTTTTTTATTATTTATCTTCCGGCCGATTATTTTTTTTTTATTTTTTTTTTATTTGACAAAGTTAGTGGTTGGCATAGTTCACCAAATATACATACATCCTTCTATTTACAAGCCTCATACACCCTTCTATCTCCAAGCCTCTTTATTACTCATCTCCTATTCGTTCCCAAGGAGAATCGAACCCGGGGGTCATTCCCAAGAAGAATCGAACCCGGGTCACTCACCTTGGTGCCCACTTGGTTTTCCGGCCGGTTATTAATTTATTTGTAATTAATAATTATTGAACTTGACATTGAAGAAAACAATAAAAAAATACTCCATTTTTTTAGTAATGGAATTTAAATTCAATTTGGTAATTACCAATAATTAGTAACTAAAATGATATTTTTCTATTAGTAATGAAATGACAACGGATTTATTCTCTATTTTACAACGGAATTCAGTCTACCAATAGATTTCCAAGGGAATTATTATAGTATAAATTACCAACATAATTTTTAGCAACGGTTTACAGACTGAATATTGATTTTTCATTGCTAAAAATTTACCAACCACCATTTTAGGAACAAATTCCATTGTTAATCCGTTGGTAAACCAATTTAACAATGAAATTAAGGCTTTTACCAACGGAATATTCCATTAGTAAAAAATAGTTTTTTTTGTAGTGAAAAGGTTTGGATATTTATAAAATATTTAATAGTTTACTTATAATTATGGCTATATTTTTCATGTTTTAGACATTTATTTATTTATAAATTTTAGAATATTTATTTTGATATAGGTTCATATTTTACGGGGGTTATAAGGACATTCCAACAAAGTTAAAAATTTCGATTAAATTGAATAAAAATTGAAAAATTGAAAAAAATAAATAAAAATGAGAATTCAGTTATTTAAAACGAATGAATGTGGTTCCAATATCGATTCAATTCTCAATCAGATCACACACTTACAAAACACTAAAATAAAACAACACATCCAAACCAATATATATACTCCAGTATATATTAATCAAGGAATGAACCTATAATCCCTCATCTTCTTAACACAATTAACAAACGATTTAGTAGTATCCCTAAATCCCAAGAACCCAAACTCCTTATTCTTGTTCATACTACACAGCGTCTCCTTGTTCCTAAACACAACATCTGCAAGCCAAAACGCAGCTACGTCCCGCAGCTTTGTCGGAACCAAATCATGTTTCTTCACTATCTCATCCCACACTTCATCCTTACCCTTCATCACATCCTCCAACAAAACCGGGTCCTTCCCCTCGTACCCGACCCATTCCATCTCAAACTGCTCCGCCAACACTCGCCACATATTCTTCCACTTAAAAACATCCCCGTTGTTCACATTGAACGCCTGGTTCTTCCCCTCCGGTGCCACCGCCGTCCAGACAAAGTGCTCCGCCAGCAGGTCGGAATCCACGGCGTCCCACAAACACGCCCACGAGGTCTCCGTTCCGGTGTAGACAAGTGGCTTGTTCTCGTGCTTACAGATGGCGGCGTACACGGACAGCGTGCTGACGGTGTTCATCATGCTGCAAGGGGAGAACCCGAATATCAAAGCGGGTCGGTGGATCGACCATGTCAGACTGTTCTTTCGGGTCGCGGATTCGTACACCAAATCCTCCAGATTGTAGTAGAAATTTGATTGCTTCAGTCTTGGGAGATTCTCGTAGTACGGACACTCGTGCGGCTGATTCGTGCTGTCCATCTCCGCCATGTTTCCCCAGTAGTACTTGATCCCTGTTTGGAGTGCCACGTGTCGGAGATTAGGAGCGTTTGGGATTACCGAATCTAGAATGTTCTGGAACATGAGAGTGTTCATTCCGACATCCTCGGACCCGGTCCATGACACGTAGAAGATGTGGGTGACGTCCGTGAGGACAGAGAGTTTGGAGTGGGTCTCTTGGTGTTTCGCTATGTCGCATTGGATGTAGTCCACGTGGAGGGTGGATAGCCACTCCGGGCAGGGGCGACGGGCAACTCCGTAGACCTTCCACGGCCCGCCCGGAGTGTCGGCCAACGACAGCGTCTCTGCTAAGCCGCTTCCTGCTATGCCGGTGACGCCTACAATTAGTGCGACGCTTTGGTAAGGTGGGGCGACGCCGTTGGATTGGAGGCGTTTCTGTTAAATTGTGAGAAATCAAGATTGGACCAAGAAGAAATATTTGATTCTAGCTATTTAATTAATTACTACCCCTCTGTTCTGGACTACTTTTCCTCACATTATTTAAGAAATTTTGCTTTTTTTTTTTTATCAAATTTGTTGATTTTAGAGGGTATTATAATATTTTTAAGTAAAAAAATAATATAAAGTAATGGTATTTGTGTGAAAATTAAATGACAAATTTAAAATTAAAGTAACTTTTGAGATTGTTGGATAAAATAATATTTCCTTCTATAGGGTGTGAAGGGTGGTGTGAGACGAATGAATAAGGAAAGTGTGAAGGGTGATGTGGAACGAAAAGAGTATCATGTTTCATTTTATCGGATGTAAATCACAGTATGTTGTAATGAATTAAAAATATAGCATGCAGCATGTTGGTTTAGGGAGTATTATACTTCCTCATTCTCGCGTTAAGGTTTACATTTTTCATTTTGAGTTGTTCTAAATTAATGTTTACATTTCTTTTTTTGTCAAGTTGTGCCCACACAAAATAATTAATTATTTAAATAGAGCCCCCACACAATATTAATACAACTATCTATTTCACATAAAATATTATTTTGATCTTATTTCACTATACATTAAAATATTATACAACTCTTAATCTAAATGAAAAAACAAATGTTTAAAGGGAGTAAAGTATAAGGATTAATTATTAGGAGTAATATTCTGATGCACAAATTTTGAGGAGAAATTAGTGTATACCTGATCAATCCTACCAATGGATCTTTTGTACCACCAGCTCATAGTATCAGTGTACATTCTAAATTTGAAACTATGGAAATGAAAGTGTTAGGTATTGAAAGTGGTTTGAAAGTAGGAGGGTTTATATAAGCGAGAGTAGGTATATATTGTACTCGCTCCATACAGAACCGAAAAGGATTCCCGTTTATTTTTTCACATTATTTAAAGAAAATAATTAATTTGAAACAATTTTGTAAATTTTAGAAGATATTGTAGTATTTTTAGATAATAAAAAAATAAATATAAGGTAATAGTGTGTGTGAAAAAGGATAAAGATCTAAATTGGTCCTATTTGTATGGTCTTTATCTAACTTTAATTATTTTTTTATTATATTTCTCATTTTTGGTCCTTCGTTGTCCGATTTTAATCCTTTTGATCCAAATTTAGTTATTTTTCGTCAGAAATTTAAAAAACTCGTCGAAAAATTATGCGTGAGCTACACCCGCTCAAAGTTAGTCCTGTAAGTATGGATTGTTCCAACTTCAGTCCTTTTTTATTGCAATTTTCACTTTTGGTCCTCCGTTGTTCGATTTTAATCATTTTTTGTCTAAATTTACTCATTTTTCACCGAAAATTTAAAAAACTCGTCGAAAATCATGTGTGAGTTGCACGCACTCAAAAATTTTGAGATTTTAGCTCAGAGGAGAAGGATCACTTCGACAGCACTGCCATCTCGATCCAGAATGATTCGCAAACATTGAAACTAATGACGGACTGGTGGAGACGCCGTTGGCGGTGGCACCGAAAACAAGCTTCCCTCTGAAAATGCTTGTATTTATTGCTACTTTAAGAGATAAAATTGAGGTTGCGTAATCGGAGTTGGTTTGATTACTTGATGATCTCTTCAACACTTTTCAATGAATATTTGTTGAATTTGACAAGGCTTTTGGTTCCACCGGGTGAGCCCTTGAGTTCACGGATCAGATCGAGTGAGAAACCAATCCGATTATCGTTATTCGGAATGGGATGCTTGAAATCTGAGAAGAACAATTGCAGATTCGATGGAACGATGGAGGGCCACTGTAAACCTTTTGTCCACAAGATAGAAAGATTATGCGATCCAACATCCCAGAATCCAATAACTAGGCTGATGAATCGACATGATCACGATACTTCCACTTGGAGCAATCCTCTGCAAAACCTTTATCACCATGTAATCATTGGTTGAATCCAATTCCAATGTCGGTTCATCGAGAAACAACAAAATCAGATCATGAATTATCAATCCCGAACGAAACACGCCGCGTTCTTCACCCAAGATGTCGTGGTGCCCTTCATCTCCGATCATTGTGTTAGCGGCGTTTCGAAGCCCTAATTGATCAATTAGGGCTTGAACTTGGAGTTTCTTTTTCGATTTGATGAGGGTTCTCGGCAGCCTAAACTCCGCCGCAAACATTAAAAGTTTCTTCAATCATGAGCATGGAGATTTTGAGCACGTGCAATTCACGCATGATTTTCAACGAGTTTTTTAAATTTTCGGCAAAAAAATGACTAAATTTGGACAAAAAATTATTAAAATCGGACAACGGAGGACCAAAAGTGAAAATTGCAATAAAAAATGATTGTTGTGGAATAGTTCATACTTACAGGACCAACTTTGAGCGCGTTCAACTCACGCATAAATTTTCGCCGAGTTTTTTAAATTTCATGCGGAAAATGATAAAATTTGGACCAAAATGACTAAAATCGGACAACGAAGGACCAAAAGTGAGAAATGCAATAAAAAAATTATTGAAGTTAGAAAAGACAATATTTACATGATCAATTTTGATATTTACCCGTGTGAAAAATGAGTGACAAATGCTATAAATTATAAAGTAACTTTTGAAATTATTGAATAAAGTAATGTCTCATTTTTAGGGGGTGAAGAATTTTGTAAGACAAACAAAAAAATATGAAAGATTATGTGAGATGAAGGGAGTAAGTGATATATAAATAAGAGAATGAATTTTCTATTTCACAATTCATGTTTCAATGTCTTCCTGAAAACTTATAAAAAAATTATACTTTAACTATTATTAAACCTTTGGTGAATGTGGTTTTAATATATGAAACCATTATTAGATGTGTCAATCGTCCTTATGTTTATATTTTATTTTTAATATATATATATATATATATATATATATATATATATATATATATATATAATTAAACCTGACACACATATATAGAGAATAAAATAAAATTAACATCAAACACTATTAATATACTGTATACGATGTGGACTCCCATGTCTGTATATCAACTACATCATGAGTTTCAACCGAAAATAGTTTATTAATTTAATGTGGCGCATGAGACCCTCGCCTAAAAATAAAAATAAAAAATTATTATTCAGGATTCAACCAATAACAGCCAAACACATGTTAAAAGTATTTTAATGTATCGTGATAAAATTCTAAAATTTAAATGACACAATTTATGTAATCAAAATATATCAAAAGTGATTAAATCATTATTAATTACTCCATCCGTCCCATTAAAGGTGTAACATTTTTTTTTGCACGAAAATTAAAAAGTAATGGGTAATGAGTTTAGGATATAATAATATTTTAACGTGTAATGAGTAAGTGTATTAATGACATGTGTGAAGTGTGTGTGCTATATGAATAGATTAATTATTTTGGGTGTATCTCAGCTTAAAAAGGAAATCTAACAACTTTTGTGGGACAAAAAAAAATTTTACAACTTCAATGAGATGGAGGGAGAGGGAGGGGTAGTATTTTTTAAAACTCTTTTCTTAACTATATATTCCTCATTTCTATCTTTTTAAACCTTATTTAAAACCTTTAAAAAAAACTTATTAAATACTCCTACATTACAATTACATGAAAATTAATTAAAGAGATTTTTCTATAATACCTAGCTAGTTACCTATTCTAATGAATAACTCAAGAGACATTTTTCAAATAATACCTATATTATAGACTTTTATTAAATAATTAACTCAAAAAACTTTAATTTAAGAGATATTTTATAATACCCATGTTATAAATTTATAACTAAATGAAAATTAATTACGTAATTAACTTAGGAGACTTTTTTTCCTATTCGATACTTCTATATAATTAAATAAAATTAATCAAAGAAGCTTTTTTCAATATATCTACAATATCTACAATATGACTAAATGAAAATTAATTAAAGAAACTTCTTATAATACCTACAATCTAATAATTAACTCATATATATTAAAAAATTATTAAGAATACGTAATATACATGAAAAATTATTTTAATGTAATGTACATACTATTTATTGTGTTTTTATTATAGATTAACTAGAATATTTTTTGGTAATGTACAATTTAAATGAGTTCGATCGTCAATAATTTATTAATCTAATGATAATATTAGAGAGAGATAGAAAATGGAAAAGTATAAAAAGTTTTATTATTAATATTTCTAACCAATAAATTTTAATTTTTTACATTAGGAAAATTGATTAAAAAAAAATTAATTAGTTTAACAATAATAATGTGTTTTATTATATTTTGTCATTAATATATTTTGGGTTGATTATTCAATTAAAAATATTAAATTAAGTTATAAAAGAGTGATAGTTAATTATAATTTACTAATTTACTAATTTACTAATAATAATATATTTTTATATCTTTTTTATATAAATGTGATTGATTTATTGTACTCTTTATGCTTCCTTTCTTATGAATAAATGCTTAATCATTTAAACATGGAGGTAAGAAATATTAAAGGAAGATGAAATATAAATATCAAATATGAAAATATAGTATTTTTAAAATAAAGACATCACATATATGCAAGATAAAATTAGTTCTCCATTTGAGTATGCCAAGATTTGTGTGAGATGTTCTCATGGAACAAAATTAATTCTCCATTTAAGTAGCAAAGATTTAGATGAGATTGTCTCGAGGAATTATTTTAATGAAATGATTAAGAAGTAATATCTCCATTTAAGTAGGCAAAGATTTGTGTGAGATGGACTCTCATGGGACAAAATTAATTCTCCATTTGAGTAGCAAAGATTTATGTGAGATTGTCTCGAGGAATTGTTTTCATGAAATGATTAAGAAGTAATATCTCCATTTGAGTAGGCAAATATTTGTGTGAGATGGTCTCGTGTGACAAAATTAATTCTCCATTTGAGTAGCGAAGATTTATGTGAGATTGTCTCGAGAAATTATTTTCATAAATGATTAAGAAGCAATAGTCTTTATAATGAAAAATTAAAAATTATACTCAATTGATGAAAAATTGTAGTGATGTTTTGAAATATTTTATGAACAAAAAGTGGTAATATTTTAAAAGAAAAATGATAACATTTTTAAAAAGTATAATAATTAATTATAAAAACATAAAATAATCTTTTCATACGGCCATTTGAATAACGTTCGAATTTTGTTCATGTTTCTAAATTTTCGCTCAATCTTGGAGAAGAGCTCTATTAAATCGATTTTTTAGTTGGGCCCATTTTCATATTTAACACTACGAAAGCCCATATTTAAGGCCCAAATTGATCAAATTATGAGTATCTGAATCATTTTGATACTTGTTTTCCAGCCCGGCCCAGATTTTATCACCAGCAGAGCTGCAATGGAAGACTTGTCTGTTAGATTTATTTACGAATTATAACGCACTCTCTTTTAAATTAACAATACAACGAATAATGGTGCTTACGAATTTCAATGGAGCAGGTGTGGGTATTGGTGAGTCTTCCGTACATTCTATGAATGAATTTGAGCTTGTGCATGTGTATGTGTGTTTCCCCTTAATAATTGCTGCTTACGATTTCGAAATTTTGATTTTGATTTTGGTTCAGGTTTCGGAGTCGGCTGTGGTTTTGGAGTTGGATGGGGATTTGGAGGTTAGTGATAATGATTCGTCTCACTTTTTGTTGGATAATATCGTGCCTTTTAATTTTGTTTTCGAAAATTATTGTTCATCTTCTTCATCATTCTGTGGTTATCCAGTAGCACATCTGAATTTTATGAGGTTCTGTTATTGACATCTTTTTTAAAAACAATGTTGTGAAAGATGTTATGATTGATTGAAGAAATGCATTTAATTTCTTGATGTCGAACTGTTGATTGTTTTCAATGTATTGGTGGCTTGAGCTCCTTGTTGTTGAGAATATTGAGGTTGTTCTTCTTGTAAACAGTCATTATTTAATTAGTTGAAATTTGAATAATTCGAATATTTTGAATAACATGAAGAGTAGTTTTAGGGGTTGCATTGTTATCTGAAGAACAATGTTATTGTTCATAATCCTCTATTGATTAGGGTTCATCCAAGCATAAACCTATTTGAGGGATTGAGAGTATATATGAAATCTGTCATTGTACAGTTGCTTGAAGAGGATTCACTTGTTCTTTTGGTCATGGAACCCAGTAATCAGTGGGAGTGGAACTACATGTCTTGTTTAGTTGGGTTTTTTATGTTTTGAGTATAAATGATTGTGATGGTGAATATCAATATTAATCTTATGATAGCTACCGCATGCTAAACATCGTTGTTTTTCAATTGAGTTTTAATCAATTAATTAACTAAGTCTGTCACTACAATTATAACCCAGAGCTAATAAGGTGAAGCTTGAAACCGACGGTAGGTTTTCTAGTTCGTGGGGATCCCATAAGTGGAACTACATGTCTTGTCTTGTTCATGGAACCCTAGCCATTGTGTGGACATTACAACAACAATTGTAATTTTTGCAAGTCCTTGTAAAAAATTTCTTTCCATGGTGGGCTTTCATGTTTTTACTATTTAAATGTCAAGAGTTGCGAGAGGCTTGTAGTGTTTATTTAGTTTTGGTAATCCTAAAAATGTTGCAACAACCATATGGAAGAAACAGGGGGAGTTGAAAACAATCACTGGTTGAAGGTTGCTATCTGTTATAAATGCAGCTTGCCTGTGTACTTGTAGTTAGGAACTAATTACTATCGTGTGGATAATTTTGAACTATAATATATGTGAATTCGCACACGAGATCTAACATTTATTTATCAGTCGTTTTGATCCAAAAAATATCTTAAATGTAAGAATGTCTTGTTCAAAAGATTCTTAAAAAAAACCCTCACTTCAGAATCAAACTCTAAATCCAAACTCTACAACTTTTGAATTTCCTAATTATGTTCTTGTGTTCTTTCTTTTTGTTCATGGTTTTGAACCAAGAGTTTTTTTTCCCGCCTCATTTATGCTAACATATGGATGGGTACTCATTATTTCCAGGTGTGCCCTTGAACATCTTTGGACTTGGTGCAGGTAATATGCTTTGGGAACCATACCCTCACTTCCTACATTCGCTACACTAAACTTTTTTCTTATTTTCCTTCTATTTGTCGATATGAAGGTGGTGGTTGCGGTGTGGGGTTTGGGCTTGGATGGGGATTTGGTGCAGCATTCGGTAGTCAGTACCACAGTTCTGTAGTAACGTTCCAAGGTGTGGACTTTGTGAGTAAACCTAATGAAGAAAAAGATCCCAAGAACCTGTTGAAGAGCAAATAGTAAATGTTTCAATGCTTTTGAACAGAATTCTTTGTTTATCTGTTGAAGCATTGAAAGCTATCAATTAAGAATTGAATAGAGAAATATCACACACAAACACACACTGTATTTCACTAATGACCATTGCCATCTTTTGTGTGAACTGGAAATTCATGCTTTACTTCTGAGTTCTGTATAGTGTTTTATTTACTTTATATCAGGAAGCAATTGTTATTTATTGATGATATCAAGATAGCAATTTCAAATAGCATAATTTAATCAATATGAGCACAGAGCACCATTGCTCAAGTTGTAGTTTATACAAATAACTGAGCTGGCAAATAGACAAGCTTTATAATGTTAAACAATTCACAAGGTGTGATGTTGTGCATACTAGTTAGGTAGCAATGTTTTCTCGTATGTGTTTGAGAAGTACAGGGATGGCAACGGCGGGTGCACTGAGCTGAGGGAGGTGCCCCTCCGTTTCCATGATCTCCACAACTGATTCGCCACCAAGGTTACGGTGGAGGTGATCAGACACCTCCACCGGTACAGCCAAATCGTGTCGGCTCTGCACAATGTGGCAGGGCACGGTGACGAGGCTCAAAACATGTCTGAGGTCACTTCGGAATATGGTCTGAGCGACACTGAATGCAATGTCGGGTCTCATATTGAACAAAGTCCGGCTAAATTCTTGCAGCATCTCAGAGTCCAAATCAGCCCCAACAAAGTATGATGCAAAGCCAGAAGACCAAGCCTTGTAATTAGCTCTTACTGCTATAAGAAACTGCTCAAGTTCTTTTGGGCAAAACCCTCCATTGTAATTCACATCATTCAAGTACCTAAGTAATCATAATACATATTACTACAAACAAATCATATTTCATTATTTACTATAGATATTACATCAAATTAATTTTTAGATTGCTATATCCTGCAATGTGAAGCTACATTTTTAAAAGGGGTAAATTAATTTATGTATAGAGGATTGTAAATAAGAGGTGATCATTCAATTATTCTAGGAAATGTAAAGAAATATAATTACTTGGGTAAAACTAATGTAGTACTCCATAAAACAATTTTTTTAAATGACCCTCTCTAGTAGTAAATTTTAAAATGCCAAAATGGCAAAAATACTTTTGATTCCAATTAAAAGTTTTAATGGAATCATAAATATGTACAGAGTCAAATTATGTACAATCGAGTCATAAAAATATTTACAATCACGACATAAATATATGCAATCGAATAATTTATTTTAATCGAGCCAACGATCGAATCAAGATTTTTTTAAGAAAAAATTGGGCATTTTATTAAATACCCTTAAAAAATAAGGTTTAAAAAAAATTAAAATAAAAAGGGGCACGATGAACCATTTCCTCTAATTATTTTTTTACAATAAAATTTCACTTAAAATGAAATAAATCATGATGCTTTCCTTAAATACTATCAATAGATAAAAGATTCAATGTTATATTTTGCTTTTCTTTTTTTTCACGTTTTCATTCATTAATACCTCACTTCTCAAACTCCACCATGCAAGTTTATTTAGATATAAATAAGCTATCAAACTCCAACATGTAAGTTTATTTAGTTATAAATAACAAGTTTTATATAAAATATTGACAAAATGAGAACCTTGGAGAAGCAGAAAGAAGCACGAGTTTGGAGAAGAGAGCAGGGCGATGTATGGATGCAACAACTCCAGCCATGCAAGAGACGGAGTGTCCAACGTAGATGCAAGAAGTGACGTTAAGCTGATCGAGGATGGCGATGAGGTCGTAGGCGTAGGCTTCAATGGTGGAATATAGTTCGAAATCAAAGTAGTCTGGATTGGTCGTACCAGCTCCCATGTTGTCGTAGAGCACGACACGATAATCGTGGATCAAGTGAGGAACCAAGTACTTCCAAACAGATTGATCCAACCCAAATCCATGACATAAAACTATGTATTGCTCTCCAGATCCAAGAACATTCACGTTGTGAACTTCCACTGCTTTGTATTCCATCTCCATTTTCTCACTAACAACTTACTAGAAATGTTGTGGAAATATAATATCAACTGGAGTAACTTGTTATGAAGTGAAATTTATGTAGGACATCATGAGAATGATGAAGTCCTGATTTATTTATTTATACATATTCTTGAGTTTCCCAGAATTTATTTATTTATTTTAGTATCATGGGACCAGATAAAAAAGTGATAAACTTCATTTATAAAATCTGCCAACTGTCAAATTAAATTGTTTCATAATCTATTCATATGACATATAAAAAATTACTAACATATTTTATGATTACGTAGTCAAGGGAAATTAAAAGATCTCAAATTGAGTTGGGATTGTGAATTTTTTTTTTTTAGCTTATGTCAGGTGAAATTGATTCCCATGCACTACAATTTTATAAAATTATTTTTTACTACATGAAAATTTACTCTTTAGAAAAATGAACTATTATGATTTTGAATGAAAAATAGTATTCCTACCGTCCCCATCACCCTTTACACTTTTCTTTTTCGTTTGTCCCACACCACCCTTTATACCCAAAAAAAGGAAATACTATTACTTAATCCAACAATCTCAAAAGTTACTTTAAGTTCAAAATTGTCACTCATTTTTTCACATACATACCATTATTTTATAATATTTTATTACCTAAAAATACTACAATACCATTAAAAATCAACAAATTTGGTCAAATAGTAAAATTTTTCTTAAACAACGTGATACAGTAAACGAGAAGCGTGGTGTGGGACGGAGGAAGTATTATTCATCTCAATAACAATATAAAAAATCCTAACATATTAAAAATTGAGAGTGTAATAATTCATTACTCTAAAAATAATTATATCATTAAGTATCGATAAATCTGATACTAAATGAACCTAATTTTATTATTATTATTATTATTATTATTTATTTATTTTTAAGTGAGTGATAGAAATATACTCTTATCACATTGGCATATTCTCGTTCTTTGCCAAAGTCGAAATAATACAAATATCTTTTTACTCACATTGGCATATTCTCGTTCTTTGCCAAAGTCGAAATAATACAAATATCTTTTTACTTTTTTTCACTTTGCATAAGAATCTTATTAAGATTCCACTATTCACACCTATATCATGAATCAAAGTAAATAGTAAATCCAAGTCACTCTACATTAAAAAAAAAAAAATTGCCTACAGCCAAAACTAACTAAAATGCAATCGTCAAAAAAATAATGCAATAGTCAAAAAATAATGCAATATATATTTTTTTAGGGTCAATAACTTAAAGGTACAAAAATTATCTCCATAATTACTGAGTAGTATATTGAATTTACAGAATTAATCACATATACAAAATTTAATTATGTATTTCCCATTATACCCATGTTAACACTAGTGTTCACAATCATTTTAAAAGGAATGTTAAGATTCTCCATAAATTTCTCCTAAATTTTTCAACAAATTATCTCACTTATCCCATTCTGAATGAACGACACCACCCGTCAAACATTATACACCAGTGTTAAATCTGGGACTACTCACTACCAAATCATTTGCTTTAACCAAAAATAATCCCCTACAAATCTTTCATACACGGGAAAATATTATGCGACTAGATTACTAAGTAAGAGTATAAATGTACACTATTGTTCAAAATATAAAAATGTTCACTAATTTGCACAAATTAAAGTAAGAGTATAAATGTACACTACTGTTCAAAATATACAAATGTTCACCAATTTTCACAAATTAAATACCAACGACGCATTTCAAATACATGAATTCACAAATGCTTGATTTAATGTACACCAATGTTCAAAAGTACCCAAATCATAATTTTCAACCAAGATTTTAATTCAAATCCTGTAACTGAAACACCAAATCATTAACTTTAATCAAAAGTTAAAACCCACGAACCAATTTATGTACGCTAATGTTCAATTGATTATTTTTGAGATAATGTACACTACTGTTCAAAATTAACCTATGTTCATCAATTTTCACATATTAAATCGAGCGCCGGTGGAAGATACAACGAGATCTATCAGCGGAGGTGACAGGAACTCTGGCGGCTGATTAGCCGCTAATAAGTCACAGATGGAGTCAGCGAAGCGCCAATAAACGGAGAATGGCGGTGAATGAGCGGAGGTCGTGGAGGAATCGGGAGAGGTAGAAGACGTAAAACCAGAAGAAGATGCGGCCAAAGATGCGGGAGTGGTGCCAGAGCCACCGCGTGTCGTGGATTTTGGTGGCGGTGGAGAGTAGGGTGCCGGCGAGGATGGTGGCGGAGAGGAGGGCCATATGATGAGGGAGTGGGCTGAACTTAGTTTCAATTTTGGTATTAATTGATTAGAGCAAGCGTACTCTATCGCGTAGTAGACCGTAGTGACAAAGTGCAAAATTTAGAAATATCGAACCCAAGGGCGAAAGTGGGTAGTCGTATTTGAAAGATGTTTCACTCTAGAATGACTGATCAATAAAAAGAGGGTGAGCTTAACACTACAAACTAGCAACTAAGAAATTATTAAAAGATAGAATGATACGATAGATATGGAAGATGGATGAGTGGATGAATGTGAGATGGATGAAGTAACAATCTAAAGAGGAGCAAGGCTAACCACATTTAAGATCAAGGACATAACATGACTTGTTAAATTCAAATGGCAAATATCAATAATCATTGTAATAGAAGCAATCACATATATACCCCTAATCCCTAGGCCAAGGTAATTAGGTTATCAACTCATTATAAGTTTCAAGCACAAAAGATTGAATCTCACTTTCAATTCCCTTAAGGTACTATGATAACAAGATTAGTCTCCTCACTCAATTAATCAACCAAATATGATAAACCAATTAAGTGTTCTCACATGAATGTTCTAAGCATATCAAGATGTTACCACATACTTCACATACTAACATACAAAATTCATATTATAACATGATTCAATCAAAACCCTAATCACAATATTGGATTGGCCCTCCTAATACTATAACTAGAGAATTCAACCACACACATCATAATACAAATTAAGTAATCATAAATCATGTGTTTAATATAAAAATTTGTATATTTTAGGGTTCGATTTAGCACCGTTATATGATATTTATATCCGTATTTGAGCATATTTTGATTGAATTATATATATTTGTGTTATAGATGGTTGTGAGGTATTATTTCGTGTTTTTAGGTGGAAAATATGAGTAAAAAGAGCAAAACGGAAGTTGGGAGCGAAGCTGAGCTAAAATAGAAATTGGTGCAGCATGGCACAACTCGTGCCAGCCGTGGCATGGGTTGTGCCGCTCACATAGTCCACTCGTGCCGGCCACATGCGGCACGAGACGCCATCGCCACCTAGCACGCCCCGGTAGTGCATGACTCGTGCCACTAATTTGCACGACTCGTGCCATACTTAAATGGATGAATTTTTAGTAGTTCTTTATATAGTTTGAAAGCCAAGGAAGAGAGGATCGTGTGAGCATAAAAATCACCTCAATTGGAGATCGGATGAAGAAGTTATAAGCAAAACCGTGAGGTCGCGTAGGCAGCCGACGGGTGGCACGACCCGTGCCACATTTGGCACGACTCGTGCCGACCACCCAGCCAGCGCCCGTGCTATCCAGCTACCGAGAAATTTCGACAGCATGCGCACGGCACGAATCATGCCACCTATGGCACGACACGTGCCACTTCCCAGCGAGCTCGTTTCGTCATTTTTCGGCCCGTTCGTATTTTTACGTGAAAAAGCCCACTTTTGAGTTATAATTCGAGAATTATCAGTCCTCAACTATAAAAGGAGCCTTTGGGGTGTTCCAAATCCTAACTCTCCATAACTCTCCACAATCCTACATACTTTTCCATACCCTTTCACCACACCATCCCATCCACCCATCCCGGGAGTTCATCAGTGTTGCTTACTTGAGAAGGAGAACAAGAATGTTCAGAGTCACGGAAGAGAGAACGGAGAATCACGCCATATCTAGGGTTTTTCTTATTCTTTCTTTCTTAATTTTGAATTATAGACCTATGAGATTGTTTTCATACCTAACCATGGGTGTTGCTTGTAACACCATGGGCTAGTACTTCTTGGATAGTGCTAGGTTTTGAAGGTTGAATTGTTTGAATTGATGACCTAGACTGGGTTATGGATTTCTGCAGTATTCTTATTTCAGTATTAATGTTTTGAATTGAGATTGATATTTTTGTCATATATGATCTGTCCTTATTCATGAAGATGCCAATTACCTTTGCATATTTATGATTATTGCTTGTGTCATAAAGTAATTATATTTGTCTATCTATTATGGGTAAAGGGGACTTAACCATATAACCTTTATTCATTAGAATAATTAATATTGGACGCTTAATATATCTATTAATTACCATATTTGGTTTCTTAGATTGTTAAGTGAGAATTGAAGTTTATTTCTTAAGTACCTAGAAGGGAGTAGGAGTTATTCTTCTGCATCTGAGGGTTTGAACCAGATTTATGTGTTAAGTTTACTTTACCAAAGGGATTTAACATAATTGTGTGATGCTTTCATAAAATCTGCAGGAATTCTAATCGATTGTCTAGTGACTTGATTTGACCAATTTAACTGGATTTCCTAGTGCTATCTATCTTCTCTCTTGAACACTTTCATATTTATTTTATTTGCTATTTTTGTTATTTTTAGTACTTATTTTTTGCATCTTTAATTTATGTAATTTTCTTAAATACCCAGATTTGTCTTATATTAGAATAGTCATAAATAGGTTTAAATAGTAAGTCTAGAATTATCGTTTGGGTTCGATAATAGACTTGATCACACGCTTATCTGCAACTGATTCCCTACACTTGGGGACACGCAAAAAGGTGAACAAGCATCATGTAAGAAATTTCAAAAATCACATCAATTAAACCATTAAAAATTCAACAAATTCATAGATCCTTAATCCATCAAGTAGCTAGCCTCACAAGAGATCTAGCTAACAACAAACATCATTAAAACATTCTCAAAATGCTTACACAAATTTATTGTTGCAAACAAAACAAAGAAATTACAAATTAAAGTCAAAATATCTTCCCTTCTTGAGTTGGGTTGAATTTCTTCCTTCAAGATGCTTTTCTCTCTCCTTGAGCCTCAATCCTCTATAAATATGTGATGGGTTGATGGAAAGTGTGAAGATCCATGAAATTTGAAGAGAGATTGAGTGAATTTGGGTGGATAATGGATGGAAGATGGTAGTGTGTGTGGGAAGTGGTGTGTTAGTGTGTGTGGGCGATTTTGGGTCTCCCCAACTCTCCCTCAATCAAACTTGGGGAAAAAGTAGCTAAAATGAGAATTAAAACTGATTTTCTGGACATGTGACAAAGTTCACGAAAATTCGATTGAATTTTTGTGATGGACGTCGAATTTTTATGCATTTAGTAGAATTTTTATGTCAGTGTGCTCAACCTTCAATGCTCTGTTTCGCCCTTGTTTTTCCTAAAAATTCACAAAAATTCGCCCGAATTTTTGTGCAAGGGTCGAATTTTTGTGACAGCTTCGCGCTGCTTCACTGTTTTGGCTCGTTCTCTATCGTTTTAACTCCGAATTGAGATTCGTTTTTTTTACATCTTTCTCTTCACTTCTAAAATCCATTTATACCTGAAAATCACACATATTCTACCAAAGTACAAATTCTCCAAATATTTACAAATATCGAGCAATTTAGGGCACTTAAACACTCAAATCAAGCATAATTGCATGAAAGCATGCTATAAATGGACCCTAAATTCATGAGATTTCTACACTCATCAAGGGCCGAGGGGGAGTGATTGGCAGCGGGAATTCTCGCAGTCGTTTTAGGTCGTACAGAGAATATTTGGGGAGAGATATTCCAGGAGAGAGAAACGTAGATTACATAGAGGAAATCGTGCATTGGGAAATATTTAGTTTAATTAGGGGTAATTTGGTTCCTTTACCATTAATTTATGTAGTGGATAGTATTTTTTTAATGTAGTTAGGAGTATTTAACCTCAAAAGTGTGCATCTTATAATAATAAACTTATTTTTTTATTGTATTTCTTTTTTATTCTAATGGTAACCAAAATACATTTAAAGGGGAAAAGTTGGATATAAAGAGCAAATCAACACCTCTCCACCACCATCCTCGGACCGGGCTGCCCCGCCGGTCAAAACCTACATTGGAATCTATACGGGCTTCGTACCGATATCTGTACATACGTCAAAACTTAGATTGGAACCGAAACAAAATCCGTAACTATATCGAAACCGACACGAGATCCGTACCGATATCAAAACCGACGTCCATACCTACATCGCCACATCGAACCGATATTCATATCTACATCAGAACTGACACAGACTTACTCACTTACCCACAGAGACACATTGAGTATTATAAGTTTAATAGTAAGAGTATTGAAGTTCAAAAAGTAGCATTTGGTTAAAATTGTTATTATATTGAAGTATAAAATTTAGGTTTTTTTTTAATCCTCCCAAAACTTAATGCAGCACTATTAAAACATTATTAATATAACTAACTAAATTTGTTATTTGAATTTTGAAGTATTTTACTCAACATTTTTCATTTGGGTCTTAAAATAAAAAAAAGTTAAATCTAAAATGTAAATTGAAATTACTCCTATTTCGTTTCGTTCTTTCATCAAAACCCTCCGCGGAAAGGTCTAAGCCTATGCAGGCGCAGTTATGGTGGACAACAAAGAAGAACAACTCTCCGTGGCTGCGCGAAACGGCGACATTGAGAGAGTGAATTCTTTGATCGCATCGGGAGCTGATGTCACCTACTTCGACGGCGACGGTCTAACGCCGCTGATGCACGCCGCAAAAAACGGTTCTGCCGACGTCGTCAAAGCACTGCTCGACGCCGGGGCCCCGTGGAATGCTCTCTCCCCTTCCAATCTCTCTGCCGGAGACTTTGCCATGGAAAATGGCCATCAATCCGCCTTCGATATCCTCCTTAATGCTGGTCTGTCATTTTTATTTATCTTTAGCTTTGTTTATTTGGACATTCTTATTTTTAATCTGATTTTCTATTATTATTTTGGATTTCCTAAAGTAGGAAGAGGTAGTAATGCCATCTTGTACGCTTGTGGATACTGTATGTAGACATCTTATGTACTGTTTTCTATCCATGTCATTCAATGTTTTTATTTCTGTGGCCAGAATTCCAATATAGTTCAGTCAGCTATACACGTAGTTAAGATGTAAACACTTTTCTAATTTACAATTTAAGTTTCAAGCTGTGATTTGAAACAAAGAGCTGAGTTTTCCTTCCGAAAATGTAAATAAATTCCTTATGTTTGAGTTGCTCCCAATTTTGAATCTTGTTGATTAGTGTATGACTTTACCTGATATAATTCTAGTGCTATATTTCAATATCATTATTTTATTATGAATTTTATATGAAACTAACATTTTTTTAGGCAGCCCTATCCCTTGATGATTGTATTAGAAGAAGATTTGATCTCCTTGCTAATTAATTTGGTTATGCGTATTTTTGTGTAGAAAAATTACATTGAGCTAAAAAATGACTTTGATAGTGCAAGCTTCAGAAAAATGTGTTATTACCTATTACAACTTGGACATCCTCAACATATAAAACCCGAAATAAAATGTGGTACACTGGGAATGTTCATATTTCGATGGGATGGCTTCTTAGGGAACCAATTGGAAGAGTGGCATTTGTAAATCACATGGTCTTCATGTTTTCTGTTTTTAAGTGTAGTCCATTGTGTATACCTCTGTTCATCCTCCCACTTTCAGATGCGCTGTTGCTCTATACAATGGTGTATATAGATACAGGCCATAGCATTTTGTTTTGGGATGATTAGTGATTTTGCTGAATTGCTAAGAATATGAAATAAGAAATAATTTTTTGAGAGAAATTTTGTTCTTTTTCTTGCTTGGTAATGTTCTCTAATCATTCTAGGTGATATTTTATCTCATTTGCGTATCTTACAGTGGACAGTATTTTGTGTCTCTTCGTTATTGCATAGCAAGTTAAAACCACAAGGTATGTGGCACGACAAAGTTTGTGCTGCAGTAATTGGAAATGCTTGTTACTAGCTCTTTGCAGGCTTGCACCCTGATTTTAGTTTCCCTGGAAGTAAAGTTTTTGTTGAGTTATGTTCAATAATAATTTCAAAATCTTACCTCTGTCTGCTATTGCATTTTTTGATCAGTTTACACAATTTATGATCTGATGATTAGTCTATTTACCTATATAATAATTGTGTGCATTTTTCTGGTTATTTGTAGGCATTCAAGCTGAATTGGTTCTTGGAACTATAGCAAGGAAGGAGAATGCAAAAAGTAATCCAAATGGGGAGTACTTGGATGACAGGGTTGCATTTAGTGAGGATAAGGTTATGGATGCAGAAAGCAAGGCTGTTATGATGGCTTGGGAGAGGCCACTAATGGAAGCTCATGCAAAAGCAATTTGCTCTGGCAGTGGGCACATATTGAACATTGGATTTGGTATGGGTCTTGTGGATACTGCCATACAACAATACTCCCCGACATCGCACACTATTATTGAAGCTCACCCTGAGGTCTATCATCGTATGCTTCAGACTGGATGGGGTGAAAAAGATAATGTCAAGATAATCTTCGGCCGATGGCAGGATGTCCTTTCTCAGCTGGAATCTTATGACGGTATCATAAGCACATCATAGTCTAATTTCTGGATAGTTCCCTAATAAGAATTTTTTTGTCTCTGCATGTCATTTGAAGCTTTATATCACCACTGAAATAATGAGTTTCCTTATTTAGATTCATATTTTCCCATTCTGAAGTAAAGGGTTCTAACCAAGGAGGTTAACATACATTTGTTTCTGTAACAACTAACAACTTTTTTGCTTTTTAATTCTGTGCAATCCTCAAATTCTTGTTTAAAGTTTAAGTGCATGGATCTTCAGTTAGAACTTTCAAATATAGAGGTATCTTTAAAGAGAATTAGTGAAAATCCAATTTTATGGTACAACAAATTGATTAAATTTTCCGATAATCATGTTCATTCTACTGAGAATGCCACCTTCATTTGGCTCTGCTGGACCACAGACTACCTTTTCTAATGGACGTGAAGAGGCATAAAAAAAAATCACTGACAACTCAAAATTAACATTTAGATGCTTGAGTTATAAAATGCATACTTAATTCAACACCAAACATGCTTTTTTGTATTGAAGATGTCTCTTCTTACTTCATTAACGTCTGCTGAAGGGTTTACATGTTGGACCAACCTAAGATTAGCTTATCTTAAATCAATATATCATGTGGATTTGTAAATTGAGCAAACCTGAGGGATCAATTTTCTTTTCCTCTAAAAATTTAAAAAAAAATGATCCATCTTTAGTGAACATAGATATATGTAAAAAGCTTGCTTCTAGGTTTACCTTTCACATGCACATTTTGTTTTAATCTCTTCAAATTTCCATCACTTGTGATGGGTTGATATCTACATTTTCTTCTTGAATTTTTATTTCTGCTTATTAAGCAACTTCCCCATAACTTTCCATTTTTTTTTCAGGGATATTCTTCGACACTTATGGGGAATATTATGAAGATATGAGAGAGTTTCATCAACATCTTCCACAATTATTGAAGGCTGGTGGAATATATTCATTCTTCAATGGTCTTTGTGGGGGTAATCCCTTCTTTCACGTTGTTTATTGCCAGTTAGTCTCTCTGGAACTTGAGAATATTGGTTACTCCACACAGTTGATACCCTTACCTGTGAAAGATTGTTTAGGAGAAGAAATCTGGGAGGGTGTGAAACACAGATACTGGCAGTTAGATACTTATTACCTTCCAGTTTGTCAGCCTATAGATGATTCTGAATGATTATCTCTTCCTTTTATTACCTTTTGTATTATGATTTATAGACACATCAACATGTTTTTTTTATTGTAGACTATATTTTCTCGCTCCAGATTAAAGTCTGGTCATTAGGTATATACCAGTTATTGTGTCTCCCATTTCTCTGGTGTGTTACATTTGATAGATTATGTTTTTTAATATGTATGCTTCTTGGACTTCATCTTTTATTTTTACTCAATAGAGGATAATTGGTTATGGTATTTATAATCTATGCGGCTGCTGACTTTCATTTGTGGCATTACATGAGGATCTTAAATTTTAAAAATTATCTTTTCAAGTTTTTATCTGTAATCTGCCACCTAATCTATTATTGTTTCATTAGAAGTTGGACAATGGCATGAATATGGATGTTGAATTCAGTAAAGTAGCATATAAGAAATTAAAAGGATCCAAAACCAACAATTTAATTATGCACTTTCATGTCATTGCTGATGGTTGTGGATTCTTGAGAAACATAGGAAAGGAAACCTCTTCTGTAACAGAAATTTCATGAATTTGTTTTACTGTTTATGGTTAATAAACATATTGGGTTGATCCAAATTTCTGGACTTTGATTAAGGGGTTGCTTAGTAAGGGGTATTTGGGGAGGGTAATGAGAATGAAAAAGGGTATTGATTCCCATTCTTCATACTTGGTATGAGGTAATTGGAATCATCCAAATTCCTCAATCATTCTCATTGATCAAATGACTACTCCACCCCTTCAATCAACTTCATTCCCATTCCCATTCCCATTATTCTCATTAATGATTCTCATTATCATTACCATTCCTAAATTTGAACCAAGTGGCTCCTAACTTAAGGAATTTGTCGAGGCAAAATAGTAACAATTGAGCAATACTATGAACCAATAAATATAGAAGGAATGCAGTTCTTTTTAATTTCTATGAATCCAGAGGCGCAGTTAGGAAATTTAGCTTTATAGAGATTGTGGCAACATATTTGTAGGGATAATATATGCATTTGGGTTGGGGGTTCATTTCTTACGATTATTATCATATAACACTGCTACTATGTCCAACTAAAAACTATTGGGCTACCAACAATGTGTTTTCCATCAGACCATTCCAAATGAGCAAAGCTGGTTGTGCCTGAAGGCATTGAATTTGCAGTAAATGTCACTGTGTAAGTCTTCTTTTCATTTGAACTGCTGAAATTGAGCTCTTCCGGCTGAACCAGTATCTTTACTGGGTTGGAGTCCTGAGAGATTGAGACCTTATATGTTGCTGGATTGCCCACATTTGTTACAGTCCTTGTATATTTGACTGTTGTTGGTGCGTTACTACCCCCATTTGGCCCTGAGGCTGTCTGAAATGGAACAGCAAAAGTTGGGTAGTTAAGATCTGCCACGGCATACGTCTTGTCTGTCCCACAGGTATGATCTTGCTTCGTAACGATCTTGATCAGACTTGAGCTGTATCCTATGGCGCAAAGAAAGTCTATGTAGTCCTCAGCCATGGCATCATACACTAATCCAGGGTCCAGGGCTGATGAAGGGTCCACATATCCAGCACCATAATCAAAAGGTGTTGATGGCTTTCCAGTTGCAATATCTAGAATTTTTTCTCCATTCTTGTAACTACTATAAGCTGTTGTCATTAATGCTGATCTTATAGCTGCAGGGCTCCATTCGGGATGAGCAGCCTTGATTAGAGCTGCTAATCCACTTGCGTGCGGGCAGGACATAGACGTGCCGGAGATTATGTTGAATTCCACATGCCTTGTGTCTTCAGGTAACCCTGTAGGACCAACTTTTCCTGTCCAACCAGCCAGTATATTAACACCTGGTGCTATAAAATCTGGCTTGAGGATGTCTGGTGTGATCAGGTTTGGACCTCGGGAACTGAATGCTGCTACAACAGGAGACGGTTGGACTCCGAGTTGGGTGCCTCCAGTTGAAACTGTTGCACTTGGATTTGGGTCAGAAAAGATGTAATTCTTTATCTCAACACCAGCAATCTCACCTACGGATGCCGTAGGTATAAAATGGGCATCAGCAACCAGCTCTTCTCCGAAGCTTTCAGTGTTGGACAGAATCATTCCGACACCACCTGCATCTCTTACTGCCAGGCCCTTTTGTGCCCTCGGACTCAGCCCTCGGTCACAAACCACGATTTTTCCCTTTACTTTTTCTGGGATTAGGCTTCCTTTCAGGCATAGATTACCATTGGATGTGCTACTTGTGTTACCGGCATACACCAGAGGGGTTTCTGAGGTGGGTGAGGGCTTCCCACTGTATAGTGATGCCCCTGTTAGCTTTTTGCCATTGCCAAGGGCAATATATGATGGGAATTGACGATCTATTGTACCAGCTCCAACAGTTGTTATCCATGGTGCGACATTAGACAAGCTTCCTGAGCTTGGCCCTCCGTTTCCAGCTGAGCACGAAACAAGAATTCCCTTAGACATGGCTGCAAATGCTCCGATTGCAACTGTGTCTCTGAAGTAATCAGAAGATGATCCACCCAGTGACATTGATAGAATGTTCACACCATCTTCGATCGCCTTCTCCATCGCTGCAAGTATGTCGCTGCTGAGGCAACCCCCAAGCCAGCATACTTTATATGCTGCCACTCTGGCATGTTTTGCCATCCCACGTGCTGTACCCGCACCATAGCCAAAGAGACTTGCTCCAACCACAGTCGATCCAGCTGCTGTGGTTGATGTGTGTGTTCCGTGGCCATCATCATCCCTTGGTGACCTAGATTCTAACGTTTCATCAACCGGTCCGAATGCTGCTTCATAACCGTGCGAAAAGGACCTCGCCCCAATAAGTTTGCGATTGCAGCTTGACAAGCTGAAGGTTCGACTTACTTCACACTCACCCTTCCAGCTGCTAGGAACCGGACCGAGTTCCTTGTCATCAAAACTGCTCGATTCAGGCCATACCCCAGTATCCAACACGCCAATGATTACATCACTGGGTGTGCTGGAATGGGGCAAGGATGCATCAGCGTTGAGGATCCCAAGGAACTCCGGTGATCTGGTGGTGTGCAGTTCATATTTTATATCTTCTTGGACCAATAGAATCCCTGGTTGCTTTTCGAGCACCCTGGCCTCCTCAGCTGTAAGTCTAACTGAGTAGCCATGGACAACATTGTTGTAGGTATAGAGCATGTTGGCAGAGTCGGACACCGCTTTCAAAGAAGAATCATACCACTGCAGGTGATCATCGAAACTCGCTGGCATGCTTAACTTGTCCATATGAATTATGAATGTCTTCTTTGTAGGCTGGTGGTTGTTCCCCCCTGCATCAACAAATGCATGGCAGAGAAACAGAAACGTCACCAGAGGACCAAGTCCGATGAAAGACATCACTTTTGCTTCGCACTTTGGTGAGTTGATGAACCAGGTAAGTTCTTCCCCTGGAATGTTTTTTTTGATACAGATATAGAGAATTGTTTGGGGATTTAATTTGATACACCCATATTGATATTCTTTTTTAGTGAAGAGCTGCCAAGTTGTCTGATATATATTAGTCTGGCTCAAGCCCTTAAACATTAATCTGGACCCACATTAAGTTTGATAAAAGCTGATTCCTGTTGTAGATTCAATTATTCATTCATCTCCAATCAAGTAAAGTTGGATAGTTAGGAATCTAATTGCATCATCAATAGAAAGTTACTTTGTTCTTTTGCTCAACAGTCTCCTTAATTTCTGGTTAAACTATTTGTACTATTTATTTGTGAGACATACCATTCCTGTTTCCATGGTGATTTACCGACGTAAGTCTGTCGTTATTTCGCATGTTTCGTAGAATAGATGGTTTGGAGTTTCTTGTTAGAGCAACCATGGTAGAGTTATATCAGCACAACTGGCTGATTTTGATGCATCGTTAGAGACAAATTAGGAGTGGACTCAACATCTTAAGTGGTCGTCTTGAATTCATGCTTTTATGACCCTCCAAAATTCATGCAACTTGAAGTCTTTTTTTGGAGAATATGATGAAATAATGTGTTTCTGAGATAGCAGTGATTGATGAATAAAAAGGTGCATTATTGATGGATTTAGATTGGTACAGATAAATTTCAAAGAATCATTTTCAGATTGATTGGAGTGATTTTATTTCATCTCATTTCATTGTATAAAGCATCATTCATTATCAGGAACAGTAATAGCAATATTCAACATATGATATCTGAATTAAATTTATATATATATATATATGTTACTCCATCTATTCATGTAAGTTAAAATTGTGGAGTAATTTATTTGTTTAATTAATTGATACTGCCTCCTGGAATAAGATTACCTTTACTGTTTCCATTGTTTAAGAAGAATTGCTTTTTTAATCCATTTTATTGACTTTTGGGTGGATTTTTTAATATTTTTTCTTTTTAGATAATAAATAGTGAAGTGTAAAGTAATGTTATGTGTGTTAGACTAAAATGACAAATTTGAAATTAAAGTTACTTTTTGAGGTTATTGAATAATAGAAGTCTTTTCTTTTCTTTTTTTGGGTGAAAGTTATTATCAAACAGGGATAGAAAAATGAGAAAAGTGTGCATAACAAGAGTAAATTTTAATAGTTTCTGGAAATGTTAATTGGAGATAGTGACAACAGAGTTTGTAGGTTTATGATAAGATTCGATGTGAGTGGATTTCTGATGATATAATGTTGACAAATTTTAATTCTTTTAATCTTGTGCATTCAATGATGCACCAAGTAGGTAATTATTTGATTATCTTGTTGGACCCTGTGTACTCTATTCGGTTGATATATTAATTTTTGTTTATTTGTTTGATATGATTGATCACACCAATTGTTTGATTACATGATTAACCCATAGATAATCTTGTTTTAGATGTGGGTGGATACCACTTCATAAGAAAACCCGACTAAAGAAATGTTAATTACTTCATTTTTTTTTTTTTTTAATATTTGATTTACGTTGTATTCATTGTTACTTTATGATCAAAGTCCTGATATCCGTGTAAAATACTACTCCCTCCATATTATTTAAAATTGCACATCTCTTTTATAAAAATACAAAGAAGAGGTGTAGTCTTAAATTGGAGGGAGGGGAGGGAGTACATTACTTTATGTAAAGTTAATCTTCTATTCTGTAAGATGTTTATTTTAAGAGAATTGTGGTTTGTTGCCCACTTTGAGAATGTGATTTGCAAAAATGCCTACTTGGATTAAAGTTTAACGAAAATGTCCACTTTTAAGCTAACTTTACCATGTTACCTCTACTGGCTTAGTGTCAGTTAATGTCGGCCTATAAAACAAGACAAAAGTGGGCTTGTATTAATACAATCTGTTGAAAATATTAACTGAAACACCGAGTTCTTGTATTAGTAATGTTATGCATTATTTAATTAAACTGTACCCAATTATTATTGATTTTACTTGGTCTGTCATTTTCAAATACAAAT
This sequence comes from Pogostemon cablin, assembly GCA_023678885.1. Taxonomy (NCBI): domain Eukaryota; kingdom Viridiplantae; phylum Streptophyta; class Magnoliopsida; order Lamiales; family Lamiaceae; genus Pogostemon; species Pogostemon cablin. The sequence goes on along the minus strand of CM042969.1, from coordinate 27,882,520 downwards.
CATTATTTTTTAATAGAAAATCAACTCGGTCTTTCAGTTTTATTCAATTAGCCAATTCACTCGGTCTTTAATTTAATATATTAAATGAGGTATCTCACTTGGTCTTTGAAGTCTATATTTGAATTATGCTCGGTCTTTGACTTCAAGACCATTCGGTCTTTGACTTTGGCTGCTGAGGATTGTGAAATTACAAGACCACTTGGTCTTGTAATAGCACTCGGTCTTATATGAACTCAGTCCAGAAACCCTAATTTCTCAAAAATTTACCACTCGATCTTTCTTATTTTTCACAATGAGCGTTCAATTTCAACAGAATATTATTTCAATTTCCGATTAATACAGAGATACAAAATCATTACAACACTAATTCCTAACACTAAAATCATAAACAACGAATGCTCACTAATTCACCATTACAAATTTTTTTTTATGTTAGTAGATATTCAAATCCTAAATTCTACATCAAAATAAGGCAGTATTAGAACGAAAATTCACCGGTTGCTACATCTATCTGGGATCTGATTCTGCAACCAATTTACCGCCGGAAATTTTAAAGAAAAATTTGAAAAAAAATTGTATGGAGTGAGAGATTGGGGACCGAGTAGAAGAAAGAGGCAGGAGAGAGAGGAAGTAAAAAAGATTTTAAATAAAAACGTAATATTCAAGTTATCCGGAATGGCCGAGTAAAGGGGAGCAAATATCGGGTCAAACTGACTCAAAGTCAGTCAACGAATACTCTATTCACTTTTAAGGGGTAGTTTGGTCAAATTGTCTCAAAAATGAGCATTTTTACATTTTTTGAAATGCACCGAGCCTTTTTGTAAATAGATTTTTTGCAGAGGGTACTGTAGCATGGGCCTCTTATTTTAATTAATAAGTGTATTTATTTTAGTTGAAGAAAGAGAATATATTTAAAGGGGGTAAATTAGCTTTATAGATGTATATAAAAGTGCTTTTGAAAACTTTGGTGTGACTTTGAAATCAAACCCAAAACAAACATAATATTAATATAATAATTTTAAAAATAAAATTTTCCATTTTAAAAACTAAACGTATTAATTTTAGTTCAAAAGTTATGGCAAATACTTATGTGAAATTGTTTCAAATTACGTGAGGTAGATAAAAAGTGATACTTTTTATAACAAAAATGATAATGTTATTTTATGAATAATTTATAATATAAATGAAAAGTAATAATATTTTAAAGCGAAAGTGATAATTATTTTAAAAAGTATGTAGTTGTCTCACGTGAGATGATCTTACACAAGATTTACCCAAAAGTTATTTGATTTAATTCGATTGGGTAGGGCTAGAAATAGGGGTCTCATTAGTGGACAGTGGGTTTTGAATTTTCACAATTTAATCGGTTTACAAATTGAATATCAATTCATAAAAAAAATAAAAAATTATTTAACTAATAGGAGTACTACATTTTGGGTTAGGTCGGATCTTAATAAGAATATCTGAGTATACTGGATGTACGGAAAAACTTTTACTTTCGTAAAATTCACATGTTATACTATAGTATTTTATTTATACCTATTAATATTTTTATATTCAAATTAATAATATATTACACTTGAATTTAAATATAAATTAAATTTGAATAGAATAGGATCTGGCACAAATACTAAATGTGCATGCATGATCTATTTAAAGAATATCAACACATTGTCCCCATGAATTCAGATTGCATTTTTAATCAAATCTTAAAATTCGAAGTTTGGAACTATTCAAAAGAATTTCAAATTCAATTAAATCCTTTTAACAATTTAATTAGGTCTTTTCCAACATACGAAAATAACTATTTTAAAAGATTAGATGGTCATATTGATTACTTAATTGCTTTTAAGTAGTTGAAATATCAAATCGTTTTAAATGCTAAATTTTGCAAATCCTAAAAAAACTATTGCATAAAAAGTGAAAATCTAAATATTTTCGTGTTGTTAATATATAATCCCTCCTTAATCCGATAAAGTATATATTTTATCATTTTAGGCTCTGCATCAAAGGATTACATTTTTCTTTTTAGACATATAGGACTCAAGGCCTGGAAAATTGGTAAACTATTAATTTAGGACTTGAATTATTTTTCCTACCAATTCTGACCTGAAATATGTAAAACTATCAATTTAGGGCTTGAATTTATCAAATATTATATCTTATTTTATCAATCTAGGGCCTACATTTTGGCCACGAATTGATAGATATACATATTTCAGGCCCCGAATTGATAGAAAAATAATTTAGGCCCCAAATTGATAGTTTACTCATTTTTCAGGCTTTGAATTAATATAATTCCTAAAAATGAAATATGGAACCCACACACCCCACTAATACAACTAATCACTATACGTTAAATAATAATACTCTTTAATTTATTTGCAAAAAGAAATGTATTCCTTTCGGGTGGATGGATAAAAGAATGAGTGAGGCTCCTGTGCACCCGGGCGCACGGAGCACATTCCGTGCTGCTCCGTGCGCCTTTGTAATTTCCATGCCTCTTTACAATTTAAACCCCTAGCAATACATAGGTTTAAATAGGATTGGAGGGGGAATGGTTGTTTTCACATGGGGACACGGAGTATCCCTCCATATTCTCGGGGGCACAGAAACTTTTGCCTAAAAGAATATTGAAAACGGTTTTTCGTCGGTTGGTCTAAGGTGGTTTCTCGAGGAAACAGTTAATTGGGCGGTTTTTACCGGTGACGATCAATTGGATGATCTTTAGTAGAGAAATTTTTTCTGCGACTTTTAATTGTGATGTTTCTAAAACAGTCTTTCATAAAAAAAAAAAAAATGTTAACTAGATCGTCTCTAATGTTCATCTCTTGTCGCAATCCTTTTTCAATTTTCAGTGTGCACCACTAATTCACATGTAATGTAAATATTGACATATGATCTCCAACTCAATTTCTAAATTTAATAATTTAAGGAATGACATGTTTTAGCATCTTCCAACACACCCTTCATAACACACAATTTATTTATTTTTCCTAGCTTAATTTATTATACTTTTTTCTTTTAATTTGCATCCAACCACATATTTCTACATTATTAGTAATGCAATTTATTTAATTATCTTTTATCTTCATTCCATGCAATTATAAAATATAAGATGTTGGAAACAATGAAATAATAAAAGTATTTTTAAAGAATTGTTATAATTCTCAATGTAGAGAGTGAATAAAAAATAATAATATTTAAAAAAATGATAGCTAATTATAAAAATATAAAATAATTTCATGGACACCCTCATACCAGATTACCCCCCTCTCTCTATGTATATTTTTTGTAAAACTAATAGATATAATGATTTATCATGGATGTGATAATTTAGTCCAATTTGTAATCTCAATTATCACAAAAATAAATGTCAATGTGATCAAGATTAAAGAAGATCCCACAACTATTATTATGATAGTGGTCTCTCTAACTACCCCTAGACAACAATCAAATTACTCATGATAACAATCTTCCCACACTATGATTTATTAATGGATTGAGCACTAACTTTTAGATAATATATATAGGATATAATTTTCTCTCTCTTTTTTTTCTACCATATATATATAATTAATTATAGTTAATTTAATAAAATATTGCACTATAAAAATACAATAATTATTTCGTATTTTATTAAAGAGTGATAATGGGTGCACTAGGGGGTGTGGTGCATGTACTCCATTAATATGGACCTTTTAGTTAAGAAGTTATTAAGATATATACATATACTTTTGAATCAAATAAAAATAAACATTAAACATTAATAAGTACCTTATAAACAAACATAATCATCTTTAATCGTTAGAATTAAGACGATAGGGACTCAACTATGTCATTGCGTGGTTGTGGTTTTATGATGATAAGCTTCTGATGTCGATTGAAATGCACACGCACGTTAAATTTCATATATGTCGTATCAACGATTAGAGAGATTTACCCATTACTTTTTTTCGAGCTACATCAGTGTACGTAAATAATTTTTATTTATAAATTAAAAAGATAATTATACGGTTAGAATATACTAAACTCTATAAATAACTATAAATAAATACTAAAATTTTATGAGTATAATAAGACTTAAATCACTATAATTCACATAATTAATTAAGCGCGAACTCGTTTTGCCTACTTTTTTCATTTATATATACATACTAGTCTATCAATCCCATAAAATGTTTCACGTTTATTGTTTTATATTGTTTAAGAAAAGTTTTTTTTTTAATCAAAATTTTATTAATTTTAGAGTATTGTAGTATTTTTTAGGTAATAAAAAAATGTAAAGCTTAATGATACGTGTTTGAAAAATGAGTGATAAATTTGGAGTTAAAGTAACTTTTGAAATTATTAAATAAAGTGATTATTTTTTATTTAAAGTGGGAAGAATTTTGTGAGATAAACAAATATTAATTAAATGTGTGAAGGATTTTGCGGGGGTGTGGGAGGATATATTATATGTTACATAAGAGTTTGGTGATGTATCGTCTTCACACGTTCATCCTCAAAAATAATATGATGTGTCAATTTCTAATTCATTTAATTTAAATTAAAGTTAAAATTATTACTAATAAATATATTATTAAGATAAATAAAAAAATGGCATATTAAATTTTTTTTTGGTGTGTGAACAGTGTATAGGATTAATCTCATAAGTCATAAGTACATGTATCAAATCTAATTCATGAAAAACCCACTTTTTGGTTTTCTTAGCGAAACCATATTAAAAAGAGTCTCACTTGCATAAAATACAACGAAATATGGTTTATTAATTATAGGTATCTGTATTTACAACCTAATTATTAATAAATATATTAATTTAATATAATTATTGCGGGATACGTAACATTTTTTTCTCCCAATATTACCTTTGTTCACAACGTTTAATATTCAACGTGTATACAGAACAATAATTTCGTTGAACACTAATGTACACTACATCAAAACTTAATTCAACGTTTAATATTAGTGTACACTAATATTGAACGTTTAATATTCAACGTTTATACAGAACTAATATTTCTTTTGTCAATGTACACCGATATACACTATTATTATACTTATCAATTGAAATTTTAGGAGAGGAAATTTAGGAAAAAATCGTTTTCCTAATTCTCTCTGCGACAATTTCTTTTATTCCTCTATCTAAATACACACTTATGTATAGATTTTGAAAGAAATAATTTAGGAAAAAATTGTTTTCCTAATTATCTCTGCGGTCTCTTTCTTTATTCCTCTCTCTAAATGCATGTTGATGTACAGATTTTGAAAGAAATAATTTAGAAAAAAAACGTTTTACTAATTCTCTCTGCGGTCACTTTCTATTATTTCTCTCTCCAAATGCAAGCCAATATACATATTCGTCTTCGTTCTTCTAATTGTGACTTCATTCTTTATTTTGTGACAAGGTTCCGATTAATTAATCAAAATTCAGATTGATTAAGTACATTGTGCACACGTGTATACAAATTAAGGTTGTATTCAATGACTCTATCTTCGCTAATTATTTATAATGTACACTGATGTATATTCATATAAATAGTTTATTTATTTTTTTCTCCCCAAAAATTATTTATCTCAAATGAGTGCACAGTGATGTATATACATATAAATACTTAATCGTGTTTTTTTTTAATTTGCTTCACACATTGCACACTGATGTTCAGTAAATATGGGTAATATAAGAAATACAAAATTAAATTTTGTATCTATGCGTAATTTTCTATAACGAATGTATATGAATTAGTAATATCTAAATACGTTTTGTATCTAATATTTATTGACCCAACGAAATATTGTTGATAACCATAATACCTAGAAAATAATACTCCCTCTAACCGAAGTTAGAAAGTTCTCCATTTTACTATATTAGGCATTTCATTTAAATATTCTTATTTTTTCTTTTAGTAAAAAGGCCCACATATAACCTACCACTCATTATTAATATAACTATTCATTATACATAACATAATAATACCCTTTAATCCACGTGGAAAAAATAAATGGAGATCTTTGACCGAAACGGAGAGAATAATTTTTTTTTCATTTAATAAAAAATTGATGCGTTTTCTTTTGTTTATTATCACACAAAAATTGATACATTTTAAAAAAAAATTAAATGTACACCAATAACAACTAACTTTTTAGTATATATATACTTCTTTATTTTAAAACAAATCATTCTTATTTAGGGAAATATATTTTACACCTTATTTATTAGAGTACTTAATAAAAAATAACAAATTATTTTTAAAAATACATTATTTTTCTTCCATATAATCATTCTTTGTTTGTTTCCGTTTTTTTTTTCTTCCAAATTTAATATTACGTAATCCATTTCTTATTCTAGTAGGGGTTTAATAAAATCGGATTACATAAATTTCACGTAACTCTTCCGCACATCACATTCTACTATTTCACGCACATTATCCCTGTACTTTTAGGGTTAGCCTCTTGTAAAGTTTACATCATAAACCCTTGTAAATCATGTGATCCTCCTTAATTTAAACACCTTGAATTAGAAGGGGCTTACACCAGTATTTGTGATACTTTTATACATTTATTTAAAAAAAGTTAAAATCTATACAACTTAAATCCCTTCAAAATAAACATAGATTTAAATTTACTATATTCAATTTAATTAATCTTAAATCCAAATACTTATTTCTACTCGCCCCCAAAACAACACAACATATTGTGGTTATTAACTGTTTGGGTATGGGGTGCGATGCCATTCATATAATCACAATTCATATCTATCTGCTTTGTCAATAAATCTTCTGGCAAATAGCTGGAATGACCCTACCCACTACCATTTGTTCACACACAATATTATTATTATGAAAATGACCTCCTATTAATTTTATATTTTTATTCATATACAGTCCAAAATATTTTGGATGTGCTTATGTGGCTATTTTTTGTAGTCTTATACATATTGGGCTATATATTCATTCATCTAGTTCCACAAAATAAAAAAAAATATTCATGCACTTTCGTTCGACTTCTTGCATGCGTTCAAAATAAATACTGTACACTTGTAGTAATTATCGTTAACATAAAAATTCCCTTTTTTTTTTTACTAATTTTTAATTATTACTATTATTTAAATTTGATTGTAGTAAAATTGATTGTGAAACAAGTAGCTGAAAGTGTCCCACTAATTGGGTTCAATAATGATGCCAATAGTTGTAATTTTCAAAATTGAAAATCTCTTACCCTACTCTATATCTCTAGCTAATTAGGTCGCACATTCAGTTCACACTATATACTAATTTTATTAAAAATATTTATGAAATAAAAAATTGTATGGTTATTTTGAAGAGTAATACTCCTTCCGTCCCATCTTTATTGCTACTTTTGAATGCAAAAAGCTCTCACAGAAGCTACAGTAAAAGTAGCAATAAAGATGGGACGGAGGGAGTAATATATTGGGTAGGTTTGCGTGATACCGTCTTACGTGACACTATTTTTTATTTTTTAAAATAATTATCTATAAAACGTTATAACTTTCGCTATAAAATGTTATTACTTTTCATTTATACTATAAATTGTTTATGAAATAATATTATCACTTTTCAGTAATTTATTATCACTTTCTTTAATAAAAATTATCACTTTCTTATCGTTTCACTTAAGCCTTTACGTGAGACGATCTCACACAAATCTTTCCCTAATATATTATACTCCACAAAATTATAATTTACGATGATGTATTGATTTTAAGAAAGTACGGACCCCTGCATGACATTAATACGAGGATGTATGTTACTGTCTCCGGACTCTCTTTCTTATAAATAAATTCACACTTAGTACTATTTATATTTTTTCTGTGAACAAGTTACAAAGAAATACACACACAATTCAATAATTTTACAATTTTATTTAATTTCACTCTCTTATATCTCACTTAACTTATTTTATAATTTATTTATACCTAAAATAATTAATTTACCCCTAAAAGTGAGTTAAAAAACAACTTTAATATTTAAAACTTCGTATGGACTTCGAGTGAGGGAGAGTTAGATTTACATGTGTGATAAAATATCATTACCGCGTTACATTACATTAATTAGAAAACATTAATCATCACATCACATAGGTTTTATATCATTTTCATGCCATGGAAACATAATTATGTATCTATCGAGTTGGCTATACCTGATTATATAATAATTTTGATTTTGGAAGGTTATGATGGCAATAGCAGTTAGTTATCATGTCAAATCTACTTTACAATATGTTTTGCAGTTCATGTCACAAAATAAAATGAAATAAATAATACACCCTCCATCTCATATCAAAATTCATCTTTATTGATCTACATTGTTTAAAAAAAAAAAAATTATCTATTAACTGATTTTATTCATTCTTTGGGATAACTAAATTACTAATTAATATTTTTAAATAATAAATAAAATATAAAATAATTGATGTGTGAAAAAATTGGATGATATTTTTTAAATTAAAGTGCTACTTCCTTATTTTTGGAGGTGAACTGTTTTATGAGACAAATGAATGAAGAATAACAGTTTTGTGGAATCATAAAAGAGTAGCATATATAGTTACTATATACTCCTTTAATTTGTTCCAAAAAAAAACGTTGACATTAATACTTTTCAAGAATATTTAGAAAAATTATACTTTTACTTGGTTTATTAACTTTGGGAAAATAGATTTTTTTATTCGTTAACTTTGCCTAATTTTGAATTTAGTCTATAAGTTTTTCACTTTTTGAAAATCGTCCATTATATTTGCAGAATTTTGAAAATCGTCCATTATATTTGAAAATTTTGAAAATCGTCCATCATGTTTACCAAGTTCAACAAAATCGTCCGTTTCAACAGGTCATTAGCAGGTTATTCTAAAATATATATATATATATATATATATATATATATATATATATATATATATATATATATATACTATTTTTTAAAAAATAATCTCCACTAAGAATTTATATTATACTCTCTCCGTCCGCCCGAAAGAGGGCATTTTGCTTTTGTGCACATTGATTAAGAAGTATTGTTATTTAATATGTAGTGGGTAGTTGTATTAGTGGGAGTGTGGATCTCATATTTTAATTGTATTAGTGGGTGTGTGTGGATCTCATGTGTGTAAAAAATGAAGTGAGCCTCTTTGGAACGGACGGCCAAAATGAAAAAAATACCCTCTTTCGAGCGGATGGAGGAAGTATCAATATTTAGTCAAATTTGCTCCACTTTAGTAATGAAATTAATATTGTTTGTTTGGTATACGGAAGTGAAAAATGAAAAGTGAGATAAAATTGGTTAAATAAAAATATGATATAGATTAATTGGGGTGAAAATATTCAAATGGCCTGCCATAGCAGGTCAAAGGACCAAAATGTTGAATTTTATGAAGTTAATGGACTAATTTCAAAATTGTTATAAAATTAACGGGCTAATTTCAAAATTAAAAAAGTTAATGGACTAATTTCAAAATGAATGAAAGTTAGCGGACAAAAAAATCTATTTTCATTAACTTTTTAAGGTAACTTTGTATTTTTAGATAATTAAGTAAATTATAAAATGAGTGAGGCTCTTGTGCTCCCGGGGACACCATGTGTCTTTGCAATTTTCGTGTCCCTTTGTATTTTAAACTCTTTAGCAATACATAAATTTAAATAGAATATGGAGGAGGAAGTGTTGTGTTTACATGGAGACACGGCCGTGTACCGTGTGTCCTCGGGCAGGAGCTTTTGCCTTATAAAATAAGTAGTTACGTTAGTTATTAACACTTATTTATAACAAAAATCCACTTATCACTCTTAAAGCAAGTTAGTTGATTGAAGACAAAAATTTTTTGTTTTATAGATAGTTTCTATATGATTATTATGGCATGATTTTAATTTTATTTGTGAATTTTATTATTTAGTTTTATAATTTCTTAAAGTATTTTTGAGTTAGATTTTAAATATCAATAAGCATACTTTTTATGTATATAATAAATATATTTAAATAATGAATCGACCTGTCTCAACGATAATCTCACATATATCCGTGTCACAAGAGAGTTCCACATAAAAACATGGACTTCTTGCTAAAATGGCTTATTTCGGAATAAGCATGGGGCTTCTTTCGAGTTTGGGCCGGCTAATTAACTGGGCCGTAGCAGTTTAGATTCTGTGGGGATGGGCTTTATACGAAACTGACATTTTAATTGAAATTTATTATAGTGTCCACCCAGCTGGATGTAGCCACGGGTGAGTATTGGGAGGTGTGGATGGTCGATTTTTACCGTATTTTGTGGCACGATGGAGGTTATTAAAATAGGGCAAAAACTTGTGTGCGCACGACATTTCGTGTGCCTTTAAAATTTTGTATTAAATTGTATACCCTTTAGTATAAAGATGTGTATCATGATAAAAACTTGTGTGTGTCTGGGCGCAGGGGAACACATTCGGTGTGCCTTTGAAATTTTGTGTTAAATTGTATACCCTTTAGTATAAATATTTGTACCATTTATTTTATGAAGAAAAATAAAAAAATATTAATAAAGTGTATACCCTTTAGAACAAAATGGTGTACCTTTATTAATTAAAGTGCATGCCTTTTAGACCAAAGTAATGTACCCTTACCCATAATACTAAATTCTAAAAACGCACGAAATGTGTTCCCGTGCACCTGGACGCACACAAGCCTCACTCTTAAAATAGAGAAGAACAATGATCAAGAATGCATGAAGGTGAAGGTGAAGGTGAAGATGAAAATTAAATCATTTAGGAAGACCTCATTCGTAACATTAAGATATTCTATTTATATTGTCTCTCATTAGAATTTGTTGAGCTACCCTAAAAATTCAATAAAAATAATTAAAATTTTTTGATAAATGTGAGATGAAAGGGAGTATTTTTAAGAGAGACAAGTATCTCTGTATTATATATATATATATATATATATATATATATATATATATATATATATATATATATATATATATATATATATATATATAGAATTTGTTGAGTTACTCCTAAAAATTCAATAAAAATAATTAAATTTTTTTGATAAATGTGAGAGGGGGGAATGATTTACAAAAATAGTACCTATAATCAGTTGATTAAAATTGAAAAAAAAATGTAAATTTGATAAAATGATCAAAAATGGGATCAACAAGGATCAAAATTGAGAATTACAAATTAAAAAAAAAAGACTAAATTTAGAATGACAAAGACTTGTGTGAGACCGTCTCACGTAAACCCTTACGTGAGACGATCAGAAAGTGATAAAATCGGTTACTGAAGAGTGATAACATATTTAATGAATAATTCAATAATTATTATATGAAAAAAATCATAATTTATCACAAATTGAGAAGTAGTATTTTTCATTTAAAATAATATGCTAATTCATCTATCTAAATAATATTTTTAATATAATAAAAAGTAATTGAGTGTACAAAGTGAATTCAATGACAAAGTTTTTTTGTTGTTTTAGTCTATCTTTTAAAAGATTTATTGTTTATATATATATGAAATTCGCACACATCTATACATATATAAAAGCAAACCTAAATTTCTACTTTTGTTTTCAATTTTTTCAATTTTACTTTATTTAAAAATAATTCAATTTTAATCTTGACCGTCCAATTAATATTTTTTATTTCAATAATAAAATTTAATCTAATTATACTAATAATAATGTATTTTGTTATTTAAATTTTATTTTTTTATTTAACAATATAAATTTGGTAATTATAAAAGATATTTTTGGCATATTTAACTAATTTTTAAACAATATATACTTAATTTAAATTAATATATCAATTAATATTCATATATTATAATTTAATTTAATATACATAGGACATATGATTTTTCTTTGATTTCAATCAATCATAAAATTTAATTATACTAATAATGGATTTTTTATTAATTAAATTTTACTTTTTTATTGATTTAATTTAATAATATAAATTTGATTAATTTTTAATCAATATAGGCTTAATTTTAATTAATATTGTATCAATTTTATTTTTATTAGAATCGTCTCTATAAATATCTGCTTTCAATCATGGTCGTTCATTCATTAAAATCATTATATATAAATCTTTTCAACCTAATCAAATTATTACTTACTCCTTTTTTCGCTCTCTCTCTAATGTTTTTCTTTTTCTTCTCTTTTATAAAATTCTACTTTCATATTATTTATAATCAATTTTAATTTGTTTTATGTTTTATATTTTTATTTGATGTTATTTGCAGTTTCAATCATTCTCCTAAAGGTATCATTATACTTTTTAATTTTTTGTTATCTTTTTTTTCTCTTTGATTTTTGTGTTTTTTTTAATTCTATAAACCCTATTTTTATAATGTAATTGATTTTATCTTCTTTTATACGTACTTTTATTTTATATTATTTTTAGGTTCAATCATTCTCATATTTGATCTTATTCTTTTTGTTTTTTTCTCTAATACTTCTTATTTTTCTTCTCTGTTACAGATTCTACTTTCATATTATTTATAATCTACTCTAATTTGTTTTTGCCTTTTATACTTTTATTTAATCTTATATACAGGTTCAATCATTCTCCTAAAGGTATCATTATACTTTTTAATTTTTTGTTACCTTATTTTTTTTCTTCCATTTTTGTATTTTTTTTAATAATTCTATAAATCTTATTTTTATAATTTAATTTATTTTATCTTCTTTTATACTTTGATATTATTTTTAGGTTCAATCATTCTCATATTTGATCTTATTTGTAGGTCCACTCATTCTTTTTTTCTTTTTTTTTTCTCTCTAATGCTTCTTCTTTTTCTTCTCTTTTACAGATTCTACTTTCATATTATTTATAATCTATTCTAATTTATTTTGTCTTTTATACTTTTATTTGATCTTATATGCAAGTTCTATCCATATATGGCTCACCGTCTGATTAAAAGAAATCCATCTTCTAGACAAGAGTAAACACTCTCAAATAACTTATATTCTAGAGCTTTCTATCCATATATGGCTCATCGTCTGATTACCTCCCAATAACTGCCAGCAAATTTTCAAAGTTACCATAGAAGCTCGAATTCTTTCCCTCATCATTCGCTTCCATTGCGTGCAAACTCGCCCCTGAGTTGCCTTCATCTTTATCAGCAATATCACCATGATATGGAGTCAAATCAGAGACATTAAAAGTTGCAGAAATACCATAATCTCCAGGAAGTTCAATCTTATAAGCATTTTCTCCAATGCGTTCAAGAACTTTAAACGGGCCATCTGCGCGTGGACTAAGCTGTCCATGCTTTCCTCTAGGAAATCTTTCTTTCCTCAAGTGAATCCAAACCAAATCACCACTTTTGAATGTTTATCTGCATTCCTTTTGTACTTCTCATTTTGCTTGACAATTCGATCATGCACTTCTTGATGCATCCTTTTAATGTACTTGGCTCTTTCTTCTACATCTCCACTATAAGAATGAGGGGTTATGATAGGAACCAAATCCAATGGACTATTTGGGTTGCTGTCATAAACAACTTCAAAAGGACTGGTTCCCGTTGTTTGGTTTCGGGAGCGATTATAAGCAGACTCCGCTTGAGCAAGCACAAGATCCCATTAGCGAATGTTGGAACGCACCAAGCTTCTTAAGAGATTTCCCACAGTTCTGTTAACAACCTCAGTTTGACCATCCGTTTGAGGATGATGAGAGGTGCTAAATTACAAAGTAGTCCCCATCTTCCGCCATAGTGTTCTCCAAAAATGACTCATAAACTTTGGATCTCGATTGGACGTCATAGTTTTAGAAACACCATGTAACTTCACAATCTCTCGAAAGTATAAATCAGAAATGTTAGAAGCATCCATCATTTTGTTGCATGGTATAAAATACGTCATTTTGGAAATTGATCCACCACCACCATAATAGAATCCTTGTTTCTTTGAGTTCTTGGTAGCCCAACCATAAAATCAAGGCTAACATCTTCCCAAGGGGCTGTTGGAGTGGGCAACGGTGTATACAAACCTGTATTTTGAGCTTGAAACTTTGCTAAGTGATAAACCCGACAATGTTTCACATATCGAGCCACATCCCTCTCCATCCGTGGCTAATAAAATTTTTCTTGGATAAGAAACAAGGTCTTGTCTCTTCCAAAGTGTCCAGCAAGTCCTCCTTCATGAGCTTCTTTAATAATAAGTTCTCTAAGAGACCCATCTGGAATGCACAGCTGATTCCCTTTAAAAAGAAAACCATCTTGCAATAAGAAGTGATTTGATGGACCATGCAAACATTCTTCCCATATCTTTTGAAAGTGAGGATCATCCTTGTACTGCTCCTTAAGAATATTAAAGCCCAAAACTTCTACTTCCAATGTGGAGAGTAGAGAATACTTACGACTCAACGCATCCGCCACTTGATTTAACTTTCCAGATTTATGCTTAATGTGAAAAGTATAAGCTTGAAGAAACTCTACCCATTTAGCATGCCGAATATTGAGCTTGTGTTGACCATTGATGTATTTCAAAGCCTCATGGTCAGAATACAAGATAAATTCTTTGCATATGAGATAATGACTCCAATGATCCAAAGCTCTAATAATAGCATAGAACTCCTTATCATATGTAGAATAATTCATCCGATTTCCATTCAACTTTTCACTAAAGAAAGCAATAGGCCTCCCTTCTTGGCTAAGCACGGCTCCAACACCCACATTTGAAGCATCACAATCAACCTCAAATAACTTTTCAAAATCAGGAAGTACAAGAATAGGTGCTGCTGTAATTTTTTGTTTGATGACATCGAAACTCCTTTGTGCTTCCTTGGACCATTGGAATTTCCCTCCTTTCAAACATTCAGTGATCGGAGCCATAAGAGTGCTGAAACTTCTTATGAATCTTCGATAAAATGATGCGAGACCATGAAAGCTTCGCACATCACGAATGGTTGTTGGAGTCGGCCAATTAACAATAGCTTCCACTTTGTTGGGATCCATCTTAATGCCTTCATCAGAAATGATAAAGCCTAGAAAGATGAGGCTTTTGGAGAAAAACTCACATTTCTTCAAATTGGCGTAAAGTTTTTCTTCCCTTAAGATGCCTGTAGGCAATTAAAATTTATTGCCTAATAAATATAAATGCAAAGAAAATATATTAAATATTGATTAAATATTTATTTATTAAGGAATTTGAATAAATTAATTCCTAAAATAAGTAAATAAATAATTGATAATTAATATAATTATTTGAGCCCAAATCCAAGCCAGGTGGGCTCAATTTAAATTAAATTGGTCAAATCCAAGCCAGGTGGGCTCAATTTAAATTAAATTGGTCAAATCCAAGCCAGGTGAGCTTAATTTAAATTAAATTGGTCAAATCCAAGCCAGGTGGGCTCAATTTAAATTAAATTGGTCAAATTCAAGCCAGATGGGCTCAATTTAAATTAATTGGGTTTAATCCAAGGCAAGTGGGCCTGATTTAAGTCAACAAGTCCAGCAAGTTAAATCCAGCAGGCCTAATTAAATTAAATAGGTCCAAATCAAACCAAGAATGCCTAATTAAATTAAATAGGCCCAAGTCAAATCCAGCAGGCTTATTTAAATTAAATAGGCCCGTATCCAGTCCAGCAGGCTTAAAAGAAAGGAAAAAGCCCAACATATCTTTTGAAGGAAAAATATCTCTCAGGTGGTTATTTTCTCCACCTATAAATAAGAGCCTTCAGTCCTCATTCCAGACACATTCAAGCACCCGGAGGCAAGACGCTCTTGAAGAAATCAAGAACATTCGAGGATCTTCAAATCTTCAAAGCTTCAAGATCAAGAACACTCGAGGATCTTCAAATCTTCGAATCTTCAAGCTCAAGACCTTCGAGGATCTTCAAATCTTCAAAGCTTCAAGATCAAGAACACTCGAGGATCTTAAATCTTCAAATCTTCAAGCTCAAGACCTTCGAGGATCTTCAAATCTTCGAATCTTCAAGCTCAAGACACTCGAGGATCTTCAAATCTTCGAGTCTTCAAGCTCCAGATCTTCAAGTCTTCAAAGCTTCAAGTCGAAGGCTTCAAGTCAATCTTCAAGCAGCTTCAAAGCAACTTCAAGTCCAGAACCGCCTCTGATCAAGGACCAAGGTGCTAAGCCTCTTCGATCCGGCGTTCTTCATCCAGTAAAATTCGTGAGGTCAACGGTGTTCTATCAAATTGAACGACGTTCTTCACGACAAACTTCAGGTCAACGTTTGATCCAAACAAAGGCTCGACGCCTCTGGATAAATGTTTTAAAGCTTCAAGTCCCAAACCCGAGCACGGACAAGCTTCATCCGAAGATCCGGCTCCGAAAGTTGAAAGAAGCCAAAAGTCAACTCAAGAGAGGAATCAGAGGATAGCTAGAGACTGTTCACTTCAATTCTCAAGTTTAATCCACATTGGATTATTATTGTAATATCTTTTGTATTTATTATTTAATAATTACAAATTTTGTTGTTACAAATTTTGGCACGCCCAGTGGGACAGTTTCTACCTCTCATCTCCTCTTCGAGCAAAGTAAGATGGTTCCGCTAAGAATCAAAGTCAACAGATCAGCTTCTGTCTTCAAGTCTTCAGAATTACAAGTGGAAGACGTTAATGTGACAACTAGAAGCATGTCAAAGATGGCACGATCTGAAGCCTCTTCAGAGATAAATTCTTCAGTTGGAGTTACCTCTGGAGTGATACCATATGATGATAAAGATGAGAAAAACGACTCAGCTAGCTCAACTCCTATACTTGAAGAAAGCTCATCGTCTGATTCATCCATAGCCTCGACGATGGCAATAAACACTTCGTCTGTCGAAGAACAGTTGGCAAACTTAACTGAATCCGTTGCTGCACTTGCCAAACAGAACCAAGAACAAAGTACTTTGATTTTCAAACTGATGGAGAAAATGGCTGGTGCTGAAACTAGCCACGCGAACGAAAAGCAAGAAGAAGATGCTGAAAATGAAGTAGATGAGTCTGCGAAGCGTCAGTCGATGGGGAAAAGGGTGATTGAAGAAGAATTGAACATCTCCCATGATGGAATGGTTCCTATCAGCCAGCTAAAAAGCATTATACTTGGCACAATGAAGGACCAATTCAAAGAGAGCTCTAAACCTTCATTCGCTTATGCTAAGCCTTATACTAGGAGGGTTGGCAACTTGAGGATGCCACCTAACTATCAACCCCCCAAGTTCCAACAGTTTGATGGCAAAGGTAATCCAAGGCAACATATAGCACATTTCATAGAAACGTGCAATGATGCTGGCACTCACGGAGATCATATGGTGAGACAATTCGTTCGCTCTCTGAAGGGAAATGCTTTTGAATGGTACACCGACTTGGAGGCTGATTCTATAGACAGTTGGGATCAGATGGAATATCAATTCCTTAACCATTTCTATAGTACTATGAGGACGGTTAGTATGATAGAGTTGACTAACACCCGTCAGTTAAAAGAAGAGCCAGTAATTGAGTACATTAATCGATGGAAAAATTTGAGCCTAAACTGTAAAGATCGATTGTCTGAAGTTTCTGGCATTGAGATGTGCACAGCAGGAATGCAATGGAACCTTCGTTACATACTTCAAGGGATTAAGCCTAAAACCTTTGAAGACTTGGCCATAAGAGCTCACGACATGGAGCTAAGTATGGGGATAAGTGGAGTTGTAGAACCACCGATTCCTGGATCCTACAAGTATAAAGAAAAGCAAGAGGCAAGGAAAGGGGGCAAACCCTACAATAAATCTTTCGAAAAAGGGTCTAAGGCAACCAATGCATCAACTGTCAAGTTCCGAAGGAATGAGAATGAAAAAGATGATAAAGTGAAGAATGAGTCCCAAGAAAGGGGGCAAAGAAGATTGACCTTGAAAGAAATACAAGAAAGGAAGTACCCATTCCTTGATTCGGATGTCCCAGGCATACTCGATGATCTGCTCAAAGATAAACTTATCGAGCTTCCTGAAATGAAGCGACCAGAAGAAGCGGGACAAACGGACAATCCGAAATACTGCAAGTATCATAGACTGGTGGGACATTCTATCAAAGATTGCTTTGTCTTTAAAGACAAAGTTATGCGATTGGTTGAGCAAGGGAAGATCTTTCTAGATGAAGATGCAACTGCAAACTCTACTTCTGCAGACGGTGGAAATAATTATTCATGCCATATGGCAGGCGAAGCTGTTGTGCCTAAAGTTGAAAGCAAGGCCCATGCTATGAAGATTACCTTCACTGAGGAAGACTTACTGCTCGGTTCACAATCTCACAACCGAACCTTGTTCGTAGCTGGTTGCACTCAAGAGCAAAGGGTGAATCGAATACTGATTGATGGAGGTTCAGCGGTCAATATCCTACCTCTAATAACGTTGAAAAAGTTAGGGATTTCAACAGATGAACTTGGCAGTAGCCGATTGACGATTCATGGGTTCAATCAAGAGGGCCAGAGAACACTTGGTACGATAGTCATGAACTTAATAATAGATGAGATGGCCTCAACAGTTCTGTTTCATGTCATTGATGCTAAAACATCATATAACATGCTCTTGGGGCGCCCATGGTTGCATGAAAACGGAGTGATTCCTTCTACGCTGCATCAGTGCTTCAAATACTGCGATGGAGGTAACATAAAGAAGGTACTCGGTGATGAAAAGCCATTTACAGAAGCAGAGTCATACTTCGCAGACGCTAGATATTTTCTGAAAAGTATCAAGGCCGATAAGCAAGAAGGAACTTCATCATAAGATAAAGGTGATGATAAACAAGAAAAAGAGAATGCAGATGATGTTTCATCCACACATTCTAATGAAAGTAAACAGTTGATCAAAACTGTAGAAGGGTTGACACTACCCCTGACTAAGGTTGACGCTGAGAAGCCCTCTCCCCCTCCACTCAAAGGATTCACTCGCCCAACTCAAGCGGCTAAAACCGAGCACGGAGATGTATTTGAGGCGGCAGTTTCCAAATCGTATAGCCCACAAGCTTACAAACTTCTTGTGAAAGCTGGTTATGACCCTCAAGAAAAAGGTGCGACAAATGAACTGTCTCATAAGACTCCTAGTAGAACCACCCAAGAGAAATTGAAGAGTAATGGCCGTACTCCCAAGTATACTAGAACAGGTATAGGATATGTTCCGCAAAAACCTGTTCGCATTGCAATAAAGAGGGCAAACACAAACTACATCACTGAAGATGAAATTCTCTCTGAAGAAGAGGAGTCTCATGAGGAAGATAGAAAGACAGAAAGAATCTCAGTATTCGAGAGACTCAAGCCAGCTGGAGCTAAAAGGACTACCAAGTTCCCAAGTTTCCCAAAGATATATAGTCGGATCCCATCACGCATGAAAAGACGACATTTCCTGACTATATCATGTCGTACAATGTTGAAAGCTAAGAAACGAACAATAATCTTCACCCGAAGTGAAGAAGATGATCGTGAAAGTGTAGGCTCATCAGATGTTGTTCATTCCATCATCATGCAAACAGATCTACAAAGTGCAGAAAGAGATCTACAAAGCAAGATCGTCGAGATGAGGAGAGATGACTATGAAGTGGGGAGCATTGTTAAAGTGGGAGAGAATGAACAAGTTGGGTCCAACCCACGTTTTCGAAGGCAAGAATTCTTGGAACAAGGTTCCACGGTGAATCATATCACTATACGAGAGGAGACCTCAACCGAAGAGGAAGACGCTGATGATGCTCCTCCAGAATTTGAAGAGGGTGTCAAATCCACTGTTGATCAATTGAAGGAGATTAATTTGGGTGATGATAACGATCCACGTCCAACCTATATAAGTATTTCATTGACAGCTAGTGAAGAAAGAGCTTACATTGAGCTTCTTCGAGAGTTTAGAGACGTGTTCGCTTGGTCATTCAAGGAGATGCCCGGATTAGATCCAAAAATAGCAGTTCATCAGTTAGCGGTAAAGGAATGAGCTAAGCCAGTTAAGCAGATGCAGCGTTGATTTCGACCAGAGCTGGTTCCATTGATTGAAGCTGAGGTTAATAAGCTCCTTGAAACGGGAAAGATACGAGAAGTCAAGTATCCCACTTGGCTCTCTAACATTGTGCCAGTAAGGAAGACAAATGGGCAGCTTAGAGTATGTGTTGACTTCCGTGACTTAAACTTGGCATGCCCAAAAGATGATTTTCCACTACCAATCACAGAACTTATGATTGATGCAATGACCGGGCATGAAGTACTTTCATTTATGGATGGATCATCTGGTTACAATCAAATTAGCCTAGCTCCGGAAGATCAAGAAAAAATAGCTTTCCGCACTCCTAAAGGAATATACTGCTATAACGTTATGCTGTTTGGCTTGAGGAATGCTGGCGCTACGTATCAACGAGCTATGCAAAAGATATTCGACGACATACTTCATAAGAATGTCGAATGTTATGTGGATGACATTGTAGTGAAATCAAAGAAGAAAAATGATCATCTTAAGGATCTAAGGCAAATATTTGAGCGTCTCAGTAAATTTCAACTCAAGATGAACCCGCTTAAGTGCGCATTCGGAGTCTCTTCTGGTAAGTTCCTTGGATTCGTTGTTCGACATCGTGGTATTGAGATTGACAAAGCAAAGATAGATGCAATCATGAAGATGCAGGTACCCCGAAATATACATGAGCTTAAGAGTTTGCAAGGAAAATTGGCATACTTAAGAAGATTCATATAAAACCTAGCCGGTAGGTGCCAACCATTCAGTCATCTTATGAAGAAGGGCAGCCCATTTGAATGGGATGAAGCTTGCACTAATGCCTTTAACAGCATTAAAGCATATTTGATGAAGCCGCCAGTATTGGTCGCCCCGATAGTCGGACGTCCATTAATTCTCTACATATCTGCTCAAGAAAGATCAGTTGGAGCTCTACTTGCACAAAATAATGATGAAGGAAAGGAGTGTGCATTGTACTATTTGAGTAGAATAATGACCCCAAATGAGTTAAAATACTCACCAATTGAAAAGATTTGTCTGGCTCTCATCTTTGCAATTCAGAAGTTAAGACACTACTTTCAAGCTCATACTGTTTACTTGGTCTCAAAGGCCAACCCATTAAAATTCGTCATGTCGAAACCAGTGCTCTCTGATAGGCTTGCAAGGTGGTATCTTCAATTGCAGCAATTCGAGATTATATATGTCCCTCAAAAGGCAGTGAAAGGGCAAGTATTGGCGGATTTCTTAGCTGATCATCCCATGCCTGCAGAATGGGAGTTATCTGATGATCTCCCCGATGAAGATATATTGGCTATTGAAATCACTCCTCCTTGGAAGATGTATTTCGATGGAGCTGCTCACAGAGAAGGAGCCGGCACAGGAGTGGTATTTGTGACCTCAGATGGAGAAGTTCTGCCATACTCCTTCAATCTAACTGAAAATTGCTCTAACAATGTAGCCGAATATCAAGCTCTTATACTTGGTCTGGAGATGGCAGTAGATGTAAAGCAACGACACCTGAAGGTATATGGAGATTCGTTGTTAATAATCAACCAGCTACTTGGCTTATATGAGGTTAGAAAACCCGAGCTATTTCCATATTATAACTATGCTCGAAGGCTGATGAATTGGCTTGGAGACGTAGAGATTGAACATCTTCCAAGGAGCAAGAACAAACAAGCCGATGCTTTGGCAAAACTAGCATCAACCATAGCAATGCCTGAAGCACATTTCCAAGTTCCGATCTGCAAGAGTTGGGTGGTACCTCCGTTCTTCGAAAAGAAAGACAACGAAGAAGTTGAGTATTATGCCATAGAGGTGTTCGATATCAAAAATGAAGATTGGCGACAACCATTCGTGGATTACTTGAAATATGATAAGCTTCCCAATGATCCACACCTAAGGATTGATGTTCGACGTAGAGCACCGCGATTCTTCTATTACAAAGATACACTCTATAGAAGATCGTTTGATGGTATTCTCTTAAGATGCTTAAGTGATGAAGAAGCTCTTCAAGCTATGGAGGAAGCTCATTCTGGAATATGTGGCACCCATCAGTCTGGACCCAAGTTACATTTCAGAATCAAGAGGATGGGATATTACTGGCCTTCTATGGTGAAGGATTGCATTGATTATGCACAAAAATGTCAGCCATGCCAGTTTCATGCAAATCTCATTCATCAGCCTCCCGAGCCATTACATCCAACAGTTTCTTCGTGGCCATTTGATGCATGGGGCTTAGATGTGGTGGGGCCATTAACGAAGTCTTCCGGAGGTCATCTTTATATTCTGGCTGCCACTGATTACTTTTCCAAGTGGGCGGAAGTTGTACCCTTGAAAGAAGTGAAGAAAGAAAATGTGGCTGATTTCATCCGCATCAACATCATATATAGATATGGAGTGCCTCGATACATCATCACGGATAATGGGAGGCCGTTCAGTAACTCTTTGATTGATAGGCTTTGTGAGAAGTTTGACTTCAAGCAAAGGAAGTCTTCTATGTACAATGCAGCAGCTAACGGGCTCGCTGAAGCCTTCAACAAAACACTGTGTAACCTATTGAAGAAGGTGGTCTCCAAGTTAAAACGAGACTGGCATGAAAGGATTCATGAAGCTTTATGGGCGTATCGAACTACTTATAGAACGCCTACTCAAGCTACTCCGTATTCTCTAGTGTATAGGGTTGAAGCTGTTGTGCCCCTTGAAAAGCAAATTCCATCTTTGAGGATAGCTATTCAAGAAGGTTTGACTGAAGAAGAGAACGCACGACTGCGTCTCGAAGAATTAGAGGCACTTGATGAAAAGAGGTTGGAAGCACAACAGAGACTTGAGTGCTATCAAGCTCGCCTCTCCAGAACATTTAACAAGAAAGTGAAGATACGTTCCTTTCAAGTCGGAGACTTAGTCCTTGCTGTGAGAAGGCCTATTGTCATCACTCACCGAGTGGGAAATAAATTCTTGCCCAAGTGGGATGGCCCACATGTTGTGAAAGAAGTATATACAAATGGTGCATACAAGTTGATATCTGAAGATGGAGTGGGAATTGGCCCCATAAATGGCAAATTCCTGAAACGCTACTACGCGTAATCCAGTCAAACCTAAGGAACGCTCCATGACGTATGAGCCTAAACTGCATGTTACTCCTGGTCCGCACGAGTATAAACTGTGTATGACAAACTCCTGGTCCGCACGAGTATAAACTGTGTACGACACCTACCAAAGGTAATTATACGTGGTTAAACTGTTAATTCACCCCACTCAGATATTTTAAGTGGTTAAAGCATTAAATATCCTACTTTGTCTAAAGTGGTTAAAGAATAGTCACTCCTTGCCCGTATGAGTATAAACTGTGTACGGCACCCCCCCATTCAAACCAAATTATGTTCTTTTGAACTACATTATGACTTGATCCTCTATAAAGAGGTACGTAGGCAGCTTAGCACTTTGTTAAGTTCAGTCTTATCTTTGGTTTATCACATCAAGTTTATGAGACAAGCAATAAATTGAAGTATGAAGGCAATATAAGTAAGCGACAGTGAAGGAAATGAACTTTATTAGTAATTAAATGTTCAAAGCATGTAGGGAAAACAGACAAGTATGAGTAAAAAGAGAAGAAGCCCTACACTAAACAAAAAAGTTATCAGAAAGTATGCTTCGTAATTCAGCCTTCAGAGCTGCTTTCTCGTTCTCAGATGAATACTCCTTTAATGAGGTCACTGTATCAAGTGCAAAGATATTTTCCTCTATGAGGTTAATTTCTTTCTTAGCACGGTAAATGGTTTGTTTGAGTTGATCAGCTGCTTCACATAAAGTCTTCTCTTTCTTCAGGGTGGCCAACTCGTTGCCTATCAACTCCAATTCTTCCCAGATTGTCTTTAGTTTTTGTATCTCCATCGTATGGGTGTCCTTATAGCTTTGGAGACGACCTTTGATGTCAGCTGAGACTTTTATGTAATCTCCCTTGGAGGCCGCTTGATCAGACTTCGATCTTGCAGCAGTATAAGCATCAGCCTTATCAAATAAAGGAGTCAAGACTTCTTCTAATGTAGAGCAATCGATGTTAAGTACTTTCACTTCCCCTATCAGGTTGAAGACTCCTTCCCTTAGAGATGATAAATATTCGATAGGAGTCCGTTGGAGCTTATTTCTGATACGGCTCCAGGCTTTCTGGGCAAATTGCTCTTTGAGACTTCGAGCTTCTTTCTTGAATTTAAATTCTGTTACTGCTGGGCATGCTTTCAAAAAGGAATCCATTGCTGTGTTAGAAGCATCACTCTTGGTAGAACCGTCGCCCTCAGAGTCAGAGTCTGAAGAGAAGCCTGAGACCTAATTGGAAAAAAATATATTTAGATAGAAAAGGAAAGATGATAAAAAAAAAGCTAAAGACAGAAAAGGGGGCAACCTCGTTGGCCAAGTCTTGTGAAGCGATAGCAGAAATTAATTCTTTTCCTTCATTGGCCTTAGGGGGGGAAGTTGGGTTAGAAATCCTCTGCGCAATCTAAAGTAGTAAAAAGAGACTTGTAAAAAAAAGGGGAATAAAAAAAAAGAAGAGAATTGGGAGAGTAAAGGGAACCTCATCATCTTGCTTTTCAGTGGAGGCAGTGGGCTTCTTCCTCTTCCAATGTTGATCCCTGGATGCGCTGCAATCCTCCACAGATTGACCTTTCTTTCTTTTATGCGCCATAGGTTTTACCATATCATGCACCGGAGAAATATCTTGGACGTCTTGTCTTGGTGGTTTTCATTAAGATCATCTATGATGTCCACTTCTTCCTCTATAGGGGCTGATACTGGGGTAATCAGGTCTTTAACATGATCAGATAAGTAAGTGCCATGAACATGCTTCCACCACTCCTTATATTCAGACGTGGAGTAATTTTTAGGAGCTGAGGCTGCACCGGGAAAGTAAGCTTCAGATTTGGAGTTACATGTAGTGGAATGACACCAGTAATCAAATCCTTCTTCTAAAGAGGCCTTGCGGAGGTTTGTTCTAAGCATGTTAGGAACATCTTGCAGAAAACCAAATTGACGAGCAAATCTATGAGGAGAATATGGCTCCATTATATAATGACCACCTTGCCTCAATGTAAGATAGCTGGTACGAAGAGCTACAAGATGGGTCCAACTAGTCCAGTCATTATTCCCGTCATCCACATAATAAACGGCTACATCTTTGGAAAAAAAATGTTGCAAGTCCACGAAGCATTATCAGCTGTTTGAATTCGTTTACGAGCCTCCTCAGGATTAAAGTATTTTGCACCTTGCTCACCAGAATAAGTTACCATGCGAGGATAAGACAATTTGCTACCAATCGGAAAGTGAGTCTTGAAATAATGAGCTAACCAAGCATGAACAAAGTGAACGGGAAATGTTGATTTGACTTCAGATGGATTTGATGAATTTGAGATTTTGTTCAAACCACGATAGATGCTTGTCAGTACGGGAATTGCAAGGCCCACCTTTTTTCCTGCAGCCATTAAACTCGCCGCTTTAAAAGTACTTGGCCGTATCAAGTTTACTTCATTACTCGGAAGTGCAAAAATGCAGAGCCAGCATGCTAAATAAGCAGTGAGATATGTCTTTTCTTGGTTTGTTGGCGCAATTCCCATTTTTCTGAATTGATTCAATTCAGCAGATGTCCAGGAACGGTGATTTGGGATGGTGCCGGTTGGATTGTAAGTTTTTTTGGGCCGATTAGTTGATCTTTTCTCAACACGCATCGGAGGCGCAGGGTATGTTACAGTCTTTTTAGACCAAAAACTTACCCATTGATCAATCGTCACACCTTTCTTATTAGTATCCTTGCAGAGCAAGTGATAAGCACCAAGTAGATGTCTACAGCTGTGCGGAATACATGGCTCATTATTTGTGGAGAACAGTTCTGTTAGGCTCGTCACTGCTTCATCATATAGGTGGCCAGCTAGAGGCAACCCCATCAAGTTGTACAAGTCCCACAAAGAAATAGACATCTCCCCATGTTTCGTGAGTAAAGTATTGGTGGAAGGACACCAAGCCTCGCAAAAAGCTTTGATAATTTCACAGTTATAATCATAAGTAAAGAGAGACGCGAAGACAGCATCATATAGCTTGAGGCTTTTAAGAAGAGATCGGCATCGACTTAGTACATCCTCAGTCCATTCCCAGTACCCTTTGGTGTAGCGGAAGTCTCCAAGAAATTTAATCGGCTCTCCCCAAGTTACTTTACCTTTCCCTTCCAAGATGCGTCGTCCCAAGGAAGGTAGGGGTTCTAAGCTAGGATGTGGCTCGATATCAGCTCCTTTCAAAGTCCAGGTTATATTATTCTTCCCCAAAGTAAGCTCATGAGACCAACATTCAAGGTAGAAGTCGTTCTTAAGATTAGTAGGAACTACAGCATGATTCCCTAACAGAGATTTCTCGACTAAAAGGCGAGTCCCTTTATTCAAAGGTTGACGCTCGTCATCGAGGATTAGTAAGTAGTCTGAGCCAGATTGTCCTATGATCTTTCTGAAGAAAACCATGCCGAGAAGTGGATAAGCTGCAAAACAAAAGAAGGAATGTTAGAAAAGTCGAAAATGGGCATGAAGATAATTGAAGTTTATGAATTTAATTAATTAAAAGACCAAAAATAAAGTTATGGGATCAATTAATTATTAAATTCAAAACTATAAATTAAACTTTAGAAAATGGGTGAAGTCCAAAATGCTAAAAGAAGTGATTAAATTAATTCATATTCAAGTTTAATAGACTTGATAATATGAATTAAATTAAAAATTGAAGCCCAAGCTATTTTTTTAGCCCAGAATTGTAAGGAAAATTGTTGCAAGACCAATTTCATCAAGTTGAATGTATTTAATCATTAGGGGCCCAATGATGAGTTAATTTGGGGTTTTGGAATTTCTTTTGAATTGCAAATCAAGTTGAATTTAACCATTTGAGGCCAAAGTTGAAAAGTAAAAGTGGCAATTGCTTTTCCTAAGTGCATCTCCCCCAAATTGAACAGAAAACCCCATCTCTTGTTCATAGAGAGACTTCCCATCGCAGCTGTTCGACAGGCCGACTTCCGCACGATCACCACCTCACTGGCTCGATCTCCCCTCGGGAACAGCAGCCGCAGCCACCACTATGGATCGCCGCCCATCGCGCCGCCATTGAAAATCGCCAGCCACCACTGACCATTGATGCGTTGCCATCATTGCTGGAGGTCGCGAAAACCAAAGCCACCGTGCCGTTGCGCGCCGCCATCTCCGAAAGACCGTGATCCCTGCCGCCGCAAGTTGCGCCGCCGCACGCCGCCCTTCAGCTGCATCGGGTCGCCGCCCGCCACGACCACCGGTGCTCCATTTTCGCATGTCCTCGCTGAATCGTCCGCCTCCAGTCGTCGGAAAAGAAGCAGCTCCGGATCTGAGGTTCTGCTGGAAAGACGATGCGGTTCCGCTCTCCTCCTCAAAGGCTACTCGCCGATTGAAATCGCTGCCAACAGCCTGCCACTTAGCCGAGTGTTGTCCATCTCCACCGTCACGGAACTGCTCGCCATCGATCCGACGTGCTACCGACCACCACCGTCCACGGGAGACGAGAGCCCTCGCCGCTCAGCCGCGCCCTCAAGCGCGTTGTCTCTGGAGCCCTTCAATCGTGGACTTCTCTTCAACACTTCACGTCGGAGATCCACTACGCAAGCTTGCTGGAGGAGTTGCCGACCGTCAGCCGCTGCAACAGCCCCCTGCCATCGAAATCACGAGCTTGCTGCGCTTATCGCGGATGGCTACCAGGTTCCGTCGTTGCTTGCCGACGATCTGCGCTGAACCACCACCAATGACGCTAACAGCAGCTATCGCTGAGATCCCAGAACGACGTCGTCATTACGGGATGTCGCTGTGGAAAATCGAAGGTTTGACGCATGGCGTCGCCTCTCTTTCCCAACACCCGACAGTCCCGCTGCAGTCGAAGAGGTAAATTGCCACAAATAATGCTTGATAAATAGTGCAAACATTGGACTCGTCATGACCTCCGACTGGAATAAATTCCTAGTCGCCAGGAATGCGCAACGCCGGTCACAATTGCCCATGTTTCAAGTCTTTTCTCTCTTCTTTGTGGATATTAATAAGGAGCAGCTCAATAATAAAAGGTAAAGGGAACCAAGAAAAGAAACAAATGCATGCAGGAAGGAATAAAGAAATTGCTGGAGGAGTAAACAAGAGCTAGAAAAAAGAGTACTTACAGTATCACAAACTCTGCAGCTTCCGATGAATAAATCAGGCGCTGTAAAAAAAAAAGAAGAAAAGGGATTAGGGGAAGAAGCTGAGATGATGAACTCGCTCTGGTGAATTATGACGTAGTCAATTGTAATGTGAGAATCAAAGGGGCAGGACTTCTCCTTATATAGGGGTTGGAAAACTGGGGATAAGTACGTGAAGATTACTCAAATATTTCTTTGAATTCGTTTTGATATAATCTGAGGTTATCATATCTTTGTTGAGGATCCAGTATATTTCTTGTTCTCCAAGTATGAGGAATGACGTACATGCTTATCATTTATTGGGCCAAAAAAAAAAAGAGAAGAAGAAGGAGTAAGGAAAGGAAATGAGAGCCCAAGTCAAAAATGAATAAACTTTGGAAAATGACAAGCCCAAATCATGGAGATGGATTAGTTTTATTTTTTTTTTGCCCATCCTGTTGTTCTTAATATTAAGAATTAATGGGCCAAATAAAATGAATTAATGGGTAAAAAGAAGAAGGATACAAGAAGCAAGAAATTAAAAATTGCAATTTATTCACTTCAAAGAAATATTTCAGTGAACAAAATGCAAGGGGGCATTTGTAGGCAATTAAAATTTATTGCCTAATAAATATAAATGCAAAGAAAATATATTAAATATTGATTAAATATTTATTTATTAAGGAATTTGAATAAATTAATTCCTAAAATAAGTAAATAAATAATTGATAATTAATATAATTATTTGAGCCCAAATCCAAGCCAGGTGGGCTCAATTTAAATTAAATTGGTCAAATCCAAGCCAGGTGGGCTCAATTTAAATTAAATTGGTCAAATCCAAGACATGTGGGCTCAATTTAAATTAAATTGGTCAAATCCAAGCCAGGTGGGCTTAATTTAAATTAAATTGGTCAAATCCAAGCCAGGTGGGCTCAATTTAAATTAAATTGGTCAAATTCAAGCGAGATGGGCTCAATTTAAATTAATTGGGTTTAATCCAAGGCAAGTGGGCCTGATTTAAGTCAACAAGTCCAGCAAGTTAAATCCAGCAGGCCTAATTAAATTAAATAGGTCCAAATCAAACCAAGAATGCCTAATTAAATTAAATAGGCCCAAGCCAAATCCAGCAGACTTATTTAAATTAAATAGGCCCGTATCCAGTCCAGCAGGCTTAAAAGAAAGGAAAAAGCCCAACATATCTTTTGAAGGAGAAAATATCTCTCAGGTGGTTATTTTCTCCACCTATAAATAAGAGCCTTCAGTCCTCATTCCAGACACATTCAAGCACCCGGAGGCAAGATGCTCTTGAAGAAATCAAGAACATTCGAGGATCTTCAAATCTTCAAAGCTTCAAGATCAAGAACACTCGAGGATCTTCGAATCTTCAAGCTCAAGACCTTCGAGGATCTTCAAATCTTCAAAGCTTCAAGATCAAGAACACTCGAGGATCTTAAATCTTCAAATCTTCAAGCTCAAGACCTTCGAGGATCTTCAAATCTTCGAATCTTCAAGCTCAAGACACTCGAGGATCTTCAAATCTTCGAGTCTTCAAGCTCCAGATCTTCAAGTCTTCAAAGCTTCAAGTCGAAGGCTTCAAGTCAATCTTCAAGCAGCTTCAAAGCAACTTCAAGTCAAGAACCGCCTCTGATCAAGGACCAAGGTGCTAAGCCTCTCCGATCCGGCGTTCTTCATCCAGTAAAATTCGTGAGGTCAACGGTGTTCTATCAAATTGAACGACGTTCTTCACGACAAACTTCAGGTCAACGTTTGATCCAAACAAAGGCTCGACGCCTCTGGATAAATGTTTTAAAGCTTCAAGTCCCAAACCCGAGCATGGACAAGCTTCATCCGAAGATCCGGCTCCGAAAGTTGAAAGAAGCCAAAAGTTAACTCAAGAGAGGAATCAGAGGATAGCTAGAGACTGTTCACTTCAATTCTCAAGTTTAATCCACATTGGATTATTATTGTAATATCTTTTGTATTTATTATTTAATAAATACAAATTTTGTTGTTACAATGCCAAAAACTTTATAAAGATGTTCTCGATGCTGCACTTCATCTTTGTTGAAAATTAAGATGTCATCAAAATAAATAACCACAAACTTACCAATATAAGGCTTGAAGACTTGATTCATCAACCTCATAAAAGTACTTGGAGCATTTGTAAGACTAAATGGCATCACCATCCATTCATATAACCCATCTCTTGTTTTGAAGGCTGCCTTCCATTCATCTTCGGGCCTCATTCTAATTTGATGATAACCACTTCATAAATCAATCTTCGAAAAGATTGATGCTCCATGTAGTTGGTCCAAAAGATCATCAAGGCGAGGGATTGGAAATCGATACTTGATTGTGATCTTATTAACTGCTCGACTATCAGTGCACATTCGCCAAGAGCCATCATTCTTCGAAACAAGTAGAGCCGGGACTGCACATGGGCTCTTACTTTCTCTTAGCAAGCTTTTAGCCAAGAGTTCATCCACTTGTCTTTGCAACTCATCGTTCTGCTGCGGGTTCATTCGATAAGCTGCCTTGTTTGGAATAGAAGTTCTGGGTACGAAATCAATACAATGTTGTATGTCTCTCATAGGTGGGAGTCACGATGGAATTTTACTAGGAACAATATCCTGAAATTCTTTAAGTAAAGGTACCATTATAGGTGGAAGCTCTGTCTTCACTTCATTTTCTTCCATCACCACAAGAGCATAAGCTTCATTAGAATCCTCCAAAGCAACATCAAATTGAGATTTTTGAGAGTAGAATAATTTCATCCCCTTTAGAAGGTTTAGAAACACTTTCAATTTTAGAAGGACCTAACACAACTTTCATTCCATCCTTCTCAAAAGAATAAGTATTCTTGTATCCATCATGAGTGACCTTCCGATCATATTGTCACGGCCTTCCAAGAAGTAAATGGCAAGCATCCATGGGTATAACATCACACCAAATGTTTTCCTTTTAATTCTTGCCAATAGAAAAATTAACTAAACACCTCTTATCAACTTTTAGTTTACTTCCTTTAGAAAGCCAAGAAAGTTTATAAGGTTGTGGGTGTACCTCTGTTTTCATTTTCAACTTCTCTACCATCTCATTAGACACCATATTTTCACAACTCCCACCATCAATAATCACATTGCATACCATTCCATTGGAGGTGCACCGAGTGTGAAATATATTATGCCGCAACCACTCTTCTTCCTCTTGGATAGTACTCAAGTACTTTCTTGCAACAAGACTCTCACCTTGATCGACATAAGTGATCTCTTCTTCATCTTCACTTTTGTCATAAATCGGCATCTCCTCTTTTTCGGACTCAACTTCTTCCACAAGAGAGACGATTTTCCGATTTGGACAATCGGAAGCTATGTGTCCAAGCCCTTGACATTTATAGCATCGTCTAGTGTTCGAAGCCGAAGCACTAGGCTGATTGAATTTCACTTCATCTTTTTTTGCAGAAACCTTTGGAGGAACAACTTTATTAGAAGGAAACTTTGAATGATGAGAAGTACCTCTATTGGGAACAACATCTTTACTCCCATATCGTGCATTCCTTGGGGCTTCCTTAACTTGCTTTTCCACCTTCATTGCAAGTTGCACCACATCATTGTACGTCCAATATGGCTAGAGTTGGACCACGTTAGCAATTTCAGACCTCAACCCACCAAGATAGCGAGCTATAGTTTGCTCTTCCGGCTCTTCAACTTCACACCTCGTCAAGAGACGTTCAAATTCAGCAGTAAACTCTTCCACGCTTTGCTCCTTTTGGCTAAAGTTGTGAAACTTTAGGAAATTATGTTGCCTATAATTATTTGGCAAGAATTTCTTCGTAAACAACTTCTTCATTTTTTCCCACATCACGATCCGACTTTTTCCTTCTCGAGCTCTTTGTTTCTTAGTATATTCCGACCAAAGTGACGCATATTTTGTCAACTTGATGGCCACCAACTTCACCTTGCGGTCATCTGAAACTTCATGATATTCAAATATTCTTTCAACTGCATGTAACCAATCAATAAACTCCTCCGGATGCATCCTTCCTCCAAACTCCGGGACATCAACTTTTGTGTTATAGTTCCTTTGAAAAGCATGATTTTCATAGATATTAAACCTTGCATGAGACTCACCACCCGAACCATGGTTGTCATGAAAAGGATTAAAGTCTTCATCATCAGATTGCTCATCCTCAGAATCATGATTCGACTCATCACGTTCAAAGGGTTCGCGGCGTTCAAGACGCTGCTGAAGTTGTTGCACTTGTCTCCTCAAATCATCCAACTCAATATCTCGAATGTCACGTTCGCGCCTTAGTTCCTCCGTAGCATTATTTCTACGAAAAGGAGGCATCTCTAACCTCAGCTCTGGTACCACTTTGATACCTGAAAATTGAAGATTTAGGAGGTAACACAAGAGAATGCTCGGATATAATTCCTCACTCAATGGAATCCACCACAAGTTCGGAATAAACTTGTCATCTTTAGGAATCCACCAAAAGACTAAGAGAAAATTAGAAGAAATCCATCTTCTAGACAAGAGTAAACACTCTCAAATAACTTATATTCTCACAAATTTTCTCAATGGCCATACAATGTAGAGTGATGCTCTATTTATAAGAGCCATTACAAGATTCTAGAATACTCACTTAATAGATTCATTACACCACTAAACTCATGATCACAATAATATAGTAGTTAATATAGTGAATATGACCGGACTGGAAATGAAAGTTGAAAAGACTCCAAAACTCTTCAAATGCATGAATTGACAGCTTTTCGGATGTATCTGTCACACTTCAGTAAAAAAAGCCATAACTCCTAAAAATTCCAAACGAGTCTCCGTTTGTTGCGTTAGAAAGTAGATTTAAAAAGCTTTCTATCCATATATGGCTCACCGTCAGATTACCTCCCAATAACTGCCAGCAAATTTTCAAAGTTACCATAAAAGTTGGAATTCTTTCCCTCATACCCTCTTAGTGAGGGACGGAGGGAGTATATATTAAAAATATAACACATCTTAATTTTTATGTCTGTACAAATAGGTAAAAACCCCGACGGAGGGAGTATTTATATTAGATGAGGGTAATAAATTAGTAATTAAGATGTACTTTTTTAAGTTTGGGATTGATATCATCGATGTTTTTTTTTTTGATGTAGAATTATTGTAGGACAGACAAAAGGAAAAATGTGAACTTAATGGAGTAATATTTTTATAATTATATATTATTAAAAAAAATCTGCAAGAAAATCATTTTGTTTGTGGAATATAATGGGTGTTTCTATCTTCATACCCTTACCACCCCACCCCAGCTCATGCAGGATGGCAGTGCCACCGAATAAATAGAACACGCTTCATACCTTCCACTCCATTCCCATCATGAGCTACGTACCCCTCCAAGAATCTCTCCTCTATATATATATACATTAGGGTTGATTCCTGAATAATAACAAGAATCCTGCATTACTTTGTTTTGAATTTGCTTGATTCCTTGTATTTGTTTATTGATATATATTTTTGTTGATGTTGGCTAAAAGTTAATATAATGGAAAGGTGTAATGCAGTTTCTTGGAGCTTTATTTTGTTGGTAGCGGTTCTGTCTTCGGGTGTTTATAATAATGAAGCTTCGTCTATGGAGGGCCGGTTTTCGCATTCCGATTGTCTGCCTGAAAAAATGATGGATGGTGGAGTTGCGGCGGCTGCTCATGAGGGATTGACTGCTGGTTATGATAAAGGTTATAAGGGTTATGGTGGAGTGGTCGGAGGTGGTGGTGGAGGAGGAGGAGGAGGAAATGGGTTTGGATCAAGGCCTGGTGGTGGTGGTGGTGGTGGAGGAGGAAACGGGTTTGGACCCGGGTCTGGTGGTGGAGGAGGAGGAGGAGGAGGAGGAAATGGGTTCGGACCAGGATGGGGTGGTGGTAATGGAGGAGGGAATGGGTTTGGATCAGGCTCCGGAGGTGGGGGAGGGTTTGGTGGTGGTTATGGAGGGGGTAACGGTGGTGGGTGGGGTAGGGGTGGAGGTGGAGGTCGAGGGTTTGGAATGGGGCAAGGTGGCGGTGGATATGGTGGAGGTGGTGGAGAAGGGTATGGATCAGGTAGTGGCGGTGGTGGTGGTGGATGGAATAATGGCGGTGGGTACGGCGGCGGAGGCGGTGGCCGGGGATCCTATAGGCCGCCCAAGATTAACTCCTGATATGAATTAGCTCTACATAACAAGTTATTTCACTAGTTGATATATATCCTATTACTATTACTATAAATAAGGATGATGTTTTATTATCCTCCATATTATCATGCAACTTCATTGTCAATTGGGAGACATGTTTAATTTAACCCCTCTAATTAGTGTGTTAATTTATTGAGTAATAGTATTGTTTTCTCAATTATTATGATTATCTCACCACATATTTAATGAATATTAATACTTGAAGTAATACAAATATTTCTTTTACAAATTGTTTGTATAACATAATTTTAAGGAGTTAAAAAAACCATTCCACTGCTTAATTCGATCCCTAGCTCGACTCTCATATACTTTAAAGCAAATTATTTCTTACGTACGATCTTTATATTTTATTGTATAATAAATCGGTATATTAGTGGTGATATATATATTAATTATTTGGTGCGGCTCGCATTTATCATAAAGTAAAATATAACTATTGAATTGGAATATTCAAAATGATAATGAGATGGAAATAGCATATGAAATATTACTAATAAACAATTTCTCTTTAAAACAAAAAATGTTGCTCTTAGTTCAAATTATTTTATATTATAAAATTTTCACATACATTTCGTATTCCCGTTATTAAGATTTACCGGATATTTCAAATTGGGCTGCTGTAACTTGTCTAATCCACTTCTTTTTGGGCCATAAATTTCAAGACGGCCCAACAAAATCTTTAATAATTAATACTTTCATAATAAACGGGCACATCTAATACTCCCAGCTTAGTTTGAGGCAAGAAAATAAAAGCCCAACCCATTTTTAATTCTCTAGAGTCATATATATCTATAATCGTCATTAGGTGGGTGACACCTCAATGTTAGCTCGTGCATGTATCTATAATCGTCATATCTTGTACAACTTCAAAAACTACAAAATTGTGTACCTAAACAGCTACCAAAACCCCCCAATAATCTTCCAAATCATTAACAGTATAAACCCAAAACGTTGAGTCCTAATTGTGATTTGACCTAAGATGTAACCATTCCTTTACAATAAGGCTACCAAGTTTAACAGAGTTCTAGCTAAAAATATGGCTTAGCAAAGAGGCTCATGTTCAATGATCATCTTCTTAATATTAATAATTGACAAAGAAATTAGTTAAATGATAAGGAAGAATGTACCAACTCTAAAAAATGGAAAAAAAAAATCTGCAATTGCAGAAGAATCAGAAATCAATTATGCAACATCTAAACATCAAGAACATGCTTAAGATATTTGACTCCAGTTATGGCCGTTAAGGTTCTATAATGCATGAGGAAAATCTAATGCATCTAGAAAACAGATAAGAGAAGGAATCTGGTGTTCCAGTTGATCCAATCATTAAGTGATCCATTGGCAGCATACCAGTTGCCTTCATTGAACGATAAATGGATCAAATTGAAGTGGTTAATCTTGTTCAATAGATTGATTTCCTTGGACACATCTCCATTCATCTTTTTTAATGGCGCAATAAACAGAGACTTTGAAATCCTCTGTTGCCGCTCTGATTTCTTGAAAATGATATATACACTTCCAATGCTAAATCAAAGAACTAAATCAAGAATTGTGAAGTTAAATCAAACATCCTGTGGCTGAAATCAAACTATTAAACGTACGATTTTGATTACTCATATTAGTTTGCGGATTACATGAATGAAACAGAATGAGCAGCGGAATTAAGAAACAAACAACACACACAAACTAATTGAATTCAAGAATTAATGTGCTAAATATGACAAACTAAATCAAAGATCCTATGATAAACAACTATATACGTGAAATTGAATTCAAGAATTTTGCTACAGAAATATGCATTCCAGAACTAAAATTAAAGAAATTAGAATAGCCTAAATCTGTAAGACGATTCAAAAAAAACCCTAAATATACGCGGCATGCCCTTGTCCGAACTCAAACTGCGTCGTGCAATCCAACCCCATCGACTGCTGCGGCGGCGCCTCCACACGGCAGCGAGTTGGCCCTCAACTCCACATTTTGAATCAACCCATCCAACGCCGCCGCATACTCCTCCAAACCCTTCCCCTCCACATCCTCGTTCCACCAACACCCGTCTCCACCACCACCCAACTCCTCCACCCTCTCCCGCCTCTTCTTTTCCGCCTCCAACTCCTTACACACATCAGAATAGTGCCTATTGTAGTCCCTTGCCTTGGCCAACCCAACCACCGATGAAGGGTTCTCCTCCGCCGCCGCCGCGCCGCGGAGATAGCGGTCGATGACGGCGTCGGCGGAGGGATGTCCGAAGGAGAAGACCCGTTTACCACCGTGTGAGTGAACTATAATTCCGATTTCTGCCCCACTCAGAATACACAACTCGCTTGCCTTCTTGAATATGCCCACTCGACGTTTGGAGAAGGTGACTTGACGGTGGGTTAAGTTTTCGATCTTCTTGATTTCGATCTTCTTTCGACCCTGTGTTGTTTTCTTCTTCTTTACGACGCCAGGTGATCGCGACATCTTTCTTGATTTTTGGAGAGAGTGTTGTTGTTTGAATAAAACAACTGCAAGAAAATAAATCAAAGGATTTTTGTTTTTGTAGGGGGAAAGTGTTGCAAGTATAATCTCTCTGCAAGAAATAGCTCGACTTAAATAAAGGTTTAGTGCTACTATTCGACGAGAGGAGGCGGGAGAGGAGTCCACAGGCTATGCGGTTTTGAAGCTTGGGCTTTTTAATATGTAGTAGTCTATAGCTCTACCCATTGGGCCGAAAGTAACCCAACGAATCGGCCCATTGGTATTCTGTCCAGATTAAACTTATTTAATCTGAAAACCCGAAACAAAACGGCCCAAAAGGTATGCAGAATGCTTGTCAGCTACAATCTGTCTCGAAAACTAACAATTATTGCTCGAAAACGAAAAAAAAAAAATATATATATATATATATATATATATATATATATATATATATATATATATATATATATATATATATATATATATATACTAAGGCAAAAGCTCCTGTGCACCCGGGCGCACGGAACACTTTCCGTGCGCCTTTAGAAATTTGTGCTAAATTGTATACCTTTTAGTATACAGATGTGTACCCTTTATTTTCTAAAGAAAAATCTGGGCGCACGAACAACACTCCGTGCGCCTTTAGAATTTTGTGTTAAATTGTATACCCTTTAGTATAAAAATGTGTACCCTTTATTTTCTAAAGAAAAAAAAATATTAATGAAAAGTGTATACCCTTTAGAACAAAATTGTGTACCTTTTAGTAATTAAAGTGTATACCCTTTAGACCAAATTAATGTACCCTTACCCATAATACAAAATTTCTAAAGGCGCACGGAATGTGTTTCGTGCGCCCGGGTGCACGCAAGCCTCACTCAAATACTAATAATATTAACACAGAAAATTTTTCATATATAAAGTAGCACAATAACGATTTTTAAATTTTAGACGGGTATTTTATGATTTATAAAACCCAAAGTAGACCTAGTTTGAAAGATTACTCGGAATTATTTACACGGATAAATAAGATTTGAGAAAAAAACATAATTTTAATGAAGTGTTTGATTCACATTAAGTTAATATTAATTAATAATCTTTATCTATATATCTATAGAATTAATTGGTACTAAGATTTTGATATATATATAGATATAGATTCAAACTTAATTTATTGATCATTACATAGAATTCAATTAAGATATTGTATGAAAGTATGATTTCTTTTATTCTCTTTTGAAAATTTGAGGGTTTTTGGTTGGATGGATTCAAAGAAAAAGAAGGTTTTTTTCTAACTTACTTATTTTCTTAAATATATTATTAAAAATAAGAAAATTTACCTACTAATTATAATTAAGCGGGCTTAATTTCCTTCTACACCCATTAGTTTAAAGCAAGGAGCCCAATAAATTATAATCTTTAAATGTGGTAGATTACAATATTCTATAAAACTAATAAAGAATTAAAATAATTCTCATTTTCATTCCTTGTTCATGACATTTATAAATTTATTTAAGTGAATCAAACACCCCAAGTATTTATAAATTTATATCCATTGTTCATAAGTAAATATTGTAATGTAATTGGAGCACCAAGGTGGGTAGTTATTAGTGTTGTGTGTGGACCCCACAAAAATATAGAAGTATAAATTATTTTGTGTGGGTTTCATTTATCAAAAAACAAATGTAACTATTGAGACCCCAAAATGTAAATGTATAACTATTATTGTGGGATGGAGAGAGTATATAATAATTTATTTATATGGTACTCTATCCGTCCCTCTAATATGTATCCGTTTATTTTGTTCACGTGGATTAATGTGTATAATATTTTAATGTGTAATGAAGTGAGAGAAATAATATTTTAATGTGTAGTGTGTAGTTGTATTAGTGTTAAGTATGGGCTCCTTGTGTGTCATATCAATCCAAAAAAGAAAATGAACACTTTGTATTGGGATAGATTATAATGGTAAAATAGAAATATATCAAGAGGTATGGTTAGTGTACACCAATATACATTAGATCATTTTTTAAATAATTATACTACTTAATTTACATAAAAAAACCTAAAAAAATATTATTTAAAGTGTACAAAGGGAGTAACTCATTCAATATGCAACAAAAGGTTTGAAATAAATGGGACAATTGGACCGGTTTATATTTATAAATAACTACCCCCTCTGCAACTCCAACCTTCCTATTTAAAGCTTCGGTCAAAAATAAATGAATAATAAATAATAATAATAATAATAATTTAAAAAAAAAATGACTTCCAAATTAAAGCGGCCACCAAAAAGTTTTTTTTTATCTTTAAAATACTACTTTGTGTAGTGGGTGTTTAACTTCTAAAATAGTCTTCTTTTTTAATTTTTATTTATAACTCCTTCATTCCGCATTATCATTGTTCTTTTTTAATTTACGAAGGAATAGAGTAAAATAATGCTGGGAATATTATTTTATTAACCCTTTCAAATAGTATATACTTTTAAATAATTAAAAATAATTATGTAATTTAAGAATAAAATGATAAATTTAAAATATATTGAAAAGTTAATATATATATATATATATATATATATATATATATATATATATATATATATATATATATTATGAATTAGTTGTTAAATAGATAAAAATGAGAAGTGCAAATACCATATATGCTCACTCCGTCCCTCAAATAGGATCTTTTTTTCATTTTACGCGTTTCATTCAAAGAGTCAGCTTTCGTATTTTACACACATTAGACCAACACACATACTCATCAATACAATTAAAATATGGGGCTCACACTCCCACTAATATAACTACCTACTACATATTAAATAATAATATTTTTTAATTCACGTGTAAAAAGCAAAAAAATCTATTTAAATATGAAGGAGGGAGCATCTAAATAATATTGTACTTTTCTATGCCGAAAGATACACGTTTTTCCTTTTTATAAACAAATTAATAAATAGGAGTATTTTAATACATATTGGGTAAATTTTATTTATACTCATATTGTTTTAGTCTTAATTTTAACTTAAATTAATAAAAAATTGTGTAATATTATAGTAGACTTTTAGGCGTATTATTGCTGTTGTTGTTTTCAATTTTATTTTTTTTAAGTAACTTACTCTTTCAAATTAACAATATTATTAATTTTAATATAATATATAAAATCACAATATATTAAAATTAGACTAGAATCAATATTTTTGATATTTTTGATTTAGAAGAGTAGTAATTGTTTATACGCTAGTTACAAATAATCATCTAAAAGATAAATTAAAGTGAAAAATAAAGCGGAATACAATAAATATTCAGTGGTTATGAAATTTTATTTATTTATTTTTTTTTTAAGTAGAGCAATTTTATTTGCGCGTATGATCCATTGTGTAGGCAATGACGAAGATTTATTATGGTGAAAAGTGGATTCAACTAGTGAGCTCAATTTTAATCAAAACACAACATACAGCTGGCCTCAATGCAACCTTAATTTGTGGTCAATATTTTGAGGGAGTGATCTGCATACATGCATGTACTGTATAATGCTCAAGGTTTAAAATATCGATATCGATAAAATATCGGTACCTCAAATTTACGGATATATCAATAAATATATCGAATATCGATATCGATATTGGTAAAAATTAAAAAAATTATGGAAACTTGAAAAAAAAAAGAGAAAATTAATTATTTAACTTTACAATATATTTTAACTAATTTTAATATATAAATAAAATTTAAAATTTCAATAAAACTCATAACATATGATAAGTAAATCAATTACACTCTCCGTCCCATACTTATGTTCACACTTTTCGTTTTCATCCGTCTCACACTTATCTTCACCACCCAAAAAATGAAACTTCACCTCAACTAACAACCTCAAAAGTTATCTTAATTTCAAAGATACCACTCTCACTTAACACACATAACATACTTTATAATTTATTTATTACTTAAAAATATCAAAATACCCCTAAAAAGTCAATAAAGTTCGTTAAAAAATAAATTTTCTTAAACACCGTATCTACAGTATCGGTGAACTTAACTATGGGACGAAGGGAGTACAACATATTTAAATGGTCTAAAGTCATACAATACTTAATAACTAATATCAAAATGATAATTTATGATACTCAAATGTAAAACATGTATGTCATCTTAATCTAAACAATATTGGTATCAGCTCATCGAATTAGAGAAATTCTGAATATAGTTCTGAATGTGTCAGTAGTATTATATTATTATGTACCAATAAAATATTCCCTCTGTCCCGATCCGATTGAATATACCAAAATAATTGTATTTTTAATTAGTGTATACTATCACACTGTGTACGTGAAAGGAAACTCCTCATTTACTTAGTAGTAAGAATTTTAATGAAAAGTAATAATAAGTGATAATTAATTAAATAAAATAAAACAGTCTTAATAATTTCATGCAAGTGTTGCTCTATTTCTTTTTTAAATTGATCAAATTAATGAAAATTTTTTTTATTTAGTTGGAAACGATAAAATAAAAAATCATTAAATTTTTTTAAAAATATGGATAATTTTTCAATATTTTCGATATATCCTCGATATTTTATCGATATTTTAGCTATACTTCCTCGATATATGTCGATATCTGAAAAAATTTGAACTGTGACAAACCAATATCGATATTGTTACCGATATTTCTCGATATTTCCCGATATATCCTCGACATCAGAAAAGATATATTTTTTCATCAATATCAATATCGGTACTCTCCAAATATGGATATATCGTAGAAATATCGTGAATATTTCCGAAAATTTTAAACCTTGATAATACTCTTAGCAATC
The DNA here is from genome assembly GCA_023678885.1 of Pogostemon cablin. Classification (NCBI taxonomy): domain Eukaryota; kingdom Viridiplantae; phylum Streptophyta; class Magnoliopsida; order Lamiales; family Lamiaceae; genus Pogostemon; species Pogostemon cablin. The sequence goes on along the minus strand of CM042969.1, from coordinate 27,840,938 downwards.
TTTTCTTATTTATTTACCTCACAGTATTCTTTACTCACTAAAAAAGGACACTATATTTTTTAAGTACATGTATTTAGATTTGTGTGTTCGATCCAATTTGAATTTTATACTCTTATATACTAAATGTTAATATTATTTAATATAAAAATTGTATCTTTAATTTTTTTTAAAAAAAATATGTTTTCTCTGTTTCATGCAAAGAGTTATTTTTTACTTTTTACACGTAAATTAAAGAATATTATTATTATAATGTGTAGGAAATAATTATATTAGTGGATGTATATGCCCCATATTTTAATTGTATTAGTGTGTGTGTGGGTCTCATGTCTTTTAATAATTATTTTTTAATGTATTATTATAATTAATTTGACATGTTAATAATATGACAAGTTTTTATTATTATAGTTATGTTATTTTAAACAATTTTATAATTTCATATCTTGGAATTGGATCACTAATTTTAAATCTTTCAAGAATAAAAAAACTCTCGAATTTTCAAGTACTTCCTCCGTCCCGCAATAATGCTTACGCTTCTTTTGTAATTTATAAAGAAAGCGTAGCATTATTGCGGGACATAGGAAGTATTTTTTAGTCTAATCATTTCAATAACATTGTAGCTAGTGAATTTTCATTCTTAGTAAAAGACCGTTCGAAGTCACTTTTTGACTATTCGGGGTTAAAATTGACCAATGTCAAGAGTTACGGAATTAAATTAAAAATGATATACTTTTTGAGATAGAATCAAAAGTATTTATTGTTCTGGGACCAAAAGTGTATTTGATAATTTTACATTTACTTTATCAATTTTCATGAATTGAGCTCGAGCTTTTAATTTTATTGAACATAAAAATCTATTCAAACTTGTTTAATATTTCACTTTTTATTTATACTATAAATTGTCACACTATTATTATTTTATTACTTTTTATTAAAATATTACTCCCTCCGTCTCATACTTATTTTAACATTTTTTCTTTTTCGTCCGTCCCACACTTATCTTCATCGCTCAAAAAGAAAACATCACATCAACTAATCATAATATATTAAAAGTGACTTAACAAGTGTTAACATTTTTTCTCACTTTATCCTCACCTGTTTTTCTTTACTACATTTTTACCCTTTATTTATCATATTATAATTCATACTATTTAAAAAATAAAATTATTAATTGCAAAATAAATATAAATGTGATGTCTTTTAATTTTTTATATTATATATTTCAATAATTAATCTTAACTCATAAATTTTATTTTAACCTCTTATAATAATTATAATCATAATAATTTATTAAAAGTACTAGCCTCTTGAAAAATAATTTTTTCTCATTTTATCCTTATTTTTTCCTTTTACATTCTTAACCTAAGTTATTGGTATTTACAATTAATTAATAATAGTTAGATTATTTATTATTTAACTCATATTCATATTCTTAAGTAAGTTTTAAAGTCCAAACAATAAATGTGCACAACCTTTACACATAAAAAATAAATTAAGTCATTAATAATAAGTAATAGGAAAAGACAAATCCAACATTATAAAATGTGTGGAAAGTATACGGAGGTGATGGATACACCGAAAGCAAAGTCCATGTACGGCCGTACGAGTTCTCAACGGTAATGGAAAGCTTCTCAAATATTCGATTAAATGAAAGAAGTACAACAACAAAGTAAGATGAGACATTGAATGAGGAGAGAGCATCGAAGGAGAAGACACGGTGTAGTTTTTTAGGATATTGATTATATTTCATCGACGATAAAGCCATAATGAGTTGTGCAATTTTTTAAATTTTTCTTAGATGTAATTTTGCTGGGTACGTTTAAGTTTATTATCTTTATATATATAATTTTATCATTGAGATTTTCGGCCATAATGAGTTGTGCAATTTTTTAAAATTTTCTTAGATGTAATTTTGCTGGGTACGTTTAAGTTTATTATCTTTATATATATAATTTTATCATTGAGATTTTTTTAATTTGTTTTCTTCGTGAGTTGTGTAATTTTATACTATCTAATATATATAATTTTATCATTTAGATTTTTTTAATTCGTTTTCTTAGTGAGTTGTGTAATTTTATACTATTTAATATAATATAATATAAATAAAAATTTTAGAAAAAATAAATTAGTAGCATTATGAAATAGTAATAAAATATATACAGAGAGAATTTTGAGAAATTTAAAAAAAAAAGTGTAATCTCAAGAGTTAAAAGTTAAATTATTATATTAATAATAATTTATTGAAATAATATATTTAAAAATATCTTAATGTAATGCCTCTAAAAGATATTAAATTAATGGTACTATTATTATTATAAAAAATATATTACAATTTTTTTTAATTTTTAATTAAGTTAAGAATGTAATAGGGAGAGGAATGTGAACGTAAGAATAGAGTAGGAAGATAAAAAGATTAAAATTATGATAGAAGTAAATTTATAAAAAGATTAAAATTATGATAGAAGTAAATTACTTTTATAATTGATCACATTTCATTTTCTTTTATTTATTAAATTCTTTTTACATAATTTTAACATTACAGTATCATCATCATATCATAATTATAATCATAATTATAATATATTAAGAGTCACTGGTAAGAAACATTTCTTCCTATTTTATCTTCAATTATTTATTCTTTTTACATTATTTATTCTTATTAATTAATTAATAGATACATTGTGTAATTTACATTCATGTTATATGGAGTTGAAAGGCTTTGCAATTAACTGAACCGTCTCATCTTTTAATCTTAATTAATTAATACATTTACTCCATTATGTACATCATATTTATTTACCTTTCTTAATTAATTAATACATTTACTCCATTATGTACATCATATTTATTTACCTCAGTGATCATTTAGTTTATAAGGCTTGCAATTCATGAAACCTAGTACTTCTCATCATCCATTGTTGTAGAAGAAGAGTCGTGATTAGCAATATCTTTGGGACTTTTTTGTTTTGCTTTCACTATTGAGTTAATCTTATATAAATCCCTTTAATTTAAACCATAGCAATACAAAATTAATACATAGTTAGGGCATAATAGAATTAGAAGAGGGATCACATGATTTATACCGTGAATCCGATTTACACAAGTATTTTTCATCTTTATTTATTACTCCGTATTTTGCTTGAAATAGTTCAATCAATTTGCCATATTCATAGATTTATTTTTCAGGATCACCTCGCCTTAATGATGGAACTTCTTAGAAAGATCCCAAGGAAGGTGACTTATATTTTTCATGTATTTGTATTACTCAATTATACTCCATCCGTCCCAGGCTAAGAGAACCATTTTACCATTTTGGTCGTCTCATCCAAAAAGTCTCATTTCCTTTTTTTTGACATATGGGACCCACCCAGACCCACCAATACAATTAAAACATGGGGCCCCACACTCACTAATACAACTACCCACTATACATTAAATAATAATACTCTTTAATCCACGTGCCCAAAAGCAAATGAGACTCTTAAGTTGGGACGGAGGGAATATATGCAATAGTTTCTAAAACTTGAGTGAAACGCGCCGTTAGATATTCGTAAACGAGACTTTCTTCAAAAAGATCAAAATTACGTATTGATAATTAAAGGAGACTTTCTTCGAAAAGATCAAATTACGCTACCTCACATTTTTAATCTCAATACGAGACTTTCTTCGAAAAGATCAAATTACGCTACCTCATATTTTTAATCACTTATAAATGTCAAATTAACTAAATATTAACACTTCACATTTTTAATTTTTATTTCTTATAAGCCAAATTAGCCAAATATTGAATTCTTCCCTTTCTTTCTTCTTTAAATTTAATAGTATGTGTAGAAAATTCTTTTGAAAATTAAGATTTTTTTAAATTTAAATAAAATCACATAAAGATCTATTTATAAAGTATGACGTGCCTGCGACGTGCAGCGCACGTCTTAAAAAACCTAGTAACCTTAAAAGTTATTTTACCTAGGTGGGCTAGTCCACCTAGCCACTGAGCTTCTCATTTAAGTTAGAGACCTAAGTTCGACTAACAGGAGTAACATTTACCGATAAAAAAAATCTTAAAAGTCATTTTAATTTAAAAATATCATTCTCAATTAACACACATAACATACTTTTTTTTTAATTTATTATCTAAAAATATCATAATATTCTTAAAAATGGAGTAATAGAAAAATAATTTTATTTAAACTAAGTATTAACGGTGCGGTAAACATAAGCGTGTTACGGGGAGAGTATAATTATGTTGGGAATCTTCACAATACGACAAGTCTATGCCTTTAAATTTTCGGGTTGTAATAATCAGGGTAATTCTTGTGGGCCCCACCCCATTATGTGAGGGTCATGATCACGGATCACCCAAATAAGCTCAACAATCAGTATAAACACGTTAATTAGCTTCATCCGTGTACAAACTCCTCACTTTTTCCTGGATCCGTCTTTTTCTTTCATAAATACCCTCACAACATCATTTAATTACAGAAAAGTTATTTCTTAAACAATTTATTTTCCAGTATATATAGCGCCGTTCCTGCCCTGCAATTCTGACTCCATAGCCAGAGGGAGAAGTGAGGAGAAGAACTCAACAAAATAATCAAATTAAAATTAAAAAAATATAAAAAATTCCTGAGAGCAGCCATGGGTGGAGGCAATGGGCAAAAAGCAAAGATGGCTCGAGAGAGGAACATGGAGAAGCTCAAAGGCCCAAAGGGTATGTCAATTTATTTATTTTGATTTTTGTATTCATGTTTTCGATATGTTTTTAAGATTTTTCGACTGTTAATGTTGGGATCAACAAGTTCTTTTTTAGGTGGGGGTGTTGGATGAGGTTAGGAAAGAACTGATTAAAAAAAATATGTATTTATTATTTATTTATTTTGCAGGAAGTCAGCTTGAAGCGAACAAGAAGGCAATGAACATCCAGGTTTTTTATTTTTTAGAATTATTTAGTATGATTTTAAGCGAAAGTTATTGTTATATGCAGATTTTGTTTAATTTATTATGTTGAATAATTCCATATCTGAATATTTGGTTATTATTTTTCATTTTGTTATGTACTGGTTTTGCTTGTATGTTTAGTTTACTGAAATGCAGAAAGTGTGTGATCTTGAAATTTTACATCTTGCATTACTTGTAACTTGAAATTACTATCTGAAAAAATGCTTGCTCTTCTAATTTGTAATTAACATATTAGGCCTGAATGATGTTGAAATCCTTTCAGAAGAATAAGTTGAGTGATGTTATACCTTCAAAAGTAACATCATTTTGATTCTGTAGTTAACTCATTAGTCCAATCAACTCTACTATGAAAACAATTTAAGCATAGTGTTGATTCAGTGCAAATTTCAAGAAAATGTTTTTGGTGTTGTTTCTTCTAATCATCTTTGGGTTGATTCTAAGGATTTCTTATATAAGTGAACCTGAATGATAAGAGCTTTTATTCGTCTGCTGATGTTGATCTTAGATTGAAGCTATGAGATCTTAACAACTTTGCAAAGCTGTGTAAGTTGTGATTTCAGAAAACATGAATTAATTGATTAAGGGGGCCTGAAAAGTGGGATGCAACGCCATGTTCGTTGAATTGATCTTGATAAAGAAATTAAAGTAATTTTCTTGTTGGATCATGTTGCATGTAGTAATATATTCAACCTAGTTATCACCCCTAAAAAGTGGTAGTCTGCTGTTATAATGCTTTACTCCGTATTTAGGTGCTTGAAACTGCTATAAATCCACTGATCATACATTAGTGTTCTATTTGAAGGACCATCTCAACACAACATTATAGTTTGCTTAATACTTAGGTGCTAAAAAAACTCTTATAAATGATTAAATCTCTTATGAACATTAGCATCCTATCTGAAATAGCAAACCAATATTCCTTAATAGCTTAGGGGGGAAAAGAGAGGATTATCAATGTGTTGCTCATCTTTGATAGACTTGTTATTGTATCATCATCTCATGTAGTGACGATCTTACCATGCCAAATTTGAGCGCTGACCAGTGTTCAGTTTCATTGATACGAAAACTGCAGTGCAAGGTTTGTATGCAAACTTTTATCTGCACAACTTCAGAGGTGAAATGCAAGGAACATGCTGAAGCAAAACACCCAAAGGCTGATCTGTATGCTTGTTTCCCCCACCTGAAGAACTGATCATAGCGATCTGGTACAATGATCAAACAATGGGTTTCAACCATATCTCTGTTCTGTCAAAATTCTAGCTTAAAACAGTCTCTTCGTATGAATTTCATACTGAAATGATGTTTCGACTGTATTTCTGTTCTGTCAATGTTTGGTTTGAAGCTGTTTCACAGTAAAAATTTGATGGTTAAGTGTATTGAAACTCTTTGGGATATGTTGATGTTTTAAATTGTTGTTGGTATGTTATACATAGCTATAGGCTGTCGATGATATCGCAAGTCATTCGGTTTTAATTCGAGTTAACTACATGATGGCATGATTTGTGTTAGAGCTCAGAAATTCAGATTATGAAGTTATTCTCTTTCGGATAAAATGAAATTGGTACTTGGTTTTGCTCAGAATTTGAAAACATGGCATAAAATTTTTAACCATGGAAGGATTTATGAATGGCAAATAAATGGAGTACTATATAGCTGCTCATTTTGGTTGATTTTGTTGCAGATTTAATATTGATCTTTTAAGGCAAACACGACCATCTCACGGGAAGACTTTAGTGAGATAGATAAAAAGTGATACTAATATTTTAATAAAAAGTGATGAATGAATGAAAAGTAACAGTGGTTGAGTGAATTATTTTATGAATAATTTTGTAGTATAAATGAAAAGTGATAATTTCACTAATAAAAGGTGATAACTAATTAAGAAAACGTTAAAGTCTCACTTGAGATGGTCTCATGCGGGTGTTGTTAATGTTAACCGATTTTTTTGTTTTAGAATGGGTGTGGGTCAAATGCAACCAATTGGTAATTTTGAGTTTCAAATCTCTTAATCTAGTAGGAATGAATCACCCTTCGTATTAATTTGTATTTACAATTTTTCTACAAAATTTTTTTGGCCTTAATTTTTACTCCCTCCGTCCCGTTTCAATGTTTACGTTTCTATTTTGCGCGTCTCATTTCAATATTTTCGTTTTCCTTTTTGGAATATGGGACCTACCTAAAACAATTAATATATCATCCAACACTAATACACTTACCCACTTTACATTAAATATTATATCTTTTCACCCCATATCTATTAAAATATTATACTCCTTCATCGACGTGCAAAAAGCAAACATAAACATTGAAACGGGACGGAGGGAGTATATCAGAAGAATTTATGTTTTCGAAAATCTTTAAAATGGCTTTAAAAAAGTGTTAATTCTATCTGGGAAATTTTTATGGCTGATGCATCATTTGCAAAGAGTTAACTTCTTTTCTGCCTCTGCACGAGAATACATGATTCATCGTTACTACTATTATTTTCAAATTTCAAGTTCAGTCATTTAATGATGGGATGTTATAAATTCTAAAATAGTAATATTATAATTTATGTACATTTGGGTTGAGTAATTTAATTTATAATGAATCGACGAAGTAAAAATTTAAAAATCTTAGAAAGTAAAGGGTATGCCCAAAATATTTTACATTAAGCTGTATGTATACTTCGTGTGAACGGAATAATTTACTCATCTGAAAAAAGTTTTAAGAGGCAAAAGACTTGTGTGCACAATAACCTTCTTAAGACAGATATAAACTGATATTATAATGATGTTGTAAACTTTTTTTGTCAACAATTTATAGTTTAATATAAAGCGATAATATTTTTAATAAAAAATGATAACTAATTACAAAATATAAAATGGTCTTACCGTAATACGGTATCATATAAGTCCGATACCCTTGTAAAAACTGAAAATAGAACTTTCATTGTTTTCTCTTAAAAAAAAAAAAAGAACGAGGAAGCGAAACAGCATAATACTACTAACATTTTATTCAAAATGAGAAATCCGAGTAAAAACGGATGTACTAGTGAAAGTGAGTGACATGCAGAAGGCTGCTGAGAGACAAACGTCCATAAGATAAAACAATTCCCAGACTAGAATTTTAAGTTACAGTTGAGTGAATTTGATTATAGGAATGATATACAGTCTTTTAGTAATGAAAAGTTGGAAAAATGTTTAGATGGATGATGAGTCGAAGCCTTTTGGCGAACCGGTGTAGGTTCGATAAGTAGACGTAGGATGTCGGGCTGAGCTACTGCGCCCGCATCCTGCTATTTTCAGCAGCCCTCACTTGGTTAAAGTACGGATGAGCCTTAAAACACAAACCAAGAGAAATTTCAGTCTCATTGACAGAGAGAGAGAGAGGGAGGAGGAGGAGCAGAGATAATACCATTGCTTCTTTGGCTGTAAGCCTGTCTTGATGATCATAACGAAGAAGCTTATCAAGAAAATCAATGGCCTGATCATCACAACCAGTAAGCAAAAGGAATCAGTGGTGATGTTCGACGAATAGCACTTGTAACGAAGAATAAAAGATATCAAACAGAAGAATGAAAGAGTAAGTCACCTCAGGTGATACGAGATGCTGATTCTCTGAATTAACAAATCTAGACCATGGTTTCCTACTATGCCTGGGGAAAAGTAAGAACAACAAATCATCACAAACCACAGCAACATGGTTTCTCTTTTTATCGATCCATGAATTCCAGAAATCAACATAAAAGCAGGGGAAGGTAATTGCAATCTGTGTGATTACAGAGCATATCTTTTAAACTACCTTCCAACAAGAGCATCAAGTTGGGGATCGAGCTCAAGGCGATATTTAATTAAGTATGTGTTCAGCTCATCTGTACCAAGGACCTGTGATGTCAAAGATCATATAGTGTATTTTTATTTCCAAAACAAAAAAAAACACATCTTCTCATCTGAAAATCGAATGCATGTTGCAAGCGTAAGAGGGCCCTATGTCGATATCTCAAACTAATAACCAAGTGAAATTCATTCATTCTAGAATCTCATCTACCAGGAAATACAATTGAAATTTCTTCACTCTAAGTAGAGCATTCTTTTATGCAATCTCCCAATTTCTTATCAGAAAACAAAAAATAACAAGGACTATAGTGGCCTTATTTGCAACCCGAACACACCAGAATCCTAAAATCAAACACCTAAAACAAATAATGCTTTGCACACACAATCCCAACCCTCCCGAAACCCACATACAGACACAAGAAATTTCTCTCTCCCACCCAAAAGAAAATATCAAAATCCTAATCCATATCCCTAACTCTCTTATACGCAACACCCATGAACATTACACTACCCATACCATGAATCCACTCAAAATCCAACTAAAATAAACCAAAACTACAAAATGTAATTGGAAACAACAAAAAAAATCAAATAATAATCCCAAATTCATATCTAGATTGAGGGGAAAAAAAGTAGAAATCTCACGACTTTGATAAAAATGTTGCATCTTCTACATATTTGCAAAAGTATTGCACAAGATTATTAGATATATTGTTGGAAATAGGAATGCGTTCTTTTTTCTCTTCTTTCTCTTTCAATTCATGTTTTTGTGTAAGGGTTTTCAGATTCTTGTGTGTGTGAGAGGTGGGATAAGTTTGGGTGTGCAAAGCAATAAGTGTTTTAGGTGTTTGATTTTAGGGTTTGGGTGTGTTCACATTACGGGCTTAAGGGTCTTTTGATGCCATTTTTTTAAGGTGGGTAAGTGTTCTAGCAATCTTTTGGGTGGCAATAGCGCTGCCCCAAGGAATATCTGGTATTTCATATCCTATTTTTTAAATGGGGCGCATGGCTGGTTCAGTTTTGGCTCATACTGATTTAAAGAAACCCAGAGTATTATTGTTGTCATCATATGAAACCACAATGACCTAATGAAAATGAAAGAGTAGGTGAAACCCAAATTATCCAAACAAGTCAAGATATCATTGCAGATGGGAGACAGTATCCTGAAAGTTGCAAAGATGTAAAAAAATCATTCATATGGCATTCATTTTTCAATTGCTGCAACTAAGAGCTCACAAAATCATAGAACAGCTATATATACCCAACTCCCAGTTCAATTGGGAATAATCTTGTGAACAGAGAGGAAACTCTGGCTGCATATGTAGATAATAAGTGACTGTAGAGTCATGTATTCAATAATGTAACGATTTGGCAAAAGGAAAAAATCTTAGAAGACAGGAATGTAGAACTTTGTTAGGAAGAGGATTCAACAGCATGCCAATGTGGAACATTTCGAATTCATAAAATGACTGTGATAATTAAAATAAAATCTAGAGAACAAAAATTCATTGAATTTGCAGTAAAATATACATGCATAACAAGCCTTAACATTAAACGACTTATCTAAGTATAACTAAATACCTTCGCAATTTTGACCAGCTGATCTTGATTATCATGACCATAGAAGAATGGTTCTTTACGAAAAATCTGCAAGGTTGGAAGAATGTAATCACCCAAACTATGATTATGAATAGGCAATATGGATGATGTCAACAGAACTGATTCTCACCATTCCAGCAAACATACAACCAAGACTCCACATGTCCAGAGAATAATCATAATCTTGCAAGTCCACAAGTAGTTCAGGCCCCTTGAAGTATCTGAACATAATACAAGGACAAAGGACAAGTGACTAAGACAATTCAACCCGAATGACAGCAAGAGCAGTTAGAGAGTACTAGCTAATTATTTCTGAATCCGTCAATCTCATAGATCATATCTGATGCAACAAATTAAATTTAAAGAAGGGACACTAGTGATTCTGGGATGACGTGACTTGAAGAGCTCCCTCCCCACAAGCCCCACACAAAGATAACACAACTAAAAAATAAAAATAAAAATTAAAACCTTGAAGCCACTCTGACATTGTATTCTTTGCCAGGGTGATAAAATTCGGCAAGCCCCCAATCAATCAGCCGAAGTTTTCGCAACTCATGATCTATCATAACATTGTGAGGCTTAACATCTCTATGCATTATCCCCTGTGAGTGGCAATAATCTAATGCCTGCAATTTTAATAATTTAAAGAGATGTTAAAACAGGAAAGAAATCAACCAGGAATATCTACTACAGTTTGCGTAATAATGAACTCAGATACAACATTAATCATCCAGAATACATTTAGCACAGCACCAACAAAACTCCTTTAGAACAGCTTTACCATTAGCACAACTAAAAGTCATTGCCTAAGCTTAACACAAATCATCACTAATTTCTGCTCTACAGATGCTACGATAAAATGCATAAATTGGAATTCAAGTTTAACACACAGTACTTATCTAACATGCACCACAAATTGTTAGAGCAAGAGGTTGATGTTTCTAATGTCGTATACATATCCTGTGATTAGACTCTGCAAGTGCTAAAGAGTGATGAGCTAGATGCCAAAACTAACAAAATTAGCATATCTTTGAAAGTTGTAAAAGAGTTAAGAACTAAAAAGGGACACTAGTATCCCTATAAAACTAACAAAATTAGCACAACTTTGTAGGCACAATATGCCAGTGCTGTAACTAAGTAGATCCAACCCCCAGAAATTTAATCATTTTATTCAAAAGTCATGAACTTTTCTAATAATGTCACGTTAAATTCAAATAAAAGCAAACAGATGCAACTTGAAGACATCTGAATCAAGCTTAATTACTAATTCATACAATTTTCATCTATACTAATTATGATTTCGAGGCTTCGCATATTCATATGACGCTTAAAAAGGTCAGAATTGCCTCGAAATACTCGCATATAATTTTTTATATTAAGATTAAAGAATATATATATTGAGGGACAGATGAGAATTCTATCCAGGGGAAGTAACACTGTAACAGCACATTTCCATGATCACAGAACAGTGGCTGGCTATACTTCCATCACAAAAAAGAATTTCATCACTTCCTATTCGAGAAGATTCATTAATGCAAAGCAACCAAGCATCATGAAATGATTGATTTTAGTTAAAGGAACACATTAATAAAAACTATTATAAAAACACGAAATATAAAAGTACAAGCATATATGAATCGGTGTAATAATAACATGGAAACCAGACCTTGAGAAGTTCGTATATATAATAGCGTATATCATAATCTGTCAACGTTGGGTATAAGACTTTAAAATCAGTGCTGTTCACAAATTCAAAAACCAAGCTAGGGGTCTTCGAATGCTGATCTCTGACAATATCCAGCAGCTTCACAACATTTGGACCTCCACAAAGATTTTGAAGTATCTTGATTTCCCTCTTTATCTGCACCAATCGATAAAAAAAAGTCACTTAGCGTTATATGTAATAATGCAACAACATTGCAGGTTGTGATACTGCAAATGCTCATCAGTCCAGATTTGAATGAACATTACTTAAATCCTTATATGAAAAATCAATAAACGATAAGCTTTACCTGAATAGAAGCAAACTATTAGAAAATATAAACATATTATTTTACTTACAGGAGAACCAAAATGCATGTAGATGGTCATTAGTCCTTAGGTCATTCATCCTTAATACAGACTATTCAAATATTCATACAATTTTTGTAAACTGTTGAAGAAAAGTAGAAAAATATTAAAAGACCTGAAGCAGAGTACACATATACTCATGACCCTACATAAAATATATAGTTATCACTCACAAAAGACCTCACAAAAGATTCAATTTAAAAATTAGTAAATAGATTTTATATAGATCCCTGACCGGCCTGACCATTCATTGTCCATTTCAAACCCCAAAAGTAAATTTAATCAGCCAGATTATTTTTTATTATAATTTTTTTTTTATGTGAAAGAACCTAAAGTTATGAGCATTACCTTTTTCTTCTTGACCGGTTTGAGAATTTTAATGATGCATCTCTCGTTGTTTGTTACATTTACACCTTCAAAAACCTCGCTATATTTTCCTCTTCCCACCTTCCGAACAACTTCATAATCATCCTGATCACTGAATAGACCAGGAAACGCAGTCATGTAACAAAAAAAAAACTCTGTTTTTCATACAAGTACACAAACATTAATGTTTAAAAGAAACAAATAAATGCACTCAACATATTATTTATGTTTTTAAAGAACCATTACATAATTTACATCATATCTGATATCACTCACCTAGTAACACAATAAACCCCCAAAAATCAGCCCAAGGGGAAAATCATCTAGAATAAAAAATAGAGACTCCCACTATACCATTAAGAACTTGAATCAGGAATCCTTCGATTTTTCATTTCAGGAATATTCAACCATTATAATATTAGAACTGATGAATATGATACACTTCACTCCGTCACACAGTCAACTTGAGGTAGCAACTAACATACAAGATTAAGAAAAGTATATAAAAACACTGCATTTAGCGTGTGCTCTAACTTACCTTTCAATTGCACAATGCAAATACCAATTATAAGAAAAAAACACAGGGTGGGGGAGCATCTACTGACTCTTCAGTAACCAAAAAGCCAATCTACAACAATGGCGTAAATGCTTTCCAATAACCGAGCAATCAAAGCAAACTCTGATCAATAAAACACCCAAAAGCAATTGATTTTTTACCTAATCATTCGAGTATGCAAACTTGAATCACTGAATTTTTCGCATGGATTCAAACTGTCTGGCTTAGGTTCCACTTTATACGCTTAAAGTAAAAAAAATTCAATTTTGAATCAGCATAATTTTTTTTTTTTTGACAGAATTTTGAATCAGCATAATTGCATCATGTTTAAACAATTGGTTCGTGGCAAGTTAAGCTAAAAAGAGAACACAAAAGACACCAACCCCATTTTTTATAGATAGTTATGTAAGTTTTATAAACGTTAAACCATTCCTCAGTTAATCAAATTTTCTAGTTATTATGGTCATCAAAGAACATTGAGTACATAATTCACCTTATCATGATTAAAAAATACCGTAAGATCAATAGAAATTACTCTGTATCCAACTTCAAATCTTAAGAAATAACACAAACAATTCAGCAGGGAAAAAAATAAATTAAAATTCATAGGTATTCATACCCCCATTGAACGGCGAGAGACTCGTAGTCCCAGTATTCACGAGGGCGATGAACGTTGACGTCAGTGTAAACTCGAGCTTGCGACATCACAAGCTTCGATTTTATACGGATTTCGTTTTTCCGACAGATTTCGTTTCACGACTGATTTTCTTTCTTCTTCTTTTTTTTTTTTTCAGATGATTATTTTATTAATTAATTTAGTGATTGTACAGTATGCAGTTATAGTAGTACGGTGCGGTAAAATTAGAAATGAGGCTGTTGGGCTCCAGATTGGTTGGGCCTTGGCCTCTGAATCTAAGCTATCATAGTGGTCCATCTGGGCTTGATTAGAAGAATTAAATGTAATCTGAATCTCTATCTAATACAAGAAAAAATAAAATTAAAAAATCAATTCAATATATATTAGAGTGTTATTTGGGTGGAATCAGTCCCAATGAATTGGTGGAACATGTGGCCCCAACTTTCTTAATTAATTTCTCTTACTTTATTAATGTTGTTTTTATTTTTATTTTTTTAAATTTATTATACTTAAATGACTATTATACCCTAAATTCTAGGAGTAAAATATACCCTAAATTACAAGGGTAAAATTACAGTTATACCTTAAACTTTAAATCTTAGGGTTAAATATACCTTAAAATTCCTAAAATGTACCCTAAATCACAAGGGTGAAATTACAATTATACCCTAAACCCTAAGGGTAAAATATACCCCAAACCACAATGGTGATGTTACAATTATACCTTAAACCCTAAACTCTAGGGGTAAATATATCCTAAACCACAAGTATGAAATTACAATTATACCTTAAACCCTAAGGGTGAAATATACCATAAACCAAATATACCATAAACCACAAAGGTGAAATTACAATTATTCTCTAAGCCCTAAGAGTGAAATATACCCTGTAGATAGCAAAATTAATCCACCTTTAATGATGGATTGATGTGACTGTTTATGGTTAATTGGGGATTATTCGTACTAATCTAACATAGTATTGGGATTGTTGTAGATGATACTCGAGAGTTCCCTCCTGGCGATCTTGTGCTTTTTGGAGGTGAATATTGGATGATCTTATTTGTTTGGGTTATGCCTTATTTATATCAAGTGGTTTGACGTCATCCAAATCTCCGGATATATCGTCAAGTCACATCACAATAAATGCATACAGTGTGAACATTAAATATAATAACTTCACGTGACTGTTTTTAGGATTCGTTTTAGGATATCCTCTATGCAACTTCCTAGTTGAAGGAGCAAGTGACCAAGTGGAAGAGAATGGCCTAGTCGCATGGCCGAGCGAGTGGTTCACACGCGGCCGGGCGCTGTTGAGATAGGGGCCTTCAATGATGGAATCGATGCCATTTGACCAAAGTCATACTTTTCCTAGGCCAGTTGTTGGCAGGCCCAATTGTTATTCCCGGGATCCCAGTTTCTTGGGCCTACCATATATCCTAACTATAAAATTGAAATTATAATTATATTCCTGAAATTAAATTTTAAAAAAAATAGGAAAAAGAAAAAGAAAATCAGCGAAACTCAAAGTACATATGAAAGTATGAGGTACTAATTAACTCCAGAGCTAGTGAAATATATCCTAACTACAAAATGAAATTATAATTATATTTCTGAAATTAAATTAAAAAAAAAACAGAAAAAGAAAAAGAAAAAGAAAATCAGCGAAACTCGTACATGTGAAAGTATGAGGTACTAATTAACTGTAGAGCTAGTGAAATACTCTCTCAGTCCCATAATAATTTTTCCACTCTTCTCATTTTTTTGTCCCACAAAATCTTTCACAAAAAAAAAAAAATACTACTTTATTCAACAACCTCAAAAGTTACTTTAATTTCAAAATTTTCACTTCTTTTTCACACACATATCATTATTTTATACTTTTTAATTACCTAAAAATACTACAATACCCTCCAAAGTCAATAAAGTTGGTCAAAAAGTGCAACTTTTCTTAAACAACGTGGAACAGTAAACGTGAAAAGTTTTCCGGGACGGAGGGAGTATACCCTAACTACAAAATTGAAATTATAATTATATTCCTAAAATTAAATTAAAAAAAACAGAAAAAGAAAAAGAAAAAGAAAAAGAAAATCAACGAAACTCATAGTACATGTGAAAGACTGAAAGTATGAGGTTTCGTTCCATTGTAGTGTTTCTCTATATATTAATAAGAGTAAACCTAATATCTAATACAAGGAAAAATAAAAATTAAAAAATCAATTCAATATATCTTATTTTATCTCAATATATATTTTTTTTGGTAGGAAAAATTTTATGGGGCAAGAGATTTACCTCATATCCAATATACAGTGTACTTAACAATTAACATCTCATAAATTCTCATGAGAAACATTTTATCTCAATATATTAAAAGTCTCTTAACTTCGAAACATTTTTCTCATTTTATCCTTACTAATTTTCCCTATTTACATACTTAATCTAAATTACTAATGTCATAACTAATTAATGGTATTTAATGTATAACTTAAAATCTTGCTATTTTTTCATGATGATGGACAATTTATAAAAATAAAAAATAAGATAAAGAAAGAGAATATTCAATCTCTCATGAGCTAAGCAATTTTTCAAACTAAACTAAACATGTATCATTTAAGCATTTCATCAAATACAATGAACCAAATATTAATTCTCATATATCAATTTTGGTCATGTATCTTTTAAAATTTCAATTTTAGTCCTATAAGTTTCAAATTTAGTCCTATATCTTTTTGAGTTATCAAAATTAGCCCTGTATCTTTTGAAGATATAGGACTAAATTTGAAACTTATAGGAGTAAAATTGAAAATTTTAAAAGTTATAGGACCAAAATTGAAACTAAAAGGACTAAAATTGAAAATACTAAAAGTTACAGGACTAAAATTAGATTTGGTAAAAGATACTGGACCAAAATTGATATTTTCTCTCATTTTGATAGTTCTATTATTTTATGTCTAGACTCCCCATATATTAATTCTGTAGTTGTTAGTTCTATTCTTTTCTATCTAGACTCCCCATATATTAATTCTGTAGTTGTTAGTAGTTCTAATCTTCTCTAGTTCTTAGTTCTATTCTTTTCTGTCTAATTCTGTAGTTGTTAGTAGTTCTAATCTTCTCTGCTTAAGTTCTAAGAGTTGCGTTTTTTATTTTGGCATGTGAGGCCCCCACACCACACAAGTTTTACCCTTAAAATTTTAACAAATTACCAATTGTCATACCATGTAGAACAAAAATTTTAACAAATTACCATACCATGTAGAACATTTCTATGATATACCATAATGTTAATTCATTTGTACTTTAAACCTACCATGTAGAACATTTCTATGATTTATTTCATTTGTATTTTGAACATACCATGCAGAACATTTCAAATGATCATTGTTATTGGGCCTTGTGTCCCGCCCAATTTGTACGTATTCTCTCTCTATTAGTTGTACAGTTTAATTTAAAATCCAATCCAAATTAGTGTTTACTATTAATCCTGGTAGACCTTAGTAATTTTGATAGTTCTATTCTTTTCTCTCCCCATATATTAATTCTGATTCTGTAGTTGTTAGTAGTTCTAATGTCCACTGCTTAAGTTCTATTATTTTCTATTTAAATTCAGGATTTACTATTAATCCTGTGAGGATGGTATGTAGTGGCCGAAGTTTTACTTGCTTCAAATATTTTTTCAAAAATTAAATTTTAGAAATTACATTTTTTTATTAAATTTTAAATTATTTTAAGGATTTATTTCGCTTTCCCGTTGAAATAATTTTTTTATTTTTATAAATTGAAATATTGAAATATTTTAAATAACTAAAACTTTAAATGTAAGATTGAATCTAAATCTACTTTAATTCACTCCAATAATATTTTACAATCAATATCTCTACACTCAACTATGTTATCTATTACATGCCATCTACCTATTTATAAATTTTCAGGTCGATAGATTGAGGAACCCACTTATTTGATCAGTTTTGTTAGTATTTATCTTGACTCTAGGATATTCAAATCTCATGCCAATTGTTAGAATATTTTAGCCGACTCCCTCCTGTTTATTATACTTAATTTCTAGAGTTTTTAGTGAATTAAGTATAATTGTCTGAATAATTCTAGAGCCTTTCAAAATCAGTGTTGATTTCAACCTGATTTCAACTATACCCCTTTTTTTTCTCTTAATTATTAATCAATTTTGTATGTATAATAATAGAACAATGGTAATGTTTGATAATATAGATTGTATGTATAAAGTTCCAAATATGTTAGATGTGTCACGTTTTAAAAATATCATTATACGAAGATTTACTTTGTTCTATTTGTCATGGGAAAGTTTACACTTTGAATTTTAACCGTCAGCATGCCTCATTTCATATTTGTGTTTGTTTCATCAAGGGAAAATTGCTTTTGGTCCCATACGTCATTTTTTTTTATTTTTTTTTATCATTTTCATTATATTTTTGGTCTCGTTGCTTTTTTTTTTTAATAGATGAGTACTATTTAATTAATTGTTAGGATGATTAATAAATAATAACTAAGGTGAAGGATGGAGAAAGAGTTCACTACTTGCATCACGTTATATGGAACAAGTAGCTTTTCTACTACATCTCTTGATAACCAGCTACATTTATTTACACATCAGTTATTAAAGTGGGGGCCATGCAGTTAGTTAGATGAAGTATTGACAGCAAGCTACTGGCTATAAAAAGCCACACTAGTTGATCACTTCAATAGCTAAGCATTCTGCTCTACTTCCATATTAGTTTAGCATTAGTGTGTTAGTTTCTTCTCCATTGTAAAACCTTCTCCAACAAAGTTCTTCCTCTCCTTGTGGACGTAGGTGGTTAACAAACACTGAACCACGTAAAATCATCTTGCATTTTCAATTCGTTTTACACATACAATCACACACACGTTAAAACAATCCGAGAGAGTTGACTAATTGAGTGTTTCTTGTGAGTTGCAGTCGATTCTTGAAGCTAGTTTTCTGACAAAACATATCAATCCTAAATTACACTGATTTGATGCACCTTAAAATCAAATATATAGTGAGGATAATTTGTCAAATCTTTACAAATATGTATAACACTTAAATAATATTTTTATAATTAAAAATTAGTACTATATGTAATACTTTATCCGTCAGATATTCCGGTCTAAAAAAAATCACTCTCCTTGCATGAGTTAATCATCCTTCGGGATGGAACAAAGAAAAGTAAATCATTTTTCCAGATGAAAGGCACAATTTTGAATATTAAATGTCACTAATGCATGCATGACTTTGTCATAATTAAAGTATGATCTGAAAATTCTTAATGGACCTACTCCTCCATTTTATAAAAAGTTTCAATTTTTTAATTTAATTTGTACCACAAGAACTTTTAACTCCTAAAGAAAGAAAAAAATAGTCAAAAATAAGTAAACAACTACTTTCATCAATACACTTTATTTAAAAAAAAAATTACTCTTACCTAATTCACCGAAAGTATTTTATCATTTATTTATTATTATAAAAAGAAATACTAATACTCTAAAAAGCTATATTTTTCTTAATCTCCATGCTCAGTCGAAGTTGAAAACTCTCATTAAAATGAGGAATATAACTTGTTATACTCCCACAGTCCGGTTAAAAGAGGGTGTTTTGGTTTTTGCACTTACACTAAGGAGTATTATTATTTTATGTGTAGTGAGTAATTGTATTAATTGGAGTATGTGTCTCATATTTTAATTGTATTAGTGGATGTGTGTGAATCTTATGTGTGTAAAAAAATAAATGAACTCTTTGGGGCGGACTCCCAAAATGAAAAAAAAATAGACTCATTCAAACGAATGGAGGGTAGGTTTTTGCACGTTGATTAAAAAGTATTATATTTTAATAGATAGTGGGCAGAAAAATATAATATTTAATGTGAAGTGGGTAGGTGTAACAGTGTTGGATGATATATTAATTATTTTAAGTGAGTCCCATATTCCTAAAAAGGAAAACGTAAAGATTGAAATGTGACGCGCAAAATAGAAACGTAAACATTGAAACGAGACGGAGGGAGTATGTTATTTTCGGATGTTTGATAGCTTATACCGATTTAACAAGGGCTCAGCATTATAAATTAGGCCCGTTCTAATTCACTGTTACCTTTTACATTGTTAATCTCACCTTCTACGAGTAACGGGACATAAATTCCAACCAGCACAATATGAAGTCAAGGACTTGAAATTTATTTTTCACAAAATCAATCAGCTATTCTTCACAACATCTACCTCCTTCCACTATCCATTGTGAAGAATCTACCTACTAAAGAAGTTCCCCAGATCCAATTAATTAATTCCCATCGCGTTCTAGTTATTTACAAAATTGTTTCAAAATTGCTTCTCTATGCTCTCATGTCAAATCCACTGTAGTTGCCTGGGTCAAGAAGATGGCATCGAGAAGAATTTCAGGCATGGTCGAGAAGCTTGCATTTGAGACAGGAAGAGGATGGGTGCCAAATATAAATTGTCGATCTCTGTCTTTAAGGTTTGTTATCGATCAATATTAAGGGCAAGGAGTGAAAAATTCTATGAATTTGGAGATCAATCATTCACATGGAGTTGAAGGAAAAAGGAGTTTCGCTTGTTCAGGAACAACGAACTTTTAAGAGTTAAAATCATTTTTGGTCCCATAACTATAATGAATTTTTTATTATATCCCAAAAAAGTTAAAAATTTTAATTTCGTCCCGAACTATTAAAATTGGCCAATTTTGGTCACAAATTTGTTGAATCATGCAGCAAATTAAAAGTGCTTCTCTACCATGCACCTGCAACACACAAATAAATCTTATGCACATGTTTATTAGCTGTCCATTATTCCAACTGGTCATTATTTTGATTGCTGAAAATCAACTACAAATGGAGAACAGTTACACGTGATCATCTCTTGAGTCATGCCTACATATATTGTATCCCTCTCTATTTTCAAGAATAGAAATTAGAACATAATTTGCTGCATTACTTATTTTCTTTACTTTATGAATGATTATCACTCATTTCAACATGGTATTTAGAGCAGGCTCTGCAAAAATTTTTCATACTATATAAAAAAAGAGAGGGGGAAGAGATATGGCTTCCAAATCAAGAGAGAAAAGAAACAGAAATCATGCTAATTTTCTAGACCATGAGCAGGCAGGAGGTTTTACTCATTCAAACAAATCTCATCCTGGTGGAACGGTACCCGGCTTACACGCCATCTTGCAGCAACTTCAAAGTATGACTGCACAAATGCAAGAAAAGGAGAAAAAAACCACACCATGAACTTTGCTCAATCTGTTGAGTTTGCAGGTATTCCTTCTACTAATTATGCTATGTCTTTAATGGATGATCAATTTACTGGAGATTGGATCATTGATACAAGAGCTAGCAAATATATGTGTACGAAAGCCTATATGATAAGCAATCTTTCACTTGTGAAACATAAGACTACAGTTTGTTTTCCTGATGGTAGTATTAGAGAGGTGACACACATAGGGGAGGTGTGTTTGTCACCAAAGATTACTCTTAGAGAAGTGTTGTTCATTCCAAGTTTCAAGTACAATTTGCTTTCTGTCACACAATTATGCTAGAGTCCAACTTGAAGTGCACATTTCTTGCAACTATTTGTTTATTTCAAGACCGTCAAACTGATCATATAGTGGGAGAATGACATCTTAAAGGAAACCTATATTTTTGGAAGTTTATTGATTATTTTCAAGGGTTTGCTTGTAATGTTACTTTGGAGGATTGGCACAAGAAGCTTGGACATGCCTCACTCAGTACATTGAGTCATTTAAATTTTCTGAAAAATGTTGTAATAACATTGATGCTGATGTTGTTAAATCTTGTGAAATCTGTTCTAAGGCTAAACAACATCGATTGTCATTTGAAAAAAGTTCAATAAAAACAAATGCGTATTTTGAACTTATCCATGTGGATATTTGGGGACCTTGCAGAGATACATGTTACACTAATACTCTTTATTTCCTTACTATTGTGGATGATTGCAGTCGAAGTACTTGGGTTTTCTTATTAACATATAAGTCTGAGGTGGGAGATGTACTACAAAAACTTGTATTAATTGTTGAGAGACAATATACTTTGAAGGTCAAAAGGATCAGAAGTGATAACGGGGTTGAGTTTTTGGGAAGAGAAGTTCAATCTTTTTTTCGTTCACAGGGAATCATTCATGAGAGGTCATGCATTTATACTCCCCAACAAAATGGGGTAGTTCAGAGAAAACGTCGACATTTATTGAAGATTGCAAGATCATTTATATTTCAAGCAAATTTGCCTTTAACCTTCTGGTCTTATTCTGTGTTGGTTGCAGCCTTCATTATAAATAGGTTGCCTACTGCACTTTTGAATTGGAAAACCCCATATGAGGTCTTGTACGGAAAGCCACCAGATTACTCAAGGGTGAAGCCTTTTAGATGTTTGGCGTATGCGACTATTACAGGACTTCAAAGGAGTAAATTTCATCCGAGGTCTTTGAAGTATATTTTTATTGGTTATGAGCAAGGAAAGAAGGGCTATAAATTGTTTGATTTGGAAAATGAAACTTTTTTGGTGTCTAGAGATGTGATTTTCTTAGAGAATATTTTTCCTTGTTCATGCCATAATAAGCTAGTAAAGACTTCGGTCGAGGCTCCATCAAATGATCACTTAATAAGAGCTACTGATGATACCATATTAGCTCCTCATGTTGCTGGTTTTGATAATCAAGAGGGACCTCATCCCACTCATCTTGATACTCCAGATGAGTATGATGCTACCAAGCCCATGTCTGCCTCTACACTTCCTTCACTACCATCAACAAGGAGAAGCACCAGACAAATTAAACTACTTAGCTGGAAGCAAGATTATGTATGTCATCTTACAAGTGATTCTAAGTCAGTCAATTCCTATGCTATCTTTTTAGCTAACATATACCTTGATAAAGAACCTGTATTTTATAAACAGGCTGCTCAAGTACAAGTCTGGATTGATGCTATGCAGAACGAGCTTGATGCTTTAGAGGCTACGCAAACTTGGGTTTTAACTCCTTTACCACCGGAAAAAACTGCTATTGGTAGTAAGTGGGTATACAAGATCAAAAGAAAGCTAGATGGATCGATCGATAGATATAAGGCGAGGTTGGTGGCTAAGGGATATAATCAACAAGAGGGAATCGACTTTTTTGAGGTATTCTCTCCAGTGGCAAAATTGGTCATAGTTAGATTATTTTTCTCCATAGCAGCCATGAGTGGATGGGACTTATATCAACTTGATGTGAACAATACTTTCCTACATGGGCATCTAACAGAAGAAGTCTATATGAAGCCCCCACAAGGATATAGCAAAGCTAAACCAGTCAAGTATGCAAGTTAGTAAAAAGTCTTTATGGATTGAAATAAGCTTCTAGAGAGTGGAATGCAGAATTGAGTAAGAAATTGCCAGAGTTTGGTCATGCTCAGTCTTCTCATGACCATTGTTTATTTACTATGACAAGAGGTGACCTTTTCATGGTCATGCTAGTATATGTTGATGACATACTAGTCACTGGCTCAGATGTAGAGATGATAATGAATCTCAAGGATTTTCTTCATCAAACATATATCACTACAAGAAATTGCCAGAATACCGACGGATTTATCGACAGAACAAAATCGTCGATAATTACCGATAGTTTACCGACGGATTACCGATGATTTATTGATTTAATAGGATTTATTTCTAAAAAATCATCAATAAAAATTTTCGACGGTTTTTGCGACGGATTACCGACGAAATTAGCGACGGATTATTTTTCTATAGGTAAATCTGTCGGTATTTTGGAGGGAATAAATTCCGGAAGATTACCGACGAATTAAATCAGTGGGTAAATATATAATTTTTTGTTTAATGAAAATTTATTTTAGTTTTTAATTTACCGTCAGATTAATCCGTCAGTAAATATATTAAATTTTATTTTTAAAAAAAAATTAATTTTAGTCTTTAATTTACCGATGGATTTATTCCGTCGATAAATATATAATTTTTATTAATAAAGAAAATTAATTTTAATCTTTAAATTATCGATGTAATTAATCCGTCGATAAATATATCTAATTTTATTTTAAAAAAAATTAATTTTAGTCTTTATTTTACCGACCAATTAAATCCATCAATAAATATAACTTTATTTTTAAAAATAATCGTCATTAATTACCGATGGATTAATCCGTCGGTACATATGAAAACAAAAACAAAACACGAATTTTTTTTGTCTTTTTTAAAGTAAATTGTTGTTTTTAATCTTAGACTTAGAACTGAAATGTAATTCCCCAAATGAAGAACTCCAGAATGTTAGATCGAAGACTTTCCGTCGATGAAATCAAAGAACCCGCCACCACTTCTCGCCGCCGATCGCACTCCCTATAGCCGCTCGCGAACTCCGCCTAATCATACGCATGCATCGCCCAAACTCCGTAAAACCCTAAAATTGACGCCACCAACAATGAATTCGCGATGTTGGCACCCGCCACCCACTCGTGTCGCCGACTTTCGTCGACTGCTCGCACCACGCGCTCTTGTCGATCGCTCGTGCTGCCCGCTCTCGTCGACCACTTGAGCCTTAGCTAGCTCTCGCCGGCAGCTAGCTCACACGGAGGGTAGGGAATACTTTTACAGCTTTCAGCGGCGCAATCTGTGGCTGCATTGAACCTACTCAGATGTGCGGTGATTTTTCAGTGGGAAGCCCTAATTGGCGCTGCAATTTCTACTCGATTCGAAGGCACAACGGCCCAAACCTAGTGGGTCCATCTATTCACCCTCAATTATACTGGTAAAATCGCGCCCTCCAATATTTTCAGATCAATTTATTTCTCTGAATGGATGTGCTTCTGGTTATAGAGACAGTTTATTCTGCAATATGGCCTTAGTATATAGTATTGTCATTTATATAAGTTTGGAATTGCAGCAAAATTGTTTAGGTATCTGTATTCAGGTGACAGTTTGAGCGAAATTATTGGACAAAGTGTTGATGTTTCACCTAGGTAATACATTTTGTTCAAAACTTGTTCAAATTTGATTTTGGGGTTTAATATGATTGAAAATATTATAACTTTGAGGAGAACATTGGTTGTTTTTATTATTAATATTATGTAGGCTGTTCCTGACTTATCTTCCTCTCCACAATGAAGCATTGCGAGCTTTATATAGTTCCTTCTTAGGATTCACTCTGAGACCTTCCTCTGATTCTGGGTAAAATTACCTATCCCATGTGCAGTTTATTATTCAAATTTAATGAACTATTGAATACTTAGTTGAGTGAGAAAGCTGTGTCATGTGTGGCTGCCCCACCCTTTGGAAATATATGTAGGAGGCTGCTAAGATTTAAGCCATTTGCCCTTGTCTTGAAGGTAGTACGTGTCAAATATTTTGAAGGTGCATGTTGAATAGGACAGATATACCTCAAAACAAAAGAAACAGTAATGTGAATATATCATGTTTTATTAAGTGTGTGTGTGTGTGGAGGAAAATTAATTTTAACAAACTGTTCAGACTTACTATTTGATGTCTAAGAAAATTAATTTTATCTTAGCTCTCTGTTACCATATCTTAAATAATTTCCAATTTTAAATTGAAGTATTGTGCTTATTATAGTTGGACGCTTCGTGTAAAATCAGTTATAAAACTGTAATTCTTTAGACATTTTCTAAAATTTTATTGATTAGGAATATCAATTTTACTCTGCGTAACTATGATATTTTTTTTTTGTTAATGCACCGGAGCTTTATTTGATTATAAATATTATTTGTCTTCAAGATAAGCACCAATATATTTTGGCAGGATAAGCAGCTCACTAAAATGGTACGAAAGTTCAGCAGGAAGAATTAGAAAAAAAAAGTGTGTCCAATTTGTAGTTGATGGAGAGCATATAAAATTATTGAATGGATTTCGTAACATTGGGTATTTTAAATTACATAATCTGTTATCTTGCATGAGTTCGTGTATGCGAATGATAAAGCAGTCTCCTCACTCCCATCTTATTCTTTCCTTTTCACTTCTTTCTCTTCAAGAAATCACACACACATTGGGTGTGTAATGAGCCATGCCACCCCTCCTCTGTTTGGAGACACCTTTAAGCTGCTTGTGTTACTAAGCCTACTACTGAACTTCAGTTGTAATTTGCCACTATAATAGAACATAAATGCCATTCCTTGTTTGGGTTTTCTCCAAGCTAACCAATGCATATTGTCTGTTGCTCTGAAAACTTTTAAAGGTGCCATCTTCATCTCTGCTTTCGTGCCAGTCATGTATTTATTTTTATTTTTTTAGACTTATTGTTTGGTGTCAGCACATATGAAACTGAATTGACGGATGTAATTCTTGTGATTAAGACCTCCATTGCTTGTACTAGAATCATTGGACGTCTAGGTGCTAGTGAGAGCTCAGTTTTATTTAAGTGTTGCTTTATTGAATTCACTAAAAAATGACTTGAGAAAATGCTTCATTGACAGGGAATAAAAATGAGTTGCTTCTGCCTTACTAAGTTACTATACTACTGATCATGGATATCTCTACTTATCCCTGATATATATCTCAATATGCATGGTTAGCTTGAGATTTGCCATTGTATGTGGCTACTCGTGCACGGAGTGAAAAACGCCAGGCTGAGGCAGCACAAAGGCAGCTGAACTGGGTGATGTACATGGTAAGTTCCACCACTTTGTCTGTTTCTATCGAATTTGATTTTCCTCTCTTGACACTCACGAAATTAAATTTTCATGCAGACAGAATTACTCATACTTGGATTATGGCACAATAACTACTGTTTAAGTTAGGTTAGGAATCTGAATGCTAAATCTATACATGCGAATTAAAAATATAAGTTTTGAAATGCATGTCGGGATCATGCATTATTCGTTGCACCTAAGTTGAGTTCCTCATTTTGAGTGATTCCTAGGACACTTATATTATTTTTCCAAAGACAATCATTTTCTTTTTAGTTCTCTTAAATTTTGGTTGATTGACATTAATTTTCAAATAATATTGTTCCATTCTTGTTAGGCATGTATGTTTACTTTTATGGTTACGTTGGGTTTCAGATTCCAAACTATGCCACTACATGTTAACTTGATTGAATCTATTCATCATTATGGCACAAGAAGTCAGTTTATTTAACACCCTCTAGCTTTCGTTGCTCACTACAGTGTTTATTATATTGCAGATGATATGACCAAGCGATCTTCGGCATTGAAAATTTGGGCGAAGGAAGTACAAGTAGCCAATCTAGTTTTATTCAATGTTTAATGTAATCAGATATTATGTATTAAGGATTTAGTAGGATTTGATATTTTGTGATGAATTTGGTCTTTATTTGAAATTCTGGAGATTTTATATTAGGTTTGAAGGTTTATTTAATGACAATTTTTTTATTTATCAGGTATTAATATTAATTTAAAAATATATATTACAAAATATAAAAATACTTTAGTGACGAAAAAAATCGTCGTTAAATCTCACTTTCAGAATTTACCGATGGATTTTTCGTCGGTAACTTATTCCATCAATAAATTCGTCGCTAATATAAGTGTTATATGAGACCATATTTTGTAATTACCGACGGATTTTTCCGTTAGTAAATAGCGATAGAATATTTTTATCTGCAATTCCGTCGCTAATTTTTGGCTTTTGACGAATTTTATTTGCATGACTATCGACGGAAAATTCTATTTATCGACGTCCATAATCCGTCGGTAATTACCGATGGATTTAAATTTCCGTCGGTAATGAATTACCGACCATGGTTTTAGCAACAGATCAATTTTCGTCTGTAATCTGTCGGTAAAATCATTAACGGTTTTTTCAAGTATTACCGACGGAAAATTTCCGTTGGTAATCTGACAGTTTCTTGTAGTGTACCATTAAAGATTTTGAGGTAGCAAAGTATTTTTTGGGAGTGGAGATAAATAGGAATGCTGATGATTTTTTTCTTTGTCAAAGGAAATATATCATGGACATTTTAGCAGACTCACACATGAATAATTGCAAATCAGCTTCTACCCCTTTACCACATGGGCTTCATTTGCCCTCTTCGGATGGTATTCCTCTAGAATCTCCTGATCAGTATAGAAAATTGGTGGGTAGATTGTTGTGTCTAAATCTTACCAGACCTGATATAACATATTCAATACAGCAGCTCAGTCAATTTGTTAACTCTCCCACGAATTTGCATTGGAATGCAGCTCTACACATCTTGAAATACTTGAAGAATACTCCTTCACTTGGCTTATTTTTTCCTTCCTCCCATGAGCCTGTCTTGGATGCTTTTTGTGATGCTGACTGGGCATCTTGCAAGGATTCTAGAAGGTCAATAACTGGTTATTCCATTTATCTTGGTGGTTCTTTGGTGTCTTACAAGAGTAAAAAGCAACCTACTGTTTCTTACATAGAAACAGTAGATTTATCACCAGATCTCAGGAATTCATGCAGTTGGACATGTTTACTGCTCTCACAGCTGGACGCGGTTTCTTTAGAGAACTACGACTACCATTAGTGGAGCTCGACGTTTTTCCTAGTACTGTGTGATACCATTCTTGAAAATTCAGAAAGTGTCTTAGCCTTAGTGCAATGAGAATGATCCCCATCTTCATCCAGTTCGATGCCATTCGACCACCGCGCAGGGTTGTCGGAAAGCCCTAATTTTGATGATCACGTGCGGCCCACATGCGAATTCCCAGACCAAAATATGGGGCTCCGGCGACTTTGGGACCAAAATTGGCTAAATTCAGGAGTTATAGGATGAAATTGAAATTTTTATCTTTTTTGGGACAGCATAAAAAATTCCTTATAGTTATATGATAAAAATGATTTTAACCCAACTTTTAAAGGGTTGATTAAGATGTTTGATGTCATATTTGCTATTAAAAAGGGTATAAATGTAATTTTATTAGAGTTAATTGTAAAAAATAACTAAAATGAGAACTAAAAAATCATTGTCAGCCATGAAGATAATTGTTTAACTTCCATACCCAATTGTCAATTTTTGAACCAAAATACCCTCACCCTGTCGGAATGCTATATCGGAATTCCGAAATTGATTCCGATATCATCGGATGTCGGATCCAGTGTTGGAATTCCGATAGGGGAAGTATTTCATCGGATGTCGGATTCGATATCGGAACCCCAACATAACATTCCGACATGATAGGGGTATTTTGGTCCAAAAATAGCAAATGAGTATGAAAGTTAAACAATTATCTTCATGACTGACAATGATTTTCAATTTAAAAAAAAGGTATTTTGGTCCAAAAATGGGCAAATGAGTATGAAAGTTAAACAATTATCTTCATGACTGACAATGATTTTCAATTTAAAAAAAAGGTTAATTGGGCTATTCTCCCATTTTATTACATATCTTAATAAATTATACTCCCTCCATCCAATATTAATCTATTCGTTTGCTTTTCGCACGTAGATTAAGGAGTATTATTATTTTATGTATAATGGGTAGTTGTATTAGTGGGGTGTATAGATCTCATATTTTAATTGTATTAGTGTGTGGATGGGTCTCATGTATCTAAAAAGAAAAATGTATAAATTAAGAATTGACGGCCCAAAATAGTAAAATGAATAGATTGACAATTAACGGAGGGGTATTATCTACCAAACATTTAGTTTTATTAATCTAACCTATTCTCTATCGTACCAAACATGATCATTTTTTCATACTCCATACTACTTATCTACATATAAATAATAGTACTTAGTATACCCTTTTATCTCATCTCAACCATCAAAACGAACAATACGTTTGTATATTAAAATAAGTACAAACAATAAATGACCAGTTAAATAATGATAATTTGCATATCACCCAACAACCCATCCTGCAAGACATCTCAATAGAGAATTTTCAAATAGTAATAGAAAAGATATTAGAGAATCTTCAATCAACACCTACGTTAATGCATCCACTGCTCATTATGCAGATCGACATGGCGGCCACAAAAAAGTTTTCCGTACATAAAAGCACACCAATGATCAAGCATAGAAAAATTCCTATAGGGTGCTCAAGCATCGGGAGGTTCTCGACTAAAAGTATATGTTGCATCGAGATTAGGTAAGCAAAAGTTTACTGGATTCATTGGAGAAAACTGTTCAACTAGCCAGTCAAACGCGCTTTGGTAGAACGTAAGGGACATGCTCTTCTTCACATAAATTCTGCAAAAAATTTAATGTCAACTGATTAACCAAATTGGAGAATATAAAGAGATTAGAGAGGACATCTATTATTTAGAATAACATAAATATATTGCTATGCTTGGCTAATATGGATACCTAGCTTACTTTGCGTACTCTAATGTCGAGTTCTACCTAAAGTATTTCAATTTGAACTTGGGTGAATTAGAAGGTAGAGATTGCAATGTTGAGTAGAGAGAATTATAGAAATTGGTGTTTCAATGTTCGAAACCATAGTAGAAAAGAATAACCTAGAATATCAAGGAATTATATTCTGCAGACCCAGTATACATCCATGATCCATCACTTCAAAAGGGTAGGTTTTAAGATGGGGCATAATATGAATTCAGTGAATGCTGAAGCTAAAAAACAATATTATGCCATTAATGACAATGAAGAGCTTCAAATTCAGGCGAAAGTTTCTGCTTTCTAGACTAAGAGAGTCAAGGCCATGTAGGTCAGATCATTAACGCCAGAGTACGAAGTTGCATTACATGGTAGACAATGCAGAAAATAGATAACTTCCATTGGACCATATTGTATGAAATTGAAGCTCAAGAAGAAAAAAATGGAATGAGTCAATTCAATAATAATCTATTAATTACGGATTACCTGCAGATCTTGTGGGAGTGCTTCAGAGACTCCCAGGGTATAAACACCAGGAACAAATTTTCCTGAATAAAAAGTATCACAAGTGTTACGACCATAATTCAAGTTTTTATTATAATTAACATAATGTACAAAAAAGATAAAGAGATGTTTCAGTTAAAAAAATACAAAAAAGATAAAGAGATGTTTCAGATAAAAAAAAACAAAAACATAAGCATGTGTAATTGAGACAAAAGAATGTCGTCATCTAATTGGAATTAATACCATACTCAATGACCAACCTATTGATGGAGAAAACCTTGCATACAAATTCTGGAAATTTTAACTGGTTAAATTACAACTTATAAAAGCAGAAGTCCTTTACATTTCCATAAGCTAATAAACGAACTAAGATCAATCTGAACCATGGAATTGTTTCCAGCTCCTGTGGCATTGTTCAACTTATCAAAAATATCTTGTCTATATCTTGGATACACCAGTGCATGCATGTCAAACACACCAACATTACACCATAGAAACTAAAGTCTATATGAATTGATGAATTTGAGTTGCTCGGTTAGGTTCATTTTTAGTCATTATCTTCCAATTTGTGTTATTTTAAGAATCACTATTCACTGTAATTTATCTAGGTCAGAAGGAACCCTTCCACCCAATTGAACACAACAAAAGATGAGTATTCACATGGATGCTTTATAAGAAAATAACATTGCAGAATAGACATCTAAACCATTTGAAACGACGGCATATTATAAGAGCATATTTCAGAAAGAATACCAAGGATCACTGATTTGTCCAAATTCACCAAGACATCAACATCAAGAAATTGTGTAATGGCATGCAAGATTAGATCAATCTTCAAACCACTTTGAATAGAGAAAGAGAGAGCTCAAAAGAAAAAATCAAAGTATCAGCAAACTTCTAACAGTGACTAAAATGGAAGCTTAAGACTGAGATTAGAAACCAAAAATAGTTGGTGGTACACATAGACATAGCAACAATTGTCCACAACAACCATCCTCAACAACTTCAAAGCAGCAACATCATAGTTTTGAATATAAATACCATTTTTACAAATATACTTTGCCAACATGTTCCATATGGATTAGTGATAGAACACGGTTATTCATCACACCAAAAACATTCCTGACCAAATGAATCAAACTAATAAGTTTCAAAGCATTATGATACGTGCTAAGGATAATGTTACACAGCAAGTAAAGTAGCAGAATGAAGTACGAACCAAGGCGGAGCCATCGAGCAGCCCAAATTCTAGTCGGGTCCGTGACTGAGATTATCCTGTTCAAAAACATTCAGCACTTTATGCATTGATCATCAGAAGTTAATTTCCCTTTCTTTCCTCACAAAATGCGAAAGACAAAATCAAACCAGAGAGAAACAAACCCAGTGAAATTGGGGGTCGTGCATTCAACAACACGGTCATTCTCTTCGTGCATTTGAAACAAAGGGCAATTCTCACATCCTGATACCCGAAACTGCAATAACAACGTAACAAACCGTTCACCATTTTCTCACTCATCCGTAAATCAATTCGAGAGGAGAGAGAGAGAGAGAGAGAGACGCCGAACCTGTCGTACGTCTTGACGAGACGACAGCGAAGGCATGCACGGAGCTCATGCCCAGGGGCGGAGCTAGACACATTTAATTGGGGGAGCTAGAAATAAAAGTATGCAAATCATAATTCATTTTCGAACACTTAAAAATACAAAATATTACAATATAAATGCATAACTTGCTCCCCCGAGAATTAGAGATGTTCATACAAATCCTCAATGTCTAAAACTAAGAAAAGTGTAGACGACGCTTTTTCATCGATTCAAATTGAGAAATTATAGAGTCAGTGGAAAAGGTAGAAGCTATTTCTTTCTCAATGTATACGATCAAACTATTGGCAAGAAACTCATCATCCATTTTGCTTCGGAGTCTTGTTTTGATTTTTTTCATGGCTGAGAATGCTCTCTCTGTAGTAGCTGTTGATACTGGAAGAGTTAGTACAAGACGAATTAATCTATCAACCAAGTGATAGGTCTTGGACTTTCCTGTTTCGGCCAATCTTCGACATAACTGAGAAAGTGTTAGAATACCTTGAAAATCTGAATGAGTAGATATATCAAGCTCATAATGGCTAAGCTGGAACTTCAAATGATTTATTTCTTGTTCAGTGAAATCACCAGGATAAAACTTCAAACAAAGCTTGCAAATGTTCTCAATGTTGAATGACTTATAATTGTCACATGGATCTAAGGCACAAGTTAAAGTGAGAAGTTCCACGGCATGTTCATTAAATCTACTATTCAACTCTTGCAATTGGGAGTCTATAGCCGCCAAAAATATCTCAACCCGAAAATGATGTTCCATAGTAACATTTGGTTGACGAGATCGACCCCTACCTTGAATGTAGTGTGAGTTCATGTCTGGAGCTTCAATGTCATGTTTTTCACAAAAAAGTTCCACTTTCTTAAGCAAAGCATCCCATCCACTATCTCTCAAGCGTTGAAGAAGTGACTTTGTCGTTGAAACAAGATTAATGGCATTCAAGATGTCTTGAGAGTGCTGTTGTAATGCTTGACAAAGATCGTGAGTAATTCCCATCACTTCATGCATC
Organism: Pogostemon cablin; assembly: GCA_023678885.1. Taxonomy (NCBI): domain Eukaryota; kingdom Viridiplantae; phylum Streptophyta; class Magnoliopsida; order Lamiales; family Lamiaceae; genus Pogostemon; species Pogostemon cablin. The sequence continues at coordinate 27,807,512 of CM042969.1, read as the reverse complement.
ACCTGCAATGTGAAAACAAACTCAAATGATAGCATTACTTTACAAACACCAAAAGCTTCACCTCGTTGTGCATAAGTGCTTCCTTCTTTAACAATATTCTCAACTACAGTGCAAGCAGCTGAAAAGTTTGTAATCAAACTGCAAATTGAATTAAAGTGTGAACTCCATCTTGTATCTCCAGCTCTTTGTAAAGTCCCAATTTGATTTGCCCCTCTGCCGGTTTTGAGTTCACCAAGTGCAATATTTTTTGCAATTTCATTTGTTTGAGCTGCTTGAAACTGATCATGTCTTTTGGAAGAAGCACCAACAATATTCACAATAGAAGCCAAGTGTGTGAAAAAATCATATAAGAGAACTATTTCTCTTGAAGCAGCAACTAAGGTTAGTTGCAACCTATGAGCAAAACAATGCACATAATATGCATATGGACAATCTTTAAGAATCAAAGCTTGCAATCCATTCCATTCACCACGCATATTGCTCGCACCATCAAATCCCTGCCCTCGAATATTTTCAATTAAGAGATTATGACGAGAAAGGACATTCTCCAATCCACTTTTCAATGTCAAAGCACAAGTGTCACTAACATGCTCAATATCAAAGAATCTTTCTTGAATGAAGCCATCTCTACTAACAAATCTCAAGACAATAGCCATTTGCTCTTTCTTCGATTCGTCTCGAGCTTCATCAATAAGAATACAAAACTTGGCATCTCCAATTTCTTCTCTAATTGCATCTCCAATTTCATCATCAACTTTAGAATCATCTTGATTCTTTTGATCTTTTCTTCTAAAGAATGTATCAATAGTTTTTAACTTTCCCATAACTTTGTTTGCTCAACCTAGTAATACCAAAATATTGGAAGAGTAAATTATAAATATGCAAAACTATTATGAAAAAAAATTGATTTATTCATATATTAATATGCCATTAATAAGCTATCAAATTGCATCACTTAGACTCAATAATTAAGCATATGAGAAAAAAAAATAGCTGTAAAAAGTTAAATTCAATATACACTCAAACTCAAGTCTCAAATACACAAATTAAAAGATAAAATAATAAATGGGAAATGAAAAGAAATATTAAAATTTACCTTTAATTCATAGGGATAAATAAATATCAAGAAGAATAGAAGGTGAAATGGAGTAAGATATCAAGAATGGAAATTTGCATTCTGCCATTCACGTATCTGGTATCACGCCCCTGCTGCCTGCATTTTTTCAATTTTGTAAATTAGGTTTTGAATTTTGATTGTATTGATTGATGGGTTTTTAGTTTTAATTTAAGTTGTATCATGTATGAGGCCTCAATGGGCCATCTTTCAAAACTAAATGTCCACAAGCCCATTACCATGTATTTGTATTGTTTTATTTTGTTGGGCCATGATTAAAATTTTACATTTATAATTATTATTTAGTAAAAAAATAATAGATATACTATATATATAATAGGGGTTTTTTTATAGTTTGGGTGGCTCTAGCCCCCCCACCTTGTATGGAGGATACGCCCCTGCTCATGCCCAAAGCTAGTCGGGATTTGTGCCACCACCTTCTCGGAATTTGTGCCACCTCCTCCACCACGACGACCCGCCATTGAATTTCTCAAGGAGCAGTGCTGGTATTCGTAAATCAAGGAAATTGACCCTTATAAACCCTTAATCTGGACAGAGTGAATTATGTTGAGCGAAGTGCTGATATTTGTAATTCAAGGAAATAAACCCTTATAAAACCTTAATCTGGACAGAGTGAATTATTTGGAGATTAACCCTAGTTGGGCCCTATTCCAGAAGCCCAAATCAAAAACTGATGTTAATGGGCTCTTATTTTGACTGTAAATGGGCTACTTTACTCGTTTGAATAAGATCCGAACTTTAGCAATGGGAGTTGTACGTACTAACCTGGATTGAGTACTCTTAACACCCAACCCATGATTTGCAATATATTCTCTTTGGTGTTGCTTCTACAATTAAATTAAGAGTTCGACTATACGATTTTAACCATTGGATTAATTTTAATTTTAATCTTTACCATTAAATAATAATAAAATAGAATTAAATTATTTAATAAAAAACTACCCCACTTTACCTTATAAATGTTGGGGTGCACCGGTGCACTAGGTGCACCCCAGAATGACCCTTAAGTTAATATGATGAGATAAATTTATGTATGTATATATATGATCAGGTAATAGAAACGGTGACTAAAATAATATAATTTTGTTTTGTACTGACCTGGAGATGTCTCTTGATGATTAGTGTGATGAATTATAATTTCTTTCAACACAAAAATCAAAAAGATGGAAGATGGCGTTTTGGATGTTGAATGAAGAAAAGAGCAGAGGAATAGAAGACAAGGGAGACGGGTTGAAATAGGAATTGGGCCTAACAAAATTATTCATATTTCATGACTCTCATTTGAACAGGACAAATATTTTAATATTTGGGCCTTCGCTAAAATTAACAAACCAACCTCATTTCATTTTTATTATTAAAAAATTATATATTAAATTAATGTAAAATAATTCCATCATATTGTTTTAATAATCTTAAAAAATTATATATATATATATATATATATATATATATATATATATATATATATATATATATATATATATATATATATATTAGAGCTGATATCCTGCGTGCATACATAAGACCACACACATATCTTATCTTATAGTATATATATACTAATTACGAATATGCTGCTATAAATAACTTTTTAAAAGTATGAGGTGTCGCGGTTAATTATCATATTTTTATTTTTATTTCATATATATATATAATATTTATTTATTTATTTATTTATTTATTATTATTATAATATTATTTATATATCTATAAATTAAATATCATTTTTATTATTATTCATGTATATCTTCAAATTAAACACCAGCTTTAATCATATTTTTTGATTGGTTAGAAATATATACATTTTTATTTTAATATCACATACATAATCTTTCTATTTTTTATTATTATTATATTACTAATATATACCTTTATATTTAGAATTAAAAATTAAACCTTAAAATGATAAATAAATCAATTTATAAAAATATTTTTTTAAAAATTTTGAGTATTTCCTCATTATTATTAAATTAAAATATGCATTTAATATTGGATTATCTAATTAATTTTCTTATAAAATATAATATATTACATTCCCGCGTAATACACAGATGAATTATTATAACCAATCAAAAATATAATTAAAAGTGGTATTTAATTTATAAATATACATAATTTAAAGATATACATGAATAATAATAATAATAATAATAAAAAAGTAACATTCCTAACCAATCAAAAAATATGATTAAATGTGATATTTAATTTAAAGATGTACATGAATAATAATAATAATAATTGGATGTATTTATATTTTAGGGTTAATTACGTGAAAAGTCCTGATCTTTTCGCCAATTGCAAATTATTCCAAACTTTTAGATATTTACAAATAAGTACCCGACTTTAATCCCTAATTACAACTAAAGCTATTGGTCAGATTTTGACTGCCCAAAAGCTTATGTGGAATAAAAAATTATTATTATTTATTATTTATTATTTATTATTATTACTTTTTTTTTTGTCTTTTCTTTAAAACTCCATCCTCCCAAAAAACATGTCTTACGCCGCCTCTTCCACCTCCGCCTTGCCGCCACCGCAGCACTGATCAACTACTCCCTCCTCCACCTCAATATTTCCACTGCCGCCTCCACCATCCTCCACCTCCACCGTCTCATTACAATCATCAATTTTCTTATCGTAAGAATTATGATCTCCACCTGTATGAATCGGAAGCACGGCGGCAGTATCAGATAACCACCAACGAAATGTTCGACATTGAAGTAACCGCGACAGAGCTCCAATAATTAATATGGCGCATAAAAATTAAAATAAAATAAACAAAACGACTGTAATTCATAGGAAAAAAGTACCACTACTTTAACACCCCACCCCCCACTTGAACAAATACTGCTAGTGCTACCACTTTCTGCTTGGGGAGTATTCGTTTTGCTGTTTACCATGTGATTTCCTGAACTAAATCATTGTTTTTCTTTTCATTTTGTGTAGAATCACTGTATTTCATTGACTCTTCCTCTTAATTTTTTTGAATTCTGGTGAATTCATCTAGTTTAGTTATGTCGCTGGCTAATTTCTCAATTATTGTACGGAAAGAAATTTTGTGATTTTCGATTTTAGGCGTAGATGATACATGTGCTTATTTCGCTTCCAATTTAATCGGAATTTCTCATAGTGATTTTTGTTAGGAAATTTATATTTCCTATATAATTTAATTATGGGCAATATATTAATACTCAATTATATTAGATATTCAAATAATATATTGGGCTTAATTAAGTGATTAAAATAAAGTAAGAGCCCATGGACTACACTTATGTGATATGGGCCAATGAGTAGATACCCAATATTACGTATCAGGTGATTATGGGTGGCCTGATATGGGTAATATATATAGATACCTAGGTTATGGTCCCCGACACTAAGCCGCACACAGTTCTCTCTTTCCCCATCTGAAGAGATTACGAAGGTCCTTACGGAATCCAGAGGCTTTAGTGAAGGAAGACCTTGAACCCGCTGCTGATCTTCTGTCTTATTCCGCATAAGAAGATCAATGGATTCAGGTATTCCTCTATTTAATTATTTATGGATCTTGTTGAATCATGTTAGGGCTTAAGGTGTAAATTGGATTTAATTGTTATATTTCCAACAAGTGGTATCAGAGTCACCCTAATTTTGATTCTCTGAGATCTGATCAAATATATATTGTTTGAATCATGTCAGAAAATAATTTTAAATCTAATGAATTGTCTGGCAATTATGTGTTCTGTTAATTCCAGTTTAATTGGTACTATTGCGTCCATTAAAGTTTTATTTTGGCTTGTGTAATTTCACAAAAATTGTTTTTTTTTGTGAGATGAAAATCTTTTTAAAGATCCACCAACCAAAAATTATTATTTTTTAATCTATGACTTGACATTCTGACAGTGGCGTGTTCTTGCACTCCAAATACATCAGATTAACTCCTATTTGCAATTTATTTTGTTGATCACTTTTGGTCACTGTATTGATTATATTAAGTTTCAAGTGATCTCGATTTACGTGATATATTGACTTCATTTTGTAATATTAAAATCGGATTCAAGTATGTTTTTTTAGTATTGAATAGACACGTTAGTTGACTGTTAATAGTATCAGTACTGTGATTGTAAATTATGGTGTATTAATTTAAGGCACTCGACACATTCATGTATTGAATTGATGGCACGTGTTTCAAAGACGCAAGTTCCTTCTGTGTTATGAATAATTGTCAGAAACAATATTTTTTAATTTTTTTTAAAAGGCTCAGCAGACGTGGGTCGCTGATTTTTTTAAGCATTAAAATATTGTGGTAGCCTAATAATTTCAAATTTATTTACTGCCAATTGCGTGTTTCTCCGATAAGAGGAATATTTTCTGATATGTACAGTGTTAACTTAGGTGACTTAATCTATTTATGAATTCATTGTAATTTTTCATTCTTTTGTATTAAGAAATTTTTATGCAATATTCTGCATATTTTTTATTCATAAATATCACTCATGATGTATGTACTGTAAGGGAAAATGAATTCATTCAAAATCCATAATAGTTTTATCAAATTGGGGAGACAATTCAATGTCGTTTAATTAAATTAAATATTTTAATATTTATTTAATTAGTCTAGTAAACCTTCAATCTAGTCAATCAAAGCAATATGTTGCCACAGCAATATTGTGTGTGGAGAAAAACTTTATTGAAATTACATAGATGGGTGTGGTATTATTTATGTGTTCTGTGTTCGGCCCACAGGTAGACACAGTTTGACAGAATAATAACACACATGTGATAATAAGTATGTGATAATTATTTGGATTATTCATGTGAACATGAGTCAGTCCACAGATAGACTCTTGTTTGACAGAACTTATTGTCAATACTTGATTGTTGCACCAAGATTACCATTGTAGTTAATTTTTTGTCCACAGACGAGGTTAATGTTACACTTGGTGTCTTGAGATGGGTCCCCAATTTGTTTTACTTATTCGTTCATAATTTGATTTATGATATGAATGTTATGTGAGTATACTTAATGTGTTCTCTATTTAGTTTCTGTTGTTACAGCTCCTAACTTTACTCAACAAATCAATAACATCCCAATGCTTAATGGGACAAACTTCAAGAGTTGGAAAGAAACCCTAGAGATCGTTCTGGGCTGTATGGATTTGGACCTGGCTCTTCGATCTGATCGACCCACTGCTACTACTGAAAATCCAAATGAGGCTAAAATTGAAAAGTGGGATCGATCAGACCGAATGTGCATGATGATCATGAAGCGCTCCATTCCGGAGGCGTTTCGGGGCTCTATTGCTGAGAGCAAAAATGCCAAATCGTTCTTCGAGGCTGTTGAGCAGTACTTTGCCAAAAATGAAAAGGCGGAGGCAAGTAGTCTTTTGGCTAAATTTGTCTCCATGAGGTATAAAGGCAAAGGGAACATAAGGGAGTACATCATGGAAATGTCTAATCTCACATCAAAGCTTAAGGCACTCAAGTTAGACATTTCTGATGATCTGCTTGTGCACTTGGTTCTAATATCACTTTCTGCACACTTTGGGCAATTCAAAGTGAGCTATAACACTCAAAAGGACAAATGGTCCCTTAATGAGCTTATATCTTACTGTGTGCAAGAGGAAGAGAGAGTGCAGCGAGATAGAGTTGAAAGTGCTCACTTGGCTATAAATGCTCGAGGCAAGAAAAGAAATCGACCTAATGGTACTGTTGTTGCTGCTGCTTCAGAGCAGAAGAAGCAAAATGTTGAACCTAAGGATGATAGATGCCACTTCTGCAAGAAGCGGGATCATTTTAAAAAAGATTGCTCCAAGTATGCTGCATGGAGTGCTAAGAAGGGTATACCTCTTACTTTGGTTTGTTCTGAGGTTAATTTATCCTTTGTACCTAAAGATACTTGGTGGGTAGATTCTGGTGCTACTACTCACATAAGTGTGTCTTTGCAGGGTTGCCTGCATTACCGGTTGCCAACTGATGCTGAAAGATTCATCTTTGTGGGCGATGGCAATAAAGTTGTAGTAGAGGCTATTGGAACCTTTAGATTGCATTTAAAGAGTGGCTGTTATTTAGATTTGTTTGAGACATTTGTTGTGCCGTCTTTTAGACGGAATTTGGTTTCTATTTCTATTTTGGATAAACTGGGATTTTCCTGGTCTTTTGAAAATAATAAAGTATGTCTCTTTCAAAATTCCAATTTTATTGGTGATGGCCATTTGATTGAAAATCTTTACATGCTTGATCTTATAAATTCCAATAATATTATTCTGCAAACACATTCAAGAGGTACAAAGAGAAAATTTTCGGAGGATTCTGCCATTTTGTGGTACAAGCGCTTAGGCCATATTTCTAAACAAAGAATTCAAAGGCTTGTGTCTGATGGAATCCTTAATCCCTTAAATCTTGTAGATTTTCAAGTCTGCATTGAATGTATAAAAGGAAAACAAACTAATATGAGGAAATTAGGAGACGAAAGAGCTAAAGAAGTCTTAGAACTTATTCACACTGATATATGTGGTCCATTCCCTACGGCATCATGGAATGGGCAACGTTACTTTATCACGTTCATAGACGACTATTCTCGTTTTGGCTATCTATATTTGATTCATGAGAAATCTCAATCGTTGGACATTTTCAAATCTTTCAAAGCTGAAGTAGAACTTCAACTTGGTAAGAAAATAAAGGCTGTCAAATCTGATCGTGGAGGTGAATACTATGGTCGATTTGATGGATCAGGAGAACAACGTCCAGGACCATTCGCACTTTTCCTCAAAGAATGTGGAATTGTTCCGCAATACACTATGCCAGGTTTTGAGGATATTGAGTTTGGGAGGGAAGAAATTATTAGGAAGGTTGTCTTTGAGGAAGATTCTGGAGTAGATAATGATTTAATTACTTTACCGATCATAGCTCAAGAAACAACTCCAGAGACTCATATGGAAATCACTATTCCAAATCAAGATAACATTGAAATCCTTCCTCCATTAGCTGAAGAACAAACTCAACCACCTCAAGAAGTGCCATTAAGGAGATCCACTAGAGAGACGAGAAATGCTATTTCAGATGATTATATAGTATTCCTACAAGAACATGAGGATGGCGTTGGTTTGACCGAAGATGACACCTGTCACTTTTAGTCAAGCCATGCGCAGTTCTAACTCTCATAGATGGATTGATGCCATGAAAGATGAGATGAAGTCTATGAGTGACAATGATGTTTGGGATCTTGTCGAATTGCCTGAAGGTGTGAAACCCATTGGTTGTAAATGGATATTTAAAACCAAAAGGGATTCAAAAGGCAATATCGAAAGATATAAGGCTCGTCTAGTCGCTAAAGGCTTCACTCAAAAGGAAGGCATTGACTACAAAGAGACTTTCTCTCCAGTTTCTTCGAAAGACTCTTTCAGAACTATCATGGCACTTGTAGCTCATTTTGACTTGGAGCTACATCAGATGGATGTAAAGACTGCTTTTCTCAATGGAGACCTTGAGGAAACCATTTATATGGCACAACCTGAAAACTTTGTCTTCGGAGATGCAAAGTCTACAATGTGCAAATTAAAGAAATCCATCTATAGTCTCAAGCAAGCATCCCGTCAATGGTATCACAAGTTTTATCAAATTATTACCTCTTTTGGTTTTGAGGTAAATGTTGTTGATGATTGCGTATATTGCAAGTTCAGTGGGAGTAAATATATTTTCTTGGTTTTGTATGTCGATGATATTCTTCTTGCAAGTAATGATATAGGCTTATTACACGAAACTAAGAGATTTCTTGCGAAGAAATTCGAAATGAAAGATCTTGGTGACGCCTCTTTTGTATTAGGAATCCAAATACTTAGAGATCGCTCTCGAGGTATCCTTGGATTATCGCAAAAGAGCTATATCGATATGGTTTTAGGAAGATTCGGCATGAAAGGAAGCAAACCATTAGACACCCCTGTGGCCAAGGGAGAAAAATTCAGTCTTAAGCAATGCCCCAGCAATGATCATGAGAAAAATGAGATGCAAAAGATTTCTTATGCATCGGCAGTAGGAAGTCTAATGTACGCTCAAGTTTGCACTCGTCCTGATATAGCATTTATAGTGGGAGTTTTGGAGAGGTATTTAAGCAATCCAGGGGAGCAACACTGGAAAGCGGCTAAACGCGTAATGCGTTACTTGAAGAGAACAATGGATTATATACTTACTTATCGGAGGTTGGAGAATTTGGAGATCGTTGGATACTCTGACTCCGATTTTGCTGGATGTCAAGATAGCAAGCGTTCCACATCGGGTTATGTGTTTACGTTAGCTGGAGGGGCTATTTCTTGGAAGTCTGCTAAACAGACTCTTGTAGCTTCTTCCACCATGGCTGCAGAGTTCATTGCTTGTTATGAAACATCTAATCATGCATTGTGGTTGCGGAACTTTGTCACTGGGCTTCGTGTGGTTAACGGTATCGAAAGACCTTTGAAAATGTATTGTGACAATAGTTCAGCAGTGCTATACTCCAATAACAACAGAAGTGCTACTAAAGCAAAATTCATTGAAATTAAGTACCTTGTTGTTAAGGAGAGAATTCAGAATAAACAAATTACTGTTGAACACATATGAACAAATAGCATGCTAGCAGATCCGCTAACTAAGGCATTGACCCCGAAGGTATTTCATGAGCATACTGCTCAAATGGGTGTTGTTTCTGATGTTACCTTAGTTTAGTGGGAGTTTATGTTCTATGTATTGAACTTCATATTTAACACATTCGGAATTCTATAGAATAAAGTTTATGACCTTTTGGTTTATTTTGAATTCACTTAAGTTAATTTCCATTTTGCGATATTTGCATTGTGGATTGATCTCACTAAAGTTGGACCAGTTGGAAATAGACATGTTATTAATCACATTTACATGTAATTTCCATGCTACTCACCATATTTGATCTATGTCATTGAGTATATTAATATGGTGATTGTCGGGGTTTAACCACGAATAATAATGTGGTGAATGCCGCGGTAATTCCATTGTTAGTATATGAGATGGACCAGATTGTTGAAGGTAGTCTGAATGAATAGCATAAAGTTGTGCACTTAAGGATTCTTAATATAATTGTCTTCGGAAAATAATATATAGCCCAAGTGGGAGATTGTTAGAAAATTTATATTTCCTATATAATTTAATTATGGGCAATATATTAATACTCAATTATATTAGCTATTCAAATAATATATTGGGCTTAATTAAGTGATTAAAATAAAGTAAGAGCCCATGGACTACACTTATGTGATATGGGCCAATGAGTAGATACCCAATATTACGTATCAGGTGATTATGGGTGGCCTGATATGGGTAATATATATAGATACCTAGGTTATGGTCCCCGACACTAAGCCGCACACAGTTCTCTCTTTCCCCATCTGAAGAGATTACGAAGGTCCTTACGGAATCCAGAGGCTTTAGTGAAGGAAGACATTGAACCCGCTGCTGATCTTCTGTCTTATTCCGCATAAGAAGATCAATGGATTCAGGTATTCCTCTATTTAATTATTTATGGATCTTGTTGAATCATGTTAGGGCTTAAGGTGTAAATTGGATTTAATTGTTATATTTCCAACAATTTTTTCTTGTATATTAAGGTTCTTGGAGATAATCTAAGTCTTTCATGTTTAATTGCTCTTCGTCTGATGTTGTTTAGAATTCCATCATGTGCTTTGATGGCAATTTGCAGCTTTTATGAGCAATTTTTCATTGTTTAATTTGTGATTGAGATTTCGATTTTCAATTACTTTGCTCTCTGTGTGTGCGTGTTTGATTTTTTAATTGTTCGATCATTGGTCTTAATGGATTGCTAACACTGGTTTGCTTTTGTTGTGGCAGCTTTTTCATGAGGATTTGGTGTGAATCTTAGGTGGAGGAGGAGGACGGTGGAGGCCGCGGTGGCAATATTGAGGTGGAGGAGGCCGCGGTGGCAATATTGAGGTGGAGGACATACGTAGTTGATCAGTGCTGTGGGGGCGGCAAGGCGGCAGAGGAGGCGGGGCGGTGGACAAGCTGTTTTGGGAGGATGGAGTGTTGAAGAAAAGAAAAATTAATAATAATAATAATTTTTTATTCCACAACAACTTTTGAAAGAGGCGTCAAAATCTGACCGATAGATTTAGTTGCAACGAGGACTTAAAGTCGGGTACTTATTTATAAATATCCAAAAGTGTGGACTAATTTGTAATCGGCGAAAAGATCAGGACTTTTCACGTAATTAGCCCTATATTTTATTGATTATCTATTTCTAACCAATCAAAAAAATATGATTAATTGTGGTCTTTAATTTACAGATTTACATTATTTAAAGATATACATGAATAATATAATAATAATAATAATAATAATAATAATAATAAAAATAAATATATAGAAGTAGAAAGATTATATATGTGATATTAAAATAAAAAAATAAAAAATATACAACAATTAACCATGTCGCGACACCTCATACTTTTAAAAAGTTATTTATAGCAGTGTATTCGTAATTAGTATATATTATATAATATAATAATAATAATAATAATAATAATAATAATAATAATAATAGTGCATGTATGTTTTTTAATAATTGTATAATTTTTTTACATTCACTTTTTTGTTAAAATAATAACAAAAAAATTATAATAAAATGTACACATTTTTATTTATTAATTTTTATATTTTTATTTATAAGTATATAAGTTTTGTGGGTGGTTAATCATAATTTACCTATATTATCATGTGTCTGATATAAATCGAGGACATTTTACATAATTGACTTGATAATTGTGAATTTATTTTTAAAAAAATGTCCAATTAACTATGAACTATGTTACTAGAATTTATAATTATAAGTGAATGAATTTAACAGTATTAAATTAAATTGTTCAAATAGATAAGATAATAAACATTTTTACTTTTTTTTTTTGGATAACGAATTAATTGTACGATTCAATTAGTAAGAATGCTAAATGCAAAGAATCTTTATTCCATAAAATTATTTATACAATTATATTATCTTCATTCACTTATTTGGTCTTTTATAGTTAATAGGATGGATTCATATTTTAAAACAACTTTTTAAAATAAAATTTTACTATATAGTCATGTACATACTCCCTCCATCACGCAATATGCTTAGTACAAAGGAAGCGTAAGGGAGTATTTAGTATTGCAGTATTACATGTATGTATGAATATAATGATTTGCATTTTTTAGTACTTGGGATTGTATTAGTGAATGTCTAAATGAGCAGAAAGTTGATTATATATAAGGGATGTATCCCAAAAGAAATGCAGATGAAATATTACACAACATAGTTATCATTTTTATCATTAATTTAATGTTATTTTTCTTATAAAAATTATCACTTTCTATGCTTCACCTAAAATATGCTATTTTGTGAAAGTTGTCATTTTTAACTAAGGATTGGTCTCTTGTGTTCTAGGTGTACAAAAGGGCTAAGGGTATATTATTTTACTTTAAAAAGTATACACTTTAATTAATAAATGTATACTATTTTATTCCTTTTCAAAAAATAAAAGACACACGTCTTTATACTAAAGGGTATACAATTTAATACTAAATGGTATGGACACACGGCGTGCCCCCGAGCACAAAAGTTTTTGCCTTTAACTAATTAGTATTTTTTTTATTATTAAAAATAATATTACACAATTTTATGAATATTATCACATTTTATAAAATATACTAATATTTAAATAAAAAAATAAATTAAATGAATGATAAATTTTAAATTATTACATTATTAAATAATAAAAAAATATAAATTAAATAAAAAAACGTTAAATATATACTCCCTTCGTCCCACAACTAGGTATACATTTTTCCATTTTGGTCCGTCCCAAAACAAAGTATATGTTTCTTTTTTAGTTGATGTGACCTACATGAAACTATTATTATATCCACATGGCCCCCACACACTACACTAATATAACTACCCACTACACATTAAAATATCATTTCTCTCACTTCACTACACATAAAAATATTATACTCCTTAATCTCCGTGCAAAAGTAAACGTATACATTGTTCCGGGACGGGGAGAGTATATAAAAAACCTAATTAATTTCCTTTTTATAATTAGTAATATTTAAATTTTCTAATTTGATATCAACCAAAACCCTTTAAATTTATTTAGACCAAATTAATTTACATTTTAACTAATTTTTAAATTTTTTAATTTCATAACAATCAAAGTCCTATAAAATTATTTAATTTGATTAATGGATAATATGTGCCGGGTGAGTTTTTCTAATTTTACAAAAAAACCTAATAATTTTAGTGAATATATTAAAATATGTATGAATTATAAATGACCATTAAATTGCATATTGCCCAACAACCCGTCCTGCAAGGCATCTCACCAGGGAATTTTAAATAGTTATAGAAAAGATATTAGAGAATTTTCAAACAGCAACACCTACGTTAATGCATTCTACAACATAACTGCATGCATTAACTACAACATGACTGCATCCCCTACATAAAAGCACACCAGCGATCAAGCAGAGATAACATTCCTATAGGGCACTCAAGCATCGGGAGGTTCTCGACTAAAAATACATGTTACGTCGAGGATAGATAAGCAAGAGTTTACTGGATTCGTTGGAGAAAATTGTTCGACTAGCTAGTCAAACGCGTTTTGGTGGAACGTAAGGGACATGCTCTTCTTCACATATATTCTGCAAAAAATTTAATGTTAATTGATGAACCAAATTGGATAATAATACGAAGAGATTAGAGAGGACATCTACTATTTAGAATAACATAATTATATTGCTTTGCTTGGCTAGTATGATACCTAGTTTACTTCGTGTACTCTAATGTCTGAGTTCTACCTAAAGGATTTCATTTGAACATGGGAGAATTAGAAGGTAGAGGCAATGTTGAGTAGAGACAGAATTACAGAAATTGGTGCAATATTGTTCGAATCCCATAGTAGAAAAGTATAACCCAGAATATCAAGGAATTATAATCCGCAGCCCTAGTATAGATCTATGACCTATCACTTCAAAAAGGTTTTAAGATGGGGAATAATATGAATTCAGTGAATGCTGAAGCTGAAAATCAAAGTTATGCCATTAACGACAATGAAGAGCTTCAAATTCAGGCGAAATTTTCTGCTTTCTAGACCAAGAGTCGAGACCATGTAGGTCAGATCATTAACGCCAGATTACAAAATTGAATGACAGGGTAGATAAAGCAGAGAATAGATATCCACCTTGTATGAAATTGAAACTCAGATGGAAAAGATGGAATAAATTAATTCACTAATCTATTAATTACGGATTACCTGCAGATCTTGCGGGAGTGCTTCAGAGACTCCAAGGGTATAAACACCGGGAACAAATTTTCCTGAATATGTCAGAAGTATCACAAGTGTTACGATCATAGTCAAGTTTTTATCATAATTAAAATAGTGTACAAAAAAGATAAAGAGATGTTTCATATAAAAAAAATAAAAAAACATAAGCACGTGTCATTGAGACAAAAGAATGTCGACATCTAATTGGAATTAATACCATATACAGAACTTAATGACCAGCCTATTGATGGAGGAAACCTTGCATACAAGTTCTGAAAATTTGAACTGGTTAAATTACAACTTACAAAAGCAGAAGCCCTTTATATTTCCATAAGCTAATAACGAACCAAGATCAATCTGAACCATGGAATTGTTTCCAGCTCCTACTATGGCATTGTGATAGAGAGTTATTTTAGTATTTTATTTCTAGTCAATAATCTCCTTAGTTTAGATTATTTAGTTTCCTTATTTCCTATTCCTGCTATTTTATATTCCTGCCATATTAGTTATTAGGGTTAGGGTTGTGATTGTGGGCCTTGAGCCTATTTAAATACCGTACGTTATTCTAGGGAGATAATCAATAAGAAATTATCTATTGCAGCCTTACGACTTGTGGCGGTCTCCGTAGTCCTCTCAAAAGGATTATTTTTGTGTGTTCTATTTATTTTATTTATCGAGTGTGTGCATCTCTATCACATTGTTCAACTTATCAAAGAGATCTAGTCTTTATCTTGGATTCACCAGTCCTTGCATATCAAACACACAACATTACACCATAGAAACTAAGGTCAATATGAATTGACGAATTCGAGTTGCTCGGGTAGGTTCATTTTTAGTCGTTATCTTCCATTTTGTGTTATTTTAAGAATAACTATTCACTATAATCTAGGTCAAAAGGAACCCTTCCACCCAATTGAACACAACAAAATATGAGTATTCACATGGATGATTTATAAGAAAATAACATTGCAGGATAGACATCTAAACCATTTAAAACGCCAGAATTTAATATAAGAGCATATCACAGAGAGAAGGGTCACTGATTTGTCCAAATTTACCAAGATGTCAACATCAAGATATTGTTTAATGACATGCAAGATTAGATCAAAGTTTTAGCAAACTTCTAAGTGCTAACAGTGACCAAAATGGAAGCTTAAGACTGAGATTAGAAACCAAAAAAAGTTGGAGAATATGATTGTTTTGGAGAATATGATTGTACAGTACACTGAGTTGGGTACACATAGACATAGCAACAATTGTCCACAACAACCATGCTTAACAACTTCAAATCAGCAACATCATAGCTTTTAATAAAAACACAATTTTTGCATGTATACTTTTCCAACATGTTCCATATGGATTAGTGATAGAACATGGTTATTCATCACACCAAAAACACTCCTGATCGAATGAATCAACACTCTTAATTTTAAAGAAAACTAAGAAGTTTCAAAGCATTATAATACGAGCTGAGAGAAGGAAGTACGAACCAATTCGGAGCCATCGAGCAGCCCAACTTCTAGTCGGGTCCATGACTGAGATTATCCTGTTCACAAACATTCAGCATTTTATGCATTAATCATCAGAAGTTAATTTCCCTTTCTTTATTTCTTTTCTCACAAAATGCGAAAGGTAAAATCAAATCAGAGAGAGAAACAAACCCAGTGAAATTGGGGGTTGTGCTGTCGACAACACGGTCGTGATCATCGTCCATTTGAAAGAAAGGGCAATTCTCACATCCTGATTCCCGAAACTGCAATAACACCGTAACAAACCCTTCACCATTTTCTCACTCATCCGTAAATCAATTCGAGAGGGGAGAGAAAGAGAGAGACGCCGAACCTGGTCGTATGTCTTGACGAGACGACAGCGAAGGCATGCCCGGAGCTCATGCCCAAAGCTAGTCGGAATTTGTGCAACCACCCTCTCGGGATTTGTGCCAGCTCCTCCACCGTGACCCGCCATTGAATTCCTCAAGGATAAATCCTTAAACTGGACAGAGTAAATTATGTTGGAGGAGATTTCTCGATAGCCCTAATAAAAAACTGGTGCTAATGGAATCTTAGTGTAATTGGGCCACTTTTGCAATGGATTTCATTTTTTTTTTTGTTTTAGCAATGGGCCACTTTACTCGCTTTGAATAAGACCCTAACTTTAGCAATTGATTTCATTTTTTTTTCTTTTATAATAATACAAAATCAAATAGCATACGACTTGATTTATTTATTTATTTTTATCTAAGAGTTGATATTGGGTACACCCGGGTGCACCATATGTGTATAACTTTTTATTCTATTTTGTATACATATTTTTTTTTATTTTGTAGACTAATTATAGTGTGCATCCGGGTACACCTTAAGATAGGGTGCACCCATATACAAATATATACAAAAATATATGTATACAATTTAATTGTTAGTTTTTTTAACAAAAAATTGAGTGTAAAAATATACTCCACAATTATTAAAAAACATGTATACACTAATAAATAAAAAGTTATACACATATGAATGCTAGTTTTTTTAATGAAAAACTTAGTGTGAAAAATGTATACAATTATTATAAAACATGTATACAAAATATAATAAAAAGTTATACACATATAGGTGCACCCTTGCACCCGGGTGCATCCAATATACACTCTATTTTGTATACATATTTCTTAATAATAGTATACTTTTTTCACACACAGTTTTTCATTAAAAAAAGTAGCATCCATATGTTTATAACTTTTTATTCAATAGTGTATATATATTTTTAATAGTTGTAAATTTTTTACATTCAATTTTTCATTAAATAAACTAACAAATAAATTGTATATATTTTTTTCATAATTGTATATATTTTTGTTCATAATAGTATACGTTTTTTAAAATGGATGCTCCGTATCTTGGGGTGCACCCGGGTGCACAATAGTAATTAGCATTTGTCTAAAGTTTTATTTGATAGAATTTTATTTAGGTTTATCCCATAAAATTGGTGAAATGGTGAAAGGTATATTTAACATTTTGTTCTAAAAATATACATTTTAAATAATAAAAAATATTATATTTTTATAAAAAAATTCAATTAAAATATGAAAATATTAATATTTAATTATAATAAGTATCCTTTAAATAAAATATTATACTCCCTCCGTCCCACCACAGTTTTCACATCTAATGTGTAATTTACAAAAGAGGTATGAAAACTGTAGTGGGACGCAGTGCCGGCCCTGAGGGGTGTCCGGAGGGGCGAGGGTCCAGGGCCCCCAATTTTGAGGGGC
Organism: Pogostemon cablin; assembly: GCA_023678885.1. Lineage (NCBI taxonomy): Eukaryota > Viridiplantae > Streptophyta > Magnoliopsida > Lamiales > Lamiaceae > Pogostemon > Pogostemon cablin. The sequence goes on along the minus strand of CM042969.1, from coordinate 27,789,805 downwards.
CCCACAAAATATATATATATATATATATATATATATATATATATATATTATATTTTAATAATTAATTTACATATTTTAAACAAATTTATTATAAAATAAAATGTATTTTCTAAAAAATTCTCATATAACATTCCCTACGTTCTAATAATTTGCATAAATATTTTTGCGTGTGGAAATAAATATTTTTTTTAGGTTTTTAAAGTAAGGTGATATTTTGTTGAGAAATTTATAGTATTGCGAGCGTATTGGTATTATATAAGATTTTTACATTAGAGGTATGCATATCATTTAGAATTTATAAGAATAAAAAGTGTTTAGTAAATAATGAGAGGAATAAAAAAATATATATATTTAAAGTTTCACCCTATCTAAGTGTTCACACTTGTTTTTTTCATCAATATTAAAATAAATTGATTTTTTTCTACTTATTTTATTTAAAAAAATTAAGGTAGTTTGATATTTTTAGACGATAAATAATTTTAAAATAAATTATAGGAGTATTCGTTAGAAATGCATGTTAATTCTGAAACTAAATATATTTTTAAGGTTGTGAGATTGAGTGCCATTTTATTTTTTTAATATGAACGTAAATATGAAAATGACTGAAAAAAATGAGAAAAACAATCGTATGAAAAAGTGGAAGTATATAACTAAAAGGAATATACAGGGCCTCACTTTCTTAGTTCGCTCATGGCCTCCGAAATGTCAGGGTCGGCCCTGGTGGGACGGAGGGAGTACTCTTTAACACACCAACTCACAAAACTAACAGGCAATAACAATATAATTCGTGAATTTTCTGAGTTCAGTAGACGGAATCCATCATCACATGTTGTTTCCAACCATCTTAATATAAACTATTTTTCCTTTAGTTTATGAAAAGTAAGTAAAATTTGCCCGTTAAAAGTTTAAAATAGAGTGTATGTTATCTCAAATTTAAAATTTAAAACACACTTTCAAATTTTGAAAAAAATAAAAAAAATAATTCATGGGCGGCCGACAATGAACGAAGGGCCACACCCGACGTAGACGGATCCTATCATAGCAACCAACGCGAAGGATCCACGTGTACACTCAAGCGGAAATATCTGTTAGTTCCAACGGGACGACGTCGTAGTCGAAAACGTGCACCCATTGATGGCACGCCACATGTCTCCCAAAGGCCGTTAATATAACAAACGAGATTCAATGAGAAGAATCAATTCATTCAGTCAGTTATCTCTCTGGCTGTTTCACATTTAATCCTCCTCCTCCACCCTCTCCTTCTTCCTCATCGCCAGAGGAGAGAGAGTGTGTGTGAACTGCACCTAATTCGTATCATCTCTCCTTTCTGATCAATATACGATACTTCTTCTTGGCCTATTAGGTCGTAAATACAGGTAACTGGGTGTGAATTTTTCTGATCCTGTTCTGATTTTTTTCTTTTTTTTTTATACTGTTTTTGAAGTGCTTGATTCGGTTTGTGGATATTTTGAATTAACTGGATCTGGTTATGGTGAAGATGGAGATGAATTGGTGGGAAAAAATGGTGATTCCGATGCGTAAAGTTTGGATTAAAGTCTCTAGAAGGATCTGCTTTCGCAAAAACGGTTAGTATTTTATCTTCCCCTTTTAATTGAATTCTTCTCTTTTTATTCGCTGGTTTCAGAATTTACGATTAATTACTTTCCAAGTTTTTTTTTTATGGGGAGGGAGACGATCCTCTTTTTTGTTTTCTATTTTTTTTTTTAATTAAGTGAAGATGGATCTTAAATCATTTGAAATATTTGCTCTAAGCATTATATGTGTATATTTAGTCAATGTGTGTAGATTCTGCATTTATAGATATATAAACAACAAGAACGCTTCCTTGCCCACAGTAGTTCCTAAGAAATACAGCAATTACCTGAATTTCCTTCAAGGCTGCTGCTTTAAGGGTATCAAGACTTTTGTGTAATTTACTATGATTCAATGAATTTGGAGTGTGTTGATGGTTTCATTTAGTGCAGTGTCTTGGTTGGGGGATATGCTTTTCTTGTATCATATGCCTATGTCTTCACATCTGATTTTCGGATCGAGTAGTTGTGCTAGAAGTCGAACACAACTTCAATCTAGTTAATTGTTGTAAGGAATACAAGTGGAATGAACCTCAAGAATCCTAGATCCTCTGTTTCAATTCAGTTTTGGTCAATAGTTAAACCAAGTATGTTTTTCTTGAATCAGGGCATTTAAAACTTCGCAATGATATAAGGACATGTGAGTACGAGGACGTGCACATCTTATGGGACTTGCTAAAGAGAAACGAGATAGACCTGGCCAGAAGGCGGTCATGGAAGTTTCAATGGTCCAAGTGCTCGCCTCTTATATGCCGCGGATTCTGATCCTGTTTAGAAGGACCTGTTGAAGGAAATTGCTCGGAGTTTTCATCATCATATCAAGTGCTGCTTGTCGATGCAACGAACATCCTCTTTTTCCATCGAAGTGATGTTGCTACGGTACTCAGCTTGTGTTGTTGTAGTGTACATGATGTAATAAGAAAGATGTTGGAGCTAGTCTGTATATGTTGGTGGTGGATCTCCTGCTATGTTGGATATGTATAACCCAAACCCGTTATTGGGCTATATATATAATGCATATCCTTTATCCTTGTTTTGTTTATCCCAAAAATATTCAATGAGTCATATAACTAGAGAGAGAGAGAGAGATCCATGAAAAAGAATCTAGACTCCCAATTTCCATAAAAATAAAAGAAAAAATGAAAGGTATAACTCTTGGACAAGTTTTCTAACAAAGTGCATTGTGCATGAAACATTTACAAAATTAAGGGGCCACCTCCATCTCCTTAAGCTTTCATTAGACACCCAGAAAGTTTGTCAGTAGTCCATAAACATATAAACAGGTCAATTTGTTAATCTAGTTTGGAAAACATAGTATTATTTTATCTAATCAGGCAGGAATTATTAAGAAGACACGAAAATGAAACGAGGAGGAAAAGGGGTGGAGTCATGGAGTTTCAAGAGTGGAGCCATAGGCGGTCGTGCAGACGTTGTTCTCCTGCACCGAACATCTCATCCACCTTTTCACCTTGTCTGTAGAAATGAAAAGTAGGGGTGTATCTTATGTGCAGGGTCGTCTCTGGGCATTCATAGATATCAGCATATGCGAACGAAAGCTTTGGAAACCTGTTGCTAAATTCTGTGAATGCAGGAAGGATTTGACTGCAAACACCACACCTGACATTCCACTATTTAATCAAACTTACACCACCGCATATACACAATAGACCACATATCCTCATATCAATATCATCCTAACACAATACACATCTCACTTCACCATTTCATCAAATGGGGCAGGGCACACATCTCATTAAAGCATCTCACCAAACACAATGAAGCACATATCATTTAAGCATTTCTTCATATATAATGTAGAGCACTTATCTCATTAAAGCATTTCTTCAAACACAACAGAGCACATATCTTGGAGAAGAGGCTTTTCATTTAAGCATTTAGCAACCATTTTACTGATACATCAATTGTCCTACAACAATTGTTTGCCATAATTCAGCCACATATGATGCATCATTTTAATGCTTTCCCCTCCTTAATTTCTACACAGATGTTCCATTATTATTTTAAGAACTCATATTGCATTAAAAACCAGCAACATGGCTTCCTTTTTTCTTTTTTTTTTTGTTCGTTTTTCTTCAAACTGGATATTTACTCTGTAAGGCAACTCCCCTTTGAGCTTTGACACTAGTATTAAAAGATGTCTGTCAAAGAGATTGAAACCATCTTACACAGTATAAGTTGCTTCACATATCAGTCATGCAAGCATAAAGACAACAATCCACCAAACTGAATCTTACATGCTCTTTTGAGGACTAATTATCCGATAAAGCTGATATGCCTGTGGATAAGATCATGATCCAGGTAAAAGGGTAAAAATAAATTGAAATTCCACCTAAGCTGGGCCCACTACAGTTGTACATGGCCACTACAGTAGTACATGGCATGGGATTTAAAAGGAAGAATAACCATTATTTGTTGGTATTGAATTCCACCAGCAGCAGAACACCATCTTTAATAAAAAAGATAAAGGCTCTATATGAAGAAATTCAGGGGTCAGGCGAAGTTTTACTTTGAACGGAAATAGCAATTTGGGCCAACAACTTATTTTATTTTTATTTTTATTCTAAAAATGTAACGTAAATAATTATTAAGGCTCCTTTTTGGGCCTCATACAGTTCTATTCAATCAAATAAATAAGAGTTTTATTATATTTTATTATCCCTTCTTAGTTTTTCACACCTTTCTCGCAATCAAAACAAAAAATAAAAAATAAAAACAAATCACTTTATTCAATAACCTCAAAAAATAATTAATTTAATTTTAAATTTGTCACCTCTTTTTCACATTCATAATATTACCATACATTTTATTTATTACCTAAAAAATACTCCATTTAATTTGGATTACACTTCTATTAATTTGAGATTACACTTCTCTCTCTCCATTTAGAGGAGGTTATAAGATATTATTATATATCTAAAGGAGTGAACAAGGTAAAAATGTTTGATTAGAGCAAATAATTTTATTATACTAAATAATATAAAATTTAAAAAAGTAAAAAAAATTCTTGTCTATTCATGGGGTGGGTAAACGAAATGTTTTGGGATCCTGAGGAAACCCACGAATTGGGATTTGATACGGTAACTGTTAGAAGAGTTACCACCATCAACAATATCATGATTCGCCGAGTAATACAAATGCATCCCTCATCCCCATTCAAGGTGTCAAATTTTTCTCAAGTTTGGTCGATTCCAGGGTGTCAAAATTTTCTGAAGCTTAGCATGTATAATAAATCTTGTAACATTTGATGAAAATGTTGGATATATTAAAAAGAGAACACAAAGATAACAAGTTAAACTTGGACAATCATTAACATAAATAGATATATACATTATAGGGACAAGTAATAATACATTAGCATAAACCTTTCAAACAAGGATAATCAAATTGTTAAATTAATTAACTACATCCGTCAAATAAAACATAAATAGATATATACATTATAGGGACAATTAATAATACATTAGCAAGTACTATTACGGTAACACTAATAACAATACCTATAAGCGAACACATTTACCAAAATAAAACCTAATAAAATAGGGGGATATTTCCTAGGCGGACATATCCAATACAACAATTTATTTTAGAGTGAGGCTTGCGTGCGCCCGGGCACACGGGAACACATTCCGTGCGTCTTTAGAATTTAGTATTATGGGTAAGGGTACATTGCTTTGGTCTAAAGGGTATACACTTTAATTAATAAAGGTAGACTATTTTGTTCTAAAGGGTATACACTTTTCATTAATATTTTTTTCTTTAGAAAATAAAGGGTACAATTTAACACAAAATTCTAAATGTGCACGGAGTGTTGTCCATGCGCCCGGATACACACAATAATTTTCTTTAGAAAATAAAGGGTACACATCTTTATACTAAAGGGTATACAATTTAACACAAAAATTCTAAAGGCGCACGGAATGTGGTCCGTGCGCCCGGGTGCACACAAGTTTTTGCCTTTATTTTAATCAAAATATCTTTTTGAAGCATATAACATACAAAGCTTTATTTTATCAAATTAAACGATACAAATTATTATAAATTAATGTAACCAGTGCACATGAAATTTTTGGCATAAGCTGAAAGAGATTTTTATCAATTTATTGTCGGAAATGCTATTTTTTTTGGCAAATCTTCTCCGTGAACATGCTCTTTATATCAAATTAAATGGCAAACAAGCTATTTAAAAATATATATAATCAAGCGGACATGCAATTTCCTGACAATATCCCTCGCTGACAGGCAATTTTTAATAATTTTATGGCGAACATGCCCATTTTTTGGAAATTACATCGGCGGACATGCTCAATTACGCTAGGAATTTCGGCGGACATGCTCAATTTTGGTCAAAAAATGGGCGGACAAGCTCAATTAGGCTAGAATTATCAGCGGACAAGCTGAAGTACGCTAGAAATTTTGGCGGACATGCTAAATTTTGGTCAAAAGATGGGCGGACAAGCTAAATTAGGCTAGAATTATCGGCGGACAAGCTGATTTAGGCTAGAATTATCGGCGAACAAGCTGATTTAAGTTAGAATTATCGACGGACAAGCTCAATTAGGCTAGAATTATCGGTGGACAAGGCTATTTAGGCTAGAATTATTAGCGGACAAGCTCAATTACGCTAGAATTATTGGCGGACAAGCTCAATTAGGCTCAAATAATGGGCGGACATATTTATTAAGGCTTAAATAATGGACGGACATTCTAAATTGTGCTCAAAATATGGGCGGACATGCTCAATTATCCTCAAATAAACAGCAAACTTGCAAAACTATTTATTTCAGCGGTGGGCACGATACTTTGTAGAACTATAACGTCTGACATGCCATTTAAAACGAATATATGTGGCGGACAAGGTATTTACATCAACATACATAGAAGGACATGCAATTGACGTCATTCTAAGCTCCATATAATCGGCGGACATGACATTTCATGACAAATTATTCAGCGGGCGACTCTATATCATATTATATTTATTGGCGGACATGCCTTTTTAGCCAACTTCCATCAACTTTCAATATTAAATTCAATTTCAAGATCTCCCGATTAAATCCTATATTTCTAAATTAAGAAATTTTTAATAACCACAAATACAATGCGAAAAATCTGACTATTCTTACCTGTTGCTTTAAGTCAACGAAGCTTCGACAAAGATAGTTCTATCTACTCATAAAAATTTTGAAAGAATTACAAGGAAAAATTTTACACCAACTGTGAATAATGAAGTTGAATTCGGGATATGTCTTGGTTTGTTGGTATAGTTATTGTTGAATAGACATGGTTGGTGGTGATAGGTGGAGAGAGTTAAATATCGGTACCTCATGCATTGAAGGAAGTAAAATTTTTTAAAATTAGTTAAATGGTTATTGATTTTAAATTAAACTTAATTACTTTTTTAATTATGCATTAAATAGTTCAAATACCCCTTCACATGTAGGTAGTATTTTTAATTTATATATATTTTTGATAACTTTATAACTTTAAGAAATCATTTTTTGTTTAAATTTTTTAACTTTATTCCCGTTCTGGTTTATAAGGATTGAAATTGAAATTCTTATTTATTATTATTATTATTATTATTCCATGTGATATTTAATAATATCAAAAAGTAGATTCTGACATAGGAATGTACTTCATGAGAAGTAACCTCAATCCCTTTACCAACATGTGGGCCACCCTAAAGGGTATTCATGGAAGCACATGTAAAAAGTGGGTAAATTACATGTATGTTATAAGGTAGGGCAATTTAGATGGATGACAATCAAAAGTGGGCACTTCACGGCATTTCTCAAAAGAAAACTTATCCTTAACAGAAGATAAAAGAACAGAAAACATAACATCGATCTCTAACATAACAAAACAGAAAAGATATCGATCTCTAACATAACAGAACAGAAAAGAAAACATGAAAAGAACAGAAAACTTAACATCGATATCTAACATAACAGAAAATAAAAGAAAAGACATCATCTCTAACATAACAAAATAGAAAAGAAAAGAAAACATGAAAAGAACTATTAAAAAATAACATCTATCTCTAACATAACAGAACGAAAAGGAAAAGACATCGATCTCACGTACCTCTTTAGAACCAAGTTCTCTCAGAATGCGTAGTGGCATAGGTGAGGCCGGTGCTTTCTTGCCTTCTGGTAATGGCTCGTTGTGTCAAATGGTCCAAAAATTTCTCGTACAGTTTGTAATAGAGAGCTCTTGGTAGCTCGCTGGCTCCTCCAACTCTCCAAAGCGTGTCGTGGGTGCGGGGTTCCTCGGTTGAAGATAATGCGAAATCCACCGCCGCTGATGGGAGTAGAAGGTGGAGGAAGGAGGATTTTAGGGGGAGTGGTGGTGATAGTAGGTGGACGACGGGGACGTGTGGTGGTGGTGGTGGTGAGGGTGGGTGGTTGAGGGGTGGGTGGACGACAACATACGGTTGTGTTGGGTTTTGGGAACGGCGGAGGCACATCCTCAAAATTTTGGTAATCAACATCTTAAGGTTTCGGGAACTGAACTCTTTGTTCTTATATGATCTTGTTTAGAGTTTCAGGAAGGGAACTGAAAGCTATCCACTTATAGTTTTTGTTCTTTTTGCTTTCAGAATAGCTTGTCCTTGTAGGGGTTGACACGTTGGTTGACACGTTATTGGGCCTTCCTGTCAGTAAATGTTGTCGAGCAGTTCGAGATAATAAGACAAACTAAGATAATTTAAAAAAATGAAAAATAGAAATGAGAGTGCAACCGATTGGAGGAGAGAGTGAGGCTCCAACCAATATACTCTATAAATGACAAGTGGCATAATTTAAGTGGCAACCGATTGGAGGAGAAAGTGAGGCTCCAACCAAAATCATAGCATATGACCTGCCTTATATTTCTATAAGGGTGATGCTGAACATTCATAATATGGACATTCATATACTTAAAAATGTGTATTTTTACGAATTTACCCTTTAATAAAACAACTCTATACCCTACCAATATAAACCCTAATCCTTAAAATTATAAACTCTAAATCATTATATCCTAAACCATAGGATTAAGTGTAATTTAAATGAATTAGAATATCGTTTTCTTAAAATTCTGGATGTCCAGACAAACATCATTTTCCTTTCTATAAATATTGAATCAACACATTGATTCCGCTTTTTTTTTCTTTTCTGACCATAGCTATGTTTCTCATAAGTCATAATGTGTGCTATCTCTCTTCATTGGACTCTTTCACAATTACATTAAAGCATGTATTTACTATTTACTATCCACATCTTTACTCTTAACTTTCTTAGTTTATTTCAATCTTATAAAGCATGTATTTACTATTTACTATCCATTCTATAGTTTACTTCTCCACTACATATACTACACTATTTAATCTAATGCTATTTTATTTGCTAGTGGTGCAAGTAAATAATTTGAAGTGATAAATTAATTAATTAATCCAATAATACATTTTCGATTCCATTCTATCTTATTTAATTTAATTAAGATTGTTACACTAGTTTTTTTTTTTTCGAAAAAAACTTGTGCGTATATTTTGTTTTCTATGATCAGGTTTGGATCCAAACTTAAAAATTCGCAAAATTTTCCAAAACTTCCAAAACTGGAAAATCGGTAAAATCCTCAGAAATGCTATGTATATTCATTATTTCTTTTTTCTAAATCATTTTTGGATTGGATTATGTAGGCTTCCATGTAGTCTCTCAGCTAGAAACAAATAATTATCTCCTTTCAAAAAATAACATCGATCTCTAGCATAACAGAACAAAAAAGAAAAGACATCGATCTCACGTACCTCTTTAGAACCACGTTCTCTTCTCGTACAAGAACACCTTCAGAGCTGTTGGTAACTCTTTAGAACCACGTTCTCTTCTCGTACAGAATAGTACAAGAACACCTTGAGAGCTCTTGGTAGCTCGCAAGTTCGCTTCTCGTACAAGAACACCTTGAGAGCTCATGGTAGCTTGCGCTCCTCCAAATCTTCAAAGAATGTACGTGTGGTGGGTGCGGGGTTTCTCGGTTGAAGATAATGCGAAATTGATGGGAGTAGAAGGTGGAGGAAGGAGGATTTTAGGGGGAGTGGTGGAGATAGTAGATGGACGACGGGGACAGGTGTTAGTGGTGGTGATGAGGGTGGGTAATTGAGGGGTGGGTGGACGACAACAGACGGTTGTGTTGGGTTTTGGGGAACGGCGGAGGCACATCCTCAAAATTTTGGTAATCAACATCTGATGCTTATCGGGAACTGAACTCTTTGTTCTTATATGATCTTGTTTAGGGTTTCAGGAAGGGAACTGAAAGCTCTCCACTTATAGTTTTTGTTCTTTTTGCATGCGCCTTTTCAGAATAGCTTGTCCTTGTAGGGTTGACACGTTAACGGTTGTCGAGGGGTTAACTGTTATCGAGCAGTTCGTGATAATAAGGCAAACTAAGATAATTTTAAAAAATGAAAAATAGAAATGAGAGTGCAATCGATTGGAGGAGAGAGTGAGTCTCCAACCAATATACCCTATAAATATACTATCCAGATATTTACTCTTAACTTTCTTAGTTTATTTCAAACTTATAAAGCATGTATTTACTATTTACTATCCATACTATTGTCACAGATTTACTACCCCACTACATACTACACTATTTAATTTAATGCTATTTTATTTGCTAGTTGAGCAAGTAAATAATTTGAAGTGATAAATTAATTAATCCAATAATACATTTTCGATTCCATTCTATCTTATTTAATTAAGATTGTTACACTAGTTTTTTTTTAAAAAAAAACTTGTGCGTATATTTTGTTTTCTACGATCAGATTTGGATCCAAGCTTAAAAATTCGCAAAATTTTCCAAAACTTCCAAAACTGGAAAATCGGTAAAATCCTCCTAAATGCTATGTATATTCATTATTTCTTTTTTTCTAGATCATTTTTGTAGTTAGAAATTTTAGGAAATCAGATCCATATAGCGCAACAAAAGTTTATAAATCGCCTAATTGACATCAATGAGTAAAATCTCCTTGTGCTTCACAATAAAGGATGCGCTAAACTATTAGCAGGAGTCGAAACTGCAGTGGTTAAGAAATTACATCCTTCTAAATAGTAACTGGCTTGCTTACAAATTCATTATATAATTATACTTAAAATTCAATATAAATATGTTAACATCCAAAATTTACTAGGAATCTTCTCATATAATATAATATGTCATAGGAGAAAAAGCAAAATTTCTTGAATAATAAGTGGTTGACTAGTTTGTTTGCAATCTTTATGTTTATTGTTGTACTTAAAAAGGCTAAAACTTGTGTGTCCCATGCTCCCAAATCTCATAATTTTTGAATGTTGTACTCTTTAATCTTAAATCTTATACTCCCCTCGTCCCTCACTAAGAGAGTCTTTTACTTTTTGTCACGTGAATTAAGGAGTATTATTATTTACACATACTTTTTGCCCATGTGGATTAAGGAGTATTATTATTTAATGTGTAATGGGTAGTTGTATTAGTGGGAGTGTGAGTCTCATATTTTAATTGTATTAGTGTGTGTGTGGGTTTCATGTGTATAAAAAAGGAAATGAGGCACTTTGGGTTTAGGGTCGAATGTGAAAAAAAAAACCCTCTTTGAAGGAGACAGAGGAAGGAGTATATCTTTTAGTATGAAAATTTATTTCAGACATTTTCAATGAAAAATATACCCTTATTAAGTAAAGGGTATACATTTTAGATTCTAAAATGTAATATTTTATACACTTTATGTACCAGGAAACATAAGAGACCAACTATATACTCCCTCCGTCCGCCAAAAATGTATACATTTTGCTATTTTGGGCGTCCGCACCAAAAGTATACATTTATTTTTTTAAACACATGGGACCCACACAAATCACTAATATAACTACCTACTACACATTAAATAATAATACTTCTTAATCTGCAAAAATCAAATGAATAATTATTGGGCGGACGGAGAGAGTATATAAATACTTGTGTAAGACTATATTACCATAACACTTCTATAAAATGAATAAAAATTGATAATAAAAAAAGATTATATCAAATGTATACTTATTGGACGGACGGAGGGAGTATATAAAAAGTTGTGTGAGACTATATTATAATAACACTTTTATAAAACGAATAAAAATTGATAAAAAAATATTCAAATTAATGAAAAATAATAGTGGTGCAATTGATTATTTAATGAATAATTCTTAGTATAATAAAAAGTAATACTCCTGATAATTATTTATAAAGAACATAAACATTCTCTCAATTGTTCTACTAAAGCATTGTTAGTGATATAAGCAAATAAGTTATTGGGGACGGGTATTTGTGAGGAAATTCATTTCCAAATGATATTTATTAAAAAATTACTCCGACAAAAAATTGTAGTAGCAAGGAATCATCCGACCAACGAAGTGCAATGAAATTCTTGGATCCGCCTCCAAGAGCTGCAGCTAGTACCCATGATATCGATTACTTAATAATATTATTGTTTTAGTTACATATTAACAATAATAATAATAATAATAATAATAATAATAATAATAATAATAATAATAATAATAATAATATGATTGATCAATTTTTATTTTTTTATTTTTAAATTAAATTAAAAGATAAGTTTTGGCAATTTCAGGGTTAGGTCATAGATAATATTTTTTAAAATAATTTCCATTTTACTGTCAACTTTTAGGGTTATTAAATTAACAGTCAAACGATGTGTTGTTAGGGGTATAGATTCACCTAAATAATCTCATCTCAACTGTCAGGTTAGATATTTATTCGATCTTCACCACTAAATAAAATAAAATAATTTTTAAAAATTAATAATTACTTACTATACCCTAATATTTATTCTATTAATCCAATATACTATATCGATGCATCCCAGAATCACCTTTAAACTAGACCAAGAGTTTAACGTCAGAAAATTAATATACCACATCAGTCTTATTTATATTATTAATAATATTAATATAATGAGTATTATAGTAATGTGTACTCATATGTTTTTATTATCATCATTATTATTAGTATTAATAATAATATTATTATTATTATTAAAATTAGTAGTAGCACTCTAATAAGAGCTACAACTTTTATAATGCAAGAATTTACAACTTTTATAATGCAAGAATTTACTGAATACATGTCTTGCAATGTTAATTATAATGGAGGTGGATAACTAAAATAAGATAATTGGATAATCGGGCATACTTCCTACAACCATTGCACTCATTTTCAAACAATTATTCCGACATTTAAAATAGACTATTGGTATCTATTTACATATACGTAGACAAATCATATCATTTATTTTATTTTATTTATTTATTTCTTCTGACGAGATACATAAATTTTAAAATAAATAATTAAATATATAAAATGATTTTTCTTCCGCTCAAGTTCTAGGGGTGTAAATTTTACCTATACAAACTGACGAATAATATCCTATCGGATAGAGTAAAATATTTTTGATTTCAGGCTAATACCCTCACCCATATGATAATATTTAGAAGTTAAGCCCCCAGGGCATAGCTCAAGTGGTAGAGGGGAGGGTGGAAAGGCCTTCCAGCTGAGCTTGGTTGCTGCAGGGTGGGGGTTCGAATCCTGCCTTTGGCATGAATTTGGCCCCTTGCAAGCACAAGTTTAACAGTGAGCCCTCCCTATAAGCCACTTGAGGCACATCCTGCGATTTACCTCCTTCACCAATCCCCAGGGCAGGGGCGGTGGGGCCCCTAATGGTGGGGTACACCATATTTAGAAGTTAAGGATTAGGGTAAGAAACAGGTAAAATAGATAATAGGTACAATTGTATCCCCAAATTAGAAAATAAGACATATATATATAGGATGGTTACCGGCTTAGTGGCTACGGCACAAAGATAGTTAAAGTGTTCGATTCTTGATAATAATAATATGTTTTTACTTTTTATCTTTTTTTATTTTTTATACTCCCTCCGTCCCACGTATTTTTACCCACTTTCCATTTTGGAGTGTCCCACGTATTTTTAACCATTCCATTTTTGGCAAAAATACATAATATTTTATTACCTATTTTTTACAATCCCAACAACTTTAATTATTTTTTTACACTTTATTCATCATTCCCAATAACTTTATTCACTTTTTCTTTTTAAATTACTAATTTATCCCTACTTTCTCTTACATTATATATTAAAAAAATAAAACGTCTTAATCTCCGTGCCCGTACAAACGGGTAAAAATACCCGGGACGGAGGGAGTATTATTTTTATAATTTAATTTATGTTTTCATCATTTCTTTATATATTTTTATTAGGAATAAAATTTACCAATGGATTGTCAATATAATTTACTCCCTCCGTCTCAATAATTTGTGCATATTTTCTTTGTAATTTTAATTAGGAAGTGTGTAAAGTGTGAAATACTTTGAGGGACGGATGAAAAAGGAAAGTGTGAAATATTTCGGGGACGGAGGAAGTACTTTTTTACTAAATAGGGGAAATTGATACATTTGAAGCGAACGAAAAAAATAGTAAAAATAGATACCTTAGAAGCGGACGGAAGAAGAGAGTATAAAACTGAGTCCATATAGAAGTCAATGTACGTGTGTGTTTAAGTGTCCTAAATTTCATAAGGCAATCATGAATATAAGTGTTAAAAGAAAATTAAATCCTAAAATATTGGCTAATAAGAAATACATATACTCCATATGCTGTGATGGGAAGTATATTTTATGTCTAAATATAATACTCCTATTTATTTAAAGTTCCAATTGCTAAGTCTAACATATTCCATCGCCCTATGGTTACGTTATTAAGAAAAATAATTTTGTGACTAATTTTATTGAATTTTTTTGAAGTGTTTTGATATTTATAAATAATAAATAAATAAAATATAAAATATTATTATATATATTAAGTGAGAGTAACAAAATTAAATAATGCTTAAGAGTTTTGTACATGTTTTTTTTAGAGTATAATGGATATTGTGAGATAAAAAGAAATGAGAAAAATGTATGGTGGGGGTGGGGGTGGGGGTGGGAGGGGGTGGGATATGATCAAACTAATCATGTGATTTGCAATTGGTTTTTAATAGGTTATAAATAGATCACAAATAGAAGTTTAGTAATGCCATGCCATGATATTTCTATAAACGTTGAATCAACACTGATTCCATTTTTTCTTTTTTGATCATAGCTGTTTCTCATAATGTGTGCTCTCTCTTTTCATTTGACTCTTTCAACAGATGCTCTGTCTTGATATTTCTATAAACGTTGAATCAACACTGATTCCACTTTTTCTTTTCAACCATAGTTGTTTTTCATAATGTGTGTTCTCTCTTCATTTGACTATTTCACCTCTAAAGATATAAATTAATTACAGGCTTTATAGCCACCTTAAAGTATGTATTTACTATTTACTATATATACTATAGTCATAGATTTACTCTAAACTTTCTTAGTTTATTTCAAACCTAAGAGAAAATATTAGTAGCTCAAGATGACTTGCAGTAATTTAAGAAAAATAATTTTTTTGTGTAATAATGTAAGAAAAAATAGGAAGGTTTTTGGGTAATTTAATTAAATGTAGTGCATGATATAATTGTGCGTAAAAAGAAGGTGACAATTTTATAATATTATATATTGTAAGGCTGTTGATATTGTGTTATTTCCATATTTTAGATGTATAATTCTTTTTAGGACGGA
The DNA here is from genome assembly GCA_023678885.1 of Pogostemon cablin. Classification (NCBI taxonomy): domain Eukaryota; kingdom Viridiplantae; phylum Streptophyta; class Magnoliopsida; order Lamiales; family Lamiaceae; genus Pogostemon; species Pogostemon cablin. Next base: position 27,774,518 of record CM042969.1, on the reverse strand, counting down.
TTAGTAAGGAAAATGTGCTAGTAATCTTGGGACGGGAAGAGTATTCTAAAACACATTGTGTTTTACTCCATCCATCTCACGATAAGGAGTGCATTTTGCCATTTTCGTCCGTCCCAACATAAGAGGTGCATTTCATCCCAACACAAGAAGTGCATTTCCTTTTTTAGTAAATAGAACTCACTAAAAACAATTAATATATCTTCATGGAACCCACACACCACACTAACACACTTATCCACTTTGCATTAAAATACTATTATTTCTCTCTCCTCAACTACCAATTAAATATTATATTCCTTAATTTAAGTCTAAAAAAGAAATGCACCTCCTGTGCCGGACTGAGGGAGTACTAAAAGAGAAAAATTGGACCTTTGAATGTGACGCCCAATATGATAAAATTGAGACCTTTTGATGGGACGGATGAAGTATATTTTAATTACATACTTATATAATCATTAATTATGTCCAAAATAATGTATTTATTTTTCTTTATAATATAATATTATACCTTTCTATGGCAGATTGCGGGTGGATGTGAAAAAATAAAATTAAAACAGAATTATTTAATCATAACATGATTAGCACTTAGGCAAAAGGGATGTGACACGGTTACTTGTGAGAGAATTGTGACACGGTTACTTGTGAGAGAATTGTGAGATGGATCGATCTATTGTTAAAGTATAATTGTTGTAAAGATAAAATATACTCCCTCCGTCCCACACCCTCCGTCCCACACCAATGCTTACGCTTCCTTTGTAATTTACAAAGGAAGCGTAAGCATTGGTGTGGGACGGAGGGAGTATTTATTAATACTTTAAAGTATGTATGTAGTGAATTGTATTATAACATTTTGAAAATATATTTTAGTTCATTATTAATCACTTTAAAATTTAAAGTTACTTAAACTATAAATTAACAATAATTATTGTTCGAAATAGTAAGTTAATAGTAGTAATACTTAGCAAAAACCGCAAAAGTGTGTTAAATATTTGAAATTAAATTGGTCGGTTGAAGTTTTACTTTGAACGGAAATAGCAATATGGGCCAACGGCATATTTTCTTTCTATTTTTATTCTATGGTAACGGTGGCCCGCATGGGCAGTTCAATGGATCAAGTAAGAAGACAACTTGTACAATGATCAAATCCCACTCAAAGCATGAGAGTAACCTCTTAATCAAGGGGCTCCTTGTATGGTGGGTTAAAAGGTCTAATCTTTGTTGGTCGATTGAGTTACCATGATTAACCTTCTTCACATGCTTTCGGGCTGTACGGGGCGTATGGGTGGATGAACCACCTTTATTCTATGGTAACGGTGGAGTAAATTGTCATTAAGTCTACTTTTTGGGCCTCATTCAAATTCTGTTCAATCAATAAATTGTCATTAAGGCTACTTTTTGGGCCTCATTCAGATTCTGTTCAATCAGATGGATCATGCTCTTATTCGAAGATTGGCCAAATCACACGATGTCTTGATCACTGTGGAAGAAGGATCAATTGATTTTAGGTCTCATGTAGCCCAGTTTATGGCTTTGGATGGGCTTTCTTGATGGCAAATTAAAGGGTACAAATCTTGAATTATAACATTGACTAAAACTGAATCTCATCATTTGATAATCAAAACTAAATTCTCATCTAATCTACTGTTCACCATAAAAAGAAATTAAAAACTCTTTTACTAACTAAAATTTTCCTGCAATGGAGACCATTTTTATACCATCCTACTCACGGGGCCATCTCACAATATTTGCCTAATTATTAATGAAAATTTTATTTAGAAAAATACATATACATGCTCTAACATATGAATGTGATCAAATTTTAAATTTTTTTTTTAAAAGCATATGGGGTACACATTTATTTATTTATTTATTTTAACGGGAGCATCTTATTATTGGCTAAATTTACGTATTTTTGGGACATCGTGCCCCCAAATTTCACATTTTTCAAATGTTGTATCTTTTTTTAGTATAAAAAGGTTACACCCTTTAGTATAGCTTATTATATAATGCATTTTTTAAATTTTATTTTTATATATGAGAATTTTATTTTTATTTTAATTTATTTTTTCCGTGAGAGTTTTATGTTGAATGGTACATTTTACTCTCCACGGTAAAGGAATGATTTATCTCCAATTAAGTCCACGGCAAAGGGATCTCTAAACAATACACACTACAGACATGTTTCTAATGAGTGTAAAAAATAGTAATAAATTTAAAAGGGGCGGCTATTTACATCCGGTTTAACCCCACTAATTTATATATTTAAAATATATTAACGCACATACCCTTATAAGAAATATATTACTTGATTTATTACCAATCATGCTTCATATCCCTAAGATTACTAGCCATTCCCCAAAATTTTATTAAATTAAAAAATATTGAATGTGTACTTCAAACTCCAGCGACATATAGGGAGTGGTGACTGCTCTTGGTGGTGCCTCCGGAATGATTCTTATAAACGAAGAAGTGGACGGCGGCGCCATTCTTGCTGATCCTTATGTCCTCCCCCGCCACACACATCAACTACACTGATGGCCTTATTCTTTTGAATTACATGATCAACTCAACAAAGTAGGATCATCATTAATTCCTAATCACCCATCTTTATTATTACCAATACTACAAAATTTTCAAATCTCACTGTTAACTAATTAATATCAAAGATCCACAAGGACTAATTACAGCCCCAGAGGCAACACTGAACATCAAACCATCTCCAAAGATGGCATCTTTCTCCACCAGGGGTCCAATACAATCAACGTAGTCGAGAACTTCAATGTCGTGTCCCTATGTCCAGTGTGGTGGGCCTCAATATTTAGGGGTAGGACACCTAGTTATCCCATTGACTAATTGTCCATGTCTGCACCTCTCTCCTCAAGACAACATTCGCGAGAGTTTTCAATCCCGCATTTCCCATTAATTCGTACCTAATATTACACACATTCGTTGCAGTGTCTCTCAGATCCACGGCGGTCGCATTGCCTCAGATGACGTTCTGATTAAAGGAATTTTATCAATACAGGGCTTGAAAAATGGGTAATCTATCAATTCGGGGCTTGAATTATGTATACTATCGATTAGGGGCCTGAATTATGTAAAACTATCAATTTAGGGTCTGAACTTAGGCCTTAAATTGATAAAATAGGTAATAATATTTGACAAATTCAGGCTTTGGATTGATAGTTTTACATATTTCAGGCCTTGGATTGATAAAAAAATAATCCAGGCCCCTAATTGATAGTTTACCCATAATGCGGGCCTTGAATTGATAAAAGTCCTTTATTTAAATATTTTTTGGGATTTATGCAACAATTTTGGGGTAAATAGGTTTAATTCTAATTAAAATGGTAAATTGATCATGCATGGGGTATGTTTAGTAATTTATGCTTATTTATTGTAATTCTAGTGGGGCGTATTAAGTAATTGGGATTTGTTTAATAGGTTTAGGGATACAAATAGCCGTTCCTAATTTAAAATTAAATTACCTTTTGAAATTGTTGAATAGATTTTGTTTTCTAAGTTATTATTGGATAAAATTCACTTTGGTTCACATTTGATTCTTTCTTTTGGGTAAATCTTACTAAACTTTTTGGCTTGAAATAAAGAGTATTATTAAATATATACAGTAGATAGTATTTTTAGTAGAACATGTGAGTCTAATATTTAGTTGTATTAATAGCATGAGTAAACCTCTTCCGAAAAAATAAAATAAAAAATAATATTTTAAAATAAAATAGATCAAAATGGCAAAATGAATACTTTGAGTGGAACCGAGGAGTATGAAGTTATGACTCTTGCCCAAGTCTTTATACAAAATGTAGTGTGCATGAAACTAACAAATTTGTCACCTCCATCCCCATAACTCATAAGCTTTCATTAGACCCCCCATAAAGTTTGTATATAAATAGTTTAATTTTGTTAATCTAGTTTGGAAAACGTATTATTTTATCTAATCAGACAGGAATTTTTCAGAAAACATAAAATAAAGAGGTAGAGAAGGGGCGGAGTGTCAAGAGTGGAGCCATAGGCGGTCGTGCAGACGTTGTTCTCCTGCGCCGAACATCTCATCCACCCTTTCGCCTTGCCTGTAGAAATGAAAAGTTGGGGTGTATCTTATGTGCAGGGTCGTCTCTGGGCATTCATCGATATCAGCATATACGAATGTAAGCTTTGGAAACTTGTTGCTCAATTCCGTAAATGCAGGAAGGATTTGACTGCAAACACCGCACCTGACATTCCACTAATTCATCAAACTTACACACCACAACAGAGCACATATATCGGAGAAAAGGCTTTTCATTTAAGCATATAGCCAACCATTTTTACTGATACGAATTAATAAACAACATACCATGCAGCTCCATAGTTGATAACTGTCTGCAAAATAGAGGAAAACAAATCAACATCTTTGAGTCGCATGTTAGTGGAATTAGGAGGAGGATACATATGATTTGCTTACAGGGTTTTTTGAAGCTTTGATTTGCCAAAAGATTTCAGTGAGATGATCATCACCGGAAGCAGTAATAAGGTTTTGCTCACCTTTAGAAGCACAAGATAACTTCTTGTTTGAACCAGATTCATCTTTTTCTTTCTTCTCCATCTCTCCTCTAGCTGCAACGCTTCGTTTTTCTCTATTTTTGGAAAAGGAGACTAGTATAGAAAATGAAGCAAGAGGGAAGTAGAAAGAGAATGATGTCAAAGATTTGTACAACTTTTTTCTAAGAATATGAGGAATTCGGTAGAGTAAGATTTCTCATAAACAAAGAACATACCATGATAACCAAGAATCAAGGAAACATAAGTATCTACTAAATTACTATATTTTAAAAGGTAAATGATGGTGACATTTCCATGAAGCTACTACCTCTTGATGCAAACAATCAAGGCTGTAAGTGATGATCGGATCACAAGACTAATATTAAAGCTTGCTATAGACTAAGAAGAGTGGGTAGATGGCCCAATGTAGTGACTGAAAAACACACAACTGTTATGACACTACATCAACTTTATTACCTTTTTTTTATACAGTCCCTATTATTACGCGACTGTAAGTAAGAAAGTCCTGCAGCAATTGTTTGCCATCATGTAGGTAAATTCTGCCACCTATGATAAATCATTTTAATAGGGAATGCTCTCCCCTCCCTAATTTCTACACAGATGTTCCATTATTATTCTAAAAACTCATGTTGCATTAAAAACCAGCGACATGGCATGTTTTTTTTTTATCCCCCCACCCCCCGAATATCCAGAACCAGATTGTTTTTCTTCAAACTGGATCTTTACTCTATAAGGCAGTTCCTCTTTGAGCTTTGACACTAGTATTAAAAGATGTCTGTCAAAGAGATTGAAACCATCTAACACAGTATAAGGTGCATATCAGTCATGCAAGATGAAAGACAACACCCACTAAACTGAATATAACTTATACGCTCTATTGAGAATTAATTATACATAAAGCTGATATAAAATGAAATCATGTCACTAATAGACTTGCCTGTGGAGAAGATCAAGATCCAGGTAAAAGGGTAAAAGTAATGCATGAAATGACTCACTTTGTGAAAGGTATAAACCTGACTAATGTATAGCTGAAGAGTTGGAAATTTTAGCAGCCAACTCGAGATCCTTACCACAAAGTTAACTTAAATTTTAAGTGTGCGACAAAAGAAATTACACAAAAGATGGTTAGTGTGCTGTAAACATTAATGGAAAACAGGTAGTCATGCATGAATTTTTAAGTATTGATTTCTGAAGGAAACAGGGAGGTTTAAATGTAAATTCCCTGAAAACTATACATAATTAATGGAACATTAGTACCAAAGAAAGCCAATACACACAGTGGAAAAGTCAATACCAAAACTGTACCAAATTTTAAAGCGCACAACTCCAAAAGTAGTGTGTAAAAGAAGACATAAATCGATAAAATGAAAGATGATTAACTTCAATTATATGAATATCCCTATAACAAAAATCACACTGAGCAGCCGTGTTATGTTCACTAATGCAACCTGCTGTTGTTTCAAATAAACAACACACATAAGTGGCTTGTTTCTAGGAACTGGTTGATTAATGTAAAAAAAGATATACCAACTGATTTTGAGAAACAGAAAAGGACTTATAACTTGGAGTAAATATGATAAACTAAAAGCCTAAAGTTAGATTAGAAATAATTATGTGCAAGTTATTCTAACATTTAAACACCAGATTACAAGTAAATGTTAAACAACTGACTAAAGTTTCCACTAACTCAAGCACTCAACCTTCTAATAATAATAAGAATAATAATAATAATAATAATAATAATTATTATTATTATTATTATTATCATTATTATAATAATGAAAATAATTTCACCAAAGTACAGTTCCAAGTTCACATCTTATACTCTTAAGAATAACTAATGTTATGAAAGTAAGAATGTATATTTTTCAGGTCACTCAAAAGAAGGTCAGCAACGAACTTTCTACAGTTGTGTTCACAGTTTTGAGTTATAAGTTGTTATTTTTTTTCCCTTCAGGAACATTGTAGCTTAGGCGATGATTCAAGTAGGCTCTGTTTTTCAATTTTTTTTCGTGGTTGCCGTCTACGATTCTACCTTTTCTCTCCTCATCCTGCTTTCTTTCTTTAGATACCTACAACTCCCAGTGGGTGAGCCACCACCCACTAAACTCTCTCCTATTAATTGTCACTCTTCTTCTTCCCTTGTTGTTCTTTTCCTTTCTACTATCACTTACCAAAAAACAGGACCAACAATTTGCTGCTCAAAATGCTAGAAACCATTCCAAAAGGTTGGCTCTTTATATGGTCACTTAAATGTTACTGTACGTTATGCATGTTACAAAAAGGGGTGAGTTTTAATGGTCACCTTGGACGACTCAAAATGCCACGCTTTGCAAATTCATTCAACTCGCACAAGGAAAAAAGTCCAAAAAAAAAAAAACACATGCAGCAAAAGAAATTATCAAGATAATGTGCAGCCAAGAATTAAGAAAATCTGACCATAAAAAGATCTGCTTTGCTAATTTCTTGAACATTATCATTAATAATTGCCCACTAATTTTTGAATCCTCATCTCAAACAAAACTTAACTGACAAAATCACGCGGAATCCAATTACCCTAAAGTATCAATTTCTTAATAAGGCTTCGAGTTATCTGACTGACTGCAATTAGCAAAATAAAATTAATAATTATTGAAAATTTTCCGTATCTGACTTTTAATTTTCCAGCACAAACTTCCTAATTATCAAAAGCAGAACAAGTTCAATGTTGTTTTGCAAGAAATACTTAAATCACCAAAGATAGTAATGGTTTGTCTTTTTTTTTTTTTTCTTTTTTTTTTTAACTTTTCTTTTTAAATGAATGTTAGCCTGTTCACAGTATGTTTATTGTCATATCATACTTGATGTAGGTTGGATATTTTAGGAGATCTCAGATAATTAAAGAGAAGCTAGCTCCTCCATCTTGCAAAGAGGTATCTGTTCCATTTATTTTGTCGTTAATCTTCTTTTCCTATTATGGGGTTTGTGATTTTGTTAGTTTATTCTATCTCTTGGATACTTTACAACTGTGTATGCATCTTCCAAATGCATTTCAACTAGATTTTTTCTTCACTTAATTGGTGGACTGTCTTTTCTTTGATCAATTATCCCTTTTGGATATTTAAAATTTGTATTGGGTGTCTGAATCTCTTTAGGCTTGTTGTTCCTAATTTACATTAAAATGTAGCAGATGCCCATGCGATTTGTTCTAATATGGCTCATGGAGGTGTAAAGGCATCAATAAGTGATTAAACATAAACTTTAATCTTTATTAAGAAGCTAGGCGATCACACACACAACTTAGTTTTAATTGAATTACATGAAAGACTGCTCCACTAATAAGCCTATTGACCTCTGATAAATCAAGGGACTCAGTTTAATGCCTATTCAGCTTAGATGAGTTCACACAACTCCAAAGGGAATGAACGAATCCTTCACACAGGTTATCCAAGCGCTAATATCAATCTCCTCCCAACTTTTGAAGCTTATCAAACCTAAAGGCACAAACCTTAAGTACTTGGTAAAAAAGAGGCTCAACAGACCTGCACATTCATAACTCAGTCTCTGTTGAATCGTAATTGGATGGGGCTTAATTCATTTTTACAGTACACAAAAGATTAGACAGCAAATTTGCAACCATTTAGCCATCAAATCAAGGTTATAGCAAGATACCATTAGAAATATAGGACCAATATAACCATTTGATGGACCTCCTTAACATAAATTAAAGGCATGATTTCAGCATAATACATAATGTAAGGAGGAGAGAATCTTGAGCTGTACAAGTTGGCAAAATTTCCACGTAGAGAATCTGTTAATAATGAATAGGAAAGCAAACCTATGTCGTATGGCAGCACTGAAATTTGGGGAAGACTGTATCTGCGAACTTGCGGTTGGAAACTTTGTGTACTAACTAAGGGGGAAAAAGTTTGTGTGTTCTTGAGCTATACAAGCTGGGCAAACGAAATCGAATGGAAAAAAACCAAATTAGAATTCTTATATCTCAAAATTGGAAATCTGAAGACAAAATAAAGCGTAAAAAGAGAAACGTACCAGTAAAGCGGAAACTTGACGGAAAGAGGACGCGAGAACAAGAGGCAAAAAAGCAGAGAACCTAGATGAAGGTGAAGACTGATGGTGACAGAGGTGTATCTTCAATGAGATTCGACAGCTCCTCTCATCATCCCTAGAAAGAAATCAGATTACAAAATTAATACAGAAGCTGAGTGCCGGCGGGCCGGCGGCGGCGTGGTGATGTATGACACTGCTACTCCGACCACCCAATGCTACTCCTCTCTCTACTCATGGGCTGGGCCCAAATAACTGATGTATGTACCGTTTAGATAATTCAGGCCCAAATGTAACTAATGGCAAAACAAAAGGGTGTGTTTGCCTAGATTCTTTTACTATTTTTTTTCTTGGCAAGAGCTCCTGCGCTTCCGGGGACACGGAGGGATACTCCGTGTTCCCATATGAACACAATCCTCCCCCTCCAATTCTATTTAAACCTATGTATTGCTAAGAATTTAAATTGTAAAGAGACATGAAAATTACAAAAGCGCACGGAATGTGCTATGTGCGCTCAGGTGCACATGAGTCTCACTCTTTTTTTTTTACTTCAAATGAGTAGTAGTCGTAAGATTTAAATTAATTACTCCCAATCTTTAAGTTATTGAATCTTGAGGAAAATGGGTGACGGTGTCCTTCATACTTTAGTAAAAAAAAAAAAAAAATTATAGAAACTAACGTTAGTGTTACATTTTTCTAATACCCAAATTTACATTAAATATCTTAATTTGGTTTATGAGGTTAAAATAAATAACTCAATTATAAATATTTTATGATTCTATTGTACATGTTTTTATGATTTAATTGTACATATTTATGTTTTATAACTTGATTAAAATAAATTATTCAATAGTACATATTTTATAATTTAATTGTACATATTTATGACTCTATTGTACTCCCTCCCTCCATCACTAACGTATAAATTTTGTCATTTTGGATCGTCCACTCTTAAAGTATCAATTTTTTCTTTTTAGCAAAATGGCCCACACATAGTTTACCACTCCCCATTAATACTACTACCCACTTTATATAAAATAATAATACTCCCTCCGTCCCGTTGAAATGCACGAATTTACTTTATACACGTAGACTAAGAGATATAATATTTTAATATATTGTGAGGTGCAGATGTATTAGTGTGATGTGTGGGTCCAAAGAGAGAGAAATAATTAATTTGTGTGGGGCCCTTTCACCAAAAAGATAAATGCATACTTTGTATTGGGACGGACGAAAATGAAAAATGCTTATACTTTAGTGGGACGAAGGGAGTACTCCTTAATCCACACATGTAAAAAACAAATATGTTTGCGATGGATGGAGAGATTACATATTTTTATGATTTAATTGTACATATTTAGTATGTTAAAACTTTTAAATTGAGTCTAGGTGCATTTAATTTTGTTTAAACTAAAAATGGAGAGAAAAAAGAAAAAAGAAAACATTTGTTATAATCTGTTGGGCACCTTATTATTCAGTCCTAAGAAATTTAGGGTACTGTAGTAGTTTGAGAAAATAGTTCTCTGACCAATTTTTAGGAGTAATTCGATTTTTTTTTTAATAATAAATCAATTCTAAAGATATTATGGAGTACTATATTAGCATAGGTTCTAGCCCTAATGGAAGAAAGATGATGTTGTTTCTCTGCTGTAGTATGATGATTTAATAAGTCAGAATTGATTTCTTAATTAACAAGTCAGAATTTCTAAATCGGACCGAAAATCGATTTAAAATCGATTTTATAAAATTTATATGACAAGTCTTTTATAAAATAACATTATTTTTTTTATTGATTGAATATTCCTTCTTTATTATAAATATTATCACTCTTTCTCGTCAAAAGTCTTTGCAAAATTTACAAATTGAAATCGATTTCTTAATTAACAAGTCAGAATTTAATCGGTTCGAAAATCCGGTTTTTTTAGATATTTTGCTCACCCTAGAGATGTTAAACGGGCCAGCCCTAACCCATTAGGGCTGGCCATAACGGGTTTCGGGCTAAATCGGGTCAGTTTAAACGGGCTATGAAAAGGTGAACCTAACCCTAACCCTAACGGGCTACGGGTTAAACGGGACGGGCTTGCGGGTTGTACGATAAAAAATATTTAAAAATTTATAAATTATAATTTATTATAAATAATATAAAAAATTCAAAATTAACTAATACATTATTTAAAATTTGAGAGAATTAAGATTAATACATACAAAATATTGTTAAAAGATATAAATTAAAAGAATTTGTGATAATTAAATTAATCTTAATATATTTATTCAAGTATTATTTTATTTATTAGAGAAAATTTTGGGTTAGAGTAAGAAAAAAGATGAGAAAGAGATGAAAATTAAAAGATGGTGAGAGTTTGTCCAACGATGGGTTGGGAGTAGGGTGAGATTGGGTGGTCGATGTATATATTATGAGTGTTAAAATTAATTAAATATAATAATAATAATAATTTCCAACCCTACGAGCCGGCCCGGTTAGCCCACGGGCCAACCCTATTAGCCCACGGGTTAATCGGTTCGGGCCAAAAAGCCTGGATGTTAAACGGGCTCAAATTTCTTGGCCCCAACCCTAATTTTTTTCGAGTTAATCGGTTCGGGCCCACGGTTTGCGGGCTTATTAACAACTCTACTCACCCATACCTACATTTTTTTATTCATTTTTCTTTTTGTTTATTTTATCCTTTGTTTTTCTAATTACAAGACTAATATATTTTTTTCTTTTCAATTTTATGCTTCTTACATTTATTAATTTTATCTTTTTTAAAATATTTTTTTCTCCTCAATTATATTTATCTAGGTAAATTATTATAAAATAAATAAAATTATTTAGCATATAATTTTTATTAGAAATTACAGTATTATTTATATATTTTTATATTCATATAATTTTCTCAATAATGTAAAATTTTATTTTAAAATAATTTTCATGATTTTTTACATGTATATATGCATGTAATATACATTTTATAATATTATTAATTTTTTCTAATTGTTATAATATTATTAGTTGAATCTCTTAAAATAAATTCTTTGCATATAATTATCTTGATGTTAATTTTTTACTCCCTCCAACTTCGTATTTTTCATTAAATTTAAGATTATATTTTCATAAAAGAGAATAATACGTAACTAATATCCTCCTTTTAATTTCAAAATTGATATCCTTCGTTATTACGTAACATATAATTTATTTATTATTTAAAATATTAAATTACTCTAAAATAATTTAAAACTTAACTTTTATTAATATTAGTGCAAACCATAAATATGAAATCAAAATTGAAATGAATGGAATAATTAAAAATCGGACCCCACCAAAATTCCTAAATTCACTGTTGGCTACACCAGTTGGATGTAGGGGTGGGCAAAATTTTTTGAAAACCGCAAAAACCGCCCGCACCGAATTGTACCGCATCGCTATATACAATTATTTAGATAAACCGCAATTTATAATTTAAGGAAAAACCGCACCGCACCTTATGGTGCGGTTTCATTTTTATAGTCTAAACTGCACCGACCGCACCGTTAGTTTTTATTAGTATTATATTATATTTATACATGTTAGTATTTAAATAGTTTAGTAATTACTCATTAGTTATTCACTACTCCTATAAAAAAAATTCTATTAATGTTGTTGTCTTTATCTTCATTCTTACCATATAGTATGTGTCCTAACTTCTATTCTTCATACTTCAATGTAGTACTTCTTATCTTTATTATTTCTCTCATACATCTATGTAGAATCCCAACTATAAGTCAATCAACTAGTTTAACCTCCTACGTGTTGTTAGATCAAGGTTGCAAATATTTTCACTTGACTATAGGTTTCTTTTTTATATATTAATGTAAATGGGATCACCTATTATATTTATAAGTTTAATCACCTATTCTACATATTAAATATTTGTCATGTGTTATTATCATGTCTAAATTATCGTCAAATGTACAAGGATGTAATTATCATTACTTATGGTATAGATTTTTTATTAGAAAATAAGTTGTAAAATACGAAGTGTAGTACAATTATAAAATAATAGATCCGAATCGATATTTATGTAGACTAATCTATTAATAAAACCGCCAAACCGCACCAAAACCGATCAAAACCGTTTAAAACCGCATAATCAATATTATTTGAATAACCGCGGTTTAAACTTGATTACTAAACCGAACCGTATATGACAATGCAATTTTAATTATATCGAAAAAACCGCATAACCGCACCGTGCACACCCCTAGTTGGATGGATAGGAGTCAGGAAAAAATAAATAAATAAATAAATTATATCCTAAAAAATAAACATAAATCTTATAGGTAACGAGCAGTATAAAAAATATTTTTTTTAAAAAAAAAAGTGTGCAGTAGATCCGATCCCAGGGTGAAAATCAAACCAGATTATTTTATACTCGACTCGATTGTTATGTAAAAGTGCGTTCCAACTCAATTTGATAAAATTACCAAATAAACTTAAACACATTTTTATACTCATTTCGTCTAAAAAATATTAACACACTTTCCTTTTTGCGTTATCACACATAAATTAATATATTTTCTTTTTGAGAACATGGGACCCACACAAAAACAATTTATTTATTTACATAGACTCACACACCCATCACACTCACCACTAATACAACTGCCCACTACACATTAAATATTATTTCTCTCACTTCACTTTACATTAAATTATTATACTCCTTAATCTCCGTGCCCAAAAAAATATGGCAATACTTACGGGATAGAGGGAGTATTCAATAAATTAAAAACTCGGCTCAAGCTCGACGCATGAAACACAATAAAATAAGTGTAAAATTATCAAACTACTCAATTAAAGCTCGATAGCTTATCAATCATGCTCAAAAATAAATTTTAAAACTCAATAATATTTCAAATTAATTTGAACAGTTGTGTGTGTTTGACTCACTTACACCCCTTTTCTAGTGTGGAAAAATATCAAGCTATAGAGATGAAACAAATAAAACAAATCTATTAAACAACATCCTAATGAAATGAAGCAACACTATCATAGCATGATGGGTGTGTTTGTTGAGTCTTTCTCATAGCCCAATCTGCAATGGCGCGCATTACAGAGCACACCTCTACCACCATTTATTCCTCTCTATTTTTAATCTTTTTCCTTATTAATTCATTCATTAAATTCATATACACTGCAGCAGCTAGAATGGAAGAAACCCCACATGATGATCATTTATCATCACCGCTAAATTATTTAATTTCTTCCTTATATATATATTCTTCGCATGGGCAGAGCTATTTTTTCCTCCTTATCCATGCGCAATTCCTGCTTAACTCCATATCACAATTTCTTAATGGGTTGAGTTTGTTATTTTTGTGGCTTGCCCCTTTAAACTTCTGATCTCCCTTTTTTATGCACTGTGGGTGGTTGTACTTCAAGAAAACTTTGTAATTGCAAGTGGGAAGTGGATTTGGGGGTTTAAAGGATCATTTTCATCTTTTTTCTGAGGTGGGTCAATTTAAAAATGAAGTCTTTTGGATTCTTGTGTTTGTTGGTGTTGATTGGGACAACTGCTTTTATGTGCCTCAGCATCACCCCACCAAATTCTGGTAAATTTCTTCCTTACCTTGCTTGTTTTCACTACATGGTCTCTATTTATAGTAAGTGGGTTTATGATTGTGTTGCATAGTAAAAAGTTTTAACTGCTGGATGGAGGAATTTGCAGATGTGGTAGCTATGGAATTCATGATACCTTAAATATATGTAAAATTGGTGGTTGCTGTGTTGGATAGAAAATTAATGTTATGGGATGATAATTTATTGCCCTACCAAACCAGGGTGAGCTCTTCTTGATTTGTTGTTGTTGTTATTAGTATTATTTTTCTGAATATTTTCAGATGACTAAAGAAAATTTAACATAGGGCTCGATCAAGATAGTTATTTTTTCAGTACACTGAGACAAGTTAGCATGTGTATGTGTGTATTAATATTATCAGCAGAGGATCATTATGTATGTGTGGTTCCCTTAGCCATGTCAATCATAGCACCTTGAAGTTTAATGAAATTACATAACCTATTTATGCTTGATGAAATTTGTGGTTGAATTCTTGGTTTGGGGTCTTATTGGGTATTAACCATGAATTATTTGAACCATGACACTTTCGTCGGCGGTTTCAGCAATTGATGCTGTAAAAAACTTAAGGAAGTCAGTTCCTCTGGTATCTGTTTGTGTTGCTGTTTAGTGCTAACTTGTTTGACAAAGTATTTCATGAGCCCGGTTCACCTAGTTTAGAAATTTCGAAGATATAATTGTCTTTTCAACCAATAAATAAGGAGGGTTCACCATGCACCATGATTCATAGGGGACTAACTCAACTTGTTTTACCATTTTTCGTGGGTAAACATCTAATTCATCAAACAAATAGGCTGGATTTAACATTCATACCATGAAATCATTAATCATTGAGTTGATATGACGTAGTTACTTCTAAAACTAGGTTAGAGTGCTTCATTCGAGGATTTTAACCGCTTCAATAAACTACTCTTGAACCAAGAGAAGTCGTGTGATATATGCATATACAGTGATCAAGCTCATGCTTTCCAAATCCCTTCTGCTCATTTCTTCTCTTGATTTGCTTGTGAGCAATTGTACTTAAGATTTCAGTGTGTGAGATGGTACAATTGATTTTTGTGTTTATCCTGAAGTAATTATTAGAAAAGCAATATTTTGGGAATGATCTCATTATATTAAAATTTGAAATCTTTAAGCAACAAATTAAATAAGATCAGTGTTTCATATTTTCTGAATGACTTGTTTATCATAAGATAAATGTTGCATCCGATGATACATTCTACGAATATAGATAGATTTCTTGATGCTGAAATCATTCCCTAACATGTTGATCAATAATCGAAGGCGTGAATGCGATTGGGAGCAATGCAATGGCATTCATAATGAAAAGCAGGAAACTTAAGGTACAGTTTTTTATGTCCTGCTAAGGATAGCATATCATCGAGCAACTTAAATGATGCCCGAGAAACTAGTTCTATTCAATCATAACATTTTTTAAGTTTCTGCTTTACTAATCTGCAGGAGAATACTGACCCTCCAGCAGTAATAGATCAAGGTGATGTAGGCCATGTGAATTTGGAAGATTATCGCCCCATTGACCCCGTTCCAAGCTCCAAGGCTTCCATACGACCTGGACCCGTCCAGCACGGTACACCTCTTATGCCTTACATTCCAAAACCTTCTCCTCCTCCAGGTAAACCAAAGCGCGGTGGTTAAAGTTAAGCGTACTCCAATAACTGATGATAACATGACTTTTGGCTATTCCACTACTACTGATGTAATAACTAGAGAGGATATCTAGCAGTCTTCTCCATTTTACGTTGCACGTGTATGAACACTTGTTCAAAGTTTAGGGAATGCAGTAATAACAATATGATCTTGTCCTTTAAGTCTTGCCATTTGACATCTTTGATTAATCTTGTAATTCAGTTGATCTTTTTTTTTTTTCTTTTTTAAAGACAAATGATTTGGTTGAAACCAACTCTACCTGAACTTATTCTGCCCTATGCTGATTGCTGCATGCAGCATGCCCATCTTGTCATGTTCTGAACTCAATGCAAGATATTTTAGCTTCAACACATTTAGTGATTTGAGTCCCGACGAATCAAATTCCATCAATTAGTCGAAAAGGAAAATTTTAACCGGATCAAGATACATTTAAGTTAGAATCGATTGATGTTGCTCGCACCGTCTCACACGAGAATACGTTTTCTTGTTAGGATATTGTGTTCCTTCATCTGTTCCTACAAGAATTAAAAGTGAAAAATGTGTAGAAAAGGAAAGGGGGCCATTCAAAAGAATCTATTTTGTTCACCTTCATATCACCTTTGATGCTGGCCACCATGCTTAGGGTTGAAGGACCTCCCCCTCCCCATATGATCAAATAATTGCACCTTTTTACAATGTTTTGTAATAATGCATGAAGTGATTCTCAAGTCATGGGGCTCTCCAACTGCAACTTCCATCATTAAAAGATACATACTTTTATCACTTTGCTATTTTGTTACTTAATTGATGTACCCATGGAAAAATTATGTTTATCACATTTAGAGTACGGTTGTAAACGAATTGAATCGAATACTAAGGTATTTGAATGGTATTTGATTAAATATTCGAATATTCGTTTTCGTGTTCGATTACTAATCGAATTCGAAATTGGATTCGTATTCGATTTGAAAGTAATAAACGAACTATTCGAATTTGAACATTCGAAATTGAATATTCGAATTTGAATTCGATTCGATTTGAAATTGTAAATTCATTTTTTTTTAAATAATATATATATTTTTTAATTTCTTGTACTATTAATAAATTTAAGAAGAAATACTCACTAAATACATCTACCATTAAATTATTAAAAATTATAATTAAATAATTCACATTATATATAAAAAAATTAAAATATATCTTTTCCTCTATTTTAAGATAATAATAAATTAGATAATACACATATTTATTTATATTTATAAATTAAATATTATAAATAATATATATATATATATATAATTAATATATATTATATACTATTATTCGAATATATTCGCGAATACTCGAATCGAATATCTTACTAATCATATTCGATTCGAATATTTTTCGAACTAAAATAATTATTTGAATATCGATTCGAATCCAAATTATTTGATTCATTTACAACCCTAATTTAGAGTGTGTTTGGTTCACATTAAATTAATTTTACTCAATGGGCCTTAAAAATTTGCTAAAAATAATAAAATTTACACACTAATTGCATTTATATGGGATAATCTATCTTCTAAATCCATTAATAAAGAGCAAGATGCCTGATGAACTATAATTTAAATATAATTTGAGTTAGTCTCTTGTAAATGTGTTTACATCATAAATTTTTGTAAATTTTGTTATCTCACTTAACTTAAACATCCTATCAATACATAGGGTATATATGATTGTAAGGGATCACATAATTTACACAATTTTATTAATCGACTTATTAACTCAACCTGAACTAAATTTACCCTCATATAAGAAATAAGAAATAACGGAAAATGTTAAATAAAATAAAATAATAATTATAATAATAAAAATACACTAATATTTTTCTGTACGACACAATAATGAGTCTATCTCTACTACTATTATTTTTATCATCATCTTCTTCTTCTATTAGGCTATGTCTAGAGTTCGTTCATTGGCTTTTGGGTTTGACATTTTTAATTAGTTTCCGAACGCTCATTATTATTGTATTCAATTATCTTACTACTCCCATTTTAATCCACTATCATACTTCACTATTAATTCACATATAAACATACAACTATAGTGAAATATCAAATTGAAATAAAGAATTCCATGGCGTTCATTTTCTAAAAAACTTATTGTCGAATCACAAGTAAAAGAGAGAGGAAAAAAACATTTTTTATGTTTTACTTTTAAGATACTCCGCTATTCCATAATATTTTTCATGTTTATTGTTCCACGTTATTTAAGAATTTTTTTTTGACCAATTTTATTGACTTTAGAGGGTATTATAGTATTTTTAGGTAATAAAAAATATAAAGTAATGATATGTGTGTGAAAAAGGAGTGACACATTTGAAATTAAAGTAACTTATTGAGGTTGTTAGATAAAGTAATGTTTCATTTGTTGGGGTGTAAAAAATTTTATGGGACAAACAAATGGGGAAAGTATAAAAAATATGAGTTGATCTCCTGTGATTCCGGAAACTCTTGTGTTCACAATGGGACACGGTGGTCCCGGAGCACAGGAATTTTTGCCGAAAAGTATTATAGGAGGAGTGAGTATTTTATTTATATCCTTTATACGAGTTACTTATTTATTTATCCATTGTAATAGGAAATGAAATTTAACTTTTTTTCTTAGAATATGCTCTGATCATTCAGGTCCTGGAGCTACATAAGGCCATCGACTTCATTATACAGTACATTATTCAACAAAAAAAAAATGCAATCAATTCAATAGTTCATATAACAGTTTGCTTCCTTTTTCTATAAAAAAAATTAAAATAATATATAATTTATTTTAATATTATTTTTAATTATTTAAACAAAATATAACAATACACATTATTTAAAACAATTGTTACTTTTTTTTTAATTTTAGGGATATAATTGTAATTTTACCCTTATGGTTTAGGGTATAATTTATTCCTAGGGTTTAGGGTATAATTGTAATTTTACCCTTGTGGTTTAGGGTATAATTTATCCCATAGAGTTCAGAGTATAATTATAATTTTACCCTTGTGGTTTAGGGTATAATTTATCCCTAAAGTATAGTGTATAATAGTCATTTAAATAAAATAAATTTAAAAATAAAACAAAAAACAACATTAATGAAAATATAGAAATTAATTAAGAATAATGAGAACCAAACCGATTGTACCCTAGTCCCTTAAAAAAAGTAAAAAAAAAAAAAACAGTAAGCACTCTAAGAGATTTCATCTTACATTACTGTATAATGCAGCCACGTTTGAGGCTTGCTTAGGGGTGTCAACGGGCACCCGACCCGCGGGTACCCGGCCCGCCCCGCACGTTTTGGGCCGGCCCAGACCCGGCCCGTAGGAGAAACGGGGATGCCCGGCCTGCACCCGTACGGGTCCGGGGCGGGTCCAGGTATTAACTTAGACCCGCCCCGCCCCGTATATAATATATTAAAAATTAATTTATATTTTATATATATATAATTATATTTTATGTTAATATATATATATATATATATTATACAATTATTTTATATTTTATACATAAAAATTATTTATAATTATATGATATATATATAATTTTTAAATTATAATTATATTTAATATTCTTATGATTATTTATTTAAATATATGAATAATTTTTGTATAATTTAAATTTTTTAGGACTAATTAAAAAAAAAAAAACGGGGCGGGGCGGGGCGGACCCGCCCCGTATGAGTCTGGGCACGGGTCCTATTATATAGGACCCGTACGGGTCCGGGGCGGGTCCGGGCCAGGTACTTCACAAACGGGCCGGGTCCGGGTAGTGCACTACCCGGCCCAGACCCGGCCCGTTGACACCCCTAGGCTTGCTGGAGGGTTTGGAGCATCTCCAACTCTATAATGGAAAATTGAGCATAAAAATCATTTTCTTTGACATAAACCCTAAATTTTAATTTAATTATATGCAATCAAAATAATTAAAAACACTTTAAACTTTAAATCAATATGAAAAATATATTCAAATAAATATTAATTAAATATAACTCAGCAATAATGGCTAATTTAATAAAATATTGTAATCTTTAATTTACTTCAATTAAATGTGATGATTTTTATTGGTTGGGTGTCAACCAAAGTCTCACATCGGTTAGAAGTTGGGATGACGACGGATTTATAAATGAGGGATGGACTCTCCCTAGCATGAGGCCTTTTGGGCGTGATGCCCAGAGTGATAAAACCGTGCGGGTCAGTGTGCCGCCAAAAATGGACAATACCATGCTAGTGGATTAAGTGGGTCCGACTCCCTGAGCAGATAAACCCAACAAGGGGTATCAGAGCCAAGCCCCAAAATGTAACCGGCCCTGCCCGGGGTTGGTGGGATGTTCGGATGCTAGTGGATCTGGCTCCTTGGGCGGATATCAGAGCCAGGCTCCAAAATGTAACCGACCCAGCCCGGGGTTGCTGGGATGAATGGACAATATCATGCTAGTGGATTAAGTGGATCCGGCTCCCTGGGCAGATAAACCCAACAAGGGGTATCAGAGCCAAGCCCCAAAACGTAACCGGCCCAACCCGGGGTTGGTGGAATGTTCGGATGCTAGTGGGTCCGGCTCCTTGGGCGGATATCAGAGCCAGGCTCCAAAACGTAACCGGCCCAGCCCGGGATTGGTGGGATGTTTGGACCTCAAATTGGATGATCTAGCTGCGGGACTTTGTTTGAGGGAGAAATGTTGGTTGGGTGTCAACCAAAGTCCCACATCCATTAGAAATGGGGTTAGAAATGGGGATGGCTGTGGGTTTCTCCCTAGTATGAGATTTTTTGGGCGTGATTTCCAGAGTGGTAAAATCGTGCGGGCTAGTGGACGGCCCAAAACGGATAAAATCATGCTAGTGGATTGAGTGGCCCCGACTTCCTAAATAAACTCAACAATTTTATTTCAGACATATAAATTGCAATCAAGACGAGTGTATAGTTCCATTACTTTACAATTTAATGGTGTAGCAATTCATTATTTCCACCACCCGCCCTTAAAAATATTTATTTTACTATTTTATATTTTGTACGTTTACTTCAAATTGTATTAATTTCTACTTTATAGAAAGGGTGTTACACATATTTTATTAATACAACTATTTTGAAATTTTTTAATTTCTACTGTATAGAAAGGGTGTTACACATTTTATTAATATAATTATTCATTACACATAAAATAATAGTAATTATACTCTTAATCACGTAATAAAAAATAAACAAATACAATAGTGATAGATGGAGTGAATATTATTTTTATAACTTGCACCAAATATTATAAGAATTTTTCATCTCCGTTTTAAACAATGAATTATATGACTTAAATAAATAACGAGAAACTCTCTTATGAGACGGATTTTTTGTGAGACGGTTGTGAGACGGGTCGACCCATTACTAAAGTATGCTTATTATATAAGTAAAGTATGTTTATTTGTAGTAAAAGTATGTCAATAATTAATCATATTATAACACTCTAATATCATACTTTAATTCATCATTTATCATACTTTGAAAAACATACTTTAACAATCATTAAGCATACTTTACTAATATAATAGACATACTTTAACGCGTGTCACACACCATCTCATATATATAATGTCTCATAAGATAATTTGTCATAAATAATACCCCTCTTTATTGATATTTTTGCATATTTTTCATTTTTTGTCCGTTCCTCCATTTTACTAGTTTTTAATAATAGTAACCCTAAAACCAGATAGAATTTTTATTGGAATCTTCCAACAATTCAACATTTTGTTGGAAATTTAAAAATTCTAAAGATTTTTTTTATTGTTGAAATATTTTTGTTGGAATTTGACAATTTTTTTATAGTGTTTCGATACACTATTTCTTTCTATGGGTCAGGAACCATATAGTCGAAAGACGAAGCTAAGGAGAGAGAGAATGAGGAGGGATGGGGTATGGAGAAGAGTGGGGAAAAAGCAGAAGAAAGTAAAGCAATAGAAGAAGATAGCACACTTTAATATGCTTTCTATACTTAGCTTGCAAATCATGGGTGTGTGCATGTGAGTTTAATTCTCTTTTTGCTGGAAAGTGAAGCTCATTCAGATTCCTTCACACAATATTATCAACACTTCAATTAATGCAGATTAATTCCACAACCTTATAATTACCATTTAGGTACTTAATCATTCCTACTACCCTTTAATGATTCCATCTTAATTATGGATATATTTCTCAAATAATAATAGCACATTTGATTGGTGCGTGGAACAATTAACATATTTGATATTTTCTTTTTGGCAAATACTTATATGATAACGTATTAAGAATGAATACGGATAAAAAATGAGAAATTTTATAATAAAAAGTAATAATCAATCGATGAAAAGTAATAATGGTGTTGTAAATTATTTTATGAACAATTTATAATATAAATGAAAAGTTATAACAATTAAAAAAGATTTATAACATCTAATTAATAAAAAATCGTAACTAATTATGAAAGTATAAAATTATCTCTGAGACGGTGTTACATAATTCTTTCCTTTATTTTTTCAATAGCAACTAATTACTAGCTCGTATCTTGTTACATACTAATATGTACATTCTCCATCTCACTTCTAGGATTACATATTTCTAATTTTTGCATTCATTTCAATAGTTATATTTCTTTTTTTATAAATGGAATCCACATAAAATGATTAATATATCTATATGATACATATAAACAATATTAATGCAACTATTCTACACATTAAAATATTATATTTGTCAACACAACATATATTAAAGTACTATATTCCGTAAGAAAAAACAAAACAAAAGTGACTGGCATTCAAAAAGATATGAGTGCTGGAGAAAGTATAAATATTTTTAAATTTTATGGAGTAGTACTTTACATAAATTTAGAGGGACCTTGCTTAAATATATAACATCAATGTGACACATTCTTTCATCTTGAAAAAGAAATAGTATCATTATTAAGATTATAGTTAAATTACACTCTTTCATCATGACATATGATGTTTATTACATTGTTCCAAGCTAGTTGTTAGCATTTAACTGTAAATGATATTAGCCATAATGCTCAGATTTGGAGTTGGGTTATTAATGGGTCCAACATATATATTAATTGGTTTGACGATATAATTAATAAAATAGATAAATTATGTGTGTAATAATAATCATTAGTATATTTAAAAAATTAAAATCATAGTTTTATTCAAGTGAAATATTTTATAAATACTTAATTTAATTTAAGTTCAAATTGATCTTATATTTTATTCCATCTATTTATCATTTGTACATTAAACATTGTCGCACAACATAAATAGTTTATTATGTGTTACTGTATTATTTTTATACGTGAAAGTATCACACTAGTGTATGAAATTAAAATGTTATCTTATGATAAATTGTTATAATTCAAAATGAGTTAACTTTTGTATTATTATATTATGATTTATGGGGAACGATAATTATCATGCATAATTATAATGCTTTCAGAATTTGATTTCATCGTGCTTCAAATATTGCATTTTCTTTTTCTAGAGTAAATTTAATTTGGAAGAAAAAATAATCATATTTAGTTAAAATAAACAATGAATGGGACATCGTGTTAAGGAATGAATAACGTGAGATAAATTTATAATATTTTTAATAAAAAATAATATTTAGTCATAAAAAATAAAAATAATAATTTTACAATTAAACTACGTTATTTTAAAAAATTGTGATAATAATACTCTTGACTTTTGTTTTTTTTAAGACACGATAGCATGAATCTTACAGCTTCTTAGGTAAATTAATTCTCCTATTTTAGTGGAAAAAAGAAAGCCCCGTTTATTCAGCTACATTAATTCCTCTTTCTAAATAAATAAAAATGAGTGAGGCTTGCGTGCGCCCGGCGCACGAGAACACAATCCGTGCGCCTTTAGAAATTTAGTATTATGGGTAAGGGTACATTACTTTGGTCTAAAGGGTATACATTTTAATTAATAAAAGGTACACCATTTTATTCTAAAGAGTATACACTTTTCATTAATATTTTTTTTTCTTTAGAAAATAAAGGGTACACATTTTTATACTAAATGATATACAATTTAACACAAAATTCTAAAGGCGCACGGAGTGTTGTTCATGAGCTCAGATACACACAATAATTTTCTTTAGAAAATAAAGAGTACACATCTATATACTAAAGGGTATACAATTTAACACAAAATTCTAAAGACGCACGGAATGTGGTCCGTGCGTCCGGGTACACAGGAGTTTTTGCCAATAAAAATGAGTGAATATGCTTCGTTTCAAAAATAAATAAATAATAACAATAATAATAATAATAAAAATAATACAAGGCATCACGCGACTGGAAATCACATTATATAGTATCTTTACAATCCTGGAATTCGACTTTGTAGCTGGATGATGAAATGAAGTCAAAAGAACAACTTATCACTACTTTTAAAATTAAAAGAATAAAAATGAATTTGATTAAAAAAAATTGTAATGAGTGAGCTGGGAAGTAGGTGAGAAATTAAAATAGATTTTATCAAACGGTTGTGTCCATCTAATCTATTGGCCTCTTCTTTACGATGCTCTTCACTTTACTAACAAACTGGACCTATCTCACTTGCTTAAAATCCCACCTTCATTTACTATTACTACTATCAAATTATGAGTGCAACTGCGGTACACTTAAATGATTGATTTTAATCATTACATTCATTTTTAATCTAATCTCAACCATTAAATAAATTAATATAATTTAATTTAATTTAAAAAAAATCACTCACTACTCCTATTTTACCCTATTAAATGGGGGTACACCCCAGAATAACCCTCAAATTATACTCCCTCCGTCCCAAAGATAAGTCCCCGGTTACTGTAGATATAAAATTTAAGAAAAAGTTACTTTTTGCTTTACTTTTAGGGGTAGTTTGGTATTTTTAGGTAATAAATAAATTATAAAGTAAGTTATGTGAGTTGTAAAGGGGTGACAATTTTGAAATTAAAGTGTGTTGTGGGGTTATTGATTTGTGTGTATTTCCTTATTTGGGGTGTGAACTTGTTTATGGGACGGACATAAATAGAAAGTGTGAATTTGTATATGGGACGAAGGGAGTATATATTAGTCCTTTCCGTACCACATTAAAACATAAACATCCGGAGAATAAATATTTCGATTATTCGGATGCATCGAGTGTCTAGATTTAATCGTCTTAGAAAATTGTACTTTTTTAAATGTCGTACAATTTATTATAAAAATTTATACTCGATCTTTTTTTAAATCATTACCAAAACAATAATATCATTTATATTTAACTGATTTTTTTCATTAAAATAACACCTAATAAATTAAAGTGTATACTCTTACCCTTAAACCTCTTGTGCACCAGGGAATGCAAGAGACCAACTCCACATTAAATTGCATAATTACTGTAGATACAAAGTTTTAAAAAAATTATTTTTGACCAAATTTATTGACTTTAAGAGGGTAATTATTTTTGACCAAATTTATTGACTTTAAGAGGGTAATTAATGGAGATGATGATGCATATTCTATCTTGACAGCGTGGATCCTATTCTGATAAACAAGCCGAAGATCTGCTTTAATTAAATAATTATTCTGTTAATTACTTATTTCGTTAATTACGCTTAAATTATTCACCCAATTATTGCGGGTAATAATTATGATTGAGATTTCTCTTTATGATTGAGATTTCTTTCTTGTATTTAAACACCGCAAACCTCTTCTTATGAGTGTTAGACGTATTTTGCGCACTCCAATTTAATCCTCAAGTATAAGGATGTCAATCGTAGCAGCAGGTACCCAAGTTAAATTATCGATCCCACTAAGACAGTTAATTATCTATTTATTCTAATTTCTAACTAATCAGAATTAAGTAACAAATATCCCGAGTTCTGTGATTTAATTAACTAAAAATAACGAAATATTAAATTACTGAATTAATTAAAGTAAAGGAAAATAAATAAGTTTTAATCAAGAGAATAATAACAGTTCTAAGGTATCAGGTATAGACCAATTAGTTTGAGTTTCTAGACTTTCAATTGTTCATTCATGCAGTTTCAATAAAAATACACCACTTAATCCCATTAACCCACCAGATATGATCCGATTTTAAGCTAACAGTATACTCTGGTTTAAATCCTAAGGTGCGTGAATATTACCAAATCTCAGTACTAGATACTAATCAAAGCAAACAACAATACCTCCGGATGGTAAGTTCGACTAACAAGATATTTTATGGAATTATTACAAGGTTTTATCAACTTCCTACTTGAATGTCTAATTGCATTGTTTCACTAAACAATTCAAGTATCTAATTCACCAGTTCATGGAATTAAAGTGTTTATAGCGGAACTACTTCAATTCCTAACAGATAGACAATACCAATCATGAACGCACACAAGCTAACATAATAATCCAAGCATTATAACGGATGTCATGAAAATATTATGAAGACATTACAAAGCAGAAAAGGAAGTCTTAATAAAATAAGTAAAACAGAATATCCACTGCATAAAATCCCAATCTTTGGTCTAAGTTCCTAAATCAATCAAATCAAACCATCAAACCCTAGAACTATATAAGAAATTAGCCCATGAGGTTACAAACAACACTCATGGCTATGCAATTCATATCAAAAATCAAGATAAAAAGAAGAAAAAGATTAGAAATATGAAACCCTAGCGTAAGTGTAGTCCCACGTTCCTACTCCATCTCTCCGATCGTCCGATCTCCCTTAATTAACACTTGAAACCCACTTGAAGATAGATGGATGATGAAATTCAGATATGAATCTGATGTGAGAGTGTTGGTGGCGTGAAAGTGGCGATGAATAGTGGATGGTTTCTCCCAATTGTGTGTTGATTCTCCCTTTTATGTCTTGGACTATTGTAAAGTCTTTTTTTGCATCTGTTCTGGTCCAATTCACGATCTAAAGGGTGTAAATATAGTGCTATGTCAAACATGCCCTGTCTGGGCCCAAAATTAGGCCGCTCAACACCTAGCTCGGCTCGAGCTGGGTCCTAGATGCTGCCGAGCAGCATCCCAGCTGCATTAAATGACTTTCCATGTCACGTAGGACCCTGCGGCACCCAACTCGGCCGAAATTGGCTGCCGAGCTAACCAGCTCGCCCCGAGCGGTCAGTTGAGCAGAAGAGACTGCATTGCGCGATCTCACCATTTTGAGCATAACTTCCTCATACAGACTCTGATTTAAGTGATTTTTATGCCAAAACGATCCTCTTTTTCGTGGCTTTCCAACTATATATCAAAAGTCAATTTGGACTTCTATACCAATACAGAAAAATTATGCAAAATGGACGTGTATTTTCCAGCATTCCTTCATACGTTCACTCTCTATTCCAACTTTGAACATTTAATCATGTTTTACCCTTCAAAACTAAAAAAAATACCTTAGTAGCATTTTAATTATGCAGGATATGAAAACCACGCAATTCTACACAAAATCATGGCCACATTCTATAAAAATGGTGTAATGTGAGACCTAAAATACGTGAAATTCCACTCTCAATAATGAGACAGAAGATTATTACAATAAAATTGGGTTATTCCTTTTCACGTGTTCTTTCCAATTACCACGTCACGCTGCATCAGTTGGTATTCAGTTGTCAGCACTGATCCATCATGCCACCCCGACGTGATCAAAATCGTGATGCCCTTGGCCACAGGTTGGATGAACTCACACAATAATTTACCACCGTTGTCTAACTGCTTACAACACAAGTCCAAGCTCATGCTGAACCTCACGTTCATCCACCACACGATTCAATGTCTGATGATAAAGCCATGCAAGACAACCCATTTGTACCTTTTGTGGGTCGTATTCCACTCCGCGAAGATGAGGGCCGCAAGTGAGAGGCTGAGTTCAAACTAGACTTGCCTGAATTCCATGGTGGATTGGAGGCGGAGGAATTTTTGGACTAGTTAATCGCAGTTGAAAAAGTATTGGAGTTTAAGTAAGTTCCCCATGACCGTCGCGTCCCACTCGTAGCCACTCGATTGCATGGATGTGTGGTGGCATGGTGGCAACAGTTGAAGGCTTTTCGTGCCCACCGTGGCAAATCACGTATCAATACGTGGGAGAAATTCACAAAATATTTGCATCAAGAATTTTTACCTTTCAATTATTCCCGCACATTATATAAAAAATTACAGAATTTGAGACAAGGTCCTAGATCCATGGATGAGTATACTGCAGAATTCTATCACTTGTTGGCACGGAATGAACTCAACGAAACGGAGGACCAATTAATCTCCAGGTATGTGGGTGGTTTACGCCTACAATTTCAAGATGTTTTGAATCTTTTTGCCCCCATTTCAGTCTCTGAGGCCCATCAACGCACAATACGCTAGAAAAATAATTTGCTCGGCGCCCTTGATGGGCGTTTTCTCAACACACAATTAATCCCCAAGTATGAAGGATATCAATTGTAGTTTCGAAGGTGACCAAGTTAAATATCGAATCCACGGGATGGATAAATATCAATTTAATTACGTTCTAGTAGATTATGACTATTTTGAATTAAACAGTTGGTTTATAAATTAAGTAACAATTTGAATAGCTAATAAATAACAAGAGCAAGTAAATAATAGTTGTGATCAATTAAGATGATAGGTAGTTCGTCAGGCCATCCAGTTTTCTTTGTTAATTCGTACTTTCGTGTGTAGATGTCCGACTCTGCCTTGTGGTTTATGGACGCATCACTAGACCATGCGAATCTATTCTATAGACACAAATAGATAAGCTTTTGACACGTGTGAGTATCCTCAGAGTAAGACGTATACTCCACCTCCCTTTCTAGGTACTATCATAATCAATTATTTCCCGTGCACTTAGTACTCTAACCCGATTTGATCTCCCTTTTTAGGTACTATAAAGTCATACTCTTTATCCTACTTGTCAACCCGAATTCAATTCAATTAACAAACATTCATATAAGACAGTTCTAATAAGACTTCGGAATCCCTTCACTTAGAATTATAACAATAAATCCTGATCAACAGTGAACGCACTCAATCAATAACTATATTATGTATTCAGACTCTACACAACGATTAATGATGCACAAAACAACTATGAGTATGGATTAAAAAACACAATCTTATATAAAATAAACCACAAGTAGTGTTGTACGGAGTATACACACGAAATACGAATTAATTCATGAAACCTTCATAACCCTAGAACTACCAAAGTGGCTCTAGCCCATGATTGATCTAAGAACAATCATGGTTAGATGGACTAATCTTACTTGAATCTCCAGCTGAATCTCTATCACAGCCCTCCGAATGGATCACTAATCTCTTTTCTTCCCTCCTCTCTTGTATCATGATGTCTCTGTCTTCTCGACTGCATGAGTCTTCTTTTATACTTGTAATCACGTCTCTAGGGCTTGGAATGGGCTTTTCAAGTGATCTCACGCGTTTTGGCCTCGAAAATCCGGATAAGGTAAGTTTCTGCATTTTGGTTCGACCTCGTCAATAGGTCGAACCACTGGCCAACAAGTCGAACCCCAGGTCGAACCCTGTTACTGGACACATTCTGCGTTTGGTTCGACCTCTTGCACAGGTCGAACCACTCAGGTCTTGGTCGAACCCCAGGTCGAACCACACTACTGGACAATTTCCGCTCCTGGTTCGACCAACTATCAGGTCGAACCCCCAACATCGTGGTCGAACCCATCTTCTCGCGAACTGGTTCGACCATGGTTCGACCTGATCAAACAGGTCGAACCCCTTGAGTCGTGGTCGAACCCATCTTCTGCTGTTCCGCAATGCTGGTTCGACCTGTAGGAGAGGTCGAACCCTCCTCCATTAGGTCGAACCCTACTCTTTCCTTGGCGGTTCGCGTGGTCTCGACTTCGTCTCTTCGATTCTTGGCACTTCCACTCCGTTTTTGCTATGAAAACCACTTAAATAGCTCCACTAACACCTGATTCATGCTAATTCAAAATATATATATGTTTTCCACCTATTTTCACCTCAAAACTCTCCAAAACTAGCACAAAACATGATGCTAAACTTGTGAATTTACACACTCATCAAACCACCAAACTTACATGTTGCTCGTCTCGAGGTAACCAAATCAAACCACAGGAGCCGTGTATAATTCACCAAGATCAAGTACAACACATATCACACATGCAACTTCATTTAATCAAACAAGTATTAATTGCTTCATATATATCACTCATGCAAAATCAATCCAATCACACACCATTCGGAGTACTAAGTAATTTTGCTCATAAGATAAGTATTTATTCTCTTCCACTCAAGTGCGTGAGGCACTATATAGGTTAATATAAACACTCATATCAATCCATATTCACGCGTAACCATAAGCTTGGCAAAGGTCTCAAAAATCAACTTATAATCAACTCTTCACTAGGATCACAAAGGACTTGTTTTTGGATTATAATGTTGGCTCTTTGGAAAAAGGTAAGAAAATTTGGACTTAGTGACTTAAGACACTAGTAGAGAGTTACCTTGAGGTTCTCGATTTCTTTTTCTTACAGCAAGTTCTCCTCCAATGTCGTCTCTTGAACTTGTAAAATTCCTGAATTTTCTTCTTTTCATGGCATCAACATCATCTTCTTAAACAATTCGGGTATCGGTTTTAGGCACTACCCTTCTCGTATATATAGGCCATCAGCTGCTAAGCTACATGCAACACGTATAAACAATCGGGGTACCAGTTTCGGGCACTACCCCTAAACAAGATTTGATCATATTCTTTTCATCCAACCATGTTCTATCCTCATTTTCTTCTTGCAACACTTACTCACCTCCACTCTCTCTACCAATGAATAAGTTAATCAAAGCTCAAGTAAAGGTTTATAAGGTTATTTACTTCGGCTACCAAAGAAAAGGCTTTTAACGGCTCAACTGGGCATCCAAAGATAAATAAGATCATTAGGAAGGATAAATTTGGCTAAGTAGCTTAATCACAAAATAATGGCCTAAGATCATGTCCTAGCAATTTATCAATCATAAGTCTCACACAAGACTCCAAGCCAAGTTCTAGAATATGTTCATATGAATGATCCTCTCAAGAATAAAATAATCATGATCAAGAATGATTAAAAAGCTCAAATCCTCACATAGGTAATCCTAGTACTCCTCATAGCACATAATTAAGATCAATTCCACAAGAACTCAATATACTTATCAACTAAACATGCTTTTCATCAATAGAAATTAACACATGAACATATGAATGCACAAAAATCAATAAGCTTGTACCCAATCAATCATACAAGATATCACTTATACATTTCACTCACGCATGAATCACAGCCCATCCTAAAGATAAAATGAAAAAAATAATGGAATCAAGATGAATCGGAGGAAACCAAAGAAAACCTAAAAAACTACTCCTCCGGAGCATCATCACCCTCATCA
Source organism: Pogostemon cablin (assembly GCA_023678885.1). Lineage (NCBI taxonomy): Eukaryota > Viridiplantae > Streptophyta > Magnoliopsida > Lamiales > Lamiaceae > Pogostemon > Pogostemon cablin. The sequence continues at coordinate 27,743,232 of CM042969.1, read as the reverse complement.
TCATCATCCTCATCATCAAGCCTCCGCTCCACAATCCGGTGTAGATCACCGATGTGCCTATCCAAATAATCAACTCGATCACCCAACCTACCAACTTTCTCATTCAAGGCCGTATACTTCTCATTCAGCGTAGCATAGTTGGCGTTGGCGAGTGCGAGCTGCCGGTTTGTCTCCTGCTGGCTAGCAACAATTGCGACCAGCTGCTCCTGAATAAGGCGGAGCTGCTCCCGTGTATCAATCGGGACAGCCCGCTGCTGATGCGGTGCTGGCTCATGCTGAGGTGCGTCGGGCTGCTCCTCTTTCGGAATCTCCATCTCTGGCTGCTCATCTTCCCGATGCTCGACCTCGGGCTGCTGTGGCCACTGAAGTGGCTGGTGCGGTGGCAGATGGTACTCTCCCTGTTCCACAATTTGCTGTAACTCCTCCAACCTACCTTCGGCACACAACCTAGCCACGGCTCTCCAATCCCCATTGGTCTTCACAGTCACGGACAGAGCAGTGTGTCCTAGGGAGTTCATCAATAAGTTCCTCGCCTCCCGGACAGTGGTCATGTTGCTCATGTCAAAGGGAAACATAAAGTCGAATGGCTTTGGTCCTCTCGTGAAGAACCAATCACCATCTCTAAAGTGTGTGAATCCACCCTTTACACATGTGAGCATCACCAAGTCGGGCTCTCCTCTAACAGGTATAATGCCGGTGAAGTCCATATTGTAGTGCTCAGCTACAATCGTCAGTAACCCTCCAATGTTCACCTTCTGAAATCCAATGGTCCTGAATCGATACAGCTGCGCGATGAAATATGTTCCCACATTGAACTTCACCCCATTCATCACACACCATAGGGCATAAAGCTCTCCTCTAGACACACAGCCACCCTCCGAACGAGCAAACTGTGTATTTCCGAGCACTCGATCCATATATTTCAACACGGGATTCTTGATCGAGGTCGCACGAGCCTGCCTAATCTTATAGTCTCTGATCTCCCCAGTTATCTCCCTCCAAAACTTATTAGCGTTGAAGTGTCCATTCTCCACTCGAGAAATCTCTAGAGGCGTCTGAAAAAGCTGATTAAAATCCTCAGCCGTCCATCTCATTCGGACTCCTCCTAACTGAAATGAGCACTGATACGGGTAGCCAAGTGGGTCATTATCCATCTCAAATGAGCAAACTACCTCCGCTGTAATGTGGAAGTAAGTCGGCTTCTTCAACTCCATAAATCTGCGGATCCCCACTCGATCGAACAACATCGTCATATCATCCCTAATGCTCATAAGTATCATTGCCTCATCATCTTGGTATCTTGTCCGAGCTATCTTGTCTGAGACTTCTTCCCACTTTTCTTTAATCTCGTCCCAGTTTTGCATTTGAATTTTAAAGTTTTCGGGTAAACGCTCTTGTATCCTCAGTTTCCTCGTCACTGTGTCCACATTCGAAGGCCTGTCTTGTCTCTTCTTCGATCTTGCTTCATCCACCTTGCCCTTCCCTTTATTCGATCCTTGTTCCTTTCCTGAAAATAACTATTTCAACACAACTAACAAGACAAGAATACAAGTATATGACTAGCATATCCTATACTCTACTCAAGACTTCAAGCATCCATGCTTAATCAACTCAACTATCATCTCAACACCACTTGCTCATCCATCATGCTCAAAACATCATCAACCACACTCTCTTCAATCTTCAAATCATCAACAACAAGCATGCATCAACCAATTCAAGCCATTCAACATAAATTTCAACAATTGAACTTCATGAACAACTCAAACTATCAACAATTCAAACCTAGTTAACATGCTCATTCCTCTAGATGCATCATATCCTTGATCAATCCACATAAAAACTCAAGTTCTATCCATAATCAAGCAATCTCAAACCAATAAACATGAATTCATATGGATCAACTCAAAAATATCAATTATCACCATGAATTTCAACCAAAATCAATATCAATCAACTTACCCACAACAAATTTCTTGCAATAAACTTCAATCCTAAGGTAATTGAGTTGAAAGAACGTACATTTCGTCTTGCCCATGGTTAAAAATCGATAATTTGCACACAACACTTAAAAACGCGACTGAAGCCCTAATTCGCGACAAAAATCGCCCAAATCCGCGCCTAATTCAAGAATTAAGAGTGTAATATTGTGTAATCAGTGCAAAATCAAGTGTAACTGACGAATTTGTGCAAGGGTGTTATGGTTCGGGAAAGATTCGAGGTTTGGTGAACAAAGATATGATCGAACCCTTCTAAAAACTCAACTTAAAATACTTACCTGACGGGGTTCAACCTCGGGTTCGACCTGCAGAACAGGTCGAACCTCGAGTGATGAGGTCGAACCTACCTTTCGGACAATTTCTCCTCGTGGTTCGACCTGGGTTCGACCTTCTAAACAGGTCGAACCATTGGTGTCGTGGTCGAACCTATCACCTGAAAAACAGAGTGCTCTGAACGGACTGGTTCGACCTCAGGTTCGACCTTCTTATCAGGTCGAACCATAACGGCTCAGGTCGAACCACTCTACTGTAAGATTTAAGTCCCGGGTTCGACCTTGGTTCGACCTGTTAAACAGGTCGAACCTAGAATGATCAGGTTGAACCTCCTCACTGGATGATTTTCTTCGTCGGTTCGACTTCCTCTGCTTGGTTCGACCTTCTGGCACTGGTCGAACCTCTCACGGCTTTGGTCGAACCACCCTTTTAAGCTTCAAAACTGAGTGTTCTTCAATCCCTATACACTTCAAACTTCAATACGAATCATTAGGTACCAACTAGAGCACAACTTCATCCAAAATTTGTTCCACAAAATATCATTCATGAGTAACTCCATAAAAGAAAACACAACCAAAACCCACTAACATTAGGCAAGTTGTAAAAAAATCATCACATCAAAATCGATTAAAATTTTAATATGGCGCAAAAACCAACTCCCCTAACAAACATCACAAAGAAAAGATTATACTATCGGTGCTTATCAAGGTAAGTATATCACACCCCCCCAAACTTAGTAAAAACAATAGTTGAAACTAAGTTTGCAAAGAGATGTAATTGCCGATAAGTAAGCACTTCAAACATAAAAATTTCTTACTCACACAAATGAAATAAAGCATTAAAACAGGAGGGAAAGCCCCCAACAGACGCTCATGTTTAACGTCGGAGTGTCACGACGGTACCAAATTAGATTAAGGTATCCACAAAGATGACACCAACATCATCCGGCGACCTATAATGCTTCAAGTGATGTCCATTCGCCATAAAAATATCTCCATCCTTGTCAATAAGCTCAAAACTCCCCCCTCCTAAGACTCGATGAATCATGAACGGTCCCGTCCACTTCGATTTCAACTTGCCTGCAAAAAGCTTTAAACGAGAGTTAAAAAGTAATACCTCATCTCCTTGCTTGAACTCCTTGTACGAGATCTTCGAATCATGCCACCTCTTAATCCTCTCCTTATAGATCTCTGAATTCTTGTACGCACGACTCCGAAACTCATCCAAATGATTGATGTGAGCAATCCTCAACTCCTTCACATCTTTGAGAGTCAAGTTCAAGCTACGCAAAGCCCAAAATGCTTTGTGTTGAATTTCTACAGGTAAGTGGCACGGCTTTCCATAGACAATCTGATACGGTGACAAATCTAACACCGTCTTGTACGCGGTTCGGAACCCCCACACGACATCATTGAGCTTCAAGGCCCAATCATTTCTATTGGTTCCGACCACCTTCTCCAAAATCTGTTTGACTTGATGGTTAGAGACCTCCGCTTGCCCATTCGCTTGAGGATGATAGGGTGTAGTGACCCTATGCTTAACATCATACCCTTTAAGCACCTTCTCAAGAAATTTATTTACGAAATACGTACCTCCATCACTAACAAGTGCTCTAGGGACTCCAAAACGGGCAAAGATATGCTTCTTCAAGAAAGATATAACAATTTTTGAGTCATTCAAGCGAGTAGGAATCGCTTCCACCCACTTAGAAACATAATCCACTGCAAGTAGAATATAGAGAAATCCATTAGATGGGGAAAAAGGCCCCATAAAATCGATACCCCACACATCAAAAATCTCGACCACTATGCTTGGCTGAAGCGGCATCTCGTCTCTCCTACCGATGTTCCCCATGCGTTGACATCTATCGCAAGATGCCACATAGGTCTCACAATCCTTGAACAAGGTAGGCCAATAAAGAGCGGACTGAAGTACATTGGCTGCTGTCTTGTAAGCGCCGAAGTGTCCCCCGTTAGGTTGTGTATGGCAAACTCGAGAACACTCTCCATCTCCATCTCGGGCACACACCTACGGATGATAGAATCCGTGTAAATCTTGTACACAAACGGATCATACCATATGAAAGTCTCAACATCCCTTTTGAATTTAGCAAGTTGATATCGGTTGAGATCCCTTGGAATTTCTCCCACAGCAATATAATTCACATAATCCGCATACCATGGATCAACTCCCTGCGCAACAACCACACACGCTCGCTCAGCCCCTTCAACAAACACGGCCATGATCTTTTCATCCAGGAACATTTCCTCAATATACTCGAAAGAATTACCGCAATGTTCCCTAGTCTCCAACCTCGAAAGATGATCCGCAAGCACATTATCAGAATCTTTCTTATCCCGGATCTCCATGTCAAACTCTTGAAGTAGAAAAATCCACCTTATGATCCTAGGCTTCGTCTCCTTCTTTTCCATCAAGTACCGAATCGCAGAATGATCCGTGTACACTATAGTCTTCATGCCAATCAAATACTGACGAAACTTATCGAATGCGTACACAACAGCCAAAAACTCATTTTCAGTCACCGTGTAATTCTTTTGTGCCGCATCGAAAGTCTTACTTGCGTAGTAAATGTCGCAGAACTTCTTTTCCTTCAGCTGCCTAAGCACCACCCCAAGTGCTACATCACTTGCATCACACATTTGTACAAACGGTTGAGTCCAATCCGGTGTGATCAAGATAGGTGCAGTGATAAGCGCCTCCTTTAAAACTTGAAAAGCTGTTAGACATTCATCATCAAACACAAAAGGAACATCTTTTTCAAGTAAGTGAGATAAGGGCTTAGAGTATTTTGAGAAGTCTTTTATGAATCTCCTGTAAAAATCGGCGTGTCCAAGGAAAGACCGCACTCCTCTTTCATTGGTCGGTGGTGGAAGCTTCTCAATCGCCACCACTTTAGCACGATCTACCTGCAACCCTTTGGCAGAAACATGATGCCCAAGAACAATCCCATCCTTCACCATGAAGTGGCACTTCTCCCAATTCAAGACAAGATTAGTCACTTGGCATCTCTTCAAAACAGTAGCTAGGTTAGACAAACAAATATCAAAGGAGGAACCAAAAACAGAAAAATCATCCATGAACACCTCCATGATCTTCTCTATCAACCCATCGAATATTGCCATCATGCATCTCTGAAAAGTAGCAGGCGCATTACATAACCCAAATGGCATTTTCCAAAAAGCAAAGGTCCCGTAAGAGCAAGTAAAAGTGGTATTTTCTTGATCCTCGGGGGCAATCATAATTTGGTTGTACCCCGAGTACCCATCCAAGAAACAATAAAACTCATACCCTGCAAGACGATCTAACATTTGATCCATGAAAGGAAGAGAAAAATGATCCTTACACGTGTTCTCATTCAACTTCCTATAATCAACACATGTACGCCATCCCGTAGGAATTCTTGTGACTATCGCTTCTCCATTCTCAGCTTTTACTACAGTCATACCCCCCTTTTTAGCAACTACATGCAATGGACTCACATGGGGACTATCACTAATATGATATATGATTCCGGCATCCAACCACGTAAGGATTTGCTTCCTAATTACCTCTTGAATTGTGGGATTAACCCTTCACTGATTCTGAACACTTGCCTTCGCCTCATCTAACAATCTTATCCTATGAATACAATACGAAGGACTAATTCCTTTCAAATCCTCAAGAGACCAACCAATCGCAGATTTATACTTCCTAAGAACATTCAATAACTCCTCAAGTTGATCATCATCAAGAGAAGAAGATACAATTATCGGATATTTTTCATTGTCGCAAAGAAAGGCGTACTTCAAGTGTTTCGGCAAAAGTTTCAACTCCTCTTTCCTCACTTCCATCGGAGAGCTCTCGTTATCTAACGGCAAGTACTTCCTAGTCCACTTGACTTCTTCCACCTTAGCTCTTTCCGATTCAAACCTGTCATCACCCAAAGCAAGTAAGTTTTCAAGAAATTCAATACATACCTCGTTTGAGAGTCCGTCAAGCTCCGTAGTGGGATAAGTAAGAGACTCCATCAAACATGTTTCGAGAGGATCCTTTGACAAGATCAGAGACATATCCTCTTTCACAACCTCCTCCACCACGTCAATACTATAACACTGCGATTCCATGGGCATCTTCATTGCTTTGTCCAAGTTGAAAAGAACTTCTTCTTTGTCCATCCGCAATCTAAGCTCTCCTTTCTGAACATCAATCATAGCTCCAGCAGTCGCAAGGAAAGGTCTCCCCAAGATTAAGGGGATATTATCCTTGTCTTCTTCCATCTCTAGCACAAGAAAATCCACAGGAAAGACTAGCTTTTCCACTTTGACGAGGACGTCTTCGATTATACCCTTTGGAAAAGTCATCGACCTGTCCGCCAATTGGAGAACCACTGTTGTAGGAGTAAGCTCCCCCAAACCAAGCCTCTGAAATATGGACAAAGGCATCAAATTGATGCTTGCCCCTAGATCACACAAAGCTCGCCGTGCCGGCCCCTTTTCGATTTCACATAGAATAGTGAAGCTCCCTGGATCCTTCATCTTTTGTGGCAGCTTCTTTTGGATGATTGAGCTGCAATTCTCAGATAAATTCACCATTTCAATTCCGGTTAAACTCTGCTTCTTTAACAATATGTCCTTTAGAAATCGGACATAGTACGGCATCTCCATGATTGCCTCTGAGAAAGGAATGCTCAAGCTTATTTTGTTCATTATCTCTGAAAACTTCTTGAACTTCTCTTCCAATCCCTTCTTCACAAGCTTGTAAGGAAACGACGGAGGTATCTTTGTTTTGGGAATCCCCCATTCATCACGATCAACCTTCTCTGCTTTCTCCTTTTTGGCTCTCAAACGCTTGGCTCTCTCCCACTTTTTCTCAGCTATTATCTCAGTACTTTGTTCATTCCGAACCACTGGAGTAGCATCAATATCATCGAGAGTGTTCGGAGTGGCAAAAGGCATTTTCTGGTGGGGTTCGACTAGGGTTCAACCTGTGGAATAGGTTGAACCATGTACGTACTGGTCGAACCTTGCTTCTGGACAACGGCTCTCTTTTTGAATTTGAGGTTCGACCTGGGTTCGACCTGTGGGACAGGTTGAACCATGGGTACCTAGGTCGAATCGGCCTACTGTACTTCTTCCACCATCAGGTTCGACCAAGGTTCGACCTGTTTGATAGGTAGAACCATTACTGTCGTGGTCGAACCGTTGCTGTGACAAAACAGAGTGCTCCAAGTGGTGCGGTTCGACCTGGGTTCGACCTGTTGGATAGGTCGAACCAAGGTTGGTTTGGTCAAACCGGTGTTCTGGAAAAATAGAGTGCTCCGAGTTGTTGGGTTCGACCAAGGTTCGACCTGTAGGCCAAGTCGAACCATCTGCAGTTTGGTCGAACCTATGCTGCAATCTCTCCTGATCGTGTCCAGTGTGTTGGTTCGACCTCCCCTGTATGGTTCGACCTTCAATGTTGGTCGAACCAGGGTCAAACCTGGCCCTAGACATATCCAAATTTGATTCCGGCCTCATAGGTCCCTCGTATTGCGTACTCGACCTCAATATGATGGCATTGCAGGACCTTGGATTCTCAATACTTTGAGACGGGAACTTCCCTTTCTCAAGAGTTTGAGTAAGCTTGTTAACATTCCCTGTCATCTCCCCCATCAACAATGTAAGGTCTTTCACCTGCTTAGATATAACCTCATGGTTTGCATCTATTTTCTTTTCAAGTTTGGCCTCAAGGCGGTTTACTCTTTCATCATTCTTGGTCATATACCTGTTCACAGTATCCTCAAGACCCGGTTTCCCTTCTTCCACCTTAGCACCCGGATCAATACCCATCGGAGATTGAATCGCATTATTCGAATTGCTCCACGAGAATTCCGGCCTCCTAGGCTGTTGATAACCACCGGGGGACCACGATTATTAAAGTTTCCTCGATAGTTCCCTTGGTAATTCCGGTTTCCTTGGTCTGGATACCTAGTCCCTTGAATACTCTGACCCATGGCATAGTGTGCCTCTTCCAACTCCTCTTGGATTGGTCCCTCATTCTTTAACTCCTGCTGCATGATTGGTACGCGCTGAGATAATTCGCTGATTTGCTTCTGTTGGGATTCAAGTAGCTTGTTGATATTGGACAAGCTAGAGACGATCTCATCCTCTCTACTTGTTTTAACCATTGCTTGTTCAACCTTAGCTACCTTACCAAGGACATAAGTACCTCTAACTCGATCAGTTGGCCAATCCCTCGAATTCATCGAAATATCTTCAAAAAACTTCTCGGCCTCTACGGATGACTTTGTAAGCAATGCTCCATTAGAAGAAGCATCCAATAACACTTGTGAATCACAGTCCAATCCATTGTAGAATATACTGATATATTGAGCTTTAGATAGCCCATGTTGAGGACACTTCCTAAGCATGTCCTTGAATCTATCCCATGCTTCGTGAAATTTTTCTCCTCCACTCATAGTGAATTGGTTAATGTCTTGCTTCATTTTAAACACCTTTGAAGGTGGCATGTACCTCTCCAAGAACCTTAACTTTAGTTGCTCCCAAGTGGTGCACTCAGCTGCGTTGATAGTGTCGTACCAATCTCTCGCCTTTTCAGTAAGCGAGAATTTGTACAAGAGGATCTTCCTAGCATCTTCATGTTCTCCTGCATCTTTTTGAGTACTTGCGTAGCCCAAGAACTTATTCAGATGCTGCTGTGGATCCTCGAAAGACCCTCTTGAAAAGGAGTTCCTTTCTATCATGCTAATAAGAGCGGGATGAAGATCGAACGCTGAATTAGTTCCCCTTGCTCCTAGAAGACCAAAATTTCCAGCCCCATTGTTTCTGAATACCTCTCGGATGGCTAGATTATCCAGATTCGCTGCCATGTTGACTGTCTCTACTCCCGAATTAACTTCAGTTGTAGCTTCAATTATTTGCGAAATCTGCTCGTCAACTTCAACTCCAAAATTCAGAGCTTCAGTTGGATCAATAGTCTTTGCCTTGCTCTTCTTCTTCTTTTTCTTTCTTGACGATGCTCCGATTTCAGGATTATAGGGTTCAAGTTCACCTTTCTTTGATCTCGTAAGCATAAACCTAAAAAGAACTAGAATTAAAACAGCAAAACAAGTTAAATAGCCCTAACAAACTAGAAATAACAAAAAGATATTTTAAGCCGGCTCCGGAAACGACGTCAAAAACTTGATGGGCGTTTTCTCAACACATAATTAATCCCCAAGTATGAAGGATATCAATTGTAGTTTCGAAGGTGACCAAGTTAAATATCGAATCCACGGGACGGATAAATATCAATTTAATTACGTTCTAGTAGATTATGACTATTTTGAATTAAACAGTTGGTTTATAAATTAAGTAACAATTTGAATAGCTAATAAATAACAAGAGCAAGTAAATAATAGTTGTGATCAATTAAGATGATAGGTAGTTCGTCAGGCCATCCAGTTTCCTTTGTTAATTCGTACTTTCGTGTGTCGATGTCCGACTCTGCCTTGTGGTTTATGGACGCATCACTAGACCATACGAATCTATTCTATAGACACAAATAGATAAGCTTTTGACACGTGTGAGTATCCTCAGAGCAAGACGTATACTCCACATCCCTTTCTAGGTACTATCATAATCAATTATTTCTCGTGCACTTAGTACTCTAACCCGAATTGATCTCCCTTTTTAGGTACTATAAAGTCATACTCTTTATCCTACTTGTCAACCCGAATTCAATTCAATTAACAAACATTCATATAAGACAGTTCTAATAAGACTTTGGAATCCCTTCACTTAAAATTATAACAATAAATCATGCTCAACAGTGAACGCACTCAATCAATAACCATGTTATGTATTCAGACTCTACACAACGATTAATGATGCACAAAACAACTATGAGTATGGATTAAAAAAACACAATCTTATATAAAATAAACCACAAGTAGTGTTGTACGGAGTATACACACGAAATACGAATTAACTCATGAAACCTTCATAACCCTAGAACTACCAAAGTGGCTCTAGCCCATGATTGATCTAAGAACAATCATGGTTAGATGGACCAATCTTACTTGAATCTCCAGCTGAATCTCTGTCACAGCCCTCCGAATGGATCACTAATCTCTTTTCTTCCCTCATCTCTTGTATCACGATGTCTCTGTCTTCTCGACTGCATGAGTCTTCTTTTATACTTGTAATCACGTATCTATGGCTTGGAATGGGCTTTTCAAGTGATCTCACGCGTCTTGGCCTCGAAAATCCGGATAAGGTAAGTTTCCGCGTTTTGGTTCGACCTCGTCAACAGGTCGAACCACTGGCCAACAAGTCGAACCCCAGGTCGAACCCTGTTACAGGACACATTCTACGTTTGGTTCGACCTCTTGCACAGGTCGAACCACTCAGGTCTTGGTCGAACCCCAGGTCGAACCACGCTACTGGATAATTTCCGCTCCTGGTTCGACCAACTGTCAGGTCGAACCCCCAACGTCATGGTCGAACCCATCTTCTCGCGAACTGGTTCGACCATGGTTCGACCTGATCAAACAGGTCGAACCCCTTGAGTCGTGGTCGAACCCATCTTCTGCTGTTCCGCAATGCTGGTTCGACCTGTAGTAGAGGTCGAACCCTCCTCCATTAGGTCGAACTCTACTCTTTCCTTGGCGGTTCGCATGGTCATGACTTCGTCTCTTCGATTCTTGGCACTTCCACTCTGTTTTTGCTATGAAAACCACTTAAATAGCTCCACTAACACCTGATTCATGCTAATTCACAATATATATAGGTTTTCCACCTATTTTCACCTCAAAACTCTCCAAAACTAGCACAAAACATGGTGCTAAACTTGTGAATTTACACACTCATCAGCCCTGCAGGCCCATTCTCGGCTTCTTTTTGCCATTCATCTATGACTACCTCGACAATAAAATCTCACGCTCCTTCGTGTTCACCAGCACTCCCCCGTGCCACTGGGCCTGCTACTGCTACCTTTCAGTCTCGTGGTCCTTATTTTTCTTGTGGTGAACAAGGTCACCGCATGACGAATTATCCAAAACATAGCGGGCGCAGTTTATATCTTGATGAAATTGAAGATGAAGGCTTTATACTTCCTGCTACTTCTGATGACATAAATGGAGACACTATATCGGAGGAGTTGGTCTCAAGAGATACTGGTCCAACGTTGATTGTGCGGCGGACTTGCCTCACACCCCGTGCCATTGATGTTGATCTTCAGCGCCATTCCCTCTTTGAGTCCACTTGCACAATCAATGGTAAGGTCTGTCATTTCATTATTGATTCTGGGTCTTGTGAGAATGTCATTGCTAGTGATGCCGTTGATAAGCTATCTTTGCACTCAGAATCACACCCGCATCCTTATAATTTGTCTTGATTGCAAAAAGGAAATAATTTGACTGTTGATCGGCGTGTTTTAGTAAAATTTTCTGTGGATCCTAAATTCTTTGATTCTATTTGGTGTGATATGGTACTAATGGATTCTTGTCATATATTACTTGGCCGACCTTGGCAGTATGATCGTGGGGTTATTCATGATGGTCGTCAAAATACATATAACTTTCTTTTTTTGGGTGTCAAAATCACTTAGATCCCATCAGTGCCTAAGATGTTTCCTACAACAATAGAACCCAAGATTTTATGCTTAACACGCCATGCTTTTCTTAGGGAGATGTCATCTGCACCTTTTACCTTGTTATTGATGGCACATGATATTTCTATCTCTACTAATGTTCCACCTGCAGTAGCTTCTATTGTTTCTGAGTTTGCAGATGTTTTCCCTAAGGAACTACCTGATGGATTACCGCCTCTGCGTAATATTCAACATCAGATTGACTTGATTCCGGGTGCACCTTTACCCAATCGTTCTCATTATCGAATGAGTCCGGTTGAGCATGAAGAACTCCGTCGCCAGGTTGAAGAGCTTCTACGAAAGGGACTGTTACATCAAAGTTTGAGTCCTTGTCCTATGCCTGTCCTCCTTATTCCTAAAAAAATAGTGAGTGGCATATATGTGTTGATAGTAGAGTTATAAACAAGATCACGGTCCGTTATAGGTTCCCTGTTCCTCTTCTGGATGATTTATTGGACCAGTTGAGTGGTGCTGTAATTTTAGTAAGCTCGAATTTTGCAGTGGTATCACCAGATTTGGATTCGTCTAGGGAATGGGTGGAAAACTACTTTTAAAACTAGAGAGGGCATTTTTGAGTGGTTGGTACTGCCGTTTGGGTTGTCTAATGCTCCGAGCACGTTCATGCGTGTCATAAATCAAGCTCTACATCCTTTAATTGGATCCTATGTCGTGGTGTACTTTGATGATATTTTGATTTATTGTAAATCTGAGGCTGAGCATATTGAACATCTCCGGGCTGTGTTATTGATTTTGCATGCTGAAAAGTTTTTTCTTCTTCTGAAAAGTGCACTTTTATGATAGATTCAATTATTTTTCTTGGATACCGTATTTTCTCCACAGGTATTCGAGTTGATGAATCTAATTCGATGCTATTCTTAGATGGCCCACTCCTTCTACAATGACTGAGTCTCGTAGTTTCCATGGTTTGACCCTTTTTATCGGCGATTTATTCCCCACTTCAGTTCTATTATGGCTTCGATTACTGATTGCATGCATGGTAAAATTTTCAAGTGGATGCCGATAGCTGATATTGCGTTTCACACCATAAAACATAAATTATCAAATGCTCCAGTACTTGTTCTTCCATATTTCTCTTCTCCTTTTGAGTTGCATTGGGATGCATAAAAAGTGAAAATTGGGGCAGTTTTGAGTCAAGGTGGTCGTCCTGTAGCTTACTTTAGTGAGAAGATAACGAGATCCCGTTCTCGCTATAGTACTTATGACTTGGAATTCTATGCTGTTGTGCGTGCATTTCGACATTGGTGTCACTACTTATTTCATAGAGAGTTTGTTTTATATACTGATCATGAAGTTCTTAAACATCTTGCTAATCAAGACTCATTATCTGCTCGTCATGCCAAGTGGTCTACTTTTGTACAACAATTCACTTTTGTAGTTCGCCATCAATCAGGGGCTAGTAATAAAGTAGCCGATGCTTTGAGTCGTCGTTCTAATCTTGCTGATTGACATGTGCGTTGAAGTGGTGGGTTTTGATACTTTTCGTGATTTATATGAAACTGACCTTATTTTGTCCTATTATGAGTCTTCTTATAGATGGAAAGCACGATGATTACTCTTGTGGATGGGTTCTTGTTTCATAGGGTATGTCTTTGTATTCCTTCTTATAGCTTGCGTTTGAAGATAATCGAGGAGATACATGGTGTGGGTCATGTGGGTCGTGATAGATCTGTTGAATTATTGTTCTGTCATTTTTTGGCCAACAGCTCGCCAAGATGTTGGTCGATTTATCTCTCGATGTCGTATCTGCCAACTTTCTAAAGGCACGACGTCTAATGCTGGGCTATATCGCCCTTTACCTGTTCCATCTCGTCCATGGACTGCCCTTAGTATGGACTTCATTCTTGATCTTCCACGAACTCAACGAGGTAATGATTCTATATTTATGGTTGTTGATCGCTTTTCAAAGATGGTTCATTTTATTCCTTTTAAAAAAACTGCGAATGATGTGAATGTGGCTACTTTATTCTTTTATGAGATTTATTGTTTGCATGGGCTCCTTTCTTCCATTGTCTCGGCTCGTGATACACGATTTCTTAGTCACTTTTGGCGGTCCCTTTGGCGCATGGCCAACACCGACTTGAATTTCAGCAGTGCGTATCATCCTCAAACGGATGGTCAAACTGAGGTTGTCAATCATTCGTTGGGAAATTTGCTGCGTTATTTGGTTGGAGATAATTTGAGGTCTTGGGATTCTAAGTTGTGCATTGCGAATTTGCACATAATCAGGCGATGAATAGGAGTACATGTTTCAGCCCTTTTTTTGTTGTGTATGGCATAGTTTCATGTGCACCTATTGATCTGCTTTCTCTTCTTACTGATGTCCAAGCAGAACCCCACGCTAGCAACCTGATAACTAATCTCCAACAGGTTCGCATCACCACTAAGCAGCGACTTGAGTAGGCAAATATCAAATATAAGAAGGCTGTAGATTCACACTGCCGTGATGTCTAATTTCAGGTTGGAGGCTTTGTTTATGCTGTATTGACGAATGATCGTTTTTCCCAGCATCAATACAACAAACTCAAGCATCGGAAGATTGGGCCCGTCGATATTATTGAGAAGATAAATCCTAATGCCTATCATCTTCGTCTGCCAAGTAGCATTCGTACTTCTGATATCTTCAATTTAAAACACCTGGTTCCTTTTCTTGGTGACAATTCTGATGGAGATGATGCTGAATCCGATTCAAGGGCGAATCGTTTTGAAGAAGAGGAGAATAATGGAGATGCTGCTGCAATATTTTATCTTGACAGCGCGGATCCTATTCTGAGAAACAAGTCGAAGATCTGCCTTAATTAAATAATTATTCTGTCAATACTTATTTTGTTAATTACACTTAAATTATTCACCCAATTATTGCGAGTAATAATTATGATTGAGATTTCTCATTATGATTGAGAATTCTTTCTTATTTAAACACGCAAAGCTCTTCTTATGAACAGAAGATTATTGCAATAAAATTGAGTTATTCCTTTTCACGTGTTCTTTCTAATTACCACGCCACGCTGCATCAGTAATATAATCTTTTAAATTAATAAATAAATTATAACGTATGTTATGTGTATTTTATGGAAATGGTAAATTTATAATTAAAATATACTTTTAAGATTATAAATTGATGTGATATTTCTTTTTTGGATGCTAAAATTTAATACTCCCTCCGTCCCGTTTCAATGTTTATGTTTGTTTTTTGCACGTTGATGAAGGAGTATAATATTTTAATAGATAGTGAGTGGAAATATATAATATTTAATGTAAAGTGGGTAGGTGTATTAGTGTTGGATGATATATTAATTGTCTTAGGTGTGTCCCATATTCCAAAAAGGAAAATGTAAATATTGAAATGATACGCGCAAAATAGAAACGTAAACATTGAAACGGGACGGAGGGAGTATGAGATAGATGAGAAAGGAAAGTGTGAAATTTAATGTTGGAGGGATAGAGTATTATAAATTTAACTTAGGGAGGTTTGAAATTTAAGAATATTATATTATTGGGCTGGTAATTAGAGGGCATAAAATCTTAATCTTTGCAATTAAAGGAGAAATTAGGCACATATTGAAATTTTCGGGTCAATTATACATTATTATTATTATTTTCACGTGAGACCCAATGAACCTTTTATATCATATTATCATTGACACATCCTTCAAAATTGTCATGACATCTAAATTCTTATTTATTTCTGAACTGGATTTCACAGGTTAAATAACACAATCTTTGGAGGATGTGGCAGTGGCGTGACATGGCATAAGAATCACATTTATGGGTTACACTAGATGCACACCCCATATTATTAAATACACATCCTATTATAATATAATTTAAATATATTTTTAAAATGTCTATAATTTCCTTAACTTATTTTTAATTAATTATTTTAATTTTATACTCACTAATATATCGTAAATAATTAATTACGAACAATTAACTAATGAAGATGGTAATTCCAGATTTCATGATCTGTGTTTCAATAAGCAAAAATCGATACATCACATCTTAATTATCCATTCTTGACGTTTTTCAAGATCAATCGACACGGTAAAATTGGCCCAGATTTGCATATCTTCCCCCAGAAAATAACATGCATTCATAATTTTGCTCTTACATCAACATTCATGGTGTTCCAATATATTCAGATCGTGGTGAGCCCTTCGGAGATGATGATGAAGGGAAGATCGCCAGTGGTTTTCAATGGCAATAAAACGCCGCAGATAGGCATCCTGCCACGTGGCTCAGAGGATGAGACGGAGCTGACGTGGATAGACACACCAGATCTGAACATGCTGCACATTGTCAAAGCTTGGGAAGACGTCAGTGATGATAAGGTGGTCATTGCGCCAAATCTCGTATTCGTTGAAGATGGACTTGATTCCATAGACTCTAGTTGTTCAATATTTGAAAAGATTAGAATTGATATCAGAGTAAAGAAAGTGGTTTCCAGACAACAATTATCCGAAAAGAATATGGAGTTCGGTGTTATTAATAGAGAAGCTATGGGAAGAAGAACAAGTATAAATATAGAGTGTAAAATTAATCCATAACAACCTATCAGATCCCAAACTAGATTCTGTTAATAACAAACACTTTGTCTAAAGGTATCATTCGCTAAGATAATTTGCTTTTCTTAAATGTTCAGTGCTGTTGTTTTGAAAATTTAAAATTCAATCATACATAGTGATACTGTCATTGATCACTTAGTCAATTTGGGCAAAAACTCTCTGTACTTCTTTAGCCTCTGCCAGCACAATGGAGGATAAAAGGGAGCAGGGAGGTGGTCGCATGAGTATTATTTAATTTTCGTCTTAGTGATGTTGCCAGTTGCCACCATTGTTGAACAAAATTTCCTACGCTCGATGAACCTTCGTGGATAATGGAGTTACTTGATTTATTTATATTAAGATTGAATGGTGGATTAATGGTGTACTAAAGGGGTGTATAATCTTAAAATTAAAAGGATAAATTTGGGTTTTTAGGGGGTGTGTATACAATAAAATTAAGAATTAAAAAATTTAAAAGGGGTGTGTATTTAATAAAGGTGTGTATTCAATAAAAAGTGAGTGTGTATTTAACAATACTCTATGGGGTATCAAGTGAAAAAAAATGTAATTGAGCCAAATAAAATTTAATTAGGACATAATATCTGAAAATTAAATTACTTTTCTGAAATTGCATGTCACAGAACTGCAAACCCCAAAATTACTTTTCTAAAATTGCAATTTTCCCAAGTAATTTTTAAAGTTTTAAAAAAAAAATCATAAAAAGTAGAGAGTAATTGGAAATTTCAAAATCATAATCTTCTATATACTTAAACATGTGGTGGCCTTTAGGGCAAAATAATCTTTCAAAAGATGTGGCCACGAAAAGTTATAAGAGAATGCAAAAGAATTTTTTTTTGTTCGATACCTAAAAATACAAGATCAATCATAATTAATTTGATAAAAAATCATGTTAAAATATCACATTTATATTAAAATTTTATAATTTGATCGTTATCTTTTTGCGAGTATTTTTTTTTTGTTTCACGAAAATTATAGCTTCTAAAATGAAAATTATATCAAAAAGATATCTAGTAAGTTTAATGAGGGGAAAAAAAACTCCCTTTTCAACTCATAGTAGATTTCACAATTTTCTAATTTAATTTGTCAGTAACAATTAAGACTAAACACAATAATTTTATAATATATATATTAATTTAAAAATTATTATAACTCAATATACATATATATCGTATATGCTTTACATTTTATTTATTTATTTATTTAAAAATATATCATATAATTAAATTTAACAAAGTGAAGTTTCTTAACCTGAAATGGAAAAAGCAACATTTTTTACATCTTCATGTAGCTAATGTAAGAGTTTTATTGGGTACAAATAGTCTTAAGAGTAACTCTTTCATAATCTACTAATTAAATTAAAGGGTGAGTTTTATAATTTTGCGATATACTCTCAATTACCATAATAAATTAAATTAAAATTATAATAAAGGAGATTAAAATTTAGAACATAGCCTTAACAAAAAAAAATGGAGATTCAATTCAATAACATAAAATTTAATAGAGATGTTTATTTTTATTTTTTTTTCTCAGAATATAAAAAATGTTATTAAACGGGGAAGAGGGTTGCTTCATATAATATAAGTACAAGTGTGCTACATCATTAAGTAAAAACAAGATTATCGCTTCATACCATTTCTAAGAATAATAAACTATTCCCTAAAATTTAAGAGAGATTTACTCTAGTGTTACTCTTTAGAATTCTTCTCGAATTATGGTTTGATAATATTATTTTTTGTATTGAAAAATAAGTATATTGAAGAGTAAAACTCCATCATACACTTACAAATAAAATTATTATATAATGCATTTCTTAATTATTATTTAAATTATGTATTGATGAATATAAGTTATTGGTCAGATAATTTTCCCCCCTCTTAATATCTACATCCCACATTCTTTACTATTCGAGCCGAATTTCAAACTTTGAATATTTTAATTAAAATGAGTTCGAAGTCGGCACTGCTCGACTCGTCTCATTTACGTCGTCCATTAGAAGCTGTGGAATCGGAAGTGTCCATCATGAGTGGGTCATACACATTAGAAGCATGTGCTCTGGGTGTGCCCACAAAGTGTTCGTGGAATGTCCTCTCAAAACCATATATGCAACCCTTTAAATTTTTGTCCTTTCACTTTCATTGAAGTGATTTTATTAATTCATATATTTGAGTCGATTTAATTTAATTTCAATTTGAAAGACAAAGTAGAGTGGGGTTCTTGTGCCCGGGACACCATGCCCCATTGCAATTTTCGTGCCCCTTTATAATTTAAACTCCCTATCAATACATAAGTTTAAATAAAATAGGGATGAGAAGGATTGTGTTCACATGGGAACACGGGCCATGTCCCGTGTCTCTGGAGGCGCAGAAACTTTTGCCCTCTGTAAAATGAATAAGAAGTGATAATATTATAATGTAAAATATTGCTGTAAATTAATTTCATGAATAACTGTTATTACACAAATCTATCCCTTAAAAAAATAAGTATCTCGTTGGGATACTTTATTCACAAGATGTGTGATACTCTACCTAATTTAATCTTAGCGCTTTTAATCATTCGGTTATTAAACTAAAATAGTGAGATGTTTTCCTACGCAAGATAATACACATTTTATGTACACAAAGTATTGTGTGAAACCTTATAATTAAATAAGGTTCAACATGCAACTGTACGGGTATTTAATTTTTTATTTTTTAGTTCATGGTCTATTTTTATTACTCCTATATAGTTGATCTTCTTCTTTATAATTTAGTATTAATTTTTAGGGTATATTTCCATTGTAGTTCATATAATATTGCACTTTGATGGTTCATAGTCTATTTTTACCCTTATCACACGGTGTAACCGTCCTGCCACTAAAAAAACTATTTTTTAATGGTGGTGGTGATATTCGAACCTGGACATTTGTTAACTATGGGCTCTGATAACATGTTAAATGACTACCTCATCTAAAAGTTTAAGCTGATAGAGAGATAAATCGTTTAATATTTAATCGAGTCAACCTAACAGTTGGATGAGTTGATTGCAAAGTAATTCAAATATTTTTTGGTTAATTGGTATTATTACCCATACTAATAATTAATTGGTAATTATTATAGCCTTGTTAGGAGACTAATAATGATAACTTAATACTAACATAAAGAGTTTAATTAGAGTTATTAAAACGCAAAGTTGGTCACCATACTTGTTTTTTTTTTCTTTCTTTAATTTCTTTCTTTAAAATTAGTTTGTTTTTAAAATGGCCATGCCTTTTAATTACCAATTGAAGACATAATCATGAGTTGAATTTGGTTAAGGTTTATACTAATGACTTGCCCTATAATTATAATATGGCACTGCAGGTCCCATGATAATTAATTACTCCCTCCATCCCCTTGAAATGTATCAATTTCATTATTCCTAGCATTCGTTTCAAAAGCATCAATTTCCTCTATTTAATAAAGAAAATACACAATATGACCCACCACTTCCCTCTAATACAATTACCCACCTTATCTATAATAATAATACTCTTTAATTTAAGTGCAAAAAGCAAATAAAGACTTTAGAACCGTCCACGTGCAAACAGCAAACGAGTTCCTTTCAAAAGGGACGGAGGGAGTACCTCCTTAAAAAATTTGCTTTCGCCTTTTGTACGTTTTACTATATAAATTCGTTTTCTCTTTTAATATATTAATTAAATGTAATTTATTTATAATGATCTTGATTGATAAATTTTAATTTTTAAAGACAAACTTAAATAAGCTTCATAACTAAGCTTATTATTATTAGTAGAATATAGGACCTTATGAGTGATTGATTCAATATATTTTAGAAAAGCAAAATCACTAACGTTGATCAATGCATTCTCGGGTGCTTACAATATTCTATAAATGATATACATTTTAATTAATAAAATATAATATTTTCATTAAAAAGGTTAATGAAAAAATATAAATTGCATAAATGTTTTATTAAATAAATTAATTTTTTTTCAGTAAATAAATAGTACATTTCTTATATTAATGATATACTATTTAATATTAAATGGTATAATTTTAAAAAAATGTGGAGTTTGGAGGCACATGTACACGCAAGTTTTAGCGAATCAAATGAATTAATCTAATCTAATTAATTACTTATAAATTAAGCGTCATTCGATCATAATTGTATAAAAGCAAATTAAAATTACGCAAACCCTATAAAGTCAAAAACTATTTATTTATCCATAACAAGAACAAATTACGTCATTTTTATTTCAAAACTACAAAATCATTCATCATAAATTGATCCACATTAAAAAGAAAATTACCAATTTATTGCAAAGAAGTTAAATTTGAAATTTTGAAATTTGCATTTCATATAGAAATTATAAATGCGTTACATTTATTTCCCCTTGATGTTGCGTTTTCTTCCTTCACAGCAACACAAACCTGATATTTTACTAATGTTATATCTACTATTTTAAACAGTTAACACTTAAAAAGAAATAATACATCCATAAAAAAATATAAAAAAAATTAAAATATCACTTGTGTAACACATGAAACATAAAATAAATAAGTAATAAATAAGTACTCCCTTTTTCCAAACTCAATAATACACTTTTTATTTGGTCGTGCCCAACTCATTTTAACATTAAGTTATTATACTCATAAAAGGAACAACAATAAATTCAATAACCTTAAAATATAATTTAATTGTGAGGTTAATTTAAAAAAAAACTATTAACTTTACTGTTACTACAAATTAATTTCTACATTTGAGAAATTACAAAAAGAACCACATATTCAAGTATTGTTGCAAAATGCACTAAATATGTGATACTCTCTCTGTTTTACTGTATCATTCACACTTTCCTTATTTGTCTGTTCTATACCATCCTTCACACCTTAAAAAATGAAATATCATTTTATCTCACAATCTCATAAGTTACTTTAATTTTAAATTTATCACACTTTTTTTTACACACATATCATTACTTTATATTTTTTTATTATCTAAAATACTAAGAATTGCCCAGAAGGGTGTATTTTTAAGATAAGGATTATTTTACAATATTAATAAAATTCATGGTTTTTCTTACTATAAATCATAATTTCGAATTTGATATCCACATTTTACTTATTATATACTCCTTCCGTCCTACAGCAAGAGTCTATTTTTTCCATTTTGGTGGTCCCACCCAAAGGATTCTCTTTCATTTTTTACACACATATGATCCACTCATCCCCTCTAATACAATTAAAACATGGGGTTAATACTCCCACTAATACAACTACCCACTACATATTAAATAATAATACTTTTTAATTCAAGTGCCAAAAAGCAAAAACTACCATTGCCGTGGAACGGAGGGAGTACTTTATAATTTATTTATTAAAAAAAATATTATTGTTATTTTTTTAACATCCATAAAAATAGAAATGTTAAAATGGGTTGGTTACTAGGAGAAAATATATTAATTATCCCTCAATTCCATGTATTTATGTATTATTTTCATTTTGAATTGTTTCAAATATTTATGCACGGTCTATTAATATTAAAAATATATATGCTATTCTCTTATTTTTACACTTTATTAGTCAATTTTAATAATATTATTTGTATTTCTTACATTAATAACTATATTTTTTCTTTTAAATCATCAACTTATCTATATTTTCTCACACATTATACTACATTAAAAAAAATCCGTTTGCCCGTAATTATGTGGGACAGATGGATTAACTTAATATCCGTCGCCACAAACGGGTCTAACTAATCTTTGCAAAGTCAATTTCATTATTTGACGCATTTCTTTGTCAAACTCCAAATCTTCATTTTCTGCCTTAATCTTTCTCTCTCTAAATATATTTGCACTCACGCACACGTCTCAAATAGTACACGACAGTTATGCTCCAAAATCCGGGCCCCACAGGCTCAACCCAACCCACCCGGATTTACACACACAATATCGTATATATACATTCGCCGGGTTTTCTAACGGTCATATTATCACTCTCTCTCTCTCCCTCTCCAAAACAACTTCTCTCTCTTCTCTACGGTAATTTGCTCACTCCTAATTACTCCCACTCGCTCCACTTTCTCCGACCGCCGCGCATTTACAATCCACAATCTTCCATCATCCATCCACGAATTCATCTTCACAATTAGGGATCGAGAATTTGGGTTGACGATGTGAAATGGTAACTGCTGTTGCATCAACGCCGAAGCAGCACATTCCCAAGCGCCCGCCGTTGCTGCCCTCCGATTCCGGCAATGCGCCACCGCGCCGCCCCAAAGCTCGTCAAGTTACCTCCCGTTACTTGTCTCCCTCGACTACGTCCTCCTCATCTTCCAATTCTACCTCATCGACAACCACAACCTCGTCTTCCAACACCTCTGGATCATCGAATTTTTCCAGAAAATCCCAATCTCCGATGCTCAGCACTACGACGGTAATTACGACTCCGAAGAGTCAGCAGAGGGCGGTGTCTGCAGAGAGACGTCGTCCAGCGGCTATGACGCCGTCTAACGCTGACAAAATGTTGGTGAAGTCAGTGCGTAGTTTATCGGTATCCTTTCAGGGGGAATCGTTTTCGCTTCCGGTGAGTAAGGTGAAGACGCCTCCGGCGACCGTGGGAACTCCGGGATTGTCGAGGAAGGGCACTCCGGAGAGGAGGAAAGCGGGGGTGACTCCTGTGAGAGATCGAAGGGAAAAGGATAGGGAGAATTCGAGGCCGGTTGATCAGCAGCAACAGCATCGCTGGCCCGCAAGAATACGCAGCGAAAATTCGAGTTTATTGACTCGGAGTTTGGATTACGGTAGGGTTAGAGTAAATTGGAGTGGATCTGAGTCTGCTCTCAAGGAATTGAGAGAGTCAGTGGTTGATGATAAAAGCAGGAACAACAAGGGTACCGAATTGAAGCTAGAAAATAACGGAAGTGAAATGAGGTTAAGGGGCTCATTGGATTCAGATATTGAGAGTGTTTCATCGGAGAGCACTGAGACTGATAATGGAATTAAATTGAGAGGAGGGCCACGTGGGGTTGTTGTGCCGGCAAGAGTATGGCAAGATGCCAGCAACAGGATACATAAAGTATCAGATCCTTGTTCACATTTATCGCACAGTGCTTCAAATAGGATTATTGCCCCTTCGAAGTTAATTTTGGGAGGAAAAATTCGAAATGATAGCTCTGTGTCATCTCCTCGAGAGGGCTATCCGAGTAGGGGATTATCGCCACTTAGAGGGGCTGCAAGAGCGGCTTCACCATGTAAGGCCTTGGTATCGCCATCTGGTTCATCTGGGGGTGTGTTAAGGGGCATGGCTAGCCCATTAAGAGCTAGAAGTGGCATAGGTAGTTCAATAAATGATAACATGTGTACCACACCGTTCCTGCTAGATTTGAGGAGGGGAAAGCTGGGAGATAATCGAATTGCTGATGCACATGACTTCAGAATATTATATAATCGGGTGTTACAGTGGCGATTAACGAATGCAAAGTTAGACCATACCCTGTTTATACAAAAACGTGCAGCGGAGGTACTATTTCCCTCTATGTTTTGAATTTATAATATAATGTAAAAGTCGGACATCTGAATTGGTTCAGCTTATCATAATAATTCAGAGTTTGTAGTGAATCCAAGGATAAACTCACACAATTAGATCAATTCCTTCACCTAATTGAACTGCATCGTAGATGCTCCATAAGTTTCAATCCGTTCTCACATGCAAGGCCTAACCTTAGCTGAGAGTGGCTAAGGATCACCTCTATTAATAAGTCTTCAGCATTTGTGGTTTATATCTGCGTATTGATCTTGATAACAGGTTTCTGCATATATATATACACATTCACATTTGAAGTTAATTTAGGTTGAGTTCAAAATTTGGGCTTCATATAAATTCTGTTAATGTGGGGAAGACTGTTACTTGCGGACTTGATTATTAATTATCTGTATGTAGTCTGTTACTAGAGTACCACTAAGTCTAAGATCTTCATCTTGAATGCCAAATGTCAAGAGGTCTATTGACATATCTATTCTTCTTTTTAGCTTATATTGCCATCAATTTAAAAGTCATGGATAAAGGGAGTTACCTTGTTCAGAGACTTTGGTTTGAGTTGCTTCAAAATGCAATACTCTCTATCGGGACTCAAGTTTGGAACTAAATACACAGAGAGCTTTGAAGAAAAGATCTATTATGAAAATAAGTATAAATTTTCATACATGGATTATTAAGGAGTAGCCTCAGTAAGCATTGCTTTGTTATTCCAAGGAGTTACTGGAATTTAACTTTATACTTTTGTCATATTTTTCTGCTACAAAAGTCTACTCATTGTTAAATATAGTATCTTTGGATTGAAGTCTGTTATTGAGTTGATACACTATTTTGTCTTCATATTACTCACCAATATCACGTTTGAAATGGTTGAACTTTAAACAAAAAATTAGTAGCCTTTTTATCCATCTCTCAAAAAAAAAAATTTTTTGATGCTTCGAAAGTCCAATTATAGTGAAGTATTATTGAAGTCTGTTATTGAGTTTATATAAGTTTCATGAGTAATATATGCTTGCTCCGAGGCTCTGTGCAGAAATTGAGCATTGTTTTGCATATCCATTGAAACTTGCATATTTATTGCATTTCACTTGATGACTGATTGATGATGCCACAAGTTCATATGTTTATAAGGGTTTGTGAACATATCGTATTTCGGTTTCTTTTCTGTAGAATTTTAGTGCAAGTGTTCTCATCTCTACCGTTTCCTTTTCACTTGACCAGAGAAGCCTCTGTAATGCTTGGGTGAGCACTGCAAAGCTACGACATTCTGTTAGGTCCAAGGGAATTGAACTACAATTGTTGAGACATAATCTGAAGCTTTATTCTATACTGAAGAAACAAGTAAGAGATATTTTTCTCCCTCTGTTGAACCTCTCTGTGCTTTTTCAATAATTGATTTTATGTGGATGCTGGATAGATCTGCTTTCAGATTCTTCATTTTTTTATTTTTATGCTTGAAGCAAGTTGAACTCTATGGAAAGTTTTCTAAATTGTTGATTTGTTTCTTATGAAAGTGTTAAGCTGCTCTACTTGTTAAATGCAGGAGCCACATTTGGAAAGCTGGGGTCTCTTAGACAGAGACTACTGCAATTCGGTTTCCGGTGCTATAAAAGCATTAGAAGCTAGCACAATCCGTCTTCCTATTGTTGGTGGTGCACGGGTATGATGGTGGTTCTCTTAATGAACAAAAAATCAATTTATCCGTTGGGTAGTTTATCATTTAAAGTAATAAATAACCCAGTGTCTCTTCTCATTTCTTATATTTTCAGGCTGATGTTCATGAAGTGCAAGAAGCAATATGCTCTGCTGTTGATGTGATGCAAGGAATGGCTTCTTCAATTTGTTCTTCACTAATGAAGGTATTCTCATTTTCACTCAATTCTAAATTTATTTTTAACACTATATTGCCTAATCTCCATATTCTAAGTTGGGAAAAGGCAATTATTTCATGCTCATGGTTCTAATAAGCCCTTAATTTGTTTTTGGGTGCAAATTATCTTTATTAAATGAAACATTCATGCCCGTTTTTAAAATTGAATATCTACTCCCTTTAGTTTTTAAAGATGGGACCTTCGTGCTCTTCTGTTAAACAATATTTTAACGTTAAAAATATAGCATTGATTTTCGAACAATCTGATTATTAAAAATTTTCATAAAGAAATAAATTACTACTTACAAGCTTTTCATCTACTACTTTAAATTTTAAATTTGATATCAAATAGATATTCTTATTTTGTGATGCAAACTCGTTGAAAATTTTAATCTGAACAATGCAGTGTAGGGCATCTTTTAAGTAGATTTCCGGCCAATCCAACCTTTAAAATTGACAAACTTTATATTGAAACAATCCATTTCTTACGGATTTCTCATTTACGATTGTAGATTTTGAATCCAATATAAATTGCTTTATCAATTTTGTATTCAGGTATAAACAAGTCTTATCTATGAACTTACCAGTTTTAAAATTTATACCTGTTGATGAGAAATCTGTAAGAAGAGGTTTATTTCAGTGTAAATCTTGAAATAGCTTTATGGTCAGATTGTCCAGAACTCAGCTCGCAAAAAGGCTACTCAGAAATTCTTAATGAAGTTCATAAATTTTTTATTTTAGGGTATATTAGAACCAAAAAATACATGAGTCTTATTTGAAGCTTTAGCAGCAATAATTTGAGGGTGTTGTTGTACCTTATCCCTTCTAAGTTTCACATGAATTTACTTGCGGCTTTCCAAATTATCATCATTTTCCCTCTCTGGCTTTTGGGTAGGTTTCTTGTTCTTTATAATTAGAATGTAAATAGACATCCAATAACTGATCCCTAAACTAGAAATAACTGTTGCAAAGTCAGGATTGTTGGGGGAAAAATCCCAAGTTAATCAGTGATTTTCACTTTTCTTTTGAACTGAATTATATTCTGCAATTTTTAATCAAACCATTTTATGCAATCAGATATTCTGCCATTTATGCCAAACAGAACTTTAAACTGCCTTTCCTGGTCTTCTGCTACATTTTGTTGCCTTTATTCTTTGCTCATAGAAATCTGAGCAATCAGTTGCTCATTCTTTGAATACAAGATAAGAGCAGCTGAAAAACTTTCAGGTTGAGAATAATGTGAAATATTTAAAAACGAGTTCAATACTAAAAACTTACCTTGGTTGTATACTTTGAGGTGGAGGTTACATCTTATATTGGAATGCACTCTTAAAGCACATGGTACTTGTATTCATACTTGGAGGTTACATTATTTCTGTTTTTGAAGATTTGTCTTGAACATTTGTGTGTTGTTGCATCAGAAAATATTGAATCCTATCTTCAAATACAAGTCCAGATCATCATAAAATATGCATAATGTATAATGGTGTCACATAACTTTTAGAAGCTTTTCTCCTTAATATAGTCCTATTTGAATATTTTACATATATTTTCCTAGATTACTTTCCTGTATGTTAAAATTCCTTTTCAAGTGACAAGGCTTAGATTTTGTGACCTCATATCAAAGAAGCAACACATAAACTCCCAGAAATGCAGCAAATTAAAGGTTCCTGCTTGATGTTATCCTTGAAATGAATTAGCTATTGGAAGATCGTAAGACGGTCCCAAAAAATGGCAACGCAAGTTGAAGAATTACGCTAAACAGCACACTCTCAGATGACAGTCATAATCCCTTTAACAAATTGAGAACTTTCAAACAAACCAACCTGGGGAAGGCCTAGATTTTTATTATTATACATTATTTCTAGTAGTGAGTCTTCGTCTTTTCTAGAATTTCCTCGAATTACTCATCCACATTATTCATCAAACAGGTGGAGCAGATGAACTCACTGGTGTCAAACCTCTCTAGCTTAACAGCAAGAGAGTATCATTTGCTGGATCAATGCAAAGACTTTTTGTTGACAACATTCATACCCTTACAGGTTAGATTGAAATTCGACAAGTTCTCCTCAACAGTTCTCATAAAATTCATCTTCCAAATAATTATAATAATAATCTTCCAAGCTTATTACACCAGGTTATGCATTGTAGCTTGAGGACACATGCAATGCAAGTGCAGTGTTCAACTACGAGATTAGCGAAGAAAGAGTGATATGCTGATCTCTGTTAACAGCTAACATCATTTGGGAAAATGGAATAAGAAAAGGTAGGTCAGTTGTATCTTACTTTTAGTTGTTTTGTAGGCATTCTCAGAAGCAGTTCCAAAATGTAAGTTTGTGTGCACAGATATATAAGTTGTAGATTTTAATTTTTTCTGCAAGTTTTCAACATCTGATTCCATTTAAAATTCCAGTCATATATGTAAATATCCCACTTAATATAGGAGTATATCATTTGTGACCTAATCTGATTTGGTTTTGGGGGTTTTTAGGAACTCTAATTTCTTGCTTAACTAATGGGTAGTTTTATCCTATTTCTGCAGTACTTTGAAGTTTCATTGTAATATATATATATATATATATATATATATATATATATATATTCCGTGTTTTACACAGATTGTAAAATTATAATTTTAAAATAACTATTTTTCAATAATTTAAAAAAATGTGTAGTATATAGGTAATTAATAGGATAACATGAGTATACATTCAAATTTTATATATACAACCATGTATTTATAAACAATCAACGTTAAATATTTTTTTTTTAATTCGGTATATTATTAAAAGAATTTTTAGTTAATAATTTATACACCTACTAATTAAAAAAGATTAAAGAAATAAAAAGAAAAAGACAAACTCTCCTGTGAAATGTCTATCTCGTGAGACGATGTGAGACGTCTATCCCGTGAGACGGATGTGAGACGGATAATTATTTTAAATTATTAAATGAGATGAACCGTTACCCATTAATAATTATTGATTTAGAATTATCTTATCCTATAAAATCTCCTACAAATGTGTTAATTTGGAGAGTTGTTAATTGACTTTTCCATAAAAAAAGAAATATATTAAATGAGAGATCTTGAAGTTTACAGAAATAAGATTTATTACAGCATTATAATGAAGGTAGTGTTGAAAGAGGTAGTGTTGGACGTGGTGGTTTGGCTGCGGCCGTAGGAGCGGCACTGAACTGAGTACAAAATATTAAATTCATGTACTTTTTGCATTTTTTTTATTTTTGAATTTCTATTTATTCTTAGTGGTTTTCACTCATGGTTATTCAACTTCTTCTTGTATTTCTTCATTAATCAAAAAAAAAATCATATTGAAAGTATATCCAGAACATGTATGTTAAAGTATGTTGGTTTTGTATAAAAATATGATGTTTAGGAGTAATGTTTATTTATTTATTTATTTATTTTTGAAAGCAGGAGTAATATTTATTAAGATAATCTAAAAAAAACCATACTATAATATACACTTAACATACTTTAGCATAAAAACGACATAAACTAAATTAATTTTTTTTGTACTGTAAAAATATAAATTATAGTATTATACATTTACATAAATCTGACATACTTTAGTATTAAACTGGCGAACATTAAACATACTCTAGCATGAAATAGCATGAACAAACATAAACCGACATACTTTAACAATAAATTGACATATTTTAACATAAATTAATTTTTATTTTAATTTTTTTAACAATATCATAATACAATTTAAATACATACTTTTTAGTACTAAACAACATACTCCTAACATAAACCGACATACTTTAGCCTATAGTAAATATATTTTGAAAATATGATTAATTTGAAATATTAATAGATAAAATATTATTATAAAAGTATATTTAGTATAGGTTAAAGTATGTCGATTTTGTATTCGAGTAGTTGTTTAGTCATACTTTAAAATATACTCCCTCTGTCCTCCCGAAAGATGGCATTTTGCTTTTGCGCACGTTGATTAAAAAGTATTGTTATTTAATGTGTAGTGGGTAGTTGTATTAGTGGGAGTGTGGACCCCATATTTTAGTTGTATTAGTGGGTGTGTGGGTCCCATGTGTGTAAAAAAGGAAATGACCCTCTTTGGAATGGACGACCAAAATGGAAAAAAGACCCTCTTTCGAGCGGGCGGAGGAAGTATTAAAAATATTTTACATCACAATATTTTAATATATTACAATATGGAGTATTAAATTAATTTCGTGCCGTGCTGATTTGTTGAATTCCACCATTTAGGAATTATTTTGTAAGATTCCACTAATTTAGGAGTTGAATAATCATGTGTTAATTATATAATATTATTTAATTAATGAATAATATATGGATATGACCCTTCTCAAGATCAGTCTTTTTATGACCTGTCACACAAGAGAGCGACTCAAAGAAAAATTATAAAATAAATCTTAAAATAAATATATATATTTATCTATATTAAATTTTAATTAATAAAAAAATAGAAAATAATTTTGGAAAAGACACCTCATCAAAATAAAGATTAATAAATTTAATATATGTTTTAATCAAAAGAAAAAAAATTATAATGGAATTAATAAAAAATTATAATGAAAAAAAAACATTAATTTGACAACTAAAAAAGTTATTGCAAAATTAAAAAATAATAATAAATTTGATATTCGTATTAACTAAAAACAATAATAAAATTAATAAATTATAAATATGAATTTGACAGTTGAAATAAAAAATTAGAAAGATATAAATTTAAGGGTTAATTGAAAAAAAAAAACCACGAACTTTACTCATATTGCAAATTAATCCCCATCTTTGAGAAATTGTAAAAAAAAATCACCACCTTTTATTATTGTTGCAAAACACACCCAATTTGTGACTAAAAGTAAGTTTTTTTGGGTGCGTTGTGACTAAAAGTAGGTTTTACCTTTTATTATTGTTGCAAAACACACCCAATTTGTAACTAAAAGTAGGTTTTTTTGGATGCGTTGTGACTAAAAGTAGATTTTTTTGGGTGTCGTAACCAAGCAATGAGAGAAAGAGGGTACCCGCTGCAGTTCCGAAGGTCCATAGCCACAGAAGCTTGAGTCCTGTTTTTCTCTGGCAGTATCTAATCACCAATCATAAATAATACTCCTTTCATCCCAGTGAAATGTGAACAGTTACCTAATGTTTATAATAAGGTATTGTTCACATTTCACTTGGATGGAGGAAGTACTAACTACTTAAAGAAATACTTATCTGACTTTGGCTGGTTGCCACAGGAGTTCACATGCTAATTACAAGGGACTTTCTAAGCTTTTGAAATTACAACTCTTTCTTACTCAAGAATAGATGGAATAGTAGAAATGAATATTTCTATTCTTGATTCCTTCATTCATCCTCGGACTCTTCGGTTTCAATCATACAAGGCTAACGCAGTACCAATAGAAAAATCCAGACAATAAACAATACTACAACACATTGAATTTATTCAATTTTGTGTCAAAATACATACATAAATCTCTAACCTGATTGCAAGTATCCACAGTTTGAAAAGAGCACCCATTGAACTTGAAGGGCATCATTTCCCCAGCCTTGCTGATCCTCTTGTATCCTTTTAGCTGACTCCACAAGAGATTTGTTCCCAATGTCAACCTCAATCAGTTCAAGCGTCGAAATTTCTCCAATGCCATCCGGAATCTCTTTTAAACACCAACACCGGTGAAGCAACAGAGACTTTAGTCTTGGGAAGTGGCTACTTTCATTTATCCAGTGCTGGAGATCTGATTTGTCGATGAGCAGAAATTTCAGTTGAGGGAATTCTCCCTCATTTGTTTCCCATGTGCTGCCTCTGCAAGCAAAATCTCTCAGCTTAAGAACTTCCAGATTAGGCAAAGAACCAATGACTGTTATGCCCTCCCATGGAAGTCGACGGCCACTCAATGTCAACTTCTTCAACGTCCTCCAAAAAGAATATACTCTTATATAATCAAACAAAACTCTGAATCTCATTTCCGAAAAGCCAAATGAAGAGAAATTCAAACATGTTCAGACTCAATAAACAACAAGGCAGGATGATGTATGTTTAAATAGGATTGAACTAGCCTTGTTGTAAAAAGAGATTTTCTAAATAAGGGAAGGGCACTTGCGTAGACTTCTTTTCACTTGGTCTTGGAACAAACTCAAAAGTGTTCTTACTCGCATCATAAACCACATACTCTTCTACTGATCCAAGTCTTAATATAATCTCATTTACACTTATCTTTTCTGGAGGCCAGTACCAGCATATGTCCAAGTATGGGGACACTACCTTAATATCGCACCATGAATCCTTATTATCGCTTTCAGTACTTCTTGACATGATCCTGACACGATCCATCTGGTCGAGGACGAACACAAAGAGACGGCCTCCAAAAATAGCCAGGCTGAAATCTTCAAGGCTTTCCTCTGAGATAGTGTATGGCGTGGCCTGCCTCTTGAAAGTTTCGACTTTACTATCAAAACACACTATGGAAAAATTACAAATATGGTCTTCTACTCTGTAGCTCACCCAATAACAGGAGCCATTAGAAGAGGAGCAACCATATCTCTGCATTAAGTTTTCCCCACGGAGTACGTTGTTCATCTCTTTCACTTCACTCAATTTGTTGTGTCTACATGAAAATATGGCATAACGGTTTACTTCTTTATGAGCAATCACAACCTTATAATCCTTCATCAATGGATTGTAGTAAATCCTTAAGCAAGGGATAACATCATTATCATCTGTGGAGAACGGACAGTTGAAGTGTTTGTAGGCTCTGCCGGATGGATTCCACAGCACATACATCTTCCTGTACACTTTTTCTTTGTAGGATCTGCTGTCTTTTTCTTCGTAGGCTCTGCACTTTAATGAATTCCACAGCACACACAACTTCTCTTGCTCTTCAAGAGTATCGTAAGTCATCCTATATAAATATAATCCATCAATGTTGCACAAAATATTATAGAACTTTCTACATTCACATGAATGTTGGATTGCTGATACAAATTGATAATGGCTTTGGTTGACGTTAGGATCGGGGTACAAAAATTGAGCAACATGGATTCCACTGTACTGATGAAACGGAAACTCCCTCCAAGCGAGTGGATATCGGGATGTAGAGATCTTGTAGCGTTGGAGATGAATTTCAGCAAAACTTGGATCAGAGATGGTGGCCTTCCACTGTTTGCAAACCGCTTTGAATCGAAGGAGGTACTTCACAGGTACTCATGAGAGGATGTTTTCTATGATGTCATGTGGTAGAATAGGCTGCTGTTCTTCAACAATGCAGCTGCTGTATTCCAAGTTGGGATCAAAACTTTGACAGCTGTAGTGATCGTGGCCGAGGGTGCCACAAGAGAAGCAATACACTGGCAATGATTCATACTTAAGAGGAAGCCATAAATGTTCCCCTTTCACCTGAAAGGCAATCCCGCTGAGCAAAGGCCTCGTGATCTTGACAGATATCTTGAACCTCATAAACATCCCAATTGAATCTTCACCCGACTTGTCCACGGATTCTAGAATCCCAATCTGTTTGGCAAAAATTCGTATCCATCTTTCATTCATGCAAGCCAAAGGTACATCATACAGACGAGCCCAAAACGAAGAGTACTCCATAGTACTTAAGACCTAGAATTCAATTAAATTTCACTGCAGAGAAAAAAAAACACACAAACCAGATAATTAATTGACAAAAATTCTCATCAACTGGATTATTCGAATGATAAGTAAAACCCACTTATTCCTTAGTATAAACAGTGCTATGATTACAAAAAAAAAACAACAATTAAAATTCCAATATTAAACCCACAAATGATTTAATTAAGAGGTGTTTGAATAGGGTCATTTGAAACTCAAATTATTTAAACTCATGTATATGAATAGTATTTTATTTGGGATTTATTATGAACTTCTAAAAGGAATTCTATATCAATAGACTTCAAACATACTATTTTATAGATTTTATTTCAAGTTCTGATCAAAACTATGATAATGGC
Source organism: Pogostemon cablin (assembly GCA_023678885.1). Lineage (NCBI taxonomy): Eukaryota > Viridiplantae > Streptophyta > Magnoliopsida > Lamiales > Lamiaceae > Pogostemon > Pogostemon cablin. Next base: position 27,709,369 of record CM042969.1, on the reverse strand, counting down.
TTATGCTTTATTTCCCCCTCATTAATTCGATCCATATCATTCTAACATCATAGCTTAGCCTAAAATTCTCAATTAAAATCCCTTGAAGAAAGAGAATTAAATCAACAAGCTATAGCTTTAATTGACAAAAAAACCCAGCTATATCAAAGTAACAGAACAGGTACCATAAGCATAATTCAGTCTATTAAACCATATAAACAAATAATCAACTCAACACCTAAATTCAACCAAATGTATACTTAACTACCCATTCCTCAATAGAGAATTGCAACGAATAGAACAAACCAACGATTAAGATTCCAACTAAAGAAGCAATAATACATACAAACCAACCTTGGAGTCTTCTTCAGCGACAATTTCAGTTGAGTGAACCTTAATGGAAGCCAAAGAATGCTATATGGGGTATAGCCTAAGAAGTAAAAAACAATTTTGGAGGGAGAGAGAGAGAGCACTGAAGGATTTTGACCCGAAGTGGATGGAGGAAGCCCTGTAGAGGCGAGCTGGGTGGAGGAAGTGAGACGAGCAGAGCGGCGGAGGTGAAGTTTGGAGAGATTTGGGATTTAGCCCTTCAGCCCTGATTTTGAAATGTCTAAATATTTTAGTTTCAAATTTGATTTTGGGAGGAGGCGGTATTCTTTCCCTCTTTAATCTTTTTTTATTTAAGAAAAACATTTTAGGAGTATTTTTTATTCTTATAAAAATTAATTTAATTCTTTTTATTATTTTAAAAAATAAAGCTAGTAGTTATTTTTTCTATTAAAATTTAGAGACTTAGTCCGTTTTCAATTCTTAAGAGTTGGTCTCCTTGGCTACCCAGTGTGCCCAAATACACAAATTTTTGCTATTATTAATAAATGGTTGTGCATCCGGGTGCACCCATTTTTAGAAACGCGTACAAATATAAACAAAAACATATATAATTAAGAACAAAAATGTATACAATTTAATTATTAGTTTTTTAATAAAAAATTGAGTGTAAAAAAATATACAATTACTAAAAGATATGTATGCACTATTGAATAAAAAGTTATACGCATATGGATACTAATTTTTTTAATGAAAAACTTAGTGTGAAAAAAGTATACAATTATTAAAAAACACATAGATAATAATATGTATACAAAATAGAATAAAAAATTATACACATATGGTGCACTCTTGCACTCGGGTGCACTTAATATCAACTCTTAATAAATAGAGCAAAATTTAATGATAATATTATTTCTCAAATTATAAAATATTAAAAAAATTATTTAATAAATAAGTGAATCTCATTTAAATCGAGTTTACATATAAATTCTATTTTTTTAAATTAATCTTTAATATATAAAAATTACTCCTTGGAGAGATAATTTTTATATAGAAAAGTGTTTGTGTTGATAAATATCCCTTCTTATCTTTTTCCCTTTACATATTATCTAACCATTAATAATTATAAATTTGATCTAACTATATTTTAAATAGTATCTATTAATTAAATTAAAAGATAAGTTACTTAAAATATTAATGAAAAGATTAACGTGAGATTGACGCATTAACGTCGTAATAATGCTATATATACGAATTTAAAAGTTTAATTTGGACAATTACTTATAATTAATATTATTAGAAGACTAAAAATTTTTTAGGTAACAAACTTAGAAATTTTATTCTCACATTTTACATTTCATTGTTATTCAATAATACTATTAAAAACTATATCCTATAAATAATTATTAAGGGACATGTTGCGTTAACTTAAACAATAAAAATGACGCGTGTGATTCAATTAAAGGCTAAAACTTGCGTGTTTTTAGGAACACTGTGCTCCCAAATTCCATACTTTTTGAAAATTGATCTCTTTATTATTAAGTGTTATACTCTTTGGTATAAGAATACTTTTGATTTTCTAAGAATTAATTTTTTTAATCAATCATTTATATTATTCATATTTTATCTGATTTTCAATGAAAATTTTATACCCTCATTAATTAAAGTACTACCCTTTAAAATAAAGAGAGACTCTCTTGTGAGACATGTTATTTGGGAGACGGTCGACCATCACTAAAGTATGTTTATTGTATAATTAAAGTATGTTTATTTGTAGTTAAAGTATGTTAATAATAACTCATATCATAACACACTTAAATCATACTTTAATGCATAATCCATCATACTTTATAAGTGTACTTTAATAACATTAAACATACTTTATTTATACAATAAACATACTTTAGTGATGGATCGATCCGTCTCACAAGAAACTTTGTCTAAAATAAAATGTTATACCATTATAAGCCTTATACACTCGAGAACATTAGAAATCAACTCTCAATTAAATAGTGGATTGTGATCACATGAGTTAGTAGGATTATAATAATTAAATAATTATTAATTATATTTTATTATTTTAATAATAGGTAAACCAACTTTATAACTCGTCTAACATATAAAGATTTTAGAACATAATGTTTTTTCAATAAAATTAAAATCAAATATAAAATAATGTATTTTGATGCTAATAATTGAGAATTGATTCAAGATGATATGATAATAGCATAATATTAATTAGTACATAAAGAAGTGATAAAACTTGTGCGTCCCTAAACGCACTATGCTCTCAAGTTTGACGGCCTAAAAAATAATTATAGAAGCTTTTAGTGTTAAATGTGATCATCCTTAATTTAAAAACTTATACTCTTTATTATTAATAGATATATCATTAATAAACAATAATTTTAGAAATGTAGAAAAGATGAGATAATGATACTTCATATTTTAAATTTTAATATTTTATTTATAAAGTGACAAACCTATCATTAATAATCTGAAGTGTAAAAAAAAGTAAAATTTAAAAAGTTATTTAATAACTTATACTTCGATCATACATTAATAATCTATCATTAATAAATTTAGTAAAATTTTAATATTTTATTTATATAAAGTGACATACCTCTCATTAATAATCTAATTGTAAAAAAGTAAAATTTAAAAAGCTACTTCCTCCGTCCCATAGTTATGTTCACCGTTACTGTAGATACGGAGTTTAAGAAAAGTTGCTTTTTGACCAACTTTACTGACTTTTTAGGGGGTATTGTGGTATTTTTAGGTAATAAATAAATTATAAAGTAAGTTATGTGTGTTAGGTGTGAGTGGTATTTTTGAAATTAAGATAACTTTTGAGGTTATTGGTTAATGTGAACTTTCCATTTTTTGGTGGTGAACATAAGTGTGGGACGGACGAAAACGAAAAGTGTGAACATAAGTATGGGACAGAGGGAGTATTTAATAGACATGTGTTACGTGTATAATTGATGATTCACATATAAGAAAGAACAATTATTAAATAGACATGTGTATAATTATATAAAGTATTTTTAATCGATGAAAGCACTTTTTTGACAAGCGGGAAATGCCCAATCTCACAAGACTCACGATTAAAATTAGGATTTCACACTTCAAGTCTCAATCTCTTGATTCTTGAACCTTTCCTTCGATCATTCCTCTGATACACTGGTGTACGGTGCTTCTTTGCTCGGCGTTCTTACAAGATAACAGTGTTAGGATTTGTCAAGAATAAAAGAAGGGGTTTTCTTTTATTTCTTTATCTCACATCAGATGAAGACTAAAAGGGGAGGGATCCTTGATGCTATATAAGGAGGCCCTTGGACTTGATGTCAAGTGCACCAATCAAGTACACTTTAATCTTTGCATTTGATTCTAGTTAAAAATTCCTTTCTTGGATTCTCGGTTGTGAGAATGGAGAGAAAGATGTGAATTAGTCAAAGATTTGTAAGAGTGTAGGGATTGAGGTTGGGAGAGAGAAATTATGTGTGATTGTAAAAAATTTTCACATAGTGGTATTTTCTCGATCCGTGGTTTTTCTTCGGTTTTGGAGTTTTTCACATAAATTCTTGTGTTGTATTTTTTATGTTCTTCTTTATTTGTCCCTTAGGAATGAATGGGATCTGCTTATCCCAACAAGTGGTATCATAGCAAATGGTATCAGAGCCCGATTCGGGCGCTTATAAAGTTCTTAGTATGTTTTGTGGTTGCAGCACAGTCTGACCTTCCACATCAAAAAAGACTTTATGAGAGGAAGAGGTTTATTCATTAGGCTAAGGGTGGCATGAAAGAAGTGGGAAAAGCTAGTGGCACAAGGGGGTCAGAAGATCAGCCGGATGCGGTGGCATCTCCTTTCTTGCGGTGAAATGCGCCTGACTTTGTCGATAATGGTGTGGCAAGGGGTAGGATTTGTAGGTCAGCAGTTTTTGGCAGAGTCTTGGACCTGCAGCAATGTGAGTTGCTGGGACTCCCGGTGGTGGAGTTGGCTTAACAGCGGCATAGGATTTTCCATGGATGTCGGCTCAATGAGGTTTGAAAAGAATAAATTTTTTGGTAATGAATGGTAGCGTGGGAAAGCGGCGATTCAATGAGAAAGAAGGCGATGTGGTACTTGGTATCGGGGGCGCTAGATCGGTAAAGAGTAGTGGGCCGACAAGTGGTAAAGCATCATGAATTCCAAAGGTTGGAATCGACTTCAAGTGACGACATTTTCAGTAGGAAAAGGGTTCGGACAAACCTTGTGTAACTTGGCGGTAAAAGACAGTGACATCATGTCGGTACAGACGGTTTTTGCTCAAGGTATAGCAATGGTACAGTGGTTGCTCAAGGTGGAGCAATGGCACGGTAATTGCTTACGGTGGAGCAATGGTGACGTTGCTAGTCAAGGAGGAGCTGGTGCGGCAACAGTTCCGAATGTTGAGTTAATATTATTGGGAATTCATATGACATGTTCAGTTGTCATGAAAAAGAATGTAATAATATTAACTGGTCTACAAGTTTGCACACGGAAATTGCAGGTAATATAGGGTGTGTGGTGGATGTATATCGATGGCTGATGGACTTCCAGGGATAGCCAAGAGCTGGAAGTAGCACCATAAATATCAGCAGATGTTTTTGATATGTGTCGCAGGAAATTCTTAGAATGGTTTATTCTAAGTGGTCTACTCATATGGTGGAGTAGGATTATCGGGGTTGAGAATGGATTGTCAGTGAAGATAAGATAATTATTCTTAGAATGGTTAATTCTAAGGGATTCTCGAGATTGAGAATGGATTGTCGGTGAAGACAATGTGTCTTCTTTTATTTTGAAAAGGTGGTGATTGTTAAAATTTGTCAAGAATAAAAGAAGGGATTTTCTTTTATTTCTTTGTCCCACATCGGATGAAGACTAAAAAGGGAGGGATCCTTGGTGCTATGTAAGGAAGCCCTTGGACTTGATGTCAAGTGCACCAATCAAGTACACTTTAATCTTTGTATTTGATTTTAGTTAAAAATTCCTTTCTTGGATTCTCGGTTGTGAGAATGGGGAGAAAGGTGTGAATTAGTCAAAGATTTGTAAGAGTGTAGGGTTTGGGGTCGGAAGAGATAAATTATGTGTGATTGTAAAAATTTTCACATAGTGATCTTTTCTCGATCCGTAGTTTTTCTATAATTTTGGAGTTTTCCACTTAAATTCGTGTGTTGTGCTTTTTATGTTCTTCTTTATTTGTCCCTTATGAATGAATGGGGATCTGTTTATCCCAACAAACAGTTCCATTTCAAAGTTTATTATCTGCTCTATTGAATTCATCAAAGTGAATACATTTTTCTTGCTTAATCAAAGATTTCTTATGGATGTCAAATGTTTAAGTAAAGATTTGATATGCCATTTTTTATAAATTGCAGTGAATTATGTCAAAACCAAACACTCCATCTACACAAGAATCATCCACAAATACTATGTTGGGAGGAGGTGGTCTGCAACCAATAGATCCGCTAGAGAGTAATATAAATATTACGAGTGATATGCATATTGAAAGCAAAAAATAACCTGAAGGGGAAGAACATGAGGGGGAATTCAAACCATTTTTGAAAAGGCAAAGACAATTCACATCCCCAGCATGGGAGCATTTTAAAAGACATCCTCCAGATGAAAAGGAATTTATAAAACGGCTGAATGCAGGCACTGCAAGAAATTGATGACTCTAAATCCGTCAGGTTCTACTTCTCATTTGCTTAGACACATTGAAACCTGTCCAAGGAAAAAACTTTTATTGAAAGGACTACAAAATTTAAGCATCACAACAATGATGTCCAAGTCAGAAACTGTAGCTGCGGTGCAAAATTTTAAATATGATCGGGCAAAGATGAGGGAGGTCATCTCTCACATGATTATTGTTCACGAGCTGCCATTCTCCTTTGTAGAGTATGACCTCTTCAATTTAGTAATGAAGACTGACACTCCATATTATCAAAGCTTTAGCCGTGCCACAGCAAAGAAAGATTGCATGTTGTCATATGAAATAGAAAAGAAGAAAGTGATGGAAGCATTAAAAGATGTGAAGAGGGTCAGCGTGACTACTGATTTATGGAAGTCAGATCAGAAAATTTCGTATATGGTTGTCGCTTGCCACTACGTCGACTCAAATCTCAGTTTGCAAAAGAGAAATATTAATTTTTATGATGTTCCACCACCTCATACCGGTATAGTTATATGTGATGTATTGCACAAGTGTTTAGTTGAATGGGGCCTTGAGAAAAAGGTGTGGACTGTTACAGTTGATAATGCAATATACAATGATTCAGCTGTTCGGATGTTAAAGGAGAATCTTTCTTACAACAACACACTTCCTCTTGGTGGAAACTTGTTTCATGTTAGATGTTGTGCCCATATATTAAATCTTTTGGTGCAGGATGGATTAGTTGATATACAATGTGTAATTCTTAAGGGTTGGGAAAGTGTAAAATATATAGCAGCTTCGGAGTCACGTGTTAAAACATTCAGTGAAATCGCAAAGCAAATGCAGTTACCTTCGAAGAAGCTTGTCTTGGATTGTTGTACGATGTGGAACGCTACATATTATATGTTATCTGTTGCATTGGTGTTCAAAGATGTCTTTCCTAGATATAAAGAAAGGGATAAATCTTATAATCATTTGCCAAGTGATGAAGAATGGGAAAAGGTTAAACTGGTTTGCTCATTTCTTGAAACATTTAATGAGGTTAATAAACTCATCTCAGGTATTAACTTTAATTTTGTGTTTCTTTGAGAAATTTTTAATGCATTTAATAATGTTCTAACCGTTTCTTTTTAGGTACTGAATATCCAACTTCAAACTTGTTCCTCAGTAAACTTTACAAAATTAAAAAAATGTTGACTGAAACTGTGGTGGGTGATGAAAGTTTCATGGCTGATATGATTGGGAGGATGAAACTTAAGTTTAATAAATATTGGGGCGATTGTAACATGATAATCTCGATGGCATCAGTTTTAGATCCTTGAAATAAGTTGATGTTCATGGAATGGTGTTTTTCAAAGATTTATTCTGAGTGGTGCAGTTGAAAACATTACTAAGGTTCGTGAGTCATTGCGCATGTTGTTCAATGAATATGTCGAGGCTCATAAAGCTAATAGTGGAATAGATGTCCAAGGTGATTCTCAAAGTTCTTCCACACGTGAGTAGTAACTGTGGAAAATGTAAGGATAAAATTAGGGCTGATTATACTATGTTTGTCAAGAATAATGATAATATTGAAAGGATTAAGACTGAACTATATTGTACTTGGAAGAGGGAGTTGTTGTTTGTGAAGATGATGAAAATTTTAATGTTCTTTCATGGTGGAGGATGAAAGACTTAAAAGTTTAAGATCTTATCAAAGATGACTTGTGATGTGTTAGCAATTCAAATATCAACTGTGGTTTCTGAATCTGCTTTTGGTGCTGGTGGTAGGGTTATCGATCCTTACCGTGCTAATTTGGGTGTGGATACCGTTCAAGCTCTACTTTGTGGTGAAGATTGGTTTCGTGCTCGTTATAATATAAAGAGAAAATATAAGGTAAGAACATTAGTAATTTTTATTTAATGGTATATGTAATCAATCTGTTTTACAATGGTTTATTTGCATGATGTGCTTTAGTGATATCTCTATGTTACTTTAATCCTTAATGTTTTATGTAAAGGTGATGACAGAGATTCAAGAAGTGAAGCTTATATTATGAGTGACAGTGGCAGTTCATCTTGTCTTATGTAAATGAATTTGGTAACTTTCTCTTGTTGCATGTGACATTGATGTATATTTTGATAAACTAGTAGTCTCATTGATGAATGTTTTGATAACTCAGTGTTGATAAATTGATCAGATTAAGTATTGTCTCCTCAACATGTAAAGCTTGCAAAACATTTTGTTGATTGTTCATTTGCCACTGGTGTAATTTTCATTTTGAAGCCGTATTTAAGATTCCTATATTTTTGTTTGTGAAGTAATCTTGTTTTTTGTGATGCTTATCTTGATATGATGTAATACTTTTAATTTAGTTCTATGAGAAATAATCTTGTTTTTTTGTGATGCTTATCTTGATATGTTGTAATACTTTTAATTTAGTTCTATGAGAAATCAGGTTCTTGATCATGAGCTTTAACAAGAAATTTAATATTTTTTTAGCTATTTTCTTATTTTGCTATCATGCTCGAGTCGAATTCGAGCCGAACTTAAGCTCGAACTTTCAGTCGAACTCGATCTAATTATGAAATGAACTTTTTTGAGCCGAATACGAATTATTCGCGAACTATTTATTTTCCTAACAAATCAGACTCGAACCTAGATTTTAATACTCGAATCGAACTCGAGCCGAGCTCAAGCCAATAAAAAATAAGACTAGCCAAGCCCGAGCCTGATACTATTCGGCTCGGCTCGTATACATCCCTATACGATATATCAAAATTTTTTATGCATACCGATACCGTACCAAAAATTTCGGTATGCCGAAATTTTGGTATGCTAATTGTCGATACCAAATTTTACCGAATACCGAAATATTGCTCCTTACCAATATACCGATACATACCGATACAAATTTTTAAAAAAATAGGCAATATAATTGAAAAAAAATCAAAGTATTGGCGTATGCACTCATTCCAGATCAAATCAGCAAGCAATTTTGAGTTATTTCATATAACATCTAATTAAAGAACATAAATAATGAGGATGCAACAACGAAGAGACAAAAAGGCGATATGAATAACATAAGTGCAGAAAAGACAATTAATTGTACGGGAATCTTAAAATTTGTACAGTATCTCCACAAAAACAAACTTCGCTGATTACATAACCAATAATCACATGAAAGAAGAGGGAGGGCACGCTTGAATCAACAGAACGCCGAGAGAAAAAAACACACCAAAGAAGTGGAGGGGATGAATCCTGCAACGAATCTTGAAGAAGAAATCATATCAGGTGGAAGATGGATTGAGGAGAGCGGCTGCTAGGGTTCATTCTCACCCCTTCTAATTCTGTATTTTTAAAAGTATAACTAATACCGTATATATATATTCTTTGAATTAACTTATCAGATAAGTTAAAAAATTAAATTACTTTATAATTATTATTAATATTAATTTAACAAACAGTTCGGCATACAAGTGTATACCGAAATGCCGATTTTAAAAAATTATCTTACCGTTATTGTTGATACCGTACCGACTTTTTCGGTATGTGAAATTTTTGATAAGTTCGATATTTTACGGTACGATAAGTGCGGTATACCAATTTTTCGGTAATTTCTTCCACCCCTAAGTAGAGTTGTTAAACCGCTTTTAAATATAACAGGATTAGGGCATGCCCTACGGCCCTTTGTTCCCGAGTCGATTAGGTCACGCGTTAATAGGGCTGGCTCACGAGCTAACATGAAAATTATTATTATTACTAGTTTGTGCGGCACCTCACTTCGTGAGATGCTACCCTCTCATTCCATCCTTTTTTTACAGTGTTAGTTCTATTATTACTTTTGTGAGGTGTTAGCCTTGTCATTCCTTGTCAGAATATAAAAAATGTTCCTAGAAATTATTAGAATGTATATCACTTGTACAAAATTGAAGATCAAAACATAACGTTGAAAATGTAATGCTAATAATAATCATTTGTGTATAATCAATTTGCTACGAATGTCACATTCACCAAATAATGAAATACATGGGTAAAAGTGAGTTACAAAAAATATAATATAAAAATAGGAATACAACTAAGAGAATAATTTTTTCATTAATGGATTATTAATACGTCGGTTTCATTGGTTGGTGACGTGATACCACCTGATGAAGATATGATATGATCTCTCAAGAATATGCTTAGATATGTAACTGAAATGTAATATGTTAAACCAAACAAAAGATCACAGACTAACATAATAATGATAAATCTTACAGTTATTGTCACATAATTGGAGAAGAAGGAAAATAGTTGTGTTTAGCTGAGACTTGCAGAGGTGTCAAACATTATTTAACAGAATTTTAGGCAGGGGAAAAGAATTTAGTTTGAGAAAATAACATTAATTAATATATGCAACTTATGACTAAAATCACAAAGCACAACGTATACGTTGCATAAGTGATCTTATCTTTACATGTGGCTATAATAGAAAATAATCAAATGTCTGATGAAGTTGCAGTACTTGAAAATAATGCTAACAGTAAATGGTAATAAAAATTATGCCTTAAATTGACTCATAAGCATATTCGCAAGCTGAATAGTACCAAACATGACAGATCAATAACATAGCAGCAAAATAAGTAGACAAAGCAAGACACAATAAATTAGTGAATGAACATTTCTATTACTATAAAAATATTCAGAATCATCGTCTCTTAAAGTGTACGACGTAAGCATCGCTATGCAAAAGCAACTTGAACCCGATTGATCAAACATATAAGCTATAAAAAAGAAGAGGAAGAGCATTATAATATGACCAGCTTGCAACTACTGTAACTTAGTGCCCAACGGATATGCTTTGTGAATGGTTACATTTTATCATATATAGTTTTTCAAAAAGTAAATAGATAGGAATGATAGATAACATCCGTCTTTAAACCATGAATAATGCAAGCAACTAACAGCTATCACCGTTCTTATAGTAGCAACAATTGTCCCATAGCTTTCATAAAAAATTATTCATAAGTTGTTTGATGGATTCAGCGTAGAAGAGAGGACTATGATCAAAACAATTTGTGTAACTGCTTGAGTACAAAACATTATCCAAAAGATTTGGAAGCAAAGACATGGGGTTAGAATTGTAACATATCCACAAATTGTAATCTAATAGAATTAAACAAAATAATTGTAGGGAATTAGCAAAGGTAAGAGATATTGAGAAGGATAGAAGAAATATAGATGACAATAGAAGATAAAGTAGAAGTCTAGAAGAGAGATGCAAAATTAAAAATGGAAATCAGGACTTTGCCATGTGTAGCTGTGTATAATTTAGACTTGTCTAGTAAGAAACACTTAGTAGATTAATCATACTATTCATATTAGAACAGCTAAGTGAAACTCAACAGCATAGTGAACATTTGGACTCTCAAACGTAAGAACCAACCCTGTGGCTTTTGTTTAATTTAAGTGAACATAGATAGCAGCAGAAAAGATCTTATATGAAAAGAGAAAGTACAAATTTATATGCAATTCATTATTAACTCAAGAATAGCATAAAAGGTGTATATGTACACAATGAGCATCGAAATATAAATTAAAATTTTATTACCACTTCCATGAGCTTAGCATCTATAATAATATTTTACAAATTTTGGGTGGAGTGGCGGAGCAGTGGTGCGATTTATTTCTAAAAAATAATTTGATGAGGTGGTGGGAACATTTCATCCATCAAAAAAAATAGTGGGAAGGGCTCCAATAGATAAACCTGTATGAAACAAGTATGTGTTAGTAATATACCAATTACTAAATGCACTAAATGCATTCTTACCTTGAAAGAGAACAATTAGTTCAAAACAGACAATAAAATTAAGTATGCATGTGTGATGTAAGATTCAAGAAATGTGGTTGTGAGGTAATTTTTTGCAGTACAATGCAAATATTGTACTCATGTAAATATATATGTCATTTGCTAGGAAAATGAGTAAAAAATGTAAATGGATTTGTGGCTTAGTGTACTTAGCAGAAAGAAGAGTCTACACTGTTAGAAAGGGAAGTAAAGTTAGTGGAGAAAAGAGTCTACACTATAAAGAGAGTAAATAAAATGTATCACGCTATGTTTGTACCTTCATAATATTTATGTTGGGTTGACAGCCTTCAGAATTTCGTCGTATATAATATTTTTTGTGTAGTTTGTTGTTTGCACTAAAGGTGTTGGTGGTCTTATAAGAACCTTTATTTGATTTGCAGTTTTCGCTCTTGATAATGCAATGTAAAGTTGACCATGAGAAAATACAGGCTCTTTCAAATAAATGCCAACATAATCTAAAGTCTGGCCTTGTACTTTATTAATTGTCATTGCATAGCATAATCGTACAGGAAATTGTTTTCTCTTAAACTGAACAGATGAGTAGTTATCAAATGGAGCTTCTAATGTTATGCTTGGAATAAATACAGATTTGCTGGCATGGGTAACTGCTGAAATTTCAGCGTATATAATATTTTTGTCAAAGCCTTTGTAAAGAAGTCGTGTACCATTGCTAAGTCCTTCATTGGGTTGATATTTTTTAGTAATATAATTGATGCATTTCTTTTAAAACATAATCCGTGAGGGGCAGCCCTGAAGGGGTCAAAGAATGGAACAATTCTTGTTGGTATGGGGTGACACGAGGGCTAGTACTTTAATCACAACTAAAGTATATGTTTTCTTCTCCAGCAAATCTATCAATTAGGATATCATTTATTTCATGAACAAAGTCATTTCTGTAGTAAGTATGGCCCTTCTAACAAATAATGAAAAAAATCTAATTTCTGATCATTAATGTTTGGAAATACTGCATTAATCAGTATCTCTAATGATTCAGTGTCATCAGTATAAGGAATGTTAATTGTGGGTGGTATTTGGATTTCAGCCTTTTCATTTGTTTGTTCAATTCCGTCACCAACTCGTAACAAATAAGATGAAAAATTGGGATCAAGCATTTCTCGCATATTTTGTTGGAGTTTTAATTTTTCAAATTGATTCCACAGGGGTGACATTACAATGGAGGTGTCTATAATTTCATTTCTAAGACCTTGAGTAACAATTGGCAATGTTTGTCGAAAGACTCCTCCGAAGACAATTACTTTACCACCAAAATTTATTGGTGAATCCATAATATCTCGAACATTTCGTCAAAATTTTCAATTGTGGTATGTTTGCCATTGTAGCTTCATCCCAGATTATCAATTTTGCTTCTCTTATTAGATGGGCTAATGTGCTTTGTTTACTAATGTTGCATGACTGAAAGTCTTTTTCATTTAACAGTAATTTAAATCTGGAATGTGAAGTCCTCCCTCCTGGGAGTAATGATGCTGCTACCCCTAAGGTAGCTGTAGCAAGCGCAATATGACCGCCAGATCTTACTATAACAAGCAATACTCTATATAGAAAATTTTTTCCAGTACCTCCAGGACCATCAACTAAAAAAGCATTTGGTAAATTATTTTTAACATGATATAAAATTCGATCATATGCAACTTTTTGTTATTTATTTAACTTTTGCACAGCTGAAATGTCTTCGTTAGGTATATTTACATCATATTTAGACTGTAATTATTTTGTCAAGTTATCATAGAAAGTTGTTGGTAGCTCATTATCCACAGTAAAATAATCTTCCAGTTTTTTTCCCATCGAATAAAGATTGTAATCAAGAATTTTAAGGACTATTTGTCTAAATGTTACAAGCAAATGTACTGTTATGTTTAAAATCTTCAGACAAGAAGTCTTCAAATTTCAACCATAACTGTTTTGGATTTTTAGGATTACAGTGGACAAGGACAATTGCAAATAATTTTCGTAATGCAAAAGGCATTAAATATGATGCAGCTTCTTCAATACACATTTCAATAGTGTTGTCAGATGTTTCTCTATATGTTGAATATGGTATTCCTTTTATTGTTCTTAAGTACTCAAATGAAGGCGACTTTCTAATATGCATTAATAAGATTTTCAAATAAAATGTTTCACCTTGAGAAGGTTGACAGCTAGCAATTCTGGCTAGTGTTTGCTTTTTAAGGCGAGGTTTCCATTCTTTCAAGCCACCATGCTACGTTAGATATTCAGAAATCTCAATATATAAACAGTTGAGGTTTTTTGCATTGTCATCATATTTATTCATATAAAAGAATTGGGTTAGCATAGTTTTTTTAGCCTTAGAATTATTAGCAATGCTAGTTAAAGACTGATCAGCTAAAAAAGTGACAGTGTGCTCATTTTCTAAATGAATTGGTAAGCACATTACAGAAGGATAAATATGGCTTTTTAGCCTTAGGATTATTAACAATGCTAGTTAAAGACTGATCAACTGAAAAAGTGACAGTGTGCTCATTTTCTAAATGAATTGGTAAGCACATTACAGAAGGGTAAATACGGTTAAATTTAAAAATTCGCCAAACTGCTTCAGGAGGGAAAATTCATCTTGCATTTTAGAAATTACTTACTTCGTCAATTACTGGGTTATCATCATTTGCAAACAACGTGTAAGAAATTTTATCGTGGCCTTTGTAAATATATTTGTAGATGTACTTTACGGTCTGAATGGTTGAGCAAATCTCAATGTTGATGTGATAGTTAAATGTTGCCAAAAGATATGGATTGTAAGGCACTACCTACCTGTTATCAAGCTGTGAATCTCTAACAGTCACTGTACGTTTGTTATTGGAACTACGATACATAGGGTATGCATTCTTTTCAATTTTTGTACTCGCTGTGAATTCTTTAGAATAATTGAACTTTTAAGCATTATTTTTTATACAAGGGCAGGTTGGGTTAACTACACCACAAGGACCATGCATCATATGTTTTGTCACCAAAGAAAACAAATATGCATTATGAGATGGATCAGGAAGCTCAACAAAAAGAATTCTGTCAAATACTTCAGAAGCAAACATTTTTTATGATTCATTTAAGATAAGCAATTTTTAAAATTGAGGTTTTTCATGAAATATTCTAGCAACCAAATATGGTCTATTTTGTATTTCATCAGAAGTTTTGCATAAAACTTTTATTTCTGGCCAATTCGAGTTTGAAGTAATTGTCAAGAAAATATCTAGTTTCCCATATCGATTTACTAAAGTTAAAGCATCCATGTATCTTTTGCGCATATCTCTAGGACTACCAATGGATGATGCTGGTAATATTATGCGCAAACCGATGTCAGAACTTTTTTTATATCCTTGTTCAATGTTTACTGTAAAACTCATTTCGCGAACATATTTGAACTTCTATACTTTTAAAGAAATTAGTCTTGATGTTTTAATTTTAATGTACATGTCAACAACATATTGTTGTAGAAGTCTACCAGTGTGTAATAAAAGCGAAGTGTCATTTTCTCTGATTTGTAGTTTGTAACAGTACTACTGACGACAAGATAATGTCGTTCTATCGTTACCTTTTTTTTGGCACCTACAAAGATTATATGTTGCATTTAAGTAGTTGAATGAAGTTAAAAGCATAATAGGCAACAAGAATTATTTTAAAATTACCTCTATTTTCAGATAGCAAGAACTCCTCTGCTTCTACGTAGCTGTGGATATCACGAATACATTCACTGTCACATGTTTGGTTGGGGGCCATTTCTTTTTGTCTTCGATTTAGTTTTTTAATGCCACGGTACCAATCGGGTTCTCTATTCGGGAATATTAAAGGATATTGCATCGGATCATAACAATCAAAATAATGCTTAATAATTTGTGGGCGACTACTATTTGGATAAACTTGAATATGTGGACTTATAAACTGGTCACCGTTATTTGATTCAAGTCATATTCCAGCAACTTGAGATGCGAAAGGTTTATTAAAAATATTCTGGTCAAATAAAGGGTCAGCTTGTAAAGTAATTTTATATTCGTTTAAGTTATGGATACTGTTAAGGCTGCGAAAGAAAATTGCATAAGGATTTACTTGTAAAATATGCAACATGTATTCCACAAGATTTTCTCTAAATTTTGAACTAATTGATAAGCGATTCAAAATTTCATAATTTGTATCAAAGAAATACAATTACAAATTTTTGGGTTTTTTTATTTTCTGTAGGAATTAATGAGTCAAGAAAATGGTAAAGATGGTCTTGCACTCGAAATGTATAAATTTCAGTATTTCTTTTGGCCAAAGATTTATCAGAATGCACACCCAATGATGTGAAGGCAAACATGTTATTGTAGCTGCGAACATAATTATGAAATTCTTTAGCAACTTCGCTATTTCCAAGGTATAGATGTGCTAGCTCTATTGGCATTTCAGTTTGTGATAATTTTATATCTCCTAATGAGCAACAAAATATTGGTGATTTCATGTAAATACGTTTTGCATTACAAAAGTGATATTTTGGTACATCGGGCAGCAGATGTGCACTTTCGGGCAAGCACTGTAAAGGGTCAATATTTACATGTGCCACTGTAGGTATATGTTGAAATACAACTTCATGTTGTTTTTTTGGCGGCTAATTTTTGTTAATCTTCTATCTTCCAAGCAAGTATATTTTCGTTTGTAAGTTTTCGTTGATTTACGTAGAGTGGGTATTGAAGTTCCTTTTCTTGGCATTATTATTATTATAATTAATTATCCAAATAAAAGAGAGGTTGGAAATATTTGTATGTTTATCAATATATATTATAAAAGACTGAGGCCGTACGCTACACGCTATACAATTTTATAAAGTCCAGAAAGCACAAGTAAACAGTAAATTATAGAAGAAAAGCACACCTTTGATGCCGGCCGACAAATAAGTAGCATTGTACCTTTTGAGACTCGTACAACAGTAACTGTAGTATAAGAAAGAATAGAAGAGCAATTATTACCTTTACTATATCTGACTAATTAGTATTAAATTTCTAAATATGAAGATAATAGCAAATGGAGAAAGCAACTAGAAATTAAAAAAAAAATAGTAATTACTAATTACAAGGAAGGTGCTGAAATATTGTACCGAACTTCAAGGAATTTTATTTTCTTCGACAACAAGATTTAAAGGTCATTGTTATCATTTAAATGTTTAGCTTTTATTACTCTGTGTTTATCAATTATATCGGAGCGGTGCTGAACTTTTTCTATACAAAATAATGACCGTAATAATCCATTAAAGATCCTATAACAACTAAATGAAACTGAAGAGCTCAACCATAAATGCAATTGTAAGCACCTGAATTTTATTGCATATTAAAGGAAAATATATAGCAAATTAATGCAATAATTATCAATTAATTATTTATTTATTAAGGAATTTAAATAAATTAATTCCTAAAATAGATTAATAAATAATTGATAATTAATTTAAAACCCAATAAATTGAAAGGGATTTAAATTAAATAAGGCAAGTCCAAGACAAATAAGTCTGATTTGAGGACTAAGCAAGTGAAAGACCCAAGCCCATAGGATTAGGTCAAATTTGGATCAATCAGATTGCGAGTTATTTATGGGACATCCTCATTCCTCACCTATATAAGGAGTCCTCCTCCATTCATTCGAGACACACTAAAAATATTTGAAGACACAGACGCTTCTAAAGAGATCAAGAATACGAGCAGTGCTCCCTTGAGATCTTCAAGCATCTTCAAGCATCTTCAGCCAAGAACGGCCTTCGATTCGAGATCAAGGTGCCAAGTCCCTCCGATCCATCGTTCTTCCAGCCAACTGCCTCCGATCAGAGATTAAAGTGTCAAGCCTCTCCGATCTGGTGTTCTTCCAGCCAACCGCCTTCGATCAGAGATCAAGGTGTCAATCTCCTTCGATCCAGCATTCTTCCAGCCAGCCGCCTCTGATCAGAGATCAAGGTGCCAAGCCCCTCCAATCTGGTATTCTTCAATACAACAACCCGATCCAGCGTTGGTCAGAAACAACACTCGACCTGAGATTAAGGTGCTAAACCCCTCAGATTCGACGTTTCTTCCAGTCAGACTCATCCAGATGTCTTTGTAAAGTCAATGGTGTTCTACCAAATTGAACGTCGTTCTTCATAAGAAATCTTCAAGTCAACGTTCAATCCGAACAAAGGCTCGACGCCTCCAGATCAACGTCAAGACTACATATTTGAGCTCGGACAAGCTTCATCTGAAGATCCGGCTCAACACACACGCTGTCAACACATTCAGCGCAGTCAACACACACTCCAGTCAAAGTCAAGTCAACAAGTCAAGTCAAGCCAAATTGGTTCGAGAGAAGAATTAGAGGATTGATTGAGATTGTAACCCGTTTACATATCTTATGAATTAAATCCATCTGAAATTATCCTTGTACTCAATTTATATTTATTTCATTATAAATACAATATTTGTTGTTATAAATTTTAGCACGCCCAGTGTGACAGTCTCTACCTCTCATCTCTTCTCTCAACAAGCACAAAGATACAAAGTATGACTCCTCTTAGGATTGCGATAAAAAGATCATCTACCTTAAAGCTTCAGAGCCGCAAACTGTGAAGATTCAAATGATAACTCCTCTCAGGATTGCGATACGAAGGCCTATTACCTCAAAGCCTTCAGAGTTGCAAACTAAAAAGGTTGAAGTCATTGCAAGAAGTATGTCTGAAGCATCCTCAAAGACAAATCATGTGGTGGGGATTACTCTCAATAAGCCATTACAGGGCGATAAAGATGGTAATGATGACTCTATCTGCTCAACTCCTCACTCCACGCCAAGCTCACATAGGCCTCAACTGCAACTGCAGTGATGACGACGAGTGCTATAACTGTCGAGGAACAACTCGCGAGTATGATGAAAGCCATTGAAGGACTCGCCAAATATATGGAAGCTCAAGATTTAAAAATCTCCCAACTTATGAAAAAAATAGATAATGTGGAGAAAAGCCATGCAAATAAGAAACAATTTGAGGATGAGCACAAGGAGGAAAACTCGACGAAACATCATTCACCTGAAAAGAAGCAAGTTGAGGAAAAAGTGGAAGTTTCAGCTAACAGAATGCTTCATATCAACCAACTAAAGAACATCGTGGTAGAGACGATAAAAGACAAGTTTGAAGGAAGTTTCAAATCTTTTGTTGCCTACAAAAAGCCATATACAAAGAGAATTGACAACTTGGGGATGCCAGCTGACTATCAACCTCCCAAGTTTCAACAATTCAACGGTAGAGGCAACCCAAGATAACATGTAGCGCATTTTGTTGAGACATGCAATGATGCTGGGACCTACGGAGATCACATGGTGAGGCAATTCGTCTGATCTCTAAATGGAAATTCCTTTGATTGGTTCATTAACTTGAAAGCCAACTCCATTGACAGTTGAGGGCAAATGAAAAAAGAATTCCTCAACCGTTTCTATAGCACACGAAGAACTGTTAACATGATGGAGCTAATAAATACTTATCAAAGAGATGAAGAATATGTTATCGATTACATCAATAGATGGATGAGTTTAAGCCTTAATTGTAAAGAAAAGCTATCAAAAACTTCAGCTATAGAAATGTGCAGTTTCAAGGAATACAATAGAATCTTAGCTACATAGTCCAAGGAATTCGACCTAAAACTTTTGAAGAGTTGGCTTCAAGAGCTCACGACCTGGAGTTAAGTCTGACATCAAATGACATCGAATGGCCCTCTATTCAAGACTCATACGAGTTTGAATACATGTCCTTCGATAAGCCCGTGGAAGAGGAACCGCAAACAAAGATTGCAGTTTCCATAAGGATTCATAGAAATGAAGTGGAAGCAAGAGAAAGTTGTGCATCCCAAGATTGGGGGAAATGAATTGTTGATAAATCAAAGACAAAGCTCCTTGACACGAGCTAAAACTGTCTGCATTATGCTCCTTGATACGAGCTTAAACTATCTAAAATCTCTCAAGTCAAAGCTCCCTAACATGAGCGAAAACTGTTTACATTATGCTCCTTGATATGAGCTTAAACTATCTAAAACCCTCAAGTTACACTCCTTGATATGAGCTAAAACTATCTACAAGCTACGCTCCTTGATATGAGCTTAAACTTTTTAAAATCCTTCAAGTCAAAACTCCTTAATACGAGTCTAAACTATCAATATCCACACAAAGCTCCTTGATATGAGCTAAAACTGTCTACATATTACGCTCCTTGATATGAGCTAAAACTATCTAAAATCCCCTCATGTTATGCTCCTCGACAGGAGCTTAAAACTGTCTATACTATACTCCTTGATATGAGATTAAACTGTCTAACTCAAATTAAATCTCCTTGAGAAGAGATGAAACTCTCTACACATTACGCTCCTTGATATGAGCTTAAACTATCTAAAATCTCTACAAGTTACGCTCCCTTATATGAGCTAAAACTATCTACACACAATGCTCCTTTATATGAGTATAAACTATGTACACATCAAATCTTCTTGGAAAGAGAATAAACTCTCTAAACATTATGCTCCTTGGCATGAGCAAAAATTGTTAACACATTACGCTCCTCGGCACAACGCTCTATGAGCTAAAACTATCTATATGTTACGCTCTTCGACATGAGCTAAAAATGTCCACACTGCGCTCCTTGATATGAGCTTAAACTATCTAAAATTCTCAAGTCAAAACTCTTCGATAGAGTGAAAACTGTCTACGTTACGCTCCTTGATACAAGCTTAAACTATCTAAAAATCTCAAGTTATGCTCCTTGATACGAGTTTAAACTATCTACACACTATGCTCCTTGATATGAGCTTAAACTATCTTCACATTATGCTCCTCGGTACGAGCAAAAACTATCCACACAAAGCTCCCTGGCACGAGCAAAAACTGTCAACATAAGGCTCATTGACACGAGTATAAACTATTAGCAAATTCAAATCCAACGCTCCGTGACGCACGAACTTAAATTGCATGTTACTCCTGACCCACATGAGTATAAACTGTGTACGGAATTCCTCCATCGAAATCAAATCATGTCCCTTTGAACTACGTTATGACTTGATCCTCTTCAAAGAGGTACGTAGGCAGCTTAGTATTCTCCTAAGTTCAGTCATAATTCGGGCTATTCATATCAAGTTGGTGAGGCAAGCAATAAAATTCAATCATGTTGATCAAGAATGGATTATCGCAATTTGTTCACTTCAACACAATGGCGTCCGTGAACAAAATGCGAGGGTGCATTTGTAAGAACCTGAATTTTATTGCATATTAAAGAAAAATATGTGGCAAATTAATGCAATAATTATCAATTAATTATTTATTTATTAAGGAATAAAAATAAATTAATTCCTAAAATAGATTAATAAATAATTGATAATTAATTTAAAACCCAATAAATTGAAGGGGGTTTAAATTAAATAAGGCAAGTCCAAGACAAATAAGTCTAACTTGAGGCCTAAGCAAGTGGAAGGCCCAAGCCCATAGGATTAGGTCAAATTTGGACCAATCAGATTGCGAGTTATTTATGGGGCATCCTCATTCCTCACCTATATAAGGAGTCCTCCTCCATTCATTCGAGACACACTAAAAATATCTAAAGACGCAGACGCTTCTGAAGAGATCAAGAATACGAGCAGTGCTCCCTTGAGATCTTCAAGCATCTTCAGCCAAGAATGGCCTCCGATCCGAGATCAAGATGCCAAGCCCCTCCGATCCAGCGTTCTTCCAGCCAACCGCCTTCGATCAGAGATTAAAGTGTCAAGTCCCTCCGATCCGGTGTTCTTCCAGCCAACTGCCTGCGATCAGAGATCAAGGTGTCAAGCCCCTTCGATCCGGCATTCTTTCAGCCAGCCGCCTCCGATCAGAGATCAAGGTGCCAAGCCCCTCCGATCTGGCATTCTTCAAGACAACAGCCCCAATCCAGCGTTGGTCAGAAACAACACTCAACCTGAGATCAAGGTGCTAAGCCCCTCAGATTCGACGTTTCTTCCAGTCAGACTCATCCAACTGTCTTTGTGAAGTCAACGGTGTTCTACCAAATTAAACGACGTTCTTCAAAAGAAGTCTTCAAGTCAACGTTTAAATCGAACAAAGGCTCGATGCCTTCGGATCAATGTCAAGACTACACATCCGAGCTCGGACAAGCTTCATCCGAAGATCTGGCTCAACACACACGCTGTCAACACATTCAGCGCAGTCAACACACACTCCAGTCAAAGTCAAGTAAACAAGTCAAGTCAAGCCAAATTGGTTCGAGAGAAGAATCAGAGGATTGATTGAGATTGTAACTCGTTTACATATCTTATGAATTGAATCCATCTAAAATTATCCTTGTACTCAATTTGTATTTATTTCATTATAAATACAATATTTGTTGTTACAGCAATGACAGTAGTTACTACATACCTTCAACTCAAGGAAGTTATTTGCAGAAGACTCGCAATTAAAGTGATCCATAAAAACGTTAATTATGAAGTAAATCTAACAAATTTATAATATCATAACTCCTTTCGATTATCTTTCTGAATAATGTGGGTTCCTTGGTTTCTGGGTTAACCATGCACTTTTAAAAAGGGCAAATGATCAATTTAGCCCTCCATTTTATGCGTCGAGATCAAATAAGTCTCTAATCTTGTTTTTTGTTCGTCTATGCCCTTGTTATATTGTATCAATAAAACCCTTATCTTTTTGTTAAATAATCAATTAAAAACCTCATTTTATGTCATTAGAACAAATAAACCCTTTATCTATTTTTAAAATCATTCCACCCTTTTTTTTATAATAAATATATCAAACATACCCTTAATCTTCAATAACTTAAAAATAAAACACTTCAAACCCATTTTTAATCTCCCTGCGTCATTACTTTATTTCCTTTCTTGTTTTTTTTTACCCTATTCTTTTATTTAGTTTATATTATTATTATTATTGTTATTATTATTATTATTAATTAAACAAAATGTAATACTGTTAGTTCTTTATTTTATTTTATTTTTTGTTTTAATTTTTTAATTTTCAACTATTTAACGCATATACATATACTTAAAAATATATATTATTTTATAAATAATACATATAAAAATAAAATTTGATAATATTAGTGAAAAATATTTTATAAAAGTTAATACATGATCAAAATAAAAGTGATAATTGTCGATTAAACTATTTCATAAATAATTTATATGATTTTTAATAAAATTAATACCCGATAAAAGAAAAGGGGATAACAATGCATCCAATTAGAAAGAAATATATTTAGTTTGAGCTACAATAATTTTTACATTATATTTATCTTATATTTTCATTTAAAAAATTTAAATAATAATTCATATTTATTATTATATTTACAAAATAATTTTAAATATGATAATTTAAAGAATTGAATTAAATAATAAAAAAATGACTACATAATATAATTAATTAATGTAATTAAAATTTAACGTATTAAAGAACCCATTATAAATATATATAATTAAAAAAAACTGTGCTTGGATGGGTCAAAAGGTGATCAGTTGTGTACTCAATCAATTAAAATAGAAAAGTTGCTTAGATTTAAAAGAAAAAATAAATAAAGGACTTATTTGATCCAAACATGTATGGGTTTTTATGAACCTTGTCAATTATTTAAAAAAGATAAGGGTCTTAGTTGATCTAATATAAAAAGAATGAGGGCTTAAATGAACAAATAATAACATTAGGGACATATATGATCTTGAAGCATAAGATATAAGATAGAGGGCCAAATTGACCCTTCGCGCTTTTAAAAATTATATATATAATTGTATTAGAAAGAT
Source organism: Pogostemon cablin (assembly GCA_023678885.1). Taxonomy (NCBI): domain Eukaryota; kingdom Viridiplantae; phylum Streptophyta; class Magnoliopsida; order Lamiales; family Lamiaceae; genus Pogostemon; species Pogostemon cablin. Next base: position 27,685,768 of record CM042969.1, on the reverse strand, counting down.
TAATCATTAACTCTAAACTCATAATATTCAAAATTCGTATGGATACTCTAAACTCATAATATTCAAAATTAGCATAGATTGATTAGGGAATAAAAAATATATTTTTGACTCATAAATTTTGTCATATACAATTTTTGCCCAAAAAAAACTTTGTGCATTTCTAATACTCCATCTTTCTATATGTGCTAATGTTCTCCGTTTATGCTGGAAATTGATAATTTTGTTGAAATCGAGCATGTGCATTTCACTTAACTATCAAATTTGACATTTTCAGTCGAACAGGGGACAACATTAGTATAATAAAAAAGATGGTGAAACAAATTCCCAATACTTATCATTTTTCTAATAAAAATTTACATAACCTAACTTATGAGACAATATAAGCTATAGAAACATATAAAAACACTTATTAGAGGAAGTGAGGAGGTGATGGAGTGTGTATTAAAATTACTTATATCAGTTATATGAATATTTTTGGGCAAGAAATACGGCACGGAATTTTCCAAATTCTAAAGTTGTGTGTGAAATAATATTATTATGATGGAATTGATAGTTGAAGTGTAATTAAGATTGGTGGGAGAGTGCAATTTGCAATGAGTCTTGATGACAGCTTTATTACAGTTAGAAAGTCTTTGTTTGTTTATTACATCATGCCATCTCCACATGATGTAACCTCAACTAACACTTCTCTGCAATTTGCACTTTGAAACTTTCTACAATTTCTTATGTGAAAATTTCACCCAATAATAACACTACTCTCATTAATCAAAACATAAAATTAATATTCTACTCTTTGATATAAATCAATCAATGAATTAAAAAATGTGGTAACACTGATTTCCACTTTGTATTTACACAAAATGAAGTAAATAATCAATAAAATAAACTTTTCCAAAGATTCTTGGATTCCTATTCCCCGCTGATTCTTCAATTGAGTTCCAATTTCGCCGGCGGCGACAGCCGTGATTTCTTCGCCGGATGTGGGCTTTCCACTTCTTCTTCGGCGGCGGAGCTGAATCTCGGCCAGAAATCAGGGAACGCCGGCAAGTTCAGATCAAAATCCCGGTGGGTGACGGTGGACCCTGAAGAAGTCACGGCGCTGCTTGCAGCGGCGGCGCGGCCGCTGTTGGTGGGGGCGCCGCCCTCGTAGTGGCAGCGCTTGTGGCCGCCCAAAGCCTGACCGGTGGGGAAGCACTTGTGGCAGATGGAGCACTCGTGGGTCCTCCCTCCGCCGCTGTTGGAGGTGGTGGTGGTGGTTGTGACGGCGGAAGCGGAGGTGGTGGAGTGCTCGTCGCCGCCGAGGGTGGTCTTGCGGTGGCTGGCCTTGTGACCTCCCAGAGCTTGGTAGGACCCAAAAGCCTTGTCGCAAACAGAGCACTTGTAAATCAATTTGGAAGAGTCGACCGCCGGCGCCGGCGGCGGAGGAGGACGTGATTGGGGGGTGAGATTCTTGAGGGGAGGGGCGGCGCCGCCGCGAGCGAGCATGACGAGGCAGAGGGCGAGGTACTCCTCCTCAGTGGGGTCCACCGAGCGGGGGCGCTTGGAGCGCTTGCCCTTGGTCCATGGCTCGAGATAGCGGAGGGAGGAGGTTTCGAAGTGAAACGACGGCGTAGGAGTGGTGGGGGAGTTCAAAGCTTCGAGTGCCATTGATGGTGTTGTTTGCAGAGAAGAAGAGATGATGTTGGTGTTGAATGATACGAGTGTTGAGTGTATGTACAAGTTTTTTATAAGGGGGGTTAGGGTTGGGGGTGGAAGTTGCGTAACAAGTGGTGGGAAAGTGAGAAGATTACTATAATTATTAAGAAATAAAAAAGGAAAAAGGCGTGTTTTGAATGGAAAATTTACTACATTTATTTGGTGGTAATAAATAAAAAAGGGAATATATATTGCTTGCAGCTAACAAGTGATGGCGGCGCTTCGGATCAACCTTAAGATAATTACAAGAAATTTGGTAAATTGAGTTCACAGAATAAATTTTGAGATTTTCCATTCAAATTCCATATAATCTATACTCCCTCCGTCTCATTTGTTTTTGGCACGTGAATTAAGGAATATTATTATTTAATGTGTAGTGGGTAGTTGTATTAGTGGGTGTGTGAGCCCCATGTTTTAATTGTATTAGTGGGGGTGGGTGTGTCACATATGTCCAAAAAAGAAAATGAGATACTTTGGGTGTCACAATCAAAATGATAAAATGAGACTCTTCCCTAAGGACGAAAGGAGTATATTATTAAGGGATTTACACGGATTTATTATAAGAGGCTAACTCTAAGACAATTATATAAAAAATAAGATTTTTTTAATCACATCTCATATCATGCACGTATCACTAATCTAAAATGTATAATAAGCATTTTAAATGTTTTTTAATATTTTAATATTACATTTTATGTTATACCTGTTTACAGTAAATTCTATTGTATTTTACAAGTCAACAATAAAAAATATTACACTAAAATATAATATGAGAACTTTAGCTTAGCGAATGCAAGTAGGCAAGTGGACTGAGGTAGGTGATTAACAGGAGAAGCAGTGTGTGTTTGTGTGTGAGAGAGAGAGGTTTGAGGAAGGATGAAGACTGAAGACTGGCTGGGTAGTCCAGCACTGACTTTTTCCAAGTCAAAACTCCTAAGCCGTCTTATTTCACTTCTTTTTCTTCCTTTCCTTTTTTTTTTTTAAATTAATCTTTAATTTTTATATCACAAATTTATCTATTTAATTCTTGATTTGCTTCTAAAATTGCAGTTAGTCTTTTGAATAGGAGAGCTGGCCAACTCGAATTGACTCTACTCGTGAAGATTCAAATTTATCCAGTTAATTATCTTAATATATTAACATAATAAATATAAATCAAACTGGAATTTATGAGCTTCTAGAAAAGGGAAAGAGGAAATTTATAATTTACGAGATTCTTATATTCACATGTGATTAATATGCTTATTTAATGACTTCATTTTTAAGTAAAGTTGAGTTATAGCTTATTGAGCATATCATTAGTAAATACGAAATATAATCGACTCAACATTAAAATTTAATTGAATTTCAATATCATAATGACGGTTAAATCCATCCCTAAAAATTATACGACTAGATTTTAAATTACATGGTTTTAAAGTATTGATACGTTTACATTACACTCTTAAATCATTAATCTTATAGTATTATATCCATCTATCCCATGTTAAGATTTAAAATTTACATTTTTTATTTTGATTTGTTTTATACGCTTATGTGTTATATAATTTCAACAAAAGTATTAGTATGCCGATTTTAAATATTAATACGTTGACCTTAAAGTATTAGGCCAGGTATCAGATTGAGTTGGGTAAGTGGACACTCGACCAAACCCTTACCTAAAATACACCCTTAGGTCGAGAGTTGTAACATTTTCCAAAAATGGAGTATATTTTGTAACAATAATTAATAGTATTAGCACAATAACCTCAAATTATTAACACATAATTAAATCTTACAGGAATATACTACTACATATACTACTGAGTTGTTTTCAGCAATAGTATTTTTTTTTAATTCCTTTTTTAAGATATCTTATAATAAAACAAAAAAAATTATGCATGTGAGGATTTAGTTTTAAAATAATTATCATTTAATTATATTTTACCAACAAATTTTGAATTAGATTGATTTGTGATGAATTATCTAACGTGGAAATTTGATCCAATAGCTATTAAAATGTTGTCATATGTAATATAATTGTAACAGTTAGAACTAAAACTTGGATAATGTTTAGTTAATCTCAAGTTCAATGTATCTATCTTTAATATTAAGGGTTCAATGTATCTACTTTTCAGTGAACAGTTTGTAAAATTAATGTGTAAATTCAACTATATAGTATATCATTCTAGACATATTTTGAAATTCAACATTAATTTAACTATGATTCTATTTTAAAAATAAATAAAGAAAGAACAAACAAACAAGCAAAACAAAAATTGTGGTCTATCTAGCTACAAGAGCATTATGAAGCATTATGAAAAACATTCATCACCACTATTTTTTTTGATCTCTCTCAAATTTATAGTTAATGTGGATACAAAAATTTAAATAAGTTGTTTTTAATTTTTACTTTGAAGGGAAGTTTGATATTTTTATAAGTTAATAATAAATAAAGTGTAAAGTAAGTTATGTGAGATAAAAATGAATGATAATTTTAAAATTAAAGTGTGTTGTGGGGTTATTAGGTCGTGTGCTATTTTTAATTTGAGGGTGTGAATTATTTGTGCGTTGGATAAACTAAAATAGTAAGTGTGAATTTATTTATAAGACGGAGAGAGTATTACTCAATTCTGCTACTCCCTCTATCTAACCCAAAGCCCTCAATTATCATTTTGAGCGTCTACTACAAAAGGTACTCGTCTATCTTTTTTTATAAAAGGTCCCACATAACAACTTACTACATATAAAATAATATTACTTCTTAGTTCATATAAAAAAGGCTACTTTTGAAGTGGACGTAGGGCATATTATATACATTCTATGCATTTTTCATTTATCGTCTCATTAAAATTTTCTTAACAACTCGAAAATAGTAAAAGTTTCAAAATAAATTAAGTCTTAATATAATATTCCCTCGTCTTTTCACTTTTACCATAAATATAGAATTTAAGAAAAAAATATTTTTTAATTAATTTTATTGACTTTTGAGAAAGAATGAAAGCTTATCGAACAAAGTGAAGACTATATATTTTAAAAAAGGTTACTTCACCTAATATATTTTAAAGAATGGAAGCTTATAGGAATAGTAACATTTTTAACATAGTTTCCACGTGAATTAAGTAGATGGAATGAGTACATTATTACATCTCATAGTGTATTAAATTGACGTTGTGCTTATCCTAAAAAAAGTCGGCAATTTGAGTGATATAAAATCTTCGCCCAATTGTTTGCATGAATTTACTGCACGTGTGGAAATTGAATTTTTTTAGGTTTTTTTTTTAAGTACATTATTTGATATATAATTTTTTTCTTTAATTTATTTAATTGGCAAAAGATTAGGATAAGACTGCTGAATTTTAATTTGGTCAATAAACAACAAGTGTGCTAATTGCTTTCCTTTGGTCAAAGGAGTGAACAAAACTAACTCTCTATAATTTAACTGACACCCCACCCCACCCCACCCCACATAGATTAATCAAACGTATATAAATTAATCTTATCTTAGATAACTCTTTGCTCATCTGATGATCAAATTTGCTGCTTTCACTTGTCTCACAAGTTTAGATAATCAATCGATTGAGGTATATTTAGAAATTAAAAAATATGTTTTTCTTTAATTAGTTTATTCTTTTCTTCAACTTCCACATCCACATTATATAACGTTTAAGAAAATACATTTGCTAGCCAGTTGCTAAGTAAAACTAAAACTAAAATAAAATTATTATTTTGATTTCTCATTATAAAATATTGACTTTTTTATATAGAAAATATGGATTTCATATTCAATAATAAAACTCCTAAAAATTATTCCAAATTACACATTATGTCGTTATTTTAAATTTAAAATTAGCAATAAAATGGTTATATAACATAAAATACATACCCACCACATATTAAACTAATGTTATACTTCTCAATTTATGTGAAAAAATAAACAGTTATATTGTAAGAGTGCTGAGAGAGTACATTGACGCAACATATGTTTATCCGACAATAAATTTATAGATCTTCGAGGTGCATTCTAAAATTTATAAAGTGAAAGTTAGAGAATAATTATTTAGTAGCGAAGATTAAATAAAAATCTGATTTAATGATTTAAATTATGAGGTGATTTTAGTTGGATTCTAAATTTACTTATGTAAAAATTATAAGAAAAATTCGATCGAATTAATTATATAATTGAGAAATAAAGTTCAGTTAAAATATAGCTTGCCATAATCGATAATATTGACACAAAAAGTCACACGTGACTATATAAGAACACTAAGATAATAATATTATAAAAATACAATGCATAATTAGAACGAATTAGTATAGTAATTGGAAAATGAAAAAGAAAAAAAGAAGAAGAAGAAGATTCCGATCCTAGAATGATCTATGAAAAAAAAATTGAGTGTATATTTTATGTTTTTCTTTTCTTTGAAATAAATATTTTTATATTTCATTATATCACTCGTGTATAATTAATTGATAAATAACATAAAATTAATTTTTAGAAATGTGAATATGAATGAAAGAAATTCAAATCCTCGTACGAAATTTCAATGGAGTTGGGTAGTTGGAAATTATAGTATGTTGTTAAAATTAGTTTGGTAAAATACCCACGTGTTGAATGTGGGTAGGGTTTTTGACCTCGTGTGAATATTTAGGGTACTTTACTTGGCCTTCTAGAAGATTAACTTGTTACGTCCACTACATTCTCACGAAACTTCCAAGGGTATCCCTATATATAAATTGAACTCGTTTTGGAATATATTCTTGGATTATAAAAAGTATTTCAATATTTTTACGCAAGTGTAAAAGGTTCCAATTTTATTTACTATTTTATTATTTATTTAATGCATACTTCCGTGTGTTATAATTATTTTTTAAATAATTGTTAAAATATTATTGTAATCTAACCACTCAAAAGGAAACATTAATTCATAAAAATGTTATTTTTTTCCCACACACAAGATACTTTAATATTTTATTTATCCTAAAAATCAATAAAATTAATTAAAAGTAACTTTTTTCTAAATATTCATGTTACAATTAAAGTGACTAATTAATCTTCAAGGACGCAGGAGGAAGTTCTTAACTTTTTTATTTCAATTCGAATTAAAAAGTTAGTTTTCAGTTTTCAAAACTCACCATAGATTTTAGATTAGATTTTTTAAAATCCATCTTTCAGGTATCAACAAAATTTATAATCTTAAATCACAAGCTTTTCATACAATTTTACTTTTCAATGAATATTATTTCCTTCTTTTCCTATTATCTCTTCTACTCTTTCTATCGCGATAAAATATTAATTTTATTATTTTGAACTTATGTAACCCCAACATTATCCATCACTTACCTTTAATACAATTATCCATTTCATATATATAAATAAACAATACTCTCTAATCCACTTAAATAAATAAGTGAGTAATTTGATGATGAACTATTATTAATAATCTCAAGTTACTTACATAGCACACACAAATATTAATTTGATAGATAAAGTTAAAATCGCTCAAAATATATGCTCTAAAATATGGTTGGATTAGACGACGAGTCTCTATTTTTACTTTGCATGAATGAATGAAAAGTAAACCACGTGTTTTAAAAGCGTGTTTTTGGAATGTGAATTCAAGAATAAGTAGCTGATCACTGACTTCAACTTGATGATCAGTCTGTATAACCATACTTTTGACTTTTTTTAAGTCATAATTATCTCGTTTATTAATATTATATTTAAACTTAGCAAGATAACAGTCCACCCATAATTGTTACATAAAATCAAATTAGGGCGACGTGTGAAATTGTTTAAAGAAAAAAGAATTATAATAACCTTTTATATAATTAAAACTTCACTTTTGACCTAATAAAGATTTGCCCATTTCTAGGCCAAAATATATTAAGCGTGAACCCATGGACTCAGCAGAATATTGCCAGTGTAGTCTGATTCAAATTGTCTCACATTATTTAAATTTGATTACCTTCAACCCTTAAATAAAATAAAAATAAAAAAAAAAATAAAAATAAAAAACGTATGAAAAGAACCATGTAACAAGATATTGGTGAGATGGATTTTGTGCTGATTGTAAAAGTGCAAACCATTTGCAAATTGTTATTGATTGAGGAGTTATGGTAATAATAATGAAAATTACTAATAAGTAAGAATAAAATTGATTGAAAGGAAAGAATATACATTGAATAGAATGATTGAGGATTTTGAAATTTTATTACTTCGTAACCATCATGAAAAAGGAGAATTAAAATCCTTTCACTTTCATTGGAGAGGTATCCTCTCCAAGCGCCGTGAGTAGTGCTAGTTAGCTAATGCAACCTTTTTGAAAACTTTAATTGTATCATAACAATTAATACTAAATTTTAAGGATGGTCTGTTCTGAATCATGTTCACATGTAAATATTTATATTTAAAATTTGTAAAGACAATTATATCTTTAAATATTATAAATCTAAAAATTAACCAATAAATCCTATAGATAATATATTACATTAACTACTAAGTTTCATATAACTACATATGTGAATCCGATTTATTTTGAAAAGATCAAAGGACCACCAATTGCATAACTACGTCCATGCAAATTGACTTATATTAATGAGTTTTTTCAATTCAATGCCTACAAAATGGATAAATTATCACTTTGGGATTTGAATTATTTTGACTATCAATTAGGGTTTGAAATTTGTTAAACTATTAATTTAGGGCCTGAATTTAGGTTCTAAATTTTGATAAAATAAAGAGATAATATATGACAAATTCAGGTCCTAAATTGATAATTTCTCATATTTCAGACCCTAATTGATAGTAAAAATAATTTAAGCCCCGAATCGATAGTTTACTCATTTTTCAGGCATTGAATTGAAAAATTCCAAAAAATAAATACTCCCTCCGTTCATCACTAAGGTATCCATTTTGTCATTTTAGTCGTCCAATCTTAAGGTATTAATTTTTCCTTTTCAGCAAAAGTGTCCCACACATAATCCATATGTTACCACTAATACAACTATCCACTTTATATAAAATAATACTCCCTCCGTCCAATTGAAACTTACACGCTTCCTTTGTAATTTACAAAGGAAGCGTGTATGTTTCAATGGGATGGAGGGAGTAATACTTTGTCCTAAGAAAACAAATAGATATGTTTACTATGGGGGAAGTATCATGTAAAATAGTATCATGATCACATCATATAGAAAAAGATAACACTATTTTATCTCACAATGAGATGATATAATAATAATAATAATAATAATAATAATAATAATATTATTATTATTAGGCAAAGACTTGTGTGAGACCATCTTACGTAAGGGTTTACGTGAGACGATCAGAAAGTGATAATTTTTATAATAAAAAGTTATATTAAATTAATGAAAAGTGATAATGTTATTTCATGAACAATTTATAATATAAATGAAAAGTGATAATATTTTATAACGAAAGTGATATTGTTTTATAACGAAAGTGATAGCAATTTTAAAAAGTGTAAAATGGTCTCACGTGAGACGGTCTCATGCAAGACCTACTCTTATTATTATTATTATTATTATTATTATTATTATTATTATTATTATTATTATTATTATTATTATTATTATTATTATTATTATTATTATTATTATATACTTGATACTATAATTTTTTGCTTTTATTTTTATTTTCCTTGATGCACATTATTTTGAGTAACAACTTTTTGTACTTTATTGGAATGCATTATAGTGAGCTGGGCTTAATTTTAGTTTTTAGGCTTATTTCTTGGGCTTTTCCATTAGAATATCCAAGTACAGATATGGTTTATTATATAGTAATATCCATTTTATACTTATTTATTAGTATATATTCTGGGATGGAATGAGTTTGGAAGGAATTGGGCCTGTTAAATCCTGTAATCATTTTGGGCCTTCAGAAACATCCAACCAAGCCTATGAACACGCCAGGCATTTTTTCTTTTTTAAATTTGAAATAAATACTTGTTAATTTATCTTAAATTCTCAATAACGAATGTTCAATTTAACACCACATTGAAATGAATTTAAAAACTTGTATGAGATAGTTTCACAGAATGAGTGTAGCCGTGACACGAGTGATTATTTTAATAAAAAGTGATAACTAATAAATAAAATTCATAATCGTTCAATTAAATTATTTTCATAACATAGATGAATTAATGATAACAACCCTAGCGAAAACTGATATTTAATGAAGGAAAGGTGAAATGAAAGTCTCACTCAATGTAGAGAAATTGATTAAAAAAATAAAACTAAAATCAATATAGAATAAATTTACAGAATCTATTATCTTTTAAATAGTTTATGGAGTATTATTTTTACTTTAGAGATATTTTCTCACAAGAAGGTGTTACTTTTTGAAATGTAGATCGATATATCTCTTGAAAGTTAATACTTCTCTGAAAATGTCATTGTTATTCTTTTTGAAAGTATTATAATTCACCGTATACCAAAGTAATATACTATTTAATCTGAAAAATATATACCAATATACAAGGAAGAGTTGGAAAAAAAAAAAAAAAAAAGAGGGCCATGATATAAGTGTATAAAGGGATCACGATTATTTATACGTTTGGGTCAATATTACATAATTAACGTGACATGCTCTCATCAAGATAAGATTAGGTATTCATTAATGTTATTGAATAACATCGTAATTGTTATGGGTATTATATCCCTCATGATGTATTAAGCTCAAGAGGTCCAATAAACCCAACAGACCCAGGATACTTGGAATGGTAGGCCCAATCCCTCGGAGGCCCAATCGGAGGACAGAAAGGAGGAGGGAATTAAAGCAGCCCAATAAGGAATATAGCAGTCCGAAAGCCCAGCCCAGAACGAATAAGGACGAACCCGCCGAACCAGTACGAAATCAGGAAATACCCTCGACTTCGGAGAGACACCTCGGCAGTCACCCTCCCCCTGGCCAAGACCTCGGACGGACTCCTCAGCACCGAAAGCCAACCTGCCCGAAGACCAAAGGAGAACGGCGAGAACAAGATAATAAAGGACAGACATCATAATGAAAGAATACAGGTACCGCAGGCTAGAAGACAACGCTAACGGGAAGAGGAGATATCTTGGACAACAATCTTAACTAGAAGACAACAGCTGACTGGCACGCTCTGCTCCAACGACCAATGGGAGGCCAGCAAAGGATGGGGACACCCTGCAAACCCCTTGCAGTGCAACAAACGGTGCCCAAACTCCTCCTGCAGATGATCGGCGTACCAACAGCTTCATTAAAGACGGCTTGTCTTCATCTAAGTGGCACAAGACGATTGGCTCGGATTTAGGGTTTTAGGACAATATAAATAGCCTCTCAGAGGAGAGAGGCAGGACATTCGAATTCACTTTAGACATTACACTTGTAAGAATTTGGGAGAAACGAGTATTGTTCTAAGGGAGAGTAATAAAATCGGTTGTGTTCTTTGGTGGGAATTGATTCTTTGATAGGCTTTAATCTCCTTATTTGTCTTTATTGGTGGTTGATTGTGTTTGATGGTATTCGTTCTTGGTTCCGTTAATTAAAAACCTTAATCCTCCGTATACTAAATTAACGAGCCAAGAACAGCCGTCAACAGTAATAATAAATAATTCATATTAAAATTTCACGTGTACGTCCTGACCTTCGGCCGTGGACTAATATTCCTCAATAAGAAAAAGAGGAAAAAAAAACATAATTATTTTTACAAAAATGAAATTAAAAATAATGGTGGTGGATAGTTAGCAGGTGAGAGTACATAATCACATTTTACAAATCTTTTGATACATCCCAATGTCCATCCCATTATTAGCAAGGGGAGCATACATCCACATTTCATCTGAGCTTAGCAACTGAAATACCAAATTAAATTAAATTAGATTAAAGTTATATTACCACAATTAATCAAACCACAATATATAAGGTGTGTAATTAAAACATGTACCTTGATTTGAAGCTGCAAGAACTTAACATAGTGCACCGCTTCTTCCAGCATTGTGCTAATGTCAACCTGATAATTTATTTACTAATTTTTAACTTCCACCTCTAAATTCATATTACATATGTATATATAAAAAAAATAAATCATGATTTTATATTTTACCTTGGTTCCATTGGGAACAAGATTTTGCAGGACCTTCAGTCTCTCATTGATCCTCTCTCTTCTTTTCTGAAAAATAAAATAAAATCAAATGAATAATATATACTCCATACATTACAATTCTATAATTAAAAACTAAATGGGGTGAAATAAAATGAATTTTAGTAATGGACAAGTTATTTTGTTACCCTTGCATAAAGGCTTTGGGGATCAGTAGCAGAGCCTCTGGTTGCTCTGGTTTTTCCTTTGGACTCAGAATTAGGCTCTTCTTCTGAGCTGCTACTACTTGAACTCTGTCTCTTCTCGTCTTCGCCATTACCATTCTTTGTCTTACTCGACACTGCTCGTTTCTTCTGCGCCTACATAATCAGTGACGGAACCAAAATTTAATTCGTGACACCAAGATACATATACACATATAACTCTGATATTTGTCAAAGTTACGATTAATTAAAGGATTAATTGCGTAAAAAATCACGAACTTTCAACGGATTGCAAATTAATCCTGACTTTTATAAAATTACAAAAAAAACCACGACCTTTCATATTTGTGCAATTCGCACCCATCGGGCAGCTTAAGGCTGCCCGACCACTGACGTGGCGTTGACCTTGCCACGTTAGTTTTTAGTTGATTGCAAAAAAAAACCCAACATTTACTTAAATTGCAATTTAATCCCAACCTTTGAAATTTTAGCAAAAAAGACCACAAATTTTTATTTTTATTTTTAAATTGCATCATCTAATAAAAAATATACAGTATTTTATTTTTAAATTTAAATTCATAACTAAAGATTATATTAAATATTTATTTTTATTTTGTATTTTCATATTAAATATTATATTAAATATTTATTTTTTACAAAAACTTTTAAATTTTTTATTTATTAATTTTTTACTACTCCATAAAGTTCAAATGTATAAGTCTTTTATTTAATAGAAAATCTTTTTATTATTTAAGTATGAGATTGGTTTGTATAAATTAAATCTTAACGAATATTTTTTCTCACTATAAAATTTGAGTTTATAAATTAATTTTAAATTATTTTTTTTAATAAATTATAAAATTCCTTAAACATTGCATATGTATATTTGTCATTCTTTTATATATAATGTGAAATTACGAAAAGATATCGATACATGACGAATACTTTGATTTTATAAATTATAATAATTTATAATGTATAAAAATATTTTAAAAATTAAAAGAATTTAAATATTTAGAGATTGTATAATTTTTTTACTACTTAATAGATATAATTAATTTTATTCACATAATTTAAGTAATAAACATTTATTCATATAATAATTTTATTATTTTATTTAATAATATTTTAGAGCTTAAATTTAAAAATAAAATACTGTATAATTTTTTATTAGATGATGCAATTTAAAAAAAAATAAAAAAATTTATGGTCTTTTTTGCTAAAATTTCAAAGGTTAGGATTAAATTGCAATTTAAGTAAAGGTTGGGGTTTTTTTTGCAATCAACAAAAAGCTGACGTGGCAAGGCCAACGCCACGTCAGCGGTCGGGCAGCTTCAGCTGCCCGATGGGTGCGAATTGCACAAATATGAAAGGTCGTGATTTTTTTTGCAATTTTATAAAAGTCAGGATTAATTTGCAATCAGTTGAAAATTCGTGATTTTTTATGCAATTAACCCTTAATTAAATATTAAATGATACACTTCTCTGTTAGCTTAAGCTTTACGGGAGAAGGACAAGGTGGTCATTTCACATGTAACTCACATTTCTGGACACTCTAGGCATTTTCTTGGGGCTGATCTCATGATCTCCGACCACTATCTGATCGTCTTCCTCATCGTACTTCCTCTTCGTCGTTGTCTGCGTCTCATTTTCCGCAGACTTCGAATTCAGGATCTCTTCCATTGCATCATCGGAGAAGACAGGCACCGTCATCGTCATCGGATTGCTGTCGTAAAAACTCATGGACACGTCATCGTCATGAATATATGGGTGGTTAGAGAAAAGGATTCTCTCGAATTCACTAGTGTTGCTGCTTTCTTGAGAAATGCAGCTGAAGTTAGTGTCGAACGTTTGATCGGAACCACCCAAGAATGGGGCTCCGCCGTCGCCCGGAAAGAGCCCGCCGCCGTCGCAATGCAGCAAGGAATCACCGCCGGAGAACATCTTGCTCAATATGGACTCCCATTCTTCATCAAAACAACCTCCATTAACCATTTCCATTGTTTCTTATTCTGTTTAATTTGTGAAGAGAGGAGGGTGGGGTGGGGGGATGGGGGGTAGTGTGAGCTGAAAATTGGGTTGGAAATGCAAGAAATTCGACGTCGTATTTATACAAGAAAAGGGGTAAAAGAATAGAAGAAGAGCAGTAGAAAGTGATTGACTTGGATTTAATTTTTTTTGTGTTGTTTAATTATAATTAAAATATAGTTTGATTGATCATAGTTCTTTGTAACTAACTTCATGAGTCTAATATGGGGGGCCCACATGGCAAGTACAACCAAAATTTAAAAAGTACATGTAATGGTGGGTTACAACAATCGAAACCCTCTACACATTCAAGGCTTAAACTGTATTTAGATTTGCTAAAAATGTCATTATGACAACTAATTTAGTTAGTGTTAACTTTATACCTAATCATTTGATCCTCACTACCCTTCATTTCATAACATTCTTTAATGTTTACACTTCCATTGTTTCATAATGAGATGACAATGCAATATGATATTTTTTATTTATTAATTTTATATCACATTAAATGATATCGAATGCATTTTATGCTTGTATACACTAAAAAAAAAAAGACAATCTATATAAATACTATATTATTAAAATACATGTCTATAATAGTTTTGAATGTCTATACTTATATCTTAATATTCCTTGTTTTGATTGAATTATATAAGGTTGATATTTAAATACCACGTATATTCATTTAAACATTATTTAAATAACACAATTTCAGGATATAGCTTAAATGATTAAAAGGATGTTGGAAGATCTTCCAACTAATTTAAGCTATCATTTATGGAATTGAGTTTGATTCGTAACTACAAAAAAAATATATATATATTTTTTTTACCGACGGAATATTCCGTTGGTAAAATCATTAATTCCATTATTAAATTGACTTACCAACGTATTAGCAACGGAATCCGTCGGTAAAATTTCGTTGGTAAAGTGGTGATTGGTAAATTTTTAAGCAACCAAAAATCAATTCCGTTGGTAAATAATTCCATTGGTAATCCGTTGCTAATAATTCCGTTGGTATTCTGTTGCTAAAATAGAGAATAAATTCGTTGGCATTCCATTGCTAAAATAAAAATGTTGTTTTTGTTGCTAATCCATTGATAATTACCAACGGATTGCATTTCGTTGATAAATTCGATTGCTAAAAATTACTTTTTTTTGTAGTGCGTGAATTTAGCATGAAAAATGACTCATCGTCAGCTCTTACTCAAGTAGTAAGTTCTTTACGATAGGTTATTTGAAAATACATTCTCCATAGTTCGGATTTTCTGTGTCATTTTGGTACATCATCTCCTATGTCACACCGTAAATGGATCGTATGGCAGAGAGGAAAATTATATCCTAAAAAAAGAAAACTTAAACTCGCAATGGCTGAATTTATACCCCTCTTACGTGTCAATCATATAATAAGTGACATAAAAAATGTTGTACGAAAATGACGCAGAAGATCTGGTGTGATGTTTATCATACACCGTATATAGTGTGGTCTTTTAACGGTGTATACAACATGTCATATTAGATGTGTCGAATACGTATAACTTTTTTTCTCTCTTTTTTTTTTATCATTCCATTATTATCAAATTACATTTCATAATGCAATGTTCACATTATTGCATACTTTTCAAAATTATACCACGATATAACTCAATAAACCAAACATAATTTATAAATACTTTTACATGCAATTCACGCTTATAAAACCAAAAACCAAAATTAATTGAATCCAAACCAAAGATGCAAATTAATATATTGAGGTTTACAAGAGTTGCACCCCACAATATTATTGGTTGTCATTCGTACTTGTGATGTGGTTTGGTGAAATGGGAATTTTGAAATAAAAAGATAAGAAGTATTGTAATGGGGAATCGGTAGAACGTGGAAATATATGTATTGTAATAAAAAGAATAAGATAATAATTAATGTTGAAGTGAAAGAGAAAGTAGAAGATGATCGTGAGAAGACGGCTTTCCGACAACATAACCGTAGAGCTCGCTCTTTGTCCTGATATTTCCTACCACCTAACTTATCTAGCTACTCTTATACTATACTAGTAATTAATTAACTGTCAAATTACATTCTTGTTTTATTAATTACCAAAGAATTTGTTACATTTCATTCCATAAGTATACCCGATTCTATATATATATATATATATATATATATATATATATATATATATATATATATATATATATATATATATATATATATATATATATATATATATATATATCATAATTGCAATATTCAATTTTAATTTTTTTTTCATTAATTTTGCACAATTTTTTAAAATCTCACTAGAATTCTCAATTTTAATCATTATTATATTAAAAAAAACGTATATTTAGAAATCTAGTGTTGGACTTTGATATTTATTTCCTGTTTTAAAATCCAGTATTTGGTTCAAAACCACACAGAATCAGCCCTATATAATACACCTAAATTCTAATATCATCAACATACCCATCTTTTATAGATCATCTCTCCTCATTTAATATTATTTCTCTATTTATTTTTCCTATCTCGTTTTTCTTTTTTTATATATACATTAAAACATTCTTATACATTAATTTGATATAAAGTTAAAATATACTCTACCAAAAACTCAAAATAAATATACTCCATAATGTTTGTTTTGGGGTTTTGTGGAGTTTGAAAATTATGAATAGTTACCGTTGATATGTATTTGTTTACTTTTTGCACGTGAATTAAGAAATATAATAATTTAATATATAGTGGGTTAAATATTAATGTGTAGTAGTTGTATTGGTATTGAGAGTTGAGTATAATAATTGTTTCACATCAACTATAAAAGAAAACGAATAATTTATAATGAGACGGACAAAAATAGCAAAATAATATCTATCAAAGGATGGGATGAATATATTACTATTCATTAAATTTTCAAAACAAAAAATCTCAATTCCAAACCTCAACCAAACATCATTTAGACTGCCTTTGTTTTCGGTTTATACTTGGGTTTTGAAAATTAGTTAATAGTAGTATATGTTTGAATTGAGTTATGATATAATAAGTTTTAATTTTATATTAAATTAATGCGGAAGAGAGATGTGTTTTAATTGATATGAAGAAGAGAGAGATTTAGAGAATTAATACTAATTGAGGACAAAGAATATATTAAATATGTATGTTAGAGATTAATACAATTTATACATGTATATAGAGATGATTTTGAAAAGAAAAAAAATAGCGTTAAATATGTTTGTTTTAGATTATGTGGTGTATTTAAAATCAAAATAGCAATAATCTATAGTATTTGATTTTAACACTACTCCCTCCGTCACTTGATAGATATCTATTTTACCATTTTGTTCGTTCTATTATAAAGTACACATTTCTTTTTTAATTGACCCACAAAAAAAATTATTATACTCAATCCTCCACACATGGGTCTACACTCAATACTAATATTATTATCCACTATATTAAAATAGTAATATTACTATTCACTGTACATTAATTATTATTATGGAGTACTTCTTAATTTACGTCCAAAAAGTAATTTAAAGAGACTGAGGTAATATTTTTTTCCACACAGTAACAACAAAATAAGCTATGTTTTGCGTGAAATTTGAGTGTGCTAGTTTATTAGATTACGGCAAGATTCATGCCAGGAAAAACCTAGTTTTCTATCAACTTAATTAATGTTTGCATGTCGACATTACACAAACAAACATGTGATATAATATTGAACTGGATACAAAATATGTAATTTATCCTTTTCTTTTAAATGTCTATTATACGAAGCATATCCCAGCCGTGATATCTTAGTTTTTAAGATTTAATTTAACTTAAAAATAATAATAATAATAAGAGAGACAAGTAAAAATGAAAATCCAATATTGATATGAGATGAACTTAGTCACCTTTATTTCCGGCGTTGTTCTCGTTTCAACCCTACGCGTCGGATTCAGACTAAATGTACCATGCCATTTACATTTAATCAAGATTCTTCTCATTTTTAACCACTTTCATTTTTTTTTTCTTCTATAAATTAGTTTATTAAAGGCTTTAACCAAGAATCAATTTTTTTCCCCTATCAGTTAACTAAGAAAGAAGAACAACACCGGCAACAGAAGGAACAGATCTAGTAGAAGTGGGTAGTGGAACTGGGTGGACGGTCGCGGCAGAAAAGCAGTCTAACCGAACCTCCGACCTTCTTCCAACAGATGGGGGTTCAATCGCTGCGTATTTTCTTACTCCGTCTTGCAGATTAGAGAACTGATCAATAGTAAATCAGTTATTGTCGTAGATTGATTTCAAATTGCATAAAAGTCAAAACACTACAAAAAAAGTTAATTAATTTTACAGTCAATAACATAAATAAATGAGACAAAATTTTGTGTGAGGCCATCTCATAAAAGTGCTTTCTTAAAACGAATAAAAAGTGATAACATTTTTTATGAAAAGTGATAAATCAATTGATAAAAAGTGATAATGATATAGTAAACTATTTTATTAACAAATTATAATATAAATAAAAAGTGACAATATTTTTAAAAAAAATTAATGGCAAAATCTCCTGTACTCCTGAGTAGGGATGGCAGTTTCGCGGGTTTTATCGGATACCCGATCCGACCGAACCCTAATGGGACGGTTTCGGATACCTATAAACGGGTTTGGGACGGGTTTGGGAAGAAAAAAATTATACCATTAGGGTTCGGGTAGGGTTCGGAGTTATCCCCCTCGGATACCCGCTACCCGAACCCGAATAGCGAAACGGATTAGGGTAGCGGGTACCCGCATATACCCGTCCCGTTAATACATGTATGTATATGTTATATGGAGGATTCGAACACTTGATCCCTTATTTAAAAAGAGATACCTTCACCATTTATACACTAGTACTTCTTGTTGTATATTTTAATATTTAAATAAATATACACATTATTAGTCACAACTCACAACTCACAATTCACAAACAAAACCCTAGATAACATTCACTTTCTCATTCTGTCCCCCCTCCCCAAATTATTCACGCCGCGCTTGTGTAGGTTGGAGAAGAACCCTACTATCAAATCCACCACGAGGTTTGTGATTTTCGCCGTTAATGGTGGTTTTCCGGCATCATAGGTCGGTGGGCTTCATCTTGCGGCCCTCTTTCTTTCATCTACCGGCGCAATAACGCTGGTCTCTCTCTCGCCAGGGGTTTCTGCATCAGGCCGGTCAACAACAGTTTATCCGCGTTCCAAGGCCCAGTGCCGTACTCCCAGTGTCTGTTTCGACGGCCAGCCTCGACGACAATATTGTGGGAAACGACGCTTGAATCAGTTGTTGTTGCTGCTCTTTTCTAAAGCAGGTATGGTTCAAAACATGATACTGAGCGATTTACAAGGTATTTTGAAATTTCCAGTGCAATATCCGTAAGATAAACATTTTTAAAATTTATTCAGTTGCAAGTTTGTTTGAAATTTGAATTTATCTTTTTCTGAACTTTGACTCATTCAGTCTTTTTTTCAAAAAAATCATAATTATTTGTTGTGAAGTTATTGAACATCTAGTTAGTTCTTCTGTATAATCT
Source organism: Pogostemon cablin (assembly GCA_023678885.1). Lineage (NCBI taxonomy): Eukaryota > Viridiplantae > Streptophyta > Magnoliopsida > Lamiales > Lamiaceae > Pogostemon > Pogostemon cablin. Next base: position 27,666,224 of record CM042969.1, on the reverse strand, counting down.
CATTTTTTCTTTGAAGTTCTTGATTAGAATGCGTTCTCATATGAAATCTTGATTTTAGTGCCATTTAGTCTTTTTTTGAAAATTATAAACATATGGAAGTATTTGAAATCTTGCTTAAATTACAAGCTAATAATCTGACAAAGGATTTTTTTTATGTTTAGAGGGATTGAAGGCTTCTCATGGTGGGCAAAAAAGGAAGCTTATTATCTATATGGTTTTTTTTTGTTGCAATAACATAGAGATATGGACTCATTGCTTATTATCTTACATCTTTTAATGTCATTTAGGAGAACAAAGAATGCCCTGTTACCGGTTCATCGTCCTATCACTAGGTTTGTTAATCAACATTCTTGATTTCCTGTACTTATCATAGTGATCTTGTTAATCAATATAACAGGGATGATCTATAGTCACATCTAGTAGTTTTATTGGTGTGATCTTGTTGAGTACATTCTGTAGAATCTATAAGTACATTCGTTTTTATTCGGTGTTGTTATCGCCTTTTCAGAAAGTTTGCTGCACAATTGGCCAGTAAAGAGTGTCGAAAACCATTCGAGGTATAGTTTGAATGATGAATCATAAGTCATCACATTCTTGTGTATTAGTGTCAAGTTTAAAATTTTTAAGTTATGGCCTATTGTTGATGTAGGAAGTCAAGAAATTCAGTTTTGTTTTTGCTTTTTTTTTTGGTTGTTCTTGAAGGAGGTGCTATTTTTGTAAATGATCAAGTGCTATTTTTGGAATCTTTGGCAAAACAACACATGGAATTTTTGATAAAAATTAATTTTTTATTTATTTATTGAGATTTAGTTGATAATAGTTGGAAAATTCATGTTCGAAATCGACTTAAAATAAATATTAAGGGTGAGACATTAAAATAAGCGACTTAATAAAATATAGTAGTATTCATTTTCAAAATCAGCTTAAAATAAGCGAAAACATTAAACTGTTTCAACTTAAAAGGGTGAGACTCGTGTTTGCATTTTGTGGCTATTATTCTTTTATTTTTTTGTGGCTATTATTCTTTTATTATTTTGTGGCTTCATCAACTATACTACATGTTTGCATTTTGCTTTTTTTTAATGGAATAATTAAATTAATTTCATGCAAACAAGAAGTTTCTTCCGAAGTTAGTGGACGGACTTGTTTTGGAATCTGACCCTTGGAAGATATAAAGTTTATATAATTTCATTTATGGGATATTCTTTTTGGCCCCTCATCCACAATAATATAACTACCAAGATTAATGTACACATGTACTATCCACATAATTTAATTTAAATGTGCAGTTGCTTTTCCTTGGATCGTGTTGTCTCTAAATAAGGAATTAAGCGTCCATCTTGTCAGGTATGTTACTTTAAATATTTGAATTTGCTGAGAGTTATGAATCTGATGCTTTATTAATTTTTAAATATGTGACATTGTTTAGATTTCTAAATGTCAACTCCCAATGCAAGTGATTGTGTTGATAGTTGCAAAGGTACTCTACCATGTGATAGCCCCCTTGATCAACCAATTACACAAAGTGTCCAAGCTCAGCATTCATTAGATGCTCAAGAATCTGAACCAAACAATACTACTACAGACAATACTCCGAGGGAGAATGCAGTCAATCTTGGTCAAAAGAAAAGGAAGTTAACGTCTGATGTTTGGGACTACTTCAAAAGAGTAGGAAAGGAATATGCCATTTGTAACACTTGTAAATCAGAACTTAAAGCTCCTAGTAAGAATGGGACAACGTCTTTGCGCAACTATATAGCTATTTGTGTAAAGAAGGGTAACCAAGACATTGTCAAAAGTTTGGAAAAACAAAAACAGCTTATGGTACAGAAAAATTTTGATGGCAAAGTACAATTTGGAAATTTCATATTTGATCAAGAAAAATCAAGAAAGGAGTTGGCATGTGCTATAATCTTGCATGAGTATCCTCTTTCAATTGTTGAGCATATTGGATTTAGGAAATTTAGTTCTAGCCTCCAGCCTCTTTTCAAGATGGTTTCTCGAAACACTATCAAAAAGGACATTTTTGATATTTATGAGGAAGAATTTGATAAGCTGTATCAAGAGTTGGGGAATCTTCGTAGCCGAATAGCCATTACTACTGATATGTGGACGTCAAATCAAAAGAAAGGTTATATGTCAATAACAGCTCACTTCATTGATGATTTTTGGGTGCTACAAAGTCGAATCCTACGGTAAAAAAATTCATTATTTCACATTTATTATATTACTCACTTATTTATATTTTTATTATTACATTTGATTTTTTTACTTCTAATATGTTATGTTATGTCATTTGAAACTTGTAGGTTTGTTCATGTGTCATCTCCTCACACAAAGGAAGAGCTTGCAAAGAACTTAATTGATGGTTTGACAAAGTGGAATATTGAGACCAAGATTTCTACCATTACTGTTGATAATTGTTCTTCTAATGATGGTATGATTTCTATTATTGCTGAAAAATTATGTGGTGATCTTTTATGTGGGGGGAAGATTTTGCATATGAGATGTGCTGCACATATTTTAAATCTTGTTGTAAAAGATGGGTTGACTGTTATTGAGAAAGCTCTTTCGAAAATTAGAGCTAGTGTGGCGTTTTGGTCATCTACGCCTCAAAGGGTAGAAAAATTTGATGAAATGGCAAGGCAATTAAAGATTTCATGTGGTAAAAAGCTGTCTTTGGATTGTAAAACACGTTGGAACTCAACCTTTTTGATGCTACAGACAGCAATTCCATACAAAACTATCTTTCCTCGTTTGAAAATTAGGGAGAAGAGTTATGATGATGTGCCTTCCGATCAAGATTGGTTATTAGCTGAGGAAATTTGTGAAAAATTAGAAGTGTTTTTCAATGCTACTGAATTATTTTCTGGAAGAAATTATCCAACTACCAATTGCTTCTTTATAACAATGTGTCAGTTAAGATCTTCCATGGAAGAATGGATGTTTATTGAGGATGAGACTATAAGAGATATGACTATGAAAATGTTTGAAAAATTTGACAAATATTGGAGTGTTGTGCATACTGTTCTTGCTGTTGCTGTTGTGTTAGATCCTAGATATAAGTTGAAGGTGGTGGAGTTTTACTTTCCTCTCATATTTGGAGACGAAGGTGTTCAGAAAGAAGTTGATAGAGTTAAACAAACTTGTTATGTCTTGGTTAATGAGTATCAGTCTAAGTGTGCTAATTCTAAAAAAAAAACAGCCTCAAAATCTAAAGTTCCAAATCTTTCCCAAGAGAGAAATATGCAAGATTTAGTTGCATTTCTTAGTTCTTCATCAACTGGTGCATTGGTGAAAAGTGAGTTGGATTATTATCTTGATGAGCCGGTGTTGCCTTGGAGTCAAGATTTTGATATTCTTAACTGGTGGAAGACGAACGGGATAAAATATCCTACAATACAGTTGATTGCTCGAGATTTTCTAGCAATACCAATATCAACTGTTGCATCTGAATCTGCATTTAGTACAGGAGGAAGAGTTGTCAGTCTCCATCGTAGTAGACTTAATCCTAATACATTGGAAGCGTTAATGTGTTCTCAAAATTGGTTAGTGAAGGCCACAATTGAACGTAATAATTTTAGTTGATTAGAGTCATTTAGTTTATAAATTATACTTTACTTTAGTTTTTAATTTCTCTCTTTTATGTAGACACTTGCTCGACAATTGAATCAAGCAACTTATGCACAAGTGAAGACGATGTTGATTGATCATCCTTATGAGAGAGTAAGCTTATTAAGAAAACAACATATATTAGTTTATCTTAGATTTTGAAAGTATTCCTAAAATTTATTTAATTGTAATAGTTATTTTGATAATTGACAGGTTGGCATGCACATGGAGATGAAGACACTAAGCTCATCTAGCATGAGAAAAAATTAACTATCATTTTATTTTATTTGTATGTTATTTGAAGTTTGAATTGAAGATGTTGTGATATGTTAAAACTTATTATGATTTTATTTTAAAACTTGTGTGGTGATTTTCTTACATGTTATGATTATTGTTTAAGGTTTAGATCAAGAATGTTTAATGTTGTAGGCACATTTATATTTGAGACTTGAAATTTATCATTCTAGGTTTTTTTTAAAAAAAAAAACAGGTTTGGCGGGTTCGGGTACCCGCGGGTAGGGACAATCGGGTACGGGACGGATACGGGTATTACAAGTAGTATTTTAAATGGTTATGGGATGGATACGGGTAGGAATAAATTAATCGAATACGGTTTCGGGTACCCCCAAAAAATGCGGGTACCCTATCCATTGTCATCCCTACTCCTGAGGATACACCGTGCCCCCATGGAAACACAAGAATAAAGCGTCTCTAATTCTCCCCCTCCATATTCTATTTAATCCTATATATTGTTAGAGGTTTAAATTGAGACATGAGGACACAGTGGAACCTCACTCAAAATTAATAACCTCTTTAATAAAAAAATAATGACTAACTAAAAAAATAAAAAATGTTATCATCGTGAAACGATCTCACCCGGATAAATAATTGTATACTCAATCTAATAGTGCATTTTATTTCAAATTATCATGGTTGCTAGACACATTTTATAATTTATTTATTGCTTTAAACCAGTAAATAAGCTACATATTGTTCTTTCTTACTGTTCCTTTCCTCCCACTGAAAGAAGTGTATTTTGTCAATTTTGTCTGTCAATATAAAGAGTGTATTTCTTTTTTTTAGTAATTGGAACCCACATAAAACAATTACTACATCTTCATGAGACTCACACACACTACTAATACTAGATAAAGTGTGCTTATTAGGAATTAAAGTATGTTTGTAGTGAATAATATTATAATACCTTGAAAATTATACGTTAATGCTTTATTATCATGCTTTAGAAAAAGATACTTTAACTAAATAACAAGCATACTTTACTACGTCTCACATAAGGACCGTCTCACAAGATACTTTGTCTTAAAATTGATAACTAAAAATCAAAGTAATTAACTTTCCCCACATATTCTAAAATTTGGGATGATTTTGAAAAAAATTTAGGAGTTATGGAATGATTTACGACAAAAGATTAGTTTTGTGACGAAATCTAAAATTTTGGAGTTTAACTGTAGCGCACCGGTGCACCTAAATAATCTCAACAGTTAGATTATATTATCATTTAATCTTCACCACTTAATAAAATAAAATAATTAAAATTAAAATTAATAACTACACACTACACACTCAATTTACTCTATAAACTTCCAGGTATATCGGTGCACCACAGAAAAATCCAAAATTTTGAGATAATTATAAAACTGAAAATTTTAAATAATTTAGAACCAAAATCGAATTTTACAAAAATTATTAGATTGAAGGTGCATTTAACTCAACAAAATGGTGGAGGGAGAAATAATATCTCTCTATTATTAGTAAAATATGATGGAGTAAATCTTTTTCCAATTCCTCTAATATGATCACGGTATTACAGCAAAGTGTTTTTAGTTTTCTTTTTCTTTATTTATTTTTTAAATTTGAGCAAGTACATTTGTGCTGTATTGAATAATGTACGTCAATCATGGTGAAAAATATAAAAGAATTAGAAACTATACGTGTCTCAAACATCTGAATACACGTGGATATTGTTCAGCTCAGCTGTGGTAGTTCGTTAGAACAAAGATTAGCTGTCATTCTTTCAATCTTGGTTTCAATTCTGATGCATAATCAAGCTACTGCTAAACTGGGATGCACCCCCCGACAACACCAAGAATCAACCCCCCCCCCTACCCCTACCCCTACCCCTACCCAGTCGTGCAAGGCCGGCCAAAGCCCTCAATAATTTTAAAAAGAACAATATCTGATTTTTAGTGTTTTCATTCTCTTTAACTCTATTTTCTTTTTATGGAAATATATCTAGACATGTGGATTTTATTCCTATTTTTTTTCATTTTAATTTCTAGAAATTTTTATGCCATTAATCACATCGTGCAGTGGACGGTGTAACTCTCTGGTGTACTTCCTAGAAATTTCTTAAATTATTAATCAATTTACAAATGTGCTATAGTCGAATTTTTATTTTTATTTTGATGGGAAATAGGTATTGCTTACAACTAGCGTAAACATAATTTTATAATTTATTTTATTTGCATTGTGTGTTCATAATTTATTTTAGGCAAAAGCTCCTGTGCCCCTGGGGACACGGAAAGATGCTCCGTGTCCCCGTGTGAACACAGCCTCTCCTCTAATCATATTTAAACCTATGTATTGCTAGGAGTTTAAATTGTAAAGGGACATGAAAATTGTAAAGGCGCACGGAATTTGCTCCGTGCGCCCCAGGAGCCTCACTCTTTATTTTATTGATATGATGCTTAAATATATTTTCAATTTATGACTTATTTTAAAGGTACCATGATAATTTTATATTTATGACTAATAAAAATACTCTCGCTATCTTATAGCAATTTTCACAATTTTCTTATTTGTTTGTCCCAAAATAACTTTTACAATAAAAAAATAAAACTTTATCCATAATCTTATAAGTTATTTTAATTTCAAATTTGTCATTTCTTTTTTCACATTCATAACATTACTTTACACTAAAAAATATCTTCAAAAGTCAATAAAATAGATTAAATAATAATTTTTCTTAAATAACGTAAAATAATCGAACCTGAGCCACTCATTTTAATAAGGAGTCTAGTGATCAGGTGAGCTAGCGCATTTAGTCTATACAAGCTAAGGGCGTTGATAAACGAATAAGAATAAAGATGATTACAAATGGTACAATTGAGTTTAAATATTATGTCATGATCATATATTTTACAAAACATATGTTGTATTTATTTCTTGTGTTGCAGATTTGAATAATTGAAGGATAGTGATTGAGTTCCACAAGGAAAGAAGATAAATTATGTACAATGACTTATTCAATAATTGAAGGATCACAAATTCAATTGATGTGAGATGCTTTATTAAGGAAAGATTGCAAACATAATTGATGTGATTATTTTTGGAAGAGATTTCAGAGCTGAATAAACAAGCTTATTTATTGGGAAGTTCAAAGAGATCGATCGAGAAGAATTAGATTGTGTGAGTTTCATTAAGAGAAGTGTTTGTTTGGATGATTTTTCCTTACTTTGTTGTGTTCATGGAGTGAAAACTCCAGTGTTATCTATTTTGATAGTTTTGTTAGTCAAGAGGATTCTTGATCACAAGTCTTAGAGATAGGCCAGCTGTAATAGGGGTGTTAAGTTATTGTCAAAGTCGTGTTGTAATCTGATGGATAGTTTTGAGGGAAAGACGTAGTCTTCTCGTTTCAATTCTGTGATGTTCTATTTCATGATTATTTCATATCTATTTGTAGAACATCAACTTTAAGAATTACACAAACTTTTAAATAATTAATGATTCAAGAGGGTTAGATAAGGAACCCCTCAAATTGAGTGCATGCAATAATTTAAAAAAAAAACACTTTGATGATAACATTTTTAATTGGATAACTAAACATCGATTTCAGACCTAAGAAACAAACACAAGAGAAATACATATCAAACGTTGCAGTACGTGAAAACATGAATAAATTACATATTGAATAGAATAATTAACTTATATAAGCTTTACATTCTTCATCTAGCTAACACGTCTTAATTATGAATTAATTAAGTCGTGAAAGTGACAACATTTGACGTTAAATGAATAAGTATAGTAACTAATTAATTGTTTAATCTTGGAAGTATTAATCGTTATTCCCCTTAATGACTTCCTAACGACTCATTAAAGAGCTGAGCTGGACTCTTAAGCTCATTTTAGGCGTTTATGGTTCTGCATACTATTCCCCTTAATTGTTATTTTACATATTTATTTACTAACATTTTGAATGTAGATAAAATAATATAATATTGAATATGTAATGATTAAATTTTAGATTTTCTTTTACCATTTTGTCCCATCTTTAGAGGTACATGATGTGATTTTGTAAATTTGAGTATCTACTTTTGGAGTTTTGTTTTTTGATACGAGTCTCCTATATACACTACTCTCTCCAAACCGACAATTTTGTCATTTCCAACGTCCACTCCAAATATACTCCTTCCGTCCGCCACAAAGATAGATATTTCTTTTTTACACGTGGATTAAGGAGTATTATAGCATGATTGATATGATTTAATGAAATTATGTTGGAATGAAATGAACTAATGAATGGAATAGAAATAGGAAAGAAATTGACAAAAATAATTATTATCATGATTGGTATAAATTAGGAATAAATTAAGTAATAGAAAATAATTTGATTTAAATGTCATATTTATTATTTTATTTAAATTTTAAATTGATTAAAGTTTCAATAAATTTCATATGTTTTAATAACTAAACTAAAAAAAATTATGAAATTAAAGATAAAATAAATATATATTATTTAAATTTTAAATAAAAAATTATATGTAATCTAAAAATTATTACTTATATTTATATTTAATATTACAATATATATATATAATTTAAAAATAATGAGATTTAATTTTTATTTAAATTTTAAATAATTTAATATTTATAATAAATTATTTAACATATTAAAAAATTTTAATATGAAAATTATATGTTAAGGAAAAAGAAATGAATTATTTTTTAATTTTTCTAAGTATAAAAAATGAGATGTGATATAAAACAAAATTATAATTATTAATATATCTTATGTTATATGGATAAAAATAAATAAATAAATATAATTATTTGATTCCTTACCAGGTCGTAATGGCTAAACCCATGGGGGTGGCATGAATGGTGATTCCCTTGTTTGAAGGAATGCATATTCCTTACGGAATGAGCATTCCTATAAACAAAACATACCAAACTTAGGAATGGAATTAATATTGGGAATGATGATTCCATTCTCAAGCCATCCTTCATACCAATCATGCCATTATTATTTAAGATGTAGTTGGTAGTTGTATTAGTGGGGTGTATACGTCCCATAAATTTATTGTATTAGTGATGTGTGTGGGTCCCATGTGTTTAAAAAGGAAAATGTGGACCTTTGGTGCGGACGCTTAAAATGACAAAATGTGGACCTTTCGGGTGAACGGAAGGAGTACAAATTTTCATTTTTTAAAGAAAAAACTTACCTATACCTTTAATACAACACTCATTACATATTAAATAATGTCATAACTTATATTTATTAATTCACGTAAAAAACAAACAATGCTTTTTAAGAGGTGGACAGAGAAAGTAAAAAAAAAAGATGTACTTTATAGTATTGAGATGGATCAAAATATCAAAATATATATGTTTTAATGGATAGAGAGATTATTACTCCATATTTTACTATAATAATTATATACTCCATCCGTCCTGCGTTAACATCTTTGTTTGTTTTTTGCACAATTTACATTATTCACCCAATTCAATTGTTTGGCATATTATATTTTGCAATTTACCTCATTCACCAATCTCAGTAGTAGTAGCTCTTTATTTAAAAATAGTAAATTTTTCTAATTTTATGAAATATGACTTAATTGATATTTTATAAAATTATAAAACTAAATTGATAAGAAAAAATATTGTTTTGAAACAAAATTGGAGCAAGACTGAAAATTTTGGGACAAAATTTGCCCTAACCATTTTGAAAACTTTTTGAATAAACTGTTTATATTTTAAACTCGTCTATGATCGTTTAATTATCGGCATTACCGTAAATTATTTGCCTTGAAACATCTGTTTTAACCTAAATACAGTAAAGTTTGCTTATGTGGCAAATACATATAACATATTCACCATGAAATTTTATCTTAGCAGTAAATATTTGCCTAATTTGCGTCACAAGATGATATGCTTCTTTTTCAAAATTTGCAATGAATCCACTTCTTAAACACATTTTTTTTTACTGCAAAATATGCTATGCATAAAAAAATGAGAGATACTTCCATAACAATCAAGTTAATTATGGCATTCCTTCTGAATATATTATGGGATATTACTTTGTAAGATGTTTAACCTTACTTTTCTTGAAAGATTTATAATTTATATCATACACAATAATAATACAATTTTTTTAATCTACCATACAAAACCTTGATCCTAGAAACGGTACCACACAAGTTTATATGAAATACAGTAGCATTATAATTTGTTTTCATGATCTTTAGAGTCGAATGTCTTCCACTTTTATTTCATTATTATTACTCCGTTTGTCCTAACAAAGTTTTCACACTTCTTTTGTAAAATATAAAGGAGGTGTGAATACTCATTGGGACGGAGGGAGTAATATTTTCTTTTAATTATTCCATATAAGTGGATGCTAATTGCTTAACGCTCGTCAAAGGTAATCGGAGGTTGGTGCAATCGACGGCGGAATAGAATCGGTTGTAAGATCGCCGACGGTTGAGGAACGCGGCGGCGTTCCAGGAAGCGGCGGCAGCGGAAATGTAAAGGGGGGAAACAAGTTGGGAAGGGGGGGAAACAAGTTGGGTATAGTGGGGATAAACGGGTTCGGAGGTAACCAGAAAGTTTTGGAGCCCCAATTTGGGTCGGATGAGAGATGACGAGCTGCATCAGATGGAGATGTCGTGGCCATGACGACGATGATGATGACGACGCAAACGCGACTACCCATCATCATGGATCAAACTCAATGCGATTAATTTTGATGGTGGATGGATGGCGGAGATATGATATGGTTATATATATATATATATATATATATATATATACACGATTGATGTGCGTTTTCTTTGCTACATTAATTAGCTGCAAAAATTAATTAATTGCATATAAATATTGACATTAATTATTTGCTGTTTAATAAGAATTAATAACTGTGTAATGTTTATAGCTTTTAATTGGTCATTTATGAAATTTGTGTAATAACTAGATCACCTATTTCATTTCCATATTCAATTTCCTATTTTATTAGCTAGATTTTTGCTATGTGTCATAATAATGTCCAAAATTCACCATATTGTCAGATTCAGTTATTTTAAGATGATCTCTTTGGCAGAGGAAGCTTTACATCCTTTGCACTGACGTTCTCGCGTAATAAATCAAGAATTGAAAATAAAGAGCATTTTAAGATATTTATAGTGTTTTTTCTTGTGTAAGGCAGGTTTATTTAATGCACCAAGATCTTCATCTACATCTGTTGAAGATACATCCCTTTTTTCTGCAGAGATATAAATAAGAAAAATGGATGAAAAAGAAGGTAGAAAAGGACGAAATTAAGAGAGACAGATCTCACATAGATACATCAACTCTATAGAATAATGATTTAATGGCATTGTTGCCCAACAACTCAGTTTAACAGATGAAAGATATCTCATTTGCTCAAAAGTTATAATAAAAATTAATAAAATTAGTAAAAATAAGTTATTTTCTTAGATATGGAATAGTTAGTGTGAAAGTTAACTGGACATGTAACGAGCAACGCACGTTTTTATAACTGGTGATGCCAGAGAAAAAGGTGTCAAGCCCCTTCGATCCGGCGTTCTTCCAGTTAAGACTTTCTCCAAAGAAATCTCTCCAGTCAATGTTTAATCCGAACAAAGGCTCAATGCCTCCGGATCAACGTCACAAGACTACACATCTGAGCTCGGACAAGCTTCATCCGAAGATCCGGCTCAACACACACGCCTGTCAACACGGTCAGCATACACTCCAGTCAACAAAGTCAAAGTCAACACACACAAGCCAAGTCAAAGTCAAGTCAAGTCAAATTAGTTCGAGAGAAGAATCAGAGGATTGATTGAGATTGTAACCCGTTTACATATCTTTCAAATTAAATCAATCTAAAATTATCTTTGTACCCCAATTTGTTTATTTCATAATAAATACAAAAAATTTGTTGTTACACTGTGAATCTATATGTCTAAAAAAATTGAATTCTTTGGGTGAGACACCCAAAAAAAAAAAAACTTATTTAAAGAGGACGGTAGGAGTATAAGAGTAATATAACATTTTATTTTGAAGAGTAACAATTTATCATACAAAATCTTGCTGTTGCACACAAGTTTATACAAAATACAATAGCATTATTATTATTTTTTTTTTTCCATGTGGCAGCATATAACTGGCTGCATCCTAATTATTCTGACTAAGTTACGCACCACTCGTCAAAGTTAGTCGGACGTTGGTGCAGTGGACGGCGGAATAGAACCAGTTTTCAGATCGCCGACCGTTGAGAAACGCGGCGGCGCTCCCGGAAATCTAATGGGGGGGAACAAGTTGGGAAGGGGGGGAAACAAGTTGGGTATAGTGGGGATAAACGGGTTCGGAGAGAACCAGAAAATTTTGGAGCCCCGATTTGGGTCCGATGAGAGATGACGAGCTGCATCAGACGGCGATGTCATGATGACCATAGCCATGACGATGATGATGCTGCAAAAGCGACTATCCATCATCATGGATCAAACTCAATGCGATTTCTTAATTCTTATAATGGATGGATGGCGGAGAAATGGTCTGCTTATATATGCATGCATGCTGATGTGCATTTTCTTTGCTACATTAATTAGCTGCAAAAATTAATTAATTGCGTATAGATATTGATATTATTTGCTATATATATAATAAGAATTAATAACTGCTTGATATTTATTGCTTTTAATTGATCATTATGTGTAATTAATTGGTATAATAATAAGTGCTAGCTCGGGAAGGGTAAATTAATTAAATATTTAACGATACTCCTCGATTTCGAACCTCAATGTAATCTATTTTAAATTTTCACATGCAAGGTTTGAAGCAAATTGACACAGCATATATGTGAGGGCACGTGTTAGAGTTAGCGCTGTCAAAATGGGTTGGGCCAACCCACCCCAACCCGTCTTAACCCACCAATTTCTCAACCCAAAATTAACCCAATCCATAAAAATCCGCCCCACTTCAAACCCATTAGAGTGTGGGCTAACCCGCACCGCTCCATCAACCAAACATCAACCCACTTTTATAAATTAAAATTTAAAAAAGTGACATACAACTTTTAGATTTTAATACGGAGTATTTAAATAATAAAAATATTATCATCCAATCCTACCCCTACCCACCCCACCCCCCAAAAAAAAATTTTTTAATTTTTTTTTAAATTTTAAAATTTAAATAATAAAAATATTATCACCCAACCCTACCCCCTACCCACCCCACCTCCCAAAATTTTTTTAATTTTTTTTAATTTTAATATTTAAATTATAAAAATATTATTACCCAACCCCCCTACTCACCCCAACCCACTCCACCTCATCCCCCACCCATTTTTTTTTATTTTCTTTTAAATTTTAATATTTAAATAATAAAAAAATTATCACCAAACACTACCCCACCCCACCCCACCCCCCAAAAAAAATATTTTTTTTATTTTTTTAATTTTAATATTTAAATTATAAAAATATTATTACCCAACCCTACCCCTATCCACCCCAACCCACTCCCCCCACCCCCCCCCCCCCCCCCAAATTATTTTTATTTTCTTTTAGATTTTAATATTTAAATAATAAAAATATTATCACCCATCCCTACCCCCCCTACCTACTCCACCCCCAAAAATTTTTATTTTTAATAAATTTTGGATTTTAATATTTAAATAATAAAAATATTATCACCCAACCCTACCCCTAACCCTACCCCCCAACCCCTACCCTATCCACCCCCAAATTTTATTTTATTATTTAAATATTAAAATCTAAAATTAAAAAAAAAATTGAGGGATATTAAAATCTAAAATTAAAAAAAAAAATTGTCGGGGGTGGTGGGTAAAATTGGGTGATAATATTTTTATTATTTAAATATTAAATTCTAAAAAAATTAAAAAAAAATTGAAGGGGGGTGGGTGGGGGGCCTAACCCTACCCCTCAACCTCTACCCTACCCCCTACCCACCCCCAAATTTTATTTTATTATTTAAATATTAAAATCATAAATTAAAAAAAAGGGTTGGTTACTATCCACTACACTCCCTAATCGTAATTAACTGATAGATACATTCTAAATTAACTCTTACTACTAACTACAAAATTTATGTATGTATTTCCCTTTTTGCCCTAATATCCAAATTTAGATTTTAAATGCAGATTTTTCTGCACGAAATGTAGATTTTAGTTAAAAATGCAAATTTAATTGGGGTTAAGTTGATTTTTTTTCACGAAATACAAATTCCGGTTAAAAAAAATGCAATTTGAAGGAGGTTTAGTTGATTTTTTTTTCACGAAATGCAGACTTTTTAATAGTTAATTTTCTGCATGAAATGCAGATTTTTTATGTAGTTAATTTTCTGCACGAAATTACACGAAATGCATATTTATCTTCCAATTCTCGCAATTAATGATATTTTTCTGCACGAAATGCAGATTTGTTTGGGGGTTTCTAACAACATGAATAGGAATTCATGGGAATTAATCATAATTCATTATGGCAAGTCAAGGGGTTTCTAACAACATGAATAGGAATTCATGGGAATTAATTATAATTCATTATGGCAAGTCAAGAAATCTTAAAGTGAAATACGTTGAGAGTGGAAGAGATATTATTGAGATATATTTTAATTAAGGATAAATTTGGAATTTTAACTCTAAAAATTGTACCTAATAATAATTTATTTTTATGGATGTATCTTAACATAATTATACATAGGAAGTTTGTACCTACAAGTAATTATTCCTAAAAAAATTAAGGGATATTTAAATCTAAAATTAAAAAAAATTGTCGGGGGTGGTGGGTGGGTGGGTAGGGGGTAAAATTGGGTGATAATATTTTTATTATTTAAATATTAAATTCTAAAAAAAATTTAAAAAAATTGACGGGGGTGTGGGGTGGGTCGGGGGTAGGGATGTGTGATAATATTTTTATTATTTAAATATTAAAATCTAAAAGAAAATAAAAAAAAATTTCGGGGGGTGGGGGTGGGGGGACTGGGTGGGGGTGGGTAGGGGATAGGGTTGGGTAATAATATTTTTATAATTTAAATATTAAAATTTAAAAAAATAAAAAAAATTTGGGGGGGTGGGGTGGGGTGGGTGTTGGGATAAACACACGAATAATCAAATAATAAACTATTCGTCTACACAGCGGAATGATCAATTATCCCTCTCTTGTGTGAATCTAGCAGGAAACAATCCTAATAATAATATGCACGATAAAGCAAGCAATCAACAACGCACGACACAAGCAATTTAACGTGGAAAACCTCCTCAATGTGAGAAGATAAAAAACCACGGGACCGAAGCCCACCAAAAACTTCACTATGAGACCAAAGTTCAAGAGTTACAATCTGCCACCACAGACGAACTATCACAAACGTATCAAGACAATCAATACTTGATAACAAACAACGAGATTAGAAAGCCCTCACCAAACTACACCAACTGACGTTCTGAGTTCACAACTGTAGAACTCTCAGAATTTGATCTCCACCATCTAGAATCAACCCCTGTGAGTCCTGAACGTGCTGTCCAAATTACAGCTCGATCCAACGGTTAGTTTGTGAGAAACGACTCTTTCCCCTCGACTGCGCAGAACAGAATCGCCCAGAAATCTGCTTCTGTCTTCGGCGTATTCCCGTCAACCCAAAGCTCCAAACACGATCTCCACCGTTCAGAATGTACCTCCATGATTTTGAACGTGCTGACAAAATTTCAGCTCGATCCGACGGTTGAAACTCCGGTTATTGCCTCTGCACTGTTCTGATGTTTCTCTCCTCTTTTGCCCTCGTTTTTCTTCTTGCTCTCGTTTTTGGAGTGTACCAATTTCCACCCGAACACACAGCTTATTCTACTGCCAAAGTGATGATGGGCCAAAATGTGATGTTGGGCCAGAATGGATTTGGGCTCTTTACATATTTGGAAACCCAACCCAACAAATCTCCCCCTTTCCGATTATGTGGAGAGACTAGCCATTCCGGCTATCACACGACATACCTCAAGCTTCTCTCTAGGCAATGCCTTCGTCATCATGTCAGCACCATTATCATCTGTATGAATCTTTTCAAGCTCAAGCAACTTAGCATTGATGACATCCCTCATCCAATGATATCTCACATGAATATGCTTCGATCTTGAATGAAATGCAGCATTCTTGCTGAGATGGATAGCACTCTGGCTATCACAAAATACTACATATCTCTCTTGCTTTAGTCCAATCTCCTCCATAAACCTTTTGAACCATAACACCTCTTTACATGATTCCGTTGCAGCAATGTACTCTGATTCTGTTGTGGAGAGTGCAACACACTTTTGCAATCTTGATTGCCATGACACAGCGCCACCTGCGAATGTCACTAGATAAGCAGAAATTGACTTTCTGGTGTCCACATCAGATCCCATATCTGAATCGGTATAGCCAACTAACTCGGGCTTCCCACCTCCAAAGGTGAGTCTCAAACTAGACGTACCTCGTAGATACCTCATTATTCACTTCACAGCATTCCAATGCTCCTTTCCCGGATTAGACAAATAACGGCTAACAATACCAACTGCATGAGCTATGTCAGGCCTCGTACACACCATTGCATACATTAAGCTTCCCACAGCTGAAGCATATGGGACTCTTCTCATTGCTTCCTTCTCTTCATCGGTTGAAGGACTATGATGAGCACCAAGCTTAAAATGAGTGGCAGCAGGAGAACTAACCACTTTAGCTTTGCTCATATTGAATTTCTCAAGCACTTTCTCAATATACTTCTCTTGTGACAAGTGCAGCTTCTTGTTTGCTCTATCTCGGGTGATGTTGATACCAAGGATTTTCTTTATTGGCCCCAAATCCTTCATGGCAAAGGATCTGCTCAACTGTTTCTTCAACCTGTCAATTCTTGAAACATTCCTGCCAACAATCAATATATCATCAACATATAGCAATAATATAATGAAATCATTATCCGAGAACTTTTGAACAAACACACAATGATCAGAAATAGTCTTCTGGTAGCCTTGCTCTCCCATAACTGACTCAAATTTCTGATACCACAATCTAGGTGCTTGCTTCAAACAGTAGAGACTTTTCTTCAATTTGCATACATGGTCTTCTTTTCCCTTCACCTTGAAACCTTCAGGTTGCACCATGTAAATCTCTTTATCTAGCTCACCATGAAGAAAAGCAGTTTTGACATCCATCTGCTCAATTTCCAAGTCAAGACTAGCAGCCAAACCAAGCACAAAACGGATAGAAGACATTTTGACAACCGGAGAGAAAATTTCTTCAAAATCAACTCCCTCTTTCTGACTGAAACCTTTAACAACCAATCTAGCTTTGAATCGAGGCGTTGAGGTGTGCTCATCTTGTTTTATCCTGTACACCAACTTGTTCTTCAAAGCATGCTTCCCCTTTGGTAGTTTCAACAGATCAAATGCGTCATTTTCGTGCAAGGACTTCATCTCATCTTGCATTCCTTCCAACCATTCATTCATGTGTTCTCCACGAACTGCTTCTCCATAGCATTCAGGCTCTCCCCCGTCGGTCAAGAGCACATACTGATCAGGAGGATACATCCTAGAAGGTACATGAGCTCTACTACTTCTTCTAGGTGGTTCTTGAACCTCCTGTTCTGGAATATCAGGTGGTTGTGACTGATCGATATCCTCTTCATAATGCAAAGGATGATCGACATGCTCATCATTACCGAAATCAGGCTGATCCTGATTCTCCTCTTCAGCTTCTACTTGACCTTGACTGTGAGGAACAATTTCCAAGTCAATCAAGTCATCACCAGGTGTAGAAACTGAGCTATCCGTCTTCTCAATGTCTCTTATGGTTTGATCCTCAACAAATACAACATCCCGACTTCTGACAAGCTTCTTCTCCAAGGGATCATAAAGTCTGTAACCAACTCATCTTGGCCATAACCAAGAAACACACACTGTCGAGTCTTCATATCCAACTTAGACCTCTCATCTTTGGGAATATGCACAAATGCCTTACATCCAAAGACCCGTAAATGATTATAGGAAACATCTTTTCCTGACCAGACTCTATCTGGAACATCAAAGTCTAAAGGAACACATGGAGTAAGATTTAAAACATGTACAACAGTACTCAGAGCCTCACCCCAAAATGATGAAGACAATCCTGCTTCTGATAGCAGACATCTTACTCTCTCGACCAATGTTCTGTTCATCCTTTCTGCAAGACCATTCAACTGAGGAGTCTTTGGAGGAGTCTTTTGATGTCGGATACCTTGCTCTCTGCAATACTCATCAAAAGGACCAATATATTCCCCTCCATTATCCGATCTGATACATTTCAACTTCTTCCCAGTCTGTCTCTCAACTAAGGCATGGAACTGCTTGAATGCATCGAGCACCTGATCTTTCGTCTTCAACGTGTAGATCCAGGTCTTTCTTGAGTGATCATCTATAAAAGTAACAAAATATAAAGCATCACCAAGAGTTCTTGTTTTCATAGGACCACAAACATCAGAATAAATTAAATCGAGTATACCTGATGCTCTGGTAGGAGTTGAGGTCTTGAAAGCAACTCGAGTTTGCTTTCCCGCCAAACAGTGAGAGCACTTCCTTAAAGATGCATTCTTCAAGTCTGGAATGAGATTTCTCTTCTCTAAAATTTTCAATCCCTTTTCACTGATATGACTGAGTCTACTGTGCCACAACTCAACTATCCCCTCATTCTTAACTGCATTAATAGAGCCATCAAGTAACTTTGCTTGCATCAAGTACAATGAGGAGTGTTTTTGACCTCTAGCAACAACTAAAGAACCTCTTGTAAGCTTCCACTGACCATTGAAGAACACACTGCAGAAACCTTCATCATCAAGTCTCCCAACAGATATCAAGTTCAATCGAAGATCAGGCACGTGCTTCACATTTCTCAAAACTAGTGTAGCACCATTACTAGTCCGCAAACATACATCTCCAACGCCAATGGCTTCAGCTAAGCCATCATCACCCATCCTAACATTACCATAGTCACCTGACATGTAGGATGTGAACATATCTCTACGAGATGTGGCATGTATGGATGCCCCACTATCAATCACCCAACTGCTCTCACCATATGCAAGATTGACAACTTTATAATCACGAAAGATAAGAAAATCACCTGTTGCAGCAGACACTCGATCATTATCTTTCGTTTCTTCATTCTTCCTTTCTTTCCCATTTTCTTTCTTGTCATCTTGCTTGGGTTTTCTGCAATACCTTGCTATGTGTCCTGGAGTTTTACAATTCCAACACTCAACCTTGCTATGTCTGTTGGATTTACTCCTTCTGCCTTTTTGCTTGCCTGTTGAACCTCTACTATTACTTCTCCCCCTCTTATCTGTAACCAAAACCTCTGATTGTTGTAAAGGGCCCTGCGATTTTCTCCTTGTTTCCTCATTCAAAACGCTGCCCTTAACCAAATCCATTGTAATGGTACCATTGGGGGCTGAATTAGACAAAGATGTCCTAAATGTCTCCCATGAATCCGGCAATGTATCAAGAAGCCATAAGCCCTGTACTTCATCCTCAAACTTGATATTCATTTCCGACAATTGATTAATAATGCCCTGAAATGAATTCAAGTGATCCGTCATAGGAGTGCTATCTTTGAATTTCAGATTCATCAACTGCTTGATTAGAAATAACTTGTTATTCCCAGTTTTTATAGCATACAGTTCCTCCAACTTTTTCCACAATGTTCGTGCATGTGTTTCTCCACTAACATGGTTCAATACATTATCATCCACCCACTGTCTAATGTAACCACATACTTGACGATGCAATATATTCCATTGCTCATCTGTTTTATCATCAGGCTTTTTAGTTTCAAATACAGGCATGTAATAATCTTTCACATAGAGAAGATCCTCCATCTTGCCTTTCCACACATGATAATTAGAACCATTGAGATTCACCATTCTATTAGTATTGGTTTCCATATTCATCACAAGGCACAGAGCAGCAACCCGCTCTGATACCACTTTGTTGGGATAAACACACGAATAATCAAATAATAAACTATTCGTCTACGCAGCGGAATGATCAATTATCCCTCTTTTGTGTGAATCTAGCAGGAAACAATCCTAATAATAATATGCACGATAAAGCAAGCAATCAAAAACGCACGACACAAGCAATTTAACGTGGAAAACCTCCTCAATGTGAGAAGGTAAAAAACCACGGGACCGAAGCCCACCAAAAACTTCACTATGAGACCAAAGTTCAAGAGTTACAATCTGCCACCATAGATGAACTATCACAAACGTATCAAGACAATCAATACTTGATAACAAACAACGAGATTAGAAAGCCCTCACCAAACTACACCAACTGACGTTCTGAGTTCACAACTGTAGAACTCTCAGAATTTGATCTCCACCATCCAGAATCAACCCCTGTGAGTCCTGAACGTGCTGTCCAAATTACAGCTCGATCCAACGGTTAGTTTGTGAGAAACGGCTCTTTCCCCTCGACTGCGCAGAACAGAATCGCCCAGAAATCTGCTTCTGTCTTCGGCGTATTCCCGTCAACCCAAAGCTCCAAACACGATCTCCACCGTTCAGAATGTATCTCCACGAGTTCCGAACGTGCTGACAAAATTTCAGCTCGATCCGACGGTTGAAACTCCGGTTATTACCTCTGCACTGTTCTGATGTTTCTCTCCTCTTTTGCCCTCGTTTTTCTTCTTGCTCTCGTTTTTGGAGTGTACCAATTTCCACCCGAACACACAGCTTATTCTACTGCCAAAGTGATGATGGGCCAAAATGTGATGTTGGGCCAGAATGGATTTGGGCTCTTTACATATTTGGAAACCCAACCCAACAGTGGGGTGGGTAGGAAGTAGGGTTGGGTGATAATATTTTTATTATTTAAATATTAAAATTTAAAAAAAATTAATTTTTTTTTTTGGGGAGTGGGTGGGGTGGGTCGGTGAGGTGAGGTGGGGTGGGGTGGGGTGGGGTGAGGTGGGGTGGGTAGGGTTGGATGATAATATTTTTATTATTTAAATATTTAAATCTAAAATTTTAAAAAATTTTGGGGGTAGGGGTAGGGATGTGGTTGGGTGATAATATTTTTATTATTTAAATATTAAAATCTAAAATATTAAAAAAATGGCCGACCCGCAATAAACCGACCCGCGATGGGCCCAACCCGTGGTGACCCAACCCGCAGATTACCCAATACATTTGGGTCAACCAAAAGACGGGTTGTGATGGGTTATAGGCTGAACCAACCCAATAACCCAAATTGATAGTTCTAGTTAGAGTGAGGGGATTAAATATATAATTATACTCCTCTCTACAAAGCTTAATGCATGCAGGGCTTGTGACAAATTAATCCGTTTGAATGTAAGGCTTTTAAATGAGGTGACTTGATTAAATGGTAAATGATATCCTCTCTATAAGTTTAAGTTTTTAGATAAGAAATTCATTTAAATTAATACTGCAAATATCATACTCTCTCCGTCCTGCACCAATGGTGCATTTTACTTTTTTGCATGTAGATTAAGGAGTATTATTATTTAATGTGTAGTGGGTAGTTGTATTAGTGGAAATGTGAACCCCATGTTTTAATTGTATTAGTCGTTGAGTGTGGGTCTCATGTGTATAAAAAGGAAAGGAAATATTTTGGGTGGGACGACCAAAATGGAAAAAAGAGACACTTGGTGTGGGACGAAGGAAGTATATGATTACTTGATTAAATATTAATACTCATCTCTACAATTTTATATTAGTAGTACTTGTATTAATTTAAAAATTGAATAGCCTTGTATGAGATCGTTTTACAGTAAGACAATTAATTATTTTACATTTAATGATAATTAGTTACCATTTTTTTTAAAAAAAATATTATTAATTTTCATTTATATTATAAATTATTTACAAAATAATAAATAATATTGTTATTACTTTTCATCAATTATATATATATATATATATATATATATATATATATATATATATATATATATATATATATATCACATTTATTTTTATTCTTTTCACAAGAGTCATTTCCTGAGACTGTATCATATAGTAAGTAGTTTCGTAAATAATTTTATAGCATTTGTCATATTAAACACGTTACCTTTAGTCTATTTCACTGTTTTGAGATTGTTTCACATATAACTACCATAAATTAGTACTTGATTGTATGTCTATGTAAATATACATGTATTTCCTTTTAAGTATAATTATTTATACTGATAGGAGATACAGAAAATTTGTTAAAGAGTGCCTGCATATGAATTATTTTCATAGAAGATTAAATAATTAAAATCTATTAAATTCATTTATTTATTTTTATGTTTTAGAATAATAATAATATTCAGAGATCTGACGCAAAGCTAATTTAATGAAGATGTACATCCACAAATATTTTTAAAATTTTGCAGACCTACAACGATTTATGAGGATTAATTGCTTAAATATGTTTCTTTCTTGAGTTGCTAAAGATTGCGTGTGAGCCAAGCTAAATATATAGAGATTGGACATTCTATCGTGTGACATTACACACAAGCTAAATATACAGATACTGTACATTCTATCGCGTGACATTTATATATGAGACGAGTAATAAGAAGGTTATATATGGGACGGGTTATGTTAGCTAAATATCATATGACATTTATATATAAGACTAATAATAACAAGGTTATATATGAGATGAGTTATAATATAAGATGGTTTATTTTATTAAATTATATAAATAAAGTAAATTATTAATTAGTTAAAGTATGATTTATTAAAATTATATTTTAATGCATAATTTATTATATTTTATTAAATTATATTTTAATCACTCAAATGACATACTTTAATAATCATATCATAATAATAAATTGATATGGTCCCACATAAGCGTATTACAAGAAACTTTGTAATATGAATTATTATGATTTTTCTTTTTTCTAAATTCATATGTCTGAATAAATTAAAGTAAATAATAGTATGAAGCGATTTTACGATAATTTTTTTTTTAAAAAAAAAAACCAAACAAGGAAGTGTCATTCTTATAGACAAACACTTCAAATGCGACAAATTATTACTAAAATAATTGATTGATTTTCTATTGTATAGTGAGCTTTCAAAGAAAAATAATTTATCACTCAAAATGACAAATTACCACTAAAATAATTGATAGAATATTTTCTATTGTATCGTGAGCTTTCAAAGAAAAATAATTTATCATTCAAAAGAGTGATATCATAATTCTCATATGCATAAAATCAATTCTGAATAGGAGTGGTGGATATTCACATTCTCGAAACTACTTAACTTGGACTAAAATATCCTTAAGATATAAATATTCCTGTAAAAAAGTTACCTCTTAATTTCCCCACAAAGTCATATTATCAAAAGCATGAAATTTAAAAGCTCTTAAATTTCTCTCAAACCAAAAAACTATCCTTGATTTACTAATCATCATCATTCACATTGCCAACGGTTACGTCTAGGCTTGCTTAGTCAAATATGCGTTGGAATCCGGCGAGGAAGGTCAACGATAACAAGTCGGAGTACTCGCCTTCACAATGGACGAACGACACCATACGAGTCCACAAATTCCGAAGGCATATTCGGCAGCTGTATAGGTTTGGCGTCAATGAAAGCAGTGCATGCTCAACTGAAAACCGAGTGATTGATTTCTGACCGCCGTCGACGGATTTTTAACCGGCCATCGAGTTGATCGGAAGAGTGATATGCAAAATATAAAGAACAATAAGAAGTTGTTGAGCGACGCGAACGACTAGCTATCGTAATTCGGGGGACTGTCAGAAAACGCACCTTCGGCATGATGATGATAATTTGACTTCAGCATCTTTGAAAAGTGGATCATTTCCCATGCATCTTCTCACTGAAGCAGCTAGTAGGGGCGATTTTTTCGACTAAATTTAAATTGTCTTGCTAGGTGCGGTGCAATTAATTGTATGATTTTAAACTGCGGTTTTTTTATTAAAAATTATCTTGCGGTTTCAACGGTTTTGCGGTCAGTTTTAGCGGTTTTGCCGTTTCAACATCTATATATAAACTACAACATTTGGTTATTAAAATCTTTAATAACTTCAAAAATTTAAGAGTAATATTTGATAACATTAACATTACATGTTCAAGTAGCAAATTACCCATAATTTGATTCAAATGCTAAGTCTTTATGATATAATTTATCTAGGTAAGAATACTTAAAATAGCATATAAGAAAGATTTCATATAAAACTACCCCAACTTTTGATTAGTGCGGTAAGTCTAACTATACTGTCTACTAGGCTTTGATTAGTTTTGCTAATTTAAGTATAAATAATTAACTTTTAAAATACTATTATATATTTTATAAGATATTAATATTAAATAAATATTTAATAATGGCGGTCGGTGCAGTGCGGTTTTACTAGAAGAAATGAAATTGCATTGCCTATGCAGTGCGGTTTTATGAAAAATAATTAATCACGATTTGTATATAAAAAATGCTCTTCGCGGTGCGGTTCGGTACAATGCAGTCTGTTTAGACGGTTTTAAAAAAAAATTTGCTCACCCCTAAGTAGGGGTACTAGACATAAGTGGAGATGGCCTCATTTGCTTTGAAGATTAAGATAAAAATTTTTTAAATTATTATTAGAAAAATAAAGATAAAGAAAAGAGGGTATAATGATCTTAATTGGAGTGTATTTAGTAATGTTTATACATGTACTAGTAAAATATTGAGGTATATTAATATATTAAGTAAATGTGGTACATCTAGTATTTTCGGGGTGTAAATAACTGCCCCTTCCGAATAAGCTTTAAAATTAATTGTGATAGTCAAAATAAAATGTCATACGTTAAAAATTTTAGTAATCTCTCTGTTCGCTTTAAAGTTTCATTTTTTTTAAGTCTTCGCATCAAAGGATCATATTTTCTTATTTACATTCGTGAAACCCTCACTAATACAATTATAATATGAGACATATATACCTATTAATACAATTACAACTATAGATCAAATAATAATACTTTTAATTCACGCAAAAAGTAAATGAAACTTTTTAAACCAAATGATTATGTTAAATAATAATTCTAATCTTTAAAATAAAACTTTTTAAACCAAATGATTATGTTAAATAATAATTCTAATCTTTAAACTAGTATTGGAGAGTTTTTTCTATGCTGATGTGGCATAGTGAGAAACCTTCTAGATGATGTGTCATTTTTACAATTTTTTGGGATTTTAATGTTCTTTTTTTATGTTTCCTTATTTGATAAAAAATCTTTTTCTTTTGATTGTGATCAAATAATAAATAGATGCTGAATTAATGAAACTGATTGACATTTATATTTAATGATGATTTTAATGTAATTTAGTATTTATTTTTTTGTGTGTGTATATATACTTGAATCAAGTTGAGGTGAAATCACACATTAGTATTTTGCATTTTCTCTATCTCTATAGATTATTGTTATACTTTTTATATTTTTTTATTTAGTTCTACTTTTATGCTTTTGAGGTTATTTGTACTTATAATGTATTTACTAATTTTTTAAAAGAATTATTTTGATACAATTCTCATTCATAATTTTTATTTATTTTTTATACTTAATTTAGTAAAATGTGTTGCCGCTTTGGAAGCTCCTCCTACGAATGCAAAAGCTGACAAGAATGAGAGGAAGAAGAATGAAATAATCAAAGCCAAAATTTCAGACACAATTTAGTTTGGTTGTTCTAGACCATAATTATGTATATTTTCATTTTCTGTAAATTATTATTTATTGAAATAATTACTGATAGGTACACACTTTGTACCCCTAATTACTACTAGATACATTGATTTAAAATAATTATTATTTAATACAAAATATTAAAGTAAAATACCAAATATACCCTTAAAACACTAACCCCAACCTCCACCCACCACCGGACCACCGCTGCCGCCGCCGCCGCCGCCGCCGGCGGAGCTCCGGCGGCCGGTCGCCGGAAAATCTGTTCGTCAGAAAAAAAAAAAAAACTGGTCGCCGGAAAGCTGCCGCGCCGCCGCCGCCGGAGCTCCGGCAGCCGGTCGCCGGAAAAACTGTTCGTCCAAAAAAAAAAAGAAAAAAAAAACTGGTCGCCGGAAAAACTGCCGCCGCCGGAAAAGCTGTCGGACCGCCGCCGCCGGACCACCACATTTTTTTGCTGCACACACTTTTTTTTTCCCTGCACACACTTTTTTTGCTGCACACTCTTTGCTGCACATGAACTTTTGCTGCACACAATATTTATGTGCAGCACATTAATAGGGGTAATATTGGAATATCACTATATATTTTTGTACCTAGTAGTAATACTTTTGTATGTTTGTATCTCATAGTAATTTAGGGTTTTTTTGTGTACCTAGTAGTAATCCTCCCTTATTTATTTACTTCTTTATTCTATAATTTTTTTCGTTCTTTAATTAATTTGGAATACTTTTATTAGATCTTAATATTCATTTTTTTAAATTTATGAATTATTAAAGAATCATCATTATTGCAATCACATTTTACATATTTACACTTATTATTATGTAGAGTACTTTTTTTTTCTTTCAAATTTCCTAAATAACTAATCAAATTATATAAAATTTAGATTTCCATATCTACAATTTCCTACTTAATGTATGTACCACCCATTATTTTTACTTTTAAAGTTATTTTATTTTAATTGAAATTAATTAATTAATTTTATTATTATTATATAAACACAATGCAATATTTTATGCATTGATACATTTAAAAAATATTATATGCATTGATTTCTCTAATAAATTTAAATGAATATATACCAATTATACATATTAATTCAATATTTTGTATTTTATTACTTCGTGTCTTTGTAAAAGTAATTCATTTTAAAATATTCAATATACATAATTGAAAATTATATTTCTATTAAATAATTTATATTTAATTTATAATTTTTCGTAATAAAGTATTAATTATTCACGTTAATAAATTATGGATAATGTATTAAAATAAATAAAATATATGATATAAATAATTTAAAT
Source organism: Pogostemon cablin (assembly GCA_023678885.1). Classification (NCBI taxonomy): domain Eukaryota; kingdom Viridiplantae; phylum Streptophyta; class Magnoliopsida; order Lamiales; family Lamiaceae; genus Pogostemon; species Pogostemon cablin. The sequence goes on along the minus strand of CM042969.1, from coordinate 27,639,366 downwards.
TAGAGAAATGACATTCAATAATCTGAGCATCTATATAAATTATAGATATATTGATTATTATAAATTAATCTTTTAACTATGAAATAAGTTTGCCTATAACCTTTTAATTTTAAAAATTAATCATTTAAAAAAATATATGAATTTCGACCAGTGTTCTGAAAATCGGACCGGACCGGACCGGACTGGCCGGTTTAACCGGGAACCGGCCTGAAAATCGGTCCGAATACACCCTACAAATCATTTTTTTGTTAAACCGAAAGAAACCGGTAAAAATCGGTTGAACCGGGAGAATGAAAAGAACCAAAAATAGCCGGTTATTTGTATTTTTTTAATTTAAAATTTAAAACACTCAAATTCAGTTCGGCGTGTGCTCCTGTTAACCTTAACCATCTATCTACTTGATATTATTCACAAAAATTAAACCCTTAAACTCCTCAATTGCAAAAGCATAGTAGTCAGAAAAATCCAATTCTACACAACTATTATTGAATAATAGAAAAAAACATAAAAAATTAAAGCCTATTTCGTTCGAGGCGGAAGATACGCCACAGATTGAGAGGGCGGCAGAAGGAGGAAAAGAGCGGCGGAAGGAGGGAAAGAGCGGTGCGAAAATGGTAGAGAGAGAGGAAAAGGGGAGTGGCGCCGCTTGCAGTTGCACCTACCTGCTTTCTTCAATCAAGAAACTATGAATTATGAAATGCCTTAGATATTTTTCAAATTTAGTTAATATAAATCTATATAGGCTATATGAATGAGATTCTAGGTGGGCTTGGGCTTGGGCTTTTTCTAAAGGTTGAATGATTGAATCATGTTTTATTCAAAAAGTTTATCTATTATATTATTTTTTTATGGTTTTTGTAAAATATAATTAATAATATGTAAAATTAAATTTTTTAGTTGAACCACCCGGTTGAACCGATTCGACCAGTTGAACCTCGAACCGTTGTCTCCATCGGTTTGAGCTCCGATCCGATTTTCAAATCACTGATTTCGACATACTCCATAATATAGTATATACTAATAATTAGTGCTGTTAAATTAATCGAGCAGCTTGCCGGCTCGGCTCGACTTAGCTCAAAAAAGCTCGAGCTCGGCTCGACACGTATTTTCTCGAGCTCGAGTTCGAGCCCACTAAATACTCGTTAAGTTAATGAGCCAAACTCGACTCGGCTCGTAAAGCTCGCGAGTACTCGAGTAATAATATATTCATTTAATATATATATATAATATAATATAAATAAATATAACCCTACTGCCTCCGCCCACTTCATTTCTAAAAACCTAAATCTGCCTCCACCCCATCCCCTCCTTTCCCAATTCCAGCGGCGGCACCTACCTTCTCCAACTCAAATCTTAACATCGCGTCCAGTAGTCTCAACCCTCAATCCATCTTTACCAACTCAAACCTTATCCCATTAATTTTAGCAATCTACCGTTTATTTAAATTTTCAAGAGTTATACCAACCTGCGCATAAGCCCATCGCGAGACTCTCGAATTCGCATCGGCGAGTGGTGTGGCCATCCCCTTCGTTGTACAAACGCGATCCCCATCACAGACTACAGATAAAAAATGCAATTCCCATCTTTATCGAGTTCAATTCATGCTGGATTCATCGTCTCCAGCAGTTTTAAAGGAGTTTCTCCTCATCTATTTTTCATTTTCTTTTCTCTATTTCTATTCAGTAAAATAATTTTAGGATTTTAATTTTCAATATTTCAAAAATTTTGGGCTTACAGTTCTCTATTACTGCTTGTACCACTCTCTTACTGCCTCAAGGATAGAACATCAACACTGTTATCTTGGATTCCAATTTATGTTTTAACAAAATCAACATTGTTCTATTTGTGGTTTATTTTGTGTACTAATTCGTGTAGGATGCTTATGTATAAATGAATTAATTTTTCTTTTTTAAGCAAAAATAGAAAGAAGATTTTTGTATGGAATGAATAATGATAAATCGAGCTTAGCTTTTTTTGCTAAACGAGTCTAGCTCGAGTCGAGCTCGAACTTAAATATAAGATTTTCGAGCCGAGCCGAGCTCAATTGTGAGCTCGTAATAGAACTCGAGCCGAGCTCGAGCCGAGCTCGAGCCTAGCTAGTTAACGATCTTAATTGTAGATTAAATTTTAATTCAATCTCTTCCATTAAATAAAATAAAATAATTAATTTAGCAATAAATTTGTAAAGACGTAAATACCCTTATATAAATAATAAAATAAGGGGATTGACTATTCGTACCCCAAATTTTACTAATCGTACCCCATAAATTTGTAAGACTAAAATATCATTATTTAATAAAAATTATTACGACCTAAATAACATGTTCGTTTGTTATAACCGAACAACTTATTCTGTTTAGTTGCTATACCCGAACAAACTCATTCTTGATGTGTTTGCAGAAATATATACTTGAACTGGTCCAACGTGTAGCAACCCAACATTCTTCCAAGAATTTCAAGGTTTTCGACAAAGTTCTCTCATCCGCGGTTTGCAAATACTTCATGAAAGGAAAGTATAGGTGGGGAGACACTTGCAGATTCTCTTATCGGTTTGCTTCTGGATCTTTGACGCCCTCTGAATAAAATTTCTTATTTCTTGAGGTTTTCCGACGCCTTTTCTTTTCATTTTTGTCGTTTGTACTAAAAAAACCAGAATTAATCATTAATGTTATAGTGAATTGGTTTTTGGTGAAATTTAATTTTGGTATTTTGATTAGGTTTTTACAGAATGCCTGAGACATTGCTTCATGGGACCTTACACGTCACCATCTTTGAAGTCGATAGGCTTCGTGGTGGTTGCAGTGGCAATTTTTTAGGCAAGGTATGTATCTATAACTTTCATCTCCACTTCCACTTTATTACCAACAAATCACATTTATGTACAAATAAGTGGTACCAGGAAACTTATAGTTGTTTTATGGACTGGCATATGATTCTGTATACAACCCTTTAATCTTGATATTTCACAAATGTTTACATCTGTGATGTTTGATTTAAAGATCTCATTTTTTAATATGTGAGATTTCCATAAGTGCCTATGTTTGTGTGGATTATAGAGATGAAGTGGAATCAATCCTGTTGCACTTTCCAAACATTGCAACAACCATGGATTAATTTCCTCCAAATTTCATTGCTCGAGTGTCATTTCTGGTCTCATCATAGGGAATCTGTTAACTAACCTTAAAAAATCCATGAGATGATTCAACTATCAACATCTTTAGTTGGATTGATTGCTAGCTATTTAAGGTTTATGATTCTAAATACATACTGATATCTATTTTCTTTTCTAAGGATATGTGTGTTGTAGCTTATGGAGAACATTGGGGAAGGAAATTTGAAACTACAAGGGCCGAACAGATTGGAGGTAAATCAAAGGTATTCCATGGAGGCCTTGTTCTCAGCGATGAAGTCAAAGAATTTGACATAAGTTCTCCTCTAGATCGAAGTCCATTGAATATTTCTAGTCGCATTTCTTGCACCGGACCTCGCCGCTGGTGGAGGTGATATTCTGCGACTAGAGATATCCCACGAAAATGGAGACGGGATGGTTTTGTTTGCTACCTCCTACAGGATTTTGCTTCTGGATGCGTGGGGTGGGTAGTGACGTATCGGATGACTCTAATTTATTCAACATCTCTATAGAGTTCATGTAAATTTCGGGAGCTCTTTCATTCTTCCACGACGGACTTCTACATATTCACATGGTGAGAAACTGTTGAAAGAGTTTTCTATTTTTTCCGTATGAATTTTAGATAATGTTTAAATTAAAGGATAGAAATATCATAAATGGGGTGTGTTTAGTAATGAATACATTCTCTACTTTATTATTTCGGGGTACACTAAGTAATTGGGGTGCGACTAGTAAGACGGGGGTAAGAATAGCCATTCCCTACTTTTAACCCTTTAACCCCATGGTTCACCGGTGTACCGGGTGCACCACAAAATCACCCATTTTTTATAAGGTTTTGAGTTCAAACCTCAATCCAGTTATTTTAATTTATATTATTTTTATATTTTTTGAATTTCAAATTTATATTATTATTATTATTATATCAAAACAAAATATATTTTTATTTGAATTTATTATTTTGTAATCAATTCCTTATTTTAATAAATTAAATAAACTTCTTAAAATAGAATTAAAATATGCATTTTGATTGGTCGTATATAGTTGGGATGACCAATTAAAGAATTTATCGAACCACATGGAGGAAGACAGTAGAGTTTAAGCGATCTCAAGTTTATCGTGATTTTATAAGGACGACAGAATAGAATGGAGGAAAAGATGCAAACAAATGCAATTATACTAATGCAAGAAATAAGATAAAAGCAAAGATAAATAATAGGTTCCAAATGATGCAAGGATGAGATTATCAACAATCATGACATAAATAACAAAGTAATTATGCAATTAATTCTAATCTCTCATGGACATTGCATAGGAGCGATTACTAATTCGACCTAAACTCTCTCTCAAGATGGATAGGATGTAGGCCCTCAATAAGGCTCTCAAAAGTACTTAGGATCGATACCATAGCGAACACCTCCCACTAGGTACTAATTACTCTACAAGTTCCCTAATTAGATACTAAATCATAGACAATATTCCCTTTTAATGTACTATGAATTCACTAATGGCTTGGGTCTCCTCATATAATCAACCAATCTCTCGATTGAGCTAATCAAATATTCTATCAAAGGTTCTAAATCTAGAAGGATATCTCTATCTCATTCTAAATTAATGCACATGAAGTATATGATGAAATGATTCAATGAACTATCCTAAACACATAATTGATTTCTCAATCTAATCACATGCCCATGACAATTGATCACACATATCATCATATACATCAGGCAATCAACATTCAATGATAGAAATACACAAAGTCCATTCAAGATTAAAATCAAATTGCATAAAAACTAAATTATCAAACACCAATCATGGAGTCAATCTCACAAAGGAGATTAGCCTCTCATAGTCACAAGAAATTCAACATAGACATTAAAATCCTTACAAACCATGATCAATCTATAAAAAAATGCACAAAAATTAGAATTAGATTCCCCATTTGAAGTGCTTCAATGGAGATCTCCTTCTTCTTCTTGTGATCTCACTCTCCCTTCCTTCCTTGATCTCTTGGATGGTGGATTTGATGGAGGGGATCAAATTTGGATGGATGGATGAAGAATGGATGAAGATGATGGTATAAAATGGAGAAAATAATGTGTGATCTAGGTGTAGGAGTGAAACCCTTCGAAAATTCTAATCAAATATTGAAGTATTAGATATTTATACCCCTTGGAAAGCTTCTAGAAGGGTTCTGATATGTTTCTGATCCCGCAGCAACACGACTCGTGTGCTGCAACACGGCCACAGGGTGGCCGTGTATGCGTTTCTGATGTCAGAAAATTGTCAAGGCTTACAGGACCGTGTTGCGTAACACGGCTCGTGCGCTGCAACACGGCCGGCCGTGTTGGTGCAACTCCTATTTTTACAATTTTACTTCGGCTCGTTCTCCCTTGTTTCAACTCCGAATTGAGATTCGCTTTTTTCTACGTCTTTCTTTTCGCATCTAGGATCTATTTTTACCTGAAAATCATACGTTTAAGCTCATTCACACACATCTCCATAAATACACAAAATACAACCAAATAGTACACAAAAATAGATAAAATAATACGAAAACACACATTAAAAGACACTAAAATTTAGGTGAAAATATCACTCATCACATCCCCAAACTTAAAGTGTTGTGCGTCCCTGAACAACGAAAATAAAAAACCAAGGGGAGAGAAATTTTCACCTAGGAAAAGATTAAACGAACATAAGTAATAACACATCAATAGTAATAAGAACTACAAATCATGATAAGTCATCCTACAACATTAGACTCATAACATGCAAAAAATATTAACAAGTACAATCAAAAGAGAATAAAGTGTAATATAGTCCATTTTTAGTCCAATCCTCTCATCGGATATCAATTTCACTCAACACTCTTTAAAGTGGGGTAAATCAACATTCATCAACCATTGGCTCAACTCGCTATAAGCTTACTCATGGACTACATTCACAAACCTCCAAAATTTCAATTAGTGATCAAAAAGGTCTTTAATTAGGATGTAATGATAGGTTCTTTGTTAGGGTAGGAAGAATATGGATATTAGTGACTAATCAAGTGTAAGTAATTGAAGAGATGATCAACTTTCTCAACTTCTCTACTTTTCTTTCTTCCTTTCTTTTCTTTACTAATCACAAGCACTAATCATCAACTTTCCTTGGATTTATGAGTTTCTTTTGTTTCATGCTTCCTTTCTTTGAATTTCATTATTTCATTGAGCACATTGTTGTTGCTTTGCTCATTTTCTTATTTTAAGGTTGCATGTCCATTCTTGTTATGTTCTTTTCATCATTTTTCTTGCTTACTTACCATTTGTTTTCTTCTTTTGCTTTCTTCTCAAACCTTTCTAGCCACCATCTCCTCAATCACTCACAAAAAAAGGGTGAATATGTATGGCTCATGTGGGTAATCAAGGTTTGTAATATGCTTATATCACAATAAATAGGCTTTAAGGCTCAAAGTGGTTGAATATGGATGATGTTCATGGTAGAAAAATATATGGCAATGACTATAAATAACAAGGATGACCTTAGATCATTTCACTAATCTCCACTAATCGGGCTCGTTCCTATAGTCCTTGAGCAAGTTCTAACTTATCAAACACAACCAATCCACTCATGAAGAAAAATCATGTATGCACGGTTGAGGCTCAAATACTCACAAGCTTATGCATTGAACCTTAAGGAACTTATTACACCACATTCATCTCAAAATTGAACAAGTTAAATAAAAATATCACAATTCGAAAGTCTGGAGATTCTTAATCATAATTTGTCATCACTTATCACTACAACATATCATCACTCACATTCAAAAATGACTCACGGCCTCCCTAAATAAACCACCAAGACAATCCCTAAACAAGAATAAGAAAACACACAAAATATAAAATAAAGACACAACAAACAAGAAACAACCAAAAACACATAACATGCAAAAACAAAAACCATTATAAAATAATAAAGCACAAATTCTATATCATCCATGATCAAGTAAGCTCATAAAAATCCCCAACCTTTGATTGAAAAGGAAATCCTAACTTACGAAAATAAACCTCCCAAAACATAACAAATGAAGTAACATCCTAATCACATCAATCCAAATCAAAATCAATTTATGCTAAGCAAATAGAAGAGATGAGATGTAAAGTGAACTCCCTTAGAAAGACATTTGGTAGTGGAAATGGTTGGCATGGGCTTCCGGATTGAATGCACAATGAATCTCAACTTGATCTCCGGGCTCAATTCATACTTCCACTACACTTCATTTATGATAAACAACTCATTAAAACCATTACCTCAATAATTACACTAAAAATATGGACTAACATGCACTTCAACACAACCAAACGGACCAAAATCTAACCAATACTCATAAGAAAAATTTTAAAATTGGCTCAAAAACACGAAAAGTATATGCTTTCAAAACAAAGTATGTCACACCACGTCATATCCCCCCAAACTTAAATGAAAACAAGAGTTTCGAGTTAAGTTTGCAAAAAGTAGTGTGATGTACTTGCACACTTCAAATCAAGCACTTCTCGTATCTTCAAATCTACTTCTTCTCATGAGCACAATCAACCTACATACCAAAATTATAAAACAAGATCAAATCCACAATTCTTATTGAAAACACTAAATAAAACCATAAAGATAATGATGGGTTGCCTCCCATCTAGCGCTAAGTTTAACGTCTTCAAGCCGGACGATAGTCTTTAGCTCATGGTGGTCTTAAATAGTCCTTAGACACTATCATAGGTTTCTTCTTGAAGTAGTGCCTTGTGCTCTCCCGTTCAACCACAAGAATGTTTTCCTTCTTGTTAAATAGCCCAAGCAATTGTTCTCCGAAAGCGTTCTTCACAAGAAATTGTCCTTTCCACTTGTTCTACTTTTTCCATGGGGCTTTATGTGAATTTTGAACTTCAACCACATCCCCCGATAAGAATTCGGACATTGACAAGTTTTGATGCCCTCTTGCAACCTTTTTCCTACAATCACCAAATAAATTTTTATTAATAAAATCATGAAAGTTCTTAAGAGAATTTGAAATTTCAATAGAATGAGAAGGCTTTAGCTTGTGGGGAGTAGAATCCATGATCTTAGTTTCCGGAGGCTTCTTTTCTTCCATAAGGGCATGAATCTCTTCTTGATTTTGAATCTTGACTTTCTCTACCATCTCTTCAAGAGACTCGACAAATCTATCGAATTTCCCCTTCAACTCTTCTTTCAATTATTTGGCTTTCACCCACTTAGGCATCCTTTCTCTTCTTTCCTTCATAACCTCATCAACCTCCAAACTATCCTCTTTTTTAACCTTAATGACTATGCATTTGCTCTTTGTTCCGAAGGTAGAAGGCTTGTTATATTCTTCTTGAAGTTTCTCCATGGTGGACACGATTTGACTTACTTGGTACTCCAATGAATTCAACTTAGCATTGAATGCCACCATTGTATTCATCATCGTTTCACATAAGTTTCCGATTCTATCAATCCACACTTGATTAGAGTTTCTCTCCTCTTCTAAGTGATCCATAACCATTTCAAATAACTTTTCTCCAAGCATCGCTATGTGGTCATTTTGGGTGGAATAAGAGGTGTTGGAGTCTTGAAAATCTCTCCATAGTTGTGGTTGATTTCCTTCTTGATGTCTAGAAAAATTTTCTTCAAAAACATCTTCCACACCTTGAGGGTATACTTGTTGACACATTTGATGAGGGACTTCAAAATCTTCATATCTTTGTTGATGGAATTTCATATCTTGTACTCCGAAATCCGATTGTAAATTAGGCTCACAATTTGGTATTTTAAAATCCTTGAAAATTTCCTTGTGTGTTCATACCGGAATGAGCACTTCTATTCACCAAATCACGAAGAATATCCATGGAGCTCATATTTTTGGGCTTGTTCTCATTTTTCTTCCTTCTCAAGGTATGCACCTATAAAAGAAAGAAAAATTTAAACAAAATTTTCCAAAGCAAATATAAGATACAAAAAAAATAAAAAATGTCCTTATTAAGACCACTCGAAACAATCCTTCGTCAAACTTCTAGCGACCGTTACCTCCTAGGCAACGGCACCATTTGATTGGTCGTATATAGTCGGGATGACCAATTAAAGAATTTATCGAACCACAGGGAGGAAGTCACTAGAGTTTAAGCGATCTCAAGTTTATCGAAGGATGACAGAATAGAATGGAGGAAAAGATGCAAACAAATGCAATTATACTAATGCAAGAAATAAGATAAAAAGCAAAGATAAATGATGGGTTCCAAATGATGCAAGGATGAGATTAGAAACAATCATGACATAGATAACAAAGTAATTATGCAATTAATTCTAATCTCTCATGGACATGGCATAGGAGCGATCACTAATTTCACCTAAACTCTCTCTCGAGATGGATAGGATGTAGGCCCTCAATAAGGCTCCTAAAAGCACTTAGGATCGATACCATAGCGAACACCTCCCACTAGGTACTAATTACTCTACGAGTTCCCTAATAGGTACTAAATCATAGGCAATATTCCCTTTTAAGATATTATGAATTCATTAATGGCTTGGGTCTCCTCACCTAATCAATCAATCTCTTGATTAAGCTAATAAAATGTTCTATAAGAGGGTTCTAAATCTATAAGGATATCTCTATCTCACTCTAAATTAATGTACATGAAGTGTATGATGAAATGATTCAATGAACTATCCTAAACACATAATTGATTTCTCAATCTAATCACATGCCCATGACAATTAATCACACATATCATCATATACATCAAGCAATCAACATTCAATGATAGAAATGCACAAAGCCCATTCAAGATTAAAATCAAATTGCATAAAAACTAAATTATCAAACACCAATCATGGAGTCAATCTCACAAAGGAGATTAGCCTCTCATAGTCACAAGAAATTCAACATAGATATTAAAATCCTTACAAACCATGATCAATCTATAAAAAAATGCACAAAAATTAGAATTAGATTCCCCCTTTGAAGTGCTTCAATGAAGATCTCCTTATTCTTCTTGTGATCTCACTCTCCCTTGCTTCCTTGATCATTTGGATGGTGGATTTGATGGAGGGGATCAAGTGTGGATGGATGGATGAAGAATAGATGAAGATGATGGTGTAAAATGGAGAAAATGGTGTGTGATCTAGGTGTAGGAGTGAAACCCTTCGAAAATTCTGATCAAATATTGAAGTATTGGATATTTATACCCCATGGGAAGCTTCTAGAAGGGTTATGATATGTTTCTGATCCCGTAGCAACACGACTCGTGTGCTGCAACACGGCCACAGGGTGGCAGTGTAGGCGTTTATGATGTCAGAAAATGGCAAAGGCTTACAGGACCGTGTTGCGTAACACGGCTCGTGTCCTGCAATACGGCCGGCCGTGTTGGTGCAACTCTTGTTTTTATAATTTTGTTTCGGCTCGTTCTCCCTCGTTTCAACTCCGAATTGAGATCTGCTTTTTCCTACGTCTTCCTTTTCGCGTCTATGATCTATTTTTGCCTTAAAATCATACATTTAAGCTCATTCACACACATCTCCTTAAATACACAAAACACAACCAAATAGTATACAAAAACGGATAAAATAATACGAAAACACACATAAAAAGACACTAAAATCTATGTGAAAATATCACTCATCACATTTATATTTTTTATTCCAGTAATTTTGAAAATGTTTATTTTATTTTATTTTTTGGACTTTAGATCTTGTCATTGTTGCTGCGAAAATGAGTTTACTTTAATAATAGATGACGATAACTATCTTGATCAATTGGTTAGTGTACTTTATTAAGTTTTCATTTGATATCATAATTAGAATAGAATATGATATCCTTAAAATATATGACAATGTGATTGTCTTTTACAAATTTATGTTAAATAGGACCTTCCACATTGCGTAATAAATGTATTGAGATTAAGGAATACATTTAGGTTATGTTTGGATTGAGTTATTTCAAATCCAATGAATTTGAAAATGAGTGAATCTTAAATTCCTTGAATTTTAAATCAATTCATCTAAATTCCATTGTTTGGATAAATTATGAATTTATAAAAGAATTTCAAATCCATAATTTAACAATTATTTTTAAAATAAAGTTTTATATATGATAAATAAAAATAATAAAATTTTATTATATTAAATATTAAAATTATATTAAAAATAATTTTTTTGGGAGGGAACTCTACCACATACTCCCTCCGTCCCACAGCAAGGGACTCTTTTTTCCATTTTGGTCGTCCCACCCAAAGGGTCCTCTTTCCTTTTTTACACACATGGGACCCACTCATCCCCTCTAATACAATAAAAATATGGGGCTCATACTCCCACTAATACAACTACACACTACACATTAAATAATAATACTCATTAATCCACGTGCCAAAAAACAAAAACTACTCTTGTCATGGGATGGAGGGAGTACCTCTTAGCCACCCCATTCCCCCTCTCCCCCTAATTTTTTTTAATAAAACTTTAGATTTTAATAATAAAAATATTGCCACCCACCTTACCCCCTATCCACTCCCACCCAAACCACCCCCGCCACCCATCCCTTCTCACCCACCTCCCACCCCCCTCCCCCTCAATTTTTTTTATAAATAAAAGTTTAGATTTAATATTTTAATAATAAAAATATTACCACCCAACCCCCACCCCTCTATCCACCCACCCACCCCAAACCCCTATCCTCGGCCACCCGCCAAATTATTTTTTTTAATTTTAAATTTTAATAATAAAAATATTATCATCCAACCCTACCCAACCCCTTGCCACCACCCCCAATGGATGAATGGATACGCTGGGTGATAATATTTTTATTAATTAAATAATAAAATCTATTTTTTTTTAAATTTTTTTGGGGGCTGGGAGGATGGCGGCAAGGTACGGGTAGGGCTAAGTGATAATATTTTTATTATTTAAATATTAAAATCTAAAATTAAAAAAAAAAACTTTTTTTTGGCGAGTGGCCGGGGTTTGGTAAATAGGGGATATGGTTGGATGATAATATTTTTATTATTTAAATATTAAAATTTAAAATTTTATTTTAAAAAAATTGGGTGGTTGGCTGTATGGTAGAGTTTACTATATATATATATATATGTTTATATTTATTAATTATATATATAATTTTTATATTAATATATCAATTATACAATAACGGAAGTATTTCAAATAATACGATTTGAGTAAGGATTTGAAAATTCATTCAAAACAACTAAAAATTTTCAAAATCAAATCTATAATTTTAAATCTATTGATTTAAAATCTTGAATTTATAAATCTATTAATTTTTCAAATTGAACCCAAACATGAGAGAGGGATTTATAAATCCCTCCTCAAATCCTTCCATCCAAACAAACCCTTATTGATTTGAAAATAATTCCTCACAATCGGTTAAAATTGGTTAAATATAAATGTTCTTTCATTTCTACTACAATTGCTATGGCCTTCACTAGAGAATAGAAGTACGTGATTGAAGAATTTTTACAAGAGATTAAATGGTCTTTACCGTTTCAGATTTGAATTCTACAGTATATTCGTATAAGGTTTCCAAGGTATTTGACACATTAATTAACAATCCTATTTTGATATCTTTTGATGATGTTGAGGAGGAGGATCACTCAAATCTTACTGATAACAATATTTTCGTATTAATGTAAAATAAATCGAGACTGCATGTTTATCAGTCGATTTAATTTATATTCCTTAAGGTTTATTTTTTGGTCGAACAATAAATTATACTTTAATTATTTTAAAATAATATGATTAATTTCTATTAAAGTATAGTAAAAAATAACAAATACAATAACTCGTATAGCACGCAGACACTATACTAGTACGTATTGTAATGCAAATTCAATTATTTAATCGAGGCCACATTCATAGCAATGCAATTTAAATTTTATTAAAATAAAAACGAAACCGCTCCATGAACAACCCCCCCCCCCCCCAACCCCAATATTTTAGGAGTATTAACGGTTCTAGTATACTTTTAAGTTTTATCCAATTTTCTTAAAAATAAAATTTCTTTTATCCGATTTAAAAAAAAAATTAGGGTAACATTAATAAAAGTGAAAATAAACACAGTTAAAACATTGCCTAAAAATAAATACTCCGTTATTATTTGATTTCACGGCAATCTCATTCTCTGACGTCTTCTATCCGAGCGACATGGCTGCGGCGGAGCAACCGCTGAAAAAGAGAAAGCTCTACGATCCACCACCGCCCTCTCAACCACCTCCTCCATTACAGGAACCACCACCACACCCTCCACAGCCGCCAACGCCACCGCCCCTGTCTCAGGATGAAATCTTCCGGAGGCGGAGGAGCCAAGAAGAAATTCGAAATGTTTTCGAGTGCTATAAGAAAATAAAGGTTCTTATCAATCAGAAGGATAAGCGTTTCATGCCGGAGCTGGAAGAAGCATACCACTCTCTGATCACTGCTTCTGGAGGTCAGAATTCCAATTTTTTTTCCTTTTTTTTTTTTTTTGTTTAAATTTTGTTTGTAATTGGTTTGCTTGGACTATTTTTCCAAACTAGTTTGTAGGTATTTAAAGAATTAAGCTATATATTTTCGTTTTCTCCTCTCATCCGAACTTTAGAGCATGACTTGGGCAAATTTTGGAGTACCTTTTTAGTTTTGGGCATTCATGATTAATAGTTGCCTGCAGTAGATTCTATGAAGTTTGAGTAGGATTATGAATAAAATTGCGTTAAGGTGGTTGATTGGTATTTGTGTCATAATCTATGCAGGCTTCAAGAATCGGTACATATAATGTTTATGACAAAATTTCTAATAAAAATAGAAAGACCGGTTAAGCTTTGCTCTTTTGAGCTCACCCATACCGGTTTTCAGATGGATCAAGTTGATTTATCTTGCTGGCATTGGCATAAATAGGTCATTTTTTCTTTTTTCTTGTCTTATAAATTGTTCTAGGTCACTTTCTCTTCCCAGATACATGTAGAGCCGCCATTAAGGCCATCCTGACCATACAGACAGTTTGTAACTCGAATAATGGAGCTCACTACATGTTCTAGCAAATAATGAGTAAAAGCTGAAAAAGTATTTGTTTGCCACTTTGTATAAACGGCTTTCAGTACAACCATCATTCGGATGGATATAAAAAATCCTGCTGCCAATCAAATTATAATCACTGCTACATGTGTTGGTCCAGTTCTGTTGGAGAGGAAGAGTTGTCGTCAACTTGATTTGTATTTATCTCATGTCTGCTCTTGGCCAATTGCTTACCTTATAAACCACCATTTTATAGTCACTTCTTATCAAGCAAAAAGTTACAATTTGTCTCGGTAGAGCAGTACTTAAATCATATAGATTTTTATAGTTCATTGTTCTTCACGTGGTGTTGAAGCTGTATCTTCCCTGACTTTGCTAACCCAACACGAGTAATTTGCCACTTTTTATATGGTTAAAAGAGGTGCATGGTAGTTCCCCATTTTTCAATTGGGTCCTAGTGAGACTGAAACATAGCTTTTGTAAAATTGTGGAACTTGTGCAAAAATTCAAGCCTTTGTGTTATGATATTGTAACTGATTAGTGATTACACTAGTTTTCTTTAGGACAAGCTAAACTTGCTAGATAATGCTGTTGTATTGTTCCCAACTGGCCAGCTGTGTATCTTTGTCAGATCAGCTTGTTCATTCACCTTGTTTTTATCTAGTCATGGGCTTTTCTTTCCTGAAGAACCAGAACTCACCAGTTTGCAAACTTGAATGATTGATCTATTGCACTTGGAGCATGCTGGTGCAATTATATGCAGTAAGACTAGTACTGCTAGCTTTCTATTTTTAAAGAATAACTGCTTGAAACCTAACTGAATGTATGATCATACAATGGAAGTAAATTGGTGTTTGCTATCTTTTACGTTCAAGCGTAGATTAACTCCTAGAAATTTAGAAGTACAGGAATGAGCTTTTTAGTTTGTAGAGAAAAAGTTAACTTTAATACTGTGCATATCACATGTGATGTAACCACTCGCTCCTTATCTGATCTACTAATATTGTTAGTAGTTTTGAATGAATAAGTTTTTTCCTAAAAGTACTAAGCATAAAGCCAAAACCATTTAGTGGATGTTAAGTGCTAGAGTTCTATTCGATTCTCCGAGTTGGAATGATCGAAGATCATAAATCCATTTATTGATAAGTGATTCATTCTACAGACTGATTGTGCCTCGTAAGGTGTCATTAACACACAAAAGACTTGATACTTATTTAATTATGTTTTATAACCAAAACTTATTAAAAACATTAGATGCTTAATGTTGACATGCCAAGGCAAGAAAGTGGAAACGTTTGCTGGATTTTTCAGCATTTCAGTTTTTTTTTTAATCCACGGAAGATTTTGTGGTCTCTTCAACTTCGGCACCACTGAGAGCATGGAGAGTCTCTTCAACTTCGGCACCACTGATAGCATGGAGAAACTATATATATAATAGATTTATGCTTTAACTTGGTAAATGGTTGCCATAAGTTTTTGAACTGCAAATATGACTAATTCATTTTTGAGCATATCTTTGATAATGAACCCAATTTTACATCAATATAGATATCGTCTTTCAAGGCTTCCATGCTTGTTTAATATGCTGAGTCTAGTCCTTGTGTAAACAGAGACTTAATCTAAAGCAGCTGGAATATAGATCCAAGCTAAATTTATCCATCATATATACCGTATATGTTAGTTTTTTTCTCAATTAACTGTAACTATCTACTCTAAAATGTGTATGTGGCAGTTGACAGATATTATAGAATGCTTTATGCCTTATGAACTAATATTATAGCCTGCCTCAGTGTCTCCTCATATTAGTTATGTCTACTTATTGGGTGAACTTCCCACCACTTTTATGGCAGAAAGCAAAAAATATGGATATTTTAGTAGTTTAATTAGTATTTTGTAACTTTTATTAAACTATTTCAATGGTGTGTGTCATCACTAATCATTGAATGATGTTTCGTGTCTGTTGTGCATGTTTTTTGTTATTAATTGTGATGGGGTATGATTTGTTGATGTCATTGCAATTTGCAGGTGGTTCTAGCGTTCGGCGTCTTGTAGCAGAGTATGTACCACGCTATGCAACATATTGCCCTACTGCACTTGAAGCTGCTGCAAAGGCTGTCATAAATATGCATAATGAGTCTGTCACCCTGATTAGTCAGGGACAAGACACAGATGGTATTACTTTTGAGACTGCCAAGGCCTGCATATCAGGTCTAGTTGATATCTGTCAAGCTGCTGCTTCTGAGACCCCAACTTCAACATTTATTCAGTCAACGTGCTCTGCTGTTTTTCTCAATGTTCTTACATTTTTTGTGTCCTCTTTTGACGGAAAGACTATCTTTGATATTGTTGACCCGAGAACCCTGAAGATTTTCGATGTTGTAGAGTCACTTTCTGATTTTGAGCATGAAGTCTTGGAAGAAGACAGCCCTCTTTCATTGAAATTATCTAAGCTTCGTGCACTAAGTTTTATGAGGATTTCCTTTAATTTCCCCAAGTATTTACTTGTTGCTTGCTTTGACCTCTTGGAGTCCACTGGAATGGAGGGACTTCAGAAAGGTGTCTACCTTCTTCGACAGTTGACACTTGAACTGAATGATATTGGTGCACCCCATCTGGATGAGGGATGTGGTGATGAATTATTCATTGGTTCCAGAAGAATAAAATGTCAAAGAAAGGATCATGTTAATAATTTTCCTGCATCAAAGGAAACTTCTGTTCATTGCACATCAGCTATGCTGAAAAACTGCTTATTGGGACTGGTAATACTCTAAGTCCTTAATTGACTATGCTTCTGAAATTGCATATATGAAACCGATATTTTAAATTAGTTCTGGTGTATATCTGCTGTTTGGTGTGTGTTTTTTGCACTTGCTATTTCTACTCGTTGTCTGCATATGGAATCGTCTGCTGTGACGTTGAATGGTTAATATATTCTTCGGTAGCTAGTTCTTATGAGACAGCAGTTTTATTACTTGTCAGACTTCAGTTCTGAATATGGCTGTGGATCTGTGGTAGTTATCCTGACTTTAGGGGTCTTTCGTCTAACTTGCATCCTGGTGCTTGATCAGTGAATTGTTAATCACAAAACACTAACTCAAGCATTAGTTCTAACAACCATGTAGAAAAAATCAGATTGGAAAGTAAGCAATTTGACCTGCATCAATTTATAGGTTTTGGTGTCAAGGTTGCTGCTGTTTACCCTGGATTCATGGAGAAAAACTAATCTAGCCTACTCTACTGAGATAAGGTTTATTTAATCGATGATCTTATTAGTTTACTCTGTGCATGATGGTTGATGTTGTATCAAAGAGGAACACTTTTTGGCCTTTTGCAACGGCAAATATAATTTAAATTGGATGGTGCCTTATTTAATGCTGGAGTACCATCAACAGTAAAAGTGAAGGTGGTGTTATATCACTGGAATCAGATGATTTTGTGGATTGCTAAAGAAATTTTGATTATTCACTAGACTTGCTTTTCTTGGGGCAGCTCTGGATTAAACTCTGATGCACTTGATTGATTTCACTCTACGACTTCTACATTTTTTTCCTCACAATAGACAATCTAAAGGGTTGATTAAGACTGGTAATCCTCTGAAATGTTTCTGTTGTTTAACTGTAGAATCATGTTTTGCTATGTATGCATTGAGAATTCTTGTTTACAATTTTGTCTACTGATGCTTTAAATTGTTTTGCAGGTTCTTAGTAAAGATCTGTCACTCAAAGGTTTGATTTTTTCAAGGTACAGGAAGCTTTGTGATTCTGGTTCTTCCGAAGTTGTTTCTGATATTACCTCCATTCTAGAAGAAGTTTTTGAATCTTTTGTTCAGCAAGTCCAGGCAGAAGACAATCAAGTAGATTCTGTTGAGGGTACTTCCAGTTCATTTAAATATGTGAAACAGGGCTTGGTTGCAAGGACATGTAATCGGCAAGGATCTCCTATACTCACAGGGAGAGATGTACCAGATAAACTTTCTGGCAGTCATTTGAAGAAGGGTAGCACAGCAGCTAATGCTGGAATTGATCCTTTAGATGGAGAATCAAAGTGCATGGATTTTAATTATGGTGAACCTGGAGATACGGCCAGTGGCCGAATGTTCATGCAAAGAGAAATGTTGAACCGACAATCTTTCTCACCTAGAGGGAGAACACCACAGGATTTCAGAAGTAATTCGTTCAGTAATCGAACCCATTCAGGCCAGATAGAAAGGAGTCCGATTCCAAATTCAGACCTCCATGTACCAGCTTCAAGGCCCTCCACTGGATCCACAAATTCTCCCTTTGATTCTCCCAGGCAACATCCTCCACCTTATTCTTCAGCAAACCATGCAATGTGTTACTCTGATGGAGACCCAGCTGCCATGGATATATTTCTAGCTTCAAAACAACTCTGGTTGGGATCATTAGGTCCTGATGCATCTGAAATGCATATTAGGTTTCAGTTTGAGAAGTTTGGTTTTATAGATCAGTTGCGTTATTTTCCATTTAAAGGTTTTGCTACTATTGAGTACCGTAACATAATGGATGCTATAAAGGCTCGGGAAGTGATGCGTGGGCGTTCCCCTTGGGGTGCCTGCCTCCGGATAAAGTTTCTGGATGCAGGATTAGGAACAAGAGGAGCTATAAATGGTACCGCTATTGGTTCGAGTTGCCATGTTTACATAGGAAATGTTCCGACCATATGGGCCAAGGATGAGATGATGCATGAAGTTAATAAAGTACTTCACAAGGGCCCTCGCATGGTTTTTGATCTTAGCACTGAAGGTGCATTACTGATGGAATTTGATTCCCCTGAAGAAGCTACCATTTCAATAGCTCACTTGCGCTGGCATCGTAAGGAAAACTGTAGTTATTTTCCGTCACCCTCCACTGGTCCTGCTAATGTGATGATGCATCCTGAAGAAGTAAAGCATGCTCCTGCTTCTGTCCATGTTGACCCAAGAAATACTTTCTCATCTAATAGCATGATTGGATCACCTCATCCTCAAACTCTTCTGGAAAAGCCTTCTGAGAATTATTCTACTAGAACCATGGGGTTGCCTCCTTTGCTTCAGCAGATGCGTGCAAAATATAATATAAATAGCCCACAAGGTTCTTATGAGAATCATTCCTCTGGTGC
The DNA here is from genome assembly GCA_023678885.1 of Pogostemon cablin. Taxonomy (NCBI): domain Eukaryota; kingdom Viridiplantae; phylum Streptophyta; class Magnoliopsida; order Lamiales; family Lamiaceae; genus Pogostemon; species Pogostemon cablin. Next base: position 27,620,093 of record CM042969.1, on the reverse strand, counting down.
AACCATGCGAGACCAAGAACGAGTACCAACAAACACACTTTGGATCAGCATTCCAAATAAAAGCCCCGCTTGCGTCACTGATGATGAGCTTTTGGCTATTTGCAACCTCTCTATCAACAATAGCGGGTCTATTGGACGCTTGAGTAGAACTAGTATGCTCACATGTTCGAATTGGCTTGTTGAGTGCAGCAGCATAGATGCAGCGAACACTCTATTAAAGAATTTAAGAGAGTGTCCTGGGAATTTCTTCCAGATAGAATTTAGGTTTGACGTTCGACCAAATTTCTCTCTATATTGCTTCCATAATTATATTGTTGTGCATTTTATCTTGTTGGATGTTAAGAATTCAGTTGTTGTTTGTTCCCTCTAGTTATTTAGATTCTGTAACAGTTGCACATCTCTAATGTTTTAATTAGTTGTTGCACATATGTTTTCTACAGTAATCCTGCAATGCACCACGGCACTGCATCTTTAGTGAGACCTGACGTCAATCCTCTGGAGCTTACATCACCGAGAATGTGCCAAGAAAATTATGGTCCTCCGATGCAAACTTCACACGCATTTCAGTCAAGTTGGTGTGGTGGAGGAAATATGGAAGTTGGTAGAAGTGGCACTGAACAACCATGGATGTATGGTAAACCTGAAAGTGGGATGCATTGTGGAGGAAATTTTACCCCTATACCTGCACATCATTCGGGGCCTCCTGTTATACCACCACAGCCTGTTCAAGCATCTGCATTCAATAGACCTGTCTATGCACCTCCAAATAGTTCGTGGGACGCTCGTGCACCGCCCAGCCATCACATGCCTCTGAGACCAATATATTCTGGGCCAATGCCTGCTGCCCCTCATGGCCCTCCATTTTTACCTGCTTCTGTAACTCCACTAGCACAGATACAGGGTAATGCTATGGCACCATTTGATCACATGTACACTGTGCCAATTGTTCCGCCACCGTTATCATCCTTACCTCCACCTCCGCCTCCGCCTCCGCCTCCACCTAATATGCCCCCTTCATTACCTTCACAGTCTGATTTCCATCCTCTATTACCCCCGTCTGATTTCCGTCCTCCATTACCTCCACACTCTGAGTTGCAGCCTCCATTGCCTCCAACACCTCCCCCTGCTTATCCACCCCCACCTCCACCTCCACCCCCTCCGCCTCCAGCTCATTCTCAGTCCCCTGCATTTCCTCCTCCTCCTCCTCCTCCTCCTCCTAGTTCTCCACCCCCACCATCTGTACCCATTGATGCAGAGAGTTTTAGGTCGTCCCCACATTATCAGTGGCAAGGAATATTAAGTAAAAGTGGAGTATTCTACTCTACAATATATGCACAAAGGGTAGATTCTGATATATGCAACTATTCAAGTGCTGTTGCTGAGCCGGCAGAGTAAGGATTTAAGTCTTTAATTTAGTCCACATAATGACATAGAATATTATTTTTTATTGTTTATGATGAATGTGCAGATGGCCTGCAAGGTTAGATATGACTAAACGCACTGATCTCCGGCATGTGAAATCAACCTTTTCTAGTACCCCACCTCACAGAGTGAGTTACTGAAATTTTTTTCTGTGTATGAATGTTTATGCAGTTTGCCTGTGTCTTTACATTGGTCCCTTAATTTCTCCCTTGCATTCATGTAATTTGCTTTTCGTGGTACTCGTGGGAAAACATTTGACCTTTTCAACTACAACAGGTTTTCTTTTTATAATTGTTACTTAAATCTGAATGAAAATCATATGCACCAGAATAGATGCTGAGAAGCTTTTTTCCATGAAAATGTGTCAACACCCTCAGAGAGCAAAGTGTGGTCGAAAAACTTTATTTTATCTGCTCTGTTATTAGCCCTACAAGGTAGCTAAAATTAACCATCACCGTACTTCCTCATTTTCAGCTATTTAGTTCCAGAGCATCTTATTTCTTCGATGATGTTTTCCTTTAAAAATCTAAAACAGAAATCTCAGGTCATTCTCTATTCTTCCTAATCATATGTGGGAGTAGTTTGCATTTTTTTTTCCTGTTAAATTTAAATATATAGAGTCAATAGCACCGACCAGATCAAGAGAATACACCTTGCTTAAACTCAGATGAACGACATTAGTAGATTCCTCATTTCCATATGCGACTCATGGCATTTTGAAAGTCTGCATGTGGGGTGCTTAGTTGATAGTTCTCGACTACGCATACACAATACTTGATGTTCTAGAAATTGTAGCATATATTAAGAAAAGTTATTATAAGATATCTATATTTGCATTCGTGCATGAGCATTAATGATTTGAGGGTAGGGTAATGTGGGAAAGCAATTTTATCACCTTGAAATCTACAAAACATGTAGTGCTTTGCTCTATATTTTAACACCTAAAACATCAACTGTTATGAACTGGAAGGAGTAAGATTTCATCTGCATTTGAAGATTTGGGTTATAATTTTGTGGTAACTTTATTGCAGAGATTTGTGGATGCATGCTAAGTCTAGCCCTTGGTAGTCTCAGATAATGTTTATGTAGGATTTACTGTATAATCTAATGATTCCATCTCTGAATTTTTAACAGAGAGAAATTTGTTGGCTGCTTCCTTCCTCTCATGGTGATCATAAGGGGGTAAGTTGAACTTACAATTTATTTTTCTTATAATATTTTTGACCGTCTCGCCCTTGAAATTGCTTTGTGGAGTATTGGTCCGTTCTTTTTTCTTTTAGTTAATTTTATTAAATAAACTCCCAGCGGTTTCTATGTGTTGTCTAATCAACCCGCATTTCTCATCGTGATTATATTTCACAGCTTCAGGATTTTACGACGTACTTGAAGCAGCGAGAATGTGCAGGAGTGATCAAGATACCAGCAGCCAAGTCGATGTGGGCGAGACTATTATTCATCCTCCCTTACTCAACTGAAACATGTTCTCTGCTGTCCATCCCTCCTAATCCCTCGCTTTGTTTAATCGGGTTGATTCTCCCGAAAGAAACGAACTCCGAACTGTCATGATAGGGTATGCTTCTGAACAATCCAGAAAGAGCAGACTACATTTTGAGGTGGCCACTTTTTACTATATTTTAATGTATTTTTACTTTATAGGGGAGTGTTCAGACTATGTTTCTGAATTAATCCACTTATTATTGCTGCTTATAGTGTTATCTTTCAGAGAGTTTTCGGTTTGGGTTTTGAAAATTATTACAAAATCATGAATGTAGGTACCATGATTGATCATATTGTATGTCCACACTAGTTTTTCTCAGTTTGTAAAATAGTTTACCTCTATAGTTAATCTTGTTCTAATCTAATAAAAAATTGCTTTAAGTGATTAATTGGTAAAAATTTGTGGAAAAACATTTTTTACTATTTAAAGAAAAGTGGTACCACCCATCAGCTTGGTTGGCAAACAACCATTAAAGTTGTGGAAAGATAATCATATCCTCTCACGTCGCATAAGGTTTATATATTTTCAATTTGGACAATCCACCTCGATCCACTTCAATAATTATGTTTTCCTTTTAAGATAGAATTAGCCAAAAACAATTAATATATTTCCATAATGCAGACATACAATATTAATATAATTAACTACCACAAATTAAAATATTATTTTTCAACTAACTATATAATAGATTACTAAATTCCTTAATTTCCATGCAATATTAATATAATTAGCTACCACAAATTAAAATATTATTTTTCAACTAATATTATAATAGATTACTAAATTTCTTAATTTCCATGCAAAATGTACATGTTAGAATACCATATTCCTTAATTTCTATGGAAAACGTATGTGAAAAATCATTTCTAGCTAGCCACACTCCATGTACTCAAATATATTCCATAAATGTTAATCTACAAAACTTATGGAAATCAAACGATGAATGAAGAACCAACAGCAGAAATAATGTGAAAAAAACTAACAATGGTAAATCAGATAATTCAGAGTTGTTATTCATTAAAAAAGGATCCATGATCCACTACAGAATGAGTTAAAAATAGAGTGACATGAATCATCACATCCATCTAATAAGCAAGCAAATCCTAACAGATAAAAATACTACATATTCCAATTGAATAAATTGAATCATATCTTCATATAGTTATTCCTCAGATATAACAATAATAAGCAAATCCTAATAGGTAACAAGATGTAGATGTATATCTTCAATCTTTCCAAAATCCTGAATCAAACGAGGAAATGTCGAAGCTCTAGTTCAATCATCACCAAAGCCTACTGCAAAGCGGCCGGCATTCTTTTCCTGCAGATGAAAAGCTAGCAGATCAAGAATGGCATATTACATATTGCAGTTTCAACCAAGTTCTGAGGGAAGATATGGTGTTCGTTGTTTTTGTTCAGTGAAAGAAATAGCTCAGACGAAAGAGCGATGTTCATGATGTATGTATATTTCTATTGTTGAATCATTTTTTAACCATAAAACTACGTATCAGTTAGTTTAATTTTGTGACTTCTTTTCTGGTACTGCATTTGGGGTGGGGGGTGAAAATAAGAAGGAAAAAGAACCTGGGATATCATTCTTTGCCTGTTGAGTAACTGTGTCCTTGACTTGTTGAGTGCCGAGTTTGGCGACCTGTACATCCGCTGTCCATTTGTGGGGAGAAACGGAAACGAATAAGATTATGTAACAGTATTCCGACAAGACAAAAGAATAATAGTCAAGGACTATAGCTCGTTTTCGGATTGAGAGATTTAACTACAGATTTCACATCCACAATTTCGACTTTTTTGGCTGCAATGGATCATTTGAAGGTGTACATAGCGATCTATAATTAATTTTCTCAACCCCCACAACACGAAAAATTATTCATCATGTTATAGCTGATCTTGCGTATCAATTATGATCAAAAATTTGTAGTTGGCAAAGATCCTGTGAAGTATTTATTCAACTGGATATACCAAAACCTCATTAATCATCAGCCACATGAAATGCCAACATTATTGCGTATACTCATTTTTGTTACGTTTAAATTGATTAGTAGTGTTCATAACCCCACCAATACACAATTTTAACAACACAAAATTTAACTTGAATATGTCTAAGAGTGTAGATCAAACCTTATCAATTGCAGTCATACGACGACCAACCCCTAAAAGGTTTTTCTTCGGAGTGAAGCCAAAAACATCGTGAAGAAATGGATTTTCCTATCAAAACAAAATAAACGAAGAATGGTAAAAATCTGCACAACCCCCTAGAGAAAAAAAGATTTAAATAACTTACCTGTATGTGCTTAGCAAATCCTCCGCGGAGAAAATGCTTTAAGAAGTTCAACTATTTGTCACAAAAAATTTAAGATGTCAGAAATGAATAGCTGTCATATAAGTAAAACTGTAAGAAAATTACACAGACCTGTATCAATTGAGACCATGAACTAGTATCTAAGGACTCTCCACCAATCTTTGTTGATGTTATTGGGGCATAATCATTCTGATATTCACAAAGATAGAGTTGATCAATTCAACCAAAAGAATGAAAAAGAGTAACAAAAAAACAACATTTATGTACCTCCAGAAAATCTAGAATGTCTCGAAATGTGTTCCTCTGGTTATTGAGATCTTTCTTGACAGAACCTTTACCACCTGCCTCAGCAGAGAGGCTTCTCATTTGGTTGATGACTTTACTCTTTAACCCATGGATGGGCATTGTTTTCTGAGAATCATTTCTTTCATCAATGGAAGTATGGCCGGGTACGTTCGACTCTCCACAAAATGTCACGAGGCCTCCCATCTCGAAAATTAAAGCAAGTGCTTCACCTGATGCAATGCGTACTAATCTGTCATCCATGTCCAACAGAGTGGAAAAGAAAGACATTGACCTGAGATATTTCAGAAGGAAATTAGCAATCTTGGAAGGCACTCGCGACTAAAATACACAGAGAGACAATGGCTAAAATGGACATCAACACTAACTCTTGCCAACTCCGAGGGTTGAGAGCCTTTACATCCATGGTGGTAAGAAGAAATGACCAGGCAGATACCACCATATATATAATTGTCAGTGAAGGTTTCGCAGCTGCCACCTGAAAAACAATGAAAAGTGACATGAAATTGATAGTCGATAAAGAGAAAAAAAAATTAAGAAAATTAAGAGGAGGATTAAGATTTAGTGATAGATAACTACTCTGTTAAAGTCTATTTTCTATGAGCATTATATACACAGTAAGGAGTATACTATAATGATCATCATATAAAAGTATAGGCATATATTAGGTACCAGTTTTGGATGAGCCATTTGCCACATTATTTGCATTGATTTCTCTGTGTGCTCTGGTTCTTCTCCACCAACAAAAGTAATAATAGCCAAACATACAAGCAACTGAATTCACATAAACGACAAGAGAATAGGCGTGAATTCCAATAGATGTAGAAAAATGGAAAATATGCTATCAGCATCGCAACCAATATCGTTTCACTCACTGATGATATTGTAGAGACTTCACGCCGAGATGTAAGAGCTTCTGATATAGGAGAAACCGAGTCTTTTAAGATCTCCTGTGCTTTCTCCCCAGGACCAGAAGTGATAGCCAAAAGACCTATACAACATTCATAAAAAACGACTGTCAATGTAAGATTCAACACTGGGATAGATGTAGATTGTGCATACTGCTGAAAAAAAACCTATCACTTCAGATGCCAATGCAACCTCCTTGGCAGAACCCTTTTTCATTGAACTCAAGCACTGGTGCAACAATGTAGTAGACCTAGATTCAGAAAACAATACCTTAGATAGAAGCAACCTTAGAGCCTTTAAAGTGACATTAAGATTAAATTATCTTATTCAATTGGTAAATATGGATTTGAAAAACTCAGCAACTCAATAAGTTCAACATTACAAGCAAAATACTTTGAAGAGGAAATGTATACTTCTTTTCGGTGAACTCATGCTGTAAGCTCTTACTGTAGGCTTCAATTATCAATTCCAAAGCCTTTTCTCTTGTTGACCCCCTGAACAAACAAAGTGTGATCCCATTATCAATTTTTTTTCATTTTCTTGTTCTGTAAATTCAGTGAAGCTAAAAAAAAGCTACATTATATATTTATGTAATGACCAACTTATTTTGCATCCAAGACAATTGTTTGCACACACAAATGGGAACATCCAGCTTACCTCTTCTCATACAAAGCATCTGAGCAATTATCAAGCAAAGACTCTCTGTCCACCAGTACCTCCTTGGCACCAGTTGACACCAAATTGTCGGAGTGTACAGTAGATTTGGGTGAGATCGCACTAGCTGCATCATCGATATCCAGTAATGCAACACTCTTTTTTTGAGAACTTCCTAAAGTTTTTAGGACATCATAACAGGAACGAAGTTAAATGTTGCCAACATCTCTATGGTTGATGCATGACAATAGGAAGATGCAATAGATGGAATGGTAAACAGTCCTAAGGCAGTAAAATACAGCAGATTAGTAGACTACATTCATGTAAGAAATATGGCACCTCCCCCACAATCATTGAACACAAGTATTAATGAAGAAACTTCATAAATTTTGAATTATAAGCAGAAATAAAAGTGCACCAATAAGATAGCTCTACAAGCCTGAGAACAATGAATGAATATCCAAAAAGGCCAAGAAGAAATTACACAATTATTTGATATATTCAGCACACAGCCTCATAGTCCATGACCTGGATAAGTGTGGTGAACACTAATACAGATGCTACTTCACCATGTACAATGTAATTGCTTGTTATGAGAATGCAATAACTGATATCCACTCTTGAAACTTGGATATAAAGCTTGTATGAATAAGCCCATTAACAAAAGAAAAGCAAACAATTTTAAACACTTACAAAAAATACTCCCTCCATAGAACCTCCACACGTCCTACATTTATTCGTCCCATAACATCCTTCACATCCCAAGCAAAAAGAAGCAACCCATTTATCGATAACCTCAAAAGTTACTTAAATTTCAAATTTTCAGCTCTCAACTAACACATATTCATAACCCCAAAAATTATTTAAATTTCAAATTTTCAGCTCTCAACTAACATATATATCATTGCTTTATACATTTTTATCACCTAAAAATATACCTTACCCTCAAAAGTTTTTATTACCTAAAAATACTATAATACTTCTTAAGTCAATAAACAACGGGAAGGTTTTCCAAGAGGGAGTACAGGTTTAACTTGGTCTAAAATAATAATAATAATAATAATAAATACAATTCCAAACTCAAAACCTTCAAAGAGCTTCACAAATCCACGTAAGCTAAGAAAACCAAAAATCTAGCAAAAGAAATTTGTAAATTAATATTATTATTAAAAAATAAATAAATAAATAAAAAAGTGGTTCAACTCAAACGTTGAAAATGGAATCTCCAAAACAATAAACGTCAAATTAAATTAATGCAGTCGCAATATTAACCTAATCCAAAACTAATGAATAGTCACCCATAAAAGTTGACAGAATAAAAAAGTCGCTTTTTCCAATGTTCAAGAAAATTGGGAGAAAATATTATAACAACACAGAATACAAATCACTTACTTCTTCCACCCATGACGTACGTTGAATTAATTGGATCGACGTAAAGCAGAAACCTTAATACAAGGTTGACTAACTAAAGAAGGATGAATAAATGCTATCAATGACGGAGGATCTGCTAAATGAACAGAGCGATATAAATATTCCTTCTTTATATAACATGAAAGAAATCCCTCCATGAAAGAAAATTGATAATTTCTTCGCTGAATGAATTCTAGGGTTCGAGAAACGTGAGGTATTCAATTCAGAAATGCAATAAAATCTGTGAAATTTAGGAATGGATTATGGCCTGTTGAATTTAGGCCTGTTTATGTTTGACAATCAATTTCTTGATTTCCACAATCTTCGGATGCATTAATTGTAACTTTAGTATTTCCTCCGTTAAATAAATAAATAAAATTTGAATGCAACTTTTATTACATGTTGAATAAAGTCAGTTCAATTATTTTTTTAGGTACCCATATCCGTATCCGATTATTTTGATAACTATCCGTACCCATTTAAAATATTACTAGTGGTACCCGTATCCGTCCCCTACCCGATTGTTACTACTCACAGGGTACCCGAACCCAGTAACCTGTATTTTCCAGAATTGTATTCCTAATATAAATTTCAAGTCTCAAACATTAAATAAAAATTAAAACATAAAAACATGACATAATATCATAAAACAAGTTTTAAGATACTTCAAATAACATATAAATAAGATAATTTGATAGAAATCATTGAAATAGAGTTCATATTTTTCTCCAGCAAGATGAGCTCCATCTCTTTCTCTCCTTGTGCATGATCAATCCTATCAAATTATTAAAAATAACTATTAGATTTACATAGATTTTAGAAATACTTTAAAATTCTAAGATAAAATAATGTTTTGGTTTCTAAATATGCTTACTCTCTCATGAGGAGGATAAATCAACATCTTTTTCACTTATGCATAAGTTGCTTGATTCAATTGTCGAACAAGAATCTACAAAACAGAAAATGAAAGAAAGAAATTAAAAAATCAAGGAATAAAAGTATACTATGTAATACATATACTTTCAAACTCTAATCAACTAAAATTATTACGTTCAACTGTGGACTTCACTAACCAATTTTGAGAACACATTAATGCTTCCAATGTATCAGGATTAAGTCTAGTACGATGGAGGCTGACAAATGTATCAGGATTAAGTCTACTACGATGGAGGCTGACAACTCTTCCTCCTATACTAAATGCAGATTCAGATGCAACAGTAGACACTGGAATAGCTAAAAAATCTCTAGCAATCAGCTGTAATGTAGGATATTTTATCCCATTCGTCTTCCACCAATTCAGAATATCAAAATCTTGACTCCAAGGCAACACCGGCTCATCAAGATAATAATCCAACTCACTTTTCACCAAAGCACAAGTTGAAGAAGAACTAAGAAATGCAACTAATTCTTGCATATTTTGATCTTGGAAAGATGTGGAACTTTAGACTGTGAGTCTGGTTTTGTTTTAGCATTGGAACCCTTAGATTGATACTCATTAACCAAGTCATAACAAATTTGTTTAACTCTCTCGACTTCCTTCTGAGCACCCTCATTTCCAAATATGAGAGGAAAATAAAACTCCACCACCTTCAACTTATACCTAGGATCCAACACAACAGCAACAGCAAGAACAAGATGCACAACACTCCAATATTTTTCAAACTTTTCAAACATTTTTATGGTCATTTCTCTAATAACCTAATCCTCAATAAATATCCATTCTTCCATGAAAGTTTTTAGCTGACACATTGTTATAAAGAAGCAATTGGTTGTTGGATACTTTTTTCCAGAAAATAACTCAGTAGCATTGTAAAACACTTCAAGTTTTTCAGTAATTTCCTCAGCTAATTCCCAATCTTTATCACAAGGCACATCAACATAATTCTTCTCCGTAACTCTCAAACGAGAAAAGACTAGTTTGTATTGAATTGCTGTACGAAGCATCAAATAGGTTGGGTTCCAACGTGTTTTGCAATCTAAAGATAACTTTTTACCATATAAAATCTTTAATTGTTTGGCCATTTCATCAAACTTGTCTACCTTTTGAGGTGTAGATAACCAAAATGCCACACTAGCTCTAATACTCGAAAGAGATTTCTCAATCACAGACAACCCATCTTTCACAATAAGATTTAAAATATGTGCAGCACATCTCATATGCAAAATCTTCCCCTCACATAAAAGATCACTATATAACTTTTCAGTAATAATAGAAATCATACCATCATTAGAAGAACAATTATCAACAGTAATGGTAGAAATCTTGGTCTCGATATTCCACTTTGTCAAACCATCTATTAAGTTCTTTGCAAGCTCTTCCTTTGTGTGAGGAGATGTCACATAAACAAACCTACAAGTTTCACATGCAACATATTAGAAGTAGAAAATAGAATCTAACAATAAACATAGTATCAAACAAGTACTGTAATAAATGTGAAATGTTGAATTTTTTTTCCTTACCGAGGGATTCGACTTTGTAGCACCCAAAAATCATCAATGTAATCAATGTAGTGGGCTGTTATTAACATATAGCCTTTCTTTTGATTTGATGTCCACATATCAGTAGTAATGGCTATTCGGCTTCGAAGATTCCCCAACTCTTTATACAACTTCTCAAATTCATTATCTAAGATAGCAAAATGTCCTTTTTGATAGTGTTTCGAGAGACCATCTTGAAAAGAGGCTGGAGACTACAACAGAATTTTCTAAATCCAATATGCTCTACAATCGAAAGAGGATACTCATGCAAGATTATTGCACATGCCAACTCTTTTCTTGATTTTTCTTGATCAAATGTGTAATTTCCAAACTGCACTTTGCCATCAAAGTTCTTATCCACTACAAGTTGCTTTTGCTTTTCCAAAGCTTTGATGATATCTTGAGTATCCTTCCTTCCGCAAGTTTTTAAATGGTTGTGCAAAGACTTTGTCCCATTCCCACTAGGAGCTCTGAGTTTTTAGTTACACTTCTTACAAACTGCATATTCTGTTCCAATTTTATTGAAGTGGTTCCAAACAGGTGATATCAACTTCCTCTTTTTTTGACCAGGATTGACTGCATTCTCATCTTGAGTATTTTTTGTAGTAGTAGGGTTTGGTTCAGAACTTTGAGAATCTAATGAATATTCGACTAGCATATTTTCTAGAAGTGGTTGATCAAGAGGGCCACCATATGGTTCAGCACCTTTGCAATTATCAACACAATCACTTGCATTTGGAATTGACATTTAGAAATCTAAACAAAGAACACTTGTTTCAAATGTGAGTTTCATAATAATAATTGGAAAAGAAAGATTTTATTTTTGAACTTAAAAGTTATTTCAATCAAACTTGAAAAGACTTGTCAACTTATTCTCCAACTTGGAGAATAAATTATTACAGATTCTTGAAACTAATGATTCAACACAGCTATGAAACTAATACTTTAATGATTTTAAAGTAGGAAAATAAATCATTACAGATTCTCGACGTCATAAGAAGTAGGAATACGTTGATTGTTAGTGTCTATAGAATTCCAGCAATCTTAATAATATTACAGTTGATGTGAAAAGAATTGAAACATGATATTTCAGCATACAGCATACAGCTATGAAACTAATACTTCAAAATTAAAATCATTAAAAATAGGAACAGCATAGTAAAATACAAATACCGTCAGCTTCGTTTCTTCCATGCCGTCAGCTTCGTCGCGGTGTCTTTTGAGATGAGATGGCATGTCAGCTTTGCCTTCATCGCGGTGTCTGCTTCAGAGCTGCCGAAACTATTAGGATCAAGAGTAGACGACGTTGTCCACACTGGAGGTGAAATGGCCGCACGGCGAGTACCGAGTGATCGAACGGAATAGCAGTAGCGGAGATGGAGAAGAGAGAATCAGCAGCGATGATGAAGGTAAAAAAGAAGGCGAAGACGAGCAAAATGGCATCGTTGTCGGCTCATGGGTATGAGATTACGTGAGGCTGTGGCTTGTGGGGGATCAGGGATCTAGGACGAGATATGAGATGAGAACGGCGATAGATCTCAAAATGAAGCTTCTTTGCGAATTTAGGGTTATGAACTTATGGTCCAATATTCGATATTTGTGCTCCTGATTTACTATAACTTTTAAAAAATTAAAAAATATAACAAGAATCACTTGTGTACAAATGGTAAAGGTATCTCATTTTTTTATACCATAGGTATGGGTTCGAATCTTCTTAATGAATCCTTAATAATATATATACATGTTATATGCATATGAGATGAGTTTCTATGCGGGTACCCGATACCCTTATCTGATGTTATGCGGGTACGGGTAGCAGGTATCCGAGGGGTCTATCCCAAACCCTACCCGAACCCTAATGGAATTTTTTTCTTTTCCCAAACTCGTCCCAAACCCGTTTACAGGTACCCGTACCCATCCCATTAGGGTTCGGGCGGGTAAGGTACCCAAAAATACCGCGAAACTGCCATCCCTACGTTCAATAAATATTTTTGTTTTGTTTTTTTGATTTTAAAAATAAGGGGGTGTTTTGTATATTCTGTGGAATGTGAATGAAAGTATTAAGGAATGAGAATAGGTATGGTCATTATAAGTGTAGTGTTTGGTTAATATTTGTATTAAAATTTTAGTAAAAAATTAAATTTTAATTATTTTATTTTAAAATTTTAATTAAATATAAATAAAAATATTATTAATATTATTTATTCCATATGAAATAAAATAAAAAAAATAAATAAGGGAACTGTTAATGAAATGAAAAAGTAGAGGGAATTCACGTGCCTTTGTCATTGGAATGATAGTAATTCATCCCAAATTCTTGGTATGATTGAATGAAATTATGTTGGAATGGAATGAATTAATGAATGGAATAGAAATAGGAAAGGAATGGACAAAAATAATTATTATCATGATTGGTATGTATTAAGAATAGATTAAGTAATAGAAAATAATTTGATTTAAATGTCATATTTATTATTTTATTTAAATTTTAAATTGATTAAAGTTTCAATAAATTTCATATCTTTTAATAACTAAACTAAAAAAAATTATGAAATTAAAAATAAAATAAATATATATTATTTAAATTTTAAATAAAAAATTATATGTAATCTAAAAATTATTATTTACATTTATATTTAATATTACAATATATATATAAATAATATATATATTAATATTATAATATATATATATATATATAAATATATATTTAATTTAAAAATAATGAGATTTAATTTTTTATTTAAATTTTAAATAATTTAATATTTTTAATAAATAATTTAAAATATTAAAAATTTTTAATATGAAAATTATATGTTAAGGAAAAAGAAATTAATTATTTTTTAATTTTTGTAAGTATATAAAATGAGTTGTGATATAAACAAAATTATAATTATTAATATATCTTATGTTATATGGATAAAAGTAAATAAACAAATATAAATATTTGATTCCTTAAAATGGCTAAACCCATGGGGGTGGCATGAATGGTGATTTCCTTGTTTGAAGGAATGCACATTCCTTATGGAATGAGCATTCCTATAAACAAAACATACCAAACTTAGGAATGGAATTAATATTGGGAATGATGATTCCATTCCCTAACCATTCCTTCATACCAATCATGCCATAATAAAGAATGGGTGATTCCCAAATTGTATGGAATCATTTTATTGTTCATGGAATGAAAGTTTTATACCAAACACCCAATTTGTCATTCAATTCCCATTCCCTCATGTAAAGGCCTCAACCAAACGGCCCTAAGTAATTTATATCACCGTACACGGTACGAGACATTAAATTAAGAGTTGATATTAGGTGCGGCTGCAAGGGTGTACCATATGTGTATAATTTTTTATTCTATTTTGTATATGTGTTTCTTAATAATTGTATACTTTTTTCACATTAAGTTTTTTATTAAAAAAACTAGCATCCATATGTGTATAATTTTTTATTCAATAGTGTATACATATTTTTTAATAATTGTATTTTTTTTACATTCGATTTTTCATTAAAAAAATTAACAATTAAATTGTATACATTGTATTCCCTCCGTCCGCCCGAAAGAGGGTCTTTTTGCCATTTTCGTCGTCCGCTGCAAAGGGTCCTCTTTCCATAAATTGTATATGAGGGTCCCACTAATACTAACTAATAACCCTAACTTAATTTAATAAATTACACATATGCCACTCTTCTTATTAATACACTAATTATACTAAAACTTTCATCCACTCACAACTAACTTATTAACACATGACATTAAATTAAAAAATTGTGATCATTAAAATCAAGCAATTACCTTAATATCTAAATAAACCCATTGACATAATCACTCTCTAGAATGATCTACACCTTCTCTCTCTCTCTCTCTCTCTCTCTCTCTCTCTCTCTCTTGAAACCCTAAATCCCCTTACCCTCTTTGTCTGAAACCCTAAATCTCCTCTGAAGCCACCGCGATACTTCAAACCAGATCGTCGGTGGCTCATCAGCTGTCTGTCGCCCTTCATCTGAAATCCTAAATCCCTCTGACGTCGCCGCGATTCTTAAAGCCAAATCGTTGGTGGCTCTTCGGATGTGTGCCCTTCTTTGTCTGAAACCTCTGTTCCCTCATGCCGCCGCGATTCTTCAACCCAGACCGCCAGATTCTTGCCGTCCTTCATCCGAATTCCTAAATCCCTCCTGGCGCTGCCGCCCTTCGTTCGAAATCCTAAATCCTCCCTGATGATGCTGCAACTCTTAAAATCGGATAGCCGGTGGCTCTTCGGAGGTGTGTCGTTCTTTGTCTGAAACCTCGAAGGTGTGTTGTTCTTCGTCTGAAACCTCTGTCCCCCTTACACCTTCGCGATTCTTGAAACCAAATCTCCGTTCTCACAATCTAACCCTACCCTACTATTCTCAGAATCTCACCCTACCCTATCATGAACCCTAACCACGTTGAGAAGTTTGTTTCCACGGTGTCGACAAAGGTCGATTCACAGTTAGAAGTAATTTTCACTGATTTAACTCCGTCTTTTCTATCCCTATTTGATACTATTAACGATTCGCCAGATCCAAAATTAGATCCCTTTGAATCTGTGGTTCCCAAATCGATAGACGTGAACGAGGGGTTGCTGGTGCTGGACTCCTATGATATGTACGAATGGCTGGTGGCGCCAGACTCCTATGATATGTACGAAGGGCTGGTGGTGCCGGACTCATATCCCTCGACCCCTGAAACGCCTGTGGCCTCAACCTATGAATATTATCCTGATCCTGATCCATTTGCGATTAGTTTTTTAAAGATACTTTGCCCTGCATTGGCAAAGTGTCCCGAATATACTGATGAGGTATAATAGCTGCTCCTTCATTGTGCATATTAAGGTATAAAATGATGATTATAATTAGAGGGAAAGGTGTAGTAATGTAAAGTGTCATCATACATGATTTGTGGAGGATGAAATTTATTTTTCATGTCACCGGTTGTGCATTTAGGAGACACACACCCAATGATGATATTGTTCTGAGGGTGAATGCTGCAACTATTGGTTATTTGTTGTTAATTTAGTGAATTGAAGCATGTGAGCTTATGATCATTTAGTACATATTTATTGTTGGTATGGTGATTTGTTGCCTGTGAGCTTAGGAATTTGAAGCCTGTGAGCTTATTTGTGATGTAAAGCCTATGAGCTTATGAAATTGAAGCATGTGAGCTTATTTGTGATGTGAAGCCTGTGAGCTTATGAATTTGAAGCCTGTGAGGTTATTTGTGATGTGAAGCCTATGTGATTATGATCAATTTATATGCAATGATAAGCCTGTGTGCTTATGATTAATTTATATGCACTGATCAGTTTACAAGTGTTACCAAATGGCCATGTTATGAGACAAATGCTTAATTCATTTGTCATGACATGATCATTTAGGTGTCACACAAGCACTCTATGATGATTTTATAATCTGAGAGTATATTGTATGTTGCTTTATGTGGTACATAGGCTCTTTTTTCTAGGCACAACACATACGTATGCTGCATGATGACTTCATAACCACTCAATGATGATTTTATAATCTGAGAGTAGAATTACATATTTCAAACATGCTTACATAGTGGGGCAGACTGTTTATTGCGTAAACAAACTACTGAATCAGTTTGTTTAATAGCAATAAACAATCACTTTTGCATCCACAAACTATCTATAGTTAAGATTCTACCCATTTTTATATTTATATATCCAAAATAAGTAAAAAAAAAAAACTATCCACTTGCGAAAAAAAGAAGCTTATGCTTCTTTCCTAAGGCTAGATATTATCTATTTCCAGCCTTCAAAATATATTCCATGCTTTCTACCTTTTCAAAACACTACACGATGTCTCAAACCAATCCTTCCACACTCTCAATGAGTTCTTCTAAGCCATCCACTTCATTCTTCCCAATTAGATGATCAATACTTGATTGAACTAGATCTAGTTCCACTTCCAAATCTGTAGGAAGAGTCCCTTCCCTTAATAATGCATTTTTTTCCAAGTGAGGGATCTTGTATCTATTTAATCCCTTGCAAACCAACACTTGCCTCGTACATACTTGTAGGCTTAGAAATACTGC
The DNA here is from genome assembly GCA_023678885.1 of Pogostemon cablin. NCBI lineage: Eukaryota > Viridiplantae > Streptophyta > Magnoliopsida > Lamiales > Lamiaceae > Pogostemon > Pogostemon cablin. The sequence continues at coordinate 27,603,020 of CM042969.1, read as the reverse complement.
ATTTAGTTTAATGTGACACAATTCTTCAAAGGAATTGTTAACTGCTTGCAACAGTTCATCAACTGTTGTAGCAGCAGTTTTTGCTTGCAATGATTCCAAAGCCCTAAACCATCCTAAATCATTCACATTTAGATCTGGACTATTAAGAGGTTGAAATACCAATTGCATATTAAATCCATCTGAACATGCAGCCTCTCTCCACTCTGGATTATTATCATTTATGTATGGCTTGGCATTATCTTGTTGAATATAAATGTGTTTACTTGCTCCACTTGGCCATTTAGCTTTGATGGCTGGTATTAGCTAAAGTAAATGACAAGAATAACACATTTTGCATGAATTCTAATCTAGGACAAGTTTTAGGTTTCATAACTCAATGATGCATATAATCTGAATTCATGTAGACAATAATGAGAGTTTACCTTATTGATCAAGAGATCTTTAGTCACATCCTTTGTGATTGACTGCATTTCTTTGGTCTCGATTGTTCCAGCTTTTCTATTTTTTTATTTCTCTTTGTTGGTACTTGTTCAGTAAATGGAAAGATACCAATTTTTCCATCAAATAGGCATTCCCCATTTGAGCCATACAGAGGTCTTGCCACTACACATATAAACATGACCTTAGTGATAAACCTCTTACTTTGGCATTCTCTATGTGGTTCTATTTCAGTAGGCACCAAGTAGTATCTTTCAGTGGTTCTTGTAAGATTAAACCACTTCTCATCTATGTGAATAATCTGCTGCATACTCTTGAATTTGATTAAACTATCATATGTCTTCAGTTCTAATGTTAATAGGCTGAACTTCATTCTACTTATCTTGTGATGATATGTGAGAGCTGGTTTGATTACATTGGTATGAGACTTGATCAATCCCCTTTGTACCCATTTTCCAACTGTACTTTTACCCACTTTCATCTCAGTTGCAAGGCTCCTAATTGTTCCCCTCTTACTGAACTCAATAAGTTGCATCTTCTCTTGATCAAATTTAGTAGATTTAGGAGGTGCACGCAGCTTTTTTGAGTTGACTAATGAAATAGGACTACCTTCTTTCATTTGTTGTTTTGCTCTTGCCCATGTCCTTCTAATTGATTTCAAGTTGACACAGAATTTGGCAGCAGCTTCCTTGAATCTACCATGTGCAACCTTGCCATTTGAAAAGCCCACCAACAAGAATTGAGCAATGGCATTTAATTCCTTATTGCTAAGATTTTTAGTTCTCATTTTTTTTACTGTTTTTTTGTTTGCAAGTTGTTGGTGGAGTAAATGTATTTATAGTGTAAATTAGGGAGTGATTAGTAGGGTATTTTGGAGGGAATTTTAGAAGAACACAGGCTGTTTTGGAGTATATGGAGGGAAGTTATTAAATGTTTGGAGGGAATTTGAAATTTAATGGGTAGGTAGCTAGCATGTATTCTGTGTAAGATTGTAACTCTTGACCAGGTTGACTTTTACTCTACTGTTCACATTCACATCAATGTAATAAAGTGGATGGGCTTTTTTTTCCCCTCTGTATAGCTTTTATTTTAATTGCAAGATTAACACTAATTACTTAGAGGGGGTAAAAATGCAAAACACACACTTCACCTACCCACTACACATTAATTAATAATACTTCTTAATCAACGTGCACAAAAGCAAAATGTCCTCTTTCGGGAGGACGAAGGGAGTATATGTTTTTGTTTATATTTGTATACGTTTTTTAAGTGGGTGCACTCTATCTTAGAGTGCACCCGGGTTAGAGCTGTTAAAAAATTTGAGCGGCTCGTCAGCTCGGCTCGACTTGACTCGATAAAACTTGAGCTCGGCTCGGCTCGTGTCCGCTCGAGCTCAAGTTCGAGCCCATCAAATACTCGTTAAGTTATCGAGCCAAGCTCGGCTCATCTCGTTAAGCTCGCGAGTACTCGATTAATTAATAAATAATAAATAATATATTATAATTAGGATATATATATATATATATATATGTAACCATAATATCCCTCATTCTAAATCTGCCTCAGTCGTCTGCCTCCACACAACTACAATGTTTCCAAATCTAAATCCACAGTCCCTGTCTTTCCAAATCCGAATCCACAATCCCTTTCTTCCAATATCGCTATTCTAGAATCCAGATCCGTAGCCTCAACCCATCTTCCCCAACTCAAAGCCTAATTACATCGATATTGTGTTGTGCTTCCATAGTTGCCGTCGACCTGCACGTTAGTCCATCGCGAGTCTCCCGATCCGCATCAACGACGGATGTGGCCATACCCATCTGTATTGAGTCCAATTTTGTCTCCGTACTCTATTTTTCACCGTTCGTGAAGAAGTTTCTCTTCTATTTTCTATTTTGTTTTCTCCATTTCTATTCACTGAAATAAATTTAGGGATTTTGGTTTTCAATATTTCAAAAAAATTGGGGTGTATAATTCTCTTCTTTTCTGTTGCTTGAAACCACTCTCCTACTACCTCTAGTATAGAATATCAATGTTGGATTCCAGTTTAGGAATTAACAAAATCAACATTGTTCTTTCCAATTTATGAATTAAAATAATCAACATTGCTCTATTTGTGTGATTTGTTTGTGGTACTAAATCATGTATGATGCACTGTATGAATTGATTATTATTTTTTTAAGCAGGAGTAGGAAGATGTAATGGTGTATGAGGTGAATGACGAAATATCGAGATTAGCTTGTTTTGCTAAACGAGTCGAGTTCGAGCTTATATGTGAGATTCTTCGAGCCGAGTCGAGCTCAATTCTAAGCTCGCAATGCATTTCGAGCCGAGCCTGGCTCGTTAACCACTCGAGTCGAGTTCGAACCCCCACTACTCGGGCTCGCTCATCTCATGTAACAGCTCTAACCTGGGTGCACAGTATAATTAGCTTTAAATTAATCTTTTAAATAGTACTTAGTTTAAATAAATATATGGTTATTCTGTGGTGCACGACAGATTTATAAGGTAAAATAAAGGGAGTACATGGTACGAGACATTAAATTAATCTTTTAAATAGTAGTAGTACTTAGTTTAAATAAATATAGGGTTGTTTTGTGGTGCACCAATATATTTATAAGGTAGAATAGAGGGGTAGTGGGTAGTTAATAATTTTTTTAAAAATTATTTTATTTTATTGAGTGGAAAGAATTAAATAGAATATTGATCCAATGACTATGATTATCCAGGTGCACCGTAGTTAAACTCATAAATATATAGTATAGTAAAATTATATTAATCAATTATGTTAAAAAATTATATTGCTATTTACAATCATTTTAAATATTTTTAAATATTCCAGTGAAAATTATATTAATAGTTGATGTTATGGATCTACGCTATAGCTATTTATAATAACCAAATGATTTGTGCGAGAACATCTTATGTAAGAATTTGCGTGAGATGAACAAAAAGTAATAAATTTTATAATAAAAAGTGATACTAATAAATTAATGAAAAGTGATAATGCTATTTCATGAATAATTTATAGTATAAATAAAAGGTGATTACATTATAAATAAAATGTAATAATATTTTATAGCGAAATTGATAATTATTCTAAAAAGTGTAAAATAATTTTACGTGAGATGATCTCACGCAAGATTTCCCATTACAATACTTGGATACGGTCAAAACCGAATTATAATTTGAATTGAAAATTTTGAAAAAAAAATCCATTAACTTGAATCAAATCGTATCGATTTCTTTTATTTGACTTGGATTTCTCCTTTCTATCCCATCACAATAGGGCATTTCCTTTTTGCACATAAATTATGGAATATAATATTTAACGTGTTAATAAGGAGAGAAAAATATTTAACGTGTATTAATGTTTCTCTTTTGCACATAGATTATATAATATTTAACGTGTAGATGAAAAGAGAAAAATAATATTTAATGTATAGTGGATATGTGTATTAGTGTGGATTCATGAAGATATATTAATTGTGTTGTGTGGGTCTCATTTACTAAAAAGAAAAATGCACTTCTTATATTGGGACGGATGAAAATTGCAAGTACTCCTTGTGATGCCACGGAGGGGGTATAATTTACATCATAAAATCAATAAATTTTAGTCTACAATGGAATTTTTTTCAATTTTTTTTTTCAATTTAAGGTCTAAAAAATGGGTAAACTATTAATTCGGGTATTAAATTATTTTTACTATCCATCAGAGTAAAACTAAATTTATATATTAATTTGATATTATATCACTAAGTCATTAATCATAATAATTTAAGATTATTAAAAAAGAAGTTATATTTATTTAAAAAAATACATTGAAAAATAACATAATTTAAATATTTTTATGTGGTAAATCTGTTTTTTCAAACAGTTTCGATTCAAATAAAATTGAAAATTGTATTGATCTGTATCGAATTATAAAAATCATTAATATTAGTACCGTACCAAATTAAACTGTGGTATTGAATTGTCTATTATAAAAGAGTTGGTTTACTGTGCGGAAACACCGTGCATTCATGGGAACACAAGAGTTCAGGAGTTTTTGTCATTATAAAAAAAATTGTATCGAACTTTTGGTATATATATATATATATATATTCTCAAAATTTCGTCTCAAATACCCTAACTCTATTCACCTTCATCATTTAAACATAATATCTTCAAAATTTTCAGACTCTTCGTTTATATATTACAATATATAATTGATCATAAATAAGACATGTTTAAAGCAAGTTGAATTCTCTGTTTCACATTTGGTGTTTCGTTGGTGTTTCACAATACAAAAAAACTATACCCTAAAAATAACCATTAAACCTTGGGGTATATGTTGAATTTTGGGCATTAATTATGACACGTGACAAGCATTTAATTTATGGAATAGAAGATGAAACACCATTATAAAATAGGTGATCTCATTTGTGTTTAAAGATAAATGTTATATTAGTTGATACTTGAGAGGGAAATTGATATATAATGACAGAAAAGATGGCTTACAAAGGTTAGTTCAATTAAACATGAACGATGTTTTACGTGTTAAGTCAATTCACATCCGTTGGACCTCATTTCCGTTCACATTCACATCCTCAGGCCATCTCCAGGAGTGTCCTGCATCTCTATTTTTTAGCACATCCCGAGCTCCAGCAGTACTGCATTCCATTCTTCAAGATGGAGCAAAATGGAATTAAACATTGTATTGCTACAGTGTGTGCTGCATTTTTTTTTAATTTTTTTTGTGTATTTAAATAATATGTATGTGTATGTTAGTATTTAAAAAATGAGTATGTGTATATTTTGTTTAAATAATTTAAAATAACACTAAAAAAGAGAATATATTGTTATTTTAATTTTTGGAGTAAAAAATGGAGCAAGCTGCTGGAGATGAGCTATTAAGTTAACTGCATTTTAGAGTTGAATGTGCTGTAAAATAGAGTCGACTGCTGAAGATGACCAATGAATTTAGGAATCATAAATGGCAAAAGCTTGTATGTGCTCGGGCACACGGGAGCATATTCCGTGTGCCTTTAGAATTTTGTGCTAAATTGTATACCCTTTAGTATAAAGATGTGTACCCTTTATTTTACAAGGCAAAAATTTGTGTGCGTCCGGGCGCACGGAAACACACTCCGTATGCTTTTAAAATTTTGTGTTAAATTGTATATCCTTTAGTATAAAGATGTGTACCCTATATTTTCTGAAGAAAAATAAAAAATATAATGAAAAGTGTATACTCTTTAGAACAAAATGGTGTACTCTTATTAATTAAAGTGTACTCTTTAAAACAAAATAATATACCTTTATCCATAATACTAAATTCTAAAGTTGCACGGCATGCGCCCGGACTCACGCAATCCTCACTCATCATAAATATATTATAAATTATTATTAAATTAATGGATAATATATTTGATTGATCAATTTTACAATCCTCTTTCTATAACCTGTCTAATAAGAAAGTATTTTTAATTGTAATTATACATTTTGAACCATAATAAAATAATAATTACATTGAAAGAAATTATCATAAATTAAAAGAATAAAATAATAATTTGAATGATTTTTTTTCGGTAAAATAAATTCTTTTTATTCAAATAAAGCGAATGAGGTAAGAGAGTTACCGAAATATAATACAATTAGATTGAAAAAATAATATGATCAATGTAAGTACCTAAACAAATTTACTAGGATCATCTAGTTTATTCCAAAGAACTTCTAAATTATATAACCAATTATGTATGCTAGATGTATTACTCATAAGATCTTCATGAAGTCAACTCCATAGCCTTATTTCAATTTCTGTAAAATCTTCTCTATATTAAATTGCTTGCCTTGAAATATACAAGTCTTTTGTGTTTTCTAAATGAGCCAAATAATGCACTTTCAGGCACACATGGGAATTTTTTTTTTTTTTTTGCTTTTTTCCTCTAAAAAAGCTACTAAAGTGTAGTAGACTCGTAGAAGGAATAGAAGATAAGACAATAACAACTTTCATCTACTTGAGACAATTCATCTAAATATAATGCGTGAAAGGACATTCAAAGAAAACATGTAAATTCCGAACATAAATTACAAAATGCGTAATTGACATTAACACCGGTGCTAGACACTCCTTGTTTGTAGCTTAATTGTATTAAATTATAAATTGATAAATACAGTACTAATATGTCCTAAAAAGTGAGTACATATTCTAAAGCAAGGTAAAATATGAATATTTATATATGTATTTGAATGTAAAAGTTGTCTTAAATTATTATACTATATTATATGAGTTTGAGGTTGATAGTTGATTCCGATCCCACGATGATGTATGAAGTATAAGAAGGCTATTAATATACGTGCAAAGCATATAGACACGCGTACACATTGACATGTTCTAGTAATAATTAATTAATAAGAAATCAGCAAATTCATATCTCATTTTTTAATTCAAGAAGCATACATATATATATATAGTACGCACACATCATTAAGGTTTATATTTTTTATTTTGCTTTATTTTAATTTGTTCTAAGTTAAAATTTATATTGTATTTTTTTTGTTAGGTTAGGCCCACACAAAACAGTTAATTATTCCATATAAGGCCCACACACAATAATAATACAATTACTCACTCTACATTAAATATTAATTATTTATCTCACCTCACTACAAAATATTATATCTCTTAATCTTCGTGCAAAAAACAAATATAAACATTAACGCAAAACAGAAGGAGTATGTGATAATCATTGGTGTGAGCTAGGTTCACACGTACACTCTAATTTAGTGATTACATTTTAATATATGTTACTCTTTAAAAGGATAAATGGTTATTCTTCTAAATAAAAAATATTACTCTTCAAATTCTTATACCCTAATAGATTACTCTGTAATACATTAGAAAATTACCTCTTCAAAGAGATGAATTATTACTCTTTCGAATGGAAAATATTACTCCTCAAATTCTTGCACCTTAATTTACTAATTACTTTTAATATTTTAAAAATTACTCTTCATAAAATGAACTATCAATATTCTAAATGAAAAATACTCCCTCAGCCCCTGGTTTTATGCACACTTTTAATTTTAACTCGTCTCATTTACTTTTGTATGTTTCATTAATAGTAAAAATACAATATAAATCTTACTTAGTTTTTTACACTTTAATTATCAATCCCAATTATTTTATTTACCTTTTTTTATATACTTTATCCATCATTTCCAACAATTTTATTCACTTTTTTCTCTTTATATTACTCAATTTACCTCTACTTTTTCATGGATTATACCCCTAAAAAAACAAAATTTCTACATCTGAATGTTGGTATAAACGTGCATAACTACCTAGGACAATGAGAATATTACTCTTTAAATTCAAATATGCTATATTTTTATTGAGATGTATAATATTTTTTATTCACAAGAGTAATAATTATTTCTTTAAAAAGTAATTTTGCAAAATAGATTGCAAGTGTCAAGTGTGAACTAAGTTTACAGGGATTTAATATATATTGTCTCATTTAAGGTTACTCTATTTGAAAATGTTCGTTCATATATACAATAGTATTATTACTTTTTGTAAAGAAAAGTGAGCGTCTCTTATATTAAAAAATTAATTTTCCATTCACTTAAAAGTAACATTGATCGTATCACACAAATTAGTTTTTGCATATACTATTTGTATACTCTTTCTATAATAATAATCACATATTTTCAATTTGGGTGTCTAATCTCAATAGTTACATTTCTTTTTTATAAATGTTATAGTACTCTCTCTCCTGCAATAATATATAGTCACATATTTTTATTTTGGGCGCCTATTCTCAATAGTTACATTTTTTTATATAAATGAGATCCACGTAAAACAATTAATATATCTCTATAAGACCTACACACTAATACAACTACTCACTTTACAATAAAAATATTAATAGATTTTTGGGAGGATTACTACTAGGTACACAAAAAAACCCTAAATTACTATGAGATACAAACATACAAAAGTATTACTACTAGGTACAAAAATATATAGTGATATTCTAATATTACCCCTATTAATGTGCTGCACATAAATATTGTGTGCAGCAAAAGTTCATGTGCAGCAAAGTGTGTGCAGCAAAAAAAGTGTGTGAAGGAAAAAAAAAGTGTGTGCAGCAAAAAAATGTGGTGGTCCGGCGGCGGCGGTCCGGCAGCTTTTCCGGCGGCGGCAGTTTTTCCGGCGACCTTTTTTTTTTTTTTTTTTTTTTTTTCTGACGAACAGATTTTCCGGCGACCGGCCGCCTGAGCTCCGCCGGTGGCGGCGGCGGTCCGGCAGCGGCAGCGGTGGTCCGGTGGTGGGTGGAGGTTGGGGTTAGTGTTTTAAAGGTATATGGGTTTAGGGGTATATTTGGTATTTTACTTTAATATTTTGTATTAAATAATAATTATTTTAAATCAATGTATCTAGTAGTAATTAGGGGTACAAAGTGTGTACCTATCAGTAATTATTTCTAGATTTTTAATTTCATGCAAAAAGCAAACACAACTATTATTGGGGAATGGAGAGGGCAGTGGCGGACATGAAGAAGGCCCAGGGGCACAGGGCACCCCTGAAATTTTTAAAAAGTAGGGGTATAATAGTAATTTAACTAATAAAAATTAATTAAATTAAAAAAATATATTTAATTTATACCTATTTTCCTCTTTCTTTCTGCAATTCTGCATCCCCTTCGATTAATCCAATTATCTTTCCCAGTTCTGCATACCCATTCTTCCTCCCACAATCCCACTAATACTCACCCCACTCCCCCATCATTAATTTCTCAATTTGTTTTCTTCATCTCTCTTCTCTTTTCTAAGGTATTATTTTAAATTGTTAATCTAAATTTATTATGAATTTTTATATGAAATGTGATATTATTATATTAGAAATTAGGGCTTTTATTTCTAATGTATTATTATAAACTTGGAAATTGCTAAATTAAATTTATTATGCTATTCTTCTATAAAATGTAATACTATTATATTTAGAAATTATGGCTTTTATTTAGTATAAGGGTTTGGATTAATTTATTTTTTTAGAGAAGTTTTATTTAAAGTCATTGTTGTAAATTTTGTTAGATTAAATTTTTTGTACTCTTCTTACATGGAATATATTATTGTTATATTTAAAAATTAGGACTTTTATTTAGTGGAGATTAGAATAATTTATTTTTGTTAAGGGGAATTTATTTAAATTTGAATAGGCTGAGGAATAATTAGGACTTTAAATTTAAAGGGTAAATTAAATAAGAGAATTTAAAGGGAGACTTAGAGCTCATTTTTATGCAATTTTTTTTCTATTATTTAATTTTTAATGTAATTTTGTTTAATAGATAATGGAGCGATATTATAAGAAGACTACAACTATCGCTGAAACATCATCTTCCACAGTGAATGCTCCAGCTCCTAATGTGCAACCTCAACAACCATCAAGCCAAGATGTCAATATTGTGGTTGATTTGGAAAACTTCCTAGTGACCCTGGATTACGACCTAAAATAAAGAGTTATCCGCCTAATTTGATTGAACAGGTTCGTAGATTTTATTTTTTAAAAGGTCCATGTCAACCACGTCAACATAATTTTCCTCAAGTAATGGATGGAGATAGAAAACGTAAATTTGTTGCCACTTGGTTTGATGAATATGGTGATTGATTAGAGTATAGTATTGCAAAAGATGCAGTATTTTGCTTGTATTGTTATCTTTTCTCTACGGGTCGTACTGAAAAAGAGCATGATGCTTTTGTAACTGAAGGTTTTAATGCATGGCGTAAGAAAGAAAGAGTAATTTCTCATATTGGGGATAAAAATAGTGATCATAACAGATGTAAATTTGCTTGTCGTGATCTGATGAATCAATACAACACATTGAAGTGTCTTTTTCTAAAATTTCTGAACAATCAAAGAATGAGTATCGTTGTAGATTGAATGCATCAATTATTTGCTTGCGTTTTCTTATAATGCAAGGATTAGCCTTTCGAGGGCATGATGAGTCTGAAGAATCAGTGAATCGGGGAAATTTTTTAGAGCTTCTAAAAGTTATTGCTTCATGTAATGAAGAAATAAATAGTGTTGTGCTAAATAATGCTCCCGAAAATCTCAAGCTTACATCTCCTAGAATTCAAAAGGATATTATTAAAGCAGCTGCAGCTGAGACAACTAATGTTATCATTAGTGATATTGGTAGTGATTTTTTTTCCATTATGGTTGATGAATGCCGAGACATATCAATGAAAGAGCAAATGGGAATAGTCATACGTTATGTGAATACCAATGGATATGTTATTGAACATTTTCTTAGTCTCGTTCATGTTAGTTATACAACTGCAGTTTCACTTGAGGAAGGTATTGAGTCATTGTTCTCTAGGTATGGCTTGAGTGTTTCTAGTTTGAGAGGTCAGTGTTATGACGGAGCAAGCAATATGATGGGTGAATTTAAGGGTTTAAAGAGTTTGATATTGAGGAAAAATTCTACTGCTTATTATGTTCATTGTTTTGCTCATCAACTCCAATTAACACTTGTTGCTGTTGTAAAAAAATATACAAGTGTTGGTTCCTTTTTTAATACTATTAATCGTTTGTGTAATGTTGTTAGAGCTTCTTGTAAGCGAAGAGATATCCTTAGAGATAAACAAATAGAAATGGTCATAAAAGGGATTGCAAATGATGAAATCAAGACTGGAAAAGGACTAAATCAAGAAATGGGAATCAAACGACCAGGAGATACACGTTGGAGTTCTCATTATGGTACTCTCATAAACTTGTTGTCTTTATTTGCTTCTGTGGTTTATGTTCTTGAGAATGTTGGGGAGAATGGAAATGATGATTCACAAAGAGCTGAAGCTTTAGATTAGCTAGAGATTGTAACTCAGTTTGAGTTTGTCTTTTTGCTACATCTTATGAAAAAAGTTTTGGGAATTACACATGAATTGTCATAAGTTCTACAAAAAAAGATCAAGATATTGTCAATGCAATGAATCTTGTGAAAGCATCGAAAGCTCGCTTGCAGACAATGAGAGATGATGGTTGGATGTCTTTGTTACATGATGTTACAAATTTTTGTGGTAAACATGACATACCTTTACTAATCATGGAAGAATTCTATTCTCCTAGAGAAAGATCAAGACGAAGAGTTGAAAAAACAACCAATCTTCATCATTATCAAGTTGAGATATTTTTTACTGTAATAGACATGCAAGCTCAAGAGCTAAATAACCGCTTTGATGAAGTGAACACTGAGTTGCTTTTATGCATGGCGTGCTTTGATCCAAGAGACTCATTTGCTATGTTTGACAAAAGCAAGTTACTTCGTCTTGCAGAATTTTATTCATCTGAGTTTTCTGTTGTTGCTCTATATGAACTTGAATGTCAACTTGAGAACTTTGTATTTGATGTTCGTTTGAATGGAAACTTCTCTGAAATCAAGGGAATAGGAGAACTTGATCAAAAGATGGTCGCTACAAGAAAGCACATTATTTTTCCATTAGTTTATCTACTAATCAAATTGTCATTGATCTTACCAGTTGCTACTGCCACAGTGGAAAGAGCCTTTTCGGCAATGAAAATCATCAAGAGTTCACTTCGCAATCGAATGAACGCTGAATTATTGAATGATTGTTTGATAGCATACATAGAAAAAGAGGTATTTCAAAGTATTAGTAATGAAGCAATTATGCTGAGGTTTCAAAATATGAAGAATAGAAGAGAGATGTTGTGATTGTGTTATGTTTTCTATTTATTATGTTGGGATGTACTGGAATTATTTATTTTGAATATTTTCTTGTTATGATATAATATATTGATTTTGTCAAATTTACTATAATTTATAATATTTTATATTTATTTTTTTGTATAATATTTTCTTTACTGATTGGGCCCTCCTGAGTCGAATTCCTGCATCCGTCACTGGGAGAGGGTATATATATATATATATATATATATATATATATATATATATATATATATACTCCCTCCATCCCACCGAAAGGTCACCATTTTACTATATTGGGTGTCTCATCCAAATGTCCTCATTTCCTACTTTTAGTAAAAAGGTACAACATGTGGCACACCACTCACTTTTAATACAACTACCCAATACACATAAAATAATAATATTCTTTAATTTATACATAAAAAGTAACCGATGACGTTTGAACGGGACGGAAGAGTATTATTTTACCCTTGGTAACTTTGTGTTTGTCACCTTATATACAGGAAACAAATTGCAGAATGTACGGAAAGTTCTCCATGCTTTGTGTTGGGTGGGGTGGGGTTAACTTGAGACAAAAGAAAATCGTCAAAGAGAAATCCTTGAAAAGAATAGAAATCAATTAATTAGTTGGAGATAAAAACAAGAGATCGACTCGACTCTTTAGAGAGAGAAACGTACACATCCTTCTCTAAAAATTACATTAATACCACTGCATGCAACAAAATAAACACCTGGATTATTACACCAACAACAACCGCTTACAACCTCAATATTTTATTACACAACTATTACATCATAATATTCCATCGAAAATACAAACCTACAACATAAAATATTCATTCTTACATATTACAATTCACAAAGTCTACAACATTGTTGATTCTTATAATTCATCTAACGTAAGCACTACTACTACATAGCTAGCATACTCGTAATCATCGTCTAATTATTATAATTTACAGACAATTAAAAACCATATATATATAACATTACATGTACTAAACTTAATCATACTAATTAAACCTCTAATTAGTACTCCCAAAGAGACTTTTCATGAATGTCATTTCCTCATCGGTCGTCTCAGCCGTGATATAACAGATTGAGCCGTCTTCGTCGTCGGTAGTCGGGACGAAGGCGTCGTCGTGACTGATTGTAGTGGGGTTGGAGGCGGAGGCGGAGGCGGAGCTCTTAGTGAAGTACAACTTTTTTATGTATTCTTCCAAAGGAGTGGATTGGACTAATCCCATAAGCCTTTCTGGTTTCTTAATCTTTTTCTTGGTACTCAGTTTTCTTTTAGTGGCATTCCAATGGTTCTTGATTGCATTTTCAGATCTTTCAGGAACACATTTGGCAATTTCTGCCCATTTATTTCCTAGTCTCTCATGTGCTTCGATAATCTTCCTTTCTTCATCCTCACTCCATAATATATTTTTCTGTATATATACACATATATAGATCATCCTTAAATTAATTGGGGTTGTGGGGTGGCTTAAATTAATCTCCAACAATCACTCTTTGGAAATATTAATTTGTACAAATTTGGATTCTTAATATTAAAAATTAAAGCTGTGTGAAACCCTACATCATATTTTTGGGAGCATGTAATTGTGTGATATACTAATATGGTTATAGGGTGATATTTGTATGGCCTCCCATAGTTTTTATGTTATTTAAATAGTTATATTTTTTATCACTTTTATTAAAAATATTATTATTTATTTATATTACGAATTGTCATGAAATAATTCACTGTTCCACTATTATTTTTTATTAATTTAAGTATTATTTTTATTAAAATATTATCATTTCTTATTACTTTCACAGAAAAACTTTGGTGAAACGGTCTCACATAAATATTTATAATGCTGAATTAAAACAAAGTTGAAAATTTATAAAACGTCCCCTCTACTGCTCCACTATTATTTTTATTAATTCAAAATATAATCATTTTTTATTACTTTCACAGAAAAACTTTGGTGAGATTGTCTCACATAAGTATTTATAATGTTGAATTAAAAAAAATAGAAAATTTATAAAACATCCCCTCTAAATAAGATCAATTTCAGTTTTAGTTCTTTTTTATTTGCAATTATCAATTTTGATATTTTTATTTAAATTTAGGCGAACCCCATTTCAAGGACTAGCGCACATGCGAGTTTTGAATCTGAGACCTTTGAAAATTTCACCTTTAAACACCTCAAATCCTCACCGTTAAGCCAATCTTTGGGGTTTGGATATTTTTATGTTCTTATATTTTAACATAGCAAACACTTGTGTGAATTGAATTCACATGTGAACCCTTATTTATCGAAAACTTTTTAATATAAAAAAAAATTAGACAAATGAGTATTATTTCTTCTCAATAAAAAATATTACTCTTCAAATTATTTTTTAGATAAATGAACTATAACATTTCAAAATGAAAATATTACTTTTTAAATTCTGATATCTTGTGATTTTTTATATTATTGTTAAGTAAAATTTGAAGAGTAAATTTTTTTTTTATATTCAAAATAGTAATAATGTAACTCATTTTTCTAAAGGGGTAATATTTTATGTGCTAAAAATAATTTTATGAAAACAGGAGTTTTTGGTAAACCAGTTAAACGGTTCACACCAATCTAACTAAATCTCATATATGATTTTGTTCTTAATCTTACAAATAATGATTTTTAATGATCATAGATAGTTCATTTTATTGAAAATTCAAGTTATATTTATGTATTAAAATCATTATATTATTTCAACTTTTAAAAAAGAAAAAATTATCATGTGCACTTGGTGTACCGTGAACCCATTTTTAAAAACTTATACAATTATGAATAATAATACATACACTAATGAATAAAAATATATAAACTTTGTTAGCAAATTTTTGTTAATTTTTTTAATGTAAAATTGAAGATAAAAACTTATTCAATTATTAAATAATATATATACACTGTTGAATATTATAAAATTATACACATATATATATTCGGCACATGTGCACCTAATGCACAAATATCAACTCTTTAAATTATATATATATATATATATATATATATATATATATATATATATATATATATATATATATATATATATATATATATATATATATATATTTAAATCGGTTTATTCATATAAATCGTACATTCATAAGCATACTTTTAAATGTAAATTGTAATTAAATTATAAAGTAAAACTTAAGGAGAGGGATAAGAAAAAAAAAGAAGAACCTTGATATTAGGGCGCAAATGATTCTGCCATCTTTCCCGACATTGTTTTCCAATTCTTCCCGGCATTTCTTTCGCAATTGTAGACCATTTTCGTAATCCATATTGCTCCACCAGGCTAATCAATTTACTGTAAAATAGTAATAGATAAATTATTAAAATAATTATTTTTTATCTCACAAACAATAATAAAACATCAGTACAATAACATTCTCTTACCCATCTTCATCCTCTCTCCAATGACCCCTGTACAAAGTATCCATTTCTCTCCCTGATCTCCTTGCATTTGAGCTCTCAAAATAAGAATTTAAATCTAGATATCCATTGATGAACTCTTCTGGTTGAGCTGGAGGTGGAGGGATAGGAAATTCATGAGTCATATATCTTAAATTATTATCTGAAAAATCCAAAACACTGTCAGTTTGAAAAATAAACTCTTCTGCTTCAGATGGAGGTGGTGGAGGAATAGGAAATTCATGAGTCATATATCCTAAATTATTATTTGAAAAATCCAAAACACTGTCGGGTTGTAAGAAGGGCGTTGGATTTGTCTCATGGTTGGAGGATTGATGATTGGGAGATAAGTTGCAATGATTTTGTGAGCTCAACAAATGAGGAATAGGAAATTCATGAGTCATATATCCTAAATTATTATCTGAAAAATCCAAAACACTGTCGGGTTGGAAGAAGGGCGTTGGATTTGTCTCATGGTTGGACGATTGATGATTGAGAGATAAGTTGCAATGATTTTGTGAGTTCAACAAACTATTAATGCAACTTAGTGAAGGTGTGGATTCAAGCCAAAAATTGGGACTATGATCTACAAATTCCATGAGAAAAAGAGTTTGAACGGGTGATTTTAGTCTATACGTTCAGAAGAAATCTCTATTTCTTAAGAATTCATGGCGCAGAAACGGTGTTTCCATTGAGTTTGTCCAGACTTGTACCACGCTGAATGCAATGACAACCGTTGATACTGATGATATCAGTATAAGAATCAATCGAAGGGTTGGAGTGTTTTAGCAATGTTGAGGAAATTCAGCACTTCTCTTTTGGGTAAATGCGTAAAATTAAAAGATTATTTGGATCTTTCTATCGTATATTTTGTAATTATTTATAAAGATGACTATAATAATATTTTTTTAAAAATAATACTCCCTCCGTCCCAAGAATACATTCGCCCTTTCCATTTTGGTCCGTCCCAAGAATACATTCGCCCCCTAAAAATGGAAATAATACACAATATCAATAACCTTACAATACTACAATATTACAAAAATGCCACCTTCTTTTTACACACAATTTAGTCAAAGTCAACTATATCATACACTTTATTCTACTCAATTACCCAAAATACCCCTTCTCTTTCTTACATCACACCACCAAAAAGTTACTTTTCTTAAACTCCGTGCCCAAGAATACGCGAATGTATTCTTGGGACGGAGGGAGTATAAAAGATATTAAGTTAAGACATAAATATATTTTGTTCCACTGATATGGAATGTGTGCTATATGACGACTGAACTATATGAATTATAATTCTAAGCAATATTGACGCAATTATTCCTATCTATATAAGATGTTTTAAAGTGTATATATTCTTGAAACTTATTTTAGTGCTCAATGATTCTCTTTCAAATATTTTAACGTACAATAGACCACCATTGATATCTACAATAATAATTGAAAATTTATTTGTTTTTAAATTCCACAAGTATTTAAACGAAGGCAAATTATCCAATGCAAATTTCTGTTAGTTTTTTTATGGAAAAATTAAATGTAAAAAAACTATACAATTAATAAATATATATATATATATTATTAAATAAAAAAATTATTTTAATACACGCATCCTGTATGCAAGAGATATCAACTCTTAAAAATATCCCGGGTATAGAGGATATCAACCCTTAAAAGTATATATATGAAGGCAAAAGCTCCTGTGCACCCGGGCGCACGGAACACTTTCCGTGCGTCTTTAGAAATTTGTGCTAAATTGTATACCTTTTAGTATACAGATGTGTACCATTTATTTTCTAAAGAAAATTTTGGGCGCACGGACAACACTCCGTGCGCCTTTAGAATTTTGTGTTAAATTGTATACCCTTTAGTATAAAAATGTGTACCCTTTATTTTCTAAAGAAAAAAAAATATTAATAAAAAGTGTATACCCTTTAGAACAAAATTGTATACCTTTTAGTAATTAAAGTGTATACCCTTTAGACCAAATTAATGTACCCTTACCCATAATACAAAATTTCTAAAGGCGCACGGAATGTGTTCCGTGCGCCCGGGTGCACGCAAGCCTCACTCATATATGAATTTGAAAGCTTTTAGATATACATATATATGATCATACATAATATTAAAAAAGAAATATATATATATATATATATATATAATAAAAATTAAATAAATAATACAGACATATGTTATATATGGGATATGAAAGATTTTCATTTTGAGATATATTATTTTTAGAATAGTATAATTCTAAGTTAAATATTTTGCATAGTTTTTGGTTTGACTTAAAAGTGAGTTGGATTTGTTTTAAAAATGGATATGACCCGCCCAATACTAGAAGAATTGTTAAAAATAGAGTAAAAGTGAAGTGAATTGGTGTATTTGATACTATAAAATAATTATTACTTAAAATTCATTTCCAAAACATAAAATTTATATATCCATAAAATTTATATATCTACTTAAATGAACTTTAAAATTACGTTTTATAGAGTTACATGAATCTGATTGAGAGTAATTTATTTTTTAAATTAAATATATTTAGTTAATAAAATTATTATGAAATTTAAAAATTCACGATATAATATATACTCCCTCCGTCCCCCAAAGTATTTCACACTTTCCTTTTTCATCCGTCCCTCAAAGTATTTCACACTTTACTTTTACTAAATTTGGTAAAAAATACATTATACTAATACTCACTTTTTACACATATCCCAATATAATACTTACTTTTTCACATCTCCCAAAAACTTTACACACTTTTTCCACATCTCTCAATAACTTTACATACCTTTTTCATTAAATCAACTAAAATATATATTCTCTTTCTTACTTTATACATAAAAATACAAAATTTTCTTAAACTCCGCGCACACCAATACGCGAAATACTTCCCGGGACGGAGGGAGTATATATATATATATATATATATATATATATATATATATATATATATATATATATATATATATATATATATATATATATATATATATATATATATATATATATATATACTCCCTCCGTCCCAAAGATATTGACACAATTTCCTTTTTGGGTTGTCCCACAGAAATTGACATATTTCCTTTTTAAGGATATGGGACCCACACAAAAACTATTTATTTATTTACATGGGTCCACACAAACATCACA
Organism: Pogostemon cablin; assembly: GCA_023678885.1. Classification (NCBI taxonomy): domain Eukaryota; kingdom Viridiplantae; phylum Streptophyta; class Magnoliopsida; order Lamiales; family Lamiaceae; genus Pogostemon; species Pogostemon cablin. The sequence continues at coordinate 27,584,254 of CM042969.1, read as the reverse complement.
CTCACCACTAATACAACTACCTACTACACATTAAATATTATTTCTCTCACTTCACTTTATATTAATTTATTATACTTCTTAATCTCCGTGCCCAAAAAAATGTGTCAATTTCTCCGGGACAGAGGGAGTATATAATAAAATAGTATCTAGCTGTGTTGGGGAAGCCCATGACAGCACATTATGTGATCTGACTATAGTGAGACACCTTTTACGTCCATCTACCAACATATATAAAATTAGAAGAATGGTTAGAAATGGTTAAAAATAGCATAAAAGTCAATCGGTGCATTTGATACTATAAAATAATCATTACTCCCTCCGTCCCACGTATTTTTACCCACTTTCCATTTTGGGGTGTCCCACGTATTTTTACTCATTCCATTTTTGGCAAAAATACATAATATTTTATTACCTACTTTTTACAATCCCAACAACTTTAATTACTTTTTTACACTTTATTCATCATTCCCAATAACTTTATTCACTTTTTTCTTTTTAAATTACTAATTTATCCCTACTTTCTCTTACATTATATATTAAAAAAATAAAACGTCTTAATCTCCGTGCCCGTACAAACGGGTAAAAATACCCGGGACCGAAGGAGTATTAAAATTCATTTCCAAAGGGTAAAATTAATTAAGTTTTAAATATTTTATTGTTGAAAATTACGGTACAAGTCAATCGGTGTATTTGCCACTATAAAAAAATTTAATCTTTTTTACAGAGTTAAATGAATATGATTGAGAGTAATTTTTTTTTTAGCTTATAAAATTATTATGACATTTGAAAATTGACAATTTTATAAATATATTTATATAATGATAAAATAGTATCTAACGATCTTAGGGAAGTAAAACGTCCATTTATTGCATATTTAAACTTGTATGCAATATACTATTAATAAATACACAAAAACTAATATGGGTTCAACATTTATTCTATAATAAAATGGAAGATTATTTTATTGTATAAGAGTTATCATTAATGAACTCTTGTGTAGTCTGAATCTATTATAGTCATTTAATTATCTAAACTTTGAATTTTAGTGATTTTATTTTTTTTTTTATTTTTTTTTTGTCTAATTGAATCCATTTTTTGTCCAATTTTAATCTAAATTAATAAAAAAAATAATTAAAATTGATGTCGGAAACTTGCACAGGTTGATATTGGAAACCCAAAATTCAAAAATTATGTGCATGTCACATATCAGTTTCGAAATCAATTTTAAATTTTCGATTAATTTGAATTAAAATTGAATAGAACTTTACTACAATTGCATCAAAGAGTTAAAGTTGGACAAAAATGATTAAATTAGAAAATAAAAATCTCAAATTAAAAATTAAAATAATTCAATGACTAGAAATAAATTTGTAATATCTCTATATTCTATATCCAAATATATACTAGGTTTATGATATAATAATTAATACTATTAATTTACAAGTGATTGTCAAAAATATTTTTTTTTAAATTGTGAGGTGGCGGCTCCACGTTGCTCCTTGAAAAAATTTATGTATGTGGCGCTCCCACGTTGATCCCGCAATTAATGTATATTTAATTTAATTTAAAATAATTAATATTTTGTAATCTTACCATTTTTTTAAAGCAGGAAAAGCTATATTACATAGCTTAAATATCAATGTCAACATGGTTTACAATTACAGCAGAAACATTAATAGAAAGGAAAGGAAGATCACAAGAGAAAGCAAAATCAGCTAAGGTATGAGCCACCATATTGGCTTTCCGTCTAGTCCAACTGTAGTTGACGTCACTGACACAAGAAGCTTTTCTAAGGATACTCCGTAGAATCCTACCAAGATAAATAAAGTTTTGAGTTTACTTTAACAGAGCATTGACAACGATCTGAGAATCTGACTCCAGGATAATCTCCCCATGTCCTCGTTCCATAGCAATATCAAGAGCCCTTTCCAAAGCCAAAGCCTCTGCAACCTCCACCTCAAAGATTCCAGAGCATCGTTCAGCAAAACACCAAAGAACATCTCCACTACCATTTCGTGCCACTCCTGCTATCGCCGCTCCAAATTCTCTTCGGACAAGATGCATCAATATTAAGCTTTATCATAGTACCAACAGAAGGTTTCCAACGAGTATCTTTGTTATCCATGTTTGCCAATTTTCCATGCATCATTAAGGCCTCCATGTATTGTTGATGGTGGCGTACTCCTTTTTGTAGCAATTCATCACTTGAAATTTCTTTTCCCTTAAAGACAAGCTCATTCCTTCCCCACCAAATGATCCATAGAAAAGTAGCAAATAAACCTCTTTCAGCTTCCTCCAATGTTTTCAGCGTAGTCTGAATCCAACTTTGTATTGGCTCTTCTGTCAAATAATTAGCAAAGGGTGATATCATCCAGAAATTATGAGTCCAACTACAATCTCTTAAAGCATGGTCAATAGTTTCAATCTCTTTGCCACATCTCATGCATGTAGGATTTACATCGACAAATCGGCTTATAAGATTAATAGCAGTTGGTAAGATATCATGCATAACACGCCAAACAAACATGGTAATTTTAGGCATAGATTTCATGCTCCGCACATTACACCACTTAGCATTTTCTCTACTAGCATTTGCATTTGGATGTGCAGGTCTCAGGATGTCGTTGTATGCTGAACGGACAGAGTAAATTCCATTTTTTGAGAATCTCCAAGCAATAGAATCTCTTTCATGAGGACCAGCGACTGGCATAGAGCATATACGAGTCACATCAGCTTGTGAGAAGAGTTCTTGTAATTTAGGAACATCCCAACCACTCCCATCTGGTAATAGAATATCACAAACTCTATGTTCCTCATCGGGGCCATCCACCTGCATGTTTACGTATGGATTTTCTTCATCCCAAATCCATGGTTCATTTTGGATCACCACCTCTTCCCCATTGCCAATCACCCATATCAGTCCTCTTCTAAAACGCTTCTCCCTTCTAAAATACTTTGCCAAGTATAACTCGATAGATATCCCATTTTAGCAGTTCTGAAATTTTCTCTAGGATAATATCTTGCCTTTAAAACCTTAGCCAGCAAAGAGTAATCTTACCATTAATACATCTTAATTTAAATATTTAATAATCCTATCATTAATATATAATAATATTATTTTAAGTTTATATAATTAATTTAATTTAATACTTTAAATATTTTTTTATTTAATCCATATATTTTGTGTGAATTTTAAATTATTTATTTTAATTAGATTTTAAATTATTTATTTTCATATTTAGCATATACATTTTAATTAAGGCCAAAAATATTTGTGTATGTGGCGCTTCGACGTTGATCCCACAATTAATGTATATTTAATTTAATTTAATTTAAAATAATTAATATTTTGTAATCCTACCATTAATACATCTTAATTTAAATATTTAATAATTCTACCATTAATACATAATAATATTATTTTAAGTTTATATAAGTAATTTAATTTAATACTTTAAATATTTTTTTATTTAATCCATAAATTTTGTGTGAATTTTAAATTATTTATTTTCATTGGATTTTAAATTATTTATTTTCATATTTAACATATACATTTTAATTAAGGCTAAAAATAAATTGTAAGGTGGCTGCTCCGCGTTGCTCTTTGAAAAATTTTGTGTTTGTGGTGCTCCCACGTTGATCCCGCAATTAATGTATGTTAAATTTAATTTAATTTAAAATAATTAATATTTTGTAATCCTACCATTAATACATCTTAATTTAAATATTTAATAATCCTACCATTAATACATAATAATATTATTTTAAGTTTATATAAATAATTTAATTTAATACTTTAAATATTTTTTTATTTAATCCATAAATTTTGTGTGAATTTTAAATTATTTATTTTTATTGGATTTTAAATTATTTATTTTCATATTTAGCATTTACATTTTAATTAAGGTATGTACAATTAGTTATAAAGTTTTGGTAAATTATTTATTTTCATTGGATTTTAAATTATTTATTTTCATATTTAAAATATACATTTTAATTAAGGTATGGTACAATCGTTATAAAGTTTTGGTAAATTTATAGTATTATGTAATAATATTATTTTAAGTAATTTTCTTAATATTATTTTAAGTAATTTTCTTATAAAAGTTTATGTAAGTAGTTAAATTTAATACTTTAAATATTTATGATTTAATTTGTAAATTTGGAGTGTATTTTAAATTATTTATTTCTATATTTAGCATATAAATTTTAATTAAGACATAGTACAATCAAATCAATTAGTTATAAAGTTTTAGTAAATTTATAGTATTATGTAATAATATTATTTAAGTAATTTTCTTATAAAATTTTATGTAAGTAATTAAATTTAATACTTTAAATATTTTTGATTTAATCTGTAAATTTTGTGTGTATTTTAAATTATTTATTTCCATTGGATTTTAAATTATTTATTTCTATATTTAGCATATAAATTTTAATTAAGGCATAGTACAATCGATTAGTTATAAATTTTTGGTAAATTTATGAAGAAACAAAAAACTTTTGTTGTTGTTTGATTATTTAAATTAAGTTTTAATAATTTTAGGAAAGATGGAGTATATTATTAAAATTTAATAGTTTTAAAGTAATTTTTTTGTTAATTTTAAATTATTTATTACCATATTTATCATATAAATTCATTGTATATAAGTATATGACATAATACAATCGATCAATATTCATTTATAGTGAAATTTTTTTTACCTCCATTGCAATCTTTATACGGTTTTTTTTCCTTTATTAAATCATGTCATCAATTTATGATCATGTGTCTGAAATTACTATGCAAAAGGAGACTTGATGAATTAAAGTTAAATGTTTGAGGCTTTGAATATCATACCTTGATAATACAGATAAAAAAAATACCTGGATATGATTATGATGGATGAAAAGGTAAATTTTAGTTGATTATAATGATTAAATATTTTTTAAGTATATGTTATATTTTATATTTTCACAACTTTTAGATTATTAACATGATAAGGTTTTTTATTTAATTATTGTTATATTATATATGTAGGGTTCGAAGATTCAAGCAACAATTCGCCATAATCACATCTCAAAATTTAAGAAATTGTTAAGTGAGGGGGCAACATATATTATATCAAATTTTCGTGTTGCTGAAAAAATTGGGTCGGTCTTTATTACAAATCATGAATTCAAGTTGAACATCCATAATTACACGTTGGTGCGATTGATTTCGCCATTGGAAACCAACAAAACTGGCTTGAATTTTATTAATTTTGATACAATCAATTCTCAAGACAACACTAGAGATACAGTACTCATATGTATGTTTTAAAAGTTTATTATTATTTTTAATAGAAACTAATTATACTTTTAAAAAAAATTAGTTTATTTTTTCTTACAATGACAATATCCACAGACATAATTGCTTTGGTGGTAAAAATAAGAGATATAATTTGTGTTAGTGCAAGGGGCAAGCCTACAGATAAAATTGATATTGAGCTTGAAGATGAACGGTAACTTTCTTTTTTAAAATATTTATTCATATTTTTTTTCACTCAATTTTTATGTTTAATATTTTTTTAATTAAAATTTTAATATCAATTTAAGACACACAATCATGAATTGTATATTGTAGGGAGAATATGCAAGACAATTGATGCAATACAAGATGAACAATCCAAACCAAACACTTATTATTGTTCTTGAGTATACCAAAATCAACAATAAATATAGAGGTACATTTTTTTTAACTCATTTTATTTATGTATAATTCTGTATGTATTTAGATGTCATTAGATGTTTATTCTAATATATTTAGCCATTAATCATATATTATTTATCCTCTAATTTCTTAGATATATTTTAACAATAATAATTATTATTATTATATAAAAATTTAAATCATACTTTCTTTGAAATATGCTATAGGAAAAAACATATCAAATTCTTGGAATGCAACAAGGATAACAATTAATGAAGATATAAAAGAAGTTCATGATTTCCGAAAGAGGTACGCGCTCAATCTATACATTACATTTAGTGATTTTTTCTTTTTAAAAAAATATATATCTATAAATTTTAGTATTTATGCATTTGGAAATGTAGCATGGGTTTAATAGGTTATGATAGATTGCCTGGACAGTCTCATATAAATCATATTGGTAGAAGCTTCGTCTTTGAAGAATTTACACCAGATGTAGAAGTGATCTATCTTGCAGAAATTCAAGACATCAAGGATGTAATATTCAATTATAATTTTTTTGTTTTAAAATATTTTTGTTACAATGATTAAAATGCATTACAATTATTATATAACTTATGTTAATTTATATTTTCATCATGGATTTTTAGGAAAGTTATTGCATTGTTGTTGCAAATGCTCAAAGGTTCCAAACTCAATATGGATAGTACTATAATGGATATAACAAATGCACCAAGAAAGTTATTGATAAATTTGAAGTCCCTTACTGTGAGAAATGTAAGCAGTACGTACCAGTGTCTGTGCCAAAGTAAGTTTTGTTTTTTCTTTGAAAGTTTAACATATTTTTTTTAAATTTACTATTTTCTTTTGAAAATGACAAATAAAATTTTATTAAGTTATTTTGTATTTCAACAGATATAAAATTCATCTCAAGGTTGCCGATGAAACTGAGAGTACTTCCTTTATAGTATTTGATAGAGAAATTAGGCCAATCATTAGAAAAACAGCAGCCGAACTCATTGAAAATCTTGAGAATGTATTTTATAATTTTCATATACTGACATCTATAAAGAATAGAATTGCATTAATCAAACTTCACATATTACAATTTTCACATGACTGAAAGATATGACATAAATTAGAATTTAGTTTGCAAAATACAACATACCTGTTATACCTATCCTATATTTTATTATAATTTTTTTTATTAGCTGGACTTGGTTAGATCATTTCCTAAAGAGCTTGACACTCTTATTGGTTCGAAGTTCATCTTTAGATTCCATATCTCTGAAAGAAATATAAGTAGTCAATGGAATGTATACATTGTAATGAAAGTATCTTCAGATCCTATTATGATCAAGGCTATAATGAATAGATCAAAAGCGAAAAAGGTATTGAAGTTCAAAATTAAAAATGAATTTATGGTGATTTGCTCCATCTTTTCTAACTTTATATTATACTGTTATTTTTATGTTTACATACAGCCTTTAGGATCCTCCATGAATGATGTTTTTTCAAAAAAAAATGTGTACTGCAAAAGGGAACCGTAAATTGGTTGACTTTGAGACTATTAATGATGATGAAGATAATGCTCTGGATCAGACTCAAATACCGGCCACGAATAAAATGATGACTCAAGTAAAAGTTGAAGATGATCAATTTTAAGAAACAAAACCTATTACTTCATGAAATACTTAGGATTTATCCATAAATTTTATTATAATTGCAGATTTAGATTATCATAATTTTTATGAAACTATGAATGATTGTTTTAATTCTATTATCAATTATATCCTTCAAACTTTTCTAGAATCAAGAATTAATGTTTATTTCAATACCATTCATTACCAACTCTATTTTCCATATCAAGTAGACATGCGCCACGATTAGGGGTGGGCGGTATGGCATACCGAAAATTTTTGGTCATACCATATACCGTACCGAAATTTTTGGTATTTAAAAAATCATACCGTTACCTTACCTAAACTTTCGGTATACCTTAGTTCGGTATACCAATATTTCGGTATAAGAAAATAGTATACCTTCTACTTACCAATATTTCGGTATGCCATACCATACCTAAAATATCGGTATATATCATCCTATTACATAGTTTGCTATACCGTTATACATCTAAAATTCAATAAATCTTATAAAAACCATGTACTAAAAAAGTGAAAGATAGCTATAAAACATACTCTAATAAATAACAAATTCAAAAATATACGACAATCTGCAAACGACCAAATTAAATAAGAGTAAGTCTCATGAAAACCGGGTTTACAGGTAAGCCTTATTTTTTAATATTACTCTTTAATATATAAAAAATAACTCTTTGAAGAGTAATAATTTTTACATAATAGAGTAATAATTCGTATCTCTAAAAAGTAATTTTTCATGTACTTAAAGTAATCGATACATCGGGATTTACAAGAATTTGAAGAGTAATTTTTTAATTTAAAAAGTAACAATTCATGTGCTAAAGAGTAATTTTTTATGTACTAAACAGTAACCGAGTTTACATAATTAATATATCTAAACCCGTTTTACAAAGTGTTTGTCATTAAATAAATAGTACCTAAGAGATCTACACAAAAATATATGGAACTTATATTAAAATCAACACTTTTAAATTTTCATATACATAGAATTACTTAATTAAAAAATAAGTACTAATATCATGTAAGTCAATGATCTTTATCAATAATTTATAATTATGAAGAAATATACAGTAGGATTTTAGATTTAATCTTTAATAAAATAATGTATATATATAATTTAATTAAAAATTATAATACATAAATAATAATTATAATTGTATGTATCATCTATTATGGTAATATCGTATCATATTACTCAAAAAATTGAATATTTTACGGTATTTCGGCATATACCAAAATACCGCGGTATTGATTATTTATATACCTTTATCGTACCAAAATTTTCAATACGGTATCATACCTTACCAAAAATTTCGGCATACCTAAAATTTCGGTAAAATCGGTATTTTTCGTTATGATAAGGGCGGTATACCAAAATTTTGGTATTTTTCCCCAGCCCTAGCCACGATAAGAATAAGAATTCAGAATCTAAATTGTCTCATACAAAATTAATTTATTCAAAATAAATTCAAAAAAATTAATTTTACCTACAAATAAAACCATAACTTTTAACTTTTCTCTAAAATGGTCATTTAAACCTAAAAATGATCAATTTTATTTATGAGTTTTATAGAGATAAAAAGTAATATTTTGAGACAAAATTACAACAAGTAAAAATTAATACTTAAAACAAAAGTTATGGAACAAAATTGATAAAAAAGGAGTATTGTATTGAAACAAATACTATATAGCAAAACTAAAAGGTTCCAGGTTTGAAACGAATATTAAGCTCTTAATTAATATTTTATTTAATCTTGCAATTAACATTAATTTTAAGTAATTTAATATAATATTTCAAATATTATTTTATTTAATATGTCCTATTTTAAGTAATTTATTATGACAACCAAAATAAAATTTGTACATGTGGCAATCTCACATTAATCTTATAATTAATATTTTATTTTAAATAATTTGTTATTCTAAATATTAATTTTTTATATTCTTTTATTTATTTATAATTTTAATAACATAACTAATATTTTATTTTAAATAATTTAATATGAATACCATAGTAAAAAATACTTTGTTTTGATGAAGAAGTGAAAGCAAGCAACAGCACAGTTAATGTTGTGTTAGGTGAGGTTTTTAGAAATTTACAGTAATTAATATTACAGATAATATAAATATGATTATATTTCACTTTTTATTTATTTCAATTTAGTTACATAATATACCATTTAAAGGTAAACATCATAAATCATAATTACAATAAATAAAGATAAATATATACGAACATGAAAAACAGAACGAAAATAACATTACATCAAAACATATCAAAATTAATATAATAAAGTAAGAAATAATTACTAATAGGTGCACACTTTGTATCCCTAATTACTACTAGATACATTGATTTAAAATAATTACTATCACATACAAAATATTTAAGTAAAATACCAAATATAACTCTAAACTCATACACTTTTAAACCACAAATCTTAAACCCCCACCCACTGCTGGACCACCGCCGGCCGGCCGTCAGAAAACTTCGTCGCCGCTGTCGAAAATCTGACCTCGCCGGAGCTCCGGTGGCCGGTCGCCGGAGCACTGCCGGACCACCACACGTTTTTGCTGCACACACTTTTTTTTTACTGCACTCACTTTTTTTACTGTACACACTTTGTTGCACACAACATTTATGTGCAGCACATTGTAGGGGTAATATTGGAATATCACTATATTTTTTTGTAGTTAGTAGTAATATTTTTGTATGTTTGTATCTCATAGTAATTTAGGATTTTTTTGTGTACCTAGTAGTAATCTTCCCATAAAGTAAAGATCATTTAATAAAATTATATTATAAAAAATATAACCCGTGTAATACGGGGAAATAATAACTGATGTGAGACTCTTTGCAACTAGCCCATTGGGCCGTGGCCCAATAGAAAACAATTATAATTAGTCCCAATTATTTAAACGGGCCTAACACATTAAAAGCTTTAGACAGAACCCACTGTGAATGGACCCAGTAGACTATAATTGCAGTTTATAGATTTTATTTATTTATTTATTTTTAAATGTTTCATATATTTTTATTTTAAAATAGTTTCAGGAAAGTTTAAAAAATCATTTTAGTGCTACATTTTCAAAATTACATCAATTTAGTTTAATTTCACAGGTAATTGATAAAATCGACGGAATTACACACATGCCGATCATGTAACCTAAAAATTTAGGGGTTTTCTGGTTACACGCATGACGTGACATCTAGGTGTGGCCACTGACCATGTCACACATATATCACGTAAGTTTATTTTTTTAAAAAGGTTAATTAATTTAGTCCCACACATTTTGAAATTGTTTCAGACTAAATTAATTTTAAATTAACGTAATTTTAAAGGATGTGTGACTAAATTATTTTTTTAACTTTTGTGTGACTATTTATAAGTAAAAAGATATGAGATGTTTATAAGTATATAAAAAATAAGTAATTGATAATCAACATAATTCTTCATCCATCCTAAATTATTATATGTAATATAAATTAATCGAACAAATACACAAATTTTGACAACTAGAACACCTAATATGCAATATAAATTAATCGAACAAATACACAAGTTTTGCCAACAAGTCATATTTGTTGAATGTCAGAAGAGTTCTCTTTTTGTGAATGCAATACTCCCTCCCCCAGCTCAAAAGAGTGTATTTTTTTTATTTTGATCATTCATTCCAAAGAGGATCATTTCCTTTTTATGCACATGGGTCACACATACACCCACTAATACAATTAAAATATGGGGTCCACTCCCACCAATACAACTACCCACTACACATTAAATAATAATACTCATTAATCAACGTGCACAAAAGTAAAAGACCCTTGAGCGGATGTAGAGAGTAGTTTATAATAAGTCATGTTTGTTGAATGTCTTCTCAAAGCTAGTTTTGTGAATCTAATAGTTTATATTATATAATCCTTTATTATCGCACTAATATTTACATTTACTTTTTAAATGTAGATTAAGATGTATACTATTTTAATATGTAGTGAGTTGATGGATATAATATTTTAATTATAATGGTTAATTATATTAGTATTGGGTGTGAATTTCATGAAGATATATTAATTGTTTTGTATTAGTTCACTTGATAAAAAAAAATTTAAACCTTATCTTAAAATAAATTGAAATAGAAATTGTAAAACTTAATACATTAGAAAATATTAAGCTTAACACGTGATGGAGGGAGCTAGGATACACACTGGATTTTCTGTACAATTTTCGTGTATCATTTTATGTGTCACACGTTAAGTGATTGATACACATAATAAGAGGGAAAATAAATCCAACCATTGCCTCTAGGGTTTAAACTTTAGGGTATAGTTTCACTCTTCTATATGTCGTCCATCTTACATGTGGTACAGGAGTTGATGTATCAAAATGACACCGTGAATATAATGCTAATTTTAGGGTTTTTGATAATTAAGGGTATAATTATTACAAATTTTAAATGGAAAGGCTTACATATCAGATTCTTACTCACTCTTGTTGAATAGACTACTTTATTTACTTGAAATAATAGCTCGAAAAGGTAAGAAGATTTCATTACATTTTATCCCGCATCACACAAAATACAGAAAATAATAAATCAATAAATGTCAATCAAAAAATCCAGGAAAGAACACATGATCATACAACTAACTAAAGATGCTAATTAATTTCAGAACAATAATGCACAATAAATCATAAAATAAATCAACATATCAAACAATAACAAAGTAGCTAATACTTAAAAGATGTAAACCATCTTACAAAAATGTCATTCTTCTGTGTATGTTGTACTGGTTCTAACACAGACAGTGTAAGCATTTGGACATTACAGCTACTTCTCGAAATGCCTCGTCCAAAAAAAATACTGAATAAATGTTCGGTCGACAAACCACGGATACTTGAAGCCTCGTCCCGAGGCTTCAAGATCCCTGTTACCAAACAGGGTGCAGTCGAACACGACTAGGTTTGTGTTACCTTGATCCAACCGGGATCATCTTCGCAGCAGCAGCAATGGGCATTCCCAGAAATCCAATCAGAACACTTGCTGACCACTGCTGCCATGTCAGAGGATGTGTGTTTGCAAAGGTTCCGAGGAATTCTATGATTATTACTTGGAACACGATCGTGCAGCTGAGTACGCTGACAAAGACATAGTTGTCGAGTATGCCTTTGAACACGTTTATCTTCTCCATGTCTCTTGAGCTGATCTCATTGAAAACCTGCATTGGTGGAGGTAAAGATGATCGTCGTTTCCTTGAATGGAACGTCTCGAAAGAAAGACACTAGATGGCAACTATTGCATCAAGTTGTAGAGAATAATGAGAATTACCTGACAGAAGACGAATGAGTTGAAAATGATGGTATTACGAATCAACTCTGAGTCGCCTCCATGAAGGCGGAACACTGCATTCCCTGATGTTTGGAGGTACCAAATGACAACAAACTGATATACAGACTGGCCGAGGATATTCCTCCACATGACATTGCTGATGAAGTTTCCTTTCCGCCCAACGGGTGATCTCTTCATTAAGTCATCAGTGGGAGGTTCCGTCGCCAATGCAAGTGCTCCAAGTGTATCCATGATCATGTTCACCCATAGAAGCTGAACTGCAGTGAGGGGGGCGTTGCCTGAATACAGATGACGGCAGCAGAAACAAAGCAGTTATCAATCAATCATATGATACATGTATCCAATAGCTGGATTAATTCATAGTACTTAATAATGATTCTGTTTCCTGTTTTACCTGTCAAGCAAGCTGAAGAGAAGTTGACAATCAGAGCTACCACATTAACCGTAAGCTGGAACTGGACGAATTTCTGAATGTTCACGTAAACGGAGCGCCCCCATTTTGCAACTGTGACGATGGTGGAGAAATTATCATCTAGAATGATCACATCAGCACTCTCTTTGGCCACCTGGAGAAGTATAAAGCAAGCAGTGAGTATCTAGTATATTTCAATAAGATATATCTAATAAATGGACAAAATAATCACCTCAGTTCCAGATATTCCCATTGCAAGGCCAATATCTGCTTCATGAAGTGCAGGAGCATCATTAGTCCCGTCTCCAGTCACAGCGACAACCTCATCAAACGTGGATCGTAAGTGTCTCACGAGTGTATGCTTATCCATCGGCGAAGAACGAGCCATAACCTTTCAAAGGAAAAAATATATATATGAAGTATATAGTTAGTTAGAAGTATTTAGCAAACAATGAAATCTATATTAGCAAATATATATACAATAATGATCACTGATCAGCATATTTATAAGTTTCCATTTTCAAGTAAAATCACTACATTATGCATAATAAACAGGCAATGAAGAAATGCTTCTTATTATATGAGAACCTGTAGTTTGGGGATGAGTTTTTGCAATTCCTCGTCACTCTTCGTCCGAAATTCTGGGCCTTCAATAGCAATGCCATCATCTGTCAGTATTCCACATTCTCTAGCTATGGCCTTTGCTGTGTTTATGTTGTCTCCAGTGACCATTCGAACCACAATTCCAGCTGACCGACAAATCGCGACAGATTCCTTTACTCCAGGGCGAACAGGATCTTTGATGCCCACAATTCCTATCAAAGTGTAACCCTCAAAGGGAATAGTGTTTTCAGCCGAGAAATCGCCTTCAAAATCCTTATACGCAAGACACAAAGTTCTCAGAGCTTCGTTGGCGAAATGTTCAATCATATTATTCAAATGAATGACTGATCTTTCATCCAGAGGAACCACCTCACCATCTGAATTCAAAGTCTTATCACACGCAGCTAAAATAATCTCGGATGCACCTTTACAATGCGCCTGAAAACCTTGTCCCGGTAGCTCCAAGACTACCCCCATTCGCTTCTTCTCAGAATTAAACGGCTCAACTTTGACAATCTTCGCCGCCTGTCTCTCTGCTTGGAAGTCTCCTCCAAGAAAGAGGCCGAACTCCAGAAGTGCGGCTTCAGTGGGTGTACCGAGGATTTCAACTTTCCCTTCCTTTGTAACAACAATATCTCCTCCTGTGTTGTTGAATATCGACTTCTGTAACATTTTAACAACAGAATGAGGAATGTCAGAGCAGAAAGCAGAACTCTTCGTAGAGCTATCGACTTCTTTGGCTTCTCCACAAATGCATGCTTTCACAACGGACATATGGTTAGTCGTTAGAGTCCCCGTCTTGTCACTACAAATAGTTGTAGCAGATCCCATAGTTTCACACGCTGCTAGATGTCGGACTAGTGCCTTGTCATTCATCATCTTCTTCATGGCGAACGCGAGGCTCAAGGTAACAGCTAAAGGCAACCCTTCAGGTACAGCAACCACAACTATAGTAACTGCAATAGCAAAGTATTCGAGCATTTCCAGTGCATCGTCTCCGGACCAGCTCCACTGAGAATTTTCACTCATTTTCTTACTAAAAAGCCCTTGCACAAGAACAGCAAAGGTAATGACAGCAAAAAAGAGACCTATTTTACCGATAATCGTAGCCACTCCATTCAGTTTAACTTGCAAAGGGGTTTCATCATCGCCGCCTTCACTAAGAGTAGCCATTAATTTACCCCATTGAGTTCTCATCCCAACAGTAGTAACAACCATTTTGCAAGATCCATCCTGCACTTTAGTTCCAGAGAGAAGAAAAGGATTCTCGGAGGACACATTCACCGGTTCACTTTCTCCGGTTAAACTAGATTCATTTATTAGCAATGAATAACCCGAAACAAAGAGTCCATCAGCTGGGACTTGATCACCAATACCAAGATGAACTATGTCGCCAGCAAGTAAATCAAATATAGATATTTTCTGCCTATACCCGTTTCTAGTAACCTGAACAGTGATCTTTTTCTTCTCCTTATCTAAATCCTTAAATTGTAACGACTGTTTATAGTCACTTGTAGCAGTGACAAACACAACAAGAAGAATACTAGCCACGATTCCAAGTCCATCATGAGCACCCTTAGGCCATCCTTCCGTTGCAATGCCAACAATCAGAGAAACGAGAGCACATACCCCAAGTATCATGAGGGTAGTATCTTGAAGTGCTTCCCATACAAAAAGCCAAAACCCCTTAGCCGGACTCTCCGCGAACTTATTAACACCATACACTTGCGTTCTCCGACTAATGGACTCTTCAGAAATGTCAACCCCATTATTGAGACAAGTTGATAGCTTCTGGGAAATACCCTCAACACCTCCATGAACTTTCAACTTCCTAACATTATGACCTTCAACTATGGACCCTAACTCATCACCACATATTTCGAAACCTGCTTTCTTGACTGCCTCTGGCACAGTGTAACTTATACCTATTGATATTCAGCAAATCTATAAACACACAATATCATGGAGTTCCAAATCAAACATACAGTTCAAAGAATGAAATATTACCTTGAATAAAACTTAGTGCTGCTTGGGAAACTAATACTGCAACTCTAAGCTTCTCCTGAAATCAAACACTATCTCTTTAACATGTATTCAATTAACACAGTACTAGTGAAAGAGCTAAAAACTCGTGTTCGGAGTTGGATTCAGATAAAGAATGAGTCGATTGATCGATATGGTTTTGAAATCTGGGAGCTCAATCCACAAATAGTTCTTCAGTATTATGTAATATGATATCATTATATTGGAGTTCTTCACAAGTGTGTTGATGTTATTTCTATTATAACTCCTTATACCCTATTCCAAAATTGTAATAAAATTCATTTGCTGTAAATTAGTAACACATATCTAAATAAGGTGAGATTTCTATCCCAAATTCCAAAAGAGTCACTCAGATTCTTCATTAATCTCAATAATAGCTTCTTAATTCTGCTAACTTAATAAATTTAGGCTTGATTAGGTATAATCAGGCTAAAAGGTAAACATAGGAGAAGAAGAAATTACAGTCAAGTAAAGGGGGAAAGAGGGAGAAAAGTCAACGAAGCAAGGAAGATATTATGGGCTTCTTCAAAAAAAACAAAGAGATATTTTTGTAAGAGTTCAAGAATGTAAGAATAACCTGATTAGACTTCTGGATCTCGCGAACTTCAAAACGCTTAGAAAGATTAGCGGTAAATCTGAACCTCCTCTTGCGATTCTTGACGAGCCAACAGGCTTTCCGCCACCGCTGCAACGCCTCCTCCGACGAGTTCTTCGCCTTCACATCGGAGAACTCCCTCATATAACTTCCCATGATTTTCCGATCCACAATCTCAGAAAACACAGCTGCAGATCATCAAGGCAGAACCCAGAAAAATAAGAGCTTGCTGCTTTGAAATATGCAGGGGAGATTTTTCTAATGGCTGCCTTTTCTAATGGCTGCCAAAAAGGAATAGTTTGAAAAGTAATGTTGAATTTGAGTATAATATTACTTCTTTGTTTAGGATATTTCTATACAGACTGCTGCAAGTGGCCTAATTTTTTTGGGTTTTGTCTTGAAATATGAAGATTGAATATGGAGTCAGAGCAGGAGATGGGAAGAACGTGGTATTAGCGTTTGAAATTGAATTAGAAATTAGTTTGAATCTCGAACATGTGTTTGATGGGAATTTATTGGACTTTATTTTGAAACTAGAGAAATGTTGGCACATCTTTTAGTTTTTATAAGGAGAAGTTCGACCTAAACCTTTCTCGCGCATTATTTATACGAATTATAATTTCGTTTTAACACCTTTTAAGTTTTAACACTCTTTCCGTGTTGTAGTACTCCCTCCGTCTATAATATTTTTCACTGTTCAACATTGTTTAAAAAAAATTATATTTTTTTACCAATTTTATTGACTTTTGAGGGTATTATAGTATTTTTAGGTAATAAAAAATTATACAGTAATTATATGTGTGAAAAATGAGTGACAAATTTGAAATTAAAGTAACTTTTGAGGTTGTTGGATTCCTTTTTTGAGGTGTGAAAGATTTTCTGGGAGAAACAAATGAGGAAAGTATGAAATGTATTATGGGACGGAGGGAGTACTTTTTATCCATACATTAAGATGATGTTTGGACGTTTGGGATTACGGGTAGGATAGATTTTAATTTTATATCAATTCAATGTATTAATTTATTTATTTAATTTATTTTTATTTAAAAAGTTAAATGAAAGAAGAGAGATAAAGAGATAAAATGTATTAATTGGGGAGAGATAATATAGTAGATATATATAGGGGTGATTTTTAAAATTTGAATGTGATTTTGAAAACCAAAACCTAGATTTAAAATCCAAACACCACCTTGTGATGTTTGATTTAGGTTTTTTATTTTAGGTTTAGATTTATTAAATCTCCTTAAATCTCCTCTATATACACCTACTATCCATATTAACAATTATGCATCCCCTATTATACATTATCTCTCCTCAATTAATATTTTTTCTTTCTTTCTCTTTTTTATTTTTATTCCTTCTTTCACCTCAATTAATATTTGATTTGACATTTAAACATACCCTACTTAAACCTAAAACAACATAACAATCATAAATAACATATTAAATCAACTTAAACCCAAAACAAACATCCCATGAGATATACTCCCTCCATGCAGAAAAATATTTTTGATTTTCGATCCCACTTGTTTAAGAAAAAATATTCTTTTTAACCAACTCTATTGATTTTAGAGCGATTGTATTGTACTATTATTTTTAGATAATAAAAATATATAGAGTAATGGTACGCATGTGAAAGGTGGGCATTATGCAAAAAAATATTTTTGATTTTCGATCCCACTTGTTTAAGAAAAAATATTCTTTTTAACCTACTCTATTGATTTTAGAGCAATCGTATTGTACTATTATTTTTATAGATAATAAAAATATATAGAGTAATGGTACTATTAATTTTAGATAATAAAAATTTATAGAGTAATGGTACGTATGTGAAAGATGAGTGACAAGTGAGGAGTTTAAATCTAAAAAATTATTATAATTTCAAATTTGTCATTTCCTTCTTACACGTATATCATTATTTTATGCTCTCTCTATTCTATTATTACAAGGTTGCGTTTGCTTTTTTACACTCTCTGTTCTATTAAAAGTTTGGCATTTGTTTTTTCATGCAAATTAAGATATATAATATTTTAATGTGTAGTGAGGTGAGAGAAACAATATTATATAAGGGGTAAGAAATAATATTTTACTTTAAAGTGGATAGTTGTATAGTGTGATGCGTGGGCCATGGAAAGAATTGAGAGAGAAGTCATTAATTTGTGTAAGTTCTTTTTACAAAAAAAAAAATGCACATTTTGTATTAAAACGAATTAATTAAAATGGTAAGATGCATACGTTTTAGTGGGACGAATGAAATATTTTTATTATCTAAAAATACTACAATATCCTATAAATTTAACAAAATCAATCTAAAAATACTACAATATCCTATAAAATTAACAAAATTAATAAAAAGAATAACTTTCTTAAAAAATAAATCTAAAAATACTCCAATATCCTATAAAATTAATAAAAAGAATAACTTTCTTAAACAATATTGTGAGAAGACTTAGGGGACAAGTGAAAGATCGGTGAAAATCACCCTGAATGAGATGATCCAGAATACTTCTATTTATATGTTACAATACAATACAAATCCCACAATTAATGGGAGGATTAATTACAACAAATAATACATCGTTCCATAAAACCTTTTACACCTCATTTTGGAAACATCATTTTATTTAACAACCCAAAAATTACCCTCCAAAGTTAATAAAGTTAATAAAAAAGTGTATTTTTTCTTAAACAACGTGGAACCGTGAAAAGTATTATAAGACGGGTGACTATATACTAAAAATACACGGTCAAAAATATATAATAAAAATATATTCTATGTATTGTATTAGTAGGATTTTAAATTAAGAATATCATATCGTTTATAAATATTAGGGATTGAGGGAGTATTTATTGTTTGACATCAATTTCGTCTTCTAGTTAACTCTAGAAATAAAAGTCCTCAAAAGTGGGAAAATATTTAAATAAAATACACGGTCAAAAATATATACTAAAAATATATTCTATGTATTGTATTAGTAGGATTTTAAATTAAGAAAACCATATCGTTTATAAATATTAGGGATTGAGGGGAGTATTTTGACATCAATTTCGTCTTCTAGTTAACTCTAGAAATAAAAGTCCTCAAAAGAGGGAAAATATTTAAATAAACAGCCTTTGACTTTCTTTAACCAGTGGTAACTTCGACGTGTAAACTCACGGCGGGGGTTTAAATCCATCTAGAATCTTTTTATCTTATTCCTAAGATTATCAAAATAGTTAAAACTTTTTTTAAAAAAATATTTCAGTTTTTCTTGGATTTAATGTCAGCACAATTTTTTTTTTTACTAATTTCATTTTATAATTTTATAAAATTACGGATTCAGTCTTATTCTATGTAATTAGAAAAATAAAATATTTTTAAATAAAAATAATTATTTTAGTGAGAATTTAAAAATTATAAAACTATTTTAATAAAATTAAGTTTATTAAAACTATTTTAACCACAGTAAATTTGTATGGAAATGATTTTAAACTCCTAAGAGCGGCATTATTATTTATAATTAGATTATTATTAGAGTGCAATTGAACAAGTGCACCTATAAGGTAAAATTTAGGATGAATTTAATATTATTAAATTTATTTTTCCTTATTTTCTTGTGTTGATATTATATGCATTCGGGTGTATATTTATACTCGTAATATGTGTTACTTTTTGTTCAATAATATATACTCCCTTCATCCTAATTATTACATATTTTCATTTCGGGCATTTCATTATAATGGTTACATTTTTCTTTTTAGTATATGAAACCCACACAAATTAATTAATTCTCTCTTCATGGGCCCACGCATCACACTAATACACCTATTCACTTTACATTAAATTATTATTTCTCTCACCTCAATACACATTAAAATACTATATTCATTAATCCCCGTGCAAAAAACAAACGTAACCACAAGGACGAGACGGAGGGAGTATGTATTTTTTAATAAATCTATAACTTTTTCGTATTCAAATTTTCATTAAAAGTAAACTAACAAAAAATTCACTAAGTCAATTAAATAATTATTATACTTTTCAAATTATTACTTTTTGATAACAACATTTTCAATTTTTATCAAACTTAGAAAACTCATTTTGTGTGCGAGTTGTGTCTGAAATAAAAATATGCCCAATCAAAATGGAACCATCTCATGATTTATGAAATGGTGTACACCACCCTAACTTTGAGAATAGGTGGAACTGGTGAATTATATAATATGAGGATTTATTATTTAATTATATTTGTAACTAACATTTCTTTATGTTCTCCACGTTGTCAACTCAATTGAAAAAAATTTCAACCATCTTCTAACAACTTCATTAATTTCTTGAAGAAAAAACTATCATCTATGATCCTATGTTTCATTGCTGCGATTAATTAATACAATAAAAAAGAGGTGTGTGTGACCGTAAGTCTTACGAAATGAATTATGTGAAACGAATAAAGAGTAATAATTTTTATAATAAAAAATTATGCTTACTCAAATAATAATATATATCATGGTGCTGAACCAATTTATGAATAATTTAATATAATAAAAGTAATAACTTTTTAAATAAAAATTATGAAAACATAAAATAGTTTTACCATAAAACAGACTATACACATTACACACCTTCGCCCAACATTCATGTAAAAAATTTACTTCTCCTCTTTAACATTATTATTAGACATATAATAAGATTTGGAGTAACATTTTTGTACAACAGCATACTCCTTATCCATCTTCATCAAACGAACTATATTTATTATAAGTTTTCAAATATTAAATTCAATATTAAATGATTCAATTTTATTTTTATTTTTTGTTGTAAGTTTACTGAAAAATGTTAGTGAGTTTCTACCCATAGTCGTTTATGGAGTCAATGAATGTGTAAGTTTGAAAGAAATTTCAACGAATTAGAGCATGATTTTGAAGGATATTTGCACCAAAACTTACACTAACGAGGATGATATACTTTTGTGTAATTGAATTGATCCGATAAAAAAAAATTAAACTTCACATTATATAATTTAAAAAATCGTGTTAGATAAGATAAAATATTACTCATGTAGAATAAAGTTTCACGATTGTATCTGCCGATTTGTTTTAAATTATCAAAAATTATCATATCACAATGTATATATAGTATGGGTTAGTATTGGGATATATTTAGACATTATTGATCTAGGAATTAGATTAGAATTTAAAATATTGTTTCTTTATATTTTATTAGACAATATATGTGGTCTCCCATAAGTTTAGGAAGTAATTAATTAGATTATATATGTAGCTTTAATTTTTTTTGACTTATGATCTTTGAGATCAATTCTTCCGTGTGTATATATATAAGTAAGAGACTAAGTATACTACTAACACATAATTTTTCATAGCAATTCATTGTATTCAATATACATTGCTTTCCACGGTTAGAGTATAAATTATAGTAGCAAAGTTTCATGTGCATCCTAGTGTACGGATATGGATCCGCACACCTAGATCCGACCCGACCTAAAAGTAACACCTTATTACTTAATTAAATACTACCCTTTAATACAAAAATTAATTTATTGACTGTTAAAATTAAAATAATTTTCCTAGCTAATGTAAAATTATTGCCCAAACACACTTTTTTCAGTCTAAAGACAAATTCCTTTATTAATTAAAATTATTCATTTCAAAATAAAATATTCCCTCCATCTTAACAAACTTTCCACTTTTTCCTTATTTGTTTATATCACTACACTCTTTACTCTTAAAAAATAGTAAAAGTTTCAAAACAAATAACATTATTTTTAAAAAATGTCACTTTTACCTAACTCATATAATACTTTATTTATTGTTTAAAAATACTATAATACCCTTAAAGTTAATAAAGTTAATCAAAAAATAATTTTTTTATACTCCGTATCTCCAATACGTTAACGGTGAAGAACTAATCAAGATGGAGGAAGTATAACATGCTCCAATATACTAGTATATTTTTAGGTGCACAATAGATCTAACTCTAAATTAAATCTAAAAAAAGGTATAGCTTGATAGATATTGCACACAACATCTAGTCATGGAGTATATTATTTCAAAAGCTATTCCACTAGCATTTTGAAAAAGCAAGAAAAAACTATAAATTGGGTAGGTGTCAATGGTGGTAAAAGTATCGTATTCTAATTTTTGATTGTTTGCAGTAGCCCACTCAATTGGACTTTACATGAAATTGTTGAGACAATGTTCTGGGAAATTTCTTGGAATATTTGGTGATTAATTATTGCGTTTTCTATGAAAATGCAATTCAAATTAAACGCATGATGTTTCATTTAAGTTTAGATTAATTTAGTAAATCCATGAATAGAGTTATTCCATATTTGTTTTGAATTTTGATAATATATGCTTAAATTTTATGTCAAATTAAATATTAATTGATGTGAGAGAAGATATGAAAGAGGAAAAAGAAATTAAGAAAAAATATTAGTAATTGAGTAGAGATAATGTAATGTAGGGTGGAGGTAGGGGTTAAGAGTTTGTAAGTGGATATAGAAGAGATTTAAGTGAAATTTATTAAATTTAAATTTGAAAGAATAAACATTAAACAAAACTCACATATTATTTTATCTTTTTTTCAGGGTCTAGGGCCTATTTTGTTTATAGGTTTTAATATTTATATTTAGAGAGTGTTTGATTAAAATTGTGTTAGTATTATTCAATAGACCTTAAAAATTGTTAAAATAAGAGAGTTTGCACACTAATTACAGTTATATGAGATTAATTATCTTTTTAATCCATTAATAAAAAATAATAAACCCAATATGAAATGCAATTAGGGTGAAGTGTGTTCCAATATTCTTTGAAACTAATAAAATTTTAAGAGAATTTTCATACTCACACTTTGTTAATTATACTTCTTCCGTTCCTGACTAGAATTATCTAATCTTATTAACGGATTCACTCCGCAGATTGAAGCAAAGGACACTTTAAGATGGAAAACCAGCAAAGTAGAAAACTTTATAATAAGAGAAGTATATCAGGAGACAGCAGCCTCACAACAACTCAACATAGCATCAATGGATACTATATTCCGACTCATATGGAATAAAATCTCTATACCCAAAGTGCAGGTATTCATATGAAGGTTGATGATGTGATCTAAATTCACAACAAGATTTAATCTCCAGAAGCGCCAGGCTTTTCCACTGAATAGTGGTACCTTGTGCACAGTCTGTGGCAACTTTCTGAAAGATGAGAAGCATATTATCCTAACTTGTTCTTTTTCTACGCAAGTGTGGTTATCTTTTCTTAATTTGTTAAATATCCAGTCATCCATGCATTAAGACATCCAAAGAAATTTCATACAATTTAGCGGCCTCACCAACAACAAAGAAGGTAGAATGATGGCGTCTAGAAATAAACTATGTGGTGCATTTGGAAAAACAGGAATTATGTGATCTTCAACAAGTTAGACTTGAAGAAATTAAAGTACACCTATGGAGTTGGTATGCAAGAAAAAAACTTGTGAAAAAATAAAACTCCTTTCAAGAGAATAAATAAATCCCTTAATAGTATTCCCTCTGTCCCATACTTACCAATGATGGAGGAGTATAGGATCAGAGCACTGGTCCCCCCCTGAAAAAATAATAAATAATATATTTATGTATAGATTTTAAGTTAATGTAGAGTCTACATAGTGGTTTATTGTTATTCTATCTCACTCCCTTTTGCAGGATCGAACCTATCTAACGACGTGACCTTTACTTTTGTTTTTTTTAATTATTATTATTATTTTCATTTTTAATATATTTTAATTATTTATATTTTGATATTTATTTTCTATACATTTAACTGCTATTTTCTATACATTTAACTGCGTTTCCTTTTATCTTTTGTTTTTTTATTTCTTTATTTATTATTATATTAATAATAATTATTATTATTATTATTATTTATTCTAAATCTATTTTATTACTTGTGTGTTTTAATATTTTATTCTCTTTTCCTTTTACATCATAAAATTTTACGTATATTTGATCCCTCTAACTAAACTTTTATGTATATTTGGTCTTCCTAACTATTTTTTCTGGTTCCGATCTGCACTATTCCTTTATAATAAGTATGGGACGGAGGGAGTTTTTGAACACTAAATGTATCAATCGTATAATTTGGCTTAAGATATGTTTAGATTCCAAAAAAAAAATTCACACTCAATGAACCCAAATGTCCATCCTAGGGCCTAGGGGGCACCGCCTGCTAAACAGTTGTATGTCATCCGGGTTCGTTGTCTGGGCCTGGACCATTTGTTGTTCACACCCCCCGTATTAATGGGGGTATAATTGGGCTGTGCTTGTAAAATTTAATTAAAGCTAGGAGTTTTCCAGTTCTATAATCCGGATTTATATATAGAAATAAGCCCATGTTTGTTTATGATTTGAATTATCTAAATCTCATCTCTCTCTTATGAATATTACATTCGTCACACATATTACCCCACACTTACATATTAATTTAACATAAAATTAAAATCTATATAATCTAATCCTCGAAACAGACATAAATTAACATTTTTTTGTTAAATTTACTAAATCCATCTAATCTTAAATCTAATCATTTTATTTCTAAAAAAAAACAAGCATCATCTTAGACATAAGCACGATGACTTATTGTGTCCCCAAAAAGTACAAGTATATATATATAGTATATATTAATTCTTCGTACTTGGAAATTGGAATGACTAGTGGTTGCTGATGTGAACAGTTCTCATGTCAACTTTGGAAATTTTGGGGTGTATTTCCATGAAGAAGTCAACCCAAATGAAGAATGATTGTCGTTATTTTCACCTAAATTTTAGTTCCTTTTTGTGTGTATTTTTCGTATTGTTTTATCTGTATTTTCGTGTATTTTGGTGGTGTTAGGTGTTTTCATGGGAATGTGTGAGAATGATCTTAAACATATGTATAACAGGTGAACATGGAGTAAAAATGAAGACGGGAGATCAAACAAGGAAGAAGAAACAAAAGTGCAAGAACACGGCCGACCGTGCTGGCAACACGACTCGTGTTGCAGCACACGGCCCGTGTACCAGACACGGGCCTGTCCAGAATGGTCGTGCGGCGACATCTATTTATTCAACACGACCACCACTGGCCGTGTTGCGGAGCTCGACCCGTGTTGCATCACACGACCCGTGTACCAGACAAGGGCCTGTAAGCGGCGGCCGTGCGGCGACGTCTATACATTCAACACGGCCACCCTTTGGTCGTGCGACGCGGCACGACTCATGTGCCATTTTGAGTATTGTTGACCGAGCAACCTTGACACGACTCGACTCGTGCTGCGTAGCACGACTCGTGTCGGCACCAGAACAGAATTTATTTTTTAATTCTTCTAGAAGATCTCCATGGGGTATAAATACCAATCCATTTAACAATTCAGAGAGAGATCGGATTTGCTACTGTTCCCACACACCTCACACACCATTCCTTTGATTTTACACCATATTCTTCATCCCATTCATCCATTTCTAGATCTACATCATTTCTCCATAATTTCTTCCATCCTAATCAAGTGAAGAAGCAAGGAAGATTGGGTGATCACCAAAGGAAGAAGGGAGATTCAATTGGATCCATTTTCAAGGGAGTTTTCATTCCAATTTTGTGTTAATCATTTAGTTTATCATGATGTGTAAGAATTCTAATGTCTATGTTATGGATCTTATGAAGATTGTAGGCTAATCTCCCTTGTGAGATTAGCAACATGAAGGTTGTTGGTTAATTTATGGATCTATGTAATTAAATTCATATGTTGATGGAGATATTTGATTTTCTATCATTAGTGCTTATATATCTTAAGATCTATGATGTTTTGTGTGTTTGATTGTTCTAATTATATGATTAGATTGAGAAATCAATTATGTGCTTAGGATAGTCAAGTGAATCATTTCATCAAATACCTCATGTGCATTATAAATTGTAAAGTGATTGAGAACTCCTTTATTATTTAGAACCCTTTGATGGAACATGTGATTAGTTAGATTGAGAAGTCAATTGATTATATGAAGGGATTCTATAATTGAACTTAGTACCTAGTTGGAATAGTTTAATTGAGAACCAACCTTTGAGCTATTTTGAGATTATGCAAATGATCTACATCCTATTTATTTCGAGAGGAAGTTTAGGTGGTATATGTGTTGGCCCTTAGTCTTAACCCTTGATACATATGAGTTTAATGCATGAATTCATAAGTTACCACTTCATTAGTGTTGTTAATCTCACTTTTACTTAATTTGGAAAACCACTCATTCATCATTTTTATCTTGTCATTTGATTATTGCTTGTCTACTTTCATTTGTTTGCATTTAATTACTTATTTACCAAACCATCCATCTATGATTCGCTTCTATAAAATCATGATAAACGTGATATCACTTAAGTGCTAGCATCGACCTCCCTGTGGTTCGATAAATTCTTGAATTGGTCAACCCGACTACAAGTTATGGCTAATCAAATGGCGCCGTTACCGGGGAGGTAACGGTTACTAGTAGCTTAAAGAATGAACGTTTAGAGCGATCTTACTAGAGACATTTTTTTTCTTGTATTTATTATTTGTATTTTGCTTTGAAAATCTTGTTCTAACTTCTTTTATTTTGAAGGTGTATGCAAACGAGATCAAAAGGGGAACAAGTTGAACCTATTGACTTAGAAATCGAACATACTTTTCGAAGAAGAAGAAAGGAGAACAATACCAAAAAGAGTGATCAAATGGAAAATAATCAAGATGAACGTGGAAATATTAGGAATGATGGAGGCGGAATGCAAAATTTGCAAGATCAAGCTAATGCCAATCTTCCTCAACAAGCTTATCAACAATTTGGGGAGTTTAACAATCAAGCTTTAATTCAACAAATGGTGCAACAAGCTATGATTCAACAAGGTTTTCAACAAGCTTATGCTCCTCCACAACAAGCATATGTACCTCCACCTCTGGTGCAACATGGAGTTCAAAATGATCAAAGGGTGATCCGGGATTTCTTCATGCCAAGGGAAATTCCACAAATGATGGGACCACCAATTCATGCCAACAACTTTGAATTTAAAATGGGCTTGATTTCATTGGTGAGAGAGCAACAATTTGGTGGAGCTCCGAATGAAGATCCTAATGCTCATCTAGCTCAATTCGTTGAGATTGCTAACACCGTGAAGATGAATGGGTTGAGCGAGGATTGCATCAAAATGAGGTTATTTTCGTTTTCTTTGAGGGATAGAGCAAGAACATGGCTCTCCACTCTTACTCCCGGAATGTGCAACACATGGGACGAACTTGCACAAATGTTCTTGAACAAGTATTTCCCACCGTCCAAGACGCTTCAAATGAAGAGCTTGATTACTCAATTCAAGCAATTGCCTCAAGAAAGCTTTTATGAAGCGTGGGAAAGGTTCAAGGAAATGCTACGCAAGTGTCCACAACATGGTTTCCCGGAGAATCAACAAGTGGGATTTTTCTATCAAGGACTTGTGAATGGGCAAAGAGTGCTTGTTGATGCTTCGGCAGGTGGATCCGTACTTGGAGTAACTCCGAAAAGGGCTATTCGAATTTTTGATGAAATTGCTACAAATGTCTATCAATGGCCATCGGAGAGGGTTAGTGGAAGCTATGGGTTTGAGAGCTATGATAAAGGGCAACAGTTTAGTGTGAAGAGTGTGACTGTTGAGCCACAAACGCCAAGCATGGAAATGATAGTCGCGGAGGTAATGAAGCAAATGAGTTTGAACAAAGGAGTGACTAATCAAGAAGTTAATATGGTAGATAGCCGAATGGATCAAAGTGTGCTTCCTCCAAATGGTGTTAGTGGGGAACAATGGGCTACAACAATGCCACGTGTGGAGGACGTTCAATATATGCAAGGAAGAAATTACCAAGGTAATTATCAAAACAATTATCAAGGTAATTTCAACCAAAATCAAGAAAGTTATCCACAAAGGCAAGGAGGATTCAATGCTCAAAGTAGTGGAAGCTCACACCCACAACAACAACCAAGGCAAGGAGGTTTCACTAGCCAAGGAAGTGGAAGTTCTTATCCACAACAACAAAGGAGGCAAGATAATTTTTCTTATGCAAACCCAAGTAATGCGGTTGTTTATCCTCCGGGAGCTAAAGCGCCAAATAATGAAGGGAAGGCGACTACCGAAGAACTTCTTGAAAAATTGATTGCTTCCAACAAAACTCAAGAGGAAGTAAATGAACGAAGATTCAAGGCTTTTGAGGAAATTAATGAAAGACGACTCAAAGCCATTGAGGAAAATAGTGATAGAAGACTCAAAGCCTTGGAGTATTCATTTGGTCAAATGGCGAGCTCAATGAGTGCTAATGAGAAAGGGAAATTTCCTTCCACCACCATTGTAAATCCAAAGGAACAATGCAAGGCAATTACCTTGAGGAGTGGAACAAATTATGATGGACCGTCTATGCCAATGGAAGATGATAAGGTGGAAGAGAAGGAGATGGAGAAAACCTTGGTTGAAGAAGAATTAGATGTTGAAAGTGAAGTTGAGGCTAAAATGAATGAGGAACCGGAATTGATTGATAACAAGATTGTTGAAAAGAAATGGGAAAGAACCAAGGCAATGAAAAAGAAGGAGGAGGAAATTGAAGTGGAAATGGATAGTTGGGGAATTCCAAAAACACAAGTACCTATTCATTTTCCACATCGATTTTTGAAGAAGGGCTTGGATGAAAAGTTTGCAAAGTTTTTGGAAATTTTCAAGAAAATCCACATTAATATACCCTTTGCGGATGCTTTGAAACAAATATCTCACTATGCGAAGTTTTTGAAGGACATCATGTCAAGGAAAAGGAGCTTGATAGAGAATGAGACCGTCAACTTGACGGAGGAGTGTAGTGCAATAATTCAAAGGAAGTTGCCTCCAAAGCTCAAAGATCCGGGGAGTTTTGTTATTACATGTGAAATGGGCAAGAGTGAGGTTCATAAAGCTCTTTGTGATCTTGGGGCAAGTATCAACTTGATGCCTATGTCCATTTTCAAGAAACTTGGTATAGGGGAAGTGAAACCTACATCAGTTATATTGCAACTAGCGGATAGGTCTTTAACTTACCCAAGAGGAATAGTGGAGGATATGTTAGTCAAAGTTGGAAAGTTTATATTCCCGGTTGATTTTGTAGTGCTTGATATGGACGAGGATGCAAATGTTCCATTGATATTGGGGCATCCATTTTTAGCTACGGGAAGAGCTTTAATTGATGTGCAAAAAGGGGAGTTGAAGTTGAGAGTAAATGAGGAGGAGGTGGTGTTCTCTTTGAAGAGTGCTATGAGGTATCCAAATGAGAAAGAAGAATGTAGAAGAATCGACATGATTGATGAAGTTGTTGAAGAGAACCTACCATTCATCTTAGCTAAAGATCCTCTTGAAATGAGCATAAGCCATTCTCTTACTTTATCTTTAAACTCTAACCATTCTTTTCATTGTTTAGAAGATGAAGATATTAATGATTGTTTACATGAATTGAATGCTTGTAGGGAAATGCAAGAGGATGAAGCAAAGTTGGCATACTATGGAAAGAGGGAATATCTTCCATTAGAGGTTGAGAATGAAGAGTCAAAGGTTGATAAGGGAAAGGAAGAATTGAAGCCTCTACCCGATCACCTTAGGTATGCATATTTGGGGGACAAGAAGACATTTCCGGTAATTATATCATCATCCCTTTCTCCTCTAGAACTTGATAAATTGTTGAGAGTACTTAGAGATCATAAGAGTGCTATAGGGTGGAGTTTGGATGATTTGAAGGGAATTAGTCCCACAATTTGCATGCATCACATAAGGTTGATTGATGAGAATAAATCATGTATACAACCTCAAAGGCGTTTGAATCCTATTATGCAAGAAGTTGTTAGGAAGGAAGTTTTAAAATGGTTGGATGCTAAAATTATTTATGCCATTAGTGATAGTCCTCATGTAAGTCCTTTGTATGTTGTGGCTAAGAAAGGAGGGTTAACCATTGTTAAAACGGAATTTGATGAAGAACTTGCAACAAGGGTGAAAACGAGGTGGAGAGTTTGTTGTGATTATAGAAAACTTAATGACAATACTCATAAGGATCATTTCCCTTTGCCTTTTATTGATCAAATGCTTGATAGGTTGGCGGGATACAAGTATTATTGTTTTCTAGATGGTTACTCGGGGTACAACCAAATCATGATAGCCCCCGAGGATCAAGAGAAAACAACTTTTACTTGTCCGTATGGCACATTCGCTTTCTATAAATTTCCTTTTGTGTTATGCAATGCACCCGCCACCTTTCAACGTTGTATGATGGTTATTTTTGGAGGATTGATTGAAAATGTGATAGAAGTTTTTATGGATGATTTTTCCGTGTTTGGATCTTCATTTGATAAATGCTTAACTAATTTGTCCATGGTCTTGCAGCGATGTCAAGATACGAACCTAGTCTTGAATTGGGAAAAATGTCACTTTATGGTTCAAGAGGGTATCGTACTTGGTCATCATATCTCAGAGAAAGGTTTGAGAGTTGATAGAGCGAAGGTTGTAGCCATTGAATATCTTCCCCCTCCTAAAAATGAAAAAGGGGTTAGATCGTTTCTTGGTCACGCCGGATTCTATCGACATTTTATAAAGAATTTTTCTAATATAGTCAAACCTTTGTGTAAATTGCTTGAGAAAGATACTCCATTTGAATTTAATGATGAATGTCTTGATGCTTTTAGGGTGTTAAAGGAAGCTTTGATTTCTTCACCAATCCTTGTCTCTCCTGATTGGAGCAAGCCTTTTGAACTCCATTGTGATGCAAGTGATAGTGCCTTGGGAGTAGTGCTTGGACAAGTGCGAGAGAAGAAATTTCGAGCTATCTATTATGCATCAAAGACGTTCAATGCCAATCAAAAGAATTACACCACAACGGAAAATGAGTTTCTTTCTGTAGTCTATGCTTTTGAAAAATTTTGTCCATACTTAGTTGGCACGAAAACCATTGTCTACACGGATCATGCTGCCATTAGGTATTTGATGAGTAAAAAGGATGCTAAACCTAGACTAATTCGTTGGGTGCTTTTGTTACAGGAGTTTGATGTGGAGATACGTGATAAGAAGGGAGTCGAAAATGTCATAGCCGACCACTTGTCACGATTGGAGAATGTTGATGAAAAAGGAACCATGGAGCTCATAAATGATATGTTCCCGGATGAAGAGATACTTCAAGTGGATTTTCATCGGATGTACACTTTGTGTGAGACCGGAAGACCGTGGTACGTGGATTTGGTAAACTACTTAGCGTGCGGTATCAAGCCGGACCATCTCACCGAGTCAAAAAGGAAAAAAGTTCTACCATGATGTTAAAGAATATTTGTGGGATGATCCTTTGTTGTTTAAGAATTGTCCGGATGGTATCATAAGGAGGTGTATTCCGGAAGAAGAAAAAATAAGTGTCATGGAGATGTGTCATAGTTTACCATGTGGAGGACACTTTGGGTTTTAAAAGACGGGAGCTAAGATCTTACAGTCGGGATTGTTTTGGCCAACATTATTCAAGGATTGCAAAGAATACGTCAAGGGGTGTGATAGATGCCAAAGAATTGGAAGTATTGGACAAAGAGATGAGATGCCTATGAGGAACATCTTTGAAGTTGAAGTGTTTGATGTTTGGGGGATGGACTTCATGGGACCATTTCCGCCTTCCAATGGTTTTCTTTACATTTTGCTTGCGGTAGACTGTGTGTCTAAATGGGTAGAAGCAATTCCTACAAGAACGAATGATGCTCTAGTTGTCAAGGCTTTCTTGAAGAAGAACATTTTTGCAAGGTTTGGAGTACCAAAGGCGATCATTAGCAATCAAGGGACTCATTTCATCAACAAGATCATTGAGAAGCTTTTGATAGGCTATGGAGTGAAGCACAAGGTGTCAACACCTTATCATCCGCAAACAAATGGTTTGGCGAAAGTATCAAATAGGCAAGTGAAGCTTGTACTTGAGAAGACAGTCAAGGGGAATAGGAAGGATTGGTCTTCTAAGCTAGATGATGCGCTTTGGGCTTATCGAACGGCTTACAAGACCGCTCTTGGTTTTTCTCCGTATAAACTTGTCTATGGGAAAGCATGTCATCTTCCGGTTGAAATAGAACACAAGGCTTTATGGGCATTGAGGAAGTTGAATCTTGAGGAGAAAGAATCCGGAAAGAAAAGATGTCTTCAATTGATTGAGCTTGAAGAATTTCGTGAGGAAGCATATTCAAACTCACGAATTGTCAAGGAGAAGCTTAAAAGATGGCATGATGAAAGAATCAAAGCAAAGGAGTTTATACCGGGGGATAAAGTACTTTTATTCAATTCTAGATTGAAAATGTTTCCCGAAAAGCTTCGTTCAAAATGGACCGGTCCATATGAGGTGATTGAAGTTAGAGAAGATGGATCTTTAATGCTTGAAGGATCGGATGAGAATTCTTTTATTGTCAATGGTCATAGGGTTAAGCATTACCATTCTCCCTCTCAAAGGGAGTTGGTATATGTTGACACTTTCACCTCTTGAAAGCTCGTATCCTTTTCATAGTTTAGGTTTGTAAATATTTTTTTTCTTATTTTGCTTTATTTTGGTCTTGTAGGTGGATTGTACTTATGAGGAGAAGATTTATTGAAGATTCAAAGAGTGCGTCATTGATGTGAACGGTATATCGTACCACTTTTTGCAAACTTTCTTTGAAACTCTTGTTTCAATTCAAGTTTGGGGGGATATGATGTGATACGATATGTTATTTTCTATGTTGACATGCATTCTTGTATTTTTGAGCCAAATTTAAAATTTTCTCATAAGTTCGGTTTAGTTTTGGTTCGTTTTGGTGGTGTTGAAGTTGATAATCCTTTTGTTTTTTATATTAAGGTTGAACTAATGATGTTTATGAGTTGTGAGCATGAATAGGGAGTATTGGAAGCATTGAAACAGGGAAAGACAAGATTTGAAGATGAAAATTGGAAAATTCAGGGGAGCAGGTACACGACTCGTGTCGCCGACACGGCCCTGTAAGCTTTGGCCGTGCGGCGACATCAGTTTGCCCAACACGAGCAGATTTTGGTCGTGTTGTGTGACACGGGTCGTGTCCAAGCGCCGAGACTCGAGCCGTGTTGCCAACACGGGCCTGTCCAGGATGGCCGTGCGGGAGCATCTGATCATGCAACACGGGCACCTTATGGCCGTGTTGCATGACACGACTCGTGTTGGGTCTGAAGCAGCTTTTTAAAAGGCAGATTTCTGGACACGGCCACTCGTGTTATAACTCATTCCCATCATGAATTCATTCGAAACTTCACAATTTGTCATCCAAACATCAAAGAGTGGTAAGATTGTGAGATTAAAAGGTGAATTTCAAAGCCTAAACAACAATCCCCTTCATTTTGTTCAAGAAAATTCAAGGTATGTACTCTTGTGCCCTAATTTTCAATTCGATGTATAAATTTCAAAATTCATGTATGGGTTTTGAATGATGGTATGTATGAAGCATGTCTAGGATTGTGAAACATGAATTTGCATATTTAATTGTTGGATTGATTGAATTTTGGGTAGAATTAGGGTTCATAAAGGAAGAATTTGAGGATAATTGTTTTAGGATGATTAATTGAGGGCATGTGATGTTCAAATTGATTAATAATGCTTCTATGATGATTGTATTGATGTGAATTAGTTTAGGTGTTGAGGATTTGAGCATGAAGACATAGTTAATACTTGTTGAATTGAAGTGTGAAATATGTGCATGCCAAGTGTTTGATGAAATGCTTAAATGAAACTTCAAATTGGAATTCAAAGTTTTTGCATGAAGCATTGTTGAATTGAGTTGGCCCATTGAAGAAGTGAAATGTTATGAAAGAATGAGAGGATTAGGATGTTGAAAGTGATTGATTGAATGAAAATTTTGGAATAACTTTGTGCTAAGTTGATTGGATCTAAATGTTAGTCTTTGAAACACATTGTTTATTGTGCTTGAATATGTGCTAGAATTAACACTTAGTTGAATAACTAGTGATAATTCTAATTAATATGAGACATTTTGCTTTGAGTTGAATTGAAACTAATTTGAATTATGTTGGAAATTGTAGATGGCTGAAAGAAGAGTGAGGAAACGCAATGAGGACTTCATTTTTATTGAGTCAGAAATGGAACTGTCCAACCTTGATGCCAAACTGCTAATGAAGGACCAACACCCTGAGAATTTCGGAGTAGAGTTCATGGAATGGGAGAAGTATGCATTGAGATGGGAGTACATAATCCCCAAGATTAGGGCAACTCGATTCCAGGATCAAGCAACCATGGAGGGTCTTGGAATAGAAGGTGATCTGAGGACTCTATTCCGTCGAGTGGAAATGGAAGAGTTTTTCGATAAGAGACCTCCCACTTATCTCCATCTTACAGCCGAGTTCATGAGCACTTTGGAGGTTCATAGAGATAGGAACAAGTTTCCTATTGCTATCACATTTCAGTTGAACAATGAGATGTGGGAGAAGATACCTGTGAACGAGCTAAATAGGTTCTTTGGGTGCCCAATCATGAGAGGTCATCAGAACTTCTTACCACAAGGGGGTTTCAACCAACAGACTTGGTGGAGAAAATTGGTTGAGGATGGGACTGAGCCTCCAGAGTACATTCCAAGTTCGTCAAAAGGGACAGCTATAAGGAACCCAGTCATGAGATACCTTGAGAAGATAGTATCCAATACTATTCTGGGTCGGTTTGAGAGTGGATCTGTTGGTGAGAAGCAGTTGTACATCATGTACAGTATGTTCAAGGAGTTCACAGTGAACATTGCAGCTCACTTCGTTCAGCATGTTGAGAGAGTGGCGAAGAGAGAGAACACTCGAGGGATTATGATTGGAGGAATGGTGACAATGATTGCTCAAGGGTTAGGCATCGACCTCAGAGGGATGCAACACTCGATGGTTAGTGAAGGGCTCACTTATAATCAACTCATAAGGATGGAGTTCCTATCATTCATAGGGAACATGTATTGCTTGAAGCAAGATAAGGGAGCTCCATTTCCTCTACCTGCTCCTGAGCTCACCACACTGCGAGACAAAGAAAGTACCAGAATCTAGCAATGGCGAGTCCCAACCACTCAGCAGTTGTGAGAGCTTTCTACAGAGAGAATAGAGATGGAGTGGAAGCAGTGCTCCAGCAGATGAGAGTAGATGAGAATCCTGAGCTAAGGAATCTGAGAGCTGAGCCAGTGGACATGGATGTAGGAGAGGAAGAGCAACCTCATCAGGTGGAATTTGAAGAGCATGCACCAGAGCCTCCAGCATTTGAACAAGAAGAAGAAGAACAAGAGGAAGGAGATGGACCAAGAGAAGGGAATGCAAGATGGAATTTTATGGAAAACGAACTCAGGGAGATCAGGCAGACGCAGCAGGGCGAGGAACAGCAGAGACAGGGTGCGATGATAAGGAAGATCCATGAGGGGCAGCGTCGTAGGGAGTACTATGAAGAGAATATGAGATCACGATCGAACAACATGGAGGAGATGATCACAAGGATGTTCAATTTCCAATTCCCTACTACACCTCGTGCTTATACTCATTGGGGATCATGGCAAAATCAACCCCCTCCGCCTCCGAATAACTAAGGGAGTACTTTTTGTGCTCGACACTTCATTAGTTCATCTATTTTAGTTGATTTAATTGTGTTGGATTTGAGACTTCTTATTGTTTTGTTTTGGGATGTTTAATTTTGTACTTTTCTTTCAATTAAGGATTGAGATGATTTTTGATGAGGCAATATCTTTTTTATATTATTCTTACCCGTATTGATCATGGATGGGGTGAATTTTCTTTGTGTCTTTTCTTTTAGTTTTGTCTTTGTGTTTTTACTTTTGTCGTTTTGTTGTTTCTTTGGTTTATTTGTGTTTGTGTGTAGTTATTTTTATTTTTCGTATTTAGGTTTGATTTGGTGGTTTGTTTGGGAGGTTGTGAGTCGTTTTAAATATGAGTGATGATGCATTATGGTGATAAGTGAGGTCGAATCATGATTAAGGAACTCTACGCTTTCGAATTGTGATAGGTTTTATTTAACTAATTCAATTAAAAGATGAATATGTTGTAATAAGTCCTTTTAAGTCGATCATAAACTTATGAGAATTTGAGCCTTGACCATGTATACATGGTATATTTTTTCATGAGTGGATCGGTTGAGTTTTGATAAACTAAATACTTGCTCAAAGACTTTAGGAATGAATCCGATTAATGGACATCGATGAAATGATTTAAGGACATCCTTGTCATGTATAGCCATTGCCAAATATGTCCTTACCTTTTAATCATCCCTAGTCAACCATTTTGAGCCTATAAGCCTATTTATTGTGAAGATAGCACATTACAAGCTTTAATTACCCACATGAGCCTAAGATATATACCTTTTGTGTGAGTAATAAAGAAGATGGTGGCTAGAAAGGTGTGATGAGATAACAAAAGAGAAAGAGGAAATGGTAAATAAGTAAGAAAAAGGATGAAAAGAGCACAAGAAAGAATGGACATGCAACTTCAAAACAAGAAAATGAGCAAAGCAACAATAATATGCTCAAGTACTTAAGAATCAAAGAAAAGAGGCATGAATCTATAAGAAGCTCAAGAAATCCAAGGAAATGATGATTAGTGCTTATGATCAATAAAGAAAAGAAAGGAAGAAAAAGAATGTGAAGGGATGGAAGAAAGTAGCTACCTCTTCGATTACTTACACTCGTTTAGTCACTCTTATCTAAATTATTCATACCCTACCAAAGAGCCTATCATTACATCCTTAATTAAAGACCTTTTTGATCATTGATTAAAATTTTGGTGGTTTGTGAATAGAGTCTACGAGCAAGTGTATGGTGATTCGAACCAATTGATTGAGGAGTGTTGATTTACCTTATTTAAAGAGTGTCGAGTGACATTGATAAACTTATGTGAGGTTTAGACTAAAAGGACTATATTGCTCTTTATTCTCTTTTGATTGAACTTGTTAATTTCTCTTATCATAAATCTAATGTTGTAGGTTAGCTTAGCATAATTTGAAATTCTTATTGCTAATGATGTGTTATTACTTGTGTTCGTTTAGTCTTTTTACTAGGTGAAAACTTCTCCCTCGGTTTATCATTTTCATTGTTCGGGGACGAACAATACTTTAAGTTTGGGGGTGTGATTGTCGTTATTTTCACCTAGATTTTAGTGCCTTTTTGTGTGTATTTTTCCTATTGTTTTATCTGTATTTTCGTGTATTTTGGTGGTGTTAGGTGTTTTCATGGGAATGTGTGAGAATGATCTTAAACATATGTATAACAGGTGAACATGGAGTAAAAATGAAGACGGGAGATCAAACAAGGAAGAAGAAACAAAAGTGCAAGAACACGGCCGGCCGTGCTGGCAACACGACTCGTGTTGCAGCACACGGCCCGTGTACCAGACACGGGCCTGTCCAGAATGGTCGTGCGGCGACATCTATTTATCCAACACGACCACCACTTGGCCGTGTTGCGGAGCTCGACCCGTGTTGCATCACACGACCCGTGTACCAGACACGGGCCTGTAAGCGGCGGCCGTACGGTGACGTCTATACATTTAACACGGCCACCCTTTGGTCGTGCGACGCGGCACGACTCGTGTGCCATTTTGAGTATTGTTGACCGAGCAACCTTGATACGACTCGACTCGTGCTGCGTAGCACGACTCGTGTCGGCACCAGAACAGAATTTATTTTTTAATTCTTCTAGAAGATCTCCATGGGGTTTAAATACCAATCCATTCAACAATTCAGAGAGAGATCGGATTTGCTACTGTTCCCACACACCTCACACACCATTCCTTTGATTTTACACCATCTTCTTCATCACATTCATCCATTTCTAGATCTACATCATTTCTCCATAATTTCTTCCATCCTAATTAAGTGAAGAAGCAAGGAAGATTGGGTGATCACCAAAGAAAGAAGGGAGATTCAATTGGATCCATTTCCAAGGGAGTTTTCATTCCAATTTTGTGTTAATCCTTTAGTTTATCATGATTTGTAAGAATTCTAATGTCTATGTTATGGATCTTATGAAGATTGTAGGCTAATCTCCCTTGTGAGATTAGCAACATGAAGGTTGTTGGTTAATTTGTGGATCTATGTAATTAAATTCATATGTTGATGGGGATATTTGATTTTCTATCATTGGTGCTTATATATCTTGAGATCTATGATGTTTTGTGTGTTTGATTATTCTAATTATATGATTAGATTGAGAAATCAATTATGTGCTTAGGATAGTCAAGTGAATAATTTCATCAAACACCTCATGTGCATTATAAATTGTAAAGTGATTGAGAAGTCCTTTATTATTTAGAACCCTTTGATGGAACATGTGATTAGTTAGATTGAGAAGTCAATTGATTATATGAAGGGATTCTATAATTGAACTTAGTACCTAGTTGGAATAGTTTAATTGAGAACCAACCTTTGAGCTATTTTGAGATTGTGCAAATGATCTACATCCTATTCATTTCGAGAGGAAGTTTAGGTGGTATATGTGTTGGCCCTTAGTCTTAACCCTTGATACATATGAGTTTAATGCATGAATTCATAAGTTACCACTTCATTAGTGTTGTTAATCTCACTTTTACTCAATTTGGAAAACCACTCATTCATCATTTTTATCTTGTCATTTGATTATTGCTTGTCTACTTTCATTTGTTTGCATTTAATTACTTGTTTACCAAACCATTTATCTATGATTCGTTTCTATAAAATCGTGATAAACGTGATATCGCTTAAGTGCTAGCATCGACCTCCCTGTGGTTCGATAAATTCTTGAATTGGTCAACCCTACAAGCTATGACTAATCAAAGAACATGAATGTAAAAGTTGTAGAATGAGAATTGAGATTTGACTTGCATGAAGATAGCCCCCCAAAGGGGGAAAAACTATACTAGTCTAGATAGTCTTAACTAAACGAGGGTATTAATTATATTTAAAATATGTTACGTGGAGTATTAATTAATGTTAACATAAAATACACGCCAACTGCAGTGATTATCTTTTATTACAAAGACTTGGAACACCAAATTCTCCTTGTTATGGGTCAAATGTATAGCGGTCCTAATATATTTCAAGTAAGGTTGGAGTATATTTTACTTAAAAATGAGTGTATTGTTAATATCGTTATTTTAGTGCAAATAATATATTTTCATTACTAATACTAATACTAATACGTATAATATTATACTTTCTTTATCTAAAAAAGGTGTATTTTATTATTTTAAATTTTAATTCATCCCAATATAAGAATTATATTTTCTTTTTGATAAGTGAGACACATATAAAATATTTAATTTATCTTTATGGGTCCGCACACTGCACTAATATAACTATTTACTATACATTAAAATATTATATATATATATATATATATATATATATATATATATATATATATATATATATATATATATATATCATCTACACATTAAATGTTATATCCTCTAATCTACATTAAAAAAAAGAGCAAATGCACATTTTTTGGAGGGATATTGGAGGAAATATATATAATTCAACCCAGTTGTATTATTAAAATATACACCATCCGTCTCAAATTTAACTTCATATTTCTATAAAAAGAAAAAAAATAACTAATTAATATTCTTCTAACATACTTTAATTTTAAATTTGTCATCACATTTTAATACAAATAATATACTTTATTATTTATTTATTACTTAAAAATACCATATTACTTTCAAAAGTAAATAAAAAAGTGAATTTCCTTAAACTTCTTATTTATCAAAGATTAATTTGGAACTGGAGGCAGTTATAACATTTTAAAAGTAAGATGGAGGAAGTATATATATAAAATTTCGGCATATCATTTTTCCATAACATATTATTGGATTTAACAAATCAAAACTTTGACAACAAACAAAGCAATAAACCTTCAACTTAAAACACACAACATGAAAATTCAATCTTTACATTTCCAACAACCAAAATGAATAGAACAAATTAAAAAAAAAAGGGTAGCACATTAAACTAACCAAAATCAGACATTGGTATAAAGATGTGGGTTAAAAGAGAACCACCTGAAGCCACAATTCCACTTGTCAGGCAACGACGGGCACACAGGCAACCAATGCCACGTCCTCCTTGCCACCCTGTAATAAAGTATCTGAGGCCACGTGTAGCAGCACACGCAGATCAACCCCTCGTGCCAAAAACAGTACACGTGTTCGTAGTTGTGATAGCAAACCGACAAGAATTTCCGACACACCATCTCCGGCGTCCTTTCCACCTCCACCCACCCCCCTGCCCCACCCTCCCCCTTCATCTCCCATATCTTCATCCTCCTCGATATCCCACTCGCCCCCACTCCCCCGATCAAGAACAGCCTCCGATCGCCGTCGTTCGCCAACCGGACGAACGTCAGCCCGTCCGGCAGCTCGATCGCCGGCTTCTCCCACTTCCCGGCGTCCAGATTGAACGCCACCAGCTCGAAAGGCTCGGGGGTGGTGAAGAACAGGCGGCCGTTGTAGTAAACACCCTTCTGGTTGTAGTAATTCCCGTTTAGGAGCGGGTCGAAACCGTTGTACCGGGTCCAGGACCCGGGTACGGAGTCGTAGAGCAGGGCGGAGGTGGATGATCCGGTGGAGGAGAGCATAAAGAGCTTGAAACCGTGGGGGGTGGATACGAGGGTGGGGAGCTCGAAGTTGAAAGGGTAGGTTGGGAATTTCACGAGGCGGGTCCGGCGTAGAAGGAGGTTGCAGACGAGGAAGGTGGATGATCTTGGAAGGGAGAGACAGAGGAGGGCGTTGGAGGAGGAGAGGAGGGTGGAGGTGGGGGGGAGGGAGAGGGGGTTTTTGGACCATGAGTTGGTGGAGGTGTTGAAGAGGGGGGTGGTGTGGTGGAAGTGTGGATGAGAGAGAAGGAAGAAGGAGGGGAGGGAGGGGGAGGGGTGTTTTAGTGTGATGAAGAATGGGGAGAAGAGAAAGGAGTTGAAATGTTTGCAGGTTGATCTGAGGTTGATGAGGTTTTTGAGGGGTAAGAAGGAGAGGACCCGTTCCAGGAGGTGATCCGGTAACCTGCTCCAGATTCTGGGATCCATGTCCGTTTTGATCATGTATTTGGAGTTAAGAATATATGATTCTTGTTTGTGTAATAGAAATTGGGAGGTTGTGGGTAAGAAAGGGGAGAAACTGGATTGAGGAAAAGAAAGCATTGCATTTGCATATCAGAGAAAATGTTGACTGGGAGTAGGGGAGAGAGAAGGGGATCAATCCCACGAAATAAACCCTATGCGAGATTCATAAATAATCCACTCCATTTTGGATAACACTATTCCATTTAAATACTCCACATCATTCAACAAAAATGTTGCCTTATTAACTCATTTTATTGATTTTTAGAGCTTTTTTATATATATATATATATATACCCCTTTGTAGTTAACGTTTGGAGAATTAAAAATAATACATAAAATTCATAGTGCATAATCTTTACCAACATATTATTTTGTTTATTATTTTTTTTCAATTTATATAATTGTCATTTTTTAGACTTCTTTACATTTAGTATTCAAAATCAATATTTTATTTTGTTTGTTACTTTTTTAATTTATATAATTGTATTTTTTTATACTTCTTTACATTTAGTATTTAAAATCAATACCTAATTTGTTTCCTGTGCGGGTCACCCACACGGGTCCACCGACATCAGTTCCGATATAAATCTCCCATATGGGTTCGATGTAGATTACAGTGTAAATCACCCATATAGTCGGCGGTGGACGGTGGCCGATGGGCGGTGGTGGCCGACGGTTGTGGGGTGTGTGGGTGGATACTTAGAAATATTTTTTGAGGAGGGGCATAACAGTTTTTTTAAGAGTGTTATGGTTAAAAAGGAAAGAATGTATTCCCTCCGTCCCATGTAAACAGGGGCTTTTGCTTTTTACACGTGGATTAAGAAGTATTATTATTTAATGTATAGTAGATAGTTGTATTAGTGGATGTATGAACCTCATTTTTTAATTATATTAGTGATTGTGCGTGGGTCCCATTTGTGTAAAAAATGAAAGGGAACTCTTTGAGTGGGCAATTGGGATCACCTATTCCACTTCCGTGTTTCATCTCCTGTTCCATCTATTAGAAGTTTGCCACGTGTATTAATCAAGGCCTAAAATATAACCACATGCCCCAATGGTTTAATGGTCATTAATTAGGATATATTATTTTTATGAAAAATAAGTTATGAAACATGGAGTGAAACACGATTGTGAAAAGGGAATTCGGATTGTTGAGTGGGACGCCCAAAATGGAAGAAAAAGAACTCTCTTTGCATGGGATATAGGTAATATTTGAATTGTTGGTATCAATATTTGACTTGTGAAGTGTGTAGTTTTGTCTATTTAGCACAAATTTCTAAGTGTAGATTAAAATATACTCTCTATCATATAAATATTGCTGTATTTTATTAATTAGAGTATCCCGCAATTATTATTATATTTTTTTAATAGAATCCATACAAAATAATTAATATATCTATATAGGTTCACATACAATATTAATATAATAACTATTCATTATATGCTCCCTCCATCTGTTATAATGTATTCATTTTGTCATTTTGATCGTCCATTTTAAAAGTATCAATTTTTCTTTTTTAGCAAAAGCTTTCCACATACTAATTGATAGGCTTTTTCTATGCACTATAATTTAATCCTCAAGTATAAGGATGTCAATTGTAGCAACAAGTACCCAAGTTAAATTATCGATCCCGCTAAGACAGCTAATTATTTATTTATTCTATAAATTACTAATTAATCAGAATTGAGTAACCAATTTCCAATGTTTTGTTTTGAATTAATCTAAATAACGAAATATTAAATAACTGAATTAATTAAAAGCAAGGAAAAATAAAAGCAAGTGTCTAATCAAGATATAACAAACAGTTCTAAGGTA
This sequence comes from Pogostemon cablin, assembly GCA_023678885.1. NCBI lineage: Eukaryota > Viridiplantae > Streptophyta > Magnoliopsida > Lamiales > Lamiaceae > Pogostemon > Pogostemon cablin. Next base: position 27,541,005 of record CM042969.1, on the reverse strand, counting down.
TCAGGTATTGACCAATTAATTTGGGTTATTAAACTTACGATTGTTCATTCATGCAGTTTTACTGAAAATACACCACATATCCCTGTTATCCCACCGAATATGATTCGATTCAAAGCTAACAGTTTAATCTGGTTTAAATCCTAAGGTGCGCAAATATTACCAAGCCTTATTCCTAGATACTAATCCAGCGAACAACAATACCTCCGGATGGTAAGTTCGACTAACAAGATATTTTCTGGAATTACTACAAGGTTCTATTCACTTCCTACTTGATTGTCTAATTGCATTGTTCCACTAAACTAATCAAGTATTTGATTAACCAGTTCATGAAATTAAAGTGCTTATAGCGGAGTTACTCTAATCTCTAACAGATAGACAATACCAATCATGAACGCACACAAGCTAACACAATAATCCAAGCATTATAGCGGATGTCATGAATATATTATGAAGACGTTACGAAGCAGATTAACATGTCTTAGTAAAATAAGTAAAATCAAAAGTTCAACTGCATAAAATCCCAATCTTTGGTCTAAATCCCCTAATCAATTAAATCAATCCATCAAACCCTAGAACTGTATAGGAAATTAGCCCATGAGATTACAAGCAATCCTCATGGCTAAGCAATTCATAACAATAATCAAAGCAATAGAAAGGAATAGATAAGAATTGTGAAACCCTAGTGTAGGAGCAATCTCACGTTCCTTCTCCGTCTCTTCAATTGCTTGATTCTCCCTCGATTAGCACTTGGAACCCTTGTGGAATTGGATGGATGGTGGAATCAGGTTGTAATCTGATATGGGTATGAAAGGAGTGTGGATTGATGATGGTTTATGGCTGGGCTCTCTCCGATTGACGTCTCGATCTCCCTAATTGTTTCTAAGATGGATGCAGGGCTGTTTTCGCGACGAATCTACTTCAGAATCGCGACTTGAGGGTATATATATGTTGCTGCGTCGAACAGGCCCCGACTGGGCTCGATTTTGGGCCGCTCGGCACCTAGCTCGAGCCGAGCTGATGGCCGAGCGGTCCCCAAACCTGCCGAGCAGCATATGGCTGAAACGTGGACGTCGTGTAGGCTCCGTGGAACCCCAGCTCGGCTGAAAATTCGCAAAAAGTAGGTCCCGCTCGAGCCGAGCGACCTCCCGAGCTGTGGAGACAGCACTGCGCGACTTCACCGTTTTGAGCATAACTTCTTCATACGAATTCCAAATTGAGTGATTTTTGTGCTCACACGTTTCTCTTTTCCTTGGCTTTCTATCCATATAAAGAACTCTCAGAAACTCCAACATTTTAATATGTAAAAAGTCATGCAAAGTGGCTGCTCGGTACAGCATGTGCGACGTTAGCACTTTGATCATAACTTTCTCGTTTAGAATCCAATTGGGGTGTTCTTTACGTCAAAACGACCCTCTCTTCTGTGGCTTTCCAACCATATATCATATGATCAATTTGGACTTCTATAAGAATACAGAAGTTTGTGCAACATGGACTGTATTTTTCAGCATTCCTTCTCACTTTCACTCCTCATTCCAACTTTGAACTTTTGATCATGTTTTACCCTTCAAAACTCAACAAAACACCTTAGTAGCATCTTAATTATGCAAGATATGAAAACCATGTCATTCTATACAAAATCATGGCCACATTCTATCAAAAATGGTATAATGTGAGACCTAAAATACGTGAAATTCCACTCTCAACAAACCCCCAAACTTACCTGTTGCTCGTCCCGAGGCAACGACATATAAAACCAATAGAGTAATTGAGAGGGAATTTCACAACTTCACATCCAAGAAAATATAACAATTCAAAAATCATACTTCAAATACTAAGACAACCATCCATCTAAGAACATACAATTCAAATCAACTACTTCACTTTTTCGGAATGCTCATCCACCATTCTCATGGGTAGTATTTACGCTCATCGCTCAAGTGTGAGATATACACTTCAGGGTAAGGTGTTTACACTCAAAGTCAATTCAAACACACGCGTAACCATAAGCTTGACAATCATCTCAACTCTCGACTAAAGGGATAATTTCAACAATAGGATCACAAAGGTCTTGCATTAGGTTGTAATGTTGGCTCTTTGGTAAAGGTAGGGAGTATATGGATAAGGTGACTCAATCACTAGTAGAGAATCAAAGAAGACTTACAGCTTCTCAACAATCAGCTTTACTTTCTTCTTTCTTCTTCATCGCTCTTCAATGCTTCTTGCAATTTCATTCCTCCTTCACTTTTGAACACCACATCCTTACTTGAAATTTTTTTTTTTCAAATAAGGGTACCAGTTTCAGGCACTACCCTTTTCATGGGGTACCAGTTTCGGGCACTACCCCTTTATGCAATAATTTAACCACTCTTTTCACAATTTTCATCACTTCCAACTTATTTCTCCTTATATTCTTCATCACAAGATACCAACTTGACTCCTTCAACTCTCTACTAGGTAGGGATTTTTAAAGGATAACAAAGGGATCAATTGGCTTATCATGTAGGCTTTCACAAAAATAAGGCTTTTAGGCTCAAAAGGGTTAACTACGGATAATTTCAATAAGTAGGATAATAATTTGGCTAGTGACTAATAAATAACAAAGATGGCCTAAGATCATTTCCTATCATTTAATTAAGCACGTAGCTTCAAGCAAGATACAAAGCCAAGTTCTAGAATACGTGTGTATGAACGACACTCACAAGAATAAACTAAATCATGAAATTTCTCATGATTTTAAAAGGCTCAAAATCTCACATGGCTATACGAATGAACGAGCAAACCTAATAAAGCTACATAGCTAATCTTCCTTGCACATAATCAAATTTCAAGCATCTCAATATCAAAGCACAATCTCAAATTGCTTCTCAACAATCACACATATAATCAAGTGCTAAGAAAAATCAGAAAATCATCATAGAGAACCAAAAATCAACTATACCAACACTAGGATAACACAAAACAAAAAAAACACAAATAAAAACAACACGAAACCTGAAAAATCGCAAAAAATCGAACCCTCAACATCATCAAATAAATTGAAAATATCAAAAATCCGCAAAAAATCGACCCTCCAAGCAACAACACAATGCAAAAATTTTACTTCGGTACTACAAGACAAGGTATGTACGTAACCTCCCCCCAAACTTAGATCAAACAAAGTGAGAAACTAAGTTTGCAAAGAAGTATATACCGTAGTCAAGCAACACCTAATAAAACTCCTACACCAACACAGACATATAAAAGCAATAAAACGGAAGGGACAGCCCCCAACAAGCGCTCATGTTTAACGTCGGAGAGTCACGACGGGATACCTCTTTTCAACTACTGGATCGGAGGACAGCTCTCTCGCATTCGTACCTTAAGGTACTTCTTTCCTCTCTTATTTACTTCACCAATCATCTCACCCTTCTTTGTCACTCCAACATGATCCTTTGAATTCTTTTCCTCCCATGACTGTCTTGAGTCCTTCTTGTCAATCCTCCACTCAATTGTAGGCTCAACCTGTGTAGCAAAACAAGGATCAAACAAGTTAGAATTTTCAACATCAATATAAGAATAAAAATCCGGAGGTATGTTCGGAGGCTTCAGATATGGATCATCCATCTTTACTGCAACTAAAAGATTATCAAATATCACATTAGAATTAGTAGTAGGAAAAGTAAGAGATACGTCTGGTCCTGCGATCTCCTCTACCACCTCAATGCTTTGGCTCTTTTGCTTCTCTTCCTTAGCAGTAGGCTTCATCCTCACTTCAACAGTGGACCTCTTATTCCGATTCACACTAGCATTGCCCAATGAAAATAGCTTCTCAAGATAATCAATACATGCATCATTAGACAAATTCTCAAACTCTGCATCAGAAAGGATAAAGTTCTCATCATGCACTGCGTCCACTACATCCACAGACTTGCACTGCTGCTGATCCGTGGGCCACTGCATCTCCTTATTCAAAGAAAAGACAATCTCCTTATCATCAGCCCTAAGCCTCAACTCTCCTTTGAACACATCAATCAGAGCCCTTCCAGTTGCAAGGAATGGACGCCCCAAGATCAGAGGCGCACCATCCTTTTCATCCTCCATGTCAAGTACAAGGAAATCCACAGGAAAAGTCAAATTCGACACCTTCACTAGCACATCTTCAATCACTCCCTCGGGGTATGTCAACGATCGATCTGCTAACTGTAGGGCAACAGACGCAGGTTTCAACTCCCCCAAATCAAGCTTCTTGAACACTGATAAAGACATCAAATTTATACTGGCTCCTAAATCACACAGTGCTCTCCTAGATGGTCTTTTTCCAATCTCACAAGGTATGATGAAGCTTCCAGGATCCTTTAACTTTTCAGGTAACTTCTTCTGAATCACTGAGCTGCAATTTTCTGTCAAGTTCACTGTTTCCACACTGTTCAAGCTTCTCTTTCTGGAGATGAGTTCTTTAATGAATCTTGCATAGTATGGCATTGACTCCAAAGCTTCAGAAAAAGGAATATTGATTTGTATGTTCCTCATTACATCAGCAAACTTTCTGAACTTCTCATCCAAGCTTTTTGACAAGAATTTCTGAGGGAAAGGAATTGGTACCTTTGTGATCGGTAATCCCAAACTGTCTTTCTTGAATACCACTTCTGTTTCTCTCAGTTTCTTTGCTTTCTGCCACTTTTTATCAGCGATTTCCAGATCAGACTGACTCTGTACAGAATTCGGACACGCTGGAAAACCCGGAGGACAGCTCGTTGGCTCGCTCGAGCCGAGTTGTGGAAGAACTGAGCCGAGCTGGGTTCCTCCCGAACCAGATGACTCAACTGAACCGGTCGGAACCCCACTCAGCGGCGACTCGGCATCGGCGGGAGGCGGCTCGGCCCGAGCAGGTGGCCGAGCGGCGGTAGATTGACCCTGTCCCATCCCTGTTTCGTCCTGCTTCTGTTCTGTATCATTCTGCATCAGTTCTGATTCATTCTGTACCAATTCTGGACCTTCGTAATGCCTTCCGGATCTCAAAGTGATCGCATTAACACTCTACTTTGGGTTAATTTCCGTATCCGAAGGAAATTTTCCTTTCTGCAACTGCACTTGCTGCTGATTTACTGTAGTAGAGATCTGCCCTATGTTATATGACAAATTCTTCAACTGCTTGTTCACTTCCTCATTCTGTTTGGTCATATTCGAGTCCATGAGAACAATGCAGTTATTGATCTTGTTTATGTCGGCATCATTCTTCTTCATGTATCTTGCTAACACATCGTCAATACTGGACTTCCCTTCTTCAGTCTTAGCACCAGGATCAAAATTAGGAGGATATGGAACTGCATTATTCGGATTTGAATAAGAGAAGTTCTCATGCCTCTGATTCTGCCAATTGCCTCCTTGATTATTAGGACCTCCCCCTTGGATATTCCTCTGGTTCGAATTACCTTGAGGGTACCTATTTCCTTGCCAATTTTGAGGAGCTCTCGAACCCTGAAGACTCTGCCCCATAGCCCAATTAGCATCCTCGACCTCTTGAAGGTTCATCACTACATCATCACTAGCAGACCCTCGGTTGCCTCCCCCATTATTACCTGATATCAGAGTAATCAGGTTCTTATTCATCTGTTCCAATTGAGCGACAACCTTATCATTCTTATCAGCTTCAGAAAATTTCTCTTCAACCTTTGCAACTTTACCAAGTATATAAGTCCCTCGGATCCTCTCAGATGGCCAATCCCTTGAGTTCAAAGAGATATCATCAAACAATTTCTCTACTGCATTGGATGTCTTGCCAAAGATTGTTCCTCCAGCAGAAGCATCAACCAACACTCTCGATTCGTTGTCAAGGCCATTATAGAAGACACTGATGAGTTGAGACTTTTTGAATCCATGCTGAGGGCATCTCCTCAACGCATCAGTAAACCTTTCCCAAGCCTCTCCAAACGACTCATCTCTCCGCTGCTTGAATTGATTGATCTCCTGTTTCAGTAAAAGAACCTTTCCTGGTGGCATAAATCGATCCACGAACAACTGCTGCAACTCAGTCCAGTTTGAGCAACTCTCTCCCTTTAGCTTATCATACCACTCCCTTGCCTTATCAACCAATGAAAACTGAAAAAGCCTCATCTTCCATCTATCATTAGTAGCATCAGCAGCTTTCACTGTATCCATGTAGCTGTTGAAACGCTTAAGATGGCCATAGGGCTCATCAAAAACGCCTCCGGCAAAGGGGTTTTTCTCCACCATATGAATCAGGGCTGGCCTTATGTCGTTCGTTTCATCAGCTTGAATGGCTCCAACTACGCCTGATCCTCCTAGATTGGTGGACTTGAATATTTCTCGGATGACGATGTCATCCTCATCGACTCTTTCTCCCATTGATGCTGTTTCAGGTTCTGTCTCAGATTCTGATTCAAACTCCGATTCAGCCTCTTCTAGGATAGCCTGATTCTCAATCTGCACTTCTTCCTCCTCTAAAATTGCTTTAGAAGGTGCTTTGGTATTCTTTGATTTTACTCTTCTTTTCCTCGCGGAAGCTTCAATTTCCGGATCAAATTCAAGATCTTGTGCTCTCGTCTTTGACTTAGTTTGCATGCAACTTCAAGAAAAATCCAAAGTAAAACAATTAAATTCCAAAGAAAATATTCTAATTAACTAAGTAATACAAGAAAATAAATAATTAAAACTGTCCCCGGCAACGGCGCCAAAAACTTGATAGGCTTTTTCTATGCACTATAATTTAATCCTCAAGTATAAGGATGTCAATTGTAGCAACAAGTACCCAAGTTAAATTATCGATCCCGCTAAGACAGCTAATTATTTATTTATTCTATAAATTACTAATTAATCAGAATTGAGTAACCAATTTCCAATGTTTTGTTTTGAATTAATCTAAATAACGAAATATTAAATAACTGAATTAATTAAAAGCAAGAAAAAATAAAAGCAAGTGTCTAATCAAGATATAACAAACAGTTCTAAGGTATCAGGTATTGACCAATTAATTTGGGTTATTAAACTTACGATTGTTCATTCATGCAGTTTTACTGAAAATACACCACATATCCCTGTTATCCCACCGAATATGATTCGATTCAAAGCTAACAGTTTAATCTGGTTTAAATCCTAAGGTGCGCAAATATTACCAAGCCTTATTCCTAGATACTAATCCAGCGAACAACAATACCTCCGGGTGGTAAGTTCGACTAACAAGATATTTTCTGGAATTACTACAAGGTTCTATTCACTTCCTACTTGATTGTCTAATTGCATTGTTCCACTAAACTAATCAAGTATTTGATTAACCAGTTCATGAAATTAAAGTGCTTATAGCGGAGCTACTCTAATCTCTAACAGATAGACAATACCAATCATGAACGCACACAAGCTAACACAATAATCCAAGCATTATAGCGGATGTCATGAATATATTATGAAGACGTTACGAAGCAGATTAACATGTCTTAGTAAAATAAGTAAAATCAAAAGCTCAACTGCATAAAATCCCAATCTTTGGTCTAAATCCCCTAATCAATTAAATCAATCCATCAAACCCTAGAACTGTATAGGAAATTAGCCCATGAGATTACAAGCAATCCTCATGGCTAAGCAATTCATAACAATAATCAAAGCAATAGAAAGGAATAGATAAGAATTGTGAAACCCTAGTGTAGGAGCAATCTCACGTTCCTTCTCCGTCTCTTCAATTGCTTGATTCTCCCTCGATTAGCACTTGGAACCCTTGTGGAATTGGATGGATGGTGGAATCAGGTTGTAATCTGATATGGGTATGAAAGGAGTGTGGATTGATGATGGTTTATGGCTGGGCTCTCTCCGATTGACGTCTCGATCTCCCTAATTGTTTCTAAGATGGATGCAGGGCTGTTTTCGCGACGAATCTACTTCAGAATCGCGACTTGAGGGTATATATATGTTGCTGCGTCGAACAGGCCCCGACTGGGCTCGATTTTGGGCCGCTCGGCACCTAGCTCGAGCCGAGCTGATGGCCGAGCGGTCCCCAAACTTGCCGAGCAGCATATGGCTGAAACGTGGACGTCGTGTAGGCTCCGTGGAACCCCAGCTCGGCTGAAAATTCGCAAAAAGTAGGTCCCGCTCGAGCCGAGCGACCTCCCGAGCTGTGGAGACAGCACTGCGCGACTTCACCGTTTTGAGCATAACTTCTTCATACGAATTCTAAATTGAGTGATTTTTATGCTCACGCATTCCTCTTTTCCTTGGCTTTCTATCCATATAAAGAACTCTCAGAAACTCCAATATTTTAATATGTAAAAAGTCATGCAAAGTGGCTGCTCGGTACAGCATGTGCGACGTTAGCACTTTGATCATAACTTTCTCGTTTAGAATCCAATTGGGGTGTTCTTTACGTCAAAACGACCCTCTCTTCTATGGCTTTCCAACCATATATCATATGATCAATTTGGACTTCTATAAGAATACAGAAGTTTGTGCAACATGGACTGTATTTTTCAGCATTCCTTCTCACTTTCACTCCTCATTCCAACTTTGAACTTTTGATCATGTTTTACCCTTCAAAACTCAACAAAACACCTTAGTAGCATCTTAATTATGCAAGATATGAAAACCATGTCATTCTATACAAAATCATGGCCACATTCTATCAAAAACGGTATAATGTGAGACCTAAAATACGTGAAATTTCACTCTCAACACTAATCAATCACAACTAATACAACTACACAATTTATATAAAATAAAAATATTATTTAATTTACGTGCAAAAAGCAAATTGGTACGTTATCGATGGATGGAGGGAGCATTAAAATATTATATTTTTGAATTCAATACACATTAATATACTATAATTTTTTTATATGCAAACAATAAATGTAACATCTATAGGACGGAGGGAGTATAATATTTTAATATGTACCAATTAAGCGATATTATATTTTAATGTGAAGTAACTGGTTGTATTAGTGCATTATGTGGGCACATATAGAAATATTAATAGTTTTTTGTGGGTCTCTTGTCAAAATGAAAAATGTAAATTTTACTTTTGAACAAACTAAAATAATAAAATATAAACTTACTCTACAACCACATTAGATCTTTTGTGTCATTTTTGTGTATTATCTTTTAGGTCGCATGCTATATAATTAACACGTAAGAGAGGAAAAAGAAATCAAAACCATTACCCTAGAGTAAAGGCTTTTCTTTTTAGAGTATAATTTTTTGTATTTTCATACGTGACATTCATTTAACGGTAAAACATAAAATATGATATATTAAAATAACATAGAGAATTCGAATCGCTATATGACGGAGGGAGAATAATAAATAAAGACATTTACTCAAACTAGATTCAGGTTATATTAGGGATAGTAATTCATGATATTAAGTCGTTTTTTGTGTCAATATGATAAGAATAAATTCAAACATGACACAATAAAAATTTGTTCTAAAACAATATGAACACGTAAGTATATGTTAGTTATATAATAAGAGTAATTTAATAAAAAGTTAATATTTCTTTCAACACTCTAAATTTTAATCTTGCACTTAATATTAATCCAAAAGCATGATTATCTTTTCGCACATGTTTAAATAAATACTTACAAATATGGTGTAATTAAGTAGACATTACCTTCACCAACTCAAATTAATAAAACCAAATAAAGTACTACATTAATTTGTGTTTCAAAGCAATTGAACTCGTAATGGAACTACCTACCTATTCTGGTAGGGGTGTGTGGTATGGTATACCGAAGAATTTAAGTTATATCGTATATCATACCTAAAATATCAGAATTAGAAAATTCATATTTTTATTATACCGAAAGTTTTGGTATGTCAAAGTTCGGTATATTGAAATTTCATTATAGAAAAATGGTATACATTTGTATTGATTATTTCGGTAAATACCTTCTATATTGGGCGCTCGATATGTCATTTTACATGTATTTAACTAATATATCATTTAAAAATATCATAATTTATAGAAAACAATAATAAAATCCTAATAATCCACCATATACCACAATAAAATTGATTAGAACAAAAATGTACATACATAATTCAACATTACAAAAAAATATGAGAAGCAAAATACAATTCAAATTTAGTAACATTAATAAAATATAATTCTAATGTATAAAAGTTAATTTGTAGTTGAAGTTGGGATAAATTAAAGTTAGATGAGTTAATAGTCAACAACAAATATGAAATTCCAAACTATTCAATTTCACCCATTCCATAGGCTTGACATCAATTATAACGCCAACAATAAAATTACATTACTTCTTTGAAAAAATTAATGTTTGGTGTAACTAACTTCATTGAAATTTTGTTTATCAATAAATATATCAATAAAATTAATTTAATTGAACTATTTGGGCCTTATTTACATCTTTTTATTTTTGTAAGCTCATCTCTTTCTAGCCCAAGTTTTAACTGGGCTGAAATGGATTTGCATGGATGATTTTTTATTTTTTTTAAAATCTCCTTTTTCATTTTTTATAAAAAATATTTTCCAATTAGATTCTGTTTTCGTATAATCATTATAATTTTCATTCTCATATAAAAAATAAAATTAGGAAATGGGGGAAATTCAAAAATCACACCCTTACATCTTGTGATAAAAAAAAATCAATTTTTTTTTTCATTTTTTTCCTAATTAAATAACACTCTTTATTTTTATAATTATGTCATATCAATAAAATCTACAATTTTACATCAAAAATAAAAAATTTTTAATCAAAATAAATTGAGAAGAAAATATTAAAGGAATACGTTCGCCTACAATGAATGAATGGTGCCTATTGGGTTTCTATTGGGTTTATCATAAGTTTTCAAGAGTGATATGTAATAGCTTATTAGGGTTTCAACTAAGATCATCTAAAAATTTAACAACATAGATTAATACCTTATAATATTTTCGATTCAAGATTTTAAAAATTAGTAAACTATCTTCGAGTCCTAAATTATTTTATTTATCAATTAAGGGTCTAAAATATATAAAACTATCTATTCATGGCCTAACTTTGTCACATATTATCTTATATTTTATCAATTCGAAGCCAAATTCTAGACTCGAATTGATAGTTTTATATATTTCAAGCTCATAATTGATAAAAAAAAAATTAGGTCCCAAATTGATAATTAATAGTACATTTTTTCAGACTTTAGATTGAAAAAACTTATTGTCGGTTCAGGCATTCGGCACGTTTGTGGCTTGTTTAGGCTGTGGTCCGCTAGAGTTAGGGTTAAATCCTCATAAATGAAGGCTCGCTTAAAATGAACATGTTTAGCCCGTGGCCCTATAAAATTGACCCTACAGGTTTAGGGTCATCCCGTTTAACATCTCTACTCTCTATCTCTCTCCTTTCTCATCTTTTCTCTAACGTCAATTAATACATTTTTACACTTATCGTCACATATCTTTTACAAATTGATTTAAAACAGTATATTCTTTCAAAAACACTCCCTAATTAAAAAAAAGTATGAACACAAAGGGAATAATGATTGAATTTTCTTTCTTAATTACATGTTAATCATCAAGATTCTACATAAGGATACTAAATAAATGTTGTAACAGGTGATATAACACCAAAATATAACAGGACATTTAAGATTGTTGTCTAATTGAGTTGATGCAATCATTCAATATTAGCAGAAAACGATTCTTATAGCTAACATGAAAATCTTTTCTCGAGTGTAAGGCGACCTACAACAGTTTACTTCTTAGTGTTTTATTTTTTACATTTTTTAGAAAAGACAATGTTAGTAATCTTCTTAGAATGAATTATAATTAATTTGAATATCATATGATAAACCTATTACCGCAGCTGCAGCCTTTTCATGGATTTAATAATTGTTTTTAAGTTACTGATGATGTAATATTGAATGAGAGTTTAGCTTCTATTTTTGCTTGGTTTATTGGGGTGAGTGGTGAATTCCCCCTTAACATTGTGCCTGAGAGCACCAGCTATGGGTATCCATAAGCTCTGGAGAATTATGGAAATTGGAGTGAGGTTTTAGAGCCCATTTAATTATTATAGACTAAAAACACAATTATAAACTTCATTATTATAGACTAAAAACAATTATGGGCATCCACAATTTTGTCACAAACAGAAACAGATGATTTGTTATTATGCTTTGATGCCTTCCTCTTTTGTAACCATTCCATTATTCAAATAGATATAGATTAATTGAATTCAGTTAAATGTAACCTCCATTAACCCTAATAATCTGCCCATTTACCCACTCACCCGCGTCGCTCGCCAAAAATCCCACCACCGGAGCCACATCCTTCGTCTCCCCCAACCGCCCCAGAGGGCATTCCCCCACTACCTTTTCTATTAAATCCTCCGACTTCCCCGCGAAGAACATCTCCGTCGCCACTGGCCCCGGCGCCACCGCGTTCGCCGTTATCCCCGTCCCCTTCAACTCCTTCGCTAAAATTTTCACCATCGCCTCCACCGCCGCCTTCGACGCTGCGTAAGCCATGAATCCCGGTCTCAGCGACACCACCTGAGATGAGGTCAAGCATATGATCCTCCCTCCTCCGCCTCGTTTAATCCTGTTTTGTTTCCAATCGAATGGATCTAATTATTTATGCTATTTATAAATCGAGATTTAGATTCTTCGATCTACCTGTTTGCAGCTTCTCTACAGCATAAAAATGCACCTCTCGCGTTGATACTGAAAGTCCGATCGAAATCCTCCGCGGTGGTCTGAGCGAGAGAGGGGTATTTCGAATCTAGCACGCCGGCTGAGTTGACTAGTATGTGAACCTCCGAATTGAAGGCTGCTTCCGCCGCGTCGAAGAGCGACTTCACCTGTTCCGGATCCGAGATGTCGGCTTTGAAGGTGGCGGCGCCGGTGCTAATTTGGGCGGCTACTGATTCTGCTTCGGCTGAGTTGGAGGCGTAGTTGATGACGACTTTGGCGCCGAGGGAAGCCAGATGGAGAGCTATGGCTCGGCCGATACCGCGGGATGCGCCGGTAACAATGGCCACACGATCGTGGAGTGGCGCCGCCGCCGCCACGCTGCTTATCGCCATTGAATTCTTCTTCCTGAAATCACCACATACGGAGGTTCCACTTGCCTACCATTTGCAAGTAAATTTCCTATTAATTTCACATTTAAATACTTTTAATTTAATTTATTTTATTTTATTTTTTCTTTAATTACTCATCATCCCTTATTAATTTTTGGAATCATTTATTTGGAAGGATCCCGGAATTTAGAAAATGGCAAAAGTATAAATAATAGGAAAGATAGTGACAAATACTCCCTATTCATTTTGGAAGGATCCTAGAATTTCGAAAATGGCAAAAATAAATATAATAGGAAATATAGTGAATGAAGTGTCAAATACGACGTATCCATTTATAAAATATACGAGAGGGGAGATAATAAATGGATAGAATATATATATAGAAAACATAGAATATAGTTTTTATTGTAATTTTAATGATAGACTTGAGTAGACATGCACCACGGAACCGGAATCGGCGGTTCGAACCGGGGAACCGCCGGTTTTAATCGGAACTGGAACCGCCAGTTTCGGAACCGGCCAAAAAAAAATCGGAACCGGATAAGGAAGGTTCGGTTCCGGTTCCTCATATTTGGGAAAAAAATTGGCGGTTCCAGTTCCGAACCGGCGGTTCCGGTTCGAACCGCCGATTTTTTAATTTTTTTTAATTTTTTTTTACTTTTTACTCTTAAAACAAAAAAAAAATAAAAAAAAAATAAAACCGGAACTGGCGGTTCCAAACCGGAACCGGAACCGCCGGTTCCGGAACCGAACCCTTCGTACCCCGGTTCGGTTCCGGTTCCCCCTACCTTGGAACCGAACCGCCGGTTCGGAACCGAAACCGGTGGTTCCGAACCGGGGTGCATGTCTAGAGTTGAGTAAGGTATTTATTGGATTATCAAATTACCCTTTCTCTCCTTTTAAATTTTATTACAAGATGATGTAATTAATGAATATTTATTACTTTTGAGATGTAATTATATTCATTTATGATTTTTATTCATTTATGATTTTTATTTTTTCTTTTTTCTATTCAATATATTTATGGGCCGGCTATTAACACTCCCAATTCCACTATACACACCCCGATAGCTAAATGCATCCCAAATTAATTCTTTCAATTTTAATTTTCCACTTTATACACCTCACAAAATACAATTTTGCCCTTCTTACTAAATATCATTTTTGGAGCCCTAATCCCCAATCTTCACTTCATACAACACGTATCATTTTTTACTTTTTAAATATTTCAAGAGAAGAATTATATATATATGTATTTTAATTTAGGATTAATTGCATTAAAATATATGATCTTTTCCTCAATTTTCAATTAAATCATGAATTTATTTTTTTTATCAAAAAAATACATGATTTTTCTATCCTTTCTTAATTTAATCACAATTTTTTTTCCAATCAATTAAATAGACTATCTTTTTATATTTTCTCAATTTAATCATAAATATTTTTTAAAAAAATATAGGGTAAATTACCAAAACCCCTCTCGAGTTTGTCCAAATTACCAAATAAACCCCGTGGTTTGAAAAATTATCAATTACCCCCTTTAAAAAATATTTTTTTTAAAAAAAATTCTCCCTCCGTCCCAACTTCAACTTCACACTTTCAGTTTTGGTCCGTCCCAAATTCAACTTCACACTTCCATAAAAGGAAAAAGCAATTAATTAATATCCTTCTAACATACTTTAATTTTAAATTTGCCATCATCTTTTTAACACACATAACATACTTTATCATTTATTTATTACCCAAAAATACCATACTACCCTCAAAAGTATGTCAAAAAATAATTTTTTCTTAAACTCCGTATCTACAGTAAATGTGAACTTGAATTTGGGACGGAGGGAGTAGTAAAATTTAAAAATATAATATTAAATATATGGGTCTTGATGTCATTTTCATCCTTCTTTATTTTAAGAAAAAATATATTTTTATTAATGTTCAAATAAAAAACAAGTTAAAGCGGGTAATTGGTAATTTTTCAAATCATGGGATTTATTTAGAAGTTTGGACGAACCTCGAGGGGGATTTTGATAATTTACCAAAAATATAACTATCTTAATTAATAAAAATCAAGATACATTAAATATTTAAAATATAATATATAAATCTACATAATATGAATATTAAAAAATTATACAACAATTAATAAAAATTTATTTGGTTTAAAATTAAGCAACTTTATTATAATAATTATTTAAATTTT
This sequence comes from Pogostemon cablin, assembly GCA_023678885.1. Lineage (NCBI taxonomy): Eukaryota > Viridiplantae > Streptophyta > Magnoliopsida > Lamiales > Lamiaceae > Pogostemon > Pogostemon cablin. Next base: position 27,525,795 of record CM042969.1, on the reverse strand, counting down.
TAAATTAATAATTCTGCATCACAACATAGTGTAGTTTAAATAAATTCATAACAATTAAAATAATAATAAATTCTAAAAAAAATTGAACACTCTGTAAGTTTAACTTTTAATTTGTTTCATATATAATTGAATTACATAACGACTTGCTAAAACAATTTTAATGAATTGTCTTTTTTTTAATATTTATAACTTATAATTTATGCATCGTATTATTTTAAATATTCTTTATTTAATAAGTCTTAATTTTTATTAATTAAAATAATTATTTATTTTATTCATAAAAAATTTTGATTAATTAAATTGTAAAAGATTAAATTAAAGATCATGTCTTTAGAAAAAAAGTTTACGATTAAATTTTAAAAATAAAAAAATATTATTAATTTAATTGATTAAAACATTATGATTAAATTGAGAAAATGTGAGAAGATCATACATTTTTTTTTATTCGTGATTAACTTAAGAAAATAGTAAAAGTTCATGTATTTTAATGCAATTAATCTTTTAATTTATTATTATATACTGTATATGTGTAAGATTAAGTTTGTCTTTTTGTGTAGGGATAACTTAGTCTATATTATTATTAAGGTGTGTATAGTGAAATCGGGGATGTTAATAGCCGGGGCTTATATTTATTTATGTTTAAATTTATAAATCATTTTTTTTAAAATTAAGTTGACTGCTATACTTATATTAATATTGTTTTTTAATTTTTTTTTTACTATTTTTCCCCCTTAATGTACATATTAAGCTGTGTACAAATTTATTGTAAATCTATTTGTTAAACTATAATTAAAGGGCACTGGTGCACCCATATACAATATAAACAAAAATATATACAATTATGAGTAAAAATGTATACAATTTAATTGTTAATTTTTTTAATGAAATATTGAGGGTAAAAAAGTATACAATTATTAAGAAACACGTATACACTATTGAATAAAAGGTTATACACATTTAGATGCTAGTTTTTTTAATGAAAAACTTGGTGTGAAAAATATACAATTATTAAAAAACACGTATACACTATTGAATAAAAAGTTATACACATGTAGATGCTAATTTTTTTAATAAAAAATTTAGTGTGAAAAAATATACAATTATTAAGAAATACATATACAAAATAAAATAAAATAATATATATATATATATATATATATATATATATATATATATAAAATAAAATAAAAAGTTATACATATGGGTTTGCACGCACCCAATATACACTTATAATTTTAACAATAAACTCATCACAATATCAAGCCCCAACCGAAGTCGGCTATTTGCCTATTTACACCATAACGAAGAGAAGAGATGGTGTAAAAATTGGTCTTTCTTAATATACACAAGTTAAAATTTGTATTATGTGGGCGCAGAGCTTAGAGCATATGGATGGAATACGCATAACTTTTAGTAATAATAGAAATTATTCAACTCAATGAATTCTTTGCTACATAATTAAAATACTCCCCTTTTCGGTTATTAAGTATCTATTTGCTTTTTGCATGTGGATTGTTGTAAGGTCTTTATTTGATTTTTGCACATGAATTAAGGAGCATTATTATTATAGGTAAAGTATGTAGTTGTATTAGAGGGAAGTGGTAGGTCATATTACTTTTTTTACTAAATAGAGGAAATTGATACATTTGAAGCGGACGCTAGGAATAGTGAAATGAATACTTTAGAAGCAGATGGAAGGAGTATGTTTTAGTAAAATAGATATATTCTTTAAAGTCCGATCAAATGTATTTTTGTAATATTTTCTAAATGTACTTAACACCTTTATTTTACATTTAAAAATTCTTATATTACTTATAATTTAAATATTTTAATATCAGATGAATTATGTTTTGTGAGACCATCTCAAAAAACTTCTTTTACTAACTAGTTATCGTATCGCCAAATTAAAAATTCTAGATCCACCACCACCGTCTGCTAAAAAATTCATCGAAAATCATTTCAAATTCCGGATGGAAGACTTTCAGCGTCACAAACAATTGATGATGTTTGAGATTCTTCTACAGTTAATTTATACAAAATATGAATGCAATACGTTTATTTCGATAGGTCTGATCAACTGAGTTACCATGATTAATTGGGCTAGGCCATAAGAGCTAAACCAATGGATATTGATAATAAAGTTTTAATAACTTTATAGAAACCATAACAATAAAAATTTACAGAAACAACTTTCAATAATTTTTTCTTACTTTCTTTAATTTCTACACATAGTTATTTATAAAAAATTATTAATTTTGACTAATACATTCATGTAAATCATTAATTTTGACTAAGAAAGTAATATGTTTGTAAAATTAGTGTGCATGATAAACTAAAAAACGGGTTCTATAATGTAATATATAAAAAAAAAACTTATATACATGGATGGTGAATAAACAAAAGGGAAATACGTGCAAAATATACTTAGAAAATTTATATTAAAGTATAGAAGAAGCCTTATGTATTTGTTTCTCCTCAATTACCATCATCTTGGAGCAGTGTTAACACCCATTGTTTTTCTTCCTCCGTCAATCCTTCAAGAGTGATGTCATCATCTGCCATTAGCTGATCGCTCATTCTTTCTAAACCGTTGTTTCTGCCGTTATTGGATGATTCTCCATAAACATGGGTGGTTCCATTGCTAGTTTGCTGAGACTCTATAATGTCTTTTTGTAGGTCATTACGACTTGTCATTGTTGTAAAAGAGCTGGGTTGATCTTGCGGGTGGAGTCTTGCCCTTTTATTCATACTTTCTGTCATAAAACAAATTAGTATACATGTTATGATACATACAAACCTAACCCATTTTTAATAAAAATAAATTTAAATGCTTATATATATATATATAATTCCATACCACAAGTTGGAGGATTAAAATTAAAAGCGTATGGTGCTATATAGTTTGGATGTTGAAAAGTCATCATGTCTTTTTGTTGATTATAACTTGTAGTTGCAAATGACTTTTGTTGATTTTGAAAGTTGATTCTCCTCCTTTTATTCATGTTATCTGTCACAAATCAAATAACTATAGTTAATAAAATAAAGCATGTTATTAAAATGAGAGTAAACAAACAAATAAATAATAATATAAGATACTATAGTTAATAAAATAAAGCATGTTATTAAAATGAGAGTAAACAAACAAATAAATAATAATATAAGATACTTGTAGATGTATATTATGCCAAGAATGCATACCTGTAAATGATGATGGAAGATTATATACATTATGAGCTACTCCATAGTTATCCTTTTCAAAATGCATAACGTCGTTCCGTTGGTGATTTTGCATGTGACACATCTTCGTTGCAAAAATACAGCTTTGATGGCCTTGAGATGACATTTTAAAGCATCCTTCATCGTTCATATTTGCTGTAACATTATTTCGTTGGTGATTTTGCATGTGACACATATTCGTTGCAAAAATACACCTTTGATGGCTTTGAGATGACATTTTAAAGCATCCTTGATCGTTAATATTTGCTGTCACAATTCAAGCAATTGTATTATGCATTTTTCAAAATAATACTCCACTAAAATAAACAATTACTCTCTCCCTCCAATTCTGATTATTCATTTAATTTTATTATTTTGAATGTTAACTACAACCGTATTAATTTTCTTATTTTAGATTTAGAAAAAGGATCTTATGCATAGCCCACCACCACATACCACTAATATAATTATTTACTACATATAAAATAATAATACTTATAAATCCACGTGTAAAAAGCAAACAATTACTTTTTGGATGACAATATAGAGCGACAATTACTTTTTGGATGGCGATATAGAGCGTATCATATGGGTATACATGTCATACCTGTGATTGATGTGGAAGGATGGTAATTAACGTAGTGTTGGTTGGAAACACATGGCACCTGATGATTTGTCCAGGAAATGGGTATTTTACTCTTTTGAGATAGGGAGAGATCGCTTTGGATTAGTTTCTGGAAATGATTGTCGAGCTCCCCTCTATCATACATAGTTGTATGTATCCTGCCAATCAAAACAACTTTAAATCGTCATATTTCTCTAAATCTAAGTTCTAATGTATTGCTGATATTTCAACATTAATAGAATTCTTATTCTTAAATTATTCCTTGCAACGTGGTCCATATAGATACATTCTGACTTTGTTCTTTAAAATATAAAAATATTACTTTTCAAAGCTATGAATAATTACTATTATAAATTGTAAATATTACTTCTGTTCAAATTCTAGTTGTAATTTTTATATGATCATGTTGAGATGAGTAATTGTTTGTTATTTCAAAAGAGTAATAATATGTTATTTTAAAGTGTAATATTTTATTTTTAAAGATTAAATCTCATATAATTAATGACAATGTAAGAAAATAATTTATATAATTAATGACAAAGTAAAAAATTGACACAAATTTTTTAAAATAGGTGTACCTGCATCTAGTGGCTTCACCATCGGTGAAATCTTGACAAGCTTCCCATTTAGTTTGTTTAAATGGTATGATCTTGTTTTCTGCGTAGAATGATGGTGGCGTATTTAACTGTAACATTAATTAATATTAATTCATCATTAAAAATAATTAGAAGAAAAATCAAAAGAATTAAATTTAAAAACAATCTAATAATGAATGAAATAATTACCTCTATTTGCATAATTCCAGGTTTATTTGGATCCATAATGGCGTTAATAGAACAAATAGTTTTCCAAGGTATTTCCATCTTGATTAACATTTTTTTACTAGTAAGAAGCTCCCATACCAATTTCCTCCTTTTGTAGTAAAATTTTGCTCTTGCGCTACCATCACGTGCGCTTTCCCACTGCAACCAAATCCAAATGCTACAATTAATTCACTTTTTTTATAATATTAATTAAATTTCTTGCAACCCTTTTTGGAAATTAATTATTTTAAAGGGAAATTAACAATATTATTTATATGTACCCAATAATTTCCAATTCTCAGCTGAGTCATTGGAATATTTGAAGCCTTGGACAAATCAAGTTCAGAAGAAGCCATATAATTGTTGTGTTGAGTAATTCGAACCTACCTGCATAAAATCAAATTATAATACGAACAAATAAACATTTTACTCATCCAATTTGTATCAAAGAATTTTTTGGTTTTTACTAAATTTAATGACTTTAGGAGGTAATATAATTTTTTAATTATAAATAAAGTGTAAATATGTTATGATTGTTAAGTGAAATTTATTTTTTTAAAGTATATTTTAATATTATTTAAATTTATGATTTTTTTTGTCAAATATTTGTATGAAATCATCTTTAACATCATAAATTCCAAATACAAATCCCAAATAAAACCACATTTATAGCAGCGATTACTAGCAGTAATTAATTATGCAAAATTAAAGGATACTGAGACATGTATCCCAAATAAAACCACATTTATAGCAGCGATTACCAGCAGTAATTAACTATGCAAAATTAAAGGATACTGAGACATGTATATATAAGACGAATTGTGAGAAGTAATTAATTATGCAAAATTAAAGGATACTGAGACATGTATCCCAAATAAAACCACATTTATAGCAGCGATTACCAGCAGTAATTAACTATGCAAAATTAAAGGATACTGAGACATGTATATATAAGACGAATTGTGAGACATATCTACCCATTGTTAAAATGTAATCGTTATATAGGTAAAATATTTTTATTAATAGTTAAAGTATGTTTTTAATAAATCATACTATAACCCTTTAAAAATAAATTTTGATTCATTATTATGCCTACCTCAATCAACCTTGCTTCCAGGTTTGTTGATGTCGATCCTATATGTAAGAGATGTGGAAAAGAAATTGAAACTGCTAAACATGCCTTGAGAGATTGTGAATGGATTAAAGAATATTGGGTTTCGTCAAATTTTGCTCATTTTTTAAATGACACTCCTATGCATGATTGGGTATTAACATTGTTGAAAACACTAGATGAAAATATGAGAGGCCTGTTTGCTACCACTTTGTGGTTTATATGGTGGGGACGTAATGACTACATGTTTAGGGGAAAAGGTTTTACACATGCTGAAATTAGGCAAAAGGTGGAGCTGCATAGATGTCAATTCCATGAAGCGATGAAGAGTCAGATGGATAAAACAAATGTTGAGCATGAGCCTGGGGGATGGCATCCTCCAATTGAAAATGAGCTGAAGTTGAATGTAGATGCATCTGTGAGAATGGGGCATGGAACTACAATAGCTGGTGTGATGAGAAATAATAGAGGAGAAGTAATATGGTGCTTTGCAGAGAAGTGCGAAGGTGTGCACGAGGTGGAGGTTGCAGAGGCGATGGCGGTTGAGAAGGGTATTGATATTGCAAAAGAACGGAGGTGTGAGAGAATAGTGGTAGAATCAGATTCATAAATAGTGGTGAATGCATTGCAAAAGTTTTCTCCTAATCTATCCTATTTTGGGAAAATTGTCCAGAGCATTAAAAAGAAAGCACGGGAAAGGATGGATGTTAGATACAGTTGGGCTAGAAGAAAAGCTAACTTGGTGGCTCATAACTTGGCTTTAATGACATTTACTTGCGAATCTCCTTTCTTTTCTATGGAGATCCCCCAGAGGGTTAATGATATTTTAATAGCTGATTCGTCAGCTTACTAAACTGTTTTCTCTTGTAAAAAAAAACTACAAATTAACATATTTTACTTATATAGCAGTCATACTTTAAAAATTCATCTAACTCTTCTCAAATAATTAGTCTCACAAAAAATATTGTTTAAAAGAATGTAATTAGGCAACAATCTCGTTCTATGTATTTATTTTTTTAAGTTTTTTTTTTCAAAAGTTTTTTTTCATTTAACTTATGATTTTTTTTAATTATTTAAAAATATTATGATTCAAACCTTTTTATTCATTGTAAAGAACTATAAGTATCATAATAAACGTATGGATTTTTAATTTATTGACATTTTTTGTGTACCGAAATTTTTGTACTTTAATATCAAAATTTCCAATACAGGTATGATTTGGGTACAAGTACAACCAGAGAATTGGTGCCCTCTATCCTCACCCTTCTTAATTAATTCATACTCCTTCATTAATACTGTTTTTATTTTATTTTTAAATTTATTATACTTAAATAACTATTATACCTTAAACCCTAAACCTTATGGATAAATTATACTATAAACCACAATGGTAAAATTACAATTATACCCTAAATCCTAGGGATAAAATATAACTTAAATTATTAGGGTAAAATTATAATTATACTCTAAACCCTAAACTAAACCACAAGAATTAAATTACAATTATACTCCTAAAATTAAATTTAAATATAAAAAAGAAAAAAATAATAAAATGAAAAAAAAAAAAACAAAAACGAAAGAGCAATCTAGTAGCTGTAATCTATCGAAATTGGGGTGTGATTAGGGGTGGGGGCCCAAGGTTTCACGAATTGTGAAAACTAAGTATGGCGTATTAAAGTCATTGCTTTCCAGTATAATGGAGTATAAGGTAGTATATCTCTAAACCAACCCTAATACATGCATTAAAAAAAAAGTATAGATACTACAATGCAGTAATATGAATTTTCGTGCATATATGAATGGATAATTGTTGAACAAAAATTAAAATTGAAATTAATACTATAATTAATTAAATTGGCGTATAACATATCATTATATAATTCACAAACTTAATGAAAATTAAATCTTAAATTATCACGTAAAAATTATCTAAACATATATACATGAAATTCAAGAACAAAACATGAAATTTAAAGATGCAAACGTGTTTCATGAAATCAATCATAATATATATAGAATGAAAGAACATGCATGCCGATTAAGTTAATTTAATTTGTAATTAAAATCAAGAAAATTAAATTACCTCTTGAAGACGATTTATCTTCTTTTCTTGAATCAAGAATCCCTTATTTCTTCTTGCAGACACCAATGGTTCTAAGGGATTATTTTCTTGTAGATACCGTGACTGTGATAGTAAGAATATTATTTATAATCTAATATTTCTATGAAAAATAAAAAGATCATTCTTGCAATTAACCTCTCTTTTATAGATGTAATGATGTGATATCCAATTCTAATTAGGATTCCTAACTAATATTTACACTTCTCAAATAACTAATAATATGATTTTCTTAATAATTTGGATAAGATAAGATATACATAATGTTAAATTAGTATTTTATTAAATATTTAATATTAATATATTTTAAATAACTAACTAAATCAATAAAAAAAACACACGCGAAGGTATTAATTATAATAATCTCGCTAGGAACTAGTAGTTTTTTTATTTATTTATATTTTTAATCTTTGTTTTTCATTATTAATTAATATTATAATTTTTAATTTCGTTCTAATTGGATGATGCCATGTTAACTTAATTAAATAGAGAGCATTGCCACCTGTCCCATTAATAGTATAAATTTTTTTGTTAATTATATGATCATAATTAAAAGTAATTATAACCTAAAGATTAACATTAATTTTGTGGTTCATGTTAAATTTTACTTTTAAGGGTGTTTAATTCACATTAAGTTAACCTAAAGATTAACATTAATTTTGTGGTTCCTATTCAGGGCTGCAGACAACCGCCCTGGTTCTCCTATTCAGGGCTGTACAGAGTCAATTTGGGGCTGTTAGATCGCGATCTCGATTTTCCAGCAAGAGGCGATTACATACAACAGTTTGTGTGCCTTCCTGGTCTGGATTTCACAAGTCGTCCGTTCCAGTTCTGTCTAATGCTCCTTCCTCTTCCATAATACGATGGAGGTATTGATGGTGGCTGTGACTCAACAGCGAGCCTGCTAAGTGCAGGTGGTCCTTTTCCTATCACTCCCGGATTGCTCCATGTCTCCTGAAAGAGCCATTCAAAAACTTATTTAATAGTAACCTAATTCATTTTAAAAAGAAACCTAATTAATAAAAAAGAGTAATCTTTTGAATAAATAATAAAATTAACAATAAAAATTTCAAGATTAAATTAATTTCATAGAGTAACCTAATTAATTTCAAAGAGTAACCTATGCATATTTAAAGTCTCAAGTCAAATAGTGGTCCATTAAATTTAAGAGTTACTAAATTAATTTCAAAGAGTAATCTATATTTAAGAATCTCAAATCAAAGCCAAAAACTTTAAAAGAGTGAAAGAGTGACCTAATTAATTTAAAAGAGTAACCTAATTATTTTTATAGAGTGATTCAACAACGTACAGTTGCATACAATTTAATTATTTACGGTACATTACTTCATTTCAAAAATAAGAGTTTCAAATCAAATAGTAATCCAAATTATTAAAACGAGTAATCCAATTAATCGAAAAGAGTAACCTAAAAGATATTAATCAAATAAAATAATATTTATTTCCTAAAATCCGAATATAAAATTAAAGAGTAATCCAAATTATTAAAAAGAGTAACCCAATTAATAGAAAATAGTAACCTAAAAGATGTTAACCAAATACAACAATATTTTATTTTCTGAAATCCGAATATAAAATTAAAGATTAACTCAAATTATTAAAACAAGTAACTTAATTAATAGAAAAGAGTAACCTAAAAGATGTTGACCAAATAGAACAATATTTTATTTCCTGAAATCCAAATATAAAATTAAAGAGTAACTCAAATTATTCAAAAGAGTAACCCAATTAATATAAAAAGTAACCTTAATTAGTCATATACTTTAAAACGAACAATTATGTTATATATAATTAACATGAAACTATTTTATGTAATTAATAATTACACTAAGTGTTCATCACAAAGTGCCATTTCTCATATACTACTATTTACACAATAAATAAGTAAATAAAACAAAACCAACATAAGGAAACACATAAATGGATGAACTTGAATAAAGAAAAAGACAGATTACAAATTTGTTCATGGTTTAGAGACTCTTTCATCATCGTTCATTTAAGACAACATTTTACACACTAAACAAAATAAAAAATCAAAATCAAAATAATCATCTAAACTCTTTTCAGAGAAACGTAACGGCATAGCTCCATTTCGGCGGCGGGTAATGATGTATTGGAGCTAATATGTGGGAACTTATCATAAAGAAAAGGATGTGTCATTTCCAAACTTCTTTACTCAGCCATCTTAATCAATCGATGAATGGTACTTCTTGCAAATCTATTCCTGGATCGAGTTTCATAACAGTTCTCAGGTCTTCAGCCCCAAGCTTATACTTCTCCATGCTCTCGTAATGAAGAGCACGTTGCACAAGGACTGATACGTCTTTGCCATCGCGTTCAAGCACCTGCAAAATAGAATGCATCACATGAGCAATTCAATTTTGATGGAGTTTTATATGTATGTAATAGCACTCCTATGACATCACATCCGACTCAATCCCAGACTTCTTTTCTGGCCTACCCAAATAAGCGACTTAAAAGAGGCCAAATATGCGCCCTTGTGAAAAGGCAGCCTAACTCACGAAATACAAACATTCAATGCATCCTGCTTAATAGAGAAACAAAAAAAAAGACTAAACTAAACAATGACTGTAAAAACTAGTGGCCCATACTAAGAGTATGTGTTGGGATAAGGCAGATCCCCATTCATTCCTAAGGGACAAACAAAGAAGAACATAAAAAGCACAACACAAGAATTTACGTAGAAAACTCCAAAATCGGAGAAAAACCACGGACCGAGAAAATACCACTATGTGAAAATTTTTACAATCACACAGAATTTCTCTCTCCCGACCCCAATCCCTACACCCTTACAAATCTTTGACTAATTCTCACCTTTCTTCCCATTCTCACAACCGAGAATCAAAGAAAGGAATTTTAACTAGAATCAAATACAAAGATTAAAGTGTACTTGATTGGTGCACTTAACATCAAACCTAGGGGTCTCCTTATATAGCCTAAGGATCCTCCCCCCTTTTGATCTCTACCCGATGTGGGACAAAACCTACCCTTCTTTTATTGTTGACAATATACCAACAATCTCCACCTTGTCAAAATAAAAGAATACTCATTGTCTTTACCGACAATCATTCTCAACCCGAGAATCCTACTCCACCATATGAGTAGACCACTTAGAATTAAATCATTCTAAGAATTTCTTGCGGCACATATCAAAAATACCTGCTGATATTTATGGTGCTACTTCCAACTCTTGGCTACCCCTGGTAGTCCATCAGCCATCGATATACATTCTCCACACACCCTACATCACGTGCCAAGTCAATGTCCGTGTACAAACTTGTGGACCAGCTAATATTATTACACCTTTTCCATGACAACTGAACATGTCACAAGGATCCCCAATAATATTAACTCAACATTCAGAACTGTTGCCGCAATAGCTCCTCCTTGACCAGAAACGTCACCATTGCTCCACCGTAAGCAATTACCGTGCCATTGCTCCACCGCAATTACCGCACCATTGCTCCACCTTGAGCAAAACCCGTCTGTACCGACATGACGTCGCTGCCTTTTACCGCCAGGCTACACCAGGCTTGTTCGAACCCTTTTTCTACTGAAAGTGTCGTCACTTGAAGCCGACTCTAACCTCCGGAATTCACGATGCTTTCCCCACTTGTCGGTTGACTCCACACTATTCTTTATCGATCTAGCGCCACCCGATACCAAGTACCACATCTCCATCTTCCCCGTTGAATCGCCACTTCCCCACGCCACCAGTCATTACCGGAAAACCTGTTCCTTTCAAACCTCCTTGAGCCGACATCCATGGAAAACCCCATGCCGCTGTTAAGCCAACTCCACCATCAGGAGTCCCAACAATTCACATTGCTGCAGGTCCAAGAACTCCGCCAAAAACTGCTGACCTGCAAATCCTATCCCTTGCCACGCCACTGTCGTCACAGTTCAGCGCATTTCACCGCAAGGAGATGCCACCGCATCCGGCTGTTCTTCTGACCCCCTTGTGCCACCAGCTTTTCCCACTTCTTTCATGCCACCCTTAGCCTAATGAATAACCCTCTTCCTCTCATAAAGTCTTTTCTGATGTGGAAGGTCAGACTATGCTGCAACCACAGAGTATACTAAGAACTTTATAAGCACCCGAACCGGGCTCTGATACCACTTGTTGGGATAAGGCAGATCCTCATTTATTCCTAAGTGACAAACAAAGAAGAACATAAAAAGCACAACACAAGAATTTACGTGGAAAACTCTAAAATCGGAGAAAAACTACGGACCGAGAAAATACCACTATGTGAAAATTTTTACAATCACACAGAATTTCTCTCTCCCGACCCCAATCCCTACACCCTTACAAATCTTTGACTAATTCTCACCTTTCTTCCCATTCTCACAACCGAGAATCAAAGAAAGGAATTTTAACTAGAATCAAATACAAAGATTAAAGTGTACTTGATTGGTGCACTTAACATCAAACCTAGGGGTCTCCTTATATAGCCTAAGGATCCTCCCCCCTTTTGATCTCTACCCGATGTGGGACAAAACCTACCCTTCTTTTATTGTTGACAATATACCAACAGTATGCTACTAAGAAAGCATCATCCTTGAATCCACTTAGCTAAAGCTAAACACCACTATAGTGGCAAAAGCGAACCAGCAGGACTCATCATATTCAAAGCAACCAAAACATGAGAGTCTATAATAAAACAGAAAATGAGCAACAATAATATTAATAATCAAAACATCCAAGTTGCATCATCAGAACAGGTCATCTGCTAAATCAGTAAAATCAAACATGCATCATTGGAAAGATATCAACAATGCTATCAGATGCAGTCAAAGCAAATATCGAAGCCATTCAGAGTTGAAAGAATGAAAACCATAAAAAAAATCCACAGTTGAATTCTTCTATAGAGAAAACTCCTATCAAAAGGAGGAAGAATCAGAGCCTGAAGCTTCAGAATCTCGAGCATCTAGAATCCAAGTTTGAAAATTTCTTCACGAACTAGAAGGCCAGGCACTGAAACCAGCGCCACTGCGGCAGAGGATCTGAAGAAGATAGTAGTGACAAGAGGAAGAAGCTTTAGTCAGCGCGAGATACCCTGAAGCATAGTTGAACGAGAATCCCTTGGTGAAAAAAGGCCATCGTCCATGGTTGCACCATCACAGGAACAAGGTAATCGTTAAAGTAGCAGAAATGGATGTTTCAGTGGCGCTTGGAATTTTAGTCTCGGAATTGAGCCAGGAGCCATGGAAGGGAAAGCTCATCACTTTCAGTGCATATTCGGAGCTGCAGATGATGAAAGGAGAAACCCTAAGAAAGAAAACAGAGTTCGTTAGAAACATAAATTGCGGGATGAACATTAATTTTCAGAAGGTGTTCGTGAACTCTGAGAAATCTACCAAGCGCTTGTTGTTTGTGAGTTCGTCGGAGTCTGCGTTGTTGAAATATGAGAGAGAGAAGAGAGATTGACGACGGCTTTTGCAGATACGGAGGAGAAGAATAGTACGGGGGAGAGAGATGGACAATGTGAAATGAAAATGGGTTGGTCCAGATAACCGAAAGAATAAAAATAGGCTAAATGGATCCGGTTGTACCATTTAAAAAAAAAAGACAAGCCTAGGCAAGTGTTTGCCAAAATAAAATAAGAAAAAAAATTCATAAATGAAAAGTTCCATAAAATAATTTAACTTACAATAAATCTCAAGTTGCAGTCCTCAATTGGGGTAAGATATGTCTGATTTGATCAAGAGATTATTTTGAGAATCAACCATTCATTAATTTTATTATGATTTGTGATAAGATATTGATACTGCATAAATACTAACTTGAAAATGAGATTCATTCTTACGAATATTATATGCAACTTTCCATAATCAAATCCACATATGAGAATCTTTGAACATGTTCAACTAACTAAACCACATTTCATCAGCAATATCTTTTAGCTAATTTCTCCTCAAATTTAATTTTAAAAACAAAAAATTTAAAACTTCTAATAGCATGACAAATATATAGATGATATTTATGTGAAGGAGAAAAGTTTATGAGAACGAATCATCAACATAAGATTTATTTATCAGAAGTAAACAATATATAAAACACACACTATCTTGTGAAACAAAATAACTAAATTAGTAATCTATAAGATAGTCTTTAAGATCATATAATCAATTCATTGCACGATCCAATTAATTTAGGGGAGTGACTATCCATACTTCCATTCTACTTAACATACTGCTTAAATATATAATTATAAAATATCATCATGAATATATAAATACCCTTATATAAGTTATAAATAAAGAATTTTAATTTATTCTTACCCCAAATTTCTGTATATACCCAAATCTCTTCTTTTTGTTTTTTCTTTTCTTTTTTATCGAATAAAGTTAGTTTGTTATTGATTAGAAGTTAGTACATACATATTCTAAGATTATTCTCCTAGTCCTTCTTATAACTCTCTACTCCAATTCGTTTTCAAAGGGAAATGAATCTAGATCACTCATTTTAATAAGGAGAGGTGAGCTAAATTTCGTTAATTATAAATATTAGTACTAGTTTTTCATTATGGTAAAGTAATGAAACAAGCAATAATCATCAAGCATGAGAATCAAAGTGACGGAAGAAATAGCAATGCTACAAGAGTTGTGGGTCGGATTTATAGTTGGATAAGTTGATTTTTCTGAATTTGACATTTTTCAAGAGATTGATTTTCGAAATGAAAGCTTTGAATGTGTACGGAGAAATTATCGAGGGCTGTTTGATTTATTACGCAAAGAAGTACTTACCATGAACAAAAGCAATTGCACTCTGTTTGTTATTCGCCTAATAAACGGCTTTTCAATTGCTCAACTATGTGAAATTATACACTCTTATTCTCAAGATTTTGCATAATCAAATACTAGTCTCTAATGCTTGTGGAAATTTTCCATTCTCATGATCCTTGTATTTTGAATTTATTGTTGGTTTCTGAATTGATTTTGGGTCGATGAAGTTGAATTAGACAATTGAAACGATAACGAAGATGAGATTGTTTTAACTAAAAAAGTAAAATGAGTTTGTGTTTAATTTTACAAGGGTAAAATAATTTAAAATGGAGTATATTTAGTAATTTGTGTGTGTATCTTTAAATTTTGGTGAAGTAATTAGTAACCAGGCCATATTTAGTTTGGGTACAAATAATCGCACTCTTAATTTAATTAATACAATTGATATGCACCTCTGCCGGTACAAAGATACATTTTTTTTTATTATTATTAGTGTTTTTTATTACTATTAGTTTATTAATTATTAAGGCACTCCCTCTGTCCCGGTCAAATTGGACCGTTTGACTGCATAAAGCTCTTACAAAAGCTACAGTAAATGGTGTAATATGGGCGGGACGGAGGGAGTATGCATTTATCTTTTTAGCAAGTGAGAGTCAAAACACAAAAGTTAATTAATACTTCACCCGTCCGCTTTTAAGGTATTCATTTCACTTTTTTTGGTATTCGCTTCAAAGGTATCCATTTCCCCTATTTAGTAAAAAAGTACATAATATGGTCCACCACTTCCCTCTAATACAACTACTCACTTTACATATAATAATAATACTCCTTGATCCACGTGCAACACTTTACATATAATAATAATACTCCTTTACATATAATAATAATACTCCTTAATCCACATAAAAATAAATGAATACCAGGAAGGGAGTATTATTAAAACTTCAACAAGTTACACAATTTGTTATCAATCTCATATTAAGGTATGCATTTATCATTAATCTCATATTAAGGTATGCATTTATCTTTTTAATAAGTGGGAGTAAAAAGACAAAAGTTAATATTATTAAAAGTTTAATGTTAAATATTTGTTTGGACTTATAACTTTTTTATTTTTTAATTTTAGTTCAAAAAAGGTATTTGTGTCTATTTAATTCCATAACTTTCATTTTTTTTTAATTTTGTTCCAATTTTCGCCGAAATTGCAATTTGTAGCTGGAAACCAGCGTGTAATGCTGACGTGGTGACTCATTTAACAACCAATCAATGTAACACATGTCATCCAAGTGTGTAAAAAAAATTAAAAAATAAATGAGTCAGCCTCCACATCTAAAATATACTCCTAATTAATAAATTAAATATCACATTATAAATATAAAAAATTATATTAAGATCAAGAAAAAACCTAAATAAAAAACTAAAAGGAAAATAACATTTCTAAAGAAAAATTCTAATTTGAAGAACCAAATCCTAATCTCTCTCCCCTGGATCCAACGCCCCCCAAATAGAAAAATCGAATTCAACGCGGAAAAGCTCGTAGGAACCACTCCATAATTTGAAGAATCAATCACCAATTTCATCGGTCGAATCAGGAAATCCGCCATTTTCGATGTCGGGTTCGTGTTCCGTGCTCTCCCCATCATTCTCTCTCATCGTATTTCCTGGCAACCGCGTACATCGTGTTCTTGTTGGTGGCTGGGAAGACCATGGCGACGGGAGCTCTTCCAGAGCAGTAGGGTGTTTCGACGTACGGTTATGGGACAATGGTGGGGCTGTTACTTTTGTTGAAGAAATCCAGCCGCGTTTTGTTCATGACGAGAGAGATCTGAGAAGAAGATTAAGGCTTGTCAATTTTATTTTATTTTTTTTAATTTTAGGGCTTTTAATTTGTTTTAGTTTTAAATTCAGATTTTCTGTTTTATTTAATATAATTTTTTGTATTTACAATATAATATTTAATTTAGGGAATTACTTGCGTGACCTATGTCATATATTACCCAAAAATTTTACCGGCTATCATATGTACGTCATTCCACGATATATTCTTTCTTATTAATTGCCACATTATCTACATTGTTCTTATAATTTGACTATTAATACTGCATTCCAATTTTCATATTATCCTTAATTATTGTCCCAATATTCATATTTATTTTCATGAATATCATTAACATTTTATTAATATTTTTAATATTTGAGTATGTCATGTAAATCACTTTACATATTTTATGATTATGATCACATAAACATTGCTGCTAGAGCATTTAACATATTAATTATTTATCAATTTTAATTAAAATATATATTTTTAAAAAAATTGTCACCTCTACTTTTTTATTAATTGAATATCACATTTCATTAAAATGTTATCATTTTTTATTAAAATATTGTTACTTATTATTTGTTTCATGAAAGTCATTTTATGAGATAATCTCAAACAAGTATTTTGATGTTCTCTTTTTCACACATCTCATGTTCACATCCCAAAACTCAACATCACAATCATAAAATACACTTTAAACTTAAAACTATTATATTTAAATTTATATTATCTATTTTATAATTTTATTTATTATTTAAAAATATCATGTACTTAAAACATAAAAAAAATTGTATAAAATCACTTTTTTAATGCTCATGAATAAGCTAGTATAAACATTACTTTAAATATAAAATCCTTTTATGAGAGTTTTAACATATATATTGTGAAAAAATTGTTTGTGAGAGTTTTAATATATATATATATATATATATATATATATATATATATATATATATATATATATATATATATATATATATATATATATATATATATATATATATATATATATATATATATTTTTTTTTTTTTTTTTTGATAAATTCTAATTTTTTTCAAATTAAATTATCACACTTGATCATTTAATTATATTGTCAAATTATCACAAAATCTACAATTGATTCTTAAACTATTGTAATTTTCAATTTTAATAATTGTGTATTGAAAAAAAAATTAAATTTAAAAGCGACAATTATTAAAGGACCAAATACGAATTTTAAGATATTTACAAGATCAAATGTGATAATTTCTTTAAAGTTTATTGTAAATTTATAGATTTCAATTATCTTATTTTATTTATTTTTTGGTAAACACATTTGGAATTCGATGAAAAGAAAAATGTGAAAATAGATTTATTTTATGTAGTTTAATAATTAGAGTTGATATTAGATGCACCCGGTACTAGGGGTGCACCCATATGCATGTAACTTTTTATTCTATTTGGTATACATATTTTTTAATAATTGTTCTATACTTTTTTCATACTGAATTTTTTATTAAAAAAACTATAATCCATATGTATATAACTTTTTATTCAAAAGTGTATACATATTTTTTTTAATAATTGTATATTTTTTGCACTCAATTTTTCATTAAAAAAAGCAAAAACTTGTGTCCCTGAGTGCACGGGGCACACTCTGTGCGCCTTTAGGATTTAGTGTTAAATTTTAGTATCTTTTAATATAAAGATGAGTACACTTTATTTTCTGAAGAAAAACAAAAAATATTAATGAAAAATGTAAACCCTTTTAGAATAAAATGGTGTACCCTTTAAAACAAAATAATTAAATTCTAAAGGTGCCCCCGGGCACGAAAGACCAACTCTTAAAAAAATTAACAATTAAATTATATATATTTTTATTTATAATTATATATATTTTTGTTCATACCCCATTTGAAAGTGAATGAACCGTATCTTGAGGTGCATATACAATATAATTAGCCTAATATTTATTATCTTACTCTTATATCGATTAAAATGATAAAACGTTTAAATTATGTAATAAAACTAATTAAAATTAATAATATTTTTTTGACGTTAAATCAATTTCTTATTAATTATATGAGTTGTTATAATTAAAATGCATATTTATAATAAAATATATTAATTTAAAAGCAAAAATGCGTGTGAATACTTCTATTTTATTTAAAATAAATCCATTTATTATTCTTTTATAAATTATTTACAAAATAATTTATTGAATGAATATAATCTTTTGAATCAAATATTATACTATTATTAAAATTGTTAATATTTTATTATTCGTATCATGAATTATTTCATGAAATAATTTCATGTCAGACGTCCATTTACTCAAATTTAAATAATTTTTTATTTAAAAACTTAACAAAGGAATAATTAGATAATTAATTAAAAATATTAATCAAAAGATTACAAGGATGCTAGGCAACCTACCGTCTTGGTTGTCCTCTTTAATTCGTCCAATGGTTCCGTAATATTTAGTGATATCCAACTGCTAATATAAAATTGGTAATACATGACCCATAATGTAAGAATCTGCCTTTAATTTATTAATTATGTTTTAGAAATGAAGGATTACTCATTTATTTTTTTTATTTTTACACACTTGGATGACATGTGTCATATTGATTGGTATGTAAATAAGTGGGGTCGGGCGTTAGCGTTACACGCCGGTTTCCGGAGACAAGTGGCAATTCCAGCGAAAACTGTACTAAAATCAACGAAAAATGAAAGTTACGAAACTAATAGACACAAATATCTATTTTAGAACTAAAATTAAAGAGTAAAAAAGTTATAAAACCAAATAAATATTTAACTCAAAGTTCTACTGAGTTACACAATTTATTACCCCCTCCGTCCCATAATACTTTTCACGTTTATTGTTCCACGTTATTTAAGAAAATGTGCATTTTTTATCAACTTTATTGACTTTGGAGGGTATTGTGGTATTTTTAAATATTAAAAAGTATAAAGTAATGATATGTGTGTGAAAAAGGAGTGACAAATTTGAAATTAAATGAACTTTTGAGGTTGTTGGATAAAGTGGTGTTTCCTTTTTTTGGGATGAAAAGTTTTGTGGGACAAACAAATGAGGAAAATTGGAAAAGTATTATGGGACGGGGAAAGTATATTATATACTCCCTCCGTTCCGGTCAAACTGCACCATTTGACTGTATAAAGCTCTCACAAAAGTTACAGCAAACAGTGCAATATGGACAGTACGAAGGAAGTACATTAATTTACATGAAAAAAATAAACTATCATATTATATAGTACATTAATTTACATGAAAAAGATATGGCTAAATATAGTGTGCACCCACGTACAAATATAAGCAAAAACATATACAATTATGAGTAAAAATGTATACAATTTAATTGTTATTTTTTTAATAAAAAATTGAGTGTAAAAAAATGTACAATTATTAAAATACATGTATACACTATTGAATAAAAAGTTATACACATATGAATGCTTGTTTTTTTAATGAAAAACTTAGTGTGAAAAAAGTATACAATTATTACAAAACACGTATACAAAAGAGAATAACATGTATACAAAATAAAATAAAAAGTTATACAAATATGGGTGCAAGGGTGCACCCGGGTGCACCTAATATACACTCAAAAGATATACATATATCTAAATCAGAATGAATAAATTTATTTAAAACAATAAAACTATATGTGTGAATTATCATTAAAATATGACAAGTTTTGATAGCATTGTGGAATCATCTCATAAGAGAATTTATTTAATTATGTACTCCCACTTTCCTAGTAAATAACGCAAGTATTTCTGTGCGCAGATTAAGAAAACTTTTTCCATTTATGTGTAAGGTTATTAAATATATATTAAAAGTGAGTATTTTATATAATATAGTGAAAAAATATGTAATGTTATTGGGATGTAGGTATAAAAATAGTATTATTAAGACAAATTTTTCATTTTAAGAAACATAAGTATTGGACTAATCATAAGAAAAGTGTGAGGTGGTGGATGATATTTTGAGTTAGATTGATTAGACCATAAGTCTAATTTTATATATAATAAAATCAAATAATAATAATAGGAGTAATAAAAATAATAATTAATAAAATAATAGGGGTTTAAATTTTTTAGTTGTATTAGTTAGGGGTATGATGTAGGAGATACTCTATTGTGAAATATGTTTTTATGAGACGGATTGTGAGACTAGTTGATCCATCACTAAAATATATTTATTATAGATAAATTATGTTTATTTATAGTTTAAGTATATCAATAATAAATCATATTATAACATGCTAAAATTATATTTTAATACATAATTCATTATACTTTACTTTAATAATTATTAAACATATTTTATCTATATTATAAACATACTTTAATTCTTTTCACAAATATAAAATATCATTACACTAGAGACTTTTTCAATAATGTAATTGTGTTCCAACCAATTACTCTTTAGTTTTGATTTTATTTTTCTTTCTTATTCTTTATTGACATTTGTGTACTTTCTCAAACTCTTTTCTAAAATCAATCATTTCATTTAAACGCATTTTCAGCAAAATTAGACTATAATCCTATGACTTTACACACCCACTTTATCTAATTAGATCATTTCATGTGCAATTCATCATGTACTCCACGACGTCGTTTACTCCTTTATACATACTCCACATGCAAACATTATTATTATTATTATTATTATTATTATTTTTTTTTTTTTTTGGTAGCACAATTCAGTGTGACTTAAACGGTTCGGACAGCTTAAAAAAAATTTAATTGTCATATTAAATTTTATACTCCCTAACCCCTTGAAAGATATTGTTTACATTTTGCACGTGGATTAAGAAATATAATAATTTAATGTATAGTAAGATAGGAGAAATAATATTTTAATGTGTGTGGGTAGTTGTATTAGTATTGAGTGTGGGGTCATGTGTAGTAATTGTGGGTCACATCAATCCAAAAAGGAAAATGAATACTTTGTAATGGGACGAACCAAAATGAATAAACAAATACGTATCAAGAAGACGGAGAAAGTAATTACTCCCTCCATCCCCTTGATACGTATCAATTTTTCCATTTTGATCCGTCCCATTACAAAGTATCTATTTCTCTTTTTGGATTGATGTGACCTACAACTACTACACATGACCCTACACTCAACACTAATACAACTATCCACTACACGTTAAAATATTATTTCTCTCACCTTACTATATATTAAATTATTATACTCCTTAATCCACATACAAAAAGCCAACAAATACCTTTCAAGGGGACTGAGAGAGTATTTCAGAAATCAAAATGCTTCCCCCAAGACAAAGTAAGTAAGATAGTCCTACAATAGTACTTTCGTGAGACAAATAAAGGAGTGATAATATATAATGTAATAAAAAATGATATTCAATTGATGAAGAATAATAATACTGCAAAAAATTATCTTATGAACAATTTATATTATAGAAAAAGGTGACGACATTTTAAAGAAAAATAATAAATATTTTTAAACGAAAGTGATAACTAATCATAGAAATGTAAAATGGTCTTACCGTGAAATGATTTCATACAAGACTACCCTTTTCTAAAATTGTTTATAAAATAATTTATGAATGAATTCTTAAAAGAAAAATCATAATACTTTAAAACATTAAAAATACATTTTAATTTTAAAATTTATACTGATGATATATTTCATTAGTATTTTATTTATTATTAAAAAAATCAAATTGTCTAAAAAAATTTAACAGATTTAGTAAAATAATTTAAAACAATAATACTCTTTTTGGATTTTATAATTCATATTTAGATTTTCAAAAGTCACATCTAAGATTTAAAATTACTCTTATATAATTAAACCTACAATCATTATTAATCATTGTCACATTTGTGTGATTTGGATTCACATCGCACTCTAATTTATCAAAATAAATTAATTTTTAATATATAAAAATTTACTATTTAGAAAAATGAATTATTATCCTTTTTAATAAAAAAACTCCATTATGTACTCCTCAAGTCATGATATATTGAGTAATTTTTTTATATTTTTGTTGACATAAATAATATTTTCATTAATAGGAGAAATAATTTACTTCACTAAAAAAAAAAATTTAATGTAATAAAGAGCAATTATATAAATTTCAGGTGCATTGTAAGCAAAGATAAAATCAAACATAGTCTCATTCTTAACGGAGTTTAAAAATAACATAATGTATTCTCAAATAAACATAAACTTAAAATCCATTATGCAAACTCAAAATAAAAATTATTATTCCATTTGGTTGAGAGTAAAGGGTGGATCTAATGAAAATGTTAATTAAATAATTAACTCTCCCCCCTCAATCAATTTCAATTTTAATGCAGTACTTCATCCGTCCCGTTTCAATGCTCACATTTACTTTTTACACGTTGATTAAGAAGTAAAAATTTTAATAGATAGTGAGTGAAAAAATATAATATTTAATGTAAAGTGGATAGATGCATTAATGTTGGATGATATATTAATTGTTTTAGGTAAGTCCTATATTCCAAAAAGGAAAAAACTAAACATTGAAATGAGATGCCTAAAATAGAAACGTAAACATTAAAACGAGACGGAGGGAGTAATCTTTTTAATGATATCTATTTTCATTCCCGATTATAGGGTTCGAATCAATGAGCCCTAAATTAATACTATTTCTTCTGTTCCACTAAAAGGTTTCCATTTTACTATATTGAACGTTCCATTCAAAAGTCCTTATTTTCCTTCTTTATTAAAAGAGAACCAACCCTATAAAACTCACTCACTAGTAATACATCACACACACTTCATATAAAATAGTAATAATAATCCTTTATGCTCGTCCGAAAAGCAAATGAAAACCTACGGTGACGAAGAGAATAATACATCTCCAAGTATTAAACCCCCATAAACAAATATCCCTCTCACTTAACAATAAGTGAGAGAGAGTACCAATGATATGTTGGCCAGTGGTTGAGGGGTCAACATTGAGGTGCCCCTGATTGAAAGGTCAGGGGTTCAAGCCCCCCGGAGCGCAATGTTGGAACAATTAATATTGAGGGCTACAAGCGACAGTGTGGGAGGCTGAAACTCAGTGGGAACCTGCGGCTCGGTGGGAACCTGCGGCTGAGCTAGGGGGAGGGTCAGCATGGAGCAATCATCAGCATGGAGCTATCACTTGGGGATCGACTCCTTGTGCGCAGTAGTTAAAGATATTAGGAACCTGTGATCCATTGTGTGGTTACCGCGATTTACTTGGAGGCAGTTCTAAAGGGCCGGGACTGTTTCCTCGAGGACTAGTCGGACGTAAGCCCGGAACCTCGGTATCAAAAAAAAAAAAAAAAGTGAGAGAGAGTGTGAAGACAGCTGCATATTCAGCAACACAGAGGGGAGGCCCATTCATCCCCAGCTGAAAAAGGCCTTGTCTGAATTGTCAATACCAACCCCTAAGTTTTACTACCAAACAAAAACTTTGTCTTTCCAATAATCATACTTCAAATTGTCCCATCAAACTCAATCTCAGATCTCCAAAAACATATTCCCATTTTCAAATTTCCTCCTTTCACAATCTGCCTCTCTTCCACCTTTTTTATTCATTCATTGCAAACCCCAATGCTCGCCCTTTTCTCCTTGTTTCTATATATCTTCTCTTCTGCGCCAGAAATTGTTCCTTCTTATCTCCACTTTTGATTTCAGTAACGTCATTGTGTGTCTTGATCTTTCGTGTTGTTTTCTGATCCACCGAACTGCAATTTCTTTCTTATTTTTTTTGGTGTGTGAAGCATGGTCTTGGGTGGTCGTGAAATTGCTGTAATGAATTGAAAGAATGCTGCAAAAGGCTCATAGGTTACCTTTTCAGGAGAGTTTTATGGAAAGGAAAGAGTGAAAGGTGTTTTCTTGATTGCAATAAAGTGGGGTTTTCAGTGGGGCAAAATGCCGAACATGTTGTGTGCATGTTCTGGGGAGCAATTCAAGCTTGAAGAAGCAGCTCCACAGTCTCCAGAGTCACTGGCCACAAGGGATTTCTCTGCTAGTGGCATTTCATCAAGAACTGGTACTGCTGATTGGGAATCTAAACTTGAAGATGCTCAAGTAGATGAAGCTGAGTCCACTTTGAAGGAGGCACTTTCTTTAAATTATGAGGTATAACACACACACTCCCTCTCTCTCTCTCCTTTTTGTATTTGAAATTGCTTTCTCTCTCATGTTCTTACAGCTTGCATACATGCCATATCTCTTCCTAGCTTTTGAATATGCTTCTTATCTCTCATGTTCTTGATGCATGTTTGCATCCCATTCTCTTGTTACCTGCATTTGTAATAATTGTTTGTTATCTTTCATGTTCTTTATGTATGTTTATATACCTCTCTTCCTAGCTTATCAAATTACTTGAATCATTCTTCATGTTCTTGATGTATGAAACTGTTGTTAGGTCTCATTCCTTGATTTATTACATGAGAGATTAGTTATCAATTGTGATTTATTAGGAAGCTAGAGCATTGTTGGGGAGACTTGAATATCAAAGAGGTAACTTTGATGCTGCTCTTCAAGTATTTCAAGGGATTGACATCAGAGTCTTGTCTTCAAGGATGTCTAAGGCCATTGCTGAGAGAACTCGGCCCCGAAAACTGCGATCCAGGGATAGAAACGTGCCGATGGGTGTAATGTCGCTGAATTCTGTGAGCCTACTTCTTGAAGCAGTTTTACTTAAATCAAAATCTTTAGCAGAGCTTGGACGAGTTAAAGGTATTCATCAGTATCATTTGTGTCAATTTCTTGATTTCTGTCCAATTTCAATAAGTTAACTGTGTACTTAGGATAATGAAATTGTTGTGCTTTAGGAAGTGGAAATTATTACAAAGTTGGGTTGACATAATCTTTGCAAGAACAATAATTGTTTTACTTTTAGCCTTTTTCTTTATCTTTTGGGGGTAGGTTAGGATGCCTTGGAATAGGCTATTGGTGTTTCAATGGGTGGGGAGAATCATGGCTTCTGATTAGTCTTTTTTCATTATCGATCGACAGAAGCTGCTAGAGAGTGCAAGATTATCTTGGAGACAGTTGAATCTGCTCTTCCACATGGCATATACGGTGGAATGAATGGAGATAGCAAGTTCTTGGAGATATTCCACAGAGCACTAGAGTTGCTTCCCAAGCTATGGTTACAGGCTGGTTCTCTCGAAGAAGCTATTGCTGTGTATCGAAGAGCTCTGCTGAGGCCTTGGCGCTTAGATCCTCAAAGACTAGCAAAAGTGCAGAAAGATTTAGCTGCCTCATTGCTTCACGGGGGCATTGAAGCATGCATTTCGTCTCAATTTAAACCAATGGGCGCCACGTTTCCTGAAAACAGCGCTGAGGAATCGATTCTTTTGTTGTTTGTACTGATGCAGAAGATTCTCCACGGCGAAATAGATTGGGATCCTGAAGTCATGGATCATTTAACTTTTGCCCTCACAATGACAGGTCAATTGGAGTCCTTGGCAGATCACGTGGAGCAAGTTCTCCCCGGTATATATAACCGAGTCGAGAGGTGGTACTTTCTTGCTCTTTGTTATAGCGCTGCTGGTCAGAATCAAACAGCATTGAACCTTCTGAAGAAAGTATCCGGACTGTCGGAAAACAATCATGAACCTCATTTTGCGTCGTTCTTGCTTGGAGCAAAGCTGTGTACTCAAGATCCAAGTGAATCTTCTCAAGGTATAAATTTTGCGCGTAGATTGATTGATACTTCGACGAACCAAAACGAGCATTTAGTAAGCCAAGCTCGTAAGTATCTTGGAATCTGCTATGGAAATGCAGCAAGGATGTCCATTTCTGATTCTGAAAGAGTTACTCTATACAAAGAATCAATCAACTCCCTAACTCATAATCTAATCAGTGGGATGAAGGATCCAGAGATTAGCTTTAGACTCGGGCTAGAAAACGCTCTCCAGAGGAATTTGAGTTCAGCCTATGACGATGCAATGTTGTACACGAAAATGATTGGTGGAATCTCCACAAGGGGTTGGAAACTTCTGGCTCTTATTGCATCTGCAGAGCAGAGGCTAAAGGATTCCGAAGCCATCGTTGATCTTGCTTTGGATGAAACTGGAAACGTCGAACAACTTGAGCTTCTGAGGCTCAAAGCTGTGATTCAGATTGCTCAAGAACAACCGAAGCAAGCGATAGAAACATACAGGATTTTGCTTGCTATGATACAGGGGAAGGGTGAGTATCATGAGAAAGACAACAATTCTAAGGTGTGTATGCTTTGCTTATTAAGATTCATTCGATGAACTCTTTTGAAATGTAAGAATTAGAAGATTTCTTGTGAAAAAAATTCTCATTCTAAGAGGAGAGTAGGTTCACATTCATTTTAATGTTTCTCCAATTGACAGGTGGAAGCTGAGAGCAGATTGGAACTAGAAGCATGGTTAGATTTAGCTGGACTCTACACAGACCACGGTTTGTGGCTCGATGCAGACGTCTGCGTTAAAAAAGGCAATGCGGCGAACTTTTACTCGGCTCGCGGTTGGCACACAACAGGTATGCTGGATTGCATGCATGCTACCTCCCACTGTATCCAACAGGTGCAAAATCTACCGCAAACACACACATGCAGAAAGCCATGTGTGTGTGATTTTGCGGTGGATTCTGCACCCAATGTAGGATATGAGAAAACCTAATCAAATCTTGCTTGCACAATTACTTGACTGCTATCAGGTAAACTTTTTGAAGCGAAACAGCAACGTAGAGAAGCAATAGCTGCATTCTCAGTATCTCTGTCGATTGAACCAGATTACGTTCCCAGTATAGTTTCAACAGCTGAAACATTGCTAAAGATGGGGAATCTGTCCCTCCCCATAGCAAAAAGCTTCTTGATGAACGCTTTGCGTTTAGAACCAACGAACCATGATGCATGGTTCAACCTAGGACTTGTCCATAAGATGGAAGGATCGCTGCAGCAAGCAGCAGACTCGTTTCAAGCAGCGCATGAGCTCAAGCTCTCGGCTCCAGTTCAAAGCTTTCGTTCATAGGAAAATTATTTGGTTCGAGAAAATGATTGTCAACTTTTGATCATATTTGGAGATATGGGTCATCATTGTTCTTGTTTAACGATCTGTATAGACGACTGTTTTATGAATGAGAAGAAGCTATTCGAAGGAATAGATTTGTTGCTTTTGAATTTTCATTTTAAATGTCATGTTTTATGTGCAACATCGGCTGTAACACATAAAATTCTAAGAATTGATCATTTATAATTAATGTAATGCAAGTAGAAAAGATTACACTAACATTTATAAATAAGTCGATGAGACGGGAATTAAATTTAATTGAACTCATAACATATTCACATTTATTAACTCAAGGTTTTCACATAGGGCAACAAGTCACAAGTTCATCCAGTTTCTAACACGAACTACGCACCAATTAGTCGAGCGTACCAAGGCGAGAAGTTATTCAGTTGTATGCACTTCTTCAAGACACTTTATACACAGCGAATCATCTGTAAATAACACGTACTTGTCCATACCATCTGCAGGACAAGAAATTCAGTTTCTAGGAGGCATGTTAGGCTGAAGAACATAGAAACTGTAAGTAACATCAACGACGTGCATTTATGTCAATTTACTTACATGAGTGATTGAAGTCTTGAAATGCAGCGTAACATCATCCCATCTGCCACTGCATTTACAAAATGAAATAAATTCTATCAAACCCTCTTCGTTAGAGTACTTTATAGTATGAAGTGCATGTCATGGGGGATTCCAACCCCACATGCGGAAGAATTGGGAGATAATCGAGCAAGACTATAATAGAATTAATTACAACATCTAGGACCTTTAAAATCACATAAGGAAAACAGACAGAAGAATAGATCATAAAACAGTTATAAATAACTAAAATCTCAAAGGGAAATAAGACAATTGAAATAAAAAAATCATAATAAGGTGTAAAGCTAGTTTATCTGGAAACTGCAACAATAACATGAAACGCAATAAATATACAGAGAAGAATACCTTAAGAGTTGGTTCTCCTTTGTTTGTATAGGTGTTTTGCTTTGCTGCAGCTGCCAGCTGTGCTTTTGCTGCTCTTCCTGCTGCCGATTGTTCAAATTGCTCTTGCCTACAATCATCATAACAACGTGCATATTCAGCTAAGAACGGAAGTTGCAACAATGAGTCTGAGAGCAAGTGAAACTGGTGGACAAAAATAAGAACCAAAATGTCAAAAAATCATCTTCACATTCCATCCCCATGCATTTTGTTGCTCGGAAAATTAGCCACAGCACTGGAAGTATTCAGTCTAAAAGAAGTCATCCTCTGTAAGTTTATCCACAACAAATATCTTCACAGAATTTAAGTGTTTCATTTTTTGACAGCAGGAGATACAAAATGACAGGTCATTCCTCCATCATATTAGAACTTATTTGCACTCTCGCAACAATACAAACATGCATTCAATGCCTCCGTGTTCCTTTACTTCAAGTGGTTCACTTTCTCTAACAAATTTTGATGACGTAAGTGGCATTATAACTTTTATAAGCACAGAAGTCACAGACTACTTTGAAGCCAATAACTTGTGAAAAAAAAATCTTCATAAAAACTGACAGCACCATCTTTTCAATCCTGAACTAATAACTTCCAAACAAGATAACTACTATAGTCAGATCTTTCTTTCTCCAGCTGGCACAACATAGAAAAGTCAATAGAAATCATAAAAGACATACAAATGCAAAAGCATCCAACTTGTTGTCCATTACAAAGGCCCATTCATTTTGACAAAATTATGAATAAACTGTCTAAACAATATTTTCCTAAATTTCTTCAGTGTCCAATTACACAAAAGGCTTATTTATTCAATATTCATGTTAACATTAACATGAGAAAACTTTCAAAACAACATTTTTCTAAACTTATACAATATCCAATTACACAAAAGACTCATCCTTTTCCCATATGAAAACACAAATATTTATAGGCTATTGATATAGAATCATATTCTACCATGAAAGATCTTGAATTTCAAAGAGCAATCACAAGCTCATTAGAAATCTTTGAGCTAAAACATCAATAGCTAGCAATTCCTTTGATAAAATCATATAAAGTGTAGCTTTATTCTCTACTATATATTCAGCTTTATCCCTAAAGTAGAACACCAGTTGCTGTCTTAAATTGCCTTCTTTGTGCATAAAGCGCCCGATCCAGAACAGTTATCATACAATGAAGGTCTGAGGCTTGTCAATTATTTACCAGATCAACATATTCTGCAGTATCCTCACAAGATAAAGCAAGTATCTATACATCTTCTCAAAATGGGTAACACCAACATGCTCTTCATTAAGTCACCTCATTTAGGTCCACATTACAAGATTAGAAGAAACAAGAATCTATGATTTGTTCTTCGTTGTGAAAGAGCTTAATGACTTCTAAGCCAGCGTGATATGCATGCCAGCTTAAGTCGTGAGTTTTTAAGGCTGCCCTCTCCTATTGAAACTGTACATTGGTCTTTGAGCAATGTTCATACAAATTTAGCTTAGTCAATCTTTAAATAATTACTCCATTGAGGTAATAATTCTAATCCAAAATAAAGTTAGCTTGAAAAACAAGGTAAAAGTTCATTATTGCTTCAGATGTCAGTTGCAAGGAAATGCTACAAGGATCAGAATCGAGGAAATAACAAAAAACAATTAAACCAATGACGTAGCTAAGGAGTAATAACAAAGGATTTTTGAGAGGGAACTCTTGTTTTCTTCAAATATCAAATCAACCCTAATATCAATGACAACAGTGTTGAAATAGTAAACTTTCGAGAGACTTCTACTGTGAATAAGATCTTTCACAATTCCCGCAGCAAATCTCATGCCACAACGCAATAGATTTTAAGCTCTGCATCAAGGTGGTTTCCATTGATCAAAGATACATTAAGAAATGCAGAAACCAATTAAGAACTAATTCAACAAGTTTCGATCCAGGGGGTTAAACCCTATTTCAAATTTTTTAAACAAATTGGAATTCTTGATCATCTACCACAGAAATTACTATCCTTGTCGATTCTCGCACTCAATATTCATATAAAATACTCTCAATTAACAACAAATACACACTAATTAGAGATTTAACAATAGAAAATGGGACCTTTTCTGGGCTGCTTCGGCGGCTTTAGCGCGGGCTTCTTCAGAGGCCAATCGCTCCTCTTCTCGTCTCTGTTGCTTGTTAAATCCTCCATCAAAGCAAGCAAAGCAACCCATCTCTCTCAACTCGTTAATCTTTGTAAAATTGAATGAGATGAGATTTGTTTTCAAAGATTTTGAGAGAGAATTAGGAAGAGTACATTCCGTTGTGACTTTATATACACGTTATTCTAGTTATTATCGACTTTGAGGTCGCTTCATCTATACACCAAAAAATGGGAACTGGATGTTCGAACCGGGGAACCCTCGATTTTAACCGGAATCGAAACCGGAGGTTCCGAATTGGGGTGGTGCAAAGAGAGTAATCTCACTCGGCGGACCCAGGAATTGGGGATCGAACTCTGGTCCCAATACAAACTGCTCTTAATCACAAATCACTAGACCACTATATGGAATCAATAAATATATTATATATACAGTAATTATTTGCAAAAGTTCATGGGGGCCACGTGCCCCCCTCAGTACGTCCGCCTTTGTGTGATCTCATGGATCAAATCTTACAATATGGGGTTGTGAATTAATTTCCACGATGTTGTATTAATGTGAAATATGATGATTGGATTTTGTGTGTGATTTCGAGAGAGAATACACGAGAGAAAGGGAAACGCTTTTGCGTTCTGTGGGCAGCGTTCTGCCTTGCGCATGAACGCATCAGCGTATTCTCCCTTGTGTTGTGCGTTCTGTAACGCAAACGTATTCTGAATACACACCGTATTCTCATATTTTTATTCTGCATGTTTCCACGCAGAAGAAATAGAGTTCACCAGAGTTAATTAACAGTTTTATTAACTCCCTCTCTTTCTCTCTTATCCACTTCTTACGTGGAAAATAAATAATAATAAATTATTATTTACACTCACTTTCCTTTTTCATGCTTTATAATTATTAATTAATTAATTAATTAATTAATAGTAAGGTTTTGTTGATTCTTTTTTATTATTTTTAGAATTAACTGAAGCTAGAGCATGTTTAAATTTGACATGGTCAAAAATCCACTTCTCCAAAAAAAAATCGGATCTAAAATGCATCTTGCCTAATCATGTTTGCAGAGAATAAACCCCATTCAGATTCCATTTCTGCATTATTTTACTAAAATTTGTTAGGCAACTATTCTTTTTTTCTCACCTTTTCATGAATTTTATTTTCTCCAAAATTTTTATGAGTAGAAGGAAATACTCTCAATAAATGTAGATTGAGGATGTATATACCTCCAATTTTTTCCATGTACACTCATTTTCTTATATTTATAGAAATACAAAATACTAGTAGAATTTTAGTTGGTTAATAGACATGTTTTTTTAAAGGATGGCGTTATTGCCACTCGAAATACTGCTAAGACACTTGAATCCTAAAAAATATTATAGTGAAATTCTTATCATGCACCCACCTCTAAACTAAACTTACATCTACATTAATTCAAACCAATTTATTTTGCTAAGTCCACCCAAGACCATTATTAATCCCACTCAAACACAAACTAAAAAAAAGAGTTAAAGGGGAGGGAGAGAAAAGAAGGAAAAGAAGTGTGCTCCACGAACTCATCTCTCTTTGTCAACTGTGTTCTGGCACTTGAACTCAATAGCCCCTTCTCACCTTAAAGTATAGTAATTCCATATTTTCCCTTTCTTTGCTGAATAGCCATTCACAACTCTCTTCGATCACTTCATAAACATCACCTGCTCGAAATTTTGTTGTAAAAATTAATCACTTCATTAAAGACCCTGACAATTAAATTACAGAAACGAGGAATTAGGTTCTAATAAATTGAAATTTTTTTTTTATAGGCTTTGGGTGAGATTATTTTTCATTTTTTTAAATAGTTATCGCTTTCGCTATAAATCGTTATCACTTTCGCTATAAAATGTTATCACTTTTTATTTATACTATAAATAGTTCATGAAATACTATTATCACTTTCCATTAACTTATTATCACTTTTCTTCGTAAAAGTTATCACTTTCTGGCCGTCTCACATAAGTCTCTACGTGAGATATTCTTACACAAGTCTTTTCCTATTTTTTTATGTGGAAGAGTATTAATGTTTATATACGAAATCAATAATTCCAATCAATTTGCCTCAATAATTTATATCAACTAATTCCTTTATTGTTTTCGATTTTTTTTCTTTTTTCTTTTTCTAAACTTTTCCTGTGTTTTTAGGGTTTAACGTTTTTTTTTCTTTACAGATGTTTGGTTAGTGTATGAAGTAATGATTTGGATGGAGTTAGTAATGGTTTGGATGAGTTTAGCAAATATAGATTGATTGGAGTTAGTGTGGCATAAGTTTAGATGTGGGGGCATAATAAGAATTTCACTATCATATTTTTTTAGAATTTTTTTTTTTTGAAAATATATTTTTTTAGAATTCGAGTGCCTTTAATAATATATTTAGGGTGGCAGTAGCTCTATTTTTTTTTAAATCTAAAATGAATAGTTGTATTAATGTTGTGAAGATCATGCATGAAGATATATTAATAATTATTTTGTGTGAATTTCATTAACATAAATTGAAATACTCCCTTTGTCCTGGGTAAAAAGATGCATTATTAGAGAGATGTGATTGATAGTGGTGGATAATTGGTGGACCCTTTTTACTAAAAGGGGAAAATGTCAATTTGGATAGGATGTTCAATATAATAAAATAATGTTATTTGAGCGGGACGGAGAGAGTATATATTTATCTTAGAGAGAAACAAAATGTAAACATAATAAATGAAAGGGTGATAAAAATTTAAATATTTTAATTATTCACATTTATTTAAAAAATGTAAAAATAATAACAATTAAACTTGGTGCAGGATAATTACTCGCAAATTTCTTTGTAAACTTCACAAAAATTGTGAAAGATAATTTTTGATAGACTAAGTATTAAATTATATTTTAAAGGTATAACAGATCGATGTTTAGTTCTAAAAAGACATTAATTGAAAAGTTGAAAAAAAAATTAGTCGAATTTATAATTAAAATACATTAAATTAAGTAGTTAATGTAATGTTGTTTATTAAATATATATATTATGAGTCACTCTTTTGTGAGACGGGTCGATCAATTACTAAAGTATTTTATTACTCCCTCCATTCCAAAGAAAAATTCATAGTTACTGTAGATACGAAATTTAAAAAAAAGTTTACTTTTAGGGATAGTTTGGTATTTTTAGGAAAAAAATAAATTATAAAGGAAGTTATGTGAGTTATAAAGGAGTGACAATTTTGAAATTAAATATTTGTATTGTAAGGTTATTAATTTGTGTGTATTTTCTTATTTAGGGATTTGAACTTATTTATGGGACGGACAAAATAAAAGTGTGAATTTGTTTATGAGACGGAGGGAGTATATAGATAAAATATACTTATTTGTAGTTAAAATATGTCAATAGTAAATTATATTATAACACCTTAAAATCATACTTTAATTCATCATTTATCATACTTTAAAAAATATACTTTAACGATTGTAACAACAAATTTTGTATTTATGATGAAATAAACACAAAAGGGAATTACAATAATAATCTAGACGGATTGAACTTGAAAATTTAGGAACAATCTCTATCTATCCTCTGATTCTTCTCTCGAACCAATTTGGACTTTGACTTTGACTTGTTGACTTGACCGCGTTGACTGCGTTGACCATGTGCTGAGTCGGATCTTCAGTTGAAGCTTGTCCGGACTTGAATTTGGGGCTTTATAACGTTATCCAGAGGCGTCGAGCCTTTGTTTGGATTAAACGTGCTTTATTTGAAAAACACTCGATTTGGGGGGCTCCGCACTTAATCCCGGGTCGTGTGCTGTTCTTGGCGCGAAGAACACTAAAGAACTTAGTATATGAAGAACGCTTGATTTGGGGGGCTCCGCACCTTAATCCCGAATCTTTTGCCGTTCTTGACTTGAAGATGCTTGAAGATCTCAAGGGAGCACTGCTCGTGTTCTTGATCTCTTCAGAGCATTTATGTCTTCAAATATTTTAGTGTGTGGAATGAATGAAGGAGGGCTCCTTATATAGGTGAAGGATGAACATGCCCATAAATAACTCGCAATCTGATTGGTCAATGGCAGATTTGACCCGATTCTGCGGGCTTGGGCCGTTCCAAATATAACACAGCTTGAATGGTCATTGCTTAATTTGACCTGATTCTGGAGCCTTCCAGACTTTATTTTTGACTTGGGAGTTAAGTTTTACTTAATTTAAACCCTACTTAATTTGTTGGGTTTTAAATTAATTATCAATTATTTATTAATCTATTTTAGGAATTAATTTATTAAATCCCAAAAATAAAATATAATAAATTAAAATTGATATTTAATCAATAAAATCCACGTGTCGCCATTTGATTGGACCGTGAATTTTAATTGCTCACAAATGCCCCCTTGCGATTTGTTCACGGACAGTGTGTCTTGATGTGAAGGAATCGCAAAAGTTCCCTTTTCTTGTAATTTTTCAAGAGAACTTAAATATGGCACTAATGTGTTTCTTGCTCACCAAGATATACAAATATGAAATAAATTTACTTATTGTCCACCAAATATATAAATATGGAACAAATTTATTTCTTGTCCACCAAATATATAAATATGGAACAAATTTATTTCTTGTCCACCAAAACTTGATAAATCTTGCTCAAAATTATCCAACTTATTTGAAGTAAAGAATCTCCACAAAATTTTATAGAGATCGCAACCCAACAAGTAATTTCTTCCTTACCCAAGCATCTCAAGAAGATTCCATCAAATGTTCTTCTATAAAGTGTTCCCTTGAAGTAGATGAACCGAGGTGCCCGACGCCGAATATCAATCCTTTGTCGTGGATCGTTAGGCAACTTATCATATTTCAAATAATCCACAAGTGGTTGGCGCCAATCTTCTTCTTCAATTTCAAAAACCTCTACCACATGATTTTCAACTTCTTCATAATCATCCTCTTCAAAGAGTGGTGGTACAACCCAACTTCTATACACTGGTATTTGAATTTGCGCTTCTGGCATAGCTATAGTTGATGCTAATTTAGCGAGGGCGTCAGCTTGCTTATTCTCTCTTCTAGACAGATGCTTAATGTCAACATCACTGAGACAACCTATAAGTTTCTGAGCATACTTGTGGTATGGGAGTAACTCAGGCTTTTTCACTTCATACACTCCAAGGAGTTGGTTTATCACCAATAGCGAATCACCATACACCTT
Organism: Pogostemon cablin; assembly: GCA_023678885.1. Taxonomy (NCBI): domain Eukaryota; kingdom Viridiplantae; phylum Streptophyta; class Magnoliopsida; order Lamiales; family Lamiaceae; genus Pogostemon; species Pogostemon cablin. Next base: position 27,490,004 of record CM042969.1, on the reverse strand, counting down.
AAGGTGCAATTATTTTATATCAATAGCCATCTCTAAACCAAGTATGAGTGCTTGATACTCAGCCACATTGTTGGAGCAATTTTCCGTTAAAGAAAATAAGAAGGGCAGGACTTCACCACTGGATGTCATAAACACAACTCCCACACCGGCCCCTTCTCTATGAGCTGCTCCGTCGAAATACATCTTCCAAGGAGAAGCTATTTCCTCAGCGAAAGCATCTTCATCGGGGAGTTCATCAGATAGTTCCCATTCAACAGGCATTGGGTGATCAGCTAGAAAATCTGCCAACACTTGTCCTTTTACGGCCCTTTGAGGGACGTATACGATCTCAAACTATTGAAGTTGGAGATACCATCTTGCAAGCCGATCAGAGAGTACTGGCTTTGACATGAAAAACTTTAGTGGGTTAGCTTTTGAGACTAGCCGAACTGTATGAGCTTGGAAATAATGCTTTAACTTTTGAATCACGAAGATAAGGGATAAACATATCTTCTCAATAGGTGAATATTTCAACTCATTTGGCGTCATGGTTCTATTCAAGTAGTATAGAGCTCTTTCTTTGCCATCATCATTTTCTTGTGCAAGCAAAGCTCCAATAGAACGCTCCTGAGCAGCTAGATAAAGGATTAAAGGACATCCCGGTATTGGAGCACCCAACACTGGCGCCTTCATCAAGTATTCTTTATTGCTATTGAAAGCATTATTACAAGCTTCATCCCATTCGAATATGCTACCTTTCTTCATGAGATGACTAAACGGTTGGCATCGACCAGCCAAGTTTGATATGAATCTTCTCAAGTATGCCAACTTTCCTTGCAAACTCTTGAACTCATGTATGTTTCGAGGCATATGCATCTTCATGATTGCGTCAATTTTCGCTCTTTCAATCTCGATCCCTCGACGGCGAACAATAAATCCAAGAAATTTCCCAGATGAAACTCCAAATGCACATTTGAGTGGATTCATCTTAAGTTGGTGCTCTCTTAATCGTTCAAACACTCCCCTCAGATCATGGAAATGATCTTTCTTTTCTTTTAATTTCACCACAATATCATCAACATAACACTCGACAATTTTATGAAGCATGTCATTAAATATCTTTTGCATAGCTCGTTGATAAATGGCACCAGCATTTTTCAAGTCAAATGGCATGACATTATAGCAATACATTCCCTTCAGAGTACGAAAGGCTGTCTTCTCTTGATCCTCAGGAGCCAGACCAATTTGATTGTAGCCAGATGACCCATCCATAAATGAAAGAACCTCATGCCCCGTTGTTGCATCAATCATGAGCTCAGCGATTGGCAGTGGAAAGTCATCCTTTGGACATGCCATGTTCAAATCTTGAAAATCAACACATACTCTGAGCTGCCCATTCTTCTTTCTCACCGGCACGATGTTGGAAATTCATGTAGGATACTTGACTTCTCGGATCTTTCCTGTTTCAAGAAGCTTATTAACCTCATCCTCAATCAAAAGAATCAACTCTGGTTGAAACCGATGCTGCATTTGTTTAACCGGCCGAGTTCCCTTTTTAATGGATAAGTGGTGCATTGCGATTTTTAGATCTAAGCCTGGCATTTCTTTATGTGACCATGCAAAGACGTCTCTGAATTCTCGCAAAATGCTAATATACTTTTCTTCTTCCTCCACATTTAGCAGAGCACTTGTGTAGGTAGGACGTGGTTCATTTTCATCACCTAAGTTGATTTCTTTCAACTCATCAACAGTGGCGTTCACTCCTTCTTCAAATTGTGGAGGGGCATCTTCAGCATCTACTTCCTCCATTTGAGAATCATCAAAAGCAGTGATATGGTTGGTAGAAGCTACACTTTCTTTATCATCACTATCGTCTTTAGTAAAGATGATTCTTTGCACCTTATCTTTCAACACTCTTCCACTTAAGACAGTCAAAATATTTCGCTGCTTGATGCGAGAAGGATTTCGACTCCGGAGTTTTTGGAGGTTAAGGGACTTGATATGATTTTGCCTCCTACACTTCCCTTTACAGGGTCCAAGCCTTTCAAAAACACTCCCAAGCTTTTCAAAAACAGATATTCTCTTGATTTCCCTACTACCTGCGTCAAACATATCCTCCGTGGATAAAGCTTCTTCCTCGGTGATATAATTTATACTTGCTCTTCTGATTGTAATGCGAACTGGTTTTTGAGGGACATATCCCAAACCTGGCTTAGCATTCTTGAAAGTAGGGCCACTATTTTTCAATATTTTCTGAGTAGCACTAAGCCCATGCTCTGGAGGATTGATGGTCTCTTGACGTAACTTTCCCATAATCGGCTTTTCTTTCAGCTCGTAACCAGCCTTCATAAGGTGTTTATAAGCTTGTGGACTATATGACTTGGTTATTTCGGGTTCAAACACTTCATCATGTTCAGTCTTTGCCCCTTCCACAGGACGTATGAATCCTTTAAGTGGTGGAGAAGAAAGCTTGCTAGCATCAATTTTTGTTAAAGACAATGTTAACTCTTCCAAGGTCTCAAGCCCTTTGCATTTGTTCTCCTTGAGAGTGGCAGATGATGCACTTCCTTCCTCATTCTTTATTTGTTTATTGCCCCCATTATCTTGTACTGGGGCTTCTTCACATTTTACTTCCTTTTTACTCTTGAAGAAATATTTAGCATCTGCAAAGTAAGCTTCAGCTTCAGTAAATGGCTTGTCGTCGCCGAACACCCTTTTCACATTATCACCTTCACTATATTTAAATCATTGGTGTAATGTAGAAGGAATCACACCATTCTCATGTAGCCATGGGCGTTCCAAAAGCATATTGTACTATGTTTTTGCATCAATAACATGGAAGATGACTGTTGATTTCATCTCATCAATTAGCAATTCAAGAACTATTGTGCCGAGAGTTCTTTGCCCCTCATGGTTGAACCCTTGAATCATCAATCGGCTATGATTGAGTTCATCCACCAGTATTTCTAACTTTTTCAACATTCTCAAGGACAAAATATTCACTGCCGAACCTCCATCAACAAGTATGCGATTCACTCGCATCCCTTTAATGTAACCAGTCACAAATAGAGGTCGATTATGAGATTGCGAACCCAACAACATATCTTCATCCGTGAAGGTTACCTTCATAGAGTAAGCTTTACCCCTAGTTTCAAGTTTTTTACTTTCATTGTCCTCTTCGTTCATGACGTGACATGAGCCTTCGTCATGACCTTCTTTTACAGAAGTAAAGTTTGTGGCCGCCTCATCCTCCAATACGATTTTCCCTTTCTTAGCCAGTTGCATGATCTTTTCCTTGAGGACGAAACAATCATGAATTGGATGACCCACCAACCTATGACACTTGCAGTATTTTGGGTCATTAATTCGGCCGACTTCCTCTGGACGTTTCATCTCAGGCAGGTCAAGGAGCTTATTTTTCATCAGATCATCAAATATGCCAGAAATGTCTGAGTTCAGAAATGGATACTCCTTTTCTTGCATCTCTTTCAGAGTCAATCTTCTTTGCCCCCATTCTTGGGCAACTTGTTTGCCTTTATCTTTCTTATCATCTCCGCTCTTTCGAATTTTGACCGTTATAGTATTTGTGGACATTGATTCTTTGTTGGAATTTCTAGCATAGGGCTTGGCCCCTTTTTTGAAATCTTGTTTATCTTTGGCTTTGTAGGAGTCCAACATTGGTGAATGTTTGATTCCACTAGCAGCCATTCTTAATTTCATGTCATGTGCCCTAGTAGCCAACTCTTCGAAAGTCTTAGGTTGAATTCCTTTGAGTATATAAAGGAGATTCCACTCCATTCCTTGAATACACATTTCGATAGCAGGCTCTCCGGATAATCGGTTCTTGCAATTTAAACTCAAATTTCTCCATCGATTGATATAATCAATCACAGGCTCTTCCTTCAATTGGCGAGTATTAGTCAGCTCAGTCATGCTAACAGTTCTCCTCGTGCTATAGAAAAGGTTAAGGAACTCATGTTCCATTTGTACCCAACTATCAATGGATTCAGCTTGCAAGTCGATATACCAATCAAATGCATTTTCTTTGAGAGAGCGAACGAACTGCCTCACCATATGGTCTCCATAAGTACCAGCGTCATGGCAAGTCTTAATAAAGTGTGCTATATGCTGCCTCGGGATTCCCTTGCCATCAAATTGTTGGAACTTGGGAGGCTGGTAGCCAGATGGCAACTTCAAGTTGTCCACTCTTTTCGTGTATGGCTTGACATAAGTAACGGTAGGCTTGGAATTCTCCTCAAACCTTTCTTTTATTGTTCCAAGTATAATATCCTTGAGTTGATCTACTTGGAGCATTCCATCAACTGAAAGTGGCAATGTTCCTTGAGTTTGCTCTTTTTCAACAGTCTGACGCCTTGTGTCCTCTTCCACTTCACTATCGTCCATGACTCATTTTCCGTTTGCACGGCTAGTCTCTGCGATGTCTCTTTTCATCAATTGGGAGATCTTTGTGTCTTGAGCTTCTATGTGTTTCGTGAGCCCCTCGATAGCTTTCATCATGTTTGCTAATTGCTCCTCAATAGTCGTGGCGCCTGCCATCATTACTGGAGCTGCAACTGAGTCAGATGAAGAGCCTGAAGATGCAGAATCATCATCACTATCCTCCTTCATATGTAGTTGTTTTCTCGAAGCCTCCTCAACCGAAGGGTTGGATCCAGATGAGGCTTCCGGCCGAGCTTTTTCTGACATGCTCCTCGTAACAACAGCAACATATTCGTTTAATGATTCTGAGAGCTTAGAAGCAGTATTCCTTCCCACAGTAATCTTGACAGGAGTCATTTTGAGAAGAGATGAGAGGTAGAGATTGTCCCACTGGGCGTGCCAAAATTTGTAACAATAAATATTGTATTTATGATGAAATAAACACAAAAGGGAATTACAATAATAATCCAGACGGATTGAACTTGAAAATTTAGGAACAATCTCTATCTATCCTCTGATTCTTCTCTCGAACCAATTTGGACTTTGACTTTGACTTGTTGACTTGACCGCGTTGACTGCGTTGACCATGTGTGCTGAGTCGAACGTTTATCCAAAGGCATCGAGCCTTTGTTTGGATTAAACGTGCTTTATTTGAAAAACACTCGATCTGGAGGGCTCCGCACCTTAATCCCGGGTCGTGTGCTGTTCTTGGCACGAAGAACACCGAAGAACTTAGTATATGAAGAATGCCTGATTTGGGGGGCTCCGCACCTTAATCTCGAATCTTTTGCCGTTCTTGACTTGAAGATGCTTGAAGATCTCAAGGGAGCACTGCTCGTGTTCTTGATCTCTTCAGAGCGTTTATGTCTTCAAATATTTTAGTGTGTGGAATGAATGAAGGAGGGCTCCTTATATAGGTGATGAGTGTGTAAATTCACAAGTTTGGCACTATGTTTTGTGCTAGTTTTGGAGAGTTTTGATGTGGAAATAGGTGGAAAACCTATATATATTGTGAATTAGCATGAATCAGGTGTTAGTGGAGCTATTTGAGTAATTTTCTTAGCAAAACGGAGTGAAAGTGCCAAGAATCGAAGAGATGGAGTCGAAGCCATGCGAACCGCCCAAGAAATAGGAGGGTTCGACCTGGTTGGAGGAGGGTTCGACCTCTCCAGCAGGTCGAACCAGCATTGCTGAGCTTACAGAAGAAGGTTCGACCACGACTCAAGTGGTTCGACCTATCCATCAGGTCGAACCATGGTCGAACCAGTTCGCAGAAAAGAGGATTCGACCACGACGTTTGAGTTCGACTTGCCAGTTGGTCGAATCGGGAGCGGAAATTGTCCAGTGATGAGGTTCGACCTGGGGTTCGACCAAGTCCTGAGAGGTTCGACCTTTTCAAGAGGTCGAACCAGTGCAGAATTCTTCCAGTAGCGGGGTTCGACTTGGGGTTCGACCTGTGGCCAATTGTTCGACCTGTTTGACGAGGTCGAACCTACGTGCGAGAACTTACCTTATCCGGATTTTCGAGGCTGAAACGCATGAGATCACTTAGAAAGCCCATTCCAAGCCCTAGAGACGTGATTACAAGTATAAAAGGAGGTTCATACAGAGAATAAAGGGAGCTTTTGATCATCAATCATAAGAGAGACAAGAGTAGAGGTGGTGATCCATCCGGAAGGCTGTGACAGAGGTTCGCTGAAGGTTCAAGTAAGAATGGTCAATCTAACCATGATTGTTCCTAGATCAATCATGGGCTAGAACCGCTTTGGTAGTTCTAGGGTTATGAAAGTTTCATGATGTAATTCATATTTCGTGTGTAAAACTCCGTACAACACTACCTGTGGTTTGTTTTATATAAGATTGCATATTTAATCCATACTCATAGTCGTTTTGTGCATCAATGATCGTTGTGTAGAGTCTGAATACATAACATGGTTATTGGTTGAGTGCGTTCACTACTGAGCAGGGTTTATTGTTATAATTCTAAGTGAAGGGATTCCGAAGTCTTATTAGAACCGTCTTATATGAATATTCATTGATTGAATTAAATTCGGGTTGATGAATAGGATGAAGAGTATAACTTTATAGTACCTAAAAAGGGAGATCAAATCGGGTTAGATTCTAGACGTAGAAGATAATTGATTATGATAGTACCTAGAAAGGGGGGTGAAGTATATCTCTTGCTCCGAGATTATTCACACGTGTCAAGCGCATATTTACTTGTGTCTATAGAGTAAACTTGCATGGTATAGTGATGCGTCCACAAACCACAGGGCAGAGTCGGACACCATCACATGAAAATACGAATTGCTAGTGAAACTGGACATCATCATGAATCATCATCATCATCATCATCATCATCAATCATCATCAATCATCATCATCATCATCATCATCATCATCATCATCATCATTATCATCATGAATCATCATCATCATCATCATCATCATCATCATCATTATCATCATCATGAATCATCATCATCATCATCATCAATCATAATCAATCATCATCATCATCATCATCATCATCATCATCATCATCAATCATCATCAATCATCATCATCATCATCATCATCAATCATCATCATCATCATCATCATCATCATCAATCATCATCATCATCATCATCATAATCATCATCATCATCATCATCATCATCATCATCATCATCATCATCAATCATCATCAATCATCATCATCATCATCATCATCAATCATCATCATCATCATCGTCATCATCATCATCATTATCATCATCATGAATCATCATCATCATCATCATCATCAATCATCATCATCATCATCATCATCATCATCATCATGAATCATCATCATCATCATGAATCATCGTCATCATCATCATCATCATCATCATCATCATGAATTATTATGATCATCATCATCAATCATCATCAATCATCATCATCATCATCATCATCATCATCATCATCATCATCATCATCATCATCAATCATCATCAATCATCATCAATCATCATCATCATCAATCATTATCATCATCATCATCATCATCATCATCATCATCATCATCATTATCATCATCATGAATCATCATCATCATCATCATCAATCATCATCAATCATCATCATCATCATCATCATCATCATCAATCATCATCAATCATCATCATCATCATCATCAATCATCATCAATCATCATCATCATCATCATCATCATCATCATCATCATCATCAATCATCATCAATCATCATCATCATCATCATCATTATCAATCATCATCATCATCATCATCATCATCATCATCATCATCATCATCATCATCATCATCAATCATCATCATCATCATCATCATCATCAATCATCATCAATCATCATACCCGACGAACTACCTACTATTCTTCTTGATCACAACTCACTTTTCTCTACTCTTACTATTTCTTTTTGCTATTTCGATTAGAAGTCATTATTCCTTAAACCTTTACAATTACCAAACATAGTCTAAAGTATACTAGAATATAACGAAATTGATATTTAACCGTCCCGTGGGTTCGATATTGTAACTTGGTCATCTTCGCGACTACAATTGATATCCTTATACTTGAGGATTAATTTGTGTGTTGAGAAAACCCCTATCAAGTTCTTGGCGCCGTTGCCGGGGACGGCGTAAAATATCTTTTTTGGTATTATTTCTAGTTTATTAGGACTATTTACCTTGTTTTGTTGTTTTCTTTCTTATTCATTTTAGGTGTATGCTCACAAGATCAAAGAAAAGTAATCTTGAACCGTATAATCCTGAGATTGGAGCATCATCAAGAAAGAAGAAGAAGAATAAGAGCAAGGCAAAGACAATTGACCCAACTGAAGCTCTGAATTTTGGAGTCAAGGTTGACGAGCAGATTTCGCAAACGATTGAGGCTACAACTGAAGTTAATTTGGAAGTAGGAACAGTCAACATTGCAGCGAATCCAGATAATCTAGCCATCCGAGAGGTTTTCAGAAATAATGGGGCTGGAAATTGTGAGCTTTTAGGAGCAAGGGGAACTAACACAGCTTTCGATCTTCATCCCGCTCTTATTAGCATGATTGAAAGAAACTCATTTTCAGGAGGGTCTTTCGAGGATCTGCAGCAGCATCTGAACAAGTTCTTGGGTTATGCAAGTACTCAAAAAGACGTAGGAGAACATGAAGATGCTAGGAAGATCCTTTTGTTCAAATTCTCGCTTACTGAAAATGCGAGGGATTGGTACGATACTATTAACGCAGCTGAGTGCACCACGTGGGAGCAATTGAAGTTAAGGTTCTTGGAAAGGTATATGCCACCTTCGAAGGTGTTTAAGATGAAGCAAGATATTAACCAATTTGCTATCAGTGGAGGTGAGAAATTTCATGAAGCGTGGGATAGATTCAAGGACATGCTCAGGAAGTGCCCTCAACATGGGTTATCTAAAGCCCAATATATCAGTATATTCTATAATGGATTGGACTGTGAATCAAGAGTGTTACTTGATGCTTCTTCTAATGGAGCATTGCTTACAAAGTCATCCGTTGAGGCCGAGAAATTGTTTGAAGACATATCGATGAATTCGAGGGATTGGCCTACTGAAAGAGTTAGAGGTACGTATGTCCTTGGAAAGGTAGCTCAAGTTGAACAAGCAATGGTGAAAACAAAGAGAGAGGATGAGATCGTTTCGAGCTTGTCTAATATCAACAAGCTACTTGAGTCTCAACAGAAGCAGATCAGCGAGATATCTCAATGAGTGCCAATCATGCAGCAAGAGATGATGAATAATGGAACCATCCAAGAGGAATTGAAGGAAGCAAATTATGCCATGGGTCAAAGTATTCAAGGAACGAGGTACCCAAATCAAGGAAACCAGAATTACCAAGGGAACTATCGAGGAAACTTTAACAATCGTGGTTCCTCTGGTAGTTATCAACAGCAACCAAGGAGGCCCAAATTTTCATGGAGCAATACAAACAATGCAGTGCAACTTCCGATGGGTGTTGATCCAGGAGAAAAGGTGGAAGAAGGGAAGCCTGGTTTTGAGGATACTGTGAACAGGTACATGGTAAAGAATGATGAAAGAGTGAACCGCCTTGAGTCCAAACTTGAGAAAAAGATTGATGATCACCACAGAGATTTGTCCACTCAAGTGAAAGATCTCACGTTGTTGATGGGTACAATTGCAGAGAATGTGAACATATTGACTCAATCTGTAGGAAAAGGGAAGTTTCCGTCTCAGAGTATAGAGAATCCGAAGTCGTGTAATGCCATCACACTGAGATCGGGAACGCAGTACGAGGGACCGATGAGGCCAAAATCAAAGTTGGAATTTTCTAAGCCTCAGTTCGACCAACACTCAGAGGGTTCGACCTGGCATACAGGTCAAACCATGGTCGAACCTCATCAGCAAGAGCACTCTGTTTTGTCGCAGGAACGGTTCGACCAACACTCAGAGGGTTCGACCTGGCATACAGGTCGAACCATGGTCGAACCTCATCAGCAAGAGCACTCTGTTTTGTCGCAGGAACGGTTCGACTACGATCGTAATTGTTTGACCAACCCATCAGGTCGAACCCAGGTCGAACCGGAGGATAGAAACTATACAGTGAAGCGGTTCGACCTCGGGGGCAATTGTTCGACCTCCAATGTTGGTCGAACCCTAGTCGAACCTCAAGAGCAGAATGAGATCAGTCTTCCAGGAGAGAGGTTCGACCAATACAAACCTGGTTCAACCTCTCAAACAGGTCGAACAATGGTCGAACCTCGCCAAGATATTTTGATTGATGCACCTGATGTTCCTTTTGATGTCGATGCGACTCCAGTGGTACGGAATGAGCGAAGTACAGATATAATAGTTGAGAAAAAATGGGAAAGAGCTAAGCGATTAAGAGCCGAAAAGGAAAAAGCAGAGAAGGTTGATCGTGATGAATGGGGGATTACCAAAACAAAGATACCTCCACCGTTTCCCTACAAGCTAGTGAAGAAGGGATTGGAAGAGAAGTTCAAGAAGTTTTCAGAGATAATGAACAAGATAAGCTTGAACATCCCTTTTTCAGAGGCAATCATGGAGATGCCATATTATTCTCGATTCCTTAAAGACATATTGATGAAGAAGCGAAGCTTAACCGGAGTTGAAACGGTAAACTTATCTGAGAATTGTAGCTCAATTATTCAAAAGAAGTTGCCACCAAAGATGAAAGATCCGGGGAGCTTTACTATTCTATGTGAGATTGGGAAGGGGCCAGCACGGCGAGCTTTGTGCGATCTAGGGGCAATCATCAATTTGATGCCGTTGTCCATCTTTCAGAGGCTTGGTTTGGGGGAGTTGACCCCGACAACTGTTGCTCTCCAATTGGCAGATAGATCAATTATGTTTCCGAAAGGTATTGTTGAAGATGTTCTTGTAAAGGTGGAGAAGCTAGTCTTTCCTGTGGATTTCCTTATACTAGAAATGGATGATGACAAGGATAATGTTCCTTTAATCTTGGGGAGGCCATTCCTTGCTACGGCTGGAGCTATGATAGATGTTCGGAAGGGAGAACTTAAGCTGCGAATGGACAAAGAAGAAGTACTTTTCAACTTAGACAAAGCAATGAAGATGCCAATGGAGTCCCAGTGTTATAGTATTGACGTGGTGGAGGAGATTGTGAAGGAGGATATGTCTCTGATCTTGTCAAAGGATCCTCTTGAGACATGTTTGATGGAGTCTCTTACTTATCCAACTACGGAGTTTGACGGACTTTCTAACGAGGTATGTATTGAATTTCTTGAAAACTTACTTGCTTTGGGTGATGACAGGTTTGAATTGGAAAGAACTAAGGTGGAAGAAGTCAAATGGACCAGGAAGTACTTGCCTTTGGATAACGAAAGCGCTCCAGTGGAAGAAAGGAAAGAGGAGTTGAAACCATTGTCGGAACACTTGAAGTACGCTTTTCTTGGTGATAATGCAAAATATCCGGTAATTGTATCTTCTTCCCTTAATGATAATCAACTTGAGGAGTTATTAGATGTCTTAAGGAAGTACAAGTCTGCAATAGGATGGTCACTTGATGATTTGAAAGGTATTAGTCCTTCGTATTGTATGCATCGGATTAGGTTGTTGGATGAAACCAAGGCGAGTGTTCAAAATCAGCATAGGGTGAATCCTGCAATTCAAGAGGTGATAAGAAAGCAAATCCTTACGTGGTTGGATGCTGGAATTATATATCCTATTAGTGATAGTCCCCATGTGAGTCCATTGCATGTAGTTGCTAAAAAGGGGGGCATGACTGTATTGAAAGCTGAGGATGGAGAAGCTAAAGCTACGAGGATTCCTACGGGATGGCGTACATGTGTGGATTACAGGAAATTAAATGAGAACACGTGTAAGGACCATTTTTCTCTTCCTTTTATGGATCAAATGTTAGATCGTCTTGCAGGGTATGAGTTTTATTATTTCTTGGATGGATACTCGGGGTACAACCAAATCATGATTGCTCCCGAGGATCAAGAAAAGACCACTTTTACTTGCCCCTACGGGACCTTTGCTTTTAGGAAGATGCCGTTTGGATTGTGTAATGCGCCTGCTACTTTTCAGAGATGCATGATGGCGATTTTTGATGGTTTGATAGAAAAGATCATGGAGGTGTTCATGGACGATTTTTCAGTTTTTGGTTCTTCTTTTGATATTTGTTTGTCTAACCTTGCTATTGTTTTGAAGAGGTGTCAAGAAACTAATCTTGTCTTGAATTGGGAGAAGTGCCACTTCATGGTGAAGGATGGGATTGTTCTTGGGCATCATGTTTCCGCCAAGGGATTGCAAGTAGATCGTGCTAAAGTGGTGGCAATTGAGAAGCTTCCACCACCGACCAATGAAAGAGGAGTGTGGTCCCTCCTTGGACACGCCGGTTTTTACAGGAGATTCATAAAAGACTTCTCAAAATACTCTAAGCCCTTATCTCATTTACTTGAAAAGGATATTCCTTTTGTGTCTAATGATGAGTGTCTAACAGCTTTTCAAGTTTTGAAGGAGGCGCTAATTACTGCCCCTATCTTGATCACACCGGACTGGACTCAACCGTTTGTACTTATGTGTGATGCAAGTGATGTATCACTGGGTGTGGTGCTCGGGCAGCTAAGGAAGAAGAAGTTTTGCGCCTTTTACTACGCGAGTAAGACTTTCGATGCGGCACAGAAGAATTACACGGTGACTGAAAAGGAGTTTTTGGCTGTTGTGTATGCATTCGATAAGTTTCATCAGTATTTAGTTGGCATGAAGACGATTGTGTATATGGATCATTCAGCGATTTGGTATTTGATGGAGAAGAAGGAGACGAAGCCTAGAATTATAAGGTGGATTCTACTACTTCAGGAGTTTGACATGGAGATTCGGGATAAGAAAGGAACAGAAAATGTGTTGGTAGATCACTTGTCAAGGTTGGAGACTAGGGAGCATTGTGATAATTCTTTTGAGTATATTGAAGAGATGTTCCCTGATGAGAAGATCATGGCTGTGGCTGTTGAAGGGACTGAGCGAGCGTGTGTGGTCGCAGCGCAAGGTATGGATCCATGGTACGCGGATTATGTTAATTACATTGTCATTGGAGAAATTCCAAGGGATCTCAACCGATATCAACTTGCGAAATTTAAGAGGGAAGTTGAGACATTTATATGGTATGATCCATTTGTTTACAAGATATGTACGGATTCTATTGTCCGAAGATGTGTACCCGAGATGGAAATGGAGAGTGTTCTTGAGTTTTGCCATGCACAACCAAATGGGGGGCATTTCGGAGCGCAAAAGACTGCAGCTAAGGTACTTCAATCCGCTCTCTATTGGCCTACATTGTTTAGAGATTGTGAGAGCTATGTGGCGTCTTGCGATAGATGTCAGCGCATGGGAAATATAGGAAGGAGAGATGAGATGCCACTGCAGCCTAGCATAGTTGTGGAGATATTTGATGTATGGGGGATCGATTTTATGGGGCCTTTTCCCCCGTCGAATGAGTTTCTCTACATTCTTCTTGCTGTGGATTGTGTTTCAACGTGGGTGGAAGCGATTCCTACTCGTGTAAATGACTCGAAAATTGTTTTATCTTTCTTGAAGAAGCATATTTTTGCCCGTTATGGAGTTCCTAGAGCACTAGTTAGTGATGGAGGTTCCCACTTCGTCAATAAATTTCTTGAGAAGGTGCTTAAGGATTATGGTGTTAAGCATAGGGTTACTACACCCTATCATCCGCAAGCGAATGGGCAAGCAGAGGTCTCCAACCATCAGGTCAAACAGATTCTGGAGAAAGTGGTAGGAACTAATAGAAAGGATTGGGCTATGAAGCTCGATGATGTGTTATGGGGGTTCCGAACTGCTTACAAGACGGTGTTAGATATGTCACCGTATCAAATTGTCTATGGGAAGCCGTGCCACTTACCTGTAGAGATTCAACACAAAGCATTTTGGGCTTTGCGATGCTTGAACTTGACCCTCAAGGATGTGAAGGAGTTGAGGATAACTCACATGAATCAATTGGATGAGTTTAGGAGTCGTGCTTACAAGAATTCAGAGATTTATAAGGAAAGAATGAAGAGGTGGCATGATTCTAAGATCTCATACAAGGAGTTCAAGCAAGGAGATGAGGTACTACTTTTTAACTCTCGATTGAAGCTTTTTGCAGGCAAGTTGAAGTCTAAGTGGACGGGACCGTTCATGATTCATCGGGCCTTAGGAGGGGGGAGTTTTGAGCTTATTGACAAAGATGAAGATGTTATCGCGGCGAATGGGCATCGGTTGAAGCATTATAAGTCGCCGGATGATGCGTGTGTCATTTTTGATAATGCCTTGATCTGATTTGGTACCGTCGTGACTCTCCGACGTTAAATATGAGCGCTTGTTGAGAGCTTACTCTTCCGTTTTATTGCTTTATTTTTTTTGTGTGAGTAAGAAATTTTTTTTATTTGACGTGCTTACTTTTTGGCAATTACATCTCTTTGCAAACTTAGTTTTGACTGTAGTTTCTCCTAAGTTTGGGGGGGTGTGATGTACTTACCTCGATAAGCACCGATAGTATAATCTTTTCTTTGTATTGTTTGTTAAGGGAGTTGGTTTTTGCGGCCATATTAAAATTTTAATCGATTTTGATGTGACAATTTTTTACAACTTGTCTAATGTTCAGTGGTTTTTGGTTGTGTTTTCTTTTACGGAGTTACTCATGAATGATGTCTTGTGGAACAATTTCTGAAGTTGTGCTCTAGATTGTACCTAATGAGTTGTGTTGAAGCTTGAAGTGTGTAGTGAATGAAGAACACTCAGTTTTGAAAGTCAGAAGGATGGTTCGACCAACGCCAGGAGTGGTTCGACCAGTGCCGGAGGTCGAACGAAAGCAGAGGAAGTCGAATCAGAGTCGAAAGTTGTCCAGTGAGGTGGTTCGACCTAAGCCATATTTTTTCGACTTGTTCAGAAGGTCGAACCTGAGGTCGAACCAGTCAGTTCAAGGCACTCTGTTTTCCAGAAAATGGGTTCGACCAATTCAAGGATTATTCGACCTAATCAGCAAGTCGAACCCAGGTCGAACTGAGAAGAGCATTTGTCCAGAAGGTAGGTTCGACCTCGTCATCTATTGTTCAACCTGTTCAGCAGGTCGAACCTGAGGTCGAACCAAGCCAGGTACGCAACTTAAGTTCGATTTTTCGGAGGGTTCGATCACTTTTTTGAAACACCAAACCTCGAACCCTCTTCGAACCTCTACACCATTACACAAATTCTTCGATTACACTTGATTGCACACCGATTACACAACATTACACTTAGAATTTACGAATTGGGCGCGAATTTGGGCAATTTTCGTCGCAAATTAGGGCTTCAGTCGCGACATTCTTGTGTGTGTGTGATTTTGATCGGTTGTTCACCATGGGCAAGTCGATAGGTATGTTTTTCCAACTCAATTACTCTAGGATTGAAGGTTTATGTATGAAATTCGATGTGAATAAGAGGATTGATGTTGAATGTTGATATTGTGACTTGTTTCATATGAATTCTTGTTTGTTGGTTGAGAATGTTTGATTATAGATTTAACTTGATGGTTTATGTGAATTGATCAACAATATTGTGCAACTATTAGGACAAGCATGTTAGTTTGGTTGAATTGGTACTCGAATTGGAGTAGTTCATGTTCTGAATTGTTGAAACTATTATGAATTGCTTGAATTGTTGATGCATGCTTGTTGGTTATTTAAAGAAGGTTGATTGAAGATGTTTTGAGCATGTTGAATAAGCAATTGGTGTTGAGACGATAGTTGGAGTGATTATGCATTGATGCTTGAAGTCTTGAGTATAGTATGTGATGTGCTAGTAAAATACTTGCTTTCTTGTCTTGTTGGTTGGATTGAAGTATTTGTTTTCAGGAAAGGGACAAGGATCAAGTAAAGGTAAAGGAAAGACAGAGGAGGAAAGATCGAAGAAGAGGCATGACAGGCCTTCGAATTTGGACAAAGTGACAAGGAAACTGAGGCTACAAGATCGTTTACCCAAAAATTTCAAGATCCAGATGCAAGATTGGGATGAGATCAAAGAGAAGTGGGAAGAAGTTTTAGACAAGATAGCTCGCACTCGATACCAAGATGATGAAGCGATGAGGATAATGAGAATAGGGGATGACATATTTTGGATGTTCGATCAAGTAGGGATCCGAAGATTCATGGAGTTGAAGAGGCCGACGTACTTCCATGTTACAGCAGAAGTAGTTTGCTCATTTGAGATGGAGAAGGAACCGCTTGGGTACCCATATCAGTGTACGTTTCACCTTGGCGGAGTGAGTAGGAGATGGACGTCTGAGGATTTCAATGAATTGTTTGAGACACCTTTAGAGATCCCTCGATTGGAAAATGCTGCATTCAGTGCAAATCGGTTTTGGAGGGAGATCACCGAGGAGATTCGAGACTATAAGATCAGACAGGCTCGTGCTTCTGCAATAAAGAACCTAGTCTTGAGGTACATGAACCGCGTCCTAAGCAACACGTTATTCGCCCGCTCGGAGGGGAGTGTTGTGCCTAGAGGAGAGCTTTACGCCCTGTGGTGTATGCTAAACGGGGTGCAATTCAATGTTGGAGCTTATTTCATTGCGCAGCTGCATCGATTCAAGACCATTGGATTTCAAAAGGTGAATATTGGAGGGTTACTGACGATCGTGGCTGAGCATTACAACTTGGATCTCACCGGCATTACACCAGTAGAAGGAGAACCCGATTTGATGATGATCACGTGCGTGAAGGGAGAATTTACCCATTTTAAAGATGGAGATTGGTTCTTCACGAGGGGTCTCAAGCCTTTCGAATTTATGTTCCCCTTCAACGTGAGCAACTTGACAACTATTCGAGTAGCAAGGAATAAGTTGATGAATTCTCTTGGACATATCGCCTTATTCGTGGCAGTGAAGTCGGGTGGTGATTGGAGAGCGGTAGCGTAGATGTGTGCTGAGGGGAGGATGGCTGAGTTACAGCAGATCATTGATCAAGGAGAGTTCCGTCCACCTCAGCCATAGCAGCCTAAAGAGGAGGATCAGGTAGATGAGCAGCCAGAGATGGAGATTCCGGAAGAAGAGCAGCATGACGCGCCTCAGCATGCTCCGATACCGCAGCGGCAGCAAGCAGTCCCAGGTACACGGGAGCAGCTTCGCTTGATTCATGAGCAGCTGGTCGCGGTAGTAGCTGCACAGCAGGAGACGAACAGGCAGCTCGCGCTCCCTAACGCCAACTACGCCACGCTGAATGGGAGGTACTCTGCCTTGGATGAGCGTGTTGGTAGAGTGAGTAGTCGAGTGGATATGATGGATAGGCACATTACCAGTCTGTGCCGAGCTGTGGAGAATAGGATGGATGAGGATGACAAAGATGATTATGAGGATGATGATGCTCCTAGGGAGTAGTTTCAGGTTTTCTTTTGGCTTCTCCGATTCATCTTATCTCCCATTCTTCTTTTTATTCTTACAGATTGGGGTGTGGTTCATGTGTGAGTGGCATGTACTTGATATAGTTGATCTTGTATGATTGATTTGTATATAGGTTGTTGATTCTGTGCATTCATGTGTTTACGTGTTTATTTTCATTGAAAGAGCATGTATAATTTGTTAAGTATATGAAATTCATGAGGAATTAATCTTGATTATGTGCTATGAGGAGTATTAAGAATTGATTACCTATGTGAGGATTTGAGCCTCTATCATGATTGATCATGATAGTTTATTTTTGAGAGAATCATTCGTATGAACGTATTCTAGAACTTGGCTTGGAGTCTTGTGTGAAACTTACAATTGAGGAAATATTAGGACATGATCTTAGGCCGTTTTTGATTAATTGAGTCACTTAGCCAAATTTTACCTTTCCTAATGATTGTATAAACCTTTGGTAGCCCTGTTTGAGCCTTTTAAAAGCTTTTTCTTTGGCAAGTCAAATAAAAGATCCTTAATTACCTTATATGAGCTTTGAAAATACCCTATTCATTGGTAGAGAGAGTAAGGTGAATAAGTGTGCAAGAAGAAAAGGAAGATGGAATGCTGTTTAGTAAGAAAAGTACATGGTTAAATCTTGTTAGGGGTAGTGCCTGAAATTGGTATCCCGAATTGCTTTTACATGGGGCTTGAAGTTTTAAATGCAGCCGAATGATGTTCGAGAAGGGTAGTGCCTACAACTGGTACCCGAGCGATCAAAAGAAGAATGATGTTGATGCAAGGAAGAGAAGGAAAATCGAAAATTGCAAGTGCAAGAGAAGAATTGGAGGAGAATATGAAGCCAAATGAGAAATCAAGAACCTCCAAGGTAACTCTCTACTAGTGTCTTAAGTCAATATGTCCAAATTTTCTTACCCTTTCCAAAGAGCCAACATTACAACCTAAAAACAAGTCCTTTGTGATCCTAGTATTAATTTGATGTGAGTTGCTTTTTGAGACCTTTGCCAAGCTTATGGTTACGCGTGAATATGAATTGATATGAGTGTTTATACTAGCCTATAGTGCCTCACGCACGTGAGCGAAAGAGAGTAAAGACTTATCTTGTCAGCTAGATTACTTAGTACTCCGAATGGTGTGTGATTGGATTGATTTTACATGAGTGAAATATATGATGCAAGTAATTCTTGTTTGATTCAATGAAGTGGCATGTGTAATATGTGTTGTACTTGATCTTGTTGAATTATACACGACTCCTGTGGTTTAAATTGGTTGCCTCGGGACGAGCAACATGCAAGTTTGGGGGTTTGATGAGTGTGTAAATTCACAAGTTTGACACTATGTTTTGTGCTAGTTTTGGAGAGTTTTGATGTGAAAATAGGTGGAAAACCTATATATATTGTGAATTAGCATGAATCAGGTGTTAGTGGAGCTATTTGAGTGGTTTTCTTAGCAAAATGGAGTGAAAGTGCCAAGAATCGAAGAGACGGAGTCGAAGCCATGCGAACCGCCCAAGATATAGGAGGGTTCGACCTGGTTGGAGGAGGGTTCGACCTATCCAGCAGGTCGAACCAGCATTGCTGAGCTTACAGAAGAAGGTTCGACCACGACTCAAGTGGTTCGACCTGTCCATCAGGTCGAACCATGGTAGAACCAGTTCGCAGAAAAGAGGATTCGTCCACGACGTTTGAGTTCGACTTGCCAGTTAGTCGAATCGGGAGCGAAAATTATCCAGTGATGAGGTTCAACCTGGGGTTCGACCAAGTCCTGAGAGGTTCGACCTGTTCAAGAGGTCGAACCAGTGCATAATTCTTCCAGTAGCGGGGTTCGACTTGGGGTTCGACCTGTGGCCAGTTGTTCGACCTGTTTGATGAGGTCGAACCTACGTGCGAGAACTTACCTTATCCGGATTTTCGAGGCCGAAACGTGTGAGATCACTTAGAAAGCCCATTCCAAGCCCCAGAGACGTGATTACAAGTATAAAAGGAGGTTCATACAGAGAATAAAGGGAGCTTTTGATCATCAATCATAAGAGAGACAAGAGTAGAGGTGGTGATCCATCCGGAGGGCTGTGACAGAGGTTCGTTGAAGGTTCAAGTAAGAATGGTCAATCTAACCATGATTGTTCCTAGATCAATCATGGGCTAGAACCGCCTTGGTAGTTCTAGGGTTATGAAAGTTTCATGATGTAATTCATATTTCGTGTGTAAAACTCCGTACAACACTACCTGTGGTTTGTTTTATATAAGATTGCATATTTAATCCATACTCATAGTCGTTTTGTGCATCAATGATCGTTGTGTAGAGTCTGAATACATAACATGGTTATTGGTTGAGTGCGTTCACTACTGAGCAGGGTTTATTGTTATAATTCTAAGTGAAGGGATTCCGAAGTCTTATTAGAACCATCTTATATGAATATTCATTGATTGAATTAAATTCGGGTTGATGAATAGGATGAAGAGTATAACTTTATAGTACCTAAAAAGGGAGATCAAATCGGGTTAGATTCTAGACGTAGAAGATAATTGATTATGATAGTACCTAGAAAGGGGGGTGAAGTATATCTCTTGCTCCGAGATTATTCACACGTGTCAAGCGCATATTTACTTGTGTCTATAGAGTAAACTTGCATGGTATAGTGATGCGTCCACAAACCACAGGGCAGAGTCGGACACCATCACATGAAAATACGAATTGCTAGTGAAACTGGATGACCCGACGAACTACCTACTATTCTTCTTGATCACAACTCACTTTTCTCTACTCTTACTATTTCTTTTTGCTATTTCGATTAGAAGTCATTATTCCTTAAACCTTTACAATTACCAAACATAGTCTAAAGTATACTAGAATATAACGAAATTGATATTTAACCGTCCCGTGGGTTCGATATTGTAACTTGGTCATCTTCGCGACTACAATTGATATCCTTATACTTGAGGATTAATTTGTGTGTTGAGAAAACCCCTATCAATAGGTGAAGGATGAGCATGCCCCATAAATAACTTGCAATCTGATTGGTCAATGACAGATTTGACCCGATTCTGCGGGCTTGGGCCGTTCCAAATATAACACAGTTTGAATGGTCATTGCTTAATTTGACCTGATTCTGGAACCTTCCAAACTTTATTTTTGACTTGGGAGTTAAGTTTTACTTAATTTAAACCCTACTTAATTTGTTGGGTTTTAAATTAATTATCAATTATTTATTAATCTATTTTAGGAATTAATTTATTAAATCCCAAAAATAAAATATAATAAATTAAAATTGATATTTAATCAATAAAATCCACGTGTCGCCATTTGATTGGACCGTGAATTTTAATTGCTCAAACGATCATTAAGGATACTTTATCTATATAATAGGTATATTTTAAGACATCTCAAAAACCGTCTCACATGATCTATCTCCATATCGAAATCGAAATGGTCTGATAATTCGATTAAGCTAAACTAAACACAGGGGTTGCTAAGGACTTAAAGTAACCAAGGAAGAGTCGTACTTCCGCAGAAGCCATAACTTCCGTTCGAGAAGGACGTCAGAATGCATTGAAAGTAAAGGGTTCATCGCTGGTTCTGTGAATGGAATTCATCGAGCTACCTTTATTTATGTTGTTTTGGTGGATGAATTCCAAGTCCTCCCCTCTAGGTGCTCTAGAAAGACTAAAATCATACCCGAGACCTTTAAGGGGATCCGAACGTCTCACAAAAGAGTTTGTCATATAAGTATTATATTATGTAGATTTGGATATCTATGACATTTTAGTGTGATATTTCTTATAACACCCTATTAAAGGAGTCATATGAAGAAAATAGGAGGAAAAATTATACTACCATAAATCAACATAACATTAGGAGAGATTTTTCATCTGTTATAAGCGAATCATTAAAAAAAAAAAGTCGTATTAAAGTATCACATGATATCTTGTACTGTCAATTGGCGATGTCATATCTAGTAATTATGAAACACACTTCAAATAATTTTTTTTCCCCCGAATTTTACACTTCTATATAATGGCAAGTGTAATTTTATTTTTCTTTAAGTAATACATAAAATATTTTAAATAAAGTGATACTTATTATTTTTTTTTTTTAAATATCTCATCCATCACCTATGGCTCAATATTTAATTATGGCAATCAAATTTGCTCAGATAAGCTGCAACCAAATTATATATATATATCTTAGTTAAAAGCCAAAATACAAAAGCTAAATACAAAAAATATCGGAAGAAAACATAAGAACAAGACAAGAGTGGTTAGCTTAATCACACTTGTATAATTATTTTACGTTAAATCCCACTTTAACAAGATTGGATGGATTAGCTTAATTGAATTAGAAGGAATTAACGACCGTGCCCTTTAGACAAAAGTGAGTATTTTTTAATGTCTAAAAATTTAGGGAAAATGTCACAGTCCCAAAAAAATTCATTCAATTCAATTTTAGTCTAGTAGAAATTTACTAGTCACACAACTAAGCAGTTTTGGTCCCATAAAAATATTATAACCATGATTTTTCAAAAATATTCATTTCAAATTAACTTATATTATTATAAACTATCAGATTTATATTATATTCTACCTTTCAATATAAACATAGTCCATTACGACACTTTTCCTTTGTTTTCTCTCTAAATAAATATTGTATTAGTTTTTTTTTGATTATTTTTATAAATTATGGATCAAATCTACAAGTTGCCAATTTGATCTTATTAAAGGTTCGTTAACTATTAACAGATTTTGATGAAAAATTTCTATGAGACTAAATCTGCCAGTTTTGGAACCTTTTAGGCGTTGAGCAATTCTTACGAGACAAAAATGTAATTTACCCAAATTTAGTTAGAACTTCTTTTCTATTCTAAATGACGAAAATAACCTTTACACGAATTGTTTTTGTGTAAATTTATATCATCGTGTAAAAAAATTAGAGTAAAATAATAATTCTGGTAAAAAGAAAATTAAGAAGTCTTTACTCCAAAAAATCATTATACTCAAATTCTTCATATATTCACTCGAAAATTTTTATTTGAATATTTAACTCAAAATATTTGAGTCTAACATTTAGTTCGAATATATTGAATCAAATTATTTAACTTGAATTTTTAACTCATAATTAATTACTTCCTCCGTCCCACTAAAAGGTGACAATTTTATTATATTGGACGTCTCACTCAAAAGTTCTCAATTTTCTCTTTTAGTAAAAGAGTCTCACGTATAGTTCATCATTCACTACTAATACAACTACCTATTATATATAAAATGATACTCCTTAATCCACGTGCAAAAAGTAAGTGGAGAGTTATAATCGAGACGGAGGAAGTACAAAGTTATTTTCGAGTTAAAAAAATTAACGAACACATATTGACTCGAATTTTTAAGTCGAAAATATTCATGTAAAACTATTTACTCTCTCTGTCCCACCTAAAGAGATTTTTTTTTCATTTTAGCCGTCTCATCCAAAAGGTCATCTTTTATTTTTTACACACATGGAAACCCACACCATCTAATATAATTAAAATATGGGGTTCACACTCCCACTAATACAACCATCCACTATACATTAAATAATAATACTCCTTAATTTATGTGCCAAAAAAACAAAAGACCTTCTTACATTGGGACGGAGGGAGTATTGTAAAAAGAATATTAATACTCGAATTACTCGAAATTAGAGTGAAATATTAATTTAAAGTTTAACTCAAGGAGTAAATTTCGTGTCAAAAACTTTAAGTCGAAATTTTTAACATGATTTTTTTAAATTGAATTTACACGAATATTGTCGAAATTGTTGAATCAAAGTTTTTAAACTCGAAATATACTACTGAATCAAAATTTTTTATTCGAATATGAAATTATTAACTTGAGATTTTTTCGAGTGAAAAATTACACTGACTCGAATTTATTACAAAGTAAATCCGAATTAGAAAAACATGACTTGAATATTACATTCTCAAATTTTAGGCACATTCTTACATGACTCAAAGATATAAGAGCCATTAGATATAAGTATCATCGTTAGATGAAGAAATATTTTTTTGAATATTAATTTCTTAACCAAATAGTCGATAATAATTCATATCTTTTATCCTATATATAGATAGTCGATAATAATTCATATCTTTTATCCTATATATAGATAGAAAGCCGGTAATAATTCATATCATTTATCACATATAGATAGAAGATGGTTAACTTGAATATGTGGCCTAATTAAAAAGGATTAGGATGTGTTAATCGAATTTTTACTTTTAAAATAAATTATAATCCTTTTTATTATCATACTATCATATTTATTTTATACTCCCTCCATCCCGTTTCAAATTTTACGTTTGCTTTTTTCAAGTTGATTGAAAAGTATTATATTTTAATAGATAGTGGGTGAAAAAATATAATATTTGATGTGAGGTGGATAGGTGTATCAATGTTGGATGATATATTAAATTTTTTAAGTTGGTCCCATATTCCTAAAAAGGAAAACGTAAGCATTGAAATGAGACGCGAAAAACAGAAACGTAAACATTGAAACGGGACGGAGGGAGTATCTATTTTTTATATTTAAAAATAATATATTTCTTATATAAATTAAAACTACATTTGAAAATGTAGAGTAGAATTAGAGAAATTAAAATATTAAATGTATTTAAAACTTTTTTTCATTAATAGTGATACTTAATAAATCTTCTTTACATATTTTTTTTCTTCTATTTTAATATTATTTTTGCATAAACTAAAATATCGTCTAATACAATAAAAGTACTAGATGTTCCTACATCCTGAGTTTAAATTTTTGAGTTAATATCTTATGTTCCGGGTATACAAAATGTATAAGGATATAACATTTTATTTTAAAAGTTATACATTTTAATTAATAAATACATAATATTTTATTCTAAAGAGTATACATTTTTCATTAATATTTTTTTCTAGAAAATAAAAAATACACGCCTTCTTTATACTAAAATATACTACACAATTTAATACCAAAGGATATTGATGTACGATGTACACCCAGAGACACAATTTTTTAGCCTAAATGTTTTCACTCTACGTATTAAAGTTTTATTCTGTAATGTATATGTAATAAAGATACCACTTTTTATATTCAATTGTTTATTAAAATATTAATAAAAATTTTACTAAAATTTCGTTAACTAATCATATAAATTTGAGAAGCTCTCTTGTGAGACGGTTATTCGTGAGACGGGTGTGAGATGGGTCGATCTATCACTAAAGTATGCTTATTGTATAAATAAAGTATGTGTAATACTCCCTCCGTCCCAAACTGGAAGTCTGCGTAACTGTAGACGTGGAGTTTAAGAAAAGTTGTCTTTTTAGGGGTATTGTGATATTTTTAGGTAATAAATAAATTATAAAGTATGTTATGTGTGTTAGGTGGGTGTGGTAATGTTGTAATTAAGATGAACTTTTAGGGGTGTGGATTGATGTGATATTTTCTTTTTTGGAATAAGACAACTAGTTTGGGACTGATGAAAACGAAAAGTAAGACAACGAGTTTGGGACGGAGGGAATAGTAGTTAAAGTATGTTAATAATAAATCATATTATAACACACTAAAATTATATTTTAATGCATAATTCATTATACTTTATAAAACATACTTTAAAAACTATTAAACATACTTTAACTATATAATAAGCATACTTTAGTGATGGGTCGACCCATCTCATAAAATAACCCGTCTCATAAGTGACTTTGTCTATAAATTTTATTTATTCTAATATATTTTTATTAATAAGGTATATTAATTGAATATTGGCGCACAATAAGTGATAATTTAAAATTATTATAAGTAACATATTTTAAATTATTATTCAAAATATCAAATACTTTTCAATTTAAAAAATCTAGTCATACAACCTCCATGTTGTGTGAGACCATGTGGGATCATTTAACACTTTTTAAAATAGTTTTCATCTATAAAATGTGATCACTTTTTGAGAAATTTTCACATTTGGTCATCTTTGTTTATCAAAATCCGCATTTAATTCTTTAATTATTAACTTTTTTCTTTACTGGTTGCATAACATTGTTACACATTTACTTTCGATTTCAGGATGTTTTAAAAAATCTGAACACGAAAGTGTTCGGTGAAATTGATAAGTGGGTTCGTGCATCATTTGATTCAATTCGTGCCTCCCAGACTCTTGATTTAAGTAGTGCACCACATATGCACTCCATTCTAGATACTGCGTCAATTGTCACCAAAGGTGCATCTACACAAATTTTCACCGCATTGCTTTTCACAAGTTAGTTGCTTCTTGGAGAATTGTTCAAGTCTCTTCATAAATTATTCATCTTGCTTAATTAGCAAGTTATTTCTCCCAATTCTAGGAGGTGATAGCTTTGTGTGCTCGAATTTGCAGAGAACGTGGAATTTGTTGATGACATATCTACATTTGCGAGCCTTGGTGAACACTTGAGAGCCCATGGATGTTATGTAGCTAACTTACATCCTTGGACTTCACTGGCAAGAATGGAGTAGGTGGCTGTCTCAAAGCTTTACTAAGACAGTTTCTGATGGTCGGGATTGATGTATGAATGCACTCATCTCTATGCCTCTGTTTTATCAAGAGAATTATTACTTTCCATGTTAATGTGGCCTCTATGGTTGACATATTTCTTGGTTTCTTATTTATTATCCATAGGCTCCCGACATATCCATCTTAGCATCATGGTTCACTGAACAAGAGAAATTTGAGAAACTACTGGTTGTCATAATTGATGATGTTGAAAGATGTTGTGGTCCAGTCTTGAATGATTTCATTGTTATTTTGAGGTATACCATCTATTTTACTTCTTAAAAAACTTACATTTCCGCCTTGACTTGGTTCTTAGTTCCTTCGATCTTTCTTTCTCTTTGTATATTTACTTTTGAAAGTCAATTTTCGTGGCTAAGCATGGAATTTCATCTGGCATTCATAGTTGGATATAATATGCTATAAAATTGTTGTATTAAATGATCAAGGCATAATTTATGGGGATCTTTCATAGTCTACATTCTAAGGAACATCTAACATGATGACATCTAGATGTGGTAGATTTTGTAGGTACCATCATGCCCTAAAGATTCAATTTTTAGGATGATGATATACGGCCATTCTTTTCAAACCTGCTTCAAGCTTGCCTTAATTAGGTGAATGTTGTGTATGACTGCACATGTCAAACCCCTTATGCATTAAACAAGTTGAATGGATGGTTCAAATTTAACAAATCCCAACTTAAGCATTTTTACCATAAAAAGTATTCTCTTGCTCAGAGTGACCATTTGCAACTAAAGTCATCTTTAAGCTGTAAGTTTGACAATTTGCACCAACCAGGAGTATGCTGGATTAAAGAAGTTACTTGAGTATGGATTCCAATGGGATTGATTTCATGTGTGGTAGTATTGTTGTTCATTCTTTACATAAAAGTTCTAGACACGTTTACAGATAGTTCATCAAAAGTCAAAAGTGTACACTCTAGCATTCTTCATCCTTACATACAGACTCTGTGATTTAAGCCAAATCCGTTATCTGAAAGTGATCATGCAGCAACTTATGTGCTGATAAAACTTCAAGTGGATTGGGGGGAGATTCTGCTATAAGAAAGGTAGGAGCGTATTAGAAGCTTTAATTTTACTGCTGAGGTGAATTGTGGTAGTCAGCATTATTAGCAGCAGATTATGAAGTAAAGATTGTTTACTCTCCTTTTGAGGATTTATGTAATAAAATCTAAAATTGATTTATAAATTTTATAATTATTAAACAACTCTCATATATGAACCAGAAAGACTAGTTGCGAAGTAATATATGTCTATATTCACTATTGTTACTTGGATATGCTTATGTGAATCACCTTTAAAGGTCCTCTGCCTCACAGATAGTAACTGTGTTACCTTACTCTTGTCAGGGAATGGGTTATAAATATTCCAATATTATTAATACTGCGTGTTGCAATGACTGTTGATGCTCTAAGAAACATTCTTAGCTCAAATACGTGCTTGTATCTATCTACGTGTGAATTTTATTTGGGAACCCCAGCCAAAATGATGGATGAATTTACGTGAAAAAATAAACACTATCCTTTGTGTGGATGAAGGGAGCATAACTTTAGTGTAAAAATTAACGTAAAAATTAACTATGAATACATGTAAGGCTAACACGTGTCTTTACAAATTTCAAGATTCACGAATAATTAAATAGGGTTAAGGGAGTTTACCTTCATTTAATTAATTTCGCATTTTATATTCTAAGATGCACTCTGTGTAATCGTACTTTCCCGCCAAAAGAAGAGGCATCGTTTTCCTTAGAGCGAGAGCTTGGTGGAGGTGGAGCAGCAACAATGTCTATGGCGGAAGATCCAGTGACCTTGCCATCGATTTTCGGGGCAGAAAGTCATCTCCAGGTAATTTTCCTCAATTGACAACAACCAGATTAGAATTTTCTTCCCCCGTGCAGATAGATTGTAACAATTCGCTAACTTGTTGCAGTCTTTCTTCGTTCTTCACAAGGCTTCTCCATCTAAACCTTTCCCTAAAATATGACGACAAAAGGATCTATCTCCCAAAACATCCAGTGCTGTTAAGGAAGAATGTAATGATAAATTGCGATTGGAAACCTTCGGATTTCTTTGGTCAAATACTGAGTCTATCATCAATGTATATGCTTTGTTCTCTTCTTTTCCATTATGTAAATTAACTTTTTTTCTTTACTGGTTGCATAACAGTATTATACGTTTACTTTTGATTTCAGGATGTTTTAAAAAATTTGAACACGAAAGTGTTCGATGAAATTGATAAGTGGGTTCGTGCATCCTTTGATTCAATTCATGCCTCTCAACTCTTGATTTAAGTAGTGCACCACATATGTACCCCATTCTAGATACTGCGTCAATTGTCACCAAAGGTGCATCTACACAAATTTTCACCGCATTGCTTTTCACAAGTAAGTTGCTTCTTGGAGGATTGTTCATGTCTCTTCATAAATTATTCATCTTGCTTAATTAGCAAGTTATTTCTCCCTATTATAGAAGGTGATAGCTTTGTGTGCTCGAATTTGCAGAGAACGTGGAATTTGTTGATGACATATCCACATTTGCGAGCCTTGGTGAATACTTGAGAGCCCATGGATGTTATGTAGCTAACCTTATATCCTTGGACTTCACTGGCAAGATTGGAGTGGGTGGCTGTCTCAAAGCTTTACTAAGACAGTTTCTGACGGTCGAGATTGATGTATGAATGCACTCATCTCTATGCCTCTGTTTTATCAAGAGATTTATTACTTTTCATGTTATGCAATGTTGCCTCTATGGTTGACATATAGTCTTGGTTTCTTGTTTATTATCCATAGGCTCCTGACATGTCCATTTTAGCATCATGGTACACTGAACAAGATAAATTTGAGAAACCACTGGTTTTCATAATTTATGATGTTGAAAGATGTTGTGGTCCAGCCTTGAATGATTTCATTGTTATTTTGAGGTATACCATCTATTTTACTTCTTAAAAAACTTACATTTCCGCCTTGACTTGGTTCTTAGTTCCTTCGATCTTTCTTTCTCTTTGTATATTTACTTTTGACAGTCAACTTTCGTGGCTAAGCATGGAATTTCATCTGGCATTCATAGTTGGATATAGTATGCTAGAAAATTATTGTGTTAAATGACCAAGGCATAATTTATGGGGATCTTCCATAGTCTACATTCTAAGGAACATCTAACATGATGACATCTAGATGTGGCAGATTTTATAGGTACCATCATGCCCTAAAGATTTAATTTTTAGGATGATGATATACGGCCATTCTTTTAGAACCTGCTTCAAGCTTGCCTTGATTAAGAGAATGTTGTGTGTGACTGCACATGTCAAACCCCTTACGCAATAAACAAGTTGAATAGATGGTTCAAATTTAACAAATCCCAACTTAAGTATTTGTACCATAAAAAATATTCTCTTGCTCAGAGTGGCCATTTGCAACTAAAGTCATCTTTAAGCTGTAAGTTTGACAATTTGCACCAACCAGGAGTATGTTGGATTAAAGAAGTTACTTGGGTGTGGATTCAGATGGGATTAATTTCATGTGTGGTAGTATTGTTATTCATTCTTTACATAAAAATTATGGACACGTTTACAGAAAATTCATCAAAAGTCAAAAGTGAACACTCTAGCATTCTTCATCCTTACATATAGATTCTGTGATTTAAGCCAAATCCGCTATCTGAAAGTGATCATGCAGCAACTTATGTGCTGATAAAACTTCAGGTGGATTGGGGGAGATTCTGCTATAAGACAGGTAGGAGCGTATTAGAAGCTTTAATTTTGCTGCTGAGGTGAATTGTGGTAGTCAGCATTATTAGCAGCAGATTATGAAGTAAAGACTGTTCACTCTCCTTTTGAGGATTTATGTAATAAAATCACTAGTAGAAAAACGCTGATAGACATCGGTGCTGAACCGATGTCTATTTCACCAAATAGGTGATGTTGTATCCCATGATGTCAAAATTCACGCTGATAGACATCAGTTTTCCACCGATGTCTTTTCTAGAAAAGACATCGGTTCGAGATCGTTAGACATCGGTTTTCCACCGTTGTCTTTTCTAGAAAAGACATCGGCTAGAACCATTTGACATCGGTATTCCAGCGATGTCGTTTGTAGAAAAGACATCGGCTCGAGATCGTCAGACATCAGTTTTTCACCGATGTCTTTTCTAAAAAAGGCATCGGCTCGAACCATTTTACATCAGTATTCCACCGATGTCTTTTCTGGAAAAGACATCGGCTCTAAATCGTTAGACATCAGTTTTCCACCGATGTCTTTTCTAGAAAAGACATCGGCTCAAACCATTCGACTTCGGTACTCCACCGATGTCTTTTCTAGAAAAGACATCATTTAACAACTATTCAATTAAAGATATCAGGTGATATGATTAACAACAATTACAAGAATTTCAAATCTAAAAAAAAACATTACATGCTCAAATCATCTAATCCCAAATACATTAAATCATATCCAAATAATCACATCTCAATTCCCATTACAAATACGTATTACATGTCTAAAACATGTTCAACTCATCTAAAAAGTCATCCAAAATTACTACACAAAACACCCTAAAATTACCATGGATCTCCTCTCAGCAATATCATCAAAACCCCACTTGAACAAATACTTGGAACAAATTGTAATGTATGGATTTGTTGGAGACTCGACCTCCTGCCGTACAAATACATCTTGTAAGCATAAATTCAAAAAAACCATGAAGAACCAAGATAACAAGCTACTAGAGATAACAAGAAGGATAACTATATAACATGGAAACACAGCAGCAAGGAATCACAGGCTCGACAAACACTAAGCACAAAATAATAATTCAAATCTAACATTCCACACCATGACTAACATAAAAGGATAAACCAATGATAAGGTAAAACATGACTACATTAGAGGATAAACAAAATTATGTCGCAGTACCCAACTCACTAATATGGAAAGAACATGTTGATTTTTTAGTGATTGCATAAATGTTATGGAAATAAACAGAGAAAGTTAAGTAATTTTTAAAAAGACTTCTCTGATCTATCTAGTTTCATTCAATAAATCATCCACATGTGATAACCTTAATAACCATTTATATAAAATGTTCTACACCAAAGAACACACACGAATGCTCATTTATTACCTTTTACTTAGAAGTGTATGGCAGAACACAATTAGCCCATTCAGCTCGCACTTCATCAATTTCATCAGAAGTGTAAGTATCTTGCATGAACTGTAATATACGAACACCAACAAACATTTATTATTCATTTATAGTAAATTTATCATTAAATTAATTTGACTTACCAATGATTGAATCGAGTCGATATCTAATGTTTGATCAGACTCAAGTATTAGTTTCATGTATCGCAATACATAAAAACCACATTGGAATTCATCTGGTTGCTTTGGAGCCTATATTAGAAACGTAACATTAGCAAATTAAATTAAAGTAAAATTGGACTAAAGTGATCAACAATATCTTGTTGTACCTTAATTACTTTCCACATAATTTGTTTTCTTCTTTTCTTTATACCTTTTCGAGCGTTAAACAAACGTGGAGCCCTTCAGGCATGATAAAAATAATCAGTAGAATTCATTTGAATAATTCTGATATAAAGTTATACTAGAGAAACATGAGGGTTGCAACGATAACATACAAGTCAACAACTTGTTTCCAAGTATCATCATGATTGCCTTTATAATAGGGATCTAATAAGCACACCTCTTCCTTGTGTGGAAAGATAATTGTGAGAATCCAGTGATTACTATACATAAACACACGACAAGTTATTGCAAAATTGATAGCTATTAACGATTATAACACTATGAATTAAATATGTACTTACTACACATTGCATGGCACTATGCATAATTGATTTGACGTTGTTGTGTCAACCAATCTATCTACCAGAGCACGTGCCTTCTCTTGAATGTGTTGATCCATCATTTTTTTCTCTGTTATGGTCGAGTGATTGTGGCTGACATTACTTGGATTAACAAATATGATTTGTTCAAGTTTGTTCCGAAGCTTTAACTTTTGATAAGTGCACCTACCACATTAATCGACAGATGAAAATAAAAATAAACAAAAATATTTTAGAAAATTTAAGATAAAAATAGTGAAAACTAGATTACTTACCATATGTAAACCATGATACATGTGCCAGAAATTGGTTCCAAGTGACAAAATGGCTCAACATCATCAAAGTTAACAAACAACATTTGATCATGGCCAAAAACATATGGATTCAACTTAATTTGTATGATGCGTGATGTAGGCTTAACGGCATAACAATGCAACGCACACAAAGTGGGTGGTACTGATTCAAAATCAAGGATACGCGTCTCTTTCTTCTGCTTTTTTTCATGCTTCTAAGTTAAATAAAAATAAGTGTACAATGAAAGATTAGTCAAATGTGTTTTATATATTTTTAATATTGTTAGATATAAGAGAATACCTGAACTTGTAAATTTATCAAGTGAATTGGCCATGAGACATCATATCCAACTGCATCACCAATACTATGACGTTCACTTGTTGGTAATGGTAAAATTGCATTTGAATCAACGGCTTCGTCAATTACAACTCACATACAGTTAGCCCTTGCTCAATCAACTTTTACAATTGTTCCGTAAGCAGCAATATCTGTGCATGACTCCAAGCTCAATGCCACAATTTTTCCTCCCTATAATAAGATCTCATGTTAACTTAGATAACATATTAAAATCAAATATGTTAAAATTAATGACTACACCTATTAGATTGAGTTATATCTTTAATTCATTCTCATCATGAATAGCCAACCACTCACTACCCGCAATCTCTTGTACGTCATCAACAACGTCAATGGTCCTCTTCGCATGATGGGCGAGATTTACCTTCTTCAATTCTTTTTCAAATTCATCATTCTTTATATTCTTAACAGTATCCGTGGATGTAGGTCTCTTGACTGAGCAACTACCTTTATCATCAATGTCACTCCGTTCATGAGTTTTGTAAATAGTAGCTTCTAGTCTCTCTATGCGTGCCATGATATGACTATTTGTTACTTTGTCACCATTTTTGCCTTTAGGGAGATTAGCCGTGGTATTTTACTCTTACGACCAGCCATACCTAAAGTTAGAAAGTGAAACACCAAATATTAAAAAACATAATCGTAATGACAAACATCAATGAAAAATAAAAACGAATGATCAAAATAAAATAAACATAATTAACACACTGAAAAAAATGGCCAATGTAAACGTTATAACATACGTTGCATTTGTGTACAAGTCTAAACATTTAAGCTTTTGGATTATCAATCCAAATTCCCTCACAATCTTCACGCATGCAAGATGGTTCATCTTCATCTGCAATTATGGGATTTGTTGGTGGTATTCCATTGGAAAAACCTGGACTGTGTATTTATCCTTCATCGAAATCATCACCTTCTTTGCATTCAACATACTCTCTTGATGGAGGCACAAGCATAACACACCATTTTGGATCCTTAGTATCTTTCACATAGAACACTTGTTTAGCAAGACTACCCAAGATAAACGAATCATCTTTGTAGCCAATATTGTCTAGGTTTACCAATGTAAAACCAAGCTCATCAACTTTGATACCAGTATTATAGTCTACCCAAGTACATTTGAACATTGGTATTTGAAAGGTTTGATAGTCAACCACCTATATTTCTTCAATAATCCCATAAAAGATCATATCGCAGACAATGGGGTTTTTATCTTTTGCACTAGACACTTGCATGGTTTGTGCAACTAAGCTTACGCCCGAATTTTGAGTAGCTATCGAATTGTCACGCTCTTTTGTAGAAAAAGTCACCCCATTAATGCGATAAGTATGATACTTTAACACGTATGGGCTTGGTCCTTGAGCAAGCATTTGCACCCTTGTTGAATGATGATGACTAGACTGTGAATATTCATCACTTTCAACCTATATAAAAAAATTTATATTAAAATAGTCTTTTAATTGAAGCTTAAGCCATTTAGGATCTAGATTAATGCAATATAGGTGGTACTTACACGATCTCGCAACCAGCTTATGAATGATTTATTGTGTTGATCTTGTAACCATTTCTTAGTTCTTGATCTAGAGTAGGATGTAGATTTCAACTGCTCCATATGTTCACTGATAATAAGCCCTTCATATTAGAGTCTTAAAATTAAATGAAAGTAGCACATATAAAGTTTATTATAAGATTAAATACTAAATGTAAGGGTCTGTCTCTGCATCATTTGTCAATACATGGAGATGTGCTTGCTCCAAATCCTCCTTGCTCACACGGACAACTTCACCGGTTGATAATGCCTTGGTGGGCTCTATCTTTTGAGGCTTAATTGGAATTCCGACTGTACTCACATTTGATAAATAGTCTGAGCAAAATTCAACCGCCTCTTCTGCAATATAACACTCAGATATACACCCTTCTGGGCGATTGTGATTTCTCACATAGCCCTTCAAGACTTTCATGTATCTCTCAAATGGATACATCCATCTATACCATACGGGTCTACAATACCTGACCTCGCGCACAAGGTGAACACATAAATGTATCATGATATCAAAGAATGACGGGGGAAAATACTTCTCAAGTAAACACAAAGTAATCGCAATTTCTTCTTCCATAGCATCCAACTTCAAAACATCTATCACTTTACTGCAAAGCTCATTGAAAAAAAAAGCACAATCGAGTGATGGCATGTCTAACATTATCAGGCAACACGCCACGAATTGCCACTGGAAGTAACTGTTGCATTAAATTGTGACAATCGTGTGACTTAAGGCCAACAAACTTTGAATCCTCAGTCGAAACCAACTTTTTAAAGTTGGAAGAGTAACCTATAGGCAACTTCATTCCTTCCAAAGATGCACACACCTTTTTCTTTTCTTCCCTACCCAATGTGTATGCAGCAGGAGGCAAATAGGTTCTACTTCCCACAACCACAGGTGCCAACTCGTGCCTGATATTCATCTCTACAAGGTCTTTTCTTGCTGCCACCCCATCCTTTGTTTTTCCAGGAATATTGAGTAATGTACCTATCAAACTATCACACACATTCTTCTCAATGTGCATAACATCAAGGACATGTCTTACATGTAGATGTTCCCAATACTCAAGTTGAAAGAAAATTGATGGCTTCTTCCAACATGATTTGCATACATTCTCTTTCTTTTTAACACCACCACTTTTCTTCTTAACACCACCACATTTCTTCTTATCACCACGTTTCTTTTTTCCCCATCTACAATTGATTTTGGAAACTCTTTTGAAAATCTCTTTACCAATCAATGGTTTTGGGGCTAGGTTATACTGATTTTTACCATTAAATGCTTTCTTTTGCCTTCGAAGAGGATGTTTTGCTTTTAGAAAAATCCTATAATCCATATATACAATTTTTTTACTATGCTCCAACCTAACGCTATACGTAGACTCACCACAGACCGGACATGCTTGATACCCCTTTGTGTAGCTACCTGACAAGTTCCCATATGCTGGAAAGTTGTTGATTATCCATAATAGGACAGCTCTAAGAAGAAATAATTCATCTCGATTTGCATCATATACATTAAGGCCTACCCATAAGCGTTGTAGATCCTCGATCAAAGGGGCCAAATAAACATCAATGTCATTACCAGGTTGCTTAGGGCCAGAAATCAAAAGAGTTAGCATCATAAATTTTCTCTTCATAAACAACTCTGGATGCAAATTGTATGTGATTAGTATAACTGGCCAACAACTGTATTTTGATGACATGTTCCCATGAGGATTGATCCCATCTGTTGACAGAGCCAATCTAAGATTTCTTTTTCCTTTGCCAAATTCTGGCCATTTACGATCAATGACTTTCCAATTTGGTGAGTCTGCAGGATGACGAAGGGAACCATCGCTAACTCTCTCTTCAGCATGCCAGATAAGTTGTCTCGACACATTCTTGTTGCGGAACATTCTTTGAAATCTTGGAATAGGTGGGAAGTACCACAACACTTTCTCTGGCACTTTTTTTTTACCCTCTCCATTCTTAGCCATCTTCCACCTTGAATCCCCACAAGTAGGACAGCTAGAATGATCTGCATACTCTTTCCGATATAGGATGCAATCGTTGGGGCACGCATGAATTTTCTCGTAATTCATCCCCAATGCTGCCAAGCTCTTCTTTGCTTCGTACAAATTTAGAGGCAATTCATTACTAACAGGGAGCATCTCTCCAAACAATTTAAGCAATTCGTTCATACTACTATCACTCCAACTATATCTTGTCTTCAAGTTGTATAGTTTCACAATTGTCGACAGCTTGGTGAACTTTGTGCATCCAGGGTATAAAGGCTTTTCTGCATCCTCAAGTAGTTCCTTGAGTTTATCTGGATTCATATTTTCATCATAGGCATCATGCACCATGTCATCAAGGGGTTCATCAGGATAGTACACATGTTCACCCTGATCAACGTCTTCACTGTCATTTCTTGGAAACACATTAGAACTTCGTTCACCATGCCATATCCATGTTTTGTATGTCATATCCATACCATTAGTTATCAAATGTGCCCTGACGTGCTCTATCTCACCTCTCCTAAGATTTCCACACTTTGAACAAGGGCATGATATGACATTAGAATCGACATTATCATTTGCAAACTGCAAGAAATATTCAACCCCTTTACTGTATTCAACTGATAATCGATCTTTATGCATCCATGTTTTGTCCATTTTATTGATATATAGTAACCCTACTTAACCAAGCATATAAGAAGTATCAATATTACCAAAAAATATCTTATATCACATGTAGTTAGCAATGTCTAAGGTCATTCCATAAGCCTTACTATAAAAGAAATATAAAAAAGCGATATGTAAGAAAACGATACCATATAAAAAATTACTATAAACGATGATACAAAAAATCTCACATCCTACACATATAATAGTTACAAAAGCGACGTCATTTCTACTAAAAACACAACTAGGTAAAAAAAAAATATCACTGTTGCATTCTAATCATGATATTTTAAATTATCTATAATTTATAATAATCATACTTATATGTGACGCATCTAGCTTATTGCATGGTTTCTATATGGAGTCTTTAATACTTCTACTTTTTTAATATCAATACATTTAATAATAATAAATCTTACCTACTATAAATAGTAAGTTACTATAAATAACAACTTACTATTAAATAGATAGAGAAAGGGGCGTGGGTTTATCACCCCCAATTTCTATTATAAATAGGGGATACTAATTTTGGATGAGGAACAGTGACCAGTTCGCATTGAAAAAAATAAAAAAATAGGGTCGTGATACCAACTCCCAATTCTTGTTATAGATAGACACACTCACCTCAATCTCAGCTTCTAATTTTGAGTCCAAGCTTTGATACCTCTTGCAAAAAATTGAAATAGAATATCTATTGAATAGATTATTGAAATAGAATATCTATTGAATAGATTAATAAGAACGTGAAAGTTTTAGGTGAGAAGTGCACAGAAGAAGCTGCTCACAGGAAGTGCACAAGTGCACGGAAGAAAGTTGCTCACCTAGCCCGCAAAATAGAGATTAAACGGGTGTTTCTAGATTTCAACCCCATTCCCGTCCCAGTCCTACGCACTATTGAAATATGGGCTCTCGTGTCCAGCTCTAGGGATTATTGTCAGACTATTCAATTGGCGGAACTGCTGAAGCCTGAGGAACAACGACCCTCACGGCTCAGAATGAGAATGTCTTGTTAAGGATGCAAAGTCTATGTTAGCTTGCAATTAGCAACCTATCTCTCCTTTCACAATTTCTCATAACTCTTGCAGTGTTGTTTTTAAATGATATGAAAAGTTTGATAGGGACAAGTTTAATAAGAACGTGTTTAAATACTTGCCTTTTGATCCTAAACCTATGCTTACCTAACTCCTGCGACTATTTGGTTAAATGGGGGCTTCGGAGAATTCTTGTACATTATGAGTCTTCTTGAATAAAATTTGACCAGCAAAACCATTTACCACCAGGAAAACCACAAAAATAAGGTGGAGGGAGGAAGAAAAGCTCACCCATGTATTCATGAAAGCAGCGACATTGATAAACGTATATTCATAAAATAGTTATTTGAGATCAGCTTTTAGATCTTCAGAAAAAACAGGTTATCCGATGGTATAAACTCAGGCAAACCCCACTTAATTCAACTTAAGAAATGAACTATTTTCCATTCTCTCCAAGGATTCAGAAGTAAAGGAAAATAAAGTTAATAAAAATTAACAGCAGCAAACTCAAACATCCAGACTCTAAAGTAAAAGATATCACACCTCTGACTTTCATCAAACAATGAGAAAACGAAGCTATAATTGAATTCATGAATAATTTAAACTTGTCGAACAAAAACGTGAAAAGGGAAAAGCAAATTAGTTCCTGCATAATTATGAGAAATTGCAACGTAATTGCATTTTCATCCGTACACTTCACTTTCCACCATTAAATTCTGGACCAATCCCTACTTCAGCTTCTAAAATCTAAAAAGAAAGAAAACTGATAACAGAAATTGCAGAAACGAAGAGCTTTCTTCTCATCACCCACACCTGTTGTCGGTGGAAGGTCGAAGAAATTGCATAAATTAACTTTGACAAAATTTACACCCAAAAATCTTGCAATTTCACAATGCCAATCCAAAGCAGAAAAAATACTCCATGAAACAAAATAAACAACAAGGAGGAGAGGAAACTTACCTGAGAGAATGATGAGGGTTCTGAAGAAGTGTGTAGAGAGAGGTTCACTGCGACTACAACAGTGATGGATGCGGTGATTAAAGTGTTCCGTATGCGCACAACAAATATGTGAGCGAGAAAAGGAGAAGAATGAGAAGTGTGTTTCTGCAGGCGCGTTAGGGTTAAATGGGTTAGAGGGAAAAGAAGAATTCTAAGGTTTAAATTTAATTAGATACGTATTTCTTTTTTCAAAATTTTAGTAAGATATGATTTGGTAAAAATGGCTTGAAGACTTAAATGGTGAAACATATGGTCAGGTTCGAACCTCTATCTCGCAAAAATTTTAAAATTAAAATTTTGAATTACATCACATAATAGACATCGATTAGTGAAACCGATGTCTATCAAAGAATATACATCATATAAAAGACATCGGTTTAGTCCACCGATGTCTATCAGCGTGTTTTTTTTAAGTTGAGAATATGCATCACTTGATAGACATTGGTTAGTTAAAACCGATGTCTATCAGCGCATTTTGAATTAAAACCGATGTCTATCAGCGTATTTTTTTGCTGATAGACATCGGTTATTGTAAAGACATCGGTTCTTCATAAAAAGACATCACATTTTACTCAAAACCGATGTCTATTCAATGATGTCTTTCCACAGATTTGTAGTAGTGAATCTAAAATTGATTTATAAATTTTATAATTATTAAACAACTCTTATATATGAACTAGAAAGACTAGTTGCGAAGTAATATATGTCTATATTCACAATTGTTACTTGGGTATGCTTATGTGAATCACCTTTTAAGGTCCTCTGCCACACAGATAGTAACTGTGTTCCCTTACTCTTTTCAGGGAATGGGTTGTAAATATTCTAATATTATTAGTATTGGGTGTTACAATGACTGTTGATGCTCTAAGAAATGTTCTAAGCTCAGATAAGTGCTTATATCTATCTGCGTATGAATTTTATTTGGGAACCCCAGCCGAAATGATAGATGAATTTACGTGAAAAAATAAACACTATCCTTTGTGTGGATGAAGGGAGCAGCATAAATTTAGTGTAAAAATTAACGTAAAAATTAACTATGAATACATGTAAGGCTAACACGTGTCTTTTCAAATTTCAAGATTCACGAATAAATAAATAGGGTTAAGGGAGTTTACCTTCATTTAATTAATTTCGCATTTTATATTCTAAGATGCACTCTGTGTAATCGTACTTTTCCGCCAAAAGAAGAGACATCGTTTACCTTAGTGCGAGAGCTTGGTTGAGGTGGAGCAGCAACAATGTCTACGGTGGAAGATCCAGTGACCTCGCCATCGATTTTCGTGGCGGAAAGTCATCTCCAGGTGTAAGCAGTTAAAATTTACAGTCCAATTAAATGGCGACACGTGAATTTTATTGGTTAAATATTAATTTATTTTGGAATTTAAATAAATTAATTCCTAAAGTAAAATAATAAATAATTTGAGTCCAATAAATTAAATGGACTTAAATTAAAATGAGGTCTGACCCTAGTCAATTAAGCTCAAGTCAAATGTGGCCTGACCCAAGTCTAACAAGCTCAGACAAATTAAATTAGTCCCAAGTTAAATAGGCCCAAGCCCATTAAGTGAGGCCCAATGGCCTGGACATTCCTTCTCACATATAAAAAGGGGTCTCCTGATTAGAGCTATTTTCACCTAGATTTTAGTGTCTTTTTATATGTGTTTTCGTATTATTTTATCCGTATTTTATATGTTATTTGGTTGTGTTTTGTATTTTTATTGAAATGTGTGTGAATGAACTTAAACTTAATATTTTCACTTTTTATTGGATGCTAAACATGATAAGGAAGATGTAGGAAAAAACGGATCTCAATTCGGAGTTGAAACGAGGGAGAACGAGCCAAAACAGTGAAGAAATGCAGGAGCCAGCACACGAGCCGTGTAGCCAACACGGCCCTGTAAGAATTGGCCGTGTGGCGACATCTAGTCATTCAACACGGGCAACTTCAGGTCGTGTCCAGTTGCACGAGTCGAGTCGGGAGCACGAGCCGTGTCGCCAACACGGCCCTGTAAGAAGTGGCCGTGTGCCGACATCAGAAGAGCCAACACGACCACACCTGTGCCCGTGTTACAACACACGACTCGTGTTGGCAGCACGAGCCGTGTCATCAACACGGCCCTGTAAGGCGAGGCCGTGCGGCAGCATCAGAAGACACAACACGACCACCTCGTGGCCGTGTTGCGTAACACGACTCGTGTTGTGTATTTTCCTGCAGAAATTTTCAGATCCTTCTAGAAGCCTCCAAAGGGGTATAAATACCCCTTTATTCAACAATTGGCAGAGGATCCGAAAATCCCATCATCTACACACACATCACACACCATTTCTTCCACTTTCCACCATCATCTTCATCCACCTTCATCCATTTTGATCCATCTTCATCATCTCCATTAATTCTCCATCAAAACTTCATCCCTTCCATTGGGTGTGAGAGATCTCAAGGAATCAAAAGCTAGAGGTGGAGATCAAGAAGAATAGAAGATTCTCTTCAAGAAATTGATAGGGAAGAATCCATTCATTTTGTATTTCTTTAGATCTTAGACTATGGGTAATTGTAATGAATCATTTAATTGTTTTGTTACTTTTACTATGATAGGCTAATCCCTCTAGTGGGATTAGGAATATGAAGAGCATATTAGATTTATATTATCATGTGGATTAAATTGGTTTTTGATTTAATTGATGTTGATTTCTATTCATGGAGTTTAATTGTCTTGAGGTTATGATGGCATGGTTTGTTATTCATGAATGTTTATTGGTTTAATGGATTGTTGATCAATGGATTATTTGTGGTAATTAAATGCTATCATGATGTTCATGTATGTATTGCTTGGAGTGAGACGGAAACGACCCTCTATAGTATTAGGAAGGCATGAATAGACATTGAGTTTGGGTTTGACCGAAAGGATATTTAAATTCAATGAGGGGAACCAATCCATTCGTTGGCCTTAGTACACAAAAAGGGAGAGTTTAATCTAACTAGTACCTAGATGGAAGGGGTTAATGTTGGGCTTTGATCTTAAGTGCTTTTGGGAGTCTTAAATGGATCAAAAACCTTTGTAACCCGAAAGGGAGCTTAGGATACAATCGTGATCACCCTTAGTCTACATCAATTGAGTTGAATTCCGTTTGCATGATAATATGAATTGAGTGTGCTTGGATGTTTCTAATCCCATGTTTTTCCATACTTGAACTTAAGCACCCATTTTCTTTAATTGTCATTTCTCTTATTTGATATTGTTATTTACTTGCTTCTTGTTTTAGTTGTTATCCAATCTCAAAACCCCCGATCATCTTTACAAAAACAACAATGAACATGAGCTCACGTATTTTGCTAGTCCGAACATAACTCCTTTATGGATTGATAATTTTTCTTGGGATATACTACTACAACGATCGAGTATTCTTGCTCGTGAGTGCTAAAAATAGGCAAACATCTCTACCATTCATTTGACACACACATTCTAGCAGCCGAAGACGAGAATCTCTTGAAGAGATCGAGAACACGAGCAGCGCTCCCTCATATCTTCAAGTCTTCAAGTGATCTTCAAGCTCCAAGCGAAGAGCGAGTGAAGAACTTCAAAGCATCTTCAAGTCTTCAAAGCTCCAAGCGAAGAACGTTCGACGATCTTCAAGTCTTCAAGCTCAAGGCCTTCGAAGATCTTCAAGTCTTCAACAAAGCTCTAAGTCTTCAAGCCTCCAAAGTTTCAAGCTCAAGATCTTCAACAAAGCTTCAAGTCTTCAACAAAGCTCCAAGTCTTCAAGCCTCCAAAGCTTCAAGCTCAAGATCTTTAACAAAGCTTCAAGTCTTCAAGTCTCCAAAGCTTCAAGCCTCAAAGCATCTTCAAGCTTCAAGCCAAGAATGACCATCAAATCTGGGATCAAGGTTTCAAGTCCCCCAGATCAAGTGCTCTTCGAGGAAGGCTCTCCAGTCACGTTCAATCCGAACAAAGGTTCAACACCTCCGGGTCAACGTTCAAGACTAAGCACTGGATCTCGGACAAGCTTCATTTGAAGATCCAGCTCAACACACACGCTGTCAACACAGTTAGCATATACTTCGTCAAAGAAGCCAAAGTTAACAAACACAAGTCAAGTCAAAGTCAAGTCAAAGCCACATTGGTTCGAGAGAAGAATCAGAGGATTGATTGAGATTGTAACCCGCTTACATCTTCTTCAAATTAAATCCATCTCAAATCATCTTTGTACTCAATATTGTATTTATTTTATTATAAATACAAAAATTGTTGTTACAAATTTTGGCACGCCCGGTGGGACAGTCTCTACCTCTCATCTCTTCTCTCCACAAGTACAAAGAATGACTCATCTCAGGATTACAATAAGAAGACCTTCTACCTTTAAGCATTCAGAGTTGCTAACTGAAGAAATTCAAAAGATAACTCCACTCAAGATTGCGATACGAAAGCCTGCTGCATCAAAGCCTCAAGAATTGTAAGCTGAAAAGGTTGGAGTCATTACAAGAAGTATTCCCGAAAGTTCCGTAGAGGCAAATTATATGGTGGAGATTACTCTCAACAAGCCATTGCACGGAGACAAGAGTGGTGAAAATATTTCTGCTTGTTCAACTCCTCGTTCAACGCTAAGCTCACCATCTACCTTAGCTGTAGGCTTGTAGCTGCAGTAATGACAACAAATGCTATGACAATTGAGGAACAACTCGCAAGTATGATGAGAGCCATTGATGGACTCAACAAGCATATGGAAGCTCAAGATTTAAAGATTTCCCAACTTACGAAGAAAATAGATAGTGCAGAGACAAGCCACGGGAATAAAAAACAAGTTGACAATGAGCATGAGAAGGAGGACTCCGCGAAACAACACCCATCTGAAACGAATCAAGTTGAAGAAGATATACAAGTTTCAGTTGACAAGATGCTTCCTATCAACCAACTAAAAAATATCGTGATAGAGACGATAAAAGACAAATTTAAAGGGAGTTCCAAATCTTTTGTTTCCTACAAAAAGCCACATACAAAGAGAATTGACAACTTGAAGATGTCAGCTGACTACCAACCTCCAAGGTTCCAACAATTCGATGGAAAAGGCAATCCAAGACAGCATGTGGCACATTTCGTCGAGACATGCAATGATGCTAGGACCTCTGGAGATAATATGATGAGATAATTTGTCCAATCTTTAAAAGAAAATGCCTTTGATTGGTACATCAACTTGGAATCCGACTCTAATGACAGTTGGGGGAAAATAAAAAAAAGAATTCCTCAACCATTTCTATAGCACGCGAAGAACTATTAGCATGATGGAGCTAACAAATACTCAGAAAAGTGATGAAGAATATGTCCTCGATTACATCAACATATGGAGAAGTCTAAACGTCAACTGCAGAGAAAAGCTGCTAGAAATTTTGGCTATAGAAATATGCATTCAAGGGATGCAATGGAATCTCCGCTACATACTCCAAGGAATTCTGCCTAAAACTTTTGAAAAATTGGCTACAAGATCTCACGACATGGAGTTGAGCTTGATATCAAATGACATTGAATGGCCATCTATTCAAGACTCATACGAGTTTGAAGACACGCCTTCTGATGATCTCGTGGAAGAGGAACCACAAACAAAGACTGTAGTTTCCATAAAGATTCATAGAAATGAAATGGAAGCAAGAGAAAACAGCGCATCCCAAGATTGGGGGCAATGAATGCTTGACAAATTCAAATGCAAAGCTCCTTGACATGAGCGAAAACTGTCTGTATTATGCTCCTTGATATGAGTTAAAACTATCTACAAATGACGCTCCTTGATATGAGCTAAAACTATCTAAAATCCTCACAAATTCAATGCTCCTTGATACGAGCTTAAACTATCTAAAATTCTCAACTCCTTGATATGAGCTAAAACTATCTACACACAATGCTCCTCGACACGAGAGAAAACTGTCCACACAATACTCATTGACACGAGTATAAAATATCAGCATATTTAATATCAATGCTCCTCGACGCATGAGCCTAAACTACATGTTACTTCTGGTCCGCACGAGTATAAACTGTGTATGACAAACTACTGATCCGCATGAGTATAAACTGTGCACGACACCCCCCTCCAAATCAAAACAATGTCCTTTTAAACTGCGTTATGACTTGATCCTCTTCAAATGGGTACGTAGGTAACTTAGCACTCTACTAAGTTCAGTCATGAGTTAGGCCATTCACATCGAGTCTATGAAGCAAGCAAATAAAGTTGAAGCATGAATGAGTTGTGAAAAAAAATTGACGGGGAAAAGATAGTGGTGGAATGTAAAGTTGGATAAAGAAATTCAAATTATTGAAGTGGTAAAGAAAGTTCAGATTCTTGAAGTGTTGAAATAATCTCAAATTCCGACAGTGGTAA
The DNA here is from genome assembly GCA_023678885.1 of Pogostemon cablin. Taxonomy (NCBI): domain Eukaryota; kingdom Viridiplantae; phylum Streptophyta; class Magnoliopsida; order Lamiales; family Lamiaceae; genus Pogostemon; species Pogostemon cablin. The sequence continues at coordinate 27,445,019 of CM042969.1, read as the reverse complement.
AAGGATGAAGGTGCATAGTGAAGTGATGAAGTTGATCCATGTTGTCACATCCTATGTTGCAAGAAGATTAAAGTTAGCAATGAGAGGGGCTCAAGTTAATTTAATTTATGAATTTAATTAATTAAAAGGCCCAAAACAAATTTATGGGACTAATTAATTATTAAATTCATAAATTATATTAAACTCATAAGGGATGAAATGCAGATTTTTTTTTAAATGGAGCCATTAAATCTTGGCACTAGGGCCTTAATAGTTTGAAGCCCAAATCCTTGATTTAAGGAATTAATCAGCCCAAGTTGACACCGAGAATAATTTATCTTAAAATTGGAAATCTCAATTTTAAGTCAAAATTGAAATAGCAGGTCAAAGTTGCATATGAATCAAATCTCTACAAAGTGTCTCACGTGAAGAAATCCCTCCATCCAACAAGTAATCTTCTCTCCCTCCAGCAAGGAAAAGACGTGCTCTTTTTATATAAAAAAAATCAAAGAGAGCAATTAAATTAATTTATATTAGTTTGATTCATTAAAGAGGGCTCAGCTATGGTGAAAATGTGTGGCCTGAAAACATTTAATTCAAGCCCAACTTGGTAAACCCAAGTTAAATTAATTAATTGGGCCTTTGGGTGTCAAAATAGACCAAGTCAAAATTATAGGGTGGAATAATATACCAGCAATGTTGAGAATATACTGCTCGTCCTTCAAACTGCTTGCAGTCGTCGATCGGATTTGCCGCGCCTCACGAACCACGTGCTGCCGAGAATTCACACCACCAGCACCTCAAATTACTCGCCGCCAAACGGTTCAAATCACCGTTGTTGGGCCCGTTGGGCATTTGGCCCAAATGCTGGTCTTCTTCTCTCAAAGTATTGTGCCAAGTGTGTCTTGGCCCATAGCCTTACACTTTTGGTCCCATTTAATCACCCATTTATGACCTTCATGGGTAGAATGTGGATTTGAATTTTTGTGTGAGTTCAATGAGAATCTGAGCACTGTGGAGTTCATCTCTCGACCACCTTCTCCGGCGTAGACGACGAACACGGACGACGATGACGACCGTATCCGCCTAACAGTGGTATCAGAGCGGGTTTCGTCGTCCGTCCATCTCTCGAAACTACTGACCGTCAGCCGCCGGTGGGAGATTGCCGCCGTCCAGCCGTCACCGAATTTCCTCGCTGGAATCGCGATCTGACCGATCGGAGCCACCGCGTTGCAGATCTGCTCGCACCTCTCGGATCTGATAACGCCGTCTCATTGGGACCTCGATCTGCCGCCAGCGCCGCCGCGTCCAGCCGCCGATCTGCTTCGATCCCGATCAGATCGTGCCGCTGAGGAGTCGCCATTTGCTCGCGTTTTGGAGACTGCACCGGCACCGGATTCGTAACCTGTTGCAGCCGGGCTAGGGTTCCGCCTGGAGACCGCCGCTGACCTGTCTCCAACCGCGCCGCCGCTGTACGCCGCCGTTGCTGAACGCGGCTGATCGCCGTCCACTACGCGCTGCCGCCTTCGCTAGGGTTCAGCCGCCGTCGTGACTGACCCGCCTCCGTCCATCGCTGGAGCTGCCGGACACCGCCAGCAACCACCTGGAGTCGGATCTGCAGCCGCGCCGCCACCGCTGACCGTCAGCCTCCTGCCACCGCCACTGTTGACCGCCGGAGTTGACCGCCGGAGCTAGGGTTCCGGTCAGATTGGAGTGCCCATTTTGTGGAAGGGAAGTGTCTCTCCTCCTCATTTTATATCGTTCAGAAAAATTTCAGATTTGTTTTGTTATTTTTCCGGATAGTTCTTTTCTGAAATTTTTTCAGATTGTGCCTTTACTAACCCCCAATGTTTCTCACTTGGTATGTAGGTTGAAACTTGGAGTGGAGGTTGCTCCATTCGTGTTTGGTACGTGAACAAGACTACGAGGGATCTGCCCCCGTTAAGTAACGGGCTGGTGGCTCGTAGAGGTGGTATGGTGTTCTCTTCGGAGACACCGCTCTGGTTAAATAGCTTGAGCCCTTCTTATTTAATTTTCTTGTCTGATGCCCTGAGGTGGCTGGCCCCCTTATTTGCTCTTGTGTGATGCCCTGAGGCGGCTGGCCCTCTTATTACTGTTCTTGTTTGTTTCTTTTGTGAAACTGTCATCTTAGTCTTTCAATTTCCGCTGCTGAAAATCTGTCCTTGTGTGTTATACTGCTCCGTTTCTCGCTTTGTGTGTGATTAGAGTAGTGTCAACCTGGTGTGTGACAGTTTGTTGCTCTGTAATTCTGTATTTTCTCCGTTCAAAGTGTGTTCTACTCAACTTGAAATACTCATGGCTTCGTCTTCGTTTGGACAAGCACCGTTTGATGGTAAGCGAGACTTCAGTATCTGGAAACAGAAAATGAAGTGCATACTCATTCAACAAAGGGTATTCAAAGTTGTAGATCACTCGTATGATAAGGATGATACACCTGCTAAAAAGGCTGAGATGAATGAGCTTGCTTTATCTGCGATTATCTTGAATCTTTCTGATCCTGTGCTTAGAAAAGTTGGTGTGCATGAGTCCGCAAAAGTTTTATGGGAAACGTTGGATAAGTTGTACACTGAAACATCTTTGCCTAGTAAAATGTTTATTCTGGAAAAATTCTTTCGTTTTAAACTTGATTTAAACAAAGATGTTGAAGAAAATTTGGATGTGTTCACGAAGTTGATTCAAGATATTAAGCTAACTGGTGACAAGCATATTGATGAATACTGATAGGCTTTTTCTGCGCACTATAATTTAATCCCCAAGTATGAAGGATATCAATTGTAGCGGTAAGTGACCAAGTTAAATTATCGAATCCAAGGGACAGCTAACTATTTATTTTCTAATTATACTAGCTTAATCAGAATAAGGTAACCAATATTCAGAGTATTGTAGTGAATTAATTATCTTAATTACTGAAAATATAAATAACTAAATTAATTAAAAGGCAATAAAATAAAAGCAAGTTTCTAATCAAGAGATGACGAACAGTTCTAAGGTATCAGGTAGAGACTAATTAATTTGGGTTACTAAACTTACGATTGTTCATTCATGCAGTTTCACTGAAAATACACCACATATCCCTGTTATCCCACCGAATATAATTCGATTCTAAGCTAACAGTATAATCTGGTTTAAATCTTAAGGTACGCAAATATTACCAAGCCTTATTCCTAGATACTAATCAAAGCATGCAACAATACCTCCGGATGGTAAGCCCGACTAACAAGATATTTTCTGGAATTACTACAAGGTTCTATTCACTTCCTACTTGATTGTCTAATTGCATTGTTCCACTAAACTAATCAAGTATTTGATTTACCAGTTCATGAAATTTAAGTGCTTATATCGGAGCTACTCTAATCCCTAACAGATAGACAATACCAATCATGAACGCACACAAGCTAACACAATAATCCAAGCATTATAGCGGATGTCATGAATATATTATGAAGACGTTACGAAGCAGATAAGCAAGTCTTAATAAAATAAGTAAAATCAAAAGCTCAGCTGCATAAAATCCTAATCTTTGGTCTAAATCCCCAAATCAATTAAATCAATCCATCAAACCTTAGGACTGTATATAAAATTAGCCCATGAGGTCACAAGCAACACTCATGGCTAAGCAATTCATACCAAAAATCAAAGTAAAAGGAAGAAAAAGAAAGGAATTATGAAACCCTAGTGTAGACGTAGTCTTTCGTTCCTTCTACGTCTCTCCAATTTCTCGATTCTCCCTTGATTAGCACTTGGAACCCTCTTGGAAGTGGATGGATGATGAAATCAGGTTGTTAATCTGATATGGAGGTGTTGGAGGTGTGAATTGATGATGGGTTATGGATGGGTTCTCTCCAATTTGTGTCTTGATCTCCCTAATTATTTCTTGGACTGATGCAGGGCTTTTTCGCGATCAAAACTGCTTCAGAATCACGATTTGAGGGTATATATACACTGCTGCATCGAACAGGTCTCGTCTGGGCCCGATTTTGGGCCGCTCGGCACCTTGCTCGAGCCGAGCTCATGGCCGAGCGGCCCCCAAACCTGCCGAGCAGCATATGGGTGAAACGGAAATATTGTGTAGGCTCTGAGGGCACTCCACTCGGCTGGAAATTCGCAAAATGTTGGTCCCGCTCGAGCCGAGCGGCCTCCCGAGCTGCGGAGACTGCACTGCGCGACTTCACCGTTTTGAGCATAACTTCTTTATACGGACTCCAATTTGAATGATTTTTGCGCTCACGTGTTCCTCTTTTCCTTGGATTTCTATAAATATAAAGAACTCTGATAAACTCTAACATTTGAATATGTAAAAAGTCATGCAAAGTGGCTGCTCGGTACAGCATGTGCGACGTTAGCACTTTGATCATAACTTTCTCGTTTGGAATCCAATTGGGGTGTTCTTTATGTCAAAACGACCCTCTCTTCTGTGTTTTTCCAACCATATATCATATGATCAATTTGGACTTCTATAAGAATACAGAAATTTGTGCAACATGGATTGTATTTTTCAGCATTCCTTCTCACTTTCACTCCTCATTCCAACTTTGAACTTTTGATCATGTTTTACCCTTCAAAACTCAACAAAACACCTTAGTAGCATCTTAATTATGTAAGATATGAAAACCATGCCATTCTATAAAAAATCATGGCCACATTCTATCAAAAACGGTGTAATGTGAGACCTAAAATACGTGAAATTCCACTCTCAACAAACCCCCAAACTTACCTGTTGCTCGTCCCGAGGCAACGACATATAAAACCAATAGAGTAATTGAGAGGAAATTTCACAACTTCACATCCAAGAAAATATAACAATTCAAAAATCATACTTCAAATACTAAGACGACCATCCATCTAAGAACATACAATTCAAATCAACTACTTCACTTTTTCGGAATGCTCATCCACCATTCTCACGGGTAGTATTTACGCTCATCGCTCAAGTGTGAGATATACACTTCAGGGTAAGGTGTTTACACTCAAAGTCAATTCAAACACACGCGTAACCATAAGCTTGACAATCATCTCAACTCTCGACTAAAGGGAAAATGTCAACAATAGGATCACAAAGGTCTTGCATTAGGTTGTAATGTTGGCTCTATGGTAAAGGAAGGGAGTATATGGATAAGGTGACTCAATCACTAGTAGAGAATCAAAGAAGACTTACAGCTTTTCAACAAACAGCTTTACGTTCTTCTTTCTTCTTCAACGCTCTTCAATGCTTCTTGCAATTTGATTCCTCCTTCACTTTTGAACACCACATCCTTACTTGAAATTTTTTTCTTCTTCCCTCTTTTCTTTTTTTTTTTCTTTTTCAAATAAGGGTACCAGTTTCAGGCACTACCCTTTTCATGGGGTACCAGTTTCGGGCACTACCCCTTTATGCAACAATTTAACCACTTTCTTCAACAAATTTCATCACTTCCAACTTATTTCTCCTTATATACTTCATCACAAGACACCAACTTGATTCCTTCAACTCTCTACTAGGTAGGAATTTTTTAAAGGCTAGCAAAAGGGATCAATTGGCTAATCACATAGGCTTCCAACAAATAAGGCTTTTAGGCTCAAAAGGGTTAACTACGGATAATTTCAATAGGTAGGATAATAATTTGGCTAGTGACTAATAAATAACAAAGATGGCCTAAGATCATTTCCTATTGTCTAGTCAAACACGTAGCTTCAAGCAAGATACAAAGCCAAGTTCTAGAATACGTGTGTATGAACGACACTCACAAGAATAAACTAAATCATGCAACTAGTCATGATTTCAAAAGGCTCAAAATCTCACATGGCTATAGGAATGAACGAGCAAACCTAATAAAGCTACATAGCAAATCTTTCATGTACATAATCAAATTTCAAGCATCTCAACATCCAAGCACAATCTCAAACTGCTTCTCAAACACAATCCCACATATAATCAAGTGCCATGAAAAATCAAAAAATCATCCTAGAGAACCATAAATCGACTATACCAACACTAGGACCAACAAAACAAATAAACACAAACAAAAACAACACGAAACCTGGAAAATCGCAAAAAATCGAACCCTCAACATCATCAAATAAATTGAAAATATTAAAAATCCGCAAAAAATCGACCCTCCAAGCAACAACACAATGCAAAAATTTTACTTCGGTACTACAAGACAAGGTATGTACGTAACCTCCCCCCAAACTTAGATTAAACGAAGTGAGAAACTAAGTTTGCAAAGAAGTATATACCGCAGTCAAGCAACACCTAATAAAATTATTACACCAACACAGACATAGAAAATCAATTAAACCGGGAGGGACAGCCCCCAACAGGCGCTCATGTTTAACGTCGGAGAGTCACGACGTAATACCTCAAGCTCATCGGAATGGCCATGGATATCTTTCATCCTTTCCATCGTATTCTAATCGCTGTGCTTCTTCATCAATCCAATACTTATGGCAAGGGATGGCCTCGTTGGCAATCTTAAAATTTATCTTGACCTTGCCAACCATGTTAAGATCAAATTTCATCAACCTCTTCATTCTACTCCACCACTTATTCCTTCTTCCGACGAAAATTCCCAACTTCTCTTCTAACTCCTTTTTATCCCTAAAAATATGTGAGGAATCATTAGGTAAAACAAAGTCAATAGAAATAATATCATCAAATTCAATGCAACTTAAAGAGTTTAAAGGTTTAGAAATGCTCATTTCATTCTTCAAGTCCTCTTCGGTTGCTTCATGACTTTGCTCTTCTTCTTTCTTTTCTTTTTCAACATCGTCAAATTCTTCATCAATCACTTCCTTTGCCTCAAAAATTGTCTCCAGTTGATAGCTCAATTCGAGTGGAGCCGCTTGACTTAATCGAGTGGACTCCTCTTCGACTTCTTCTTCCTTAAACAACAACATAGGACCTTCAAACTGCATTCCAGGGCACAATGGAAAAACAATATCTTCTTCAAACTCTTCTTCATCCATTCTTTCCTCTTGTTGAAGTTGAGTATTTAAACTTGAAGAGATGTTCGTAAGAAGATTGTTTATCTCTCTCGTTCTTTCATGAAACTCTTGTGATGCAACTTCCCTTTCCTGCGATTGAACTTTCATCTTTCTTTCTAGAGCTTCCAACCTTCCCATGTTTTCTTCATGCTTCTTGATGGAAGTATCAAACGCGTCTTGTAATTCTTGGGAAACTCCGACTAATCCAGAATAAGTGTTCTCTTGATAAGGTTGATATGAATTTGCATTGTAAGCACAAGACCATTCATCTTCATATCTGACTTGATTGTAATACTGAGAAGGACTTTGATTCACTAGAGAATCATAACCATAATTCCTCTCATCCATGTAATATGGAGTAGGAACCATGTTATTCTGATTTTCATAGCGTTTCAATATTTCGTCTATGCATGGAGAAGGATTCATAACATTTTGATTTCCATATCTTTTCAATATTTCGTCCATCTCAGTACCTCAAAGATAATTTATAGTCAGAATATATTCAAATAAGAAAAATAAAAAAAAAGCAATAAAAAGACCTAATTAAACTAGCAATAAAAGAAAAATAAATAATTAAGCCGTCCCCGGCAACGGCGCCAAAAACTTGATAGGCTTTTTCTGCGCACTATAATTTAATCCCCAAGTATGAAGGATATCAATTGTAGCGGTAAGTGACCAAGTTAAATTATCGAACCCAAGGGACAGCTAACTATTTATTTTCTAATTATACTAGCTTAATCAGAATAAGGTAACCAATATTCAGAGTATTGTAGTGAATTAATTATCTAAATTACTGAAAATATAAATAACTAAATTAATTAAAAGGCAATAAAATAAAAGCAAGTTTCTAATCAAGAGATGACGAACAGTTCTAAGGTATCAGGTAGAGACTAATTAATTTGGGTTACTAAACTTACGATTGTTCATTCATGCAGTTTCACTGAAAATACACCACATATCCCTGTTATCCCACCGAATATAATTCGATTCTAAGCTAACAGTATAATCTGGTTTAAATCTTAAGGTGCGCAAATATTACCAAGCCTTATTCCTAGATACTAATCAAAGCATGCAACAATACCTCCGGATGGTAAGCCCGACTAACAAGATATTTTCTGGAATTACTACAAGGTTCTATTCACTTCCTACTTGATTGTCTAATTGCATTGTTCCACTAAACTAATCAAGTATTTGATTTACCAGTTCATGAAATTTAAGTGCTTATAGCGGAGCTACTCTAATCCCTAACAGATAGACAATACCAATCATGAACGCACACAAGCTAACACAATAATCCAAGCATTATAGCGGATGTCATGAATATATTATGAAGACGTTACGAAGCAGATAAGCAAGTCTTAATAAAATAAGTAAAATCAAAAGCTCAGCTGCATAAAATCCTAATCTTTGGTCTAAATCCCCAAATCAATTAAATCAATCCATCAAACCTTAGGACTGTATATAAAATTAGCCCATGAGGTCACAAGCAACACTCATGGCTAAGCAATTCATACCAAAAATCAAAGTAAAAGGAAGAAAAAGAAAGGAATTATGAAACCCTAGTGTAGACGTAGTCTTTCGTTCCTTCTCCGTCTCTCCAATTTCTCGATTCTCCCTTGATTAGCACTTGGAACCCTCTTGGAAGTGGATGGATGATGAAATCAGGTTGTTAATCTGATATGGAGGTGTTGGAGGTGTGAATTGATGATGGGTTATGGATGGGTTCTCTCCAATTTGTGTCTTGATCTCCCTAATTATTTCTTGGACTGATGCAGGGCTTTTTCGCGATCAAAACTGCTTCAGAATCGCGATTTGAGGGTATATATACACTGCTGCATCGAACAGGTCTCGTCTGGGCCCGATTTTGGGCCGCTCGGCACCTTGCTCGAGCCGAGCTCATGGCCGAGCGGCCCCCAAACCTGTCGAGCAGCATATGGGTGAAACGGGAATATTGTGTAGGCTCTGAGGGCACTCCACTCGGCTGAAAATTCGCAAAATGTTGGTCCCGCTCGAGCCGAGCGGCCTCCCGAGCTGCGGAGACTGCACTGCGCGACTTCACCGTTTTGAGCATAACTTCTTCATACGGACTCCAATTTGAATGATTTTTGCGCTCACGTGTTCCTCTTTTCCTTGGATTTCTATACATATAAAGAACTCTGAGAAACTCCAATATTTGAATATGTAAAAAGTCATGCAAAGTGGCTGCTCGGTACAGCATGTGCGACGTTAGCACTTTGATCATAACTTTCTCGTTTGGAATCCAATTGGGGTGTTCTTTATGTCAAAACGACCCTCTCTTCTGTGTCTTTCCAACCATATATCATATGATCAATTTGGACTTCTATAAGAATACAGAAATTTGTGCAACATGGATTGTATTTTTCAGCATTCCTTCTCACTTTCACTCCTCATTCCAACTTTGAACTTTTGATCATGTTTTACCCTTCAAAACTCAACAAAACACCTTAGTAGCATCTTAATTATGCAAGATATGAAAACCATGCCATTCTATACTAAATCATGGCCACATTCTATCAAAAACGGTGTAATGTGAGACCTAAAATACGTGAAATTCCACTCTCAACAAATACACTCCTATTGTGCTTTTAAATGCTATACATGATTCTTACAATGATGTCAAGTCTGCTATAAAGTATGGTCGTGATGACGTTACTCTTGATATTGTGGTGAATGCCTTAAAAAGCAAAGAGCATGATTTAAAACAAAATGGGAGTGTTAAGAATTCTGGGGAGGTTATGCATGTTAAGGGAAAACCTAACAATCGTAACAAGAACAAGAACAAGAATAAGAACAAGGACAAAAATTCTGATGTGAAATCCCAGAATAATCAGAATGGGGACAAGAAAAAGAAGAAATGCTTTAATTGCCATGAAAGGGGACATTTTGCAAACAAGTGTCCTCATCCTAAGAGGAATAATTCTAATGATCATGCTAATGTTGCCTCTGAATCTGTGAATTATGGTGATGTGTTTGCTATTTCTGATAGTTGTGTGAATTCTGTGCATTCATCTCTGTGTGATAGTGAATGGCTTGTGGATTCCGATTGCACATTTCATATGACACCTTTTAAACATCTTTTCTCTTCATATAAAATTGTTTCTCATGGATCTGTGTCTATGGCTAATGAAAGAAGATGTGATGTGCTTGGTGTTGGTGATATTTACTTGCTTTTTGAAGATGATTCTGTGTTCACTTTAAAAAACGTACGACATGTGCCTGATTTGTGTAACAACTTGATTTCTTGTGCTGCACTTGAAGATAAGGGGCTTGAGGGTAGGTGGAGAAAGGGTTGCATGTCTATTGTAAAGGGTTCTGTGCCCATCTTTAATGCTGAAAAAAGGAATAACATGTATGTTTGTTGTGCTAAATCTGTTGTTATGTCTGCTAACGCGGTTAAAGAAGATAAAACAAATATTTGGCATGGTAGGTTAGGTCACATGAGTGGAAAAGGTCTTGAAATATTGCATAAAGCTGGTTCTTTTGGTAATGATAAGCTTACATGCATTCCTTTCTGTGATTCTTGTGTACAAGGCAAACATGCGAAGGTGAAATTCCCTGTTTCCCCATACCCTAAGACTTCTTCGTGTAGTGATATACTTGAGTACCTGCATGCTGATATGTGGGGGCCTTCTAGTGAGCCAACTCAAGGTGGCAATGTGTATTTTCTGTCCATTATTGATGATTTTTCAAGAAAAGTGTGGGTGATTTTGCTTAAAAACAAATCTGATGTTTTTGAAAAGTTCAAAAATTGGAAAACTTTGATTGAAAATCAAATGGGTAAAAAGATTAAGTATCTTAGAACTGATAATGGATTGGAATTTTGCAATAATGCCATGGATGATTTATGTGTCAAATCTGAAATTGTGAGACATAAGTCTACTCCTTACACTCCCCAACAGAATGGGGTTGCTGAGAGGATGAATAGGACTTTGTTAGAAAGGGTGAGGAGCATGTTGGTGTCTTCTGGACTTTCTAAAAAGTTTTGGGGTGAGGCGCTTATTACCGCAGCATTTTTAATAAACAAATTCCCCTCTGTGCCTTTGAAGGGTAAGTGCCCTGACTATGTGTCCTTTGGTAGAAGTATTGATTATTCTGTGCTACGTGTATTTGGCTGTGCTGCGTTTGTGCGTCAGAAACATGACAAATTGGATCCTAGGAGTAGAAAATGTGTTTTTTTTTGTTATCCTGAGGGTGTTAAAGGTTATAGGCTGTGGGATATCTCTGAACCTGGTTTCAAAACTGTGATTAGTAGGGATGTGATCTTCAATGAATCTGAATTTCCTTGCTTATCTGCTCCTTTGCCTGATGTTGTGCCTTTACATGATCCTACCACCTCTTCGAGTGAGGTGGAGTTGTCTCCTTTGTTATCTGATGTTGAAAACTTGCCTGACACTGTTGTTGATCAAGAACTTGTTGCCAATAAACCTGTTATCAATGATGAAAATGTGCATGATATTCCTGAAGATGATGACTATGTGTTGCCTAGGGATAAACCTAGAAGGAATATTAGGCCACCTGCTAGGTATGATAATTTTCATATTGATACTCATGCTTTCAATGCGTTTGAAAATGTTGATAATGAACCTAAGACCTATCAAGAGGCTTTAAAATCTGACAATTCTGTGAAATGGTTAAATGCTATGAAAGATGAAATGAAATCGTTGCATGTTAATCATACTTGGACTCTGGTTCCAAAACCTGTTCATTGCTCTGTTGTTGATTGCAAGTGGCTTTTCAAAGTAAAACATGAGCCTGAAAATATTAGATTTAAAGCTAGATTGGTAGCAAAAGGTTTTACTCAAAAGGAAGGGGTTGATTATAATGAAATATTTGCTCCTGTTGTTAAATTCACCACTATTCGTATAATGCTTGCATTAGTTGCTCATTTTGATTGGGAATTGAAGCAAATGGATGTCAAAACGGCTTTTCTTAATGGTGATTTAGACAAAGAGATTTTCATGAAACAACCTGAGGGTTTTGTAGACCCTAAAAATCCTGATCATGTATGTTATTTGAAGAAATCCTTGTTGGCTTGAAACAATCTCCTAGCCAGTGGAATAAGAAGTTTGATTAATGCATGACATCGTTGAAGTTTAAGAGAAGCTTGCATGATAATTGCCTTTACTTCAAGATTGATACTTCTGTTCCTGTTTTTCTGCTTATATATGTGGATGATATGCTAATTGTTAGCCCTGATCTTCAATATGTTGAGCTTGTTCAAAAGAGTCTATGTGATAATTTTGATATGAAAGATCTTGGAGATGCTAAAAGGATTCTTGGAATGAACATTGATAGAGATAGGAAGAACAATGTTCTCTTGCTTAATCAGATTTCATATGTTGAAAAGATTTTGAGTAAATTCTCTATGATGTCTGCTAAAACTATGAATGTGCCTCTTGCTGCTCACTTTGTGTTAAGTAAGGATCAGTCTCCAAAGACTGATTTTGAAATTGCTGAAATGGAAAAGGTCCCTTATTCCAATGCCATTGGGCCTGTTATGCAACTTATGGTTAGCACTAGACCAGATATTGCATATTCTGTTAGTTGCTTGAGTAGGTATATGGCTAATCCAGGTGCGCCTCATTGGGAGGCTCTGAAATGGCTCTTGAGATACCTCAAGGGCTCCATGGAGGTAAGTTTGCGCTTTTCCAAATCTGCAAATGGTGTGAGCCTTGTTGGCTATGTTGATTCCAATTATGCAAATGATAAGGATAATAGGAAGTCTACAACTTCTTATGTGTTTACTTTATGTGGCTCTTGCATAAGTTGGAAGTCTCAGTTACAGCATGTGGTTGCTTTATCTACAACTGAATCTGAATACGTGGTTATTACTGATGCTTTAAATGAAGCTATTTGGCTGCAAGGCCTTCTGAATGAAATAGGTTTTCTTCACAAATGTGCCACTGTGTTTTCTGATAGTATGTCTGCGATTCAGTTGTGTAAAAATCCTATTTTCCATGATAGAACCAAGCATATAGATGTTAGGTATCATTTCATTCGTGATATTGTGGAAAAAGGTATTGTTAACCTGGAAAAGATTGCATCTGAGTTTAATCCTACTGATATGGGTACTAAATGTTTATCTATTGAAAAATTTAGGTCTTGCATGAGGACTTTAAATTTCGACTCTCTTGATTGAAGCATGTTGTATGCAGTTCTTTTCCGTGGATGTTGTGTCCACTCTTGAGCTTGTGTGCTCCATTTATTTTGTCCTTGGGATATTTTAAACATTTTGTGACTGTATATCCGTGATCTTTGCTCTGGCTTAGATTTGTGTATCTTTTGTGATACCTTGACTTTGTGTCAAATTTCTGGATCTTGCATTTGACTTTGTGTCTTTTTCGTTTTGCAGGTGTCTGGGGAAAAGTGCAATGATGAATTCCCTTCTTTTTTTTTGGTTATACACAAGGGTAGATGATTTGGGCCAAGGTGGAGATTTGTTAGGCCCGTTGGGCATTTGGCCATAATGCTGGTCTTCTTCTCTCAAAGTATTGGGCCAAGTGTGTCTTGGCCCATAGCCTTACACTTTTGGTCCCATTTAATCACCCATTTGTGACCCTCACGGGTAGAACGTGGATTTGAATTCTTGTGTGAGTTCAACGGAAATCTGAGCACTGTGGAGTTCATCCCTCGACCATCTTCTCCGGCGTAGACGACGAACACGGACAACGATGACGACCGTATCCGCCTAACAACCGCTGCCTGGATTTTTCATCAGCCGCTGTCACCACAACCGACCACCGGTGTGCTGCTACCTCCGGTGAATCGCGACCACACCGCCAATTCTGCTCCCCCGCTGGATCTCCTGACCGATGCGCCATCGACTGCTTGCTGCCAACAGCCACTGCGCCGTCGCACGATCTACTGGCTACTACTTCCACGGCCGTCGTTCTCACAATGGCGTCTTTGCCTGATCTGCCATTTTGCTCACTGTTGATGGCCGTCCATCAGAGAGCACACCATTGCCACCTCTGCTGCCCAGAACGATCCCCGCTGTTGCCTGCCGAGATCAGCCTCGACTCGACCAAGTATTGCTCGTCGTTGATCACCAATAGAGATTGCTGCATGGTCACGATCCACATGCTGCCACAAGTCCACACCACTGCAGTTGTCCCCGTGCCAAAATCTTCTCATCACGTCGATCACTCGGACTCAACAAGTCGCCACTGTACTCGTTTGCAGACAGGTCATTACCACCTTCCACTCACGCGCACTTCGGATAGCCGAATTATCTTCTCTCCGGAATAGATAGAGAGCATTTCCATTGTAATATTATTCTGTTGTCTTGTGATAAAGAGAAAGCAAGTATCTATTCTACTCATCCTGAAGAAATTAGCTACATGTAGTGTACTAAGGGCAGATAAAAATAAATAAATAAATAAAGGACAAGCAAAGCGAAGACTGGCAGTAGGCTGTCGAGTTATGTGATCTGCAACAACGATCATCTAAGAAAAATCTACAAGGGAATAGAGGATGTATTAGATGCAGTAAAAAAAGGAAATTTGAAAAAAAGAAACAAGAATTTCAATTCTTACTGTTTGAGAATGAAGAAATCAAATGCACCGAGCCCCTTATTATATAGTGAGGAGACCGCAGAAATTATGGAAGTTATTTGTGAAATCTTCCAAAATTCAAAAGATTTCTTTTACTACAAATAAAATTGATTGGTTTGAATTCAATTTATGGGAAAGTAGATTGATTTGAAAAGGATTTTTACAAAATCTTCTGGTGAACAAGGACCAGATTTGCTCCATATTCATTTTCTCTCATGATCTTGAAATTGAGCAGGGCCCAAGAAAAATAAGTTGGGCCACTTGAGAAATAAATTTTGGGCTAAGAAAAGATATTATTACTTTGTTGGATAAAATAATTTTTCAAGCCCAAAATTACAAATGTAAGAGAAAAGAAAAGAACTTTTGCAATTCCTTCACAGCAAGACATGACGTCCGTAAACAAATCACAAAGGGGGCATTTGTAAGCAATTAAAATTACAATCCAATTAAATGGCAACACGTGGATTTTATTGATTAAATATTAATTTATTTTGGAATTTAAATAAATTAATTCCTAAAGTAAATTAATAAATACTTTGAGTCCAATAAATTAAATGGACTTAAATTAAAATGAGGTCTGACCCAAGTCAAATGAGGCCTGACCCAAGTCTAACAAGCCCAGATAAATTAAATCAGGCTCAAGTCAAATAGGCCCAAGCCCATTAAGTGAGGCCCAATGGCCTGGACATCCCTTCAAACCTATAAAAAGAGATCTCCACCATTCATTTGACACACACATTCGAGCAGCCGAAGACGAGAACCTCCTGAAGAGATCGAGAACACGAGCAGCGCTCCCTCAGATCTTCAAGTCTTCAAGTGATCTTCAAGCTCCAAGCGAAGAACAAGTGAAGAACTTCAAAGCATCTTCAAGTCTTCAAAGCTCCAAGTGAAGAACGTTCGAGGATCTTCAAGTCTTCGAGGATCTTCAAGTCTTCAAGCTCAAGGACTTCGAAGATCTTCAAGTCTTCAACAAAGCTCCAAGTCTTCAAGCCTCCAAAGCTTCAAGCTCAAGATCTTCAACAAAATTTCAAGTCTTCAAGCCTCCAAAGCTTCAAGCTCAAGATCTTCAACAAAGCTTCAAGTCTTCAAGTCTTCAACAAAGCTCAAAGTCTTCAAGCCTCCAAAGCTTCAAGCTCAAGATCTTCAACAAAGCTTCAAGTCTTCAAGCCTCCAAAGCTTCAAGCTCAAGATCTTCAACAAAGCTTCAAGTCTTCAAGCCTCCAAAGTTTAAAGCTCAAGATCTTCAACAAAGCTTCAAGTCTTCAAGTCTCCAAAGCTTCAAGCCTCAAAGCATCTTCAAGCTTCAACCCAAGAAGGACCATCAAATTCGGGATCAAGGCTTCAAGTCCCCAGATCAAATGTTCTTCAATGAAGAATCTCCAGTCAACGTTCAATTCGAACAAAGGTTCAACGCCTCCAGGTCAACGTTCAAGACTACGCACTCGATCTCAGACAAGCTTCATTTGAAGATCCAGCTCAACACACACGCTGTAAACACAGTCAGCATGTACTTCGTCAAAGAAGTCAAAGTCAAGAAACACAAGTCAAGTCAAAGTCAAGTCAAAGCCACATTAGTTCGAGAGAAAAACCAGAGAATTAATTGAGATTGTAACCCGCTTACATCTTCTTCAAATTAAATCCATCTCAAATCATCTTTGTACTCAATATTATATTTTTTTTATTATAAATACAAAATTTATTGTCACACAAGGTAATTTTCCTCAATTGACAACAACCAGATTAGTATTTTCTTCCCCCGTGCAGATATATTATAACAATTCGCTGACCTGTTGCAGTCTTTCTTCATTCTTCACAAGAATTCTCCATCAAAACCTGCCCCTAAGATATGACGACGAAACGATCTATCTCCCAGAACATCTAGTGCTGTTAAGGAAGAATGTAATGATAAATTGCGATTGGAAACCTTTGGATTTCTTTGGTCAAATACTGGGTCTATCATCAATGTATATGCTCTGTTCTCTTCTTTTCAATTATTTCTTTACTGGTTACATAACAGTGTTATACATTTACTTTCGATTTCAAGATATTTTAAAAAATCTGAACACGAAAGTGTTCGATGAAATTGATAAGTGGGTTCGTGCATCCTTCGATTCAATTCGTGCCTCTCAGACTTTTGATTTAAGTAGTGCACCATATATGTACCCAATTCTAGATATTGCGTCAATTGTCACCAAAGGTGCACCTACACAAATTTTCACTGCATTGCTTTTCACAAGTAAGTTGCTTCTTGGAGCATTGTTCATGTCTCTTCATAAATTATTCATCTTGCTTAATTAGCAAGTTATTTCTCCCTATTTAAGAAGGTGATAGTTTTGTGTGCTCGAATTGCAGAGTACGTGGAATTTGTTGATGACATATCCATATTTGCGAGCCTTGGTGAACACTTGAGAGCCCATGGATGTTATG
Organism: Pogostemon cablin; assembly: GCA_023678885.1. Lineage (NCBI taxonomy): Eukaryota > Viridiplantae > Streptophyta > Magnoliopsida > Lamiales > Lamiaceae > Pogostemon > Pogostemon cablin. Next base: position 27,428,055 of record CM042969.1, on the reverse strand, counting down.
TAGCTAACCTTACAACCTTGGACTTCACTGGCAAGATTGGAGTGGGTGGCTGTCTCAAAGCTTTACTAAGAAAGTTTCTGACGGTCGAGATTGATGTATGAATGCACTCATCTCTATGCCTCTGTTTTATCAAGAGAATTATTACTTTCCATGTTATGCAATGTGGCCTCTATGGTTGACATATTTTCTTGGTTTCTTGTTTATTATCCATAGGCTCCTGACATGTCCATCTTAGCATCATGGTACACTGAACAAGAGAAATTTTGAGAAACCACTGGTTGTCATAATTGATGATGTTGAAAGATGTTTTGGTTAAGTCTTGAATGATTTCATTGTTATTTTGAAGTATACCATCTATTTTACTTCTTAAAAAACTTACATTTTCGCCTTGACTTGGTAATTAGTTCCTTCGATCTTTCTTTCTCTTTGTATATTTACTTTTGACTGTCAACTTTCGTGGCTAAGCATGGAATTTCATCTGGCATTCATAGTTGGATATAGTATGCTAGAAAATTGTTGTATTAAATGACCAAGGCATAATTTATGGGGATCTTCCATAGTCTATATTCTAAGGAACATCTAACATGATGACATCTAGATGTGGTAGATTTTGTAGGTACCATCATGCCCTAAAGATTCAATTTTAAGGATGATGATATACAACCATTTTTTTTTAACCTTCTTCAAACTTGCCTTGATTAGGAGAATGTTGTGTGTGACTGCACATGTCAAACCCCTTATGCAATAAACAAGTTGAATTGATGGTTCAAATTTAACAAATCCCAACTTAAGCATTTTTACCATAAAAAGTATTCTCTTGCTCAGAGTGGCCATTTGCAACTAAAGTCATCTTTAAGCTGTAAGTTTGACAATTTGCACCAACTAGGAATATGTTGGATTAAAGAAGTTACTTGGTTGTGGATTCAGATGGGATTAATTTCATGTGTGGTAGTATTGTTGTTCATTATTTACATAAAAGTTCTAGACACGTTTATAGATAGTTCGTCAAAAGTTAAAAGTGAACACTCTAGCATTCTTCATCCTTACATACAGATTCGGTGATTTAAGCTAAATCCGCTACTGAAAGTGATCATGCAGCAACTTATGTGCTGATAAAACTTCAGGTGGATTGGGGGGAGATTCAGCTGTAATACAGGTAGGAGCATATTAGAAGCTTTAATTTCGCTGCTGAGGTGAATTGTGGTAGTCAGCATTATTAGCAGCAGATTATGAAGTAAAGACTATTCACTCTCCTTTTGAGGATTTATGTAATAAAATCTAAAATTGATTTATAAATTTTATAATTATTAAACAACTGTCATATATGAACCAGAAAGACTAGTTGAGAAGTAATATATGTCTATATTCACTATTGTTACTTGGGTATTGTGAATCACCATTTTAAGTCCTCTGCCACATAGATAGTAAATATGTTACCTTACTCTTGTTACGGAATGAGTTATAAATATTCCAATAATATTAGTACTGGGTGTTGCAACGACTGTTGATGCTCTAAGAAATGTTCTAACCTCAAATATGTGCTTGTATCTATCTGCATGTGAATTTTATTTGGGAACCCCAGCCGAAATGATGGATGACTTTACATGAAAAAAACAAACACTATCCTTTGTGTGGATGAAGGAAGCATAACTTTAGTGTAAAAATTAACGTAAAAATTAACTATGAATACAAGTAAGGCTAACACGTGTCTTTACAAATTTCAAGATTAACGAATAAATAAATAGGGTTAAGGGAGTCTACCTTCATTTAATTAATTTCGTATTTTATATACTAAGATGCACTTTGTGTAATCGTACTTTCCCGTCAAAAGAAGAGGCATCATTTACCTTAGAGCGAGAGCTTGGTGGAGGTGGAGCAGCAATAATGTCTACAGCGGAAGATCCAGTGACCTCGCCGTCGATTTCCGAGGCGGAGTCAAGGTAATTTTTCTCAATTGACAACAACCAGATTAGTATTTTCTTCCCCCGTGCAGATGGATTGTAATAATTCGCTCATCTGTTGCAGCCTTTCTTCGTTCTTCACAAGGCTTCTCCATCTAAACCTGCCCCTAAAATACGACGACGAATCGATCTATCTCCTGGAACATCAAGTGCTGTTAAGAAAGATTGTAATGATAAATTGTGATTGGAAACCTCCGGATTTCTTTGGTCAAATACTGAGTCTATCATCAATGTATACGCTCTGTTCTCTTCTTTTCCGTTATGTAAATTAACTTTTTTTCTTTACTGGTTGCATAACAATGTTATACATTTACTTTCGATTTTAGGATGTTTTAAAAAATCTGAACATGAAAGTGTTCGTTAAAATTGATAAGTGGGTTCGTGCATCCTTTGATTCAATTCGTGCCTCCCAGACTCTTGATTTAAGTAGTGCACCACATATGTACCCCATTCTAGATACTGCGTTAATTGTCACCAAAGGTGCATCTACTCAAATTTTCATCGCATTGCTTTTCACAAATAAGTTGTTTCTTGGAGAATTGTTCATGTCTCTTCATAAATTATTCATCTTGCTTAATTAGCAAGATTTTTCTCCAAATTTTATGAGGTGATAACTTTGTGTGCTCGAATTTGCAGACAACTTGGAATTTGTCGATGACATATCCACATTTTCGAGCATTGGTGAACACTTGAGAACCCATGGATGTTATGTAGCTAACCTTACATCCTTGGACTTCACTGGCAAGAATGGAGTTGGTGGTTGTCTCAAAGCTTTACTAAGATAGTTTCTGACTGTCGAGATTGATGTATGAATGCACTCATCTCTATGCCTCTGTTTTATCAAGAGAATTATTACTTTCCATGTTATGCAATGTGGCCTCTATGGTTGACATATTTTCTTGGTTTCTTGTTTATTATCCATAGGCTCCTGACATGTCCATCTTAGCATCATGGTACACTGAACAAGAGAAATTTGAGAAACCACTGGTTGTCATAATTGATGATGTTGAAAGATATTGTGGTCCAGTCTTGAATGGTTTCATTGTTATTTTGAGGTATACCATCTATTTTACTTCTTAAAAAACTTACATTTCCGCCTTGACTTGGTTCTTAGTTCCTTCGATCTTTCTTTCTCTTTGTATATTTACTTTTGACAGTCAACTTCCGTGGCTAAGCATGTAATTTCATCTGGCATTCATAGTTGGATATAGTATGCTAGAAAATTGTTGTGTTAAATGACCAAGGCATAATTTATGGGGATCTTCCATAGTCTACATTCTAAGGAACATCTAACATGATGACATCTAGATGTGGCAGATTTTGTAGGTACCATCATGCCCTAAAGATTCAATTTTTAGGATGATGATATATGGCCATTCTTTTAGAACCTGCTTCAAGCTTACCTTGATTAAGAGAATGTTGTGTGTGACTGCACATGTCAAACCCCTTACGCAATAAACAAGTTGAATGGATGGTTCAAATTTAGCAAATCCCAACTTAAGCATTTTTACCATAAAGAGTATTCTCTTGCTCAGAGTGGCCATTTGCAACTAAAGTCATCTTTAAGCTGTAAGTTTGACAATTTACATGAACCAGGAGTATGCTGGATTAAAGAAGTTACTTGGGTGTGGATTCAGATGGGAATGATTTCATGTGTGGTAGTATTGTTGTTCATTATTTACATAAAAGTTCAAGACACGTTTGCATATAGTTCATCAAAAGTCAAAGTGAACACTCTAGCATTCTTCATCCTTACATACAGATTCTGTGATTTAATTCAAATTCGTTATCTGAAAGTGATCATGCAGCAACTTATGTGCTGATAAAACTTCAGGTGGATAGGGTAGAGATTCTGCTATAAGACAGGTAGGAGCGTATTAGAAGCTTTAATTTTGCTTCTGAGGTGAATTGTGGTTGTCAGCATTATTAGCAGCATATTATGAAGTAAAGATTGTTCACTCTCATATATGAACCAGAAAGACAAGTTGCGAGGTAATATATGTTTATATTTACTTTTGTTACTTGGGTATTGTGAATAACCATTTAAGGTCCTCTGCCACACAGATAGTAACGGTATTACCTTACTTTTGTCCGGGAATGGATTATAAATATTCCAATTATATTAGTACTGGGTGTTGCAATGATTGTTAATGCTCTAAGAAACGTTCTAAGCTCAAATACGAGCTTGAATCTATCTGCATGTGAATTTAATTTGGGAACCCCAGCCGAAATGATGGATAAATTTACGTGAAAAAATAAACACTATCCTTTGTGTGGATGAAGGGAGAATAACTTTAGTGTAAAAATTAACGTAAAAATTAACTATGAATACAACTAAGGCTAACACGTGTCTTTACAAATTTCAAGATTCACGAATAAATAAATAGGGTTAAGGGAGTTTACCTTCATTTAATTAATTTCGCAATTTATATTCTAAGATGCACTCTGTGTAATCGTAGATTCCTGTTAAAAGAAGAGGCATCGTTTGCCTTAGAGCGAGAGCTTGGTGGAGGTGGAGCAGCAACAATGTCTATGGCGGAAGATCTGGTGACCTCGCCGTCGATTTTTGGGGCAGAAAGTCATCTCAAGGTAATTTTCCTCAATTGACAACAACCATATTAGTATTTTCTTCCCCCGTGCAGATGGATTGTAACAATTCGCTCACCTGTTGCAGTCTTTCTTCGTTCTTCACAAGGCTTCTCCATCTAAATATGCCCCTAAAATAAGACGATAAAACGATCTATCTCCCGAAACATCCAGTGCTGATAAGGAAAAATGTAATGATAAATTACGATTGGAAACCTTCGGATTTCTTTGGTCAAATACTGAGTCTATCATCAATATATATTAGAGCTGTTATACGAGCCGAGCGAGCCCTAGTAGTAGGTACTCGAACTCGGCTCGAGTAACAAACGAGCTCGGCTCGAGCTCGGCTCGAAACTATAATGAGCTAATCCTTGAGCTCGGCTCGGCTCGATATTCTTGCATTTAAGCTCGAGCTCGACTCGTTAATCATAACGAGCTAAGCTCGTTAGAGCTCGAGCTTGAGCTTTAATTTTTAGTCATTTAACAATTTTAACATGATCCATACTAAATAATCTGCTTAAGAATTCCTAAAGCATTCATTCCCAGTGAAAACTTTTACCACTACCACATAGAGACTACAATATTTAATATCTTACAAGCAAACCAAGTAATAAACTTCAAATCACATCAAATACAAACACATCACAAATCATTAAGGTTTAAATCCTTATAAAGTAGATGCACCCTCGGAAAATGACAATACTTGTTGCTTTGTTATTGTTCGATCTCCGGCGCGCAGTTTATCTTGCATACATTTTTTTAAGTGACGCTTGTGTTGAGTAGTAGCTCCACTTGCACTCTTTTCGAAATACTCTCTGCAATGGTTGCATTGCACCTTTTTCACTCCATTCTTAAGCTTCACAACCTTCATGTTGTCCCACACAATTGACTTTTTCCCCCGTTTCTTCTTCTTAAAGGGTTTGGTTTCATCTTCATTGTCACCATCTTCTTTTTCTCCTTCTACATCAGGCTGTCCATCCGTTATCCTCAACTCTTCCTCACTCATCTTGTCCACATCCTTTTCAACTTCAATTTCTGGATTGACATGATCTTCAATGGTTTGATCCATACCAACACTTGAGCATGAACCTTGAAGTGAAGTAAAGTTTGGACTGGACATACCTATTTTAGAGATAAAAATAATACAATATTCCTATTAAATCAGTGCTACTGTCCTGTTTGGAATTCACATTTACTATCTATGATCAACCCTCAACAAAACTATTCCACTCCCAAATATTAAACATGCCTTCTGCCCCCATTCATATCCACATATATCCACATATATCAGAACTTAGCATCATACAAATCCCTAAAATGTCTCAATACTTAAAAGCAAGAGCAAATCCCCAAATTGTGCAGAGAATCAAAACAGAGAAAACAAAAAAAGAAAAGAAGTTATCTAATAACTAATAAGAGCAAAATCCCCAAATTGTTTCAAAGAATAAAAACATAGAAAACAAAAAGGAAAATACGTTTATCTCACCAGTGGGTGGAGCTGATGCGGGGACACTCCCTCACCCAGCTAGGGAAAGGTGAAGCGTGAGGAGAAAAATTCTGAACTCACAAGAGGTCGAACGAACAACTGCTATGGTGAATGGGTGGGGCCGTGGGGGAGAAGAATTGAGACGAAGATACTTTCACAAACCCTAATTTTCTTGTGTCACTCGGCTGTAACCTATTGTTGCTGGCCGATGGAGAGAAGAATTGAGATGATCTCCTCAAACCCTAATTTTCTCGTGTATGCTCGCTGCTTGCCCTAGGATATGAAAATTTGGGCGAAATAAAATTTTGGGTGAAATTCAAAATGAATTCCAGTGAGTGCAGGCTGCCAGGCTGTGCAGCACCCTATGAATTGATTACTGCCAGCTGGCTTTAACACACAACAACCATACTAATATTAATATATATATATATATATATTAAATTATAATATATTTTTAATATTAATAATAATATGTTGTATAATATTTTTATATATATTATTATTTATTGAAATACTCGCGAGTACTCGCGAGCCTGTCGAGCTGAGCCGGGCTCGGCTCGAAACAAATCGAGCTTTTAAGGGGCTCGAGCTCGAGCTCGAGTATATTCGAGCCGAGCCAAGCTCGAGCTTTTTCGAGCCGAGCCGAGCCGAGCCGAGCCGACGAGTAGCTTGAAACTGTTAACAGCTCTAATATATATGCTCTTTTCTCTTCTTTTCCATTATGTAAATTAACTTTTTTTCTTTACTGGTTGCAAAACAGTGTTATACATTTACTTTCGAATTCAGGATGTTTTAAAAAATCTGAACACGAAAGTGTTCGATGAAATTGATAAGTGGGTTCGTGCATCCTTTGATTCAATTCGTGCCTCCCGGACTTTTGATTTAAGTAGTGCACCACATATGTACCCTGATAGGCTTTTATTGCACACTCCAATTAAATCCCCGAGTGTAGGGATGTCAATTGCAGAGGCAAGTACCCCAGTTAAAATTAATATCGTTCCCACTGAGACAGTCTATTATTTATTTATTTTATATTACTATTCAACTAGAATTAAAGTAACCAATTTTCAAGTTTTTGAATAAATGAATAACTAAAGAATTTAAATATCACTTAACAAATTAAATAAAAGCAATGAATATTTGAGATTGAATCAAGAGAGAAGTAACATCTCTAAGGTTTCTGGTGTAGTGTAATTGATTTGGTTTTCTAGACGTCCTATTGTTCATTCATGCTATTTCAATGAAAATACATCATAAGATGATGCGCGAACAGTTTTAAACCTCCTTACTAGATACTAATAAGGCGAATTTCATAAACCTCCGGATGGCCAATTCGACTAACATATATTCTCTGAAAGTAATATTTAATCATATTCACTTCCTACTTGAATTCTTAATTGCATTGTTCCACTAAGAATATCAAGTATCTTATTTACCAGCCCTTAGGATTATTGTGTTCACGGGCAAACTACTATAATCCCTAGCAAACAGACAATATTAAATACGTATGCACACAAGCTAACACAACATACCAAGCATCACAGGCAATATCAATAGCATACTATGAAGACGTTATAAACATATAATATAATCTAAAATAAATCAAATAAATAAGAATCTTAATAGCATGAAATCACAATACTTTGTCTAGGATTCCAAATCAACTACCCTAACCTTCAATCCATAGAACTGTAAAGAGTTTTTAGCCCATGAGGTCACAAACAACCCTCATGACTATCAAATACATAACAAAATCACAAAAGAAGAAATTAAGAAAAGAAAACGAAACCCTAGTGTCACATGGCTTGTGTCTTTCCTCCGTCTCTCCGATTGGATTGCTCTCTCAACCGCACTTGATTCTTCCTCCGGACTGATGGGATGAATGGATGGATGAATTATGATGTGAGTGGATGTGGGTGGATGGAGCGTGAATTGAATTCACGGTGTGTTTTTGTGGTAAATGATCGGTCCTCTCTCAAAGTGTTTGATCCCCCCTTTTATCTTGGGCCCCGAAACTGGCTTTGCTGGGCTTTTTCTCATGTTTGTCACGCACAGGGGATTAAAAATCCTGATTTTCAGCCCAAACTAATGCAACACGAGTTGGAGTGACCAACTCAAGTTGCCAGTATGACTTGAGTTGCCTTATGATGCAACCCGAGTAACATAGCTCGAGTCGTGCTACCAATTCGTGCGTCCGCCTGTTAAGTCAAGCTTTCATGCTCAGAAACTGATTTTCCTTCGTACATCAACACGAGTCGAGCTAGCAAGTCGAGTCATCGCCTGTCAACTCGTGTTGGCTCTCTGGATAAAATTCAGAACTACTCTGCCTCACACAACATGCAACTCGGCTTATCCCATACGCAGCTCGACTCAAGCTGCAAGTCGAGCTACCCAAGATAAGTCGAGTTGGCTCACTGACCAATTTTGACCCTCTATGGCATCCAACATGACTCGAGTCGCCAAGTCGTGCTGACTAATGCAACTCGAGTAAGGCAATTTAGTGCCCGTTTCTTGCCCGTCTTCGGTTTCACTTCATTCTTACCCTATTTTATCCTTCAAAACTCAACTAAACGCATTATTAGCACCATAATCAAGGCATTATAACACCAAAAAGACGTAAATTTCCACTCTCATCATACCCCATTCTAGATATTGCGTCAATTGTCACCAAAGGTGCATCTACACAAATTTTCACCACATTGCTTTTCAAAAGTAAGTTGCTTCTTGGAGGATTGTTCATATATCTTTATAAATTATTCATCTTGCTTAATTAGCAAGTTATTTCTCCCTATTCTAGAAGGTGATAGCTTTGTGTGCTCGAATTTGCAGAGAACGTGGAATTTGTTGATGACATATCCACATTTGCGAGCCTTGGTGAACACTTGAGAGCCCATGGATATTATGTAGCTAACCTTACATCCTTGGACTTCACTGGCAAGATTGGAATGGGTGGCTGTCTCAAAGCTTTACTAATACAGTTTCCGACGATCGAGATTGATGTATGAATGCACTAATCTCTATGCCTCTGTTTTATAATGAGAATTATTACTTTCCATGTTATGCAATGTGGCCTCTATGGTTAACATATTTTCTTGGTTTCTTATTTATTATCCATAGGCTCCTGACATGTCCATCTTAGCATCATGGTACACTGAACAAGAGAAATTTGAGAAATCACTGGTTGTCATAATTGATGATGTTGAAAGATATTGTGGTCAAGTCTTGAATGATTTCATTGTTATTTTGAGGTATACCATCTATTTTACTTCTTAAAAAACTTACATTTCCGCCTTGACTTGGTTTTTAGTTCCTTCGATCTTTCTTTCTCTTTATATATTTACTTTTGACGGTCAACTTTCGTGGCTAAGCATGGAATTTTTTCTGGCAATCATAGTTGCATATAGTATGCTAGAAACTTGTTGTATTAAATGACCAAGGCATAATTTATGGGGATCTTCCATATTCTACATTCTAAGGAACATCTAACATGATGACATCTAAATGTTGTAGATTTTGTAGGTACCATCATGCCCTAAAGATTCAATTTTTAGGATGATGATATAAAACTATTCTTTTCGAACCTTCTTCAAACTTGCCTTGATTAGGAGAATGTTGTGTGTGACTGCACATGTCAAACCCCTTATGCAATAAACAAGTTGAATTGATGGTTCAAATTTAACAAATCCCAACTTAAGCATTTTTACCATAAAAAGTATTCTCTTGCTCAGAGTGGCCATTTGCAACTAAAGTCATCTTTAAGCTATAAGTTTGACAATTTGCACAAACCAGGAGTATGCTGGATTAAAGAAGTTACTTGGGTGTGGATTCAGATCGGATTAATTTCATATGTGGTAGTATTGTTGTTCAATATTTACATAAAAGTTCTAGACACGTTTATAGATAGTTCGACAAAAGTCAAAAGTGAACATTCTAGCATTCTTCATCCTTACATACAGATTCTGTGATTTAAGCCAAATCCGCTATCTGAAAGTGATCATGCAGCAACTTATGTGCTGATAAAACTTCAAGTGGATTGGGGGGAGATTCTGCTATAAGACAGGTAGGAGTGTATTAGAAGCTTTAATTTTGCTGCTGAGGTGAATTGTGGTAGTCAGCATTATTAGCAGCAGATTATAAAGTAAAGACTGTTCACTCTCCTTTTGAGGATTTATGTAATAAAATCTAAAATTGATTTATAAATTTTATAATTAATAAATTTTCTCCTTTTCTACGATTTTTCCTCCCAATTTTGTTGCTTGTGTGTTCGCAGTGCTTTGTGTGTAGTAAGGACGTGAGTTGGGGTTAGTAAATTAGTTGGGTGGAGTTAATAATAAAGGGTGTCGAGAGTAAATTTAAGAGTTTGGGGTATAATAGTATTTACACTATAATTTTTTAAGAGATTTGTGTGACTTTGATATTCATTTGGGTGGTAATAACATCATCAAATAAAAATATATTCCTTCCGTCCCAATTTAACTTTACACTTTTCATTTAACATTGCAAAGTCTCTCTTCGTTTCAATTTCAATTTCATGAAAAAAGCAACTACTCATATTTCTTTAACATAGTTTAATTTCAAATTTGTCATTATCATCTTTTCAATACATAACATGCTCCCTCCATCCCGCAACAAGGTATATGTTTACTTTTTGTATGGAGATTAAGGAGTATAATATTTTAATGTGTAGTGAAGTGAGAAAAATGACATTTTAATGTGTAATGTGTAGTTGTATTAGTGGAGTGTGTGGGGCCATGTGGATATAATAATGGTTTTGTGTAGGTCACATCAACCAAAAAAGGAAATGTATATTTTTTTTGGGACGGACCATAATGAAAAAATGTATACCTAGCTATGAGATGGAGGGAGTACTTTATTGTTTATTTATTTCAAAAATAAATAAATCAAAAAATATTTTTTTTAAACTTTATATCGATAATAAACATGAAGTTGAATTTGGGACTGAGGGAGAGAGTATATAGCTTGTTAGCTATCAACTTTTTAATAAATCGAGTAATATACATATATTTATAATAAATTATTAAATAAAATTAATATAGATGGAGTCTACAGAAAATTAACTATGCTTAGAGGTAAGGCAAACACGTGTCTTTACAATTTCAATTTCCAATATTCACGAACAAATAGGGTTTAGGGACTCTCCCTTCATTTATTTAATTTCACATTTTATATTCTAAAATCTCTTACCTGTTGTAAGTTGCAACCCTGTAGGCTATATGATCGTACTTACCCGCCAAAAGAAGAGGCGTCGTTTACCTTAGAGAGAGAGCTTGGTGGAGGTGGAACAGCAACAATGTCTACGGTGGAAGATCCAGTGACCTAGCAGTCAATTTTCGGGGCATAAAGTCATCTCCATGTAATTTTCCTCAATTGATAATAGTCGGATTAATATTTTCTTCCCTCGTGCTGATGGATTGTGACAATTCCCTCACCTATTGCATCCTTTCTTCGTTCTTCACAAGGCTTCTCCATCTAAATCTGCCCCTAAAATACGATGAAGTATCGATCTATCTCCCGGAACATCCAGTGCTATTAATGAAGAATGTAATGATAAATTGCGATTGGAAATCTTCAAATTTTTGTGGTCAAATACTGAGTCCATCATCAATGTATACGCTCTGTTCTATTCTTTTCCATTACGTAAATTAACTTTTTTTCCTTTACTAATAGTGTGATATATTCACTTTCGATTTCAGGATGTTTTAAAAATCTGAACACGAAAGTGTTCGATGAAATTGATAAGTGGGTTCGTGCATCCTTTGATTCAATTCGTGCCTCCCGGACTCTTGATTTAAGTAGTGCACCACATACGTACCCCATTCTAGATAGTGCATCAATTGTCACCAAAGGTGCATCAACACAAATTTTCACATCATTGCTTTTCACAAGTAAGTTGCTTCTTGAAAGATAATTCATGTCTCTTCATAAATTATTCATCTCACTTCATTGCACCAATGAACACAATTTCATTTCTGAATGCTAGCACGATATTTCTCACTATTTCTGGGAGGTGATAGCTTTGTGTGCTCGAATATGCAGAAAACTTGGAATTTGTTGATGACATATCCACATTTGCGAGCCTTGGTGAACACTTGAGAACCAATGGATGTTATGTAGCTAACCTTACATCCTTGGACAATTCACTGGCAAGAATAGAGTAGGTGGCTGTCTCAAAGCTTTACTAAGGTAGTTTCTGAAGGTTGGCATTGATGTATGATTGCAGTCATCTATATGCCTCTGTTTAATCAAAAGAATTATGACTTTCTATGTTGTGCAATATGGCCTCTATGATTGACATTTTTTCTTGGTTTCTTGTTTATTATCCATAGGCTCCTGACATGTCCATTTTAGCATCATGGTACACTGAACAAAGGAAATTTGAGAAACCACGGGTTGTCATAATTGATGATGTTGAAAGATGTTGTGGTCTAGTCTTAAATGATTTCATTGTTATTTTGAGGTATACCATCTATTTTACTTCTTAAAAAACTTGCATTTCCGCCTTGACTTGGTTCTTAGTCTTTGGATCTTTCTTTCTCTTTGTATATTTACTTTTGACGGTCAACTTTCCTGGCTAAGCATGGAATTTCATCTGGCATTCATAGTTGGATATTGTATCATAGAAAATTGTTGTATTAAATGACCAAGGCATAATTCATGGGGATCTTCCATAGTCTACATTCTAAGGAACATCTAACATGATAACATCTAGATGTGGTAGATTTTGTAGGTACCATCATGCCCTAAAGATTAAATTTTTAGGATGATGATATATGGCCATTCTTTTCGAACCTGCTTCAAGCTTGCCTTGATTAGGATAATGTTGTGTGTGACTGCACATGTAAACCCCTTATGCAATAAACAAGTTGAATGGATGGTTCAAATTTAACAAATCCCACCTTAAGCATTTTTACCATAAACAATATTCTCTTGCTCAGAGTGGCCATTTGCAACTAAAGTCATCTTTATAAGCTGTATCTTTTTCACCAAGACCTTGTTCCCCTTGAGTTTGACAATTTGCACCATCCAGGTGTATGCTGGATTAAAGAAGTTACTTGGGTTTGGATTCAGATGGGATTAATTTCATGTGTGGTATACATAAAAGTTCTAGACACGTTACAGATAGTTCATAAAAAATCAAAAGTGATCACTCTAGCATTCTTCATCCTTACCTACAGATTCTGTGATTTAAGCCAAATCCACTATCTGAAAGTGATCATGCAACAACTTATACAAGTGCTGATAAACCTTCGGGTGGATTGGGGGAGAATCTGCTATGAGACAGGTAGGAGCGTATTAGAAGCTTTAATTTTACTTCTGAGGTGAATTGTGGTAGTCAGCATTATTAGCAGCAGATTATGAAGTAAAGACTGATCACTCTCCTTTTGAGGATTTATGTAATAAAATATAAAATTGATTAATAAATTTTGTCATTATTAAAGAGCTCTTATATATGAACCAGGAAGACTAGTTGCTAAGTAATATATGTTTATATTCACTGTTGTTACTTGGGTATGCTTATGTGAATCACCTTTTAAGGTCCTCTGCCACACAGATATTAACTGTGTTACCTTACTCTTGTCAGGGAATGGGTTGTAAAAATTCCAATATTATTAGTACTGGGTGTTGCAACGACTGTTGATGCTCTAAGAAACATTCTAAGCTCAAATACGTGCTTGTATCTATCTGCGTGTGAATTTTATTTGGGAGCCTCAGCCAAAATGATGGATGAATTTACGTGAAAAAATAAACACTATCCTTTGTGTGGATGAAGGGAGCATCATAACTTTAGTGTAAAAATTAACGTAAAAATGAACTATGAATACATGTAAGGCTAACACGTGTCTTTTCAAATTTCGAGATTCAAGAATAAATAAATAGGGTTAAGGGAGTTTACCTTCATTTAATTAATTTTGCATTTTATATTCTAAGATGCACTCTGTGTAATCGTACTTTCCCACCCAAAGAAGAGGCATCGTTTACCTTAGAGCGAGAGCTTGGTTGAGGTGGAGCAGCAAAAATGTCTACGGCGGAAGATCCAGTGACCTCGCCATCGATTTCTGGGGCGAAAAGTCGTCTCCAGGTAATTTTCCTCAGTTGACAACAACCAGATTAGTATTTTCTTCCTCCGTGCAGATGGATTGTAACAATTCGCTCACCTGTTGTTGTCTTTCTTTGTTCTTTACAAGGCTTCTCCATCTAAACCTTTCCTAAAATACGACGACGAATTGATCTATCTCCTTGAACATCCAGTGCTGTTAAGGAAGAATGTAATGATAAATTGCGATTGGAAACCTTCGAATTTTTTTGGTCAAATACTGAGTCTTTCATCAATGTATATGCTCTGTTCTCTTCTTTTCTGTTATGTAAATTAACTTTTTTATTTACTGGTTGCATAACAGTGTTATATATTTACTTTCGATTTTAGGATGTTTTAAAAAATCTAAACATAAAAGTGTTCGATGAAATTGATAAGTGAATTCGTGCATCCTTTGATTCAATTCGTGCCTCCCGGACTCTTGATTTAAGTAGTGCACCACATATGTACCCCATTCTAGATACTACGTCAATTGTCACCAAAGGTGCATCTACACAAATTTTCACCGCATTGCTTTTCACAAATAAGTCTCTTCTTGGAGGATTATTCATGTCTCTTTATAAATTATTCATCTTGCTTAATTAGCAAGTTATTTCTCTCTATTCTAGGAGGTGATAGCTTTGTGCGCTTGAATTTGTAGATAACGTGGAATTTGTTGATGACATATCCATATTTGCGAGCCTTGGTGAACACTTGAGAGCCCATGGATGTTATGTAACTAACCTTACATCCTTGGACTTTACTGGCAATAATGGAGTGGGTGGCTGTCTCAAAGTTTTACTAAGATCCGCCACCGGGCCGCTTATCGACGCGGAGGAGCTACGCAAATGGTCACTATACAAGGCCATAATTACGGAATTCATCACAACCCTTTTGTTTATATACGTCACCGTATTGACGGTTATCGAATACAAGAGTCAGAGCGCCGCCGATGAGTGTGGCGGTGTTGGCATTCTCGGCATTGCTTGGGCCTTCAGCAGCATGATCTTCATCCTCGTTTACTGCACTGCTGGCATTCCTGGTGAGCATTTTTTATTTTTACTATAATAATTAAAATAATTAATTAAATACTGATGTAATTGAATGGTCCAGGGGGTCACATAAATCCGGCGGTGACATTTGGGCTTTTATTGGCCCGAAAAGTGTCACTAGTTCAGGTCGTGCTATACATAATTGCACAATGCTTGGGAGCCATCTGCGGTTGTGGTTTGGTGAAGGTGTTCCAGAAGGCGTACTACTTCAGACACGGCAGAGGCGCCAACGAGTTGGCCGACGTGTACAGCATCAGCACCGGGCTGGCGGCGGAGATCATCAAAACTTTTATTCTCGTTTACACCATCTTCTCCGCCACTGATCCCAAAAGAAACGCTAGAAACTCCCATATTCCTGTAATTAACCAACTACTTAATTCAACAAATATTTATTATTTAATTTAAGAGTCAAACTGCAGTGCACCAGCTGCCCTGGTGCACCTAGATAATCTAAACTGTTAGATCAGATTCTTATTAAATTCAAACCACTAAATAAAATAAAATAATTAAAAATAAATACAATAACTACCCACTACACCCTAACATTTACCCTTTAAACCCTCAAGTGCACCGGTGTACTCTAGAATAACCCTTAATTTAATCTCATAAATATATATTAGCACTAATTAATATATATGATTAAATAATAGGTTTTGGTACCACTTCTGATTGGATTCGCCGTGTTCATGGTACACCTGGCCACAATCCCAATCACCGGAACAGGTATCAATCCGGCCCGGAGTTTCGGCACCGCCATGATCTACGGAAAGAGAAGGGGATGATCAGGTATATGATCTCTACACCGTATGGAGTACATTATTCATGATTTAATTTCTTGGAGTAATATTTTTGGTTAATTAATTTGATTAATTATTAAAAAACAGTGGATATTCTGGGTGGGACCATTGATTGGAGCAACAATTACAACAATCTACCATCAATACATCCTCAGAGCTAGACTATTAAAGCTCTTGGATCATTCAGGAGCTCTTCCTACTGATCGATCAGAGATTGGAAATTAAATATGAATTTTCTTGAAAATAAATAATATTTGGGATGGATGTTATAAGCTACATAGTTTGACACTTGTTTTTAAACGTGACCAATTGTGTTAAGTTATGTTACTCTTTTTTTCATGTGTGTCCAATTGACGCTAAAATGGTGTGCTTATTGAAGTTAAGAAAAAAATTATTGCATTGTGGTTATTGATCTTTGAATTTTTGGTAATTTGAAATGCAATTGTTGTCGTCAATTATTCTTTCCGTCCTAAAGAGTCTAATTTGTTTTTATAAATGAGTATTATTATTTAATGTGTATAGGATAATTGTGTTAGTGGGCGTGTCTGACTTATATTTATATTAATGAGCGTGTATGGGTTCCATGCGTGTAAAAAAAATCATTTGAGGCGGACGCTAAAAATGTAAAAGGCAACTCTTTAAAGCGAATGGAAGAAATATGAATAATTTTCAAGGCAAAGACTTGGGTCAAATGGAAAAAAATGATAATATTTTAATGAAAAGTGATAATGGTGCAATAAATTATTTTATGAATAATTTATAGTGTAACAATAAATTTATATTTATAATAAAATAAATACAAAGTATTGGGTACAAAGATAATTTGAGATGGATTTAATTTGAAGAAGATGTAACCAGGTTACAATCTCAATCAATCCTCTGATTCTTCTCTCGAACCAATTTGGCCTTGACTTGACTTGTGTGTTGACTTTGACTTTGTTGACTGGAGTGTACGCTGACTGTGTTGACAGCATGTGTGTTGAGTTGAATCGGATCTTCGATTAAAGCTTGTCCAAACTCGGATATAGCGTTAATTTGGAGGGATTGAACCTTTGTTCAAATTAAACACTATTCTTGAAACTTATAACGTTAATCCGGAGGGATCGAGCCTTTGTTCGAATTAAAACGCTATTCTTGAAACTTTTCGCGAAGAACGCCGAAGAACTTGAGTTAAATAATGCCGGATCGGAGGGATTTAGCACCTTAATCTCCAATCGGAGGCTTCTACTTTGAAGAACGCCGGATCGAAGGAGTTTAAAACCTTGCTCTTCAATCGGAGGCTTCTACTTTGAAGAACGCCGATCGAAGGGATTTAGAACCTTGCTCTTCGATTTGGCGGCTGTTCTTGGCTTGAAAATGCTTGAAGATTCAAGAGAGCACTGCTCGTATTCTTGATTTCTTCACATCGTTTGTTTTCAGATCTTTTTGAGTGTCCTTCAAATGAGAGAAGAGACCCCTTTATATAGGTGAGAGGCCTCATTAATGCCTTGCATTCTGATTGGTCCAGGGCTGATTTGACCTGATCCTTCGGGCTTGGGCCTTCCACTTACTTAGGCTTCAAGTCAAGTTTATTTGTCTTGAGCCTGCTTTAATTTGTCTGGGACTTATTTGACTTGGGTCAGGCCAACTTTGACTTGGGCCTGTTTGACTTAGGTCAAACATCATTTAATTTAAACCCCATTTAATTTATTGGGCTTAAATTAATTATCAACTATTTATTATTTTATTTTAGGAATCAATTTATTTAAATTCCAAAATAAATAATAAATTAAATTGATATTTTAATAAGAAAAATCCATGTGTCGCCCTTTGATTGGACTATGAATTTTTATTTGCTTACATATAGTATAAAGAAAAAAAAAATGGCAACATTTTTAATAAAAAAGTGATAACTAATTAGAAAGGAAAAAAATGATCTTAGACTACCCAAAATTCAATTAATTACTATGTTAAACTAGGACTACTTAGTTGGGGATAGTGGGAGAGGTAATATGAATAGATGTTAGATTGATTTCCATTATTGATGTTTGGATGATATCGTGGGAATCAAAATTTCTCAATCACTTTCATTGATTCAATCATTACTTTTCACATTTCATTTCTATTATCGTTGACTCTTGAATGATACCTATTGTTATTTAAATTGAGGAGTTCATATCAAGTGACAAAAAATTGTATGAAACTGTATAAATGGAGTTCATATCAAGTGACAAAAAATTGTACTATGAGACTGTCTCAATTTCTTTGAGACAGATAAAAAATATAATATGTTTAATAAAAAATAATTAATTTATGGCAAATTTCACGCTCCGTATATTCAATTTCAAGCAAATTTCAACTCACGAAGCCCTTCCACATACTGTATTTTGTATTACCCCGAAACAAAAAAAAAAACCTTTTCCCAATCCAAATTCCCCTCTCACTCTTGTTTCCCCGCCTCCGGCAAACGCTCCCAACCGTCTTTCTCCGTTTTCTTGCAACTTCAGTTCACGACAGCCGACTGATTTCCATCTGCCTGTGTACCATCAAGCCTTTTCTTCATTCGACACTCCGCAAGGTGATAATTTCTTCATTCTAATTCCCGCAAAACTCTCCATCCCTTTCCGCATTCATTCTCACATGTCTTTATCTTTTCATTACACGTATAGATTGTCGATTAATTACACCTATTACGCTGACACAGAGATTTTGTACAGCTGATACAAGATTACGTGGTTTACGCCCTTTCTGCTACGTTTTGTGTACCTTGAATTCATTAGGTTATTATATCTCTCTGTCCCTTTCTCTTACCTGTGGTTTTAATTGGATGCACCACACAATAAACAAGTATGTGGAAACTCTGCTAAACGATTGTTAGACCTCAAGATTAAACCATTCACAAACTACGTTGGTTGTATGCTTTGAAATGGAGGTTGCATCCAATTATTGAATGCACTCCTAAACCACATGGCACTTGTTACATTATTTCTATTTTTGAACATTTTCTGTCTTGTTGCATCAGAAATTATTGAATACCATCATACAATGTATAATGGTGACACAATAACTTTTAGAAGCTTTTCCCCTTAATAGTCCTATTTGCCTATATTACACCTCTTCCTAGATTAGTCGTCAGTAGGTTATAATTCCTTTTCAAATGACAAGGCTTAGATTTGGAGACCTCATAACAAAGAACAAAGAAGCAATAATTAAATTGCGCAAATGATACACCAGCAAATTAAAGGCTCCTGCTAGATGTTATCCTTGAAATGAGTTAGCCATTGGATGATAAGGCAACCACCAATCTATACTCTGTTTTCATCCTATATTGTTTTTGATTATGCGTTGTTAGCTTCTCTTAGGTATGATTTCCTTTAGAAATAACAAAAGCTGAAATACATCTTAGGATTTGCAAATTACTTGCTGGTATAGGACTACTGCCCACTACGTACGCATATGAAAAATTGCTCCAAAGACTTATCATGCTTGTAATTTTTTTCTTCTTGTGATTTTCTTACTGCTTGGGTGTCTCTTGCTACTCATCTATACTCATATTTTGTAATAATACACCCACCCCTTGTCATGTCATTGCCAAAACAGAAAGGTAAAGAGAAAAGACATGCATGAAAAATATGGATTTTAAAGACCCTGTTTTTTGAGAACGTAATAAAAATACTTACTTTGATTTTTGATTTTCATATTTCTTTTCCGGTTGATCAATTTGCTTCCTCTGATCCAATCTGCTCTCTTTATTTCCATCCTGAATCACGCACAAGTCATTAAGAGAAGTTATAACGCAATTCATATACAATTAAGTTACTACAATTATTGAATAGAATACTTTCTTTTGTTGCGAGAGAGCTGCTAAGAAAGTTGTGGTGGACTAATGCAAAGTTAATGCAGAGAAAGAAAGGGAGTCAAGCAATTAAGAATACATTTTTATTCTTGCACTTCTTTTTATTTTTATTTTTGTATATTTGCTATTTAGTGGTGGTATCTTGTGAGCTTAGTTTGGACCAATGGAGATGAATACCAAGAAGCCTGTTAGCATTTTATTTAGGCTCCTAAATAGGTTGGTATGTAGATGCCCTTTTTTATGAATTTTTGGTGAATGATTGTCCCACATTTGTATGCCTTTTTTTCATTGTTATTTTCCCACATATTCTAATGTTATAGGTTATTGTACATGAGATTTTTTTTATTCATCTTTCATTTCCAATTATGATATTTTGTTGAGAGTATTTTTTCACCAATGGAAACTTTTATGCTACATTCAATTGCATTCGTATCTTCAGGAACAATGCGATCATTTCAGCAGCAAAAGAGAACAATAGCTTTACTTCCAAAGCTCATAATTATATTATCCTAATATGCTGTAAATACATGTGGATTTTAGATTGTTGGAAGTTACATATCACTTGCTACTTAATATAATATTCATCTCGTTAATTTACTTGACAGCTGTTAGAATAGTCAACTGCTATTTAAACATCACTGACTTAAAATAAGAACTTCCTTTGCTGCACTTTAGATACTCTTTAAGTGTTACTGCACTTAAGATACTATTTAAGTTACTTTTTACACTCTTTTCCTCTCCTCCCTTTGCAGTTTGCACATCCAATCTATGTTCTTGCTACATTTGACTTTCTAATTTATGATGGCAAAATTTGATATACTTATTACGCATAAACATAACCATTCTTCACTTTTGTAAAAAAAATTCCAGTCCGAGTAAGCAGCTTACGGAGTAAGGTGCCACCATTTTCTAGTACTACTAAATGGCCCTCTTTCTTCTCCTTAACCGGTTATTCCGCCGGCCGCTTGTTACATCTCCTTCTTCTCTCTCCAACGACGACATATGCAGATAACTATTCCTTCCGTCTCTCTCTCTTTTTCTGCTTCCGCCGACAGTCGACTCCCCGTAGGTTTTCCAAATTCTCAAATCAGGTTGCTTCAATTTATGTAAATTTTAACACTGATTCCATAATTTTAAGATGAAATCCCTAATTCCTTCTCCATTTGGCTTTTAATATTATACGTTGTTCCTTTGTTTTTCTTCAACAGGTTCCTCTCCATTTGGTTGCTGTTGCCGATGTTGAATGAACCGGTATATATGCTTTCTCCTATTTACGTATGATAGTGACTAAGAATTGTTAGCCTAGACCCCGCTGATTTGCTTGTTGTTGTCTGGTTTCTTGATTTAGGTTGGGCTAGAATAGTATTAATAGGTTGTGATTTTGGAAGTTTCGGTTCAGCCACTCTTATGGGATTATATGATGATGTTAAAATATTTTACCGGTTATCATTCCATCCTAGGAATGAGATACCCATTTGAAATTCATTGTGGCTCTGGAATTAGTTGAGTCACAAAGTTCTACATGCCTTTGTGATTAAGTTAATTAACAATACATGCATCAATCCAAGTTTAAAAGCAATAAGCTCTTTGTCACCCATAGCCATTTATTACAGTGGAAACAAACATCAGCTGTAAGCTGGAAGAAGAAGTGAATGTTTTGTTATCCAAATATTGGCTCTCCAGTCTAATCCTATGCTTAATTAGTGTGAATGCAAAATCGGCTGCCTCATTTATGCATGCGCTCACTTACTTCCTTTTTCTACTACGAGTTTTCGATCACTTGTTGACTTACAAGTATTGAAAGGACGAAATTTATCACATTCATATACGCCAGTTTCTTATTTTTAATTAACAAATTCTTTAGTAAGTTGTGATGCTAATGGCCCTTTGGTATGTCTGAATTCTGTCAATTGTTTGATGTAATATATTTGTGTTGATTTTGGAATATTTTCCTTTTCCATTGCACTTTCATCTCGTTAAGTAGAGGTCAATGAATAAAATGAACTTTGGATTCTTAAAATCTCAAACCGTGTGCTCAGGAAACTGTGGATGTGTTTCTGTCCTTACATTGTAATTGGATTGAATATAGCCTATTATTTGAACCAATTTATGGTGTACACTGAGAAACTTACATGGATGACAAGTGTTCATGATCAACTTATGCAAATTTCTGATTGAGAGTTGGAAAGCTTTGAGTAATGAGCCACTTTGCTCAAAACCCGAACTCCAATTACTGTTATTATGACTACAATTTTATCATTGCAATAATTGAAATTTTTTATAGGATGTTGTTATCATATTTAATCATTATTGTGGGCATCATATTATGTATTGGTATTGACTTTTTTTTCCCTTAATCAGTTCAAATCATTGCTGAAGTGGTTATATACAAAATCCTAAGATACGTATGTATATTGATAGTTTCTTTTGATCGAGTTGATCTTCTAGGATTATGATGATGAGAACTTTTTTCCCAAGTAACTAACACTCACTTCATCACTCATCAGCTTCACTTTGTGTTTTTTTTTTGTGGAGTGCTTTTGTTTCTCATCCTCCACTCTTGCAAAGTCTACTCCATGTTGATTTAGCTCCTAGAGTCTTATTTATGATCGACTAAGGTCGACTGTATGTGCTCAATATTTGACAAAAGTCATAGTTGAATGCTTGTTCACTATGATTGATGTAGTCAGTATTTGACAAGAGTCATAATTGAATGCTTGTTCACTATGATTGCTATATAGTTTATCTACGTCTTCTATAAAACAACATGCACTTACATTTTGTAGTAAAATTATAAGCGTCAACTATGCACCATGATTATATGTATGTATATCTATAATAATGTAGTATACATCAACTTTTACCTAGAGATAACAATTACAGATACATTTACAAAAGCATGGGCAACACACGAGGTGTTACCTTACCTAGCATATACTAAAACATTTTTCAATTGACAAAATATCTCGTGCATGGATGCCAAATAATATTATAATGAAAATACTATTATATCCTCATCCTTAAACTCCACCCAATACCTTTAATACACATGTCGCAACATATCTTGTACCTTTGTTAATTACACGACTCAACATACCCGGAACAGCAAAAATACACAAGTAGAAAACTAAAGAAGAGAAAATCGCGGAAAAGCACAAATGCAGGGGGAATAGAGAAGAAGACAAAGAGGAAAAAAGAATGGTAAAAAAAAAATTGAATACCAAAAGAAAAAACTGCAGAAACATGAGAGGAAAGAAGAAAATAGGTGTAAAAAAAATCATTAAGGGTTAAAAGGGCAGTGAACTGATTCTTAGTTGTTAAGAGTTTCAAGAGGGTGATAGTTTTGTGGGATATTCATCAAGAAATGAGCATGGAACTTACTACAAGAGGATGTGGTTTTGTAGCGAGTAATATGATGATGGAGTACGGTGAGATGGCCTTGTATGTTCCAGGATGAGTGGAAGACAATAGGTAGTATATTATAAAATCATACATTATACATCATGTCATATTTCAATACATGTTGTAAGTTATTGTCCATCGTCTTATTTCAATGGCGGCAATTGCAAATTTGTAATAAATGAATTCACCTGTTTGTAATAAACGAAGCCACAAGTTCGATATGTTCTGAGATTTTTGATGGAGGGAGTAGTTTTTTTTCTCTTGCTTCTCTTCTTCTCACTTCTTTTCTCCTTTTCTACGATTTTTCCTCCCAATTTTGCTGCTTGTGTGTTCGCAGTGCTTTGTGTGTAGTAAGGATGTGAGTTGGGGTTAGTAAATTGGTTGGGTAGAGTTAATAATAAAGGGTGTCCAGAGTAAATTTAAGAGTTTGGGGTATAATAGTATTTACACTATAATTTTTTAAGAGATTTGTGTGACTTTGATATTCATTTGGGTGGTAATAACGTTGTCAAATAAAAATATATTTCTTCTGGCCCAATTTAACTTTACACTTTTCATTTAACATTGCAAAGTCTCTTCGTTTCAACTTCAACTTCACGAAAAAAGCAACTACTCATATTTCTTTAACATGGTTTAATTTCAAATTTGTCATTATCATCTTTTCAATACATAACATACTCCCTCCATCCCGGAACAAGGTATATGTTTACTTTTTGTACGGAGATTAAGGAGTATAATATTTTAATGTGTAGTGAAGTGAGAAAAATGACATTTTAATGTGTAATGTGTAGTTGTATTAGTGGAGTGTGTGGGGCCATGTGGATATAATAATGGTTTTGTGTAGGTCACATCAACCAAAAAAGGAAATGTATACTTTTTTTGGGACGGACCATAATGAAAAAATGTATACCTAGTTATGAGACGGAGGGAGTACTTTATTGTTTATTTATTTCAAAAATAAATAAATCAAAAAATGTTTTTTTTTAAACTTTATATCGATAATAAACATGAAGTTGAATTTGGGACTGAGGGAGAGAGTATATAGCTTGTTAGCTATCAACTTTTTAATAAACCGAGTAATATACATATATTTATAATAAATTATTAAATAAAATTAATATAGATGGAGTCTACAGAAAATTAACTATGCTTAGAGGTAAGGCAAACACGTGTCTTTACAATTTCAATTTCCAATATTCACGAATAAATAGGGTTTAGGGACTCTCCCTTCATTTATTTAATTTCGCATTTTATATTCAAAAATCTCTTACCTTTTGTAAGTTGCAACCCTGTAGGCTGTATGATCGTACTTACCCGCCAAAAGAAGAGGCGTCGTTTACCTTAGAGAGAGAGCTTGGTGGAGGTGGAGCAGAAACAATGTCTACGGCGGAAGATCCAGTGACCTCGCCGTCGATTTCTGGGGCGGAAAGTCATCTCCAGGTAATTTTCCTCAATTGATAATAGTCGGATTAATATTTTCTTCCCTCGTGCTGACGGATTGTGACAATTCCCTCACCTGTTGCAGCCTTTCTTCGTTCTTAACAAGGCTTCTCCATCTAAACCTGCCCCTAAAATACGACGAAGAATCGATCTATCTCCCGGAACATCCAGTGCTGTTAAGGAAGAATGTAATGATAAATTGCGATTGGAAACCTTCGAATTTCTGTGGTCAAATACCGAGTCCATCATCAATGTATACGCTCTGTTCTCTTCTTTTCCATTACGTAAATTAACTTTTTTTCCCTTTACTAACAGTGCTATATATTCACTTTCGATTTCAGGATGTTTTAAAAAATCTGAACACGAAAGTGTTCGATAAAATTGATAAGTGGGTTCGTGCATCCTTTGATTCAATTCGTGCCTCCCGGACTCTTGATTTAAGTAGTGCACCACATATGTACCCCATTCTAGATAGTGCATCAATTGTCGCCAAGGGTGCATCAACACAAATTTTCACAGCATTGCTTTTCACAAGTAAGTTGCTTCTTGAAAGATAATTCATGTCTCTTCATAAATTATTCATCTCGCTTTATTGCACCAATGAATACAATTTCATCTCTGAATGCTAGCATGTTATTTCTCACTATTTCTGGGAGGTGATAGCTTTGTGTGCTCGAATATGCAGAAAATGTGGAATTTGTTGATGACATATCCACATTTGTGAGCCTTGGTGAACACTTGAGAACCCATGGATGTTATGTAGCTAACCTTACTTCCTTGGACTTCACTGGCAAGAATGGAGTAGGTGGCTGTCTCAAAGCTTTATTAAGGCAGTTTCTGACGGTTGGCATTGATGTATGATTGCACCCATCTATATGCCTCTGTTTAATCAAGAGAATTATAACTTTCTATTTTGTGCAATATGGCCTCTATGCTTGACATTTTTTTCTTGGTTTCTTGTTTATTATCCATAGGCTCCTGACATGTCCATTTTAGCATCATGGTACACTGAACAAGGGAAATTTGAGAAACCACTGGTTGTCATAATTGATGATGTTGAAAGATGTTGTGGTCCAGTCTTGAATGATTTCATTGTTATTTTGAGGTATACCATCTATTTTACTTCTTTAAAAACTTGCATTTCCGCCTTGACTTGGCTCTTAGTTCTTTGGATCTTTCATTGTTATTTTGTGGTATACCATCTATATTTACTTTTGACGGTCAACTTTCCTGGCTAAGCATGGAATTTCATCTGGCATTCATAGTTGGATATTGTATCCTAGAAAATTGTTGTATTAAATGAGGATGATGATATACGGCCATTCTTTTCGAACCTGCTTCAAGCTTGCCTTGATTAGGATAATGCTGTGTGTGACTGCACATGTCAAACCCCTTATGCAATAAACAAGTTGAATGGATGGTTCAAATTTAACAAATCCCACCTTAAGCATTTTTACCATAAACAATATTCTCTTGCTCAGAGTGGCCATTTGCAACTAAAGTCATCTTTATAAGCTGTATCTTTTTCACCAAGACCTTGTCCCCTTGAGTTTGACAATTTGCACCAACCAGGTGTATGCTGGATTAAAGAAGTTACTTGGGTTTGGATTCAGATGGGATTAATTTCATGTGTGGTATACATAAAAGTTCTAGACACGTTTACAGATAGTTCATAAAAAATCAAATGTGAACACTCTAGCATTCTTCATCCTTACATACAGATTCTGTGATTTAAGCCAAATCCACTATCTGAAAGTGATCATGCAGCAACTTATACAAGTGCTGATAAACCTTCGGGTAGATTGGGGGAGAATCTGCTATAACACAGGTAGGAGCATATTATAAGCTTTAATTTTGCTGCTGAGGTGAATTGTGGTAGTCAGCATTATTAGCAGCAGATTATGAAATAAAGGCTGATCACTCTACTTTTGAGGATTTATGTAATAAAATCTAAAATTGATTTATAAATTTTGTCATTATTAAAGAGCTCTTATATATGAACCAGGAAGACTAGTTGCTAAGTAATATATGTCTATATTCACTGTTGTTACTTGGGTATGCTTATGTGAATCACCTTTTAAGGTCCTCTGCCACACAGATAGTAACTGTGTTACCTTACTCTTGTCAGGGAATGGGTTGTAAAAATTCCAATATTATTAGTACTGGGTGTTGCAACGACTGTTGATGCTCTAAGAAACATTCTAAGCTCAAATACGTGCTTGTATCTATGTGCGCGTGAATTTTATTTGGGAACCCCAGCTGAAAGGATGGATGCTGTCATTGAGGCTATTCTTCTCAAAAGTTGTCATAGCTTCAGCATAGGAAAACATGTGTATACTTTCCTGAGAAATTACTTTTTAAGACATGATGGAACACTGGCCTTATTTGTTAAAGCTCTAAAGGTTAGTATAATGGCTACCTACTTTTTGCTGTATGATTGTTTGAGGTGGCAACTTTCTTATATGCCTGATAACCTCCCTTAATTGTGCAAGTGCTTTTCAGATTGCTATGGCCCAACAAGTATATGCAGAACCTTTAAGTTTTATTCTCTGCAAATTAGTTAATGAAGAAGGAGCCGAGGTAAGATTATCTATTTTTCTCTATGAAGTTTTGCTCCTCTGTTTCTCTCTCTCTTAAAAAATAAAAATTATTGGACTTATTGTTTATGTGCAATTAAGCTCATTAATTTACTGAGCGTCCATGTTCTTCTTGATATTTGAATATGTAGTTAAGAGTAAACCGAATTACTGTAATTAGAGCAGAATTGGTCTAAATCTGACATTTATGTCATTGTTTTCGTAATACATTAGAAGTTCTTAGGAATTAGTATTATAATATACATCTTCATAAATTGCTATTATGTTTGCATGAACTTCTTTAACTAGAACATTATCTGCTCGTCCTTAACTTCTGTATATAGATATATACTTACTTTTTACTCACTTCTGATCATATAAACCTTGTTTTATAGTTGTGGGAAAGCTCTAATCAGCATATGGAAATTTTACTTTTCAGGGCTTTGTTGGGGACAGTAGATTACAAAGAGAACATGTGATCAAGCAGACCCTTGAACTTCCATCTTTACAAAGGTTTTGTAAAGTGAAATCCCTAAATTCATGGAGTATATTTTAATAGATTTGTTTATGTGAATTTCTTGGTGTTTGACATTGGTTTGAAAATATTCTAAAGATATTCTCAGCCTGGTGCCAATTATGTTGACTGGGGCAATGCTCTGAGTGCACTGAAAACACATCGTAAGCTTTGGAGTACGATGGTAATGGTAAGATCTTGAGTTAGTTATATTTTAATATTCCATCACATAACATCTTAGAGTTTCTAGTATTTAAAACACAAGTTTTGTATGAAAACCATGAATAATAAATTTGACATACTTTTGACTAATATGAGGACCTATATAAGTGTATAGATTTTGAGCATTAAGCCAATTTTAGAACTTTCTAAACATGTATAGTAACTGTTTTATTTGTCGGGAAGGTTGATTTGGCCTTGTTACTTCTCCTTTTCCTTCAGTATCTGCCTGTTTTCTAGAGGAGGCAGAACATGTATCTTTGATGAACTTTTGTGCCTTTCCTCTCTAATATACTTATTTGTCTTTCTGAGTCACTGAGGTTACTTTTACTATACTTCTCCTGAATGGCTAAAACACTTCTGTGCATAGATATACAATGAGACAAGTATATTTGTTTGATATATCAGCGTTGTTGCAGTGCCTCCATGAAGTTGGAAGGTATCGCAAAATTACCCTGTTAGATTTATGCTGTGAGATGCTTGAACCTGAGCCACACAACTCTGTTGCTTCAGATCATAAACAGTTAACAAAAAATGGTTTAGTCTCGATACATAATCCTCATTCCATAGGCTCTGTTCAAAGCGAGGGTTATGTTGTTTGGGCATCACAGTTACTGAGGTGAATTACTTTTTATGTTTGCTCTGAGCCTGAAAATGTCTTTATGTTCTCTGAATTTCTTCCCTCCATAATTTAGGGACTAAACTAAATTAGAGTTTTAAGGATTGAATTTGTTGGAAAACAGTAGATGAAAATAAATTACGTCCATACTAATATTTTAATTGAAATTTTATTACTTTCAGATTCTTTTGCAATATTCATTATTTCTTATAACTGTTTTGATTCCTCAATGTGAAATACATATTCACACGCAACAGTCTATTCAAAACAATATCATACAAATAAAACATATTTCTGTACATTCTGAATTAAAATTCTCAAAAACATATGGCATCAGATCCATCCATTCCCTATATAATCAAAGCTTATATAATAATTTTCTGTATGGGTCCTAAACTTTGAGTTCTACGCTTATGCAGGGATTTGCCAGCTGCTGAGCTGTGCAAGTTGCTCAACAGGTGGGAAATGCTTGCTAGAGGTGCTACAGAGGTATGACAATTTTTTATGATCTCTATACCTTTAGGGGAAGGTGGAATATTTATGATTTTTATGCTTCTGCATCCTTTATGTTGGGAGTAACATTATTACTCCTCTCTATGTTAGCAATGAAAAATTTGTTACAATTCTTAAAAGTCAATTTCTTATTCACTGGAAATTGATATTTGTCACTGCATAAAAAGAATTGGGCTATAAATGATAACAAATTATCTAAGGTGCATTGATGCTAATATGTGGCTAAGTTGATATACCTTTATATTGTCTTAATGAACTTTCAATTGAATATACATGCTCATGAGTTTTGGAAGCGCTCTTATATCTGAAAACTATAATATTGCAAATTCTTGAATATCTACAATGTACAATAACTTTCTGAAATTTTTTATAATTAAGTTCTTAATTAATCTTTTTTTTGTTAATGTCAACTATTTTGTTCAGCATCTATCACCAATTTTTCAACTTCAACGAGGCTCCATTTAGATTTAAATATGTCATAATAAATGCATAGAGTTGTTTAAATTTGTTCATCTTATTATGGATATATCATTAGCTTGTTTGTTTTGACGAATGTTGTTTGAAATCCTCTCCTTGAATGCTCTATTTATGCAATTTTACTCAAATGCTACCCTTTGTTTTGCTTTCTTAAGTTTTAAAATACCATTCATGACTCTAGCATAGACATGATTCTAGGAAAATGTTTCACTTAAACAGACATGTACATCTGATTGTGGAGTTTTATGGTTTTACTCATGAACTGGTTGAACAGATCTGAAAAGGGAATAAAGTATATGGTTTCACATCACCATTGACAGCCCAACGAGATGTCAATGCTTGAAATGGTTTCTGTTTTAAAACGACAGAACTGTGGATGATGGCCTAGTAATATCTTTTTGCTGCATGTGTCCTTGATATTGCTTTATATTCATGGTATCTTGTGGTGCATATTTTATAAAAATTTGTTTGATTGGATTTTTTAAATGTTACCTATTCCTTGTATGTGGTTGATGTTTCTTGCTGCATCTATTCCAAATTGAAGATGATTCCCACAAATTATATTGATTATCATATCTGATTTTCCCACTTGAGCATTAATGTTTCCAGATTCATAAAAAAGTTAAGGAGCTACAGTCCCTGACAACATTGGAGGAGAATCGTCCAAAACGTGATCTGAGAGAGGAAAACAAGTATTTTGTTGCCTTACAATTCATTGCATATGCTCAACTAAATAATAATCTAATTATACTAGTTGACATTATCCTTGTGTTTTACTCTAATATAGGAGGCAAGGGTTATCTCTCATCTAATTGTTTGCTTAGCACTAATGAATCTATTTACCTTCTGATGACACCACAGGCCCACAGCCAGGAGTTATATAAATGATAAATCAAATAAAACCACAATCAATGAGAAAGTTGCAACATTTCTACGAGATATGGTCAGGTAGCAGTTCAACTCTACATCCTATCCTAACTTCTGTACACCATCACGACTAAATTTTGGTTTAATAATTAACAACTTCAACCTTGGGAAAGAATAATAAAAAATGCAATCTTTGAGTTTTTCAGGAGCTGCATACAACTATTTTTCCATTAAAATAATTTCTCCTTTTTCTCATGAATCAGGGAATACATCCAGCCCATTGAGAATATACCTTTTCACGAAATAGTCTTCTTCAATAATGTCAACAAACTTCAAGCAGTTGAGTATTCATGAACATCATAGCCTGCCATTCTCTTGAGTAGTCCACAGAGACTGTAGTTGATGGGTACAGAGATTTCATGTTTGGTTTCCAAGCCGATTTCTGATCATGTTACAGTTTTTAAGATCTAATGATTACAAATGTAACAGTTTTTAAGATCTGACAATTGACCTGGATAGAAAATGAAGTTGCTGCTTTCATTCACGTTTTCTATGATTGCTGAAACCTAGAGGTTGAGGTATTCAAAGTGAAGATCTCAGTATGACTAGTATCATAGGCTTCTATTAGAACATTCAAATGATTGAATCATACAAGTTGTAAGATAGTTGAAGCTTTGTGTAGATAATCAGCAAAAATGCTAACTGCAGTTTGTTGCCTTTTGTTTCAATCATATTAGGCTTTGGTAGGTGATCCTAGTAGAAGAATCCAGACTGACCTTTTGGAGTCGAACAAATTACTCAAGTGCAAATGCTGCAGCAAGAATGGTGGTGCTCCAGTTCCGTCCATGCATGATACCTCTATAATGTAAGTAGTGCGCTGTGCATGTTTCTTATGGCCAAGATTGGGTAATATTGAACAATTTAGTTTCTATATTTCCTTAAACAGTTCATTTGGGATGAGTTCACTCCACAAGCTGATATTCGAACTCTCATTTGGATTATTTCTTTGATTATTTAGTATTATCTTGGGAACCGATATTCACTTAGTAGTCTCAATTAAAAATCCTTACACCAGATGCTACGCAACTGTAAAGTTTGATTCATGGAGTTGGTTGACTTCATGTTGTTGGTGTAGGTACTCCCTATCTCAAGAGCATGGTGATCTCATCAATCTCCATGAATGGTTTCGGTCATTCAAAGCAGTTGTTTCGACCCCTCCTTCCCAGGCGAAGAAGAGGCCGAGACACTCACCATCACCGAGGAAACGAAAAGATTCCAAGGAAGCTGAGAAGAGAAGTGATGCAGTGATTCAGTATCCTCTTTAAAATATTGGTTTTAGTATTCGTAATCCTTAATTTTGTAGAGAATGGAGTTCAATTTTCGTTGCTTGTAGATTCTTAACTCGACGAATAGAGCTGAGTTTTGTAGGGCAGTGACAGAGCTCCAGATTACAGGGCTGCTCCGAATGCCCACTAAAAGGCGCCCCGATTTTGTGCAGAGAGTAGGTTTTGGACTTTGACACCAGATTTCATTTGCTCAGAATTAATGACCAACTCATTTATTTTCATGTAAAAAGTTGGGTAAAATATTTACTTTTAGGTATGATTCATCTCTTCTTGAATGTGTTGTGTTCATCAATTTCAGTATACTGTTTAACTAATTAATAACTGAATTACAAAATAATCTTTAGAGTTCGCTCTCCTGTAATCCACTCAAAACATTGATTAGAGGGGGTTAAATTTAATCAACTCATTATTTTTTCCTTTTTGTTTTTCTGTTTTATGTGAGTAGATTTGGGGTATATGCAGGTTTGATTTTAGTCTATGCAGACGGTGTTAATATACTACTTATAATAATGGTTTCACGTGTATAGTTTAAGAATACATCTTTAATATGTAATTTACAATTATTAATGCTCTTACTTTTACGTCCTTATAGCCTCCATATTTTATACACAAACAATGAGTAAAAGATAACCCCATTCATCTTTTTATTAACAATTATAATACTCCTACTCAAAATAATTTATACATTCCTATAAATCATATAATAATGAATGCAACATTAAGTAAAGATAAGTAGTTTGTTCATTTGAATTGAACGATTATTGATCTACAAATGCAAACCATTTCGAAATGGAAGAAATATATATTACTATAAACAAACACGTATAAAAACATTGGAAAAAAACATCCTAGTTAATTTACAGAATTTAATCTTGTGCAACGCCTCACGTCAAGAATTGAGGTGCTAATAGCCCACTGGTTTACTTCATGCACGGTATTAAGTGGGGAAAAATATCTAATACTCCCTCCGTCCGCCCGAAAGAGGGATGTTTACTTTTGTGCACGTTGATTAAGGAGTATTATTATTTAATGTGTAGTGGATTGTTGTATTTGTGGGAGTGTGGACCCGATATTTTAGTTGTATTAGTGGGTGTGTGTGGGTCATATGTGTGTAAAAAAGGAAATTACCCTCTTTGAAACGGACGACCAAAATGAAAAAAAAAAACCTCTTTCGAGCGGACGGAGGGAATACTAGTAGTGTTAAGTTATCGACAATCAAGTGTGAAAGCTCTCACGAAATACTTTTCATAAAACGTATAAAAATAATAAATTATTAATAAACTTATTACTATTTGTTTTATTAAATCATTATAGAGTGAGTTTGGAGTGAACTCGGTCCACAATAAATTATATACTCCCTCTATCCCACAACAAGTAGTGTATTTTACCAATTTCGTTCGTTTCAATATAAGAGGTGCATTCTCTTTTTAGTAAATGGACCCACACAAAATAATTAATATGTCTTAATGGGACCCATACATCATACTAATATACCTACCCACTATACATTAAAATATTATTTTTCTCACCTCAACTACCCCAAATACCCATTAAATATATTTTTTTTGATTGTGCAAAAAAAGTTTCGCCTCTCTTATTATGAAATGGAGGAAGTACATTTTGGGAAATTTTACTCAACTAAAATATACTCCATCCGTCTCACTTCAGATGACACACTTTCCATTTTGGGCTGTCCCACAAAAGTTTGCACATTCCAAAAAAAGCAAAAAGTAAAAAACAATCACCCTTCCTCATACACTTTAATTACAAAAAAATCATATCTACCTACCATACTTTATCATTTATATATTACATAAAAATACCATTATACCCCTAAAAGTTATCACTTTCTTAATCTCCGTACCGAAAAGAGGGGTGCAAGCTTTTTAGAGACGGAGGGAGTAAAAATTACTGTAAATAAGAGTTTGAAGATAACAACTTTTATTGGTAAGAATAATAATTTTTTATGTACTGAAAAAAAAAGACTAAAAAATAAAAGTATGAATTTTAGGCCGACCTTGGTGATATATGATCCAAGATCACAACCACCCTTAAATGCAAGTAAATAAAAAGATTATCGTTGGATAAATAAACTTGTGATGAGAATAATAAGTAGTGGAATACTTAAACAATAGGTTGCCATTCTTTTTGTTAATTTTTAACTATTTTTTATTTGTTTAATCTTTGATTAATTCTTTTAATAAGAAATAATAACTTTAAAAAGTAATACTTATATAAAAAAATATTAATTTAATTAAATAATTTCGTATAATTCATGACTTATAATGAATATTTTTAATAAATAAACTAAAAAGCGATATTATCTAGTACTATAATTTTTTTACCTTTTTAAATAAATTTTCTAATCATTTTATAATTAATGTCTTTTAAAAAATACTTTTTATACCTTAAAAGAATATTAATATGATAAATTTTTATTTGATATTAAAAAAAAAACTAAAAATTAAGTTTAACAGTTAAAGTAATATTAATCTAATATTTTTTATATAGATATATTTTTATACCTACATTTACGTCTTTATTCTTTAAAAAGAAAATAATAAATGATAACCTTAAAAATTAAAATTTCAATTTACTAACTTAATATATTATACTTATTATAACAATAATACTGATTTATTTAAAAATAATAATACTGTAAGTAATTAAATTTTACGGTCTAATAAAATGGTGACACGTGGATTTTATTGGTTAAATATTAATTTATTTTAGAATTTAAATAAATTAATTTCTAAAGTAAATTAATAACCATTGATAATTAATTTGAGCCAACAAATTAATTAAATGAGGTCTGTCCCAAGTCAATTAAGTCCAAATCAAATGAAGTCTGACCCAAGTCAATCAAGCCCATATAAATTAAATCAGGCCCAAATAAACACATGCCCGATTATGGTCCAAGCAAGTTGGAGCCCAAGCCCGTAGAGTAGGCCCAAATGGGGCATGGACCTTATTTCTCATCTATATATAAAGGGGTCTCCACCATTCATTTGGACACACACAGAAATATTCAAGCAACCGAAGACGAGACACTCCTGAAGAGATCGAGAACGCGAGCCGCACTCCCTCAAATATTCAAAGCTTCAAGTGAATAATGAACAAAGAACTTCAAGTGATCTTCAAGTCTTCGAAGCTTCAAGCGAAGAACGTTCGAGGATCTTCAAGTCTTCAAGCTCAAGTCTTCAAAACCTTCGAGGATCTTCAGTCTTCAAGCGATCTTTGAATCTTCAAGTTTTTAAGCTCAAAACCTTCGAGGACCTTCAAATCTTCAATCCTCTAAATCTTCAAGCTCAAGATCTTCAACAAAATTTCAATTCTTCAAGCCTCTAAGTCTTCAAGCTCAAGAGCTTCAAGTCAATAACGACCATTAATCCAGGATCAAGGCTCCAAGTCCCCTAAATCAAGTGTTCTTCGTGGAAGACTCTCCAGTCAATGTTCAATTCGAACAAAGGTTCAACACCTCTTGATCAACGTTCAAGACTACACACTCGAGTTCGGACAAACTTCGTTTAAAGATCCAGCTCAAACACACAAGTTATCAACACAATCAGCATACACTCCGTAGTCAAAGTCACAACACACAAGTCAAGTCAAGCCACATTGGTTCAAGAGAAGAATCAGATGATTGATAGAGATTGTAACCCGCTTACATCTTCTTCAAATTAAATCCATTTGAAATTATCTTGTGTACGCAATTTATATTTATTTTATTATAAATACAAAATTTGTTGTTAATAAAAGTGCTAATAATTGGGTCTGCAAAATTGGTTAATGCATAAGTGAGTTAAGTGACGTACTGGATAACACAGTAATAAGTAGGGTAATACACCACATGGGTTACGGGAGTGGATCCCCTAACTTTGTGTTTCACAATACAAAATGAAACAAGCAGTTAAGCCTGAAACTTACTAATACGGTAAGCACCAAGTTATGGCTATGCAGTTCTCTTTACATTTGAAGTATCCTTTCCAGGTGACATTTCTTCTTTACGTGGCTGGTTGTAAATCCCGTTATCAAAGTTCTCCTTGAAACCTCACATCACTGGAAACCTGATCCCTGACTGGTAATTGGTGTAGCATTTGATAAGGGAAGCACTGAAATTGTTTCTATTATGGTGCATATGCTTTGTGGTGCCAATCCTGAATTGTACAGCAATTATTATTTCTTCAAGCTGGCTTGTCTTTCTAGATGCATAAGCTTCAGATGATTAATGATGTTGAATTGTGGTCAATCTTTACAAAACTGCATGATAAAGAAAAGTTAAAAAAAAAAAAAAAAAACTACTAAGAGAAAATATGTAAATCAGCTTTGGCAGATATTTTAATCATTTTTAGCTTTTCAAGTGTCGATTCCAAAATTTTAAGATCATGGCTTTAAAGTTCTAATGCTGATGTTGCACATGTCATGTGACAGGTGGTTTGGGATACAGTTGAATCCTCAGTTCATGGGAATCGACCTCAAGTACGTTTCCTAAATGAGATCTCTTGATATTGTGACCATCTTACGCATCACTCATAGCTGGTGTCATTTATCTTGTTGCATTATATGCCAAATCTGGGTTTTTAAATTTCAGACCTCTATTTGATCAGATGAGCACTCTTCAGGGCCGGCCCTGAACATATGCAAGAAGGGCGATCGCCTAGGGCCACCCAAATCTTAGGGACCCCCACCCAAATCTTAGGGGCCCCCAATTCTTACATATGTGTAGTATAGTTTATTGTAATAAAAAAAATACTCTTATTGTGATTTCTTTATTTTTTAATTATGTCTTTATATTTTGATTGTAGTAATATTTCATTAATTATCTCTTATTTAATTAAACTTTCGTAATATGATCTCTTTCTTTTTTTAATTGTTTTTAATTCAATTTTGATGTTTGAGCTCTTTCTTTTTTTAATTTTTTTATTCAATTTTGACGTTTGAGCTCTTTCTTTTTTGAGTTGTTTTTTATTCAATTCTGATTGTGTTTGATCTCTTTATTTTTTTAATTGTTTTCTTATTCAATTATTATCTCTTTCTTTTATAATTCTTTATTTGATCTTAGTAATCTACTCCCTCCATCCCACCCAAATACCATCATTTTACTATATTGGGCGTCCCATCCAAATTGCACCATTTTTCTCTTTTAGTAAAAAAGACCCACCAATGGCCCACCACTACCTATCACATCTCTCTAATACACCTACCCACTTTACATAAAATAATAATACTCCTTAATCTAAGCGTAAAAAGTAAATGGTGCAGTTTGGCCGGGACGGAGTGAGTATCTCTTATATTTAATTAAACTTGATAGTTGATGTCATTCTTATTTCAAAGTCTATTCTTTCTTTTTCTAACGTAATCTTTTTTTTTTTAATTCTTTTTATTGTGATTTGTTTCTTTTATAATTCTTTCCTTATATTTTGATAAGTACATTTCTACTAATCTACCTTTTAATTCTAACTCTAACTCTAACGGCTTATTCCATCAACCTCCTAACTAATCTACTTCTAATTCTTTTTAATGATATGACAATATTTAAAGAATAGAGATCATATAATAATATACGATAGAGTTTGAGATAATATTTATAATAAAGCATTAAAACTAGAGACATATAGATAGAGAACTATACTAAAAAACATCTCAAATTTTCTAAAAATAAAATTTCTAGATTTTTTTTAAATATATTATATTACAAAATTACAAAAAAAAAACTTATTAATACTTTTTTTATGTAGGGCCACTTTGTAAATTTCGCCCATGGCCCCCAAAATCTCAGGGCCCTGGCACTCTTACACTAGAATTTATGGATATTCCAAGAAACTCTCTCATGGCTGAAATGCATGAGATATTTTAATCCGGTAAATTTGCTTATGGAATTATGCTACACTTCTCCTCATTGGTAAAATGTTCTCTCTTCTGTAGGTTCTATTTTGTTAGAGCCGGTATGATGGCATGGCTTCTTATAAATCTTTCTGTTCTTATGAAGTGCAATCAAGAAACCAACTTAAGCCAGTCAATGATTCTTTACCAGATACTTTGTGTTGTAAGTTGATGCAACTGGGACGATTATCTCTGAATGTACTCTATTAGAAATAAAGCAGTTCATCTTTTATAAAACTTACCTACAGGCTACAGCTCTGATATTAAATTTACCTGAATTTAGTTTGAATTGTTAGCATATCATCCTTGATGAGTTTGTAACACTAACCTCAATTGATTATCATCTTCTTAGATGGGACATAATTGCTGAAAGGTTGGGGTTCATGCTGGTGTTCGGCGATCTAGTTTGGATTCCATTCACATTCAGTATTCAGGTATAAACCGAGTCTTTTTGCAAACAATGTATGCAAGGATTTGCTATTTCCTTAAAATTGTAGTAAATGTGTCTAGAAACTTTTTAGTTCAACTTTGTTTTTAATTTAGGCAAGTAAACAGCTCATGACTCATGTGACAGTTTGGCAGACTTGTATCAATATACAAAAACAAATTTCTGTTTGTCAAACAAATATTATTTCAGTTCATCATAGAAATGATGAGGACTAAAACTTTTCCAGATTCTAATTCTATGCCAGCATGACATGTAACCTTCATTGAGTAATTTAAATCTAAAGACTTCGAAAAAAATTTCGTGTTAGGTACAGTGCTGATTTCCACAGATCCCACTATTAGCAGATATCTCTCTGACAAAGTAGAGCCCTATCATTGAGCATATTTCCATGCTAATCTGAAATTTTAGTCTTTATAATTATACTGGGATGATCACTAGATTCTTATTTTCAGCAATTTGATCCAGTTCACGTATACAACCAATTGAGTGTGTGTATCTATTATCTAAGCATTCTATTGTGTTCTGACTTGATCGGGTGCACTCTTTTAAAGATGACTATCCATTTTCTCTAGTTTTTCCAACTTTCTGAGAAATGAAAACTATGATAGCATTATCTGGTGTGGTTCAGTTTTTTTAGTAATATATATTGCAACACTTATGCTATTCACTTGACATGGCCTAGATATTCTAGTGAAAACTAGGTTCTTCTGTTTCAATTTTTGGGTTTATTTATATCTTTCCCCATGATTGAAAGGGTTGGTGGCTTCTAAAGAATGAAGTAGAGCTAACAACTGCCGCTGTAATTGCAAACTGTCTTGTCTTTTTGATTGGGTACAGTTTCTGACTTCAGATGTTATGATAACAGTAGTGCTAAGATTATTACTTTCTTTTTTCCAACATACACAAGTCCCTGATTCGCTCATGTTACTTGTTTTGTGATTGGGAAGCTATATGGTCTTCAGAGGGGCTAACAAGCAGAAGCACGTATTCAAAAAGAATCCAAAAGCACTTATTTGGGGGAGACCACCAAAGGTCATTGGTGGGAAGCTGCTTGCATCTGGTTATTGGTATGTTCTTGTCTTGAATTTTATGACTTACCCGTGCTTTGGGGATCATAATAAAAGCATATAAATACAATACATAAAACTTCTTCAGTCATTTTCTCCGTCTGTATCTTTGCACACCAATATTATTATATGGCTTGCACTCCTGGCAATGGAGATCCATTTAGTTCTAGTTAACTCTTTGTCTCTCTCTCTGACCATCATTTCTCACTGGTAACGTCTGTTACTCTGTTACATCTACAGTAGTGTTAGTCCTACTAATAAAGCACATTCCAAATTGTAGCTTGATCATATTACTCAGTCATACTCGATCATTTACTGTTTGCAGGGGCATTGCGAGGCAAAGCAACTATCTTGGAGACTTATTGTTAGCCCTTTCCTTCAGTTTACCTTGTGGGATAAGGTAATGTACGTTGTAGCTTCACGCTCCATTTGAATCATTGCCATGACTGTGTTGTAATGCTTGTATAATGTGTTTATAGTGCCGTATTTGTACCCTATATACCTTTTCATTTTGCTGATATGGAGAGAGGAGAGATGAAGTTCGGTGTGCACAAAAGTACAAGGAAATCTGGGCAGAGTACCGGAAACTGGTTCCGTGGAGGATATTTCCGTACATATATTGACCATATCATCCTCAATCTATTCTTGCCTTCTGCATCAGTGCTTGAGTCGAGGGAAACTTACCCCATCGATGCACACATATCTCTACAGAAAATGCAATGAGGTACGAGCTGATTCTTGAATTAGTGATGTATTATCGTTTTTTTTCTCCGAGTCGAATGTAACATGCAATAGATGAGCGACACAACGTACAAGAGGCTAATAGTTTCGTTTCAATATATTTTACTCTTGTTTATGGATTTTTTTTTTTTTTTCTGTTCTAGACTATCAGATCATGAAATTCTCCACAAATTTGTTTGGTTTTCAGTTTATTGAAAAAACACTATGCAACTCCTTTTAGAATTGGAAATCAGTTTTATGAGTAATCATAATTTCCTTAGTTTGCAACCAGTTTTTAAATTCCAATAAATGAAAGTTATTACGAGCTCTGTAGGTGGATCATGAGTTTTCAATATTGTAGACTCTAAGAAATATTTTACAAATAACAGAAATATATCACAAAAAGATTTATAGAACGGTTCAATGGAAACTTATAATGAAGCCGTTACTCATTAATACGAGAAACCGTCACTCTTCGTATAACCATGAGCTACTTGTGTGTATATTAGGTGCACCCGGGTGTACCCTTGCACTCATATTTGTATAACTTTTTATTCTATTTTGTATACATGTTATTCTTTTTTATATACGTGTTTTGTAATATTTGTATACTTTTTCACACTAAGTTTTTCATTAAAAAAACAAGCATTCATATGTGTATAACTTTTTATTCAATAGTGTATACATGTATTTTAATAATTGTACATTTTTTTACACTCAATTTTTTATTAAAAAAATTAACAATTAAATTGTATACATTGTTACTCATAATTGTATATGTTTTTGCTTATATTTGTACGTGGGTGCACACGAAGCTTCGTGTGCACCCGGGTGCACACTATATTTAGCCTTTCTTTGTAATTATAAATATTTGAGGCATTATCTTGTAAGACGGGTTTTTTATGAGATTGGTTGACCATTGCTAAAATATACTTATTATATAGATAAAATATATTTGTAGTTAAAGTAAGTCAATAATAAATTATATTATAATGTATTAAAATCATATTTTAATTCATCAAATATCATACTTTAGAAAATATATATTAACAATTATTAAGCATTTTTTATCTATATAATATATAAGTTTTAACATGTTTCACAAACCGTCTCACAAGAAAGTTTGTTATAAATATTATTTACACTAAAGAATAAAATCTATATACTTTGTTAGGAATTTTATGTTAATTTTTTAATGAAAAATAAATATGAAAAAATTATATATTTATTAAAAAATACATGCATACTACTGTTTAAAAAAAATTAATAAACATATGAGTACACTGGGTGCACATGATATCAATTTTCTCAAGAAGAGCAAAAATAAGTTTAAACTTAAATTGAGTCGGAGGTCTATAAAATTATACTATAAAAAATTGTATTACTTCTGCACTTTTGAAATGCTTCAAATTTATTGTTTCACATTGTTTAAGAAAAATATTTTTTGTTTTAATTTTTTTTTTTGACTTTTAAGGGTATTGCAGTGTTATTAGGAAATAAAGATATGCAAAATAATATGTGGGTGAAAAAATAATGTCGAAATTGAAATTTAAGTAATTTTTGAGATTGTTAAATGATGTTTTTTATTTTGAAGGTGTGAAGGTTTTGTAGGATAAATAAATAAAAAAATGAAAGGTTATGTTTGAATGTGATGGAGGAAGTATTAAATTAAGGCCGCGGCTATTCGCACACACGTTTTTACTTCATACACCCAATTATATCTACACACACAAAAGTGATATATACACACATTTGAAAAAGACTAAATCACCCTTAATACAATACACCCATATACACATTATTTCTCCCCCACCCCTTTTCCACATTTAATCAAACATTACTTCCTTCACCCACCTCCACATTTAGTCAACCACTCTTCCTTCACCCACCTCACTTTGCACCCACTTCACATTTACAACACAAAGAAAAAAAAGGAAAGAAGAGAAGAAGGGAGGAAGAGGAAGAGAAGAGAATATCAAACATTGTGAAATGGCGGGTGGAGTACCATCGTTTATTAGCAATGTTGTTAGTAAGTGATTCCCCCTTCCAATTTATGTTCTATAATTTTAGGGTTTAGTAATGTGTATGAAATTATGTTAAATATGTGTAATTTTATTATGGGTATTCTTGTGGGTAGAATGATATTTATTG
This sequence comes from Pogostemon cablin, assembly GCA_023678885.1. Lineage (NCBI taxonomy): Eukaryota > Viridiplantae > Streptophyta > Magnoliopsida > Lamiales > Lamiaceae > Pogostemon > Pogostemon cablin. The sequence continues at coordinate 27,386,001 of CM042969.1, read as the reverse complement.
AAGTTGGGGGAAATCAATATGGGTAGTCTTTAGAATGGTGTAAAACATTGATGGAGAATGAACCTAGCTCGTCGATTCTGGTTTGTCGCGAAGTTAAACGCTGTTCCACCAGCAATGGTCGAGAGGAAGGCAGAATTTCGACCATCCATGGTCGAAAAATTAGGAAAATTTCGTCCACCCTTGGGCGAAAAAGATTGAAAATTTCGACTACTGGTGGTCGAAAATTTTACAAAATTTCGACCAGTGGTGGTCGAACAGAATTCTGTTTTTCATCCACTGGTGATCAAAAATTTTATGAAGTTTCATTTACTCATGGTCGAACAGTGTGTCTTTTTTGAGTTGATATTGATCGAACGTGGGGTACATTGTTATAACATACTTTGGTATATAGTGTATTTACTATCCCTAATTATGACATATATAGTTTATTTGGTTGAGCATGTTTGGATAAGGGACAAGTTATGTTATAACAAACTTATCACATATTATGTTTGTTAAACGTTATTTGGTTGTTGTATATAGTGTAGTAGTTTGAGAATGCTAGCTTTATTAATTATACCTTATCACATATATGTTGTTGAGCATGATTTCAATTTTTTTCGCAGATAGATATCGCCGACGTAATCCCCCTACCGCATCCAATAGACGAAGAGGGATGAGGGTTGAGTATGATGCAATGCCTCAAGATGCTCCACAGCCACAACACGATCCAATTCCTCTTCCCGAGCCAATGCATCACAATGAGCTAGAAGCACAACCTCAACCCATTCATGACTCGCAACTTAGTGAATATGAAAGTGATGGTGGCGAAGATGAAAGCCAGGATGGTGAGGATGGTGAGGCCTCAAGTGAGGGTGGCGAGGCTTCAACTCCGGATTATGATTATTCAAGTGAAAGCGATCATGATCCAGATGCTCGAGTGTTGGTCAATTTTCAGAATCACGTGGCACATGACATATGAGAATATGGCCAGGAAAGACCGGTTATTAAAGTGCACAGCCACGTGAAGAAAATACTTGAGTGGAGCTATGCGGAGAATGCATCAACTCGCAATTTCAAAAGCTTATTCCTAGGGCTGGGTATTGCAAGGTGAGGCAAATCTCCTACCGCAAATCAAACAAAAATCTCATTCTTGCATTTGTTGAGAGATGGCATCCGGAGACTAATACATTCCACATGTCATTCGGGAAAATGACCATAACACTCGATGATGTGTTTTGTCTTATGGGATTACCTATATCTGGTCGTACAGTTGCCTTTCAGCGAGATAGACAGAGGTCTTCTGAAATGATTATGGAGCTTCTGAACGTTGACATAGATGTAGCTAGAGAGGCACTGGGCACTATCCGTGGTCAATCTATAGGTACAAAGTGGTTGCATGATACGTTCAAGGACGATGCTACATCTCAGTATGATGATGAGCTTGAGGGCTGCGTTAGAGCATACCTGTTGTACATGTTTGGGACGACGTTGTTTCCCGACAAGAGTGGGAATAGGGTTCATGCTAATTGGTTAGAGTTCCTTCGCAACTTGGATGATCTCCACAAGTACGCATGGGGAGCTGCTGTGTTGGCCTATTTATATAGGCAATTAGGGCTTGCATCGGAAAAAAAGACCCGACAGATAGCCGGTTACACGACCTTATTGGAGGTACTTAATTTCTATTTTACATCAAGGTTTTATGGTTTTATAATTCAAGTTGTAATGATCATATCCATTCACTTTTAATGTTAGGCTTGGATATACGAGCATTTTCCACATTTGTACAGGTCTCCACCTAATGAGAACTACATGGAGAGCTACCCACTAGCCATGAGATGGGGACCTGAAGCTCACTCTGCTCCCTCAATTCAAATCATTAAAGCGTTGCGTGAGCGGATTGATCGCATGGATAAGAGTGAGGTAAAATTTGTTAATTCTTTTGAATATTTAGAACGTATGTTTTATTCATTTTATCAAGGATTGTGATTTTTATTGATTGCATTTAGGTCATTTGGTATCCATATGTCAACGCTAGACACCTGTTTCCGAGGCACGCTGTCAGCGGGCGACATTGTGGAGCCCTACATGCTAGATAGGGTCCTTCGACAGTTTGGGCATGTGCAGACCATTCCCCGCGTGCCCTTAGCACTTAGGTGGTTGCGCACTGGAAAAGCTACAGCCGACAATAGAGGTGCATGGGGTACGCATGCTGACCTCTTCGAGAGATGGAGACGACATACTCTCACAGCTGAGGACAGGGGTCGATTGGCTTTGCCGGGATGGGAATCCGCGTCGGGCTACCTAGAATGGTATTCAAAAAAAGGCCTGCCCAGAGTACAAAAACCTGGGGGAGGAGGTGCTCGGATGTTTGAGCCACCACCCCTTGCTGTCCACCCTTTTGAGAGGGTCTCCACGGCCACCAGAATTATGAGGACAGTTCTTGATCGATGGAGAAACGGTGTGTCCATTCCGGGGAATGAGGCTATGTTCGCTATGGCAAGTGCCTACACGTGTCTCAGTAGTATCGATTTTGACAACTTTGGGTCTTCTCGTGACCCATGATGATTTAAAAACTTTGTAATATTTTTTTGGAGTAATTGAAACTTTGGATGGAGCCCTCCCATTTATCCTTTGGATGGACAAATTTTTTACAATTCACCGTAATGTTCTTGTTTATATGCCACCGGCAAAGAAAATGACTGGTACCTGGAAAGACACTCTCAATGGCATTGATTAGAGCTACTTCTTTATCGGTCACAATTAGCGAAGGCAAACAAGATTTACCCATTACATCCCTAAGTGTTGTAAGAGCCCACGTGTAGTTATTTTCCTGCTCATTCTCAAGAAAAATGATTGCCACACAAAATGTCATGCCAGTTGAAGTGCACCAACTATTTCAAACAAAGGCATCATGTACTTGTTCGTCTTGTATGTTGAATCCATAAGCAAGACTTGAGGAAAAACACGCAATAAATCTATGCTTCGGGGATGTGCAAAGAATAAGTTTCTAACATTACCGGTATTCTTGCAACTTCGGCTGAGAAAATAGTATTTTTGTTCCTCCAGCTTCTTCACCACATATTGCAACTGAGAACGACCACCACGATTAGCAATTTTGTTTTTTGACGACAATTGTAAATAGTCCGTATTGTAGTCTTGTTACCGGGGAATTTATGTTTTAGAAGCTCTATCACATTCTTTGGACGGACATCTTGGAGTGACATATCAATCACAAATTTTTTCTCCTCCTTCTTGAGCCTCCCCGCATAGGCATGCCCCTCCAAATAATTGCCAATCGAGTGGTTATGGACACCGTTAACAACCTCCAATGCCCATGCTCCGCCCTTCTCTAATTCTCTTTCCCTAAGCAAAAAGGGGCAATTACACTTCTTTGTACCCGTCTCTCTCTTTTTCACTTTCTTCTCACTTGTATCCTTCTCCTCTAGTTCTTTTTCTGGATCCACCTCCTTATATCGGTTTACTTTGGCCTTAAACTCTCGATACTTTCCACCAAGTTCACAACCCAAAAATAGCCTTCCCTTTTTTCCTCTCCCTCCACCATTGTCAGAGCGTTTCACTACAACCACCATCTGATTATCTAAACCAATATTTCGAGCCCATTTTATCAAGTCCTCTCTTGTATCAAACTATTGATGAGTTTCAAATAAGTCCATGTAATCCTCAACCATACGAACATCTGTACTAAGCTCATTCCCCAACAAGATGGCACTACATTTAGTAGAAGGAAATGATTCCTACGTACAAAAGAAAGGGGTTAAAACTAGAAAACAAGTAAATTACTGGAAAAACACACACTGTTCGACCATTACTAGTCGAAAATATTTTAAAAAATCAATCATTTATGGTCGAAATATTTGATAAATTTCGACCATCTATGGTCGAAGATTTCAAGAAATTTCGACCACTAGTGGTCGACAGTACTAAAAAATTTCAACCACCTCTGGTCGAAATCAACCCAAAATTTCGACCATCAGTGGTCGAACAAATTAAAAAATTTCAACACTGGTTGGTCGAACAGTTCAGCGACGGGAAAAAAAATGCGAAAAAATAACATTTTAATCGGTCTAAACATGTAAATATACATACCTTTACGTCCTTAGGTGTTTCTTCTTCCGTCATGATGATCGTATGAGCAAATGTGAGTATTTATAGATGGGGAGAAAATCTAGGGTTTTTGAATGGTGGAGGAAGAAGAGATGTGGAAGAAGAAGTGAGTAGAGTGGGTGTGAGGTTTGTTTTGTTGTTCAAATATTTTATGTGAATGTGATGTGTGTATTATTGTTAAAGTGTTTGGTGTGTGTATGTAGTAGTATTTATTATTTTAGAAATATTATTGTATTAAATTAAGTGTGTATATCAAAAGGATACTTTAGTAATTTACTATATGTATTTATTAATTTAAAATTCAAGTGTGTGTATGGATGTGCGAATAGCCGCATCCTTAAATTAATTTGAGAAGATTTCGATATGATACATGGGCCACATGGCAAACAAAATGATTTTTATGCAAGTGAATCGGAAAAAAATCCTTTCAATAGTATTTTATTAATAATTTTCTTATAGAGTGAATTTTCATGGTCCCAAATATTAATTTACTGTAAAACTCATAAAAGTCTACAATTAAGTCTAATGATCAAGTTATACGATGATTTCTATAAAATCAAAATACCATTTCTGTTATAAAGAATAAGTGCATATGTGTGGGTTTTCAACCACTAGTCACAATCCATTAAATATTCATCATTTGACAACTGCATTTTTGTATTTGTACTAAACATTAAGATTTGGTTGCTTTGCGTGCTAGAATTTTGATTCATGCTATTTTCATGAAACAAATTTATAACTTATAAGATGATCTCGTCATTTTGTATCTACTCCCTCTGTCCCGATCAAACTGCATCGTTTGACTGCAAAAAGCTCTCACAAAAAATACAATAACCGCACCTCTTTGGACAGGATGGAGGGAGTACTATTTTAGTTAGTTGTTGTGACTTGTGCAAACAAAATATCAAAATTAATGATTTATGTTTGGTGTAATACAAATTCAATCTTAATAAATTTGCAATTTTGATTTACTAGTGTTTGATTTTAGTCTTTGTCTAAATTTAGTTCTTTTTTTTTCTTTTTATCAAGTTTAGTTCAATTTATTTGTCTAAATTTAGTTATTTATATCAGAATTTGTTCAAATTTAGTCTTTTATGTTAGAATTTTGCCCTATTTTGATCCAAAATTATAGGACTGAATATAATAAAAAAATAAATTAAATTTGAACCAAAATGATCCAAATCGAATACTAAAGAATCAAAATTGCTAATTTAACAAATTGAAGACTAAATTTAAATTAGTCTAAACATAAATGAATAATTGTACTATTTGCCCAATCAACTTACATCATGTGGCCATTATATATATACAATTTTTTTTATTAGTATTAAAATAGTACATTCTAAATAAAGTATCATTGTCTTAAAAAAAAATCACTTGTTTATTAAGAAAAAATATACTCTCCTCGTCCCAATTCATCTTCACGTTTAATATAGATAACGAGTTTAAAAAAATTACTTTTGATTTATTTTTAGAGTTATTATGGTATTTTGAGTAATAAATAAATAATAAAGTATGTTATATGTGATAAAAATGTAATGTGGTAAATTTGAAATTAAAGTATATTAAAGAAATATTGATTAGTTTTTTTTTAATAAAAGTATGAAATTGAATTTGAGACGGATAAAACAAAAAAAAATGTGAAATTAAGGTTGGATCATACGAATATTATTTTTAATCCCAATCCATTGAAACTTTTCGGACACTTCCACATCTTTGGGGATTTTTGATTAATTGTGATAAATTATTCATAATGACTAAAATAACCTTTGATGATTCTCGAAACAAAGCACAAAGACAAATATATACTACCTCTGTCACATAACAAGGTACGCGTTTGCTGTTTTTACGTGGACTGTTCTAGGATCTTTATTTGTTTTTTGAACGTAAATTAAGGAGTATTATTATTATAGATAAGGTGGGTAATTATATTAAAGGGAAGTGGTGAGTCATATTGTGTACTTTCTTTATTAAATAGAGGAAATTAATGCCTTTTAAGTGAATGTCAGGAATAGTGAAATGCGTACCTTGTTATGGGACGAATGGGGTATTTAATTATTTTCCATAAAGAACCAAATAATATCAAAGGAGATTAGGACACTTCCAAATTTATGAATTATGAGACAATTGATCTGATTAAGGCATATATTTTATGTAATAGTACATTCCTAATTATCTTGAAACAGTGATGGACCATACTCAAACCCATTCCATTCTCTATCTTCTCTTTATTTATTTATTTATAAATGATAATATATTGTTTTAGAAAAAAACTATCTTCTGAAATACTACCTCCGACCATTAAATGGTTAATGTATTCATTTACTTTTTTGTACATAGAGTAAAAAATATTATTATTTTATATGTGATAAGTAGTTGTATTAGTGAAGGGTATAAGTCCTATATTTTATTTGTATTAGTCGAAGATGTGAATACCATAATCTAAAAAACATAGATAAATTAAGGCTGGACGATCCAAAATAATAAAATGAATAGATTAAGAATGGACGGAGGGATTAGTTTGTAAGTGGTGTTAAAGTATGGAGTAATTGTTAAATACATATAGTTTACCTTTTTTTAAAGTTGAAATATATTTTTTAAGTATAATAAATGATAGTAATTAAAATATGATTTTATGATGTTAGGAATTTATTAATAACATACTTTAACTATCAATAAACAAATTTATTACTAATAAATACTCCTTCCGTCCCATGTTAATAATGAATTGACCCATCTCACAAGAGAGACTGGTATCAACCCGTATGGATTTATCGATTCAAGGTGAGACCGACCATATGAGGTGTTGTGTAGACTAGATCCTCGAACTCGGCTTGCTCCAGTTAACAATCATATCGCCTTCATCTTGAAATTTTCTTGGCTTTGTAATGTCTCTTCTTGTCGGACTCCATGTGATCCAGAAGTCCCTTCATTTTGGCTCGCCTCATGTTGTATCTGAGGAGCCTGAGATTGTTGATGAGAACCTGAAGTTTCTCTAACATTCATCTTTAGATCTACAATTGATAGTCCTTGGAAGGGACTCATATAGATCATGTAGATCTTCAAGATTTGCTCTTTCCATCCGGGGATGTGGATTCTCCTTGAAGGATAGCAATCATCTTCTCGCTTTCGAACTTTGGCCTTGTGACCTCTGTCGTCTTTCCCTTTTGGTGCAAAAGGGGTTCAATCCTGAAGGTTAGCGGTAGCCTTCCTCTTGGCTTTCTCCTAATTACCTTGGTTTCCATGAATTCTACTTGTTTATCAACGTCTGGATGAGGTCAAGTTGTTTGCTCTGCAACGTTTCCACCTTATCCATCTTGAGGTTGACTTCGAATATCGTTCTGGACATATTTTGGCAATATTCTCCAAAGAATTTCACCGTCTTCTGCAATTCCCTAAGATCTTGGTTAATCTTAGAGTTATCTGCCTCAATTTCTTTCCACTCTGTCATTCTGTCAAATGTGAAAAGTGGTAAGACTTGCATATCTCTCTTGGACCCTGGTTGGGTCATTTTCTCCACTGTCTATATTTTGGAACACATCCATGGATCTCGGTGAAACTTAGTATTTCTACTATGTTTCTTGATACTTCTTTGGAATATCTGATTTGCATCTGACGACCTTCTTCCAGATGTTCTTCCTCGGTGTAGTTAACACGAGCCTCCGCCAGTTTTCACATTCGATCGCGATTGTCCCAAAAATGATCGACCTTCTCGTCTTCCTTCTCGGCATATTGTCTATACAACATATTATAATATTATTGTATAGAACTACTTGTCTCGTCATATCCAACAACCCAGTAGTCGCTATTGCTCCAACTTTGAACAGAACTAATAGCCCTGCCACTCTCGAATGTCGAACTTTCGTTCGAATCCATATTTCTTTGAAACTCTCCTCTCGTTAAGTGATATAATTTATAATAATATTCCATTCAATAAGTAAATAAACCTAGGGCTCTGATACCATTTTGAGCAAAATCGGATGAAAATTAGCCTTATAATCAAGTATAGAAAATTTTGGAATCCTAGTGGCATTTTCATAAATAGCATGGTGGAAAATTTTGGTTTGGAAATAGCAAAAGGACAATTTTTGGACTAAAGGATTGATTTTGGACTTTTTAGGATTAAAATTAAAAATTCGCATAGATAAAGGACCAAAAGTGGAAAAGCCCATACTTAGAGGATTAATTTTGAAATTAGCCCTAAGAATAATAAGAAAAGTATTAATAATCACGTACAAAATTAGGATAAGTGATAGAATAATGGATAAGTGATTAACCATTTTGTTGTAGGGATGACCAATTAAAATAATTTATCGAACCACAGGGAGGTATGCACTAGTGCTTAAGCGATCTCACGTTTCTCGTAATTTTATAAAGACGAATCATCAATGGGATTGGTTGATCAAATAAGAAATTAACAATAATCAAAGCAAGCAAGCAAGTAATGATTAGCAAACAAGATAGATGGATGAAATGAGTGGTTTTTCAAGTTGAATAAAAGTAAGATTAACAACAATTAAGAAGTGGAAATCCTAGGATAAATGCATCAAATTCATATGGATCATGGGTATAAGACTAAGGGTCAACACTAAGTTCACCTAAGCTCTTTCTCAAGATGAATAGGATATGGAATAAAGCTCTATGGATTGTTCTCACTCAAACAATTCCAACTTGGTACTAAGCTTAAATGAGAGTCCCTTCACACAATTAATCAACCTCTCGATCAAACCAATCGAATGTCATATCAAAGGGTTCTAAATAATAAAGGACTTCTCAATCTCTTTACAATTTATAATGCACATGAAGTGTTTGATGAAATGATTCAATTAATTATCCTAAATATGCAATTGACTTCTCAATCTAATTACATGTTTAAAACAACAAACCACAAAAGTCATCATAAACCTCAAGATCTAGAGCATCAATGATAGAAAATCAATTAACCCAATCAACATATGAATTTAATTACACAAATCCCAAAATTATCCAATACCTATCATATTGCTAATCTCACAAGGGAGATTAGCATATCATCTTCATAAAGAAATTAACATAGACAATTAAATCCTTACAAATCATGATAAAATTATGAGGTTTAATACAAAGGTTGAATGGAAACTCCCTTGATGTCACTTCAATGGTGATCTCCTCCCCTTCTTTGCACTTTCCTCTCTTCCTTTATCATTTTCCTTCACTTGGATGTAGAAATTAATGGTATGATGATGGTAGATCCAATGGATGGTGAATGGATGAAGATGATGGTGTGAAATGGAGGAAATGGTGTGTGAGATGTGTGTACAGGGGCCAATGAATCGAATCTCTCTTAAAATGTTGAATAAATGGGTATTTATACCCCCTTGGGAAGCTTCTAGAAGTTTTTGGAAATTTTCTGATCCCAGCACTTACACGGCTCGTGTGCTGCACACGGCCACAGGGGTGGCCGTGTTGTGTCTTCTGATGCTCGCACACGGCCTTTCTAGATAGGGTCGTGTTTGGTACACGGCCCGTATTTCTGCACACGGCCCGTGTTCTGCACACGGCCACAGGGGTGGCTGAGTAGGTATTTTGGGCGACGGAGCACGGCCAATTCCGACAGGGTCGTGTTCTACACACGGCCCGTGTACTTGCTGTCTTGTTTCCTCTTTCACTGTTTTGGCTCGTTCTCCCTCGTTTCAACTCCGAATTGAGATCTGTTTTTTCCTACGTCTTCCTTATTATGTCTAGCATCCATTAAAAACTGAAAATCATACATTTAAGCTCATTCACACATATTTCAATAAAAACACATAATACAACCAAAGTATACCTACATACGGATAAACTAATACGAAAACACATATAAAAAGATACTAAAATTTAGATGAAAATATCACTCATCAATAAGAAATAATTAAATAGGTGATTTGGCCCTAATAAAACTTCAAATGAAACCAATGATAACCGATATCTATCTATACATATATAAAAGTAAACCTAAATTTTTACTTTTTTTTCAATTTTATTTTATTTAGAAATAATTCAATTTTAATCTTGATCGTCTATTAATTAATACTTTTGATTTCAATTATATTTATTTTTCTAAAAATAAATAGATATCAATTAAAATAAAATAATTTTAATACAATTAATAATAAAAAGTTAATATATACTATATTTATCTTAAATACCGAATCACATTTAATGTTATAAAAATAAACGTATAAACAATGCGATTTAATTGATAAATAAATATAAAATTACGTTATGTTAAAAAAATACATTTATATATTATATTTAAATGATTAGTAATTTTTATAAAATACATAAATTTAAATATATAAATAAATAATTATAGTGTATATATTATGATTTAAAAAATTAAATATAAAAATATATAATTGTAATAGAGTGTATATTGGGTGCACCCGGGTGCAAGGATGCACCCATATGTGTATGTCTTTTTATTCTATTTTGTATACATATTATTTTATTTTGTATACGTGTTTTGTAATAATTGGATATATTAGATACTTTTTTCATATTAAGTCTTCATTAAAAAAAACTAACATCCGTATTCTATTTTGTATACGTGTTTTGTAATAATTGTATACTTTTTTCATATTAAGTCTTTATTAAAAAAAAAACTAACATCCATATGTGTATAACATTTTACTTATTAAATATTATATACTCCCTCTGTCCCACATTTATCTTCACATTTTTCGTTTTTGTCCATCCCATATTTATCTTCACCACCCAAAATGGAAAACTCCACATTATCCAACAACCTCAAAAGTTACATTAATTTCAAAAATATCACTCTCACCTAACACACATAGCATACTTTATAATTTATGTATTAATTAAAAATACCACAATACCCTTCAAAAGTCAATAAAGTTGGTCAAAAAATAATTTTTCTTAAACTCCGTGTCTACAGTAATTGTGAAAACAAATATGGGACGGAGGGAGTACAATTTTTCATTAAAAAAATTAACAATTACTAAATTGTATATATTTTTATTCTTAATTGTATATGTTCTTATTTATATTTGTAGATAGGTGCACTCTATCTTTAAGTGCATTCAAATGCACATAATAAATTGCCATTGTAATATACTTAATTCCTTTTGTTCAACGAACGGATAATATGGTAATAGATAACTGGAGTCACCTAAATAATTCCCCAAATTTTAAAATCGAATAGAGTCAATATTTATCACGAAAGTTAACTCGACATAATAAAACGAATAGCGCTCACATTTTTAACTCGAAGGAAAACACGAAAATAACAAATAAGAAAACAAAAAAATTGGTCCGATCCTAAACATTGACTCAAATAACATACAATAGCAAACCCTAATATTCGTGTGAATCTTGTCCTCAGCCGCGTCGCCGCCGTAATGGAGAATCCTCAGCCGCCTCGCGTGGCCTCCGATGCGGCCGCCGTCCAAGGTCAAGACACGGACGACGCCAAACCCGACGCAGCCGACGCCCTCCTCCGCTACGAAGTGTACCCCCACTCCGAACCCGAAGCAGATGGTGGCGCCGACTCCCACCTTGAACCCGACGTAGACGCCACCGATGCTACCCCCCACCTCGAATCCGCTGCCGATCCCAGCCCCAACCTCGAATCCGACGCCGACGCCGATGCCGCCCCCCACGTCGAACACGACGCTGACGCCGACAACAACCAGGTTTGTTTGAATTTTTTTTTTAAACGAGATAATTCGATCCAATTTACATACATGTGGAAGTAATCTGATCCAATTTTAATTATTGAAAAAATCCAGATACATACATGTTAAATTTAACTTGATATATTGATAAATGATAATGGATGTAGGTTGTTGATACGTTGGTAATCTGTATGGATTCATCTGTTGAAAAAGTCCAGCCTGAGTAATGAAGGAATGAGAAAATGATAATTTGGTATCTTTGATTTAAATTATTAGTCCTTTTGCTAATTGGATGATGTTTGTTATTGTTCTCTGATTCCATTCCTCTCGTGATGTTCTCGAAGGTATTTTCGAGTCAAATCTCGTGTTAAATAACACCTTTAAATTCGAGTAAATAAGGAGTCAATTTTCATGTTAAAGAATTCGAGAATTCAAGTGAATTATTGAGTTAAATATCCGAGTAAAATAATTTCAAATTAATAATTCAAGTAGTTAGATTGGAGTAAAAACTATCAAAATATCAAAATGTTCTTGAAGGTATTTTTTACTGCTTCATTAAGGTTAGAGTTTAAGGAAAAAGAGAATTGATAGTAGAGTTTGTGTGATTTGATCATAAATCTTTAAGGAAAAAATTATTATATAGATCTTCTTTTATTCGAACCTGGGTAATAGGTTAGGCATTGATCACTTCTACCATTTAGCTAGAGCTCATTTATTAAACAACTTAAAAAAAAATTCATATTACCTTTTTCTGATTTTAACAACTATATTACTAAATGGGTCTTATTGTTCTTGTAAATTAGATTGGTTGGCGTTGGAAGAGGTCTGATTTGAGAGGCACAGCATATAATATCAATGGATATATTAGACTTCAAATCGTTGATCATATCAGAACATGGTTTAAAGCTAATTATCCCGAGGGGTTAGACGAGCTAAAAGAGTCATGTTTTGGTCACTTTCTAAGGGATGGGTGGGACACAGGATTTTGCTGCAATTTTGCTATTCATTCCCTTTTTTGCAATGAGGTGATCAGAGACGGGTTTGATGGGGAGGAGTTCTGGTATAGGGTTGGATCACGTTTCATTAAATTCTGTCGACGAGACTATGCTCTGATAACTGGTCTTAGATTCGGTGGGTCTACCTTCGATGTACATTCCAGAGAGAGTCCACCTGCAGGCAGTGTGTTCCATCGTTTTGCTATGATTTGCTCCAATGAACCAATTGATAGGGTTCGAGATGCATTTTTGAATGGAGTCTTCAAAGGTCCGGGAGGAGATGCAGTGAAGGTAGCAAAAGTTCTAATGGCTTGCTACCTCGTCATTGGATTAGATGGGCAAAAGAAGTTTCAAGACACCTGGTTGTGGACAATGGTAGAAGAAAAAAAAACTTGGGAAAGCTTTCCATGGGGCCTGTATTCCTGGCAGATTCTCAGTCAATATCTACGTGATCTTCCTGTCCGTGCTCGTAGAGGACGATCTACTCGTTCGAGTTACCATTTTTATGGTAATGTATATGCTTTTATGGTATGTCTTCTTAACTTTGTAATATTTTTACGGTACATGTATTATGTCCGTACATTTCATTGTATAACTGTTGGGGAAAAAATTTACTATACCTAATTTTTTATACACATTTTCTTCTATCCTAAATTTAACAATACTCCCTCCGTACCACACAAAGAGTCCTCTTTCCTTTTTTACACTATGGGACCCACACACCCCCTTTAGTACAATTAAAATATGGAGCCCACACTCCCACTAATACAACTACCCACTACACATTAAATAATAATATTCCTTAATCCACGTGCCAAAAAGCAAAAACAACTCTTGCCATGGGACGGAGGGAGTATATCTTTTTATACTCGAATGACCAAAATACCCTTTTACTCGAATATTCGAGTAATATATTCAAGTAAAGCGTTCGAGTAAAATAATTTTTACTTGAAAAACCATTAAAAAAGATTACATGCATTATTTGACTTGAATTTTTGACCTGAATGCATTATTTGACTCGGATTCATTTCTGGATTTTCATATTTTACGCGAATATTTTCGAGTTAAGGTTAAATTCATCATTTCGGGTAATAAAAGAGTTACTCTTATTAAGGGAGCAATAAAGAATATTGTTAAACCCTGCCGGATACTGTTTTTAATTATTTCTAACCTGTCGTGTTGTGTACATAGGTTTGGGCATGCGAGGCTGTACCATCTTTGTGCAAAAGGTGTGTAAGTAGGCGGATATCGGATGCTGAAGCTCAGCGTCCACGTATGACGTCTTACGTCTTCAGAAAAGTTGTAAAGGCTAATTTCAAGGAGTTTTTTAATGCTGAGGTACATGTTTGTTAAATATTAGGTTTTTAGTTGTATAAATGAATAAATTATTTGTGTAATGTTAAACATGAAAATAAATGCAGATTGACTGCAATGAAACCCTCGAACCCACTCCGGATGAAGAAAATGAGTTGTATATGCAAAACATTGATGACCCAGTGCATCCAAACGTACGATATAATCATAGAGTGCCACTTTGTAAGAGAGGCAGGGCAAGAGATGAGCATGATATCAATCGAGGGCAGAATGTGCGTCGAAGAAAGTCTCGTAAAAATGTGAACAGAGATGCAAGAGGTCATGGTCATGGTGACACTCTTACGGTTCGCGATGAAAGTAACAGTGAAGGTGGCAGAGACTACGAGACCGGTCGTGAGACAGAGCATGAGATTGGTGATGAGCCTTCAGCAGATGGTGTATTTGAAGTCCCCATGATAGGTGATGCAGGAATTGGTGTGGATCATCACGTTCCTGAGGGAACGCGTGATATGCCTTATAGGGATGGTGTCAATACAGACGACACACCAGTGATTACAGATTTTCAGCAATTGTATCATCGAATTGTTGAGCATATCGATCGAAGTATTGAGCGCATGAATGCACAAACTGTTGAGCTTATCGATCGAAGTATTGAGCGAGTGAATGCACGAACTGTTGAGCATATTGAGCGAGTATATGCACGGATTGATGAAATGGCTAAAGATATTGCAGAAGTGAAGAAACACTTGAACGATAAGTGGAGCTTGAATCTAACGGTACATCGCATTTAACACGAATTTTGAAACAATTCACTCCCTTCCACTCCTGCTTCAACCTCCTGGAGTGGAGTATCATCTTCAACCTACTGGTGTGTTACAACCTCACCAAATATCGAGGGTATGGATTGAATCCATTGGAGTGCAAGTGGAACATATTTTAACAATATTAGTGGAGATGTTTATGGTTCTAGTAATTTTCACAACAATTTGTACAATGTTGATAATGATGTTAGAAGTTCTTGCCCAATTGCTTGGAATACTGTTGGAAATAGTTATCAATGTTCAAAATGTTTTCCAATTTGGTGGTGGGTCACATAATCCTAGTCAAAATACCCCTGAAATTAGGGGTGATGGAAATCCTAAATGTCGGGATGATAATGTTAATTGTTGTAGTGGAGATATTGATCGTGATGATGAAGTGAATGTTGATGAGGATACAGATTTGGATGATGATGATATAAACAAACATCATGAGATGAATAAATGGTTCAATAAGTTTGTTGAATTTTGCAACAATAGAAAATTTCTCCTTTCAACAATAGAAATTTTCTCCCAGGATAAAAAGTGGGCATCAAATTGAAGAAGAATCTGAATGGAGGCGATTTGATAACATAAGAGGACGATTATATGTTGGATACATCAGTTCATGAACGGTGGATAATTCATTTGATCCACCACCATGCCATGACCCCGATGAACAATATGACCCGGAGTATAAATCTCTAGCCAAAGGATCTGTATTCAAAATATTACCTTAAAATAGAATACTCGAATAAATAACATGAATATTTGACTCGAATATGGATTACCTTGTTTATTTACTCAAATTATTTAACACATATATTTAGATTACTCGAATAAACTTGAAATTTTTTACTCGAAACTTATGAATACTAAAAAAATAACTGAAAATTTTTACTCGAAGATGACGACTTGAATAATTTAACTCATATATAGTGGAATTTTTATCCAGAATTATTTACTCAGGATCCGTTTTTACTCAATGTTGAGCTCACTGTTGTTAAAAATAACTTCATTTCTTACCTTCATCTCTAAAAAGTGCATGTCAAAATCAAAATGAATACGCTTCTTATCACCTTACCATAACCTTTGTATACAAAAGTATTGAATAGTTCTGATAGTTTATCTTCTATAAAACAATATAATCCCAACCATTTCTGTATCTACATTCCAAACTTGCATGGCATGTGGATATTGCAACAGAATATGTATTATACTTCGGAACGCTAGAATAAAATGGACAAAACACTGTATTGTTGTCTATGATAACTCATCTACAAACAAGATTAATTCTAGTAGACATTATATCTTGAATAATAACTCTCCAACAGAAAAAAATATCTTTCAAAGTATGTATTTACATCATAATTTAAAAAAATTTAAATAAACCTCTTCAACAGGATCACTTTTTTTTTCTTTCTTCTTTCAATGCCCCGTACATCTCCTTTAAAGAAAACTAGCCATTGAATTATCTCAAAATAAATTAAGTCAAATACATCTTTAACGTTGTAACTATATAAAAGTTACCACAATTCAATGTGATTAATGCTATTAAATACAAATTTGTTACAATGAAAATACAAATTTATTACAATGAAAAAAAAAAGATTTTGAAATAAAAAATAAATAACAAAAGAGTATAAAATAAATTCACAATACAAATTAGACAAATTACTATGGTCATGCGATTAAAAATTAATTAATTTTATAAAAACCTATATCAATTTTCAAAATGGAAAATAAGTTCAACAATCAACGACGGAGCCCTAGTAATTTCAATTTTCGTAAGAGGAAACGGAAGAATTTGGGAATGTGGTGAAAGTATGACAATCTAGGACCAATTTCTTTCAGGAGGAGTTCTTGATCGCCAAGTGCACAACGTACCGAGGAAGACAAATTAATACTAGTAGTTACCAAAATTTGAAGCATCAATTGAATCTCAATCGCTGGATCACTAACATGGATTCTGAAGGTATATGAACATCTGTGTTAAAATCCCTTACTTCCTCCCCAATTTTCTGTGTTGATTTCGCCAATTTAAATAAGTCTTTATACATTTTTCGTGAATCTTTCTTAGGGCAACGAAATCCTCCGAACCCTTCTGCACTGCTGGCTTCTCTCTTATGCAAAAGGGCTAAGCTGCATGAAGAACTCCGGAGTATCGAAAAACAGGTGAAAGTAAATATGGTTATTTGGTTAATGTTGATATGTTTTGGTTTTAACTGGTTTTAATGTGATGTTTGTTGAATGAACTTCTTTTTGTAGGTATATGATATGGAGACTACTTATTTACAGGATCCAAGCCAATGTGGCAATGTCTTGAAAGGTTTTGAAGGGTTTTTGTCTTCTTCCAAGAACACCGCACTGTAATTTATCTTTTTACAGTGGACTTTCTTGTCTTTCAATTCTATTTGTTGAGAAATTCAGTTGATTACATATTCAATGGAGAACTATTCTTGTGCTTAGAGATATTCATTTGTTCTTTAGGGGTAAACTTCTTATTAATTCATTGGTTATTATGATTCAAGAATGATTTAGTTGTGTTATTTCCTTTGCAGCTTGAAACGATCCAGAAAGTTTCAGCCTGAAGATAGGCTCTTTTCATTATCTTCTGTCACCTCACCAGCTGTATGAATCCATACTTACTTTGACATTATTGTTTCCCTTTAAAATAATATTCCATTTAGAATATCCTTTCAATAAGCTAGGCATGACTGTGGTGTGTATCTGTTTTTCTCAATATATGTACGTCCATGTTGTATGTATATATATTTTTAAAGTGATAATAATGTTAATTTTAAAACCTATGTTCGAGTTCTTTTTTTGCATGTTGTTACGTTGATATAGAAGCAAGTGTGACCGAGTATCTGCAGTCTTTTGCTCTAACTAGGTATTTCAATCTCATATAGAGCAGATCTTTGAGACATCTAAGACTCTTTAAACTACTTGTATCAATCTAAATATGATGATTGCCAAAACGTTTAGTTTTATCTGGTCATACAAATGAATTTTATACCCCCTTGCAATCATTATCAAGTTTGGAATAATTGCAGCTTTAACATTGTATGATGCAAAATTATTTGGCATCCTGTTTATGCTATCTTTCAAACTTTCTCTCGAGTTGTATCATGTATGTAATGTTTTGATCTTGGCTTTTCAGAGCCGAGTCTAAATTATTAGTATTGTTTGTGGCTATATTATGCAAGATAGTAATATGAAAATGTGTATGTGGGACTATTTATGATTGTATTGAAGAGTTGTCCAAAGATATTTGATATATTTGTCAAGTATACCAGGCTGAAGAAGTTGCAAGAGATGGTGGTGTAACAACAAACGGGCCGTGAGTATTCTAACTTCTTATGCTCATTATCAATCTTTTCTTTACTGATTGTCATTGATGGTGAGTAGTTCCCATAATCTTGTTCATAATATGTTGCAGTGGAAAACCGAAGAAAGGTAGAGGGCCAAGAGAGGCGAAGAGAAGGCAATCTAGTGAAGCTGACTTTGACTATGAAGATGATCCTGATATGATGTAGTGACTTCTCCTTATGAACAAAGGTGTTGAATGAAATAGAATTGTCGAGTTTTTTATATGTTTACAAGCTTACATATTTCTTCAAAGCTTGCTTATTTCCACCAATATACAACCCAGTTCAGCTAGCTGTTCTTGGAGCAGCACTCCTTTAATTTGTTTAAAGCCCACATTATCAGGACAACCTTGTAAAGTTGTATGTATTCCAAATATTAACTCTCACTTTGTAGTATTACACCGGTTACCCTCACCCTTTGACTCTATCCAGATTAGTTAACAGTAAGCTAGTTCCAGGATATCTCAAACAAAAGACCTGATGTCTTCAACTCTAGCGCAGACTTGAGCTTGAGCTTCTACTTTGACCGAGTAATAGCAGTAATTGTACAAGTAAGAAGATATTTTGAATGGTTTACATTTTTCCTCGCATAGAGTACATGCAGAGCTCTTGCTTGAATGTTCTTTTGGGTCTTGCAGTAGTATTTTTTGGGTTAGTTTTGTTAGTGACATGTTAATGCATGTAATAGCATTTTATCAACGTGTATGTTGTGACAATCATTTCTGAATTCTTAAAATGTTGCAGACAGCAGTTGCAATTTGCAAGCCATATGTAGACTGGTTGCTAGCAACACTGTTTATCTACTGGTCTTTGTAAGACTCCTAATTAGGAAAAATAAAATTGATATGTAGTTGTGTTGATCTTTGCGAGGCTCAAATACAGAAGTGCTGCATTTTCTTCTTGAAAATAAATCACATCAATCGTGCCAAATGATTTAAGCTTTGAAATGAAAACCTTGGATAAGCAGATGATCTAATCATTTCTTTAAAACACTGTATATATTGATGTAATACTAAATAAACAAGTGATCTCTCAAACATCCCAAGTGGAAAGATCAAGATTGGTAAATGGATCTAAATTCTAATACAATATACGAGTGTGTATTACAGATTTAAATTTCTAATTTTCAACCATACTTTGAAATCATGCAATGATCGATCATGAATTCAAATGACATTCACTGATCTTTTGTGCCGTTTTCATGTATGATCTCTCGTGCCACTGATTATATGATTGACAAAATTATGTGGCTTTAATTCACTGATTGATGAACACATACAAAGGCACAGTGGGCCTACTTTTGTACCTATAAAAGGCCTTTTTCTTTGTGTATGAAAGATTGGCTATAGTTATAACAATCTTCCCTGGTTCTCTAATGTGGAAGGAATTTCTGATGCTCTCCCCTAGTTTGATCCTCTCCTGAATCAAGATCTTGTAAGAACAATCATCATCTGGCACAAATTCTTCTTTATATGCCACCTCATTTCCAACAACAGCCACATCCCATGTAACAGTTACTCCTGCCTCGTCTACTGGTATCTCTATGCTCTCACTACCACTTGCTCTAACATTGATTTCAAGAACCTTGTCCTCTGAAGCGAACTCGGTGTCGTTTTCTCTTTTCAGGCCGCCGTATTGGACAAGTATGTTCTCTATGGTGGCATACTTGAGAAGGGTCTCTGTAACTCTTGATGGCTTCACAAATATGAACTTGTTCCTGCTCCTTTTGGTGATCAGCCTCAGGTTTAATGCATTCAGAGTCATGAACCATGATGGCACATTTATGATCAGATTCTTGTGCACTACTCCTGGATAATGGTGATGGAGCAAGGAGATCATCTTCTTGCCTATCAATTTGGCCTCCTTTGTTGAAGCTCCAACAACATTCTTCATGTCTGTGATCTGTACAATCGAATCCGGCCCACCGGGTCGAAAGCTGAGAGTTTGGATCCCTTTCTCCAAACAGAGGACTCTCCATCTCAAGTAATCTTGATAACTGATGCTCAACAATCTCTTCTGGTATTCATCCCCCATCACATTGTAACACAATGGGCGTCCATCGTTATCCGTCCCGCTGGCGAACCACACGTTGTCTAGATGGGGCTTCAAATCTTGATCAAGAATCTGGTTGGTTTGAAAATCGGAACTCCATTTCATGGTCTTACGGAGCAATGTGAATGCTTCGTCGACCTTACAGCGTTTGGCTTTCAAGAACTTCATGAGAACAGCATCCGTGGCCTCGTGGCCTAAGCTAGGCAACAAAGGGACGCCCCACAATGTGGCGTCATTGCCCACGTGAGTGTCGGAATTTTTCTTGGGCTTTCTCACAAACAGGTGGTCGGCATTAATGGCTTCTTCCAACCTGATACGAAATTCGAGCAGGGCTTTCTTGGCAGCGATGCAATCGCATTCTGACTCGATTTCTTCCTGTTCGATGAAAGTCTCGTCGGCTTCCTCCTCGCTTAAAATCTCCTCGAGTGACCTTTCCTCCACCATGTTTGGCGATTCGAGCTCCGGCTGACCCGCCGGCAACCCTGAACTGAAGCCGTGATCGGTGGTTTTGAAATTATGGGGAGGGAGATGTCCGAAATGGAAGATTTCTAGCACATTAATCTCAATTGGTGAAGAAATTGACGTGGTGGTGCATGGATCCCTAGAATAGACTTCACCAGGATCAACCTTTGCTTATGCGCCAATTCCGCTGTTGAATGTTTCGGTGGCCATTATTAAATTCTTTCTACGTATTTCATGAGACCACCCCTTCGAAGTTCGAAAAGTGAAATGATCAAAATACATACTAATAATTTTAATAAGAAGTTTATAAGCAAAGAATTGTGTGTGAGAGATATATAAAATAATATAATATTATTAATGAAAAGTAATACATGAAAAGTGATAATGGTGCAGTGAACTATTATTTCCGTCTCATAGTTAAGTTCACCGACACTGTAAATATCAAGTTTAAGAAATGTTATTTTTTTACCAACTTTATTGACTTTTTAGGGGTATTGTGATATTTTTAGGTAATAAATAAATTATTAAGTATGTTATGTGTGTAAGGTGGGAGTGATATTTTTTAAATTAAGATAACTTTTGAGGTTGTTGGTTAATGTGAAGTTTTCTTTTTTTGGGTGGTGAACATAAGTGTGGGACAGACAAAAACGGAAAGTGTGAACATAAGTATGGGACGAAGGGAATATTTCATAAATAATTTATAGTATAAATAAAGTGAAAGTGATAACTAATTACGAAAGTGTAAAATCATCTCACCGTAAGACAACAATTTATAACGAAAGTAATAACTAATTACGAAAGTGTAAAATGATCTCATTTTGAGACGATCTAATACAAGACTTGTCCATATTTATATGAGGCACACTCTAGTTAGAATCATATATATTAGACAGGTGGATAACAAATTAGTAAAGTAAGCTTATTATATAGATGGAATTATTACTATCTAGTAAAAAATATATACTAATATTTTTTTTTGAAAACAAGCAAAGGCTGTATTAAAAAGTCAAAAAGTCGGCCTCAACAAAGTTTACAGCTACATCAGGAATATTACTAGAAAAGAAAGGAGAAATACAAGAAAAAACATATAAAGCTTGGCATGAGCAATACCATTGTCTTTTCGTCTTGTCCAATTGTAAGAAACGTCTCTTATACGTGAAGCTTTCCTTCGAATATTGTATAGGATCCTGCCTAGATAGGTAAAATATATACTAATATTTCTAGGAGATACAGAGTATATATTTTATTACTACCAAGTATAAAAATAGGTAATAAAAAGTTTCAACTACTCTATGAATGTCGTTGAATACAACTGTATTGAATACACTATTTTTACACTATTTTTTACGTAGATCAAGCAGATTTCTTATTATACTATAATCTGATAAAAAATATAGTTAAATATTTTGAATACTTAACTAAATATTTCTGAATACAGATTTCTTATCTTATATAATTTAAATAGAAAATATGTTTAAATATTATGAATACTTATTTAATTATTTCTGAATATGCAAATTTCTTATCATAATCTAATCTAGATACTGATTATAGATTAGATCGAAAATATGTTTAAATATTATGAATACTTATTTAATTATTTCTGAATACTGCAAATTTCATATAGTATTTAAATATTCTAATACTTGTCTAATTATTTCTGAATATTGCAGATTTCTTATCGTAATCTAATCTAATCTGATACCAAATATATTTAAATATTCTGAATACTTATCTAAATATTTCTGCAAATTTCTTATTGTATTATAATCTGGAACAGATTATAGATTAGATCGAAAATATGTTTAAATATTATGAATATTTATTTAATTATTTCTGAATACTGCAAATTTCATTTTGTATTTAAATATTCTGAATACTTGTCTAATTATTTCTGAATATTGCAGATTTCTTATCGTAATCTAATATGATACTAAATATATTTAAATATTCTGAATACTTATCTAAATATTTCTGCAAATTTCTTATTGTATTATAACCTGGATAATTTATTATCGTAATATAATTTGGATGCCAAAATATATATAAATATTCTGAATACTTGCCAAAATATATATAAATATTCTGAATACTTATATAAATATTTTTTTTAATACATGGTGAGGATATTTTTATCGATAATATAATCTGGAGTCATAAGGGTTTTTTATCGTAATATAATCTGATTACCAAAATATATGTAAATATTTTTGAAAGACATCATCTTTAATTAATTAATTAATTTTGAATGCAATACAATTAAACTTTTTTTTTTAATGTTGACTAATCCCAACATATCTCCTATTTTCATTGAGAGGTTAATGATTAATTAATTTTTAATACAGTTAAACTTAAATAAGGTTAAACGTGGTATTTAATTAATATAATTTGTATATTGTATGTCTAGTAGTAATAAAAGTTAATAAATTGTATCTATAAATAATGGACCCTATATAGATAAATATATTTTTGAAAAGAAATACTTATATTAAGGTTGTTGGAAGACAACCAACTTTAATTGATAACAGAAGGATGGAGAATCCGTCTAATGAAATTCACAAACATCATTACATTTGGCAAAATAAGCAATAGATTGTGCAACAAGATTATGAGCACATAGTTGCCAAAAGACTCCTTTAAGGTGTAATGAAGTGAGCAAAGGGATAAAGTATAATCCTTCAATCCTATTGAAACGTACGCGTTTTTCTATTTTTATATGTCTCATTGAAACGTACGCGTTTTTTCATCTTTGTTGTGTGGATCGGCTCAATTTCAAGTATATTTTTTTCTTCAAGGTGAAAGTGGTGATGGTGGTCTGGTGATGGTAGTGGTAGTAGATGGTGAGGCAACAGTGGCGTGATGGTAGTACGAGGAAGGGAGGAGGCATATTTCTTATATTTTTTTTTAATTTCCTATACCTTTTCTTTTTCTTTTTTTATCGGAGTCCCTTTAGATTTGATCTTTTTTAGGTTGCTTTTGCAATAGTTTGAATTATTCAAATTTGTAGTGATTCTTGATATTATCTGATGTTTTGCTGTTTCAGTCTCCCTTCGGGAGTGGTTTAGTCTCCCCTCGTGGGAGTGTGTAGTCCTCTTAATTGAGGTGGTGGAGTCCCGTGTGTGTCCCCTTTTAGTGGGGTGTTTTTCTGTCCCTCGAGAAATTGTAGGGTTCAGCCGAGTTCGTTTAGACGGTGCTCTTGGCTAGTTAGCCACGTCATTGTATTTATGTTTGAGTTATTAATATAAGTTATATAACTATCGTTTTGAAAAAAAAAAGTAAAGGGGATCCACACATATTAATTATTTCTTTCTTCATGGGCCACATGTCATACTAATACACCTACCCACTTTACATTAAAATATTATTTCTCTTACTTCACTACACATTAAAATATTAGTATATCCCTTAATCTATGTACGCGTACGTTGTAACGGGACAAATGAGTATTTGTTAATAATTAAGGTATATTTATAGTAAATAATTTATAACTAAAATCATACTTAATGTATCTTTCATTACACTTTAAAATAACATACTTTAACTATCAATATTTTATTTATATAACAATCACATCTCACAACTCATCTCATAAAAATATTTTTTTACAAGAGATTGTCTTATAAAATTATGGAGCAATACATTAAAAGGTCGTTTGTTTTTAAACCAAATATATATTTTTACAAGAGATTGTCTTACAAAATTATGGAGAAATACATTAAAAGGTCGTTTGTTTTTAAACCTTTACTATTCTTAAGTATTGTACCCATTTAGATATATCAAAATACATTTCTAACCTAATTTTAAGTATATATCTTTTTATGTCCGAATTGACCAAAATGCCTTTTACTTGAATATTCGAGTAATGCAATAAAAAAATATGAAAAATCATAAAAAAAACATTACTCGAAATACATTATTCGCTCACTTGTGTTACTCGAAATTGCATTATCCGCTCACCTATGTTACTCGAAATTGCATTACTCGCTCACCCATGACCATGCTACTCAAAATGTATTACTCGCTCACTCATGTTACTCGAAACTGCATTACTCGCTCACTCATGTTACTCAAAATTGCATTACCCGCTCACCTATGTTACTCGAAATTGCATTACCCGCTCACTCATATTACTCGAAAATGTATTACTCACTCACATTATTCACATTACTCGAAAATTACATTACTCACTCATATTACTCGAAAATACCCTTTACTCGAATGTATTCGAGTTAAGGATATTTTTGTCAATTCGGACATAAAAAGATATTAGGTTAGAAAAGTAATTTGTTAGGTTAGAAAAGTAATTTGTTTTATCTGACCAGACACTACACCCAATTTTCTCTTCTTAAAGTGTGAGAAAATACAATATAATTTTAGAAAAAGTGAAATGTAAACGTTGAAAACATGTGTTTTTCACTAAACGTACTACTTTTTATACTACCTACTTCCCATGACACAAGCTAAATAATATGTCTAATTACAGAGGAAGTATTAATTTGAAGTTATGTATATTTAAGGGGTGGAGGAATTCCTAAAACTACATTCAACTGTGTTGGTCTTAGATATAAAATTTGATAATTAACCGTATTAATTGTAATAAACAAATGTATACATTTAAAAAAAATAAAAAATCAAAGTTTCTTACAAAAGCTATTTGATTGTGGCTTAAAGGATGATCACTAGAAACCAAAAAATCCAAAATTAATAATCCAAAAGCTTCGCATCTTTCCATACCCATGTTAAAAATCGTGATAGAATAAGAATCCAATGCCCAGAATGCTCTTGACCGAGGCTCAAATTGCGTAGATACTCCTCTCCAATGAAATCAGGTCGAGCTCGAGCCTCTCCAGGCTCTTCTCAGATTGTCATCGACGCGACTGGTGGTGCCACCGACGAGTGCAAAGTAGCAAATGAACCCAATCTTGTGTCTTATGCCACTGTTTGCTTAAAAGAATGATAGGAGGGAGGGACAGAATCACATAAATATTGTGTTTGGTTCCATAAAAATCAGGCCAAGAACAAGAGAGGTACCAGGATTAGTTGCTGATGAAGTTTCATGTTGTACTTGGAAAACTCCTATCATAGGACGCATCCTTTCCAACAAAATTTAGAAGCTCTTCCTTTGCTGCCTCCATTATGGCTCTGAACTCGACATGTATGTATCGTCCCCTGCAATTAATTCGGTTGTAAGAAATCTTAAGGTTGAAATATAGAGCATAGAAGACCAGTCAAATTAATATTAGAAATTATGTGAAAAACTTTTAAAAGTGGATAATAGCTAGTCTACAATGATGATGGTACAGTGCTCAACAGCAGACTAGCATTGGAATGTAAATGAGTGTTTGTGCGTGTGTGGGAGACAGAGAGGTAAAACATACAACTAAATGATACAAGAAACTCTATCAACTTATGTCTCATATACGACTGTCACAGATTGCATTAGTATAATATGGCTGCTCTATGCAACGCCTCGTTTCTCAGTTACGGTAAATGGAAGAATATTATTTCCACAAGCAAAACAATACGGAAAATTCGAAGCTAGATCATTAGAATTCAAATAAATGATACAAGAAACTATCTATGATACCAGAAATGAGTTCTTGACCATGTAGCAGAAGGAAAGGCTGGACTGGAGAGTCCGTGCAGTATCCTTGCAACTGCTCTGGGAGTGAATTTCGCATGGGCGTTACTCTGGAGAAAAACCTAAAGCATCATCAACAAAAATGAAAGCTTAAAACCTTAACCTAAAAAGTTTTAACAGCAGGAATAATAAGAACGTAAAGTTGGGGGGTATTACCTTTATATCTGCCCTTAAAAATGGACTGCAAAATAGAACAGGCTGACATTAGTATATCTACAGTAAGAACCTTTATCGTTTCAGGTTTATCATGATCTATAACTTGAGAACTAGTTTATAGAGTGATCTTCTAGTTATACTGGAGAACAAAAATATGAAAGTCCACGCAAATGAATGTTTCAAATGAAGTGAAGAGTTCTTAGCAACTTATTTTCAACCTGTTTTGAACCATCTGCATAGGTACATCTCCATCACCGTTTCCATTGAAGTAATTCTGAATCTTACTTTGCAGACAAGGTGTGTGTTGGTCCTTATCGCAGCCACTTGCATTGTCACAGACTTTTGCAGCAAAGACCACAGCATTATACATTACATCTATTTTATGAACCTATATTGAGGCAATTGCATGTCACCATGGGATTGCAGCATTATCAGAAGGAAAATTTTAAGCACAGAAGGCATATACTAGTTATCACTTGGGAGGAAGAAAATGATAGAAATCTTTCACATCCAGAAGGTTGGCACAAAGAGTTGCAGTTGTTAACAGAATCAATATAAAAGAAAAGTAGCAGTTGAAGATATCTTAGGATTCTATTGAACCTTCATAATACTAACACAAGACATTCGTGAATTCTATCAACCAATGAACTTAGCATGGCAGTAGAAAACAATGACAGCGTCCAACCTGAACTATGAAAAATCCCTTCGAAGCAAAATAATTATATTCCAAGTTTATCTAGCAGGTAAATGAAACACACGTTTTCAGTAAAAGGTACAGGAAATGTAGACATCAATGCTACAAACTTCCATACTAGTAAACCAATCAATTGAGTATATTAATAAGCCAACGACAACAAGAAAAAAAAAAACCATATATTGGTAAAAATGACAATTACCTTACAATTTTCAACCTCCCCAAGCCACTTTGTTAACTGAGCTGCCAAAGAACAAATATCCTTTGGAACCTCAAGAATTGTATAACATAAGGCTTGGTCCTTCAATTCATATGAAATTTCCCCCTTAAGCTGCTCCAAAGATTAGGAAATCATATCAATACCAAATCTAAATAACAAAAAACATACAATGTTTATAATTATAAAGACACAAGAAATTGTCACAATCGACGCAGCCAAACAAAGAAAAAGTTGGTTTGTACATCATGCTCAGCTTCATGGATGCAATTCAAATCAATTACAGAGATTAAAAGTTATCCTGGTTCAAGTTTGAGAAATTATTTTTAAAATTCCTACATTCAGCCATTAACTGCTACCAGAATTTGACAGATATTTTGCTTCAATTAATTGTAGCAAGCACCACGTATCAAGATACGGCAGAAGACTAAAAAAGAAACCCAAAATTTTGATCATTGACCACTTATATGCTAAGAAAACGACGCAGATTGAATTAAACACGTCTAAATCCTTTCAAAATACCAAATAAGCCAGTGGCAAGAAAATATCACTGTCTCTTAAAGTAATATATGGAATCACTTTTTTCACAACCTTTAACTCTATTTAAATCTTTAACAAAACCAAACAAAGAAGAGCAGTATTAGAATATTTCATAAGCATTTCTCTCTCGTAATAGTCTTCAGCAAGAAGAGACCATGATGTAAATCACCCCTACCTTCAGTCAGTCGTAAAAGCACCTAGTACAACTTAAGAACTTACAAACCTTTAGACTCTGCAAGTGATTTGACAGCTCAACAGCTTGAACTCTGATGCTATTTGCAACGGATGGAATGTGAAACACATACTGCCCATCTTTCATTTCAGACCTGTTTTACAAGGCACGTTTAAGTGAAGGACCTGAGTAGATAACTGCTTGTCACTTTGAGTTAGTAAATAGTTCTCACTTCTTTAGGATTGCTGCAACCATAATATCCTTAGCTGCAAGTAGAGGTGGTTGAGTCTGCAGTAGGGACATATCTTAAGACTTGGGCAGAAGAAAAATTGATTTAACAAAGTGCAGATAAATCAAGACTATTTGCAATAATAGTGATGAGCAGGACTGCAAGCTGCATCAATTGTTACGTGAGAAACGTATCTTTAAAGAAATAAATGCAGAAATTGGAAAATACAGGACAAAAACTAAAACCCCAGACAAGAGCATGACCATTTAATGTGCTTTTAATAAATAAAATTTCAGAAATTGTTAAGCTAGCCACCTGATGGAAATTCAGAGTGCAAGTTACGTTTATCTGCGGAAGCAACTTTATATATCGCACTACACCCAACTCCAATTGTGTCAGAATAGTTAGAATCACCTGCATACCGAAAAAATGATGAATAATTATGATAAGATTTAGCTCAACGTAGGTATATCAATTTATAACAATCATTTGCACATGATGTAATGGCAAATTCAGGAGTCGGAAATTTCAATACTAATCACACTATTAGTTACAGTAAGCTAATTCATTAGGGGGGGAGGGAGGGTTGGCCAAGGATATCAGAGAAAATTTCTTATTCTAATTTTTCTTGTTTTGAAATAGCACACATCAAAAAAGCAAAACCAGAAATGTGAAGGACCTCCTCTTTCATATCAAATTTACGAGAAGCTGATTCTTTGACTATTGAACAGATCTCTTCCTTTGTAAATCTGTCACTTGTAAAGATTTGACAGAGCAGCTTGTTGACCATATATTCATCCACACCATTGCTGAATAACAGAATATGAGTTAATGAAATCCAGATATTGAACAAGAAAAAGGAAGAACTGATTTCAAATGCTCTAACCTGTAAATCAAACTACGAAGCTTGAAATACGTTGAATCATCAAAAAGAAGATGGCAATAAGACAGGCTACCATCACGTCCAGCACGACCAATTTCCTGAATGGATTAAGTTGGTTTGCTTTTAGCATCTTGAAATATGTTTAATCTTGAAACTGCTTGGGATGACAGTTTATGTCTATAACGCAATTGCAGTAAATGTGATTAGTTTACCTGAACATACTCTTCCAAGCTTTCTGGTAAACTATAATGAATTACCTGAAAACTTACAATAGGAAAGGTTAGCAGAAACAATCA
This sequence comes from Pogostemon cablin, assembly GCA_023678885.1. Lineage (NCBI taxonomy): Eukaryota > Viridiplantae > Streptophyta > Magnoliopsida > Lamiales > Lamiaceae > Pogostemon > Pogostemon cablin. The sequence goes on along the minus strand of CM042969.1, from coordinate 27,356,417 downwards.
TAAATGTGGACATCGAATAAGAAAAATAAAATGAATCTAGAATAATCAGCATCAATGTGAATGCCACCACAGATTGATGCAGCTAATCTTACAATCAATCAGTAATCCATACATAATGGGGGTTTCTTATCTATTATAAAAACACTTTTAAACCGCATTCGGGACATTAAAAATCATAAGATGGTGATGTTCAAAATCTTGTGCAAAGATTTTCAGCATAGAGGACTGCATATTGCTACGAACACCACAAAGATTTAATTTCACTACAATAAATATTTTAACATATGAAAACCATATACTTAAAGAAACAAAAACAGAACAGTCTCTTACAGCTCCAACATCACTTTTATCAAGTCCCATGCCAAACGCCACTGTTGCAACAACCTTCAGAATCAGAAAATTCACATCGATAAATTGTAGCATTGCTTGATGTTACAAAATATAAACACAAAGTGCACCAAACTGAAATGAAGACAAACAAATAAAGTTCTTACCACTCTAATCTTGTTTTTACAAAATAAATCCTGTATGCGATTTCTATCTTTCGCAGGAATGCCACTATGGTAACTCTGAGAAAAGAAAAATATTTTCATTTCTCAGAAACATAATCAAGATAGAAAGCTGCTATGTTTCAACGAAATGAGCACACAATTGCAGCACTAACCTTAGCAGAGATATTGTTATCACACAGATACTTGCTTATCATATCAGTCTCAGACTACAAACCAAATTTGCAAAAAAAAAGTTAATTGAAATTCAATATGCAAAATAAAATAATTATAGAGCAATCTCTTATGAATTTAACAAAATATCGAATTAAAGAATTGAAACTAAAAGGTCGAAGCCACAGATCATTTATGTTGGGAAATTTATACCTGAAATTTACAGTAAATGATGACACTTTTGACATTCAGAAACCGAGAAGATTTAAGAAGTGCCATCAAATCTTTAATTCTGCAAGATTGTTGAATTATGGATGCCTTAAATCCGTTGTTAATTTGACAATACCTTGGTACACTGATAAAGATTAAACATTTGTATGCACGCACCTATTCCCACAAATAGAAACAGACAGATGCAGATTATCCCTCAACTTGGTTGACTGAATAAGATTAGTGGGAGGAATCTCTAAAGCATGCATCACATTGCACAGTGTTCTGTTTGTTGCAGTTGCAGTCATTGCAAGAATACTTCCTGCATTAAGTCTACCACACAACAGAGAGGCTCTAAGCCTCATATATGAAGGCCGAAAATTGTGTGACCTGCCAAATTTCAAATATTCAAAAATTTTACCGAGTAGCAACAGCTTTATAATGAAGAACACAGTTGTAAAAACATGAAATTATGGAATAGTTCCAACCAGTATGGGACAAGATGAAATCTGAATGTTATAAGGAAACGTCAACAAGCGCTCACCACTCTGACACACAGTGTGCTTCGTCAACCACCACAGAAGATAACTGTGAATGACCAGAAAAAATGGAAAGGAATTCTGCATTCAGAAACCTCTCTGGAGAGACAAAAAGGACCTGTAATATGATATAAAAAAATAGTACAAATTTTCAAATCGTCAGAATAGGATTCAAAGGTTTTTGACAAAACCTGAAAAACAGTTCATCAAAGAAGTAGAGAATAGACTTTTGGTTGCAAGTGGTCCACCTACACCAATTATTCAACTTTCATGGCATGCCCATTAAAACTATGAGAATTAGCCAACATTATAAATAATTAGAGTTCATTCCCCCATATCCTCTTGTTATTTGGGGCACAAAATTTTATTTATTCAATGACAAGAAATAAATGAGGAAGCCTCATCTGCACATATAAACCGCCTTTGTATGAGTGTGTATGTGTGTTGGGGGGTGGGAGGAAAGGGAGTTCAGAGGCAACTTAAAAATTCAACATAACCTTAATGGCTCCTTCTTGCAGTAACCGAAGTGTTGCTGAAGCCTCTTCAACAGTCTAACAAAAATCCATATATAATTGTATAAAGAGTTAAAAAAAATACCCATCCAGAGATTATACATAGGCAAAACGCATACTTAAATCATGGGAACTGAAGCAACCTGATGGCTGGATATTAGAGCACCAGGGATCAAGGGAGGCAGCTGCTTGAGCTGATCAATCATCAAAGCTACTAAAGGACTAACCACTAGGGTGATCCCTGGTAGCACCAATGCAGGTAACTGATAACATAAGGACTTTCCAGCGCCAGTAGGCAACACCAGCATAGTAGATTTCCCCGACAGAACCATCTTTATAGCCTCTAACTGGCCATCTCTGAATGATTCATAACCATGAGTTAACTTCAACAGCTTCAGCAAATTCTCATCTGATGCCTCATTTCTCACCCTCATCACAGCCTCTTCAATTAACTCAGAATGAATGTTCAATCTTTCCTGCCCCTTGCCAATTCCCATACACAAACCCTCTTCATCAGAAACAGCAGTTTCTTCTCCTTTACCCTTTTCACTTCTCTGACTTTTTCTAGAAGACTTCCAACGCTTATTGGAAGATTTGAATCCTGGTCTTTTATTCTTAAACTTAAACTTTTTCCTCCCATAGCCATTTATATTAAGCTTTACAAAATTTCCTTCACTTACACATTTAACCCTTTTACCCGTGAGTGAATCAGAACGACTACCTCCTATCAAACCAATGCTTTTTCTCATATTTTTCTCTATAAACCCTTCACCTTGAACCTCATGTTTTACATCTTCCCCCAAACCGACGGTTTTAATGGAGGACTTCTTTATCTCAACTAAATCATCTGCCTCAAAGTTGAGATTTCTATCTTGAGTTTTCATCAAGAAAGAAGATGTAGAGTTCGATGAGCAGTGACCTTTAGGAAGAAGACCATCATGAATATTCTTATCATTTTGTGGGTCAGCTGAATTCTTGATTTTGAAAGGCAAATTGGAAAGAATTGAAGAGGAGTCCAGAGGAGAGGACTGAACTGTATTAGCATTCAAACTTGGAAGTGTTTTAGGGGTTTTCTTGGAGATTTTGGGCAAAATTGTTGTTCTTGAGGTGGCTGAGGTGGAGAACGATGTTTTTGTTCTTACTTTTGTGGAAGAGAGAAGGAGGGCATAGCGATCCGTTGGAGGCGGATGGGCAGAAGCAGGTGACGGAGAACTAGGTGGAGTGGCGGAGATGTGGGACCCGTCAGAGTCGGAATCGGACTCCATGGACAATAGTCACAGCACAATTACATAAGACAGAGAAGACCAAAAAGGAGATGCAAATTGGAGAAGGCAACAGAGAACAGCTTCGTCATGCATCTGAAATGAGACACTGATGATCTTTGAGGTGGTGCTGGTAAGTCTATGTGGTGATGTCTTGATCCCCAAGCTACAGCCACACAAAATCCAATAGTTATTAGATAGTTTTTTAGAGGCCAATGAAGTTAAACACCTATTTTCTCAAGAACCAAGAACATTGAGTGTTTCAAACCAAATACTAAGATATGGTGAATAGAAGGCATAAGGCATTGACTAATAAGAGTAATACTCTTAAGGGACTTCAAAATCCAACAGTAAAAAGCAGCAAATAATAAAGTTGTACAAGCAGATGACCAAAACGTCAACATCAAATCAAATGTATCATTTTACTTAACGATTACTGAGATTGAAGTAAATTCATATCCAGACATAAATATCTAACAACAGTTGTTGAGCAGCAAATTGAAGAGTAGCTGGTTCTACTAGAACAGGTCCCACTTAAATTCAAATAATGTGGGAGCTCTGGATCATTCCTCAACCAGCTTCGATCGATTATTATCCTCATATATTTCAGAAACGTAAAGAAGCAGTGGCGTCAAAATTACCAACCTTGAGCGCGTGGATTCAGCAATGTGGAGGTTAGGGTTTGAGCAATTGCGATGTTTCAGATGTGGATTTCAATGGTTGGATGGGTAGAGGGTTTCGTTGATGTGGAGAGGAGGTTTATTGAAGAGGAAAGAGGTGATTACAGAAATTAATGTTGGAATTCTAAAATTTGAAAGAGGCGGCTACCACAACCCCTGCAATTAGAATGTGCGCGCCAAAATTATGAACGGAACGACCAACGCATTTTATCAACTCATTAACTTAAAGTAACTTTTTAAAAATCTATTCACCCAAATAATAATAATAATAATAAATAAATAAATAAATAAATAAATAATTAAGATTATTCAATAATGTATTTGGTAGGGTGGATGAAAAACGTAAGATTAAAAAATACTCTATAGCTCAGAGAGTAGTACTCCCCGGCCCATTAGAGTTGGTAATATTTTTTATAGGACTATAATAATTCAATGGATAGTGAGTTGGTGATATATTACATTCCTCCATTCGCTTGAAAGAGGGTATTTTATTTTTGCACATGTTGATTAAGGAGTATTATTATTTAATGTGTAGTAGGTAGTTGTATTAGTGAGAGTGTGAACCCTATATTTTAGTTGTATTAGTGGGTGTGTGTGGGTCCCATATGTGTAAAAATGAAATGACTCTCTTTAGGACGGACGACCAAAGTAGAAAAAATACCCTATTTCGAGCGGACGCATGAAGTAATATTTTAATACTCCCTCCGTCCCAAAATTGATTGCACTGTTATTGTAGATAAGGAGTTTAAGAAATGTTGACTTTTTAGGGGTATTGTGATATTTTTAGGTAATAAATAAATTATAAAGTATGTTATGTGTGTTAAGTAAGTGTGGTAAAATTGTAATTAAGATGAACTTTTAGGGGTGAGGATTGATGTGATATTTTCTTTTTTGGAAAGGTGCAATCTATTTTGGGACGGATAAATGTGGAAAGTGTGCAATCAATTTTGGGACGGAGGGAGTATATAATAGGTAGTTGTATTAATGTTGTGTGTGGTGTATGAGAACCTATAAATATATTAATTATTTTGTGTGGTTTTATGTATTCCCTCCGTCCCGCCCAAATAACACAATTTTACTATATTGGGCGTCTAATTTAAATTGCATTGTTTTCCTCTTTTAGTAAAAATTGCCTATCAATACCCATCACTACTCATCACATATTTCTAATACATCTACCCACTTTACATAAAATAATAATACTCCTTAATCTACGTGCAAAAAGCAAATGCACCTATTTGCCCGGGACGGAGGGAGTACTTAAAAAGAAAATATATAAATTTTTGTGGAACAACCAACAAAGAAAAGTGACAACCTTTTTTAGACGAGGGAGTACAAGGTTTGTCACATCTCTTAGTAATATATCCTCTTTGTCTCGTTTCAGTGCTTACGTTTGTTTTTTGCACATTGATTAAGGAATGTAATATTTTAATAGATAGTGGGTTGAAAGATATAATATTTAGAGTTGATATTAGGTGCACCCAGTGGCAAGAGTGCACCCATATGTGTATAATTTTTTATTCTATTTTGTACACATGTTATTATATTTTGTATATGTATTTCTTAATAATTGTATACTTTTTTCACACTAAGTTTTTCATTAAAAAACTAGCATCTATATGTGTATAACTTTTTATTCAATAGTGTATACATGTTTTTTAATAATTGTATATTTTTTTACAATCTATTTTTCATTAAAAAACTAACAATTAAATTGTATACATTTTTGTTCTTAATTATATATGTTTTTGTTTATATTTGTATACGTTTTTTAAAGTGGGTGTATCATATCTTAGAGTGCACAGTATAATTAGCCAAATATTTAATGTAAAGTTTGTAGGTGTATTAGTGTTAGATGTGGGTCTAAGATGATTTATTAATTATTTTGAGTGGATCTCGTATATAAAAAAATGAAACTTAAAGATTAAAGCAGGACGCCCAAAATAAAAATATGTAAAGATTAAAATGTGATGAAGGAAAGATTTCTACCAAATGAGTTTTCCTATAGGTCCGTTCCACCCAAAACTAAAATCATTGCATCAATATTTTTAATGCGGCTAAAGCTCATTTACTTTAAGTATTTGTATTAATATTACGGCATGAAATTGCGTTGAAACAAACAAATGAAAAAAAAATAAGTAATTAAAATGTGTCTCATGTAATTTTTAAAGAACTCCCTAATTCACGGATAGATCCACATTTTACTATATTGAGTTTTATTCAAATGTACTCATTTTCCTCTTTTAGTAAAAGGTTTCACATACGGCCCACCACTCACTGCTAATACAACTACTCATTATATATAAAAATAATAATTTCTTAATCCACGTGAAAAAAATAACCGATAACTTTTTATTGGGACGGAAGGAGTAATTTAATTGTATTACTATTGGTCAAATTCTATCTTAAAGATACTTTATAATTTTAGCTCAATTGGAAGGTGTTTGGACTCATTTTTACTTCAATTATATTTATGTTGTGGGAAGTACTCCCTCCGTCCCGGGCAAAGAGATGCATTTACTGTAACTTTTGTGAGAGCTTTATACAATCAAACGTAGCTGTTTGATCGGGACAGAGGGAGTATAGATTTGTAACAGCAGTTTAGTTTAAATTTAAAAATAATAATAATAATAATAATTAAAAAAATGGTAGGTCTTGCGTAAGAACGTGATATCATTTTTTATTTTTTAAAATAATTATTACTTTCGCTATAAATAACTATCACTTTCGCTATAAAATGTTATCACTTTTTATTTATACTATAAATTCTTCATGAAAGAATATCATCACTTTTCATTAATTTATTATCATTTTCCTTCATAAAAGCTATCACTTTCTGATCGCCTCACGTAGAGACGGTCCTTTGCCATAGAAAAAATAATGAAAATAAATTGATTAACAGGAATATAATAATTATTAAATCAAATAAAAAAAAAGGTTGAAAATTTTGAATTCGTATCATGGGCCGATGGCTGGAGGTTAATCATGATTGAAAAGGTTCAAAAACCACGTTTTGAATGAAATACTTGTACCACAAGGATATGTTACTCACTCCGTCCCAAGAATACATTCGCGTATTCTTGGGCACGAAGTTTAAGAAAAGTAATTTTTTGGGGTGTAAAGAAAGAGAAGAGATATTTTGGGTAATTGAGTAGAATAAAGTGTATGATATAGTTGACTTTGACTAAATTGTGTGTAAAAAGGAAGTGACATTTTTGTAATATTGTAGTATTGTAAGGTTATTGATATTATGTATTATTTCCTTTTTTAGGGGATGAATGTATTTTTGGACGGACCAAAATGAAAAGGTCGAATGTATTCTTGGTACTGAGGGAGTACTTATTTAAGAAAAATTAAATCACCGCCAATTTTCGTCCTAGGTTTTAAGCCTTCTTAACAAACTCGCGCCGCTCCCCTCCTCTAATCTCGGTTGATCGCCGCCGCCGCCCTCTCAGGTCATCCTTGTTCTATTTTATTCTGATCATTCCTCTTGAATCTCGATCTACATGCGTATTCTGTCCTTTGCTCGCGCTCAGCCATACTCCTCATATGCTAGGGCTAGGGCTAGGGCTTTATTTGAAAACACTTTTCGCATCTCAATTCGATTGACTAACACACACCCTTGTTCATCTTCTCTGCATCGCCATGGATTTCTGTTATGCTTTGAATGATTTCTGCAGCTGAATGGATATACCATTCAATTTCTGACTTATACAATTGTCCATATCTCTTAATTTCCACAGATCTGATCGTTGTTGTTCCTCATTCAGCGTCTTATTCTGTTGTTATGGCGACAAGTAATTTTCTGGCTGTATCTTTTTAAAATTTATGGTTCAAGATTTGAGAGGCTTTGGATTTTTCACAGGATTGCAGTACGAGAATAATTGCGAAATTGGGGTTTTCTCCAAGCTAACCAATGCATATTGTCTGGTTGCAATTGGGGGCTCCGAAAATTTCTACAGGTGCCATTCTCATCTCAGTTTCATACCGGCCATGTCTTTCTAGTTTATTTATTTTGAGACTTGATATTTTGTGTCAGCACATTTGAAGCTGAATTGGCTGATGTAATTCCTGTGATTAAGACCTCCATTGCTGGTACTAGGATCATCGGACGTCTCTGTGCTGGTGAGACTCTGTTGCACCATTTAAATTCATTCATAAAAAATGAATGTTAAACATCTATCTCACCCACCCTGACAAAAAAATTACTTCATTCATTGGCAGGAAATAAAAATGGATTGCTTTTGCCTCATAATACTACTGATCAAGGTGATTTCCACAGAACCAGATAAATTTACTCTCTACATGTCTTAACTTTCTGCTTAGTGTTTACTGGATGCTTATAAAGTCGCACCTACTGGTTTAAGAAGAAGATCCTTCCACCATCAGGATTTTGTGCTTAGATTTTTAATTCTCTAATAATTCCAGTGGAAGTGGAATTTGTGAGCGCTTTATAGAAAAACTTGTTTTTGCATCCATGTAACTACTGCTCGTATTGCATCTGTAATATCCTATTGTAGAACTTCAACACTTGAGGAACAGCCTACCAGATTCAGTTGTTGTTCAGCGTATTGAGGAGAGATTGTCTGCTCTAGGAAACTGCATTGCCTGCAATGATCATGTTGCTCTTACACATCCTGATCTTGACAAGGTAAACATTTTATCATATATTTGTGTCACCCATATCTTAATTCCAGTGAATGCAAGTTTCTGATGGTGGATACTTTGTGACAGGAAACCGAAGAAATGATTGCTGATGTTCTTGGAGTTGAAGTTTTCCGTCAAACTATTGCTGGAAATATACTAGTTGGAAGTTATTGTAGTTTTTCCAACAGAGGTGGCTTGGTAAGTGTGTGTCTAATTCTTTGATAAAAGTAAGTAAACTCTTAATCTTTATTCTTATACAACCTGAGTTGTGGAGCAGGTCCACCCCCATACGTCCATAGAGGATCTAGACGAACTCTCGACCCTCCTTCAAGTTCCTTTGGTGGCTGGGACCGTGAACCGTGGTAGTGAAGTGGTAGCTGCAGGGTTGATTGTGAATGACTGGACGGCTTTCTGTGGGTCGGACACGACTGCAACGGAGTTGTCCGTCATTGAGAATGTTTTCAAGCTGAGAGAAGCTCAGCCTAGTGCTATTGTCGATGAAATGAGAAAGTCATTGATCGACACATATGTGTAAGAATAGAGATCATTTTGTAATATTAGCAAAATTAATTTTATGTTTGGACTTGTTTATCCTTTACTTAAAAAGTGCAATCTGTATTGAATTTAGAGAACACTGGTGTGATATCTTTTTACGCTGGGAGCCTGGGATGCTTTCGTTTATCTTAACTTCATAATAACTTTTTGTTGAAGATACCATCATTTGTTATGTACATTAATTGTTCATAAAATAATTTATTTTGACAATTATTACTCTTTTAGCAATTGAGTGTCACTTTTCTATAATCTCTTTTACAGTCAAGTATCACTTTTATAGAGTTATTATTTTTATCATCTCACAAAATTTATGAAAAATGTACAGTAGTAACTTAAGCAATAATCAAGAGAAATTCCATATAATGCTCCAAGTAAGAAGCTTTACAATTTTTGCAAAACTTGTTTGCATTAATAGCATAAATCTAGTATCCATACAGCTAAATCCAAGCACCCGGATTTTAAAACTGAAAACAAACAACCCCGGGTTCATCCTGCAAATTATTAACGAACTTTATTAGACAATTATTACTTCTTATGCTTCGCAATGACATGTTTTATGGAACAATGTAAGACAAATATCCGTTGGTTATGATCCATACAATTCCCACTATAAAAGCCAGCTACCAAATACACTAATGAAAGTGACTTGTTTGATTTTATAAACAATCATGGATGATGAGGCGAACCCTTCTTGGTTTCAATATCGGATCGGATGGACGGCGCACTGAACCCAAAATCATACTATTCAACTGTACAATTGAAGTGTGGTTCACGAACACCGTCCCCACGTTTTCAATGTGGACTAGACTTCTATTAAATACGGAAAGCTAATCACTTTCCATTTTCACAACCAACAAAAAGATTCTCCATGGACCTCGCACACGCTTCAACTTTCCGCCTGCCTCAATATTCCCCCTTACGCCGGGATCTTCGCCGCCTCCGGCGACACCTCAGTCCTAAACCCGCCGTCTCGAGGCAAACAGTGATCATCGCAGCGCAGAAAAAGCCGAGTATCGAAGGGGTGAGTGATGAACTCAACTCCATCGCGTCGCAGAATTTGGACCATGCATCTGCTCGAAGGAGGGTGCGATCAGCTTTTGCGCCTCTTCAGGAGCAGCTTGATCATTTCCTTTTTAAGGTCTCACTCGCGATTTCTCTTTATTCGTCTCGATTACTCTTCGTTGCTTATTCTGTAGTATCTTTTTCTAACTGAGTTGTTTCGCAGATGGCTCCATCTGGGATCAGAACAGAGGAGGTGAGTTACGATATCACTGAGCTTGAAATACTTGAAATGTATGTTGAATGGAATCTTTTTACATTTCGAAGTGCATTTTTTTTTTTTTTGAAGAAATTGTGATGGCAAGTTCTCTTTTCCCCTTCTGATATCAATTCAGCTTTTACCTTGAGTCGGTTCTTGCTGTTTCGGTGTATTCTATTGAAGTTTAATGGAGGATTCCTATATTGATATAAAAGGGGGAAATTGAAAATTTTGATCTTAGACGTCTTGATACTTGGAAGTTGTGATCAATTGAATTACAGAAGATTTCACCCTTTGCAGGATTGATTGCTAATCTTACTATCTGTACCTTAGTTGTCTTGTGGTTTGTCCATTTTATTAAAGACTATTTGCTCTCTGAAGATGTGTGATCAAAGTTCATCCATCTGTTAATTTTTGTTGGAATATGGGCTGTCTTTTGGAAGTAGTGTACTTTGCTTTTTCTATATTGATAATGGAATTAATTGCTTTTATATAGTGGTTTGAAGTGAACTCGAAAGGACAAGAGATATTTTGTAAGAGCTGGTTGCCAAAGCCTGGTGTACGGATCAAAGGTGCATTGTGTTTTTGCCATGGATATGGTGATACCTGCACCTTTTTCTTTGAAGGTTTTGCATTTCTTCGTTCAGTCTAGCTCCATTTTTTACATCATAGAAAATTTAACCCTGTTAAATGTAGTACACATCTTAAAGCTCAAGCTTACTATTCCTAAGTTATCGTGTTGCAGGCATTGCCAAGCACATTGCTTCTTCTGGTTATGGTGTTTATGCCATTGACCATCCCGGTTTTGGTCTGTCTGAAGGATTACATGGCTATGTCCCCTCATTTGATGGCATAGTTGATAATGTCTTGGAGCAATTCTCAATAATGAAAGGTGCGCGCATTTGCCATAACCATCTAAAACTGAAATTTTGTTCCTTGATGAAATATAGTATATACAATTGTCTTTTTCTAGGGGATATGTTATAGTTATTTGCAGCATTTCACTTCCTTGTTATCATTCTGGAGTTGAATGCCCTCTCAAAACCAGTTTTGTGTTGTGATTTTCAGGAAGGCCAGAGATTCGAGGGGTGCCCCACTTCCTATTTGGTCAGTCGATGGGGGGAGCAATAGCTCTTAAAGCACTTCTCAAGGCGCCAAATGAATGGGATGGCATTGTGCTTGTTGCTCCAATGTGTAAAGTAATACCATTTCTATCACGCGATCCAAACTTTATAGAAATGTGCATTAATTCATCATATGATGTGCTTAAGAGCAACCTTTTCATTATAGATCAACCCATGTGGGCTGCTTTTACCATGCATTTTCTGCGCCATTCTGCTGTGAGTAAAAAAAAAAACCAGGAGAGAAGCCTTAAAACTTGGGTTGATAATAGATAACATTACCTTTTGTAAACTTCATTTTTTCGGTTCTGATTGATTTGATTCTGATATTGCCGTTGAAACTGGGAAGTAACTGAACCATGTTTAAATTTCTGTTTTCAATGGTTTTGGAGTGAGCTGAAAGGGAACCGACTATTTCCTACTGATGAAGGGATTACTCAAGTAAAAACATGTGAAAATCAATTGCATGTTTTTGTATATGCAGATATTTCCATTCAAATTGTGTCATTTACGACGTCTTATGATACACAGCTCTATATTTTGCAACCTTTTCCAGATGAGTCACTGACCTCTGTTTGTTTCCCAGATCTCAGAGGATATGAAGCCCCCTCCTGCACTTCAGAAAATCCTAATATTTCTATCTAATCTTATGCCACAAGCAAAGCTCGTCCCTCAGAAAGATTTAGCAGATTTGGCATTCAGAGAGTCGAATAAGAAACTAATGGTTTGTTCTCTCCCCTATCTATCTTTACAAAACACAGTAGTTTCACTCAACTCATCTAACCTTTTTTCTTTAGGCTCCATACAATGTGATCTGTTACTCGGATCAAACACGGTTGAAGACTGCTGTAGAACTCTTAAATGCTACAAAGTACATTGAATCACAGGTGGAGAAGGTAAGCCCAGAGGGATGTGAATCCTTTCACTTCTCCATTGTTCTGTTTGAACATATCATAACAACCCTAGCTATCTCTGCAGGTTGCATCTCCAATGCTCATTCTTCACGGAGCTGCTGATAGAGTGACGGATCCTCGTGTAAGCCAGTTCCTATACGACAGTGCTTCTAGTGACGACAAAACTCTGAAGCTATACGAAGGAGGGTTCCACTGTATTTTAGAAGGGGAACCTGATGATAGAATTGTGACTGTTCTTTCTGACATTGTATCATGGCTGGACTCTAGAACAGGTGTGAAGTAGTTTTTTTTTTTTGGCCACCATTTTCATTCATAATGTTTTTATTTTAAGATTTGGGTGTGTGTTTTTCACTATAATGTTAGAAGGTCACAATAAAATTATAAAATTTATTAAATTGATTACATATAACCACCATTCTTGTTTCTTTCATAATGACTGCAAATCTTAAATGGTTTATGATCTTGAGAGAGAAATGAGTTAATAAACTTCTTATATGCAATTCATGCTATATATTTTTATTTATCTTTTTTAAACTGGGTAATGATATGAAGGGGCCAAAGATCTTCTTCTTGTTTGGCAATAGTGTAAAGGGGCGTCTATTTGCACCCGAATTTATTAAACACGCCCTATTAATTTATAAATGTAAAATATATTTATATAAGAAGACAAAAATATCCTTATACAAATAATAAAATAAAATTGTTATACAAATTACAAACCCCAGTTAAAATTCTAAATGCAACCTAATTGTATTTTAATGATTAAAATTCCTTCTTCAACTATAATTTCTTTCGTGATATTCCAACACAGGAACATTCAATCTAAATTCTATGCTTAGAGAAATTCTATCCCCTCAATTCGACGATCCCGACCAACTAAGTTGAAAGGTCGTAGCGCAATCCAAAACATTAAGAGCAGCAGTTATGATGTTACAAGCTCGTTTAAGAGATTCAAGCAGAAATCCGTAAAGCTTATGAATATGAAATCTTGAAAGCTCAAAGTGTCGATAGCTATAATGTGTTCCTCCAGTTCAAAATAGGTATCCACACTTGGGGAAAACATTGAATAACCTCAATATGAGTTGCAAAAGATAAAAGTAAAACTATATGCATTCCTGGGAATGCAGTCACTTGGACTTAAAAACACCAATTTGGGTTCTTGTGGTATAAGACATGCAATTTGATGAACCGACAATGAAAGAAGAACGCCAACAGTAAAATTAGTGAAGCAACAATTGAGAGAAGCATCGCGCACGCCGAATGTGGATGAGACTTTGTCGTAGATCACTTACCGGCTCTTGATCTTATCCGGCGTCGCCCACTTTCCTGTAATTCCCAGACTCGTCCTTCGCCACCATCACATCGGCTTTGATCGCCTCACCTCTGCTCTGCAACAACTTCCTATCCACCGCCGCCACACCCACCTCGACAGATCCCTCCATGAGTTGTCTACAGCTTCCTCAAGAGGCTCAGAAACTGTTGCAAGTGCAGTGCTGGCCCGTGATGTCAGCTTCTCAAGGCCAGGCCCGATCACTTTTCTCCCGACAGAGTTGAGCCCGTCGAAGCAGGTGACGTGGTTGGTGAGGACGCCACTGAGCAAAACCAGAGCATCGGCGTGAGACTTCTTCTTCAGAGGTTTAATCGAGTCAGACACGAGATCCACCGATTGGTCGATTAACAGGAGGCAGTCAGATCGAGGGTCTCCCTCATTTTGCTGGTCTTTCAGGGCTTTAGTATGCAGGAAAACTCTTTTTAGAAGATGCGATTGCTTGACCAGTAACTTTTCCAGCAGAAGATGATCAGTATGTGTTTCTCTGTTGCCGATTTCTTGGGACACAAATCTTTGACATGTTTCTTGATTTAAGGCCCTGCTATAGACATATATATGAAGGGTCGACTGAACTTGAAAGATCTGTTGTGGTTTGATGAGGAAGAAGAGAGAAAGCTGAAATAAGTAGAGCAGAAATGGATATATAGTGAATAAGAGGAATTTGGGGTGAGACTTGATTTGGGGTGCATTTAGAAATTTAGATGGGGTTTATATAACAATCTTATTTTATTATTTGTATAAGGGTATATACGTCTTCTTATATAAATATATTTTAATTTTAAAAATTAATGGGATTCATTTAGTGAATTTGGTGATGCAAATAGTCGCTCCCTAGTGTAAATCATTCTTAAAATAATAAATGTGAAAATAAAATTATAGATTTATTGCTTGAGATTAATGAGTGTGATTAACGGGAATGAAGATATATTGATTCACATTGTTAATACTTGTTAATGAAAATTAAAAAATTTCAATCATTTTTATTGATTCAATAATTATTCTCACTTTTCAATTACTTTTAATTTTATTGTGATTAACTTTCTTAATGATGCACATTCTCATTCCGAATTCGAACTAAACCACCATCTTATAAGTTAGTTTACTAAACCGAATACTTGCGTAACACGCAAGTTCAAGTTAAACATTCTATTTGTTTCTTTATAATATATGATTTTTTATTGAAAATGTTATCATTTTTTACTAATTTAAATATTATTTTTTATTAAAATGTTACTTTTTATTTGTCTCACGGAAACCTTGTCGTGATTGGAAGTCTAGAGTAATTTTTTTTAAAAAAAATACTCCCTCCGTCCCGAGTAAATAATGCAATTTACTTTTTGCACGTATATTAAGGGGTATTATTATTTTATGTAAAGTGGGTAGTTGTATTAGAGAGATGTGATGAGTAATGGTGGACTACTGGTGAGCCATTTTTACTAAAAGAGGAAAATTGTGCAATTTGGACGGGACACTCAATATAGTAAAATTGTGTTATTTGAGCGGGACGGAGGGAGTATGTATTGAAACGTTATTTGTATGAGATGATTTAATTTTTTTTTTTTGGGTGTGAAAAATGTATTTTGAAAAAATGGGCAATATTTTGTGTGAGATTGTTTTTATATTTTTAAAAATAGTTATATTTTTTATAAAGATAATAACTTTTCATTAAAAAAAATTATTACTTTTTATTTATATTATGCATTATTTATTGAATAATAAATAATCATAATTTGAATATTAATATTTTTTATTAAAAAAAGTAATTTTTTTATATTAAAGAGGTTTTTTTTTTCTTCTGCCAAAAGAATAATAGTAGTTCTTTTTTTTAAAAGTAATTTTTTCATGTGTTTGTTTTTATTTATTTTGTGGGAATTATAATGAATAAATACAGTAAAATTTTCACTACAATTTAGTCAATTATGTGAAAAAAAATGATATACTCCACTTATTACAACTAATTTCCGTGAAATTATACTCCGAGCGGTCTGGACTAGGGTTCAAGAATTATATAATTCTCCTAAACCCTACCCCAATTTTATATTCCCACCCTAAATTCTCCAAAATGAAGCTGCAATCTACCACTGTTTTCCTTCAAAATCCTCTTCCCCTCACCCATTTCTCTCCTCCTCGATTCCGTTCTGCCTTCACACCACAGGTACCCACTTTCCAATTCAAGCTTAAATCTTTTGCGCCATGTTCATTCGGTAATTTGAATTCTCAAAACAAGTCGGGCTTTCGGATTTTCGCGAGGAGAGGGTCCGACCCATTCCGGGGGAAGTCGGGTTCGGTCTCATTCGGCGGGTTGACTCACCAATCGGTAGAGGAGAACCAGTTGATGTCTGCCCCTTTCAAGGCAGGCACTGGCTCCTTAGTTTGGGTTTTAGCTCCTGTTGCTTTAATTTCATCCCTAATTCTCCCCCAAATCTTCGTTGTGAATGCCATTGAAGATGTATTCAAGAACGAAGTGTTTGCAGAAATGCTCTGTTCCTGCTCCACTGAGCTCATCTTCTATGCTGGACTTGCTCTGTTTCTGTTCATAACACAGCAAGTCCAGAAGCCATATCTCCATTTTAGCCCTAAGAGATGGGGTCTCATTACAGGGCTTAAGGGGTACCTAACATCTGCATTTTTTGTCATGGGGTTTAAGGTTTTTGCTCCAATCATTGCTGTTTATGTCACATGGCCTGTGTTGGGCTACCCTGCATTGGTTTCAATTGCTCCTTTCTTGAGTGGTTGTTTGGCTCAGTATGTTTTCGAGAAATTTGTCAATGGGTCGTCTTGCTGGCCGGTTATACCGATCATCTTTAATGTGTATAGGATATATCAGCTCACTAGGGCTACTAATTTTATGGAGAGGTTGATTTATGCAATGAGGGATGCTTTGGTGACCCCTCCGGTTTTGGATCGGACGGGGGCGTTGGTTTCGATGATCGTTACGTTCCGGGTGCTAGGTGTGGCTTGTTTATGGTCCTTGCTAACGTTTCTACTGCGGCTGTTTCCATCTAGACCTGTTGCTGAGAATTACTGATTGTGTAGTTGCATGTTTTTATTTAGACAAATGTGTTTTTTTAGTCTCAGAACAGAAGCCCTGCAGTGTAGTCTCAATGGAATGATTGTTTTGTTGATACTCAAAGCTAGTGAATTCAATTGTTTGCTTATTCTTGTGTTGCATAGTGTAACTATTGGGACTTGGGAGAGGGTTTTTATGCTTTGATTAGTTGAAAGAGGTGGTGTCTGCCTATCTGGATTGTTGGCACTTGAAGCATTAGGTTGAAGAGGGAGACAAGAGACATGTGAAATGTTTGGATAATGTATAGATGGGCACATCATTCCTCTTTGTAGTTATGGAGCTGATGCTTTCTCTGAACTTAGTTTTATAAACAAGAAACTTAGCAGATTTGCTAGGGTAAAGAAGTGGGTTAATGGGAATGGGAATGGGAATGAAAATGAGAATTTTTTATTACCATACATTATGCTTGGTATGCGGATTAGGAAATCAAAAATCATTAATCATTTCCATTAATTCATTAATTATACCACTACCCTATAATCACAATCATTCCCAATTTCATACATTTCACATTGTCATTCCAGTTTGAACATAGCAATAAATATTTCATTGAACCCCTTAATCATACTTATTACATTGTCATTCCAATTTGAACCAAGCAATAAATTGGAAATTCAATGGTATTTGGTTAAGGTTTGGAATTGAGATTTTTGTTTTAAAAATGTAATCAACAGTGATATTTGTTTTAAAAATTGGAAATTTGTTTTACTAATGAAATTCAATGGTATTTTTGTTTTAAAAAACGTAAGCCTTCCACACCAACTTGAGACTCCTATTTGTTTCCCTATTTGTTTCCTCTCATTAACCAAATATTTGTTTCCTCTCCTTCCACGCCAACTTGAGACTCCTATTTATTTCCTCCCCTTAACCAAATTAAATCAATTTGACATAAAAATTTTGAAAACTAAATCTTATGTTTGAATTTTGAAAACTAAATCTTCATTCTCCGAACGGCGAGTTTGCAAAAAGCAGATTTGATATGTTAATCAACGATTTGAATTTCTATATTTTTTGGTGAAACATCTTTTGTAATATATCGTTAGATGAATCATACATAGAGAAATAGAGAGATTATACCTTGAAGGAATGATACGTAGGAGAAATAGGGAAACTATACTTAAAAAGTAAAATATGGATTTTCTAACAAATAAATTTGGGTCAATTACACAATTAATGAAAAATAGACAAGAGGATCCCACGTGACTAATTAAGGCTGCATTTGAAAAGCAGTATTTAAAAAAAATGCAACTTTGTACTTTATTAAAGATGATCCATAGAAAAAAAATTAGTTCACATTTTGTTGGAAATTATAATTTTTGAGTGTCACCGACACATGTGCGATTCTAACAAAAATTACTATTTCCTGTAGAAATTTGGACTAAATTTAATTGAAATTACATTTTTTTCGCACGTTTGTATTGAATATTTGACATTTTATTAGTCAGAATTAAAGAATTATCATAAAATTTAGTTTTTTTTTTAAAATTGAAAAGTTGTAAGCAGTAGTATAATTTTTTTACGTTCTCCCTGTTCCGGATATTATTTTCCACGCATATGCGGACACAATATTATTTTTTCCCGTGGCCACATGATTTATAAATAAGAGTGTGATCCGTGTCTTTTACAATTTCCGTGTTCTTTAACAATTTAAATCTCTAGCAAAATATATATTTAAATAGAATATGAAGGGGGAGAATTGCGTTCATATGAGGACACGATGTGTCCGAAGGGTGAGGATCTTTTGCATATAAATAAAGCAGTTAACTTTTGATTTGTAAAGTGTAAAAGTTTGTGACTTTTGTAATATTTCACTAATACCAACGATTTCTTTTTAAAGCCAATATTGTGTAGCGTTAATAAATTGCACAATGATTGGCAATTGAAAAGCAAATTATATACACGAGACTGATGATATTTATTTTGGAATATAATATTTAAAATATTTTAAATTATAAATTTCTATTAATTAAAATTATAGTATTTTATAAATAAAAAACATTAAAAAATACTTTCTTCATACACTTTCAAGAGTATCATTTTTCTATTTTGGGCGTACGCTGGTCTCATTTCATTTTTATACATATGAGACCTACACACGCCCACTAATACAACTAAAAAATGGGATCCACACATCCACTAATACAATTACTCACTACACATTAAATAATAATACTCCTTAATCCACGTGCAAAAAACAAATGTACCCTTAAGGCGAACAGAGGAAGTATAATTTAATTAGTTCTATTAGAACCTGGTGTGTGCTTAGTGGAAATTTGACGAGGGTATGCATTATTATAAAGAATATTGCAACAAATATAGTAACAGTGTATATGGGAAATTTGGCAAAATGCATATCATTGTAGACATGTTCATCAACATATACAAGTTGACTCTTAACAAGAAACTTGAACACCAACACACTTCAAGGAAGTGAAAATCTAAGTGACAAGTCTCCCGACTATCTACTCTTGAGTACAAACTGGATAGAATAGAACTCTCAAACGTATACTCTTCTCACGTGTATGACAAAAAAACTTTGTAATCTCTACCGAACTTCAACACCATCGAGTCTTATTTATAAACAAGGATTGATGGATAAGGTTCAAGGGGGCTGCGATAGTTCATTTTTTAATATTTAGAATATCTGCGTATATTTGAATTCTCCGCCAAGAAACTCCTGATGATAAAAAACCTACTTCAAACAAATCACAACTTTATTCAGCTTTTAAGATTCGACGCTGATTCTTACCCAAAGCATTCACCGAATATGTTGCAAAGATTCATAACAATTACACGTCAACAAGTTCGAATAAATCTTACACAAAATACAACTAAAAGAAATATATACTCCTACATTTTAATTATACATTTATACCCCATCTAACAAATATAACATATTTTATAATTTTATTATCTAAAAATATTACTTTACTTCCAAAAGTTAATAAAGATGATCAAAATAAATTTTTCTTAAATTATGTATATATAAAAACGATGCATGGGATGTGAGGATTGTTAAAAATAAAAAAAGTAAAAATAAAAAAATAAAAAAATTGAGGGTAGAGAATCGAAAGGGACTCATCCAAATGAAGGAGTAGTTAAATACAATAATGTAGTATGCTGCATCATATAAACTCCTCCTATAGTAAAGAACCATGTTATGTCCTGCACCATAAGGGCACTCTTCAAAATTTGAAGAGCATTTTCACAATACAAAGAGATTTTAATTTTAAAGAGTCATAATTTTTTTGTGTTCCAACAAATTCTTTTAAATTTGTTTTCCAATGATAATTTATTACATTATTTTCTCTTTTATTGATTGTTTAAACTACTTCTATTGGATTAAAACACTAATAATTAAATGAATTTAATAAAATAATAAATTATAAAGAGTGATTTCTGCTCTTAAAATTTGAAGAGTGAAGATGACTCTTTAAATTAAAAAGTTAAGGGTTAATTGAAAAAAAAAACCACGAACTTTACTCCTATTACAAATTAATCCTCACTTTTGAGAAATTGCAAAAACAACTACCATCTTTAAGTATTGTTGCAAAAAAACCCCGAAAAAACCATATTTTTAATTAGAAATTGGGTGCGTTTTGCAATAATACTTAAAGGTTGTAGTTTTTTTTGCAATTTCTCAAAAGTAAGGACTAATTTGCAATATGAATAAAGTTCGTGGTTTATTTTGCAATTACCCCAAAAGTTAAAATAAAGAGTAGGTTGGAACATGTTTTTCTTGTATTCCTTTTTAAAATATGCATATTCTTTATTTTAGATGAGCTTTTGGATATGCTCTACAGTCTACATTGCCAAATATTTATAGTAAAACTTATCATATTCATTTATTTTTATTTTATTATTAATATATAGTTTTTTTTTCAAATTTATTCCTAAAATTTAAAATACTTCTCCTTCCATCCTACACTACCCTTCACATTCCCACAACATCCTTCATACAAATAAAATAAAAAAATAAAAAATATCAACAAAACTTTAAAAGTCACTTTAATTTTAATTTTGTAACTCTCTTTTCACACACATACCATTATTTTATACTTTTATTATTAAAAATACTTGTACCCTACAAAGTCAACAAAATTAATCAAAAAATACAACTTTTATTAAATAACGTGATACAATAAACGGAAATAGTATAATTATCCTTTACAACTTTTAAATAAAAAATATTTTGTATGAAATATGTTTATACCAAAATCAATTGTAATAAATTACTCCCTCCGTCCCACTCAAAGAGTCTCTTTTTGCCATTTTAAGCGTCCTACCCACAGGATCATCTTTCATTTTTTACACACATGAGACCCACACATACCCTCTAATACAATAAAATATGGGGCCTACACTCACACTAATACAATTACCTACTACACATTAAATAATAATACTCCTTAATTCACGTGCTAAAAAAACTATCTTAGTGTGGGAGTACTACTTTTCTTAAAGATATTGACATTGAACAACCGGTTGAACATTATAGAGAATGGAGAGAGAGAATTGGATTCACCGTGTTGTTTGCCTATTTTTGTAGCACTCACGAGTAAGAATACTCGATCGTTGTAGTAGTATATCCCAAGAAAAATTATCAATCCACAAAGGAGTTATGTTCGGACTAGCAAAATACGTGAGCTCATGTTCATGTCGTTTTTGTAAAGATGATAGGGGGTTTTGAGATGATTAACAACTAAAGCAAGTAGCAAGTAAATAAGAGAGCTAATAGGAGAAATGACAAGTAAAGATGAATAACAAGTAAAGAAAATGAGTGCTAAAGTTCAAGTATGGAAAAACATGGGATTAGAAACATCCAAGCACACTCGATTCATATTATCGTGCAAAAGGAATTCAACTCAATTGATGTAGACTAAGGGTGATCACGATTGCATCCTAAGCTCCCTTTCGGGTTACAAAGGTTGTTGATCCATTTTAGACTCCCAAAAGCACTTAAGATCAAAGCCCAACATTAACCCCTTCCATCTAGGTACTAGTTAGAGTAAACTCTCCCTTTTTGTATACTAAGGCCAACGAATGGATTGGTTCCCCTCATCGAATTCAAATATCCTTTCGGTCAAACCCAAACTCGATGTCTAATCATGCCTTCCTAATACTATAGAGGGTCGTTTCCGTCTCACTCCAAGCAATACATACATGAACATTATGATAGCATTTAATCACCATAAATCAATTCATTGATCAACAATCCATTAAACCAATAATCAATTATGAATAACAAACCATGCCATCACAACATCAAGACAATTAAACTCCATGAATAGAAATCAACATCAATTAAATCAAAAACTAATTTAATCCACATGATAATACAAATCTAATATGCTCTTCATGTTCCTAATCCCACTAGAGGGATTAGCCTAACATGATAAAGGTAACAAAACACATAAATGATTCATTACATATACCCATAGTCTTAGATCCAAAAGAAAATCAAAAGAGATGTGAATCTTCCCTAGCAATTTCTTGTAGAGAATCTTCAATACTCATGGATCTCCAACTCTAGCTCTTGATTTCTTGAGATCTTCAACACCCAAATGGAAGGGATGAAGAATGGATGAAGATGATGGAGATGATGAAGATGGATCAAGATGGATGAAGGTGGATGGAGATTATGGTGTGAAATTGAAGGAAAGGTGTGTGATGTGTGTGTAGAGGATGGGAAATCCGATCTTATCCATCAAAATGTTGAAATGGGGTCTATTTATACCCCATGTGGGCCTTCTAGAAGATTTCAGCAATTTTTTGCATTTTTGCACCAACACGGCTTGAGCTCCGCCGCACGTCCCGTGTTCTAACACAGCGCACGAGTCGTGTTCCGCACTTGGCCACAGGGGTGGCCGTGTTGTGTAATCTGACGTCCTAACACGGCTTTCTGGACAGGCCCGTACGCGGTGCACGGGCCGTGTATCTGTACTGAGCACGGGTCGTGTTCTGCACTCGGCCACAGGCGTGGCCGAGTTGGTGTTTTGGGTGTCAGCGCATGGCCATTCTGACAGGGACGTGCGCTGCACACGGCCCGTGTTGTGCAGCTTCTTCTCCTCTCTCACTGTTTCGGCTCGATCTTCCTCGTTTCAACTCCAAATTTAGATCTACTTTTTCCTATGCCTTCCTTATCATATCTAGCATCCAATAAAATTGAAAATATTAAGTTTAAGCTCATTCACACATATTTTCATAAAAATACAAAATACAACCAAATAATACACAAATACGGATAAAAAATCCGAAAACACATATAAAAAGACACTAAAATCTAGGTGAAAATAGCGCCAATCAAACCCCCAAACTTAAGGTGTTGCTCGTCCCCGAGCAACGAAAATGGTAAACCAAAAGGAGAAATTTTCACCTAGAAAAAGACTAAATGAACATAAGTAATAACACATCGTTAGCGATAACAACTACAAACTATGCTAAGTCATCCTATAACATTAAAATCATAACATGAAGAATTAGCAAGTTCAATCACAAGAGAATAAAATGTAATATAGTCTCTTTTTTTTGGTCCAAGCCTCACATATGTTATAAATGTCTCTCAACACTCTTTAAAGTAGGGTAAAGCAATACTCATCAACCGATTGGCTTGACTCGCTATAAGCTTGCTCATGGACTACATTCACAAACCACCAAAGTTTCAATCAATGATCAAAAATGTCTTTCATTAAGGATGTAATGATAGGCTTTTTGGTAGGGTAGGAAGTATATGGATAAGAGTGACTAATCATGTGTAAGTAATCAAAGAGATGTCCAATTTTCTCAACTTCTTCACTTTCTTTTCTTCCTTGCTTATCTTTACAAATCTCAAGCACTATTCATTAACTTCCCTATGATTGAGTTTCTTTTGTTGCATGCTTCCTTTCTTACTTTTGCTCTTTTCATCATTTTTCTTGCTTGTTTACCATTCCCTTTTCTTCTTTTACTAATCAATCAATCCTTTCTAGCTACCATCTCCTCAATCACCCACACAAAGGTATATATAAGCTTGAATGGGTAATTAAGACTTGTAATGTGCTAAATTCACAAGAAATAGGCTTATAGGCTCAAAATGGTTAACTAAGGATGATGTTCATGGTAGGGAACATATATGGCAATGACTATAATAACAAGGATGGCCTTAGATCATTTCACCAATCTCCACTAATCGGGCTCGTTCCTATAGTCCTTGAGCAAGTTCTAACTTATCAAACACAACCGATCCACTCATGAAGAAATACCATGTATGCATGGTTGAGGCTCAAATGCTCACAAGCTTGTGCTCGGACCTTAAGGAACTTATTACACCACATTCATCTCAAAATTGAACAAGTTAAGTAAAAAATGTCACAATTTGAAAGTGTAGAGATTCTTAATCATAGTTTTTCATCACTTATTACCACAACCTATCATCACTCACGTTCAAAAATGACTCACGACATCTCTAAACAAACCACCAAACATCCCAAGACAAGAATGAAAATACACACAACATAAAAATAAGGACTCAACAAACAAGACACAACAAAAACACAAAACGTGCAAAAACATAAAATACCATCATCCATAAGAAAATTAAGCACACATTCATCCCAACCTTTATTGAAAAGGAAATCCTAATTTACGAAAGTAAACCTCCCACAAACATAACACATGAAGTAGCATGCTAGTCACAACAATCCAAATCAAAATCAATTCATTTCAAGTAATAAAATGATAAGGTGTAGAGTACTCCCTCAATAGGCATTTGGTAAGGAAAGCATTAGCTTCAAGCTCAATCATGCTTCCAATACCTATCATTCATGCTCAAACACTCAACAAACACCATTAGTTCAACAATTTCATTATAAATATGGACTATCATGCACTTCAACACCACCAATCATACCAAAATCAAACCCAAACTCATGAGAAAAATTTTAAAATTGACCCAATTTTACAAGAATCATACTCAAGTGGTGAGTCACACCACACACTCTCCCCCAAACTTAAATCGAAACAAGAGTTAAGACTTAAGTTTGCAAAAAGTGGTGAGACATCCTTACTCGAATCCATGGAGCACTTCTTTTTTCTTTGTATTTTTCTCCATGAGCACAATCAACCTATAAGGCCAAAACAAACAAGCATCAAAGATAAAAAGAATGGGTTGCCTCCCATTTAGCGCTAAGTTTAACGTCTTCAAGCCAGACGAATGTAAGCTCTTAACAGTCGGAGAAATCCAAGACCCCATCGGGCCTCATCTTCACTTTGAGAAATTTCTTGGCTCTTTTCTTTTCCATCAACTTGATTTCTCCATTCTTGCTTATAATTATCAAATCATCCGGAAGAATTTTGGATAGCAATGCTTCGTCTCCATAAGGCAGTTGAATTTCTCCCTTATCAACCTTCCATTCGATGTCCGAGTCCTCGTTCCTATAAATATCAAGCAAAGACAAGTTAAGATTAAAATCATCAATATAATCATGGAAAAGAGAATTAGAAGATTTAAAAGAGTAAGAATTTTTAAATCCATGAAGATCATCCGGAGGTAGGATTGGAGGCTTGAGGTAAGAATCATCCTTCTTTCTTGCCTTGTTACATGAAAATGTAACACTCTCCGTATTTGAACTCAAAGAAAGTTCTCCTCTTTCCACATCAATATGAGCTTTTCCTGTGGCTAAGAATGGTCTTCCCAAGATCATAGGTGTTTGAGGATCAACCTTCATCTCCAAGACAACAAAATCCACCGGAAAAGTCAACTTCTTCACTTCAATCACTACATCCTCCACCACCCCTAAGGGCTTAATAGTTGATCCATCCGCCACTTGAAGGCATGTAGTGGAAGGCTTGAGCTCTCCAATATCCAATTCTTCAAAGAGAGAATGAGGCATAACATTCACACTAGCTCCCAAGTCACACAATGCATTCACCACCTTCTTTCCTTCAACTTCACAAGGGATAACAAACTTCCCCGGATCACCAACTTTCATAGAAGGCTCCTCATGCAATGGTTCATTTGTTTCAACTAGCTTCGCTTTCTTTCTCTCCTCATATTTCTTCTTCAAAGTTTCAACAAACTTTTGAAATTCCTCCATCTTTTCTTTTTTAATAAATCTTTGAGGATACGGTATTGGATAAGGAGTAATACGAATTCCCCAATAATCATGTTCATATTCCTCTTCTTTTTCCCTTTTCTCCTTAGCCTTTTTCCACTTAGGTACGTGCTCTTCTTTCCATTTCTTCCTCTTTTCTTCTAACTCAATTTCTATTCTCTTTGCTTCTTCTTTTTCTTCATCCACCGTGCAATCCACCAATCCTTCTTCAACTAAGCTATCCTCTTTCACCTTTATGCACATGCAATGCTCTTTTGGATTTATTTCTGTGGTAGATGGAAATTTTTCTTGTTGGTGTTGTGATCCCACGGAAGAAGCAATTTGCCCCATTTGATACTCAAAAGATCTCATCCTGTTGTCGGATTTCCGTTCATTCTCCTCCATTCTAGACTCAAGCTGAGCATCTCTCTTTTTCATTTGAGCCCTTGTATCTTTCATGAATGCTAGCAATGTCTCTTCCAATGATGACTTACCTTCTCAATTCAATGGCTTGGCACTTGGATCGAATCCCGGAGGAAATGCAACTGCGGCTTGAGGATTAGAGTAGGAAAGATTTTCATGCTTCCTAGGACCTTGATAACCTCCATGAAAATTTTCTTGATTAGAAGGATAATTACCTTGAAAATTCCCTTGATGTTGGAAATTCCCTTGGTAATTTCGCCTATCTAAATAGGCAACATCCTCTACGCTTTGCATAACATTGTTCTCATCATTCACAATAGCACTTGTGCTTCCCCCTTGACTTACTCCTTGCGTGATCAAATTCAATTGCTTTGTTAAAGCTTGGATGCTCTCATTGAATTCTTTCATTCCTTCATTTTGAAACACATCACTCTTCACTTTGTTCACACTTTCCACTTGAGCTACCTTTCCAAATGCATAATCTCCCATTACTTTCTCGGAAGGCCATTGATAAGCATTCATTGCAATATCTTCAAAAATATCCATGGCTTTCATAGCATCCACTCCAAATATAGACCCTCCGGATGAGGCATCTACATGCATCCGATGTTGTCCACTCAACCCTTGATAGAAGAAAGCCACTTGTTGATTCTCATGAAAATCATGTTGAGGACACTTTCGTAGCATCTCCTTGTAGCATTCCCATGCTTCATAAAAACTTTCATCCGGAAGTTGCCTAAATTGAGTGATAAGGCTTTTCAATTGGAGAGTTTTCGAAGGAGGAAAGTACTTACTTAGGAACCTTTGCTCAAGATCTTCCCATGTATTACAACTTCCCAAAGGAATTGTATTATACCATGCTTTAGCCTTGTCTCTTAAAGAAAAAGAGAACAACCTCATTCGAATAGCATCTTCCGACACTTCCTTCATCTTGATGGTATTCGCAACCTCTAAGAAAGTAGATAGATGAGTGTTCGGGTCTTCAAGAGGACCTCCCCCAAACTGATTTGCTTTGACCATGTTGATCAATCCGGTCTTAATTTCATAATCATTGGCTTGAACCGGGGGAACCATATTGTGCACGGCTCTCGGTTGGAAATAATCCCGAATTGCTCTAGGCCTTGGCCTCTCTTGAGGTATTTGCACATTTCCTTGCATAGCTTGGTTATTGAACATATTAACCATCTCTTGGACATTTCTACGAACATGTGGTTGTGCCTCTTGTTGTTGGAGTATCCTTTGAGCTTCTTGATTGGCAGGCAATTGCATATATTCTTGATTTTGAGCAATGAAATTCCTAAACATCTCCGCTTGATTCTCTTGCACTCCTTCTTGTACCCCCTTTGATCTTGTAATGGATCTTGTGGTTGGTTATGATTAGTATTCTCTCCACGTTGATTCTCCATATTTGTTCCTTTTCTAGCTCTCCGTCTCTCTCGCTTCCTTTGTCGTACGGTCTTTTCTATCTCCAAATTCAAAGGAATGATCGATTGAATTCCCTTTGATCTTGTGATCATAAAACACCTACGAAAAGGCAAAGGTGAGACCACAAACACAAAAAGAAAATAAAATAAAATAAAATAAATCCTTATCAAGAACAACTAAAACAATAACACAGTACTCGACTAATCCGTCAAACTCTCCTTTGGCAACGACGCCATTTTCTTGTTTGCCTATTTTTGTAGCACTCACGAGCAAGAATACTCGATCGTTGTAGTAGTATATTGATAGGCTTTTTCTGCACACTATAATTTAATCCTCAAGTATAAGGATGTCAATTGTAGCAGCAAGCACCCAAGTTAAATTATCGATCCCACTGAGACAGGTAATTGTTTATCTTACTATGAATTACTAATTAATCAGAAGGAAGTAACCATTTCCAATGTTTGTAGTGAATTAATTATCTAAATTACTGAAATATAAATAACTAAATTAATTAAAAGGCAATAAAAATAAAAACAAGTTTCTAATAAAGAGATAACGAACAGTTCTAAGGTATCAGGTAGAGACCAATTAATTTGGGTTATTAAACTTACGATTGTTTATTCATGCAGTTTCACTGAAAATACACCACATATCCATGTTATCCCACCGAATATGATTCGATTCTAAGCTAACAGTACAATCTGATTTAAATCCTAAGATGCGCAAATATTACCAAGCCTTATTCCTAGATACTAATCCAGCGAACAACAATACCTACGGATGGCAAGTTCGACTAACAAGATATTTTCTGGAATTACTACAAGGTTATATTCACTTCCTACTTGATTGTCTAATTGCATTGTTCCACTAAACTAATCAAGCATTTGACATACCAGTTCATGAAATTAAAGTGCTTATAGCGGAGCTACTCTAATCCCTAACAGATAGATAATACCAATCATGAACGCACACAAGCTAACACAATAATCAAATCATTATAGCGGATGTCATGAATATATTATGAAGACGTTACGAAGCAGATAAGCAAGTCTTAATAAAATAAGTAAAATCAAAAGCTCAACTGCATAAAATCTCAATCTTTGGTCTAAATCCCCAAATCAATTAAATCAATCCATCAAACCTTAGAACTATATATAAAATTAGCCCATGAGGTCACAAGCAACACTCATGGCTAAGCAATTCATACCAAAAATCAAAGTAAAAGGAAGGAAAAGATAGGAATTATGAAACCCTAGTGTAGATGTAGTTTTTCGTTCCTTCTCCGTTTCTTCAATTGCTCGATTCTCCCTCAATTAGCACTTGGAACCCTCTTGAAAGTGGATGGATGGTGAAATCAGGTTGTCAATCTGATATGGAAGGATTGGAGGTGTGAATTGATGATGGGTTATGGATGGGTCCTCTCCAATTTGTGTTTTGATCTCCCTAATTGTTTTTAGGACTGATGCAGGGCTTTTTCGCGATCAAAACTTGGATGCAGGGCTGATTTCGCGATCCGAGGGCATATATACACTGCTGCATCGAACAGACTCCATCTGGGCCCTGAACTGGGCCGTTCGGCACCCAGCTCGGCTCGAGCTGGGCCTGGACCCAGCCGAGCGGCCTTCCATTGATCTTGCCACATACTGGGGTCCAGGTGGGACCCTACTCGGCACCGTTTACTGCCGCTCGGCACTCGGCTCGAGCGGCTCGCTGAGCTGCTCCCGAGCTGGGCCGTTCCAGGTCTATTTTGCTCCTCTTCTGATCCTGCCCTGTTCTACCCTGTTTCCTGCCTTCAAAACTCACAAAAATACCTTAATAGCCTTAAAATCGTGTAAATACTTAAACATACACAATTTCATGTAAAAACGATAAATTTCCTAAGCAAAATGGTGTAATGTGCACACATAAAATGCGTGAAATTCCACTCTCAACAAACCCCCAAACTTACCTGTTGCTCGTCCCGAGGCAACAACATTAAAAACCAATAGAGTAATTGAGAGAAAATTTCACAGCAGAAAAACATTCAACACAATATAACAATTTAAATATCATACTTTGGATACAAGATAACCATCCATCTAAAAACATACAAATCAGATCAACTATTTTACTCATTCGGAATACTCATCCACCCATTCTCTCTGGTAGTATTTACGCTCATCGCTCAAGTGTGAGATATACACTTTAGGGTATGGTGTTTACACTCATAATCAATTCAAACACACGCGTAACCATAAGCTTGGCAATCATCTCAACTCTCGACTAAAGGAATAATTTCAACAATAGGATCACAAAGGTCTTGCGTTAGGTTGTAATGTTGGCTCTTTGGTAAAGGTAGGAAATATATGGATATCGTGACTCAATCACTAGTAGAGAATCAAAGAAGACTTACAGCTTTTTAACAAATAGCTTTACTTTCTTCTTTCTTCTTCAACGCTCTTCAATGCTTCTTGCAATTTGATTCCTCCTACACTTTTGAACACCACATCCTTACTTGAAATTTTTTTTCTTCTTCCCTCTTTTCTTTTCTTTTTTTTTCTTTTTCAAATAAGGGTACCAGTTTCAGGTACTACCCTTTTCATGGGGTACCAGTTTCGGGCACTACCCCTTTATGCAACAATTTAACTACTCTTTTCAACAATTTTCATCACTTCCAACTTATTCTCCTTTTATGTTTCTTCTCAAGATACCAAATTGACTCCTTCAACTCTCTACTAGGTAGGGATTTTTAAAGGCTAACAAAGGGATCAATTGGCTTATCATGTAGGCTTCCAACAAATATGGCTTTTCAGGCTCAAAAGGGTTAACTACGGATAGTTTTAATAGGTAGGATAATAATTTGGCTAGTGACTAATAAACAACAAAGATGGCCTAAGATCATTTCCTATCATCTAATTAAACACGTAGCTTCAAGCAAGATATAAAGCCAAGTTTTAGAATACGTGTGTATGAACGACACTCACAAGAATAAACTGAATCATGAAACTTGTCATGATTTCAAAAGGATCAAAATCTCACATGGCTGTAGGAATGAACGAGCAATCCTAATAAAGATACATAGCTAATCTTTCATGCACATAAATAAATTTCAAGTATCTCAATATCCAAGCACAATCTCAAACTGCTTCTCAAACACAATCACACATATAATCAAGTGCCATGAAAAACCAGAAAATCATCCTAGAGAACCATAAATTGACTACACCGACACTAGGATTAACACAAAACAAATAAACACAAACAAAAGCAACATGAAACCTGGAAAATCGCAAAAAAATCGAACCCTTAACATCATCAAATAAATTGAAAATATTAAAAATTCACAAAAAATCGACCCTCCAAGCAACAACACAACAATGCAAAAATTTTACTTCGGTACTACAAGATTTACTACAAGACAAGGTATGTACGTAACCTCCCCCCAAACTTAGATCAAACAAAGTGAGAAACTAAGTTTGCAAAGAAGTATATACCGTAGTCGAGCAATACCTAATAAAATTCCTACACCAACACAGACATATAAAAGCAATTAAAACGGGAGGGACAGCCCCCAACAAGCGCTCATGTTTAATGTCGGAGAGTCACGACGGGATACCTCTTTTTGCCTACTGGATCGGAGTGTTAGATTTGTATACTAAAAGCCTTGCTTTTGTATTGAACAATGTAATAACGATTTTATTTGAAATGTGAATCATATGATCAAACTGTTTTGCATATTATAAATTATTTATTTATATGTTTGTGCAAAAGTCCATTTACTTTATACTGTAGATAATATGTTGTGCGACAACACGCGGAAGATCATATTATCAGTTTCCTTATAAAGTATAAACAGATGCTCACAACCGAGATAGACGGGGACTATCTATCGGTATGGTTGTAGTGTGGTTTGGTATTAGTTTGTCTTGACTATAGAATCACATTAGTACACTGCTTTGTGTATTGAGTAGGACCATCTGAGATCGTTCAACTTGTACTGTCTATATAGAAGAACTTAATCTCTGTTATTATGGATGTTCGTGCTCTTAATCCCTATACAATAACCTCGACACGTAAGGCAGTATATATTTCTTTGATTCATCAATGGGTGAGATTTAAATATATTAAATCAACAAACTCGGTGAGTTGGGAAGTAGTGCTGTCTCTATGGTGTGCTGTTGATTGTAGAAGGAATCCGTGTCCGTCATAGGTTGATGATGTCCCCTTGAGGAGCTCATAAGGTTTATCATGTAAATCTTGCAAGTGGATTAATTTTCGGCATGATAATAAGGTTGAGTGATACTACTCTCGGATGAGATATTAATTAATTTGAGTTGTCAGTAACTTAATTAATTAATGGACATTGTATATCTTAAACATGGGGAGACTATCGGGCTCATAATAAGAAGGAGCCCAGAACATAATTTTGGGATTGGATGGGTAGTGCAATAATAATATTTTAGTGGACTATATTATTATTATTGGATTTAATTAAAAGCTTTGGGCTAAGCTTGGTTAATTAAATCTGATTGAGGCCCAGCCCAATTTCTCCTCCTGGTCCCTGCAGTAGCCCAAGTATATATAAGTTGTCTCAGTTCCTAATAACCTAACTCTGCGCCTCTTACGTAGAAGAGATCAGGAACAGATTGAGAACTCTCTGGGGATTGTTGACCACACAACACCAGAGAGTTGACTTTGGGTAATACTGCAGAAGATCAGAGGTGTTCTTCTCAGATCATCATCCACTACACCAACCCTGAAGTCAGGTTATTTATTTAATGCTTCCGCTGTTTAATTATCTGTTTTATCTTATTGAATCATGTTCACCATAAGGTCCAATTGCCAACAATTGGTATCAGAGCCTGGTTTCTTGGTGAAATGTGATTTGTAAGAATTAATTTTTTGTGATTATTTGATTAATTGTTATAATCTGGCTTTAATCACATGTTTTTTTATCCTTTTTCGTGTGTTCAAAATGAAGTCAGTCAGATTGACTTGTTTATTTGATGTCATGTGTGTTTTATTTACACTGTACACACTATTATCATACACAATAGTCAACTCTCTGGTGTGTTTGTATCACACTCATCACACACGCGCACCCTGTCGAGAAGACAGCGTTCATCCCGGCGGCGCGTGATCTTCTGACGAGGCGGCGGCTAGTGGTGAAGGCGGCGCAGTGGCGATGATTCCAAGGGGACGACGCTTATGCCGAGTTCAGCGGTCCCGATTCACGGCGAGTGACGATTCGATGGCGGTGCGACGGCGAGGCGCGTCTGGGCGATGAGTCGGCGTCACCTGGAGCCTCACTGACGGTCGGCGTCTGGACGGCGCTGGAAGCGGCGCGACTGGACAGACCAGAACAGAAGGTCCTGGGTGAGTTCATGCCGATCCCGGTCGGATCAGAGATGATCGGTGACACTCGAGACTGGAGGACGGCGCTGGTGGTGGCGCGCGGCTGACCGGCGATGGCTGTGGAGCGGCTGCCTACGGGGGCGGCATCTTGTTGCGCCGCTATCGGTGAAACTAGGCAACGGCGCAGGTGGATGGTCTCGATAGTAGGCGGTGGTGCGCGGCGAAGCGCCGGGGCGCTGGACAGCTACGAGTCTCGCCGGTGATGCTTCGGACTGCGTGCGCATCTGAGTGCGTGGTTGCGGCGGCAGCGGCGACTGGATGCTGGGCAACACGCGCGGTGCAGACTTCAATGGCGATCTCCGGCCGTTGGTTCATCGGAGAAGTACTGATGGCGACACCGCCGGCGGCAGCGGCGCTGGTTGCGCCGGTGATCCCTGCAGGAAGAAGAGTAGGCGGGCGGCGGCTGTTCTAGGGCTTCAGTCTTCTTGGGCTGCGATTTGAGCTTGCGTCTGATTTGGGCTTGTTTTAATTAAATGATATTTGGGCCGTATGTTTGTTGACTGTTGGGCTCTTATCTGTTTTAATTTATAGGGCCCAATTTTAATTGCTGGATTTTTATTTGTTGTTGGATTTGTTTTGGGCTGTTCCTTTTAATTGGGCTGGTTTTTCCTCATGCTGAAATAAGCAGGATGAATGGGCTTCATTTATTTTAAATTGGGCTGCTCATTTTATGTTTATTATGTTTGGGATTGCTGGGCCCATTATTGATCCAACTGTTTTATTAAGCAATTAATTATAATATATAATTGATTTAATTGTTTTGCTTGACAATTAATTGTTATATATGTGTATGGCATGTTCTATGTGATTTATTTGATTTAAATTACTTTAATAGAAGCATGCTAAGTTGTATATTTTATTATGAAATATTATATGCATGTTAAAAACCCTCTGTGCTAAATAACTAAGTGGGAGAGGGGATTGGTATATAAATTCCCATGGCCTCCATTATTGGTTTGTAAGTGATGTGAGTAAACTTGCGCGTTGGCATTAGAGCCTTCCTCCCTATCGGATGAGTTTGTTCACGGATCACTGGTACAAACTTCTTTAAGATAATCGTAGGAAGTTATCTGAGCGCGTGTGTACTTCTCCATCTGTAAGGCACACAAGCTTGGGCCGCGGACTTGGGATTAAATAATGGTATACACTTAGGTGTAAATAATATGTATCCTCCCCATCGGAGTCACTGCTGTTATTTGCATGACTAAATAGAAACCGACTATTAATTATTTTGTCATAAAGTTAGGTTGACAAATGAAATTATTGGGTAAAACCTTCTCTTGTAAATGTTCGGGTTTGTATACGTCCACACTATCGTGGCATGCAAATTCACGGTGCTTGAGATGTTGGTGAATTTTATTTTATATTATTTTGAGGGATTCAATATAAATTGATAAATTCGAAGTGTTTGATCTGTTTATTTAATTATGATTCTCAGGACTTTCAAATGGCACTCAACTCACTTTCTGTAATACTTAAAGAGCATAAACTTACTGGTACAAATTATGTCGACTGGAAGCGAAACATGGACATTGTTTTAACTGCTGAAGATTATATCTTTGTTCTCTCTGAGGAATGTCCTCCGGAACCTAATGATGACTCTACTAAAGAGCAAAGAAATGCTTATAATAGGTGGACCAAGGCTGATAGGATGGCTAAATGCTACATTTTGGCTTCTATGTCAAATGTGCTTCAGACTCAGCATCAAGCCATGGAGACCGCCTATGATATGATGCATAATCTTAAGGAACGCTTCGGACATCAGAGTCGTCCTGCTAGGTCGAAGGGCATGTCGGTCTTGATGAATACCAAAATGGCTGAGGGTACTTCCGTAAGGGAACATGTCCTCAGGATGATGGGCCAACTCAATGAGTTGGAAGTTCTTGGAGCTGAAATCGATGGGGAAACCCAGGTCGATATCATACTCCAAAGCTTGCCTAGGAGTTTTGAGCAGTTTCGCCTGAACTATGGTATGAACAAATATTTGTACACATTGGCGGAACTTCTGACAGAACTTGTGGCGGCGGAAGAACTGTTTAGGAGACCTCCTCAGGTTCATGTTGCTGAATATGTTGCTCATCCTAGGCCGAAAGGCGGTAGGAAGAAAAAGAAGCAAGGAAATTCAGCACCGGTGAACCAAGTGAAAGCAAAGACTGGAGCAGTCAAGAAGCCTAAAGGCAAGTGCTTCAAATGCAAGCAGCCGGGACACTACAAGGCAGACTGCCCTCTTCTGAAGGGGAACAGGAATGGTAAGTCTTATATACTAGTTGTTGAATCGTGTTTAGCGGCTGTATCTGCTGACACTTGGTGTGTAGATACGGGAGCCACTAACTATGTCTGCAATTCTTTGCAGGGGTTCCACCAAACCCGACAGCTCAGTGATGGAGAGATTGCTATACTCATGGGAAATGCTACAAGAGTAGCAGCTGTTGCAGTGGGAGACGTCTATTTATCTTTTAATAAGAATAAAACTCTTGTTTTGAGGAATTGTCTTTATGTACCTCATTTTAGAAAGAATTTAATTTCAGTTTCTAAATTGTTTATGGATGGATATTCTGTTTCTTTTAATGACAAAGTTGTTTTAAGGAAAAATGGAATTTTTATCTGTGATGGTGCATTGATAGATAATTTGTATACTCTTAATCCAATTACTCCCACAGTGCAACAAATTGAAATGAATGATACATCTACTAATAAGAGAAAAGAACCTTCTAAAATGAATCAAATATATCTTTGGCATCTAAGACTAGGTCATATTAACTTGAGTAGGATTCAAAGGTTGATAGCTGATGGACCTCTGAGTTCATTAGTAATGGAAAATTATCCAACTTGCGAATCCTGTTTGGAAGGAAAAATGACAAAAAGGCCTTTCAAGGCAAAGGGGCATAGAGCCAAGGATTTGTTGGAATTGGTTCATTCTGATTTATGTGGTCCTATGTCTGTCCAGGCAAGAGGTGGTTTTGAATATTTCGTCACTTTCATTGACGATTATTCAAGATACGGATATATTTATTTGATGCGCCGCAAGTCTGAATGCTTTGATAAATTCAAAGAATACAAGGCTGATGTGGAAAAGCAACTTGGAAAATATATCAAAACACTACGATCTGATCGTGGTGGTGAATATCTCTTGGGAGAGTTTAGGAATTATTAATCGGAAAATGGGATTGAATCCCAATTGTCTGCACCGGGCACACCCCAGCAGAATGGTGTAGTGGAAAGAAGGAATAGGACTCTTATGGAAATGGTAAGATCAATGATGAGTTATTCGGAATTACCAAATTCGTTTTGGGAACACGCCTTAGAAACAGCGGCTTACATTCTAAACTTAGTACCTTCTAAATCGGTGGCCTCCACACCCACAGAACTGTGGACCGGGCGCAAGCCTAGTCTGAAACATGTTTGGATTTGGGGTGCTCCGGCACACGTGTTAAAGGCAGATGCTGATAAGTTAGAATCACGTACTGATGTTTGTCTGTTTATAGGGTATCCTAGAGGAACGAAGGGTGGTTTATTTTATAGTCCCAAGGACCAAAAGGTGATCGTGAGCGCGAATGCCAGATTTTTGGAAGAGGATTATATAATGGATCATAAACCCATGAGTAAAATTGTTCTAGATGAAGTAAGAGAGGAAACACCAAACATAATACCAACTGTGCAAGAGGATATACCACAGGACACTGCACCACGTGTCACACATAATATACAAATACCTGCGGAGCCTCGTCGTAGTGGGAGGGTTGCCAGACAACCAGATAGATTCATGGGATTGGGAGAGTCATCCGACTTGGTCCCAGGTGAACATGAAATTGACCCATGGAATTACAACGAGGCATTACAGGATAAAGATGCTCAAATATGGCAAAATGCAATGAAATCTGAGATAGAATCCATGTATTCTAATCATGTCTGGGAGCTTGTAGAACCACCTAATGGTGTAAAAGCTATTGGATGCAAGTGGATCTATAAGAGAAAAAGAGGATCTGACGGTAAGGTGGAAACCTTTAAAACAAGGCTTGTGGCTAAAGGATATACTCAGAAAGAAGGAATCGATTATGAGGAAACCTTCTCACCCGTGGCCATGCTTAAGTCAATCCGGATTCTTTTGTCTATTGCTGCTCATATGGACTATGAGGTATGGCAGATGGATGTCAAGACAGCTTTCCTGAATGGAAGTCTTGAGGAAAACATCTATATGAAGCAACCAGAGGGTTTCATTGCAAAGGGCGAAGAGCATCTTGTATGTAAGTTTAAAGTCCATTTATGGATTGAAACAAGCTTCAAGATCTTGGAACATCCGTTTTGATGAAGTAATCCAGTCATATGGATTTATTCAATGTCCGGATGAATCATGTGTATACAAGAAGTGTGACGGAAACGTAGTGGTATTTCTTGTACTCTACGTGGATGATATTCTGCTCATTGAAAACAATGTAAAGGTATTGTCGGGCGTAAGGGTATGGCTGTCCAAGCAATTTGAGGTGAAGGACTTGGGAGAGGCCGGACACATTCTTGGGATCAAATTAATAAGGGATCGCAAGAAAAGAATGTTGTGCTTATCCCAAGCTTCATATATTGATACAATACTGACTCGTTTTAGCATGCAAGATTCCAAGAAAGGTTTTCTACCTTTCAGACATGGAATACCTCTATCTAAGGAAATGTGTCCAAAGACACAACATGAAATAGAGGCAATGAAGCTGGTCCCTTATGCTTCGGCAGTGGGAAGTCTCATGTATGCTATGCTATGTACGAGACCAGATATCTGTTATGCCGTGGGCATGGTCAGTAGGTATCAAAGTAATCCAGGACAAGGGCATTGGACTGCGGTAAAGCATATTTTGAAGTACCTGCGAAGGACTAGGGATTATGTGCTGGTTTACCGGGCAGATACTTTGTTACCTTTGGGTTATACTGATTCGGATTTCCAGTCAGATAGGGATGCTAGTAAATCCACCTCGGGTTATGTGTATACTCTTGGAGGAGGAGCCGTAATATGGAGGAGTGTAAAGCAGAAATGCGTTGCGGACTCTACCATGGAAGCTGAATATGTAGCAGCCTCTGAGGCAGCTAAAGAAGCAGTATGGCTCAGGAACTTCTTAATGGACTTGGATGTGATTCCTGGTTTGCCCAAAGCAATCACAATTTATTGTGATAACAGTGGTGCAGTAGCAAACTCGAAGGAACCACGAGCCCATAAGGCGAGTAAACACATTGAGCGCAAGTACCACCTGATTCGAGACATCGTTAAAAGAGGGGAAGTCGTTGTTGCTAAGATAGCATCTGAGGATAACCTAGCTGATCCTTTTACTAAGAGCCTTCCAGCGAAAGCGTTCGATGGGCATGTAGAAGGAATGGGGATTAGATGCGTGTCAGCAGATAAGGCAGCGTAGACTTTTAGTATAAGTGGGAGATTGTTAGATTTGTATACTAAAAGCCTTGCTTTTGTATTGAACAATGTAATAAC
This sequence comes from Pogostemon cablin, assembly GCA_023678885.1. Lineage (NCBI taxonomy): Eukaryota > Viridiplantae > Streptophyta > Magnoliopsida > Lamiales > Lamiaceae > Pogostemon > Pogostemon cablin. Next base: position 27,317,877 of record CM042969.1, on the reverse strand, counting down.
GATTTTATTTGAAATGAGAATCATATGATCAAACTGTTTTGCATATTATAAATTATTTATTTATATGTTTGTGCAAAAGTCCATTTACTTTATACTGTAGATAATATGTTGTGCGACAACACGCGGAAGATCATATTATCAGTTTCCTTATAAAGTATAAACAGATGCTCACAACCGAGATAGACGGGGACTATCTATCGGTATGGTTGTAGTGTGGTTTGGTATTAGTTTGTCTTGACTATAGAACCACATTAGTACACTGCTTTGTGTATTGAGTAGGACCGTCTGAGATCGTTCAACTTGTACTGTCTATATAGAAGAACTTGATCTCTGTTATTATGGATGTTCGTGCTCTTAATCCCTATACAATAACCTCGACACGTAAGGCAGTATATATTTCTTTAATTCATCAATGGGTGAGATTTAAATGTATTAAATCAACAAACTCGGTGAGTTGGGAAGTAGTGCTGTCTCTATGGTGTGCTGTTGATTGTAGAAGGAATCCGTGTCCATCATAGGTTGATGATGTCCCCTTGAGGAGCTCATAAGGTTTATCATGTAAATCTTGCAAGTGGATTAATTTCCGGCATGATAATAAGGTTGAGTGGTACTACCCTCGGATGAGATATTAATTAATTTGAGTTGTCAGTAACTTAATTAATTAATGGACATTGTATATCTTAAACATGGGGAGACTATCGGGCTCATAATAAGAAGGAGCCCAGAACATAATTTTGGGATTGGATGGGTAGTGCAATAACAATATTTTAGTGGGCTATATTATTATTATTGGATTTAATTAAAAGCTTTGGGCTAAGCTTGGTTAATTAAATCTGATTGAGGCCCAGCCCAATTTCTCCTCCTGGTCCCTGCAGTAGCCCAAGTATATATAAGTTGTCTCAGTTCCTAATAACCTAACTCTGCGCCTCTTACGTAGAAGAGATCAGGAACAGATTGAGAACTCTCTGGGGATTGTTGACCACACAACACCAGAGAGTTGACTTTGGGTAATACTGCAGAAGATCAGAGGTGTTCTTCTCAGATCATCATCCACTACACCAACCCTGAAGTCAGGTTATTTATTTAATGCTTCCGCTGTTTAATTATCTGTTTTATCTTATTGAATCATGTTCACCATAAGGTCCAATTGC